>OX438628.1:10000-1307942 GCA_949316285.1 Eupithecia subumbrata | reverse complement strand
TGCGATTTTGCGGAGGGCGGGCGGTAGCCGGAGACAGTGTATCACGCCGAGGGGGGAGGGCGGGCGGTAGCCGGAGACAGTGTATCACGCCGAGGGGGGAGGGCGTGCGGTAGCCGGAGACAGTGTATCACGCCGAGGGGGGAGGGCGGGCGGTAGCCGGAGACAGTGTATCACGCCGAGGGGGGAGGGCGGGCGGTAGCCGGAGACAGTGTATCACGGCGAGGGGGGAGGGGTCGACACAAGACGCGCTTTAAAATCGCAGCTGTGTGGTGGAGGCTTAATTGCTAGTGTAAGCTCCACTTTAGTATGACCTATATACAGGGTGGTTTTTTGAGAAGGGTGATGATTTCCTTCAAAAGTAAAAGATAAAAAAAAACTAAATATGCAGTTATTGTTTTCTTATAAATCGAAGGCATGACTTCTTTCACGACTTTTCTCTGACGCACGTGGTTTCGGACTTGGCCAGCACCGCCTTTCTCAAAAAACCAACCTGTATACGGCTTTACACGCGCACGAAATTTTTAAATACGAAACAAATATTACATATTTCTTCAAGAGTTCACTCGCTAGATCCTGTTTGTCCGCCAGCTGTCGCTCCATCATGTTGCATCTCGCTCGCTCCTCATTGACCTTGTCTTTGAGTATGTCCCGCTCTTGCGCGAGCAGTGCCGCGCTGTCGGCCGCTGACTGTAGCTTGCGGGTTAGCTCGGAGAGTGCCAGTTTGGTCTGGTTGTGCTCTGATCTTTCCTGGAAACATACAATTAAGTGACCTGCCCCAAGCTAAGCAGAGCTTGTGTTATGGGTGCTAGATAACTGATATACTTAATACAATACACTACATAGATAGATATTTTTATTATACATAGAAAACACCCAGACCAACGGAACAATTTTCTGCAGATCATACACAAATTTGTTCCGAGGCGGGAATCGAACCTACAACCTCCTGTGTCGCAGGTGGACCTTCCCCCGCTGCACCACGGAGGTCGTCAAAGGGACATAGGGACAGACAGACAGGAAGCGACTTTGTTTTATACTAAGTTATAAAAGAAATCTAGAAAAATAAAGTTACCTTCTCCAAAGCATCTTCCAAGTTCTTAACACAATCGGTAGACTGTTTATTCAATCTCATGACCGTCTCATAATTCTCCTTCAGTACTTCCACATCCCTTCCCTTAGCGTCCACCATCTCTTGTTTCTCCGCTAACTCTCTCTCTACAGAGTCTTGTAGTTGTTTCTTCTCTAGAGCCAGCTGTTTACACTTCTCTTGGTAGTCGTGGGCTAGGTCCAAAGCTTTGTATAATTCTGTTTCAAAGTGGTTGGTTTTCTGTAAGATGATTTCATCTTTGAAGTTAATGTAGATTTATATTTTTAAATATTTAGACTTCTATGTTTGTCATCCCGTGACCACGACAGTGTGTAAAACTGTTGAAACGTGGAGAAAGTAGGTAAATACCCGTTAAATATAGTACTAATAATTATGTATGTTTGGTACACATTTCCTAAAATTAATTATTTCCCTCCAAAAGTTGCCTGGACGAGATCGCTTCTAAGCGATAAGGCCGCCCTTGTTGGTGTGCCATGATTTTTGTATTCTGTATAGTCGTTCTACTAGAACAGACAATAATCAATACAAGAGCATAACAACACCAAAAAGACGAGACATCTTAAAAAATCAAAAATTTATTTGTGAGCAACTAAGGTTACTAGAAAAGTCAGAAAGAGCAAAAAACGTTTCCCATACATTGCATACGGAGTTCAAATCAACCCTTACTGGCTCGTCCAAAAATTCCACCCTGTATCCCCATGATGAAATGAAAAAAGTTTATGTAGCATGACACAAAACATACTTAAATAGGAAAAACTAAGCTAGGAATTTATCTTAAAATTTAAGTATGAAAATTACACCAAAATTTAACTAACCTATGTTTAAGAAGTTAAAAAGGACCTAGCATTGGTACTCCCTCAATCAGCATGGAAAACCACCGAGTGTCGCGTCAAATAATAGTATCCCTGTAAATAACTAAAAAAAAGTCAAAGTAAGTACTTAGGTCCTTACCTTCTGAGTATCATTAGCAACCACCCTAAAGTTCTCCACCTCACGGACCATGTTCTCCAAGGCAGCCCGATGCCTCTCCTCAGCTTTATCCAAGCTTCCCGTCAGCTTCAGCCAGGCTTCCCTCAGCTTGATGATGGCTGCATCTTTGGACCGGTCCACTCGGATGGCCACAGCTAGCTTCTCTTGTTGCTTGAGTATCTCTGTCTGTAGTTGCTGTATTATGGACTCGCAATGCTGGAAGGGAAGATTATAAGAATATTATTTAAATTAATTGATTAAATAATGCTGGACAATCCATAGAGCTAAGCAGAGCTTGTGTTGTGGGTACTAGATGACTGGTATACAAACTACAATGCATTACATATAGAAACTACGATTTCGCTTTTAAAAGTAAGGGCCCAGCTCACATGATTTGCACTTCTGTGCATTTTCATGATTATGGCAGATACAGCAATTTGCAACTGTTTCATAAGCAATTTATAAACGATGAGCATAAAAGTCTGGTTCGCATCAGTCTGCTATCTATACCCAAAAGGCAACATAAAAATAAAACTTACTTCTCTTTTCAATCTCTCTTCCTCTAACTTAATATTGTCCGCTCTGTCCCCTCTCTCCTGCTCCGCCTTCTCTCCCCACAACTCAGTCAAGCTCATCAAGTCCATATCAATGGATTCCAAAAGCTTATCCCCACGAAAACTTTCCTTATTCTCACCAAGAAAGGGTCTCATTTGCGGCATTTTGAATTCCTTTTGCATGTAGCTTTCAGAGGCAGATTTTTCCACCTGACGACTGTTCTGAGCTTTGTACTGTTCTAGAACTTTTGTAGCTCTGTCATAAATTTTATTCGAGGTAGGTCGGAAGGAGTCCAGATAGCTTTGAGTGGTACGCTTAGGAGTGGAAGTTGGCTGCACATCTTTATCAACAAAGTTTAACTTTCTTATACTCGGGGATTTTGCTTGAGGAGGTTTAAAAGCCTCATGTTTGGTTGTACTCTCCGTGGTCTGATTTCCTGAAGAATCCAAGTTTCTATAGCCACTGGTAGATGGTATAGATTTATCTTGATGCGGTGAAGTTGCATTATTTTTTGCAAGATAAATATACTTGTCAAGAATATGACTGTTCACTATTTTTCCACTAGGCAGTTTGATGTGATCCCCCTCATCATGTTTTGAGCGTAACTGCTGACATAAATATTGGCCAGTAGCTTTTATGATGTTTTCTGGGCTTGCAGCACCTTCTCTGTCTTTATATTTAGAGTCTGGGCTTTCATATGATTCGACTTTAGTGAGGAACTCATCTATTTCATTGAGTAGAAGCTTGTCAGTCTTTTTGCTGGGTGTTGAAACTATGCTGCTTAAATCACCATCCATGCTTAAGGTATCATTGATGCTTTCCACTGGCTTATCATAAGAACATTTATAAAGCTCAAGCTGAAGAGGCGGTACAGTCTTTACGTTAGTACTCAAAGAATCTAGACTCGCAAGTGAAAGTTCTCTTTGAGTGTCCTTTTTAATAGCTTTCCTGCGACGTCGGCGCGGGAAAGTGAAGCACTTACGATCGAGGCTCTGGCACTCGAAGCTGTCGCTTGTGTCCAATACTCGACGCACTGATTTTGAACCGAAGCTTGACGGGTCAGTGCTGATTTCTAAACTGTCTAACCTCGTCTCCAAAGTTTGCACTTGGTTGACTAATTTGCCAATAACCTGCGCTGTGCAGGAACGCGGCTTGTGCACAACGGTTCTAGAAGATTCTAGCAGTGAGTCGTCAGATCCAGAGCTTTGAACGAGAAAGAAATTTGGTGGAATCAACAGGAGAACGTCTGTGTCGTCGGTCTCACTCATCACAATGATTGTTTAGCTTAGAGCAAGCGTTGTACACTGGTGCCATTATACAAATATTGCCTTTTATTAATGGTTTTCAGTCAGTTTCAGATTATTTACTTTCTACAAACTTTTTTAACATCATACAACCAAAACGTAAACAAACAACCCAACCAGTGGTCGGTCTCGAAACTCTCGAACGTCATACTCGTCATAGTGCGAAATCGGTAGAGCTGCCAACTAAAATCGGTATATTTGTACCCAAAATCGGTATTTAACAAAATATGCAATATTATTCAATAAAATTCGTATATTTATCAAAAAATAAACTAGCAGTCTATTTACCTATATCAAACACACATATATCCTGTCCTACGACTGACGTGCCGATATGGGTGCAAAAAAGCATGCATTCGCCCGACCGACCGTAATCGACATTTTGGGTTTGGACTGTTGGAATTTTCATCGATGCAACGTATATACACCCTTTCGCATTACTCGAACTTTTTTAATCTGTAGTGTGATGACGAATTTATGAATTGACTTCGGCATTTCGACGTCTATTGAAACGAAATAAACAAAAATATTAAAATCCTTATTAAAGGCGATCTAGCCGTCTGCCGTCTAGCGGCCCTAGGCCCAGTACAGGATAATTATTTTTTACGATCTTTAGGATCATACCAATATTCTTTGCCCATAGCCACGGTCATCTTTGAATTAATTTCCAAGTCAAAACAATTAGCGTCATTAAAGAGTCGTTTTGCATGGGATAGACTAGTGATTGACTTACTAGATAGCCTATTTTACTGTTTTGTTTTCATAAGCTTGATATGAAAAATCGGGAAATAACGAAATACATAATACGATGTCAATCGTCAATTTTGTTTGTTAGATCAGTCAAAAAAGTTTGACTGACTTACTAGATAGCCTATTTTACTGTTTTGTTTTCATAAGCTTGATATGAAAAATCGGCTCTGAAATCGTGGAAAAAACGTTGCATTTCGTTATTTCGGTAGGATAGAACTCATATCGGTAGAAATACCGAAAAATCGGTAGGTTCGAGACCACTGACCCAACCCACACCGACCGAACCTATTATTTGAAGTAGTAGGTATAGGTAGTAGGAAGAAAGAGGTATGCTACTCCGACTCCGAGATCTCCCCAAGCCTACGTCAGTCACTGCCTAGTTGCCACTTTATTGCAACCAAAAATGGAAGTTGGAACACAAATGTGATCATTGAAATACATAATACGATGTCAATCGTCAATTTTGTTTGTTAGATCAGTCAAAAAAGTTTTTATCTACACTAATGTTATAACATTCTACTTATGATTCCAATACTTGACTTATAATTACTACTGTTATAGCGCAGATAACAAAACACTCAATTTAAGCAATTTCACATGATGGTATAATATCCACATCGATATCGTAAAATCTCATTATAACATCAATAAAACGCGACCAATTAACAAGGCGAGCCTTATGTCAAAATCCTCATATATATGTTGTATAAAATTTTGATATTAGGCTGGCTTTTGAAAACAGTTGGGTTATACGTGAAAACTTCGTCGAAACTACTTTTGAATCTGCCTAACCCAGCGTTGTACACGGGGCATTGCTTCCGGCGCACCTCGGCGACCCTTCTCATAGATAGCGGTGGTGATTTTACCGCACTGAAACGACACGGGGGGTGGAAGTCTTCTACTGTGGCTGAAAGCTACATTGATGGATGAGTCTTTAATGAATAAAATTCAAGTCTCAAATACGATCTTGAACAGTATAGAAAACAAGACGAATGAAGTAATTATAAATATTCCGACTCCGTCTACGAGCTCTACTGCTTGTCCCGCGGCCGCTACAGCTGCTGGATCAATAATTAACATTAACTTTCAAAATTGTACCATCCAAAATTTGAACAATTATTATAAATAAACTATTGTCAGCTTTTACTCTTGTTGTTTGATTAATTGCATTAGTGAAGATAAAGTAGTGTATGCAACTGCATATAACACGGGTATTAAAACACTCGTTACTATTATGAAACTCGCTGCGCTCGTTTCATAAACTCACACTCGTGTTTTAATACCCTTCATTATATGACAGTTGCATAAACTACTATAGTAAAACACGAGTTAATGTGATAAATAATTGGGAAGTACATTCCAGTCTTCTTGGATCATTCTCAAAAAATCACAGTTAATGAAACTAAAGAAGAATTATTATAACAGAAACGATCCAAAATGTGTGGATCTATTTTGATAAATTAATTTTTACTCACTTTCAATACAGTCTTGAAAAACTAAAACGATGCAAGATGCTTGGATCTGTTTTGGTAAATTAATTTTTAACACATTCTTGAAAACCTAAAACGATCCGAAGTGCTTGGATCTATTTTGATAAATTCATTTTTATTCACATTGAATACACTCTTGAAAAACTAATCCGATCCAAAAAGCTTGGATCTATTTTGATAAATTCATTCTAACTCATATTGCATACACTCTTGAAAACTTAAATAATCCAAAAAGCTTGGATCTATTTTGATAAATTGGACGTTGCTTAACTAAAACGTTCCAATCCACATGAAGTTACTTTTGTTTGAGTTATGAAGGATTGAAGTTTAAACGATGTTTCATTGTTTGTTGCCCTTGCTTTGATCTTTTATCATTTGTTATTTTATAGAACATTATACGTTATTTTTAGGTGTTAAAGTTTTATTACGATTAGTTTAATATTTTTCGAGATATCTTGGTAAATGTGGGTTTGGATCATTTTTAATAAATACTATTTTGACTGACACCGGCTCTAATTTTGTTTCATAATAACGTTCCACATAACTAATTATTAACTATTTACAAGGAAATCTGATAGTATAAGTAAAACAATTATCTATGAAACATAACATTTTTTATTCTTTACAATGAGTTCAACTTTAGGTATTCACTTAAAACGTTAAGACTTAATATTCTTATAGCCAAAAATCAAGAAATCTATTCAAAGATTAACACTAGGTTTTTTTTAATTCAATGGCAATGACTTGATTTAAGGAGTATTTTAAGAATGATTTTAGTTTTCCGTAAAAATAAAGTATGATATTGCATAAATATATTAAGTCTTATCATACATTAACTATAAAACAATCATTTTAAGCAATGACAGATAACAAACTATACCCTCATAATAATCAACTATAAAAATCTTACCTAGCTTTGGTACATACGTTTTATGACAAGATATAATATGTCTTGTATTGTGAGATCGCTATTACTGTTATTGAAAGATTAAATTTTTTATTATCATCATCATCACATTAATATAAATATGTTCAATCATTGTACGGTTTCTGTGTCATTTACATCCGTGTCATCTTGGGTTTCCAGTATAAAATCTGGTGGTCCATCGTAGCCATCTATGTCATCACATCAGTGAGACTGGCATGCCCTCTTAGTGACTTATAAAATCCTAGGCAGTCTTTACGTATTAGATCGAACATAGACTTTAAATCGTCTAGTTTTGCTTGCGGTATTTCCTTTCCATTTGGCCACAGGGGAGTAAAGTCATTCTCGGTCTAGTCATGAATTTGTTTAAGCTTCTCGAGGTATAAGTCGTATATTTTCAATCAGACAGTCGCTGTTTTGCTGAACTCCCATCCAACTTTAAGGACCTAGAGTCAGGTCATACATTTTTGCCAAACGATACGGATTTTTCGAAGATAGAAACACAATTAAAGTTTCATGAAAGAATATATACAGCAGACGAATACATTAATGTAATAAAAAGCTGTAAAAAAAAGATTCCGTTTCAAGTATGTATAGCAAATTGAAAAGAAAGACTCTTTGAGCACAAAAAATTTAGAGAAAAAAATCGTAAATATAGAAAGTCGTTCGTAAATAAGACTAAAACTAATTAACTACAAACAAAAGAAATTTTGCTGGAAAAAGAAGCTGTTTACTCGATCTTTATGAAAACGACGTTAAGCACGGACAACTTTCAAGAGCTCAATATCGAAAAGAAGTTAAAGGGGAGTTCATTGGTGATATCCGAGAATGACTTTACTCCCCTGTGCTGTGGCCAAATGGAAAGGAAATACCGCAAGCAAAACTAGACGATTTAAAGTCTATGTTCGATCTAATACCTAAAGACTGCCTAGGATTTTATAAGTCACTAAGGGGGAATGACATAGATGGTTACGATGGACCACCAGATTTTATACTGGAAACCCAAGATGACATGGATGTAAATGATACAGAAACCGTACAATGATTGAACATATTTATATTAATGTGATGATGATGATAATAAAAAAAATTGTCTTTCAATAACAGTAATAGTGATCTCATAATACAAGATATATTATATCTTGTCATAAAACGTATGTACCAAAGCTAGGTAAGATTTTCATAGTTGATTATTATGAGGGTATAGATTGTTATCTGTCATTGCTTAAAATGATTGTTTTATTGTTAATGTATGATAAGACTTAATATATTTAAGCAATGTCATACTTTATTTTTACGGAATACTGAAATCATTCTTAAAATACTCCTTAAATCAAGTCATTGCCATTGAATTACAAAAAACCTAGTGTTAATCTTTGAATAGATTTCTTGATTTTTGGCTAATAAGAATATTAAGTCTTAACTTTTTAATTGAATACCTAAAGTTGAACTCTTAAAAATTATTAAATTTTATGTTTCATAGATAATTGTTTTACTTATATTATCGGATTTCCTTGTAAATAGCTAATAATTAATTATGTGGAACGTTAATGTGAAACTAAATTAGAGCCGGTGTCAGTCAAAATAGTATTTATTAAAAATGATCCAAACCCACATTTACCAAGATATCTCGAAAAATATTAAACTAATCGTAATAAAACTTTAACACCTAAAAATAACGTATAATGTTCTATTTAGTAACAAATGATAAAAGATCAAAGCAAGGGCAACAAACAATGAAACATCGTTTAAACTTCAATCCTTCATAACTCAAAAGTAACTTCATGTGGATTGGAACGTTTTAGTTAAGCAACGTCCATTACAAAACCACATAGTTTTATCGCATTGTTTTAAGGAGCTCGGGAGTTACGATTCTACGCTGGTATCACCGAAATACAGCTGCTGTTTCCTAGAATTTGGCGTGATTCGTCTTCTCTGTCATACGTGTTTGAAATACATTATTCCTGTCTCGCTTACATCCATTTGGCCGGTGACTACCAAACTTTCATTTACGCGTCACCGGCGGCGGCGGCGGAGTCAGTCACTCGCGTTGTTGGAGATAAATCTTTCAAATAAAATGGGTGGTTGCTCTATCCCTAACTGTGCAAGTGTGAGAGGCGGTAAAATAAGGTTCTTTTCATTCCCGAAAAAAGAATTATTTATTTATTTATTTATCTAATATTTCTGTGGCAGTACATTTTATACTTTTATCCGACTGCCTCGTTGGTGTAGCGGTCGTGTAGGTCCCGGGTTCAAATCCCGGGTCTGGCTAAGATTTGTGTTTTTGGGTCTTTTCTAGCAAGAAATATTCACAGTAGCAGCCCGGAGACAGGGACTTAGCGGTGTTAGACGGCTTAAGCCGTTGCTCCTGCGCTTGACCTCTCCCCGGTCGTGTCGGCCTCCGATTTTGAGAGTGAGGGAATAGAGTGCACCTGTGTTTACGTACACACTTGTGCATTATAATATGTCCTGCGCATCTGGCTTGTCACCGATGGCACTGGCCGCCCCGTGGTCGAAATTTGCCTCGGTGGACATTATTATTATTTTTATCCACCGCCCTCACTACGTTGCGCTGCGCTGCTGCGGCGGCGCGGCGGCGGCGGGGCGCGGCGCGGCAGCGTTTATTTTATTTTAGTATTTTGTTTGGAGTTACATTTTTTTATTCGTTATATCTTTTGAATGGAAGGTCTGATTTTAATAATTCAAAAAGTAATCTACAGGTATTGAAACAGTTTTACATATGGAATGATTTATTTGGATAAGGATTAATACAAAGGTAATAATATGGTCAGATTTTGGTCGGGTTTTCTATCAACTTTTAAAATGTAAAAAAGTAGTTATAGTGACATAACTACAATAGATGGACTTAAAGTATTGCGAATTTTTTGTAGATATTGATATGTACTTTAATATTGTGCAACATTTTTTTGTTCTATCATCAATAGTTCCGCAGCGCATGCGATGATAGACAATTTATGGCTAACTTTTTAACCTTTTGTTACATTATTGAAGTTTAAGTAGGGATCCCTAATTCTTTCTTCTTCTTTGTAATCAATATAGCCTCTTTTACTCAGGAATAATGTAGTATTTTTCAGTTTATTCGTCACAAACATACAAAAATCTAAATCTTTCCTGCTTATAATATTATTAGTTAAGTATTAGTAATTAGTATTAGTAAGTACAGAAGTATAGATGTAGGTGTGCGAGTTTGAATAAGTAGGAACCTTTCATAGTATTAGCTAGATATATAAATAGGTACCTATCCATTTAGGATATTGAGTAACAGGACTAGCGAGACATGTACCTGATGGTAAGCATGAAGCTTGCCCGTACCAGACACAGTGCCAGATTTTGAACTTCAAAACCCTGCGTGTCTAATAATAATAACATGATAGATAAATCAAATGTTAATAAAAAGTACATCTCGAATTTCCCCAAAATAAAAAGTTTGAGAACCACAGTAGCGGATATGTCGTAGGCTTGGGAAAAACTTCGTGATCGTTGTTTCTCGGAGTAGCATAGTACTTAGGGATCAAATGTAATGGTTTATTTGCATAGGGGAAGCGAAAATCGCTTCCGTTCCTTGGAAGTCGTTAATTATTAACGACACCCCCGGGGTATCGTTGACAAATAGCGTTTGTTAACGACACCACCGTAATGTTGGGATAATATATCGTTTAAGAATATTATATAGAGCCAGTATACTCTAAATGGTTCATAGACATATAAACGATCTAAATATGAACTCGAAAATAAAAACTGAATTTGACGCTTCGTATACTAGTCAAAACTGGGATACTCAAGATACTCAGATTCTGTATGAGCAATGTAACAATGTTTGTTTATTGATGTTAACCTCTCAACATCACAAACGGTTCAATTAAGGAAAGAAGTTGGTATTCAAATAGACAATAAAAATTGTGGAAAAAACAATGTCGGTACACAAAATCTTGAAACGGCTGATGAGGCAAGACTACAAGCAGCAAATCGTAAATTCGGTGAATTTGTTGGCCACGAACTTGACAACGTAGGTACCGATATTAAAGAGAAGACAGATTATGTTTGAAATAATGACTTATTGAGCATTGTTCAAGTTAAATAAAAAATTGTTTTCAAGTTATTTTTATTTTATTTGATATTTTGGTATTTGAATATATCAGGGCAACAACACTATTCATAAGCGGTGTCGTTAACAAATGCTATTTGTTGACGATACCTCGGGGGTGTTGTTAACAATGAACGTTCGATTCGAACTTCGAAGTTCGAAGTAGATTTTTACTACCATGCACTCTGCTAATTCATTTCGGCTATTACAAAGATCCTATGACTACGTTCCGTTTGGCTATTAGGTACCTTGAAAAACCACAAAGTTAAAAATAAAACCAACCAGTGATACGGTGATAGGTACACATAAAAATTAGGTACAAAATGGAATAAACATTGGTTTACTTCAGAGCGCTTGTGCTCAACTAATTACCTACATGTTACATGTGTTGAATACTTACTCCATCCAGGTCAATACCTGGTTACTTTCAGGGATTTCCAAATAATACAATTAGATCAAGCTAATTACTTTATATTCATGTGAAAGAACTAGTTTTTAAACAACAACTATACATTTAGAATAATTACATGACGCGACACAGTTTCTCGATCAGTTACAGCTAAGGAATGAGTCTTCGTTCTACCCGCAATACAATGACCGATTATCAGCAACGTCTAAGCGATTCACAAAGCTGGGGGGGTACCCGCATTTTGGCCTGAATATATAAAAATAGTCAAGCGGTAGATAAAAACCTTCGATCAAATATAACCTAGATCACGCGTAAGCGCGCAAAAAGTAACCAAACTAAACAGTGCTTAAACTCACACTAAGCACTGTTTTGCCGTCAGTGACGCGCCGACCGTCAAGTGAAACAATGCCGAAGTGTGCTGTGAAAACTTGCAAAAATAACACGCTTACAAAGAGAAAACAACATGGGATTTCGTATTTTCGGTAAGTTTTATACTTTTTACAAATACTTACAGTGATTAATATTCGAAATAGTCCAGTTATCATCTGCAAATTAGTATTTCTAGAATTTAAATCCTTTTGTATTTGCTTCGCAGTTGTCTCTTTCGCAAGCATAATAGAGTTAACACGCGAGACAAGAACAAATTAGGCCTGATTTAGAACAAGTCTAATGGAGTCGCCGCATTCTTATATTTTTCTTAGACTGTAAAATGGATGTAAAATAGTTTAAAATCTTTACAGATTTCCTCAAAATGAGATACAAAGAGAAAAGTGGCGATTAGTAATAAAAGAAGAAAGAAGTGACGACTATTTTAAACCCAATGACTCCAGTGTGGTTTGTTCAGACCACTTTGCCGAATCTGACATGTATAATACTCAAAAAGGATTTCGGAGAATAAATAAAAATGCTGTACCAAAAATAGAGGTAATTAAAATTTGTGCAGTTTTATCAAGCCATATTTTTATATAACAAATGATGAAAAGATAAATATTTATATTTTACTGGAAAGTGAGTAAATACTGTATTTTATTTCAGATTCAAAGTACACAAAAAGAGGATCCGGAACAGGCGTACGAAAATATGCCTGGAGATAATTATCTAATTACTAATTATCTATCAATCTTAACAAAAACACAAGTTTTTAACAAATTAACTTTATTTCAGGGTAACTAGTCGATTCTACTCGATATTAGCTTATTAAAGTTATGATTGAATTTTATTGGTCTCACGGACATCTGTTTTATTTAATGTTTAATTATTATTATTAACCATTAGGAGTATGATTCACTATTTTTGATTTAGTTTATCTGATTCTGATTACGATGTACGTGTGTTAATTTATAAAGATGATTTAGTTGTCCCTACGATGTAGATACTTGTTATAGGTACATTCTCGTGTTGTAGATTATAATAATAAAAGTAACAATTTACAATTCTATTTTTTGCCCTTACATCCTTTTGCCATCTCCCGACATCCACATGTACCTACATATTAGCATTATCGTAGACAAGTTATAAATTTATTCTGCCGCTGCGGTATGAAAAGAGAACAAACATAATACACTTGCACACAATTTTCGGATTTATTTCAGAAGAAGGGGTAAGAAGGTTACCTACCTACTCTACTTCTACTTCTGGAGGGACAAAGGCTACTACAAAAAATGTCCACCCGGGCGAGTCAGCTAGTTTATTATTATGGAGTCAAAGACCAATCACGAATTTCTTCAAAAAAGTAATAATTTTTAGTACAAGTAAGCGACTCCACTGGATTCCATGTTCTATCATAGTTTTTACAGTCAGGGTAATAAGAACGTCCTAATGTCGGACGTGTCATAAGTAATTTTGAGCGTTATGTTAGTAGGATAAAGTATAATTTGACTAGACGCCACAGCGGACGGCAATAAAATTTTATGAGCTTTCGTCAATGCCTTAGCGAAAACTCCATAAGGTGGTTAGGTCATTGTTGAAAACTAAATCTTAGTGTACTGCAATAAGGTTAATTATTATTAAAATATTTAAATGGCTTTATGATACTATAGTAATATGCATAACATGAATGTATATCTCAATAGGTAGGTAGGCATAGTAAACTCAAGCCGGCTTTTTGCGTTGTGTCACTACGGAATGTTGCATCTAGGTTATATTTGATCGAAGATAAAAACCCTTAAAACTGACGATCAATTTGAAGCATCGCTAACACATGGAACAAACAATAATAAAATCCTGAGTTCAATTCCTTAGAAAATTCTGAAAAGACAAGTTAGTTATGAATTGAACTTAAAAATAAATAGGTATGTTACTTTGAATGGATGTTTGTTATGTACCTCTTCTCTCTAAATGATTGAAAGTTTTGGGCTGAAATTCTGCATAGGTACCTAGATGTACTTCTAGACTTGGAATATATCATAGATTACATTTTATCCCTTATACAGGATTTGAACCTCATAATCAACGGTTGATATATTCCCAACCACCCCATTGACTTCCCCATCAATGGGGTGGTTGAGGAAAAAAATTCCCATCCACCCCATTACTCAAGTCAATGGGGTGGATGGGAGTTTTCACCCCATTGACTTGATTAAACTAAACTAAACCACCCCACTGACTTTTAAATTACCTAAAGAAGTACATATTATATCTCACTATAATTAGGTATACTATTCACATAATTGAGTTTAAGTAGGTAACTAAGCAAATATGTAAAATCAAATGATAATCTTAAAAAAACAAAATACCTACCTACATGTCTAGGTGGGTTTGCGACGTCTGTAAATGTCCCGCTCATACATCTGTCTTACTCAGCTACGTGCGAGTGTGTATAGTAGGTATCGTCCCTCCCCACCGTTTTTTCCCGTCGCTCTATTGTTCTTTGGTTAAAATAATAGAAAATATTAAATCTCACTATTAATAGGCTTTACTTTTGACATAATTGAGTATAATAGGAACAGTCGAAAATAAAAAAAGTCAACTTATTCAAGCAAATTCAGTTCTGGTTTATTGTCAATATTTTTTTTTTAATATTCACTACGAAAATTTGTAAATCAAATATAATCGTAAGAAAAACAGTGAGTAATCCTATCCTTACCCTGTGATAAAAAGTATTTGAATAGGTACTTATGATATTATTTATTATAAAACTAATTGCGTATGATGCTGTGACTACTCACTGTTTTTCTTATGATTATTATTTTATTTACAAATTTGCAACGAACCAGAAGACCGAACTAGTTTGTTTAGGAACGGCTACCTAAACTGAGCGATCTCCATCGCGGACTTATACTATACGCAAGACTAGAAGTAAATGGGGTGGTTGGGAATATATCCACCGGTTGAACAAGCTGACCGCTAGACCAACGAGGCAGTCAAGTACCTAATTATTCAATAAATAACAGAACTATTTAAAATTTTATATTAATATTTAGCTTTATGTTAGGTAGGATTTCGAAATACCAAGCATTTTTTAGGAGACTTACCTACATTAACTTTTATTTTACAAGATGTCATGTACAAAATGTATCCTCCTAATAACACTTTTCACAATTCAAGATTTGAAATGAAAGACAGTCAAGATATTAATATCATTGAAACTTATCAAGATGCTCTCACAGCAAAATTAGGGGTTTGTTTGATAAAAGAGTCCAATTTGTTCTTAAATAATTCACTTGCAATGGGCTCGCCCATAACACACAGCGGATTTCTTACTGCAAACTTCACAAAGATCTCTGCATAGATCTTTTTCAGAAGTTCTCTGACTCCTTGTGCCTGGTTATCTGTGTTCATGACAAACTTGAGACCTGATGGTGTTTCCAGGCAGTGTAGTGTGTATTTTGAGGTTCTGTAGTGCATAAATCCATCCTTTGGGTCTAGTGGAGATATTTTTGAGACAAATGATTTTATTGAGAATAGCATGCCGTACATTAGTTTTCCTTCCTGTAAAATTAAGGTAAGCTTGAAGTCTGACTGTGAAAACAAATTATAAAGAAAGTAAGTTCAAATAAATAAGTTTTGTATGCTGTGTTACGCCTTCAAAGCGGTAAGGAACCCACCTCTTCCCGTGACATTCCTGCTTGTTTCGATCTATTCCATTCACCGTAGTAAAGAAGAGTTCCATAGCGATCGAATATGTATAGATTGTGAATCGTCATTTCTACAAGGAAATGTTTTCTAATTTTTCTTGTGGAAATCTTACTTGAACTTTACTTCTCAACTTCAACTTCTTGTCTGATCTGATGGCTTTTAGTGGGTTTTGCGGTTTGACAAAATCTCTTCTTCTTCTTCAGAACATATCAACAAACATGACATGACATTGACATCACAACATCACTGTTAAAAATAAAGATTGAATAGAACCTGCATGTTTCTGTCATAGAGAATAAAAGTAGATTACTCTTGTCTGACTGACTGACTCAAGTTGTCTGTCAATAATAGAAATAAAATATGATGTATTAGAAAAGAATAAATGTTTCCTACTGAAATCTAGTTATCAATTTAGGGCAAATCTTAACAGGTTCTGGGCCCAGAGGTTCCAGACGCGAAATGGAGTGCAAAATTAACAAACACGGTGTCACCCCGTTTTGCGGAATGGAATTCACCAACTGGCTGTTCCGCATCAAACTCATCTTAGAAGAACAAGATTTGTTGGAAACCATCGAGAAAAAAGGAAAGGTTGGAGAATTTTCAGAAAAAGAAAAGAAAAATAATGTAAAAGCAAAAAACATAATAACTCAGTGTATTGCCGATACTCACTTAGAACTGATCCAAGAATGTGAAACGGCTTACAATATGATAAATAAACTAAGTTCCACTTATCAAAGAACTGGAATAGCATCGCAGCTACTGCTAAGAAAAAGACTTTTAACCATAAAATACACAGAAGATCAGAAAATAGAAGATTTTTTCATTATATTTGATAAATTGGTGCGAGAGTTGAAAGGGTCTGGCGCAGAGCCCTCAGAAAGTGAAGTTATATGTTATTTGCTGCTATCTATGCCAAAAACATATGATAATGTTGTGACCGCAATAGAAACAATGTCTAGTCAAGAACTTACAATAGGATTTGTAAAAACTAGACTAACAGAAGAAGAAATTAAAAAAAATGGATTTCATAATCAGAATGAACGGCAAGAATTGAATGCTTTCAGAACTAATAGACTACCGGAAATTAGACAACATACATTACGTACGAATACGTTCAATTTCGAATGCTACAACTGCGGAAAGAAAGGACATAAAAAAATTGATTGCAAATTCAACCGACCACGAGAAAATTACAGAAAGGCTTATAATATAGAAGGAGAAACTGAATTTGAGAATCAAAATAAAGGTAATATGCACAACAATATTAACTGTTTCATGATGAATGATTACATAGAAGAATCAAGTAAAAAGATTCACTTTTATGTTGATTCTGGTGCATCAGATCATTTGATAAACGATGATTCGTATTTTCACCATTTTATAACTCTGCAGAATCCAATTAAGATTAATATAGCTAAGAAATCAGAAGCATTGTATGCAACTAAACTTGGAACAATAAAAACTGAAAATTGCAATCTGAACAATGTGTTATTCGTACCAGACTTAAGAAATAACTTATTATCAGTCAGAAAAATTGAGAATTATGGACTGGGTGTCATATTTGAAAATAATAAAGTAATTATTTACAGAGATAAATATGTAATCAAAGAAGGAAGCCCCAAAAACAACTTGTATGAGGTAATTTTTAATGTTATAGAAGATCATACAGCACAAAAGGCTTATTGTATCCCAGAAAGTGATGAAATTTGGCATAGAAGACTTGGACATGCTTCAGCAGATAAACTAAAAGAACTTAAACAAAGAAAATTAATATTTTGTGATGCTTCACAGTCAGAAATTCTGTGCGAGCCTTGTATAAAAGGAAGACATTCCAGAACACCTTTCAAAAAGGATTATACACGCACTAGAAGAGTATTGGAAGTCATTCATTCAGACTTATGTGGACCAATAAATCCCGTAACCCACGATAATAAAAAATATATACTGACTTTTTTGGATGATTTTACCCACTTTACTGTTTTGTATCTTCTAGAAAATAAGTCAGAAGTTTTGGAGTACTTAAAGAAATATGTAGAAATGGTAGAAGCAAAATTTAGTGTAAGAATATCCAGACTGAGATGTGACAATGGAGGAGAATACGTGAATAAACAAACGAAAATATTTTGCGAAACGAAAGGAATCCAAATTGAAAACACAATTCCATACTCACCTCAACAAAATGGAAAAGCAGAAAGGTTGAATAGAACTATAGTAGAAAAGGCAAGAACCTTACTGGTAGATTCGGGTTTTGAGAAAAATATGTGGGGTGAAGCTGTCTATGCATCGATATATGCAATCAACAGAATACCCACTGTAGAAAAGAAAATTCCAGCAGAAATTTGGTTTGAAAGAACACCCGATTATGCCAGATTTAGGATATTTGGTTCAGAAGCTTATGCGTATATAAATAAAGAGACAAGAGAAGGTAAGATGTCAGAAAAGTCAAGACTATTGTATTTCATTGGTTACTGCAATAATGGTTATAGATTATGGGATGGTCAGAACAAGAAGGTTGTATCATCTAGAGATGTAATTGTTAATGAACAACCATGCCATAAAAATACACTATATATTGACCCAAAGTTTTTAGAACAGACTTCAGAAATTCAGGAGAATATAACAACAGAACAAAACTTGGAAAATCAGGAAAATGCAACCACAGAACAAAACGCTGAAGTTAATAAACCAGGAGTGGAAAACTTATCAAGTATTGATAAAAGAACTAGAAGAAGACCAGTTCATTTACAAGATTATGAATGTGATGATTTTCATGATTGTGATTTTACAGCCTTTAACATATCAGAAAACGTACCAAAAACGATGAAAGAAGCTTTAGAATCAAATGAAAAAGAAGAATGGATAAAAGCTGTACAGGCAGAATTAGATTCCCTAGAAAAACATTCAACTTGGAAAATAGTCGAGAAACCAAAAGATAAGAAAATTATTCACAGTCGTTGGGTTTTTAGAAAGAAGGATCAGAACATTTACAAGGCAAGATTGGTGGCAAAAGGTTATGAATCTAATGAATGGTCAGACACTTACGCACCTGTGGGTAAGTTGACTACTTTAAGAACATTGCTAATAATTGCCAACAGAGAAGACATGCAAGTTGAACAAATGGATGTGAAGACGGCATTCTTGCATGGTACGCTTAATGAAGAAATTTATATGCATCTTCCAGAACACATGAAAAGTGATAAAAGTGTTTGTAAACTTAACAGATCGTTATATGGTCTGAAACAAAGTCCAAGGTGCTGGAATAATGCATTTCATGAGTTCATGATTGCAAATGGATTCAGATGCTCAGCTTATGATACCTGCCTCTACTTAAGAAGTGAAGACAAACTGTATGTATTTCTTTATGTAGATGATATTTTAATTATTCATGCGGACAAGTATGTAATAGAAACGTTCAAAACAAAATTAAGTTCTAAATTTGACATGGTGTCTATTGGACCCATCAAAAGGTATTTAGGATTAGAAATAGAAAGAGATTTTGAAAACAAAACAATCAAAATTCATCAGAAATCTTATATCAAAGAATTGCTTAAGAGATTTGAAATGGAAGAATGTAAAGGTGCAGCCACACCTGTTGAAAAAGGTCTAAAACTAAAAAAGGAAACGGACCCACAGAAATTTACAAAGAAACCCTATAGAGAGTTGATAGGTTGCCTGATGTATCTTGTGATGGGAACGCGGCCAGATTTAAGCTACTCAGTAAATTTGTTCAGCCGCTATCAAGATAGTGCAAATGATAACCATTGGAATCATTTAAAGCGTGTGTTAAAATATTTAAAATTTACCATGGAGCTAGGGTTATATTACAAAAATAAGTTTGTTGGAGAATTCAATGTCAAAGGTTATTCTGATTCAGATTGGGCTTCTGATTGTAATGATAGAAAGAGTGTTTCGGGATTTTGTATGACTCTATTCGGTAATATAGTTTTATGGGCTTCTCGTAAACAAAAGACTGTTGCTCTGTCTACCGCGGAAGCAGAATATGTCGCTCTGAGTTCACTCGTATCAGAAGCGATATGGTTTAGAGGTTTAGTTAGTGACCTAAATGTAAGTTGTCCAAAAGTTTTAATTTTTGAAGACAACCAGAGCTGCAT
This sequence comes from Eupithecia subumbrata, assembly GCA_949316285.1. Lineage (NCBI taxonomy): Eukaryota > Metazoa > Arthropoda > Insecta > Lepidoptera > Geometridae > Eupithecia > Eupithecia subumbrata. The sequence continues at coordinate 1,288,138 of OX438628.1, read as the reverse complement.
TCATATTGCTAAGAATCGAGAATGTAAACGAGTAAAGCATATTGATATAAAATATTATTTCATAAGAGATACTATTCAAAGGGGAGATGTAGCAATTGAATATATCGCTTCCTCCGATCAACCAGCTGACTTGTTTACAAAAGCACTAGGTAAAGAACTGCTTGTACGACACAGGAATAGTATCGGGTTAGATATCATTAGTTAGAATTTTATCTTATGTTGTTGTTACAGTTTATAAGATAGTTATGTTATTTAATATACCTACCTAGTTATATTGTTTTTATTTTATTTGTATTTGTTTTTGTTTGTAAAGAAATATGCAGCTTCAGGGGGAGTGTTAAAAATAAAGATTGAATAGAACCTGCATGTTTCTGTCATAGAGAATAAAAGTAGATTACTCTTGTCTGACTGACTGACTCAAGTTGTCTGTCAATAATAGAAATAAAATATGATGTATTAGAAAAGAATAAATGTTTCCTACTGAAATCTAGTTATCAATTTAGGGCAAATCTTAACAATCACAGTGTCACACTTTTTTTTTCCTTTCCAATCCTATTTATGGATATCTCCGGATCTCCGGATAATGGATATCTACGGATCCGGGGGGACCATAGATGTAAAAAAGGGAAGATAAGTGTTCGATTGCTAGATTTATGAAATGGTGGATAAATGGACTGTAGATTTTTTGTTAATGAATGTTTGTGTGACTCCGAAATTGCGAGACACGAATGCAACGAAAGTGATTACAATCTTGGAGCGAGAATATGAGAGTAGGCGTGAATTGCGTGAATGAGGTGTATCGAGGGTGTTACGAAAAACCACTAACCTTTGAATCAGAGGCGCGTAGCAGTATTCAGCTCTTTCCAGAGTTCCTCGGGGCGTCACGGCTAAAACTATACCTTGGAGATCTGTACTTCACTGGGCGGGCAAGCTTAGCGTTAGCTTAGAGGGGCCGGTCGGAGCAGTAGAGCTAATATGTGGAGTCTCGTACAGCGTCGAAATTCACGTCAAACGCAAACAATTACACGCACCGCACAAATCCGTATCGTATTCTTATGATAATTACAACAACGACAATAAATTATAAATACACCGAAAATAATAACGTAAAAATGTGTACTTTCAACTCGACTTTCCAAGAAGGAAAGACATTATTTATTTCAAATCGCGGGAAAACCTAACGGTCATAAATGTACGCGGCGTGAGAAATGTCAGAGTCACGAATGTCAGATACGTCAATGACAAGTCTCAGCGTTACCTATAAAAAGGTGATAGCCAATTCTGAACATTCCGACCACCAAAATGCGCAGTATTTTCCGCAACTTAATAAAAAAAAAGTATAATTAATCAATTTATAGAATTATGATACGAAACAATTTATCAACAAAAAGAAAAACAAATTTACAATTAACATAGCTAGATTTACCTAATCCTTTCAGCTAGAATTAGGTGGACTGGGCATCAGGTTCGATGTCCTCGTTCATGGGAAGGACACACAATTTGACCACAGGCCGTTTGCATTCTCCTGAAGCCGTCCTTAGAGTAACTACTCGGCAAACATTATCGGCTCCAAGATGGAGCTGCGTTACCCGACCGAGTTTCCACTTCATCGGACTGCATTGCTCGTTGGCAATGAGAACCAGAGTTCCAAGGACTATATTTTCTCGCGCATCCACCCATTTATGTCTCTGCTGCAGCGTGTGCACATACTCGAGGTGCCATCTCTGCCAGAAGTCCTGGTGCATTCGTTGGATGAGCCTCCATCGACGAAGAGGACTTACGTGCTTTTCTAGGATTGGTTCCTCAGGCAGAAGAGTCAAAGGCTCAAGTGTAAGAAAATGACCTGGGGTCAACGCCGAAAAATCATTTGGGTCGGAGCTTAGTGGTGAAAGTGGCCGTGAGTTTAACAAGGCCTCGATTTGAATCAGCAGCGTGTTAAACTCCTCATAAGTCAGGCGTTGCAAACCAACGACACGAGCGAGGTGAGTCTTAACCGATTTAACTCCTGCCTCGACTAGCCCCGAAAAATGTGGGCTACCAGGAGGGTTAAACGTGAACTCCACCTTCTCGGCCTGCGTCGCCTGCGACATTAAGTCTTTTAACAGGTTACTTGCTCCGACAAAGTTCGTCCCTTGATCAGATACCAATCTAGAGCAACGACCTCTACGAGCTATAAATCGCTTCAAACATGCCAAATATGCCTCCGAAGTGAGTTCTGATGCGAGCTCCAAATGGATTGCTTTGGTGGCTGTGCAAACAAAAACACATACATACGCTTTGTATGTTCTGACGCCACGACCACGACCAAGGGCTATGTCAAACGGCCCTGCGTAGTCCACTGAAGCCGATGAAACCGGTTTCAGTTGACTTAGACGATAACACGGTAAATTTCCCATCCGGGGAGGTGCGGACAGTCGTGGTTTTGCACGGAAGCATTTGACGCAGGATGACACCACGGAACGAATTGCTCGCTTTGACGAGAGGATCCAAAAATCCTGTGCGAGAAGACTCTGTAATGTCTGCGGTCCTGGATGTAAAAATTTCCTATGGTACTCGTCGATTAGTAGATAGGTCAGACGGTGAGTTCGAGGAAGCAGCAGCGGATGCTTCTGGCTATAACTCAGATCGCTATGCACGAGGCGGCCGCCCACCCTGAGCAACCCATTGGCATCTACGAAAGGACATAATTTTCTTAAGACTTTGGGGAGCAAATTTGGGTTGCCTTTATTTAGCGCACGAAATTCTGAAGCAAACACGACTTCCTGTACATGCTTCACTAAGAACTGCAACGCATGGTTAGTTTCGACAGCCGATAAGGCACCAGTTGATTTCACTGATGCCTTTAAATTTTTAGAGAATCGGTAACAGTAGGCGACGATATTCACTATACGCGAAAGTGACGAGAACTTGTTTAAAAGTCCGTCGACAAAACCAATATTGTTTTCTGTCATAAAAGTCAATATTCTTCGCTCCTCGAGTGCGGACTCATTGTTTGCAGCGTACGAACTTTGCGGCCATTCTTCACGAGGGTTCAACAACCAGTTCGGACCCGACCACCATGACTGACACCGGATTAAATCTTCGGGCAGTAAACCTCGCGAACCGTGATCGGCTGGATTATCGGCTGTAGGAACATGTTGCCAGAATTCGGAGGGTATACCGTCTTGGATTTCCGTAACACGGTTGGCAACAAAAGTTTTCCAACGCGACGGACAGGAATTGATCCAGGTTAATGCAACGCTGGAATCTGACCAAGCGAAGAGGGCACCGACACGATGAAGACCATCTAGGGCGAGGGTTAACGAAGACATAAGCTCAGTCAGCAAGACAGCTGCCATCAACTCCAAACGAGGGATCGAGCGTTTGCGAAGGGGGGCAACTTTCGACTTGGCACAACAAAGTCGGACCTCAGTCGTCCCGTCACTGCACGACGCGCGGCAGTAGACAACAGCGCAATAACCTCGCTCAGAAGCATCACAAAAGCCATGAAGTTGAAGAGATGCAAACGAAGGAACCATTCTCCGAGGCAGTGCCACAGCACTCAGCGACGACAGTTGGTTCTTGACCTTAAGCCATTCAGACGAAATGAATTGAGGAGCATCATCATCCCAGTCAACACCAGACAGCCACAATAGCTGCATTATATATTTGGCAAGGAATACGACAGGAGACAATAGGCCTAACGGATCGAAGATCCGAGCTATGTCTGACAAGATGGACCGCTTTGTACACCTATTTTCGAGCGCAGCTGTTCTGAATGTGAGCTGGTCTGCGGTGGAAATCCATAACATTCCGAGGATTTTCAAGGACAAATCCTGAAGGTCTTCAAAGTTGCACATCTTTTCCGAGTACAACTCGGACGGCGGCAAGTCGCGGAGGAACTCTTTAGAGTTCGAAGTCCATTTTCTCAAGTGTAGACCTGCGGATGACAGAATTAGCGTAAGATCACGACGAATTTGAATCGCATTCTCCACCGAGTCTGCTCCCGAGACAACATCATCCACATAAGTGTCCCGCTGTAACACCGATGCTCCAAGGGGAAAACGGGGTGCAAACTCGGACGCCAGACGAGACATGCACCAAAGAGCCTGGTACGGCGCACACGAAACCCCATATGTGACCGTAAGTAGCCTGAAATCGCGAATAGGTAAGTCAGCAGACTCGCGCCATACTACTCGTTGGTAATCAGCATCATCAGGGGTTACCAGGAATTGACGATACATTTTTTTTATATCTCCCGTGAAGACCACTTCGTACCATCGAAAACGAATCAAAATATCAAAGATGCTTTTTTGGAGTTTCGGACCTGGCAACAACACGTCATTCAACGACCTACCCTCAGCATCTTTGGCGCTAGCATCGAACACTGTTCTTAGTGGCGTGGTGACTGATTCTGGGCGCAGGATACCATGGTGAGGGATATAGTAGAAAGGACCGACATTGGTGGTAGGAGGCTCCACTTCCTCCATATGCCCACTCTCCAGATAATCTTTCATAAAGTCGACGTACGCTGACTGGAACTGGGCGTTCACTTTAAATTTACGCTCTAAGTGAAGGAACCGTTTCACAGCAATATCGCGAGAGTTAGAGAAGACTGGTTTAAGTTGAGGATCAGCAAAGGTCAGCGGGACAACCAATCTTCCCTCAGAATTTCGATAACTATTTGCTTCCATAAGCCTATCGCAAGCCACTTCAGTTTTCGAAAAGGCTACTGGTCTGGGCGGCTCGACACTTTCCAATTCCCAGAACCTTTTTATTGAGTTGTCTAGTGACAGGTTGGACACAAAAAAACAATTTTTACGACTATTGGCATTGTTGCCAAGGCGAGCGAATCCGGTGCCAATAGTGCACTCGCCCATCACTATCCACCCGAAGATAGTGGGGATAGCGACGGGTTGACCTGATGCACCCTTAACCAAACCAGGTCTGAGTGCCGACGCCAAAATGTTGACACTTACAAGCATGTCAACAGGCCCTGGTTTATAAAAACTAGGGTCGGCAAGATCCAAACCATCTAAATGCTCCCATGATGAGGTATCAATAAAACCAGGTGGCATGTCGTGACAAATAGTCTGTAGCACAGCAGCTTCCACAACCAAATTGCTTGAGAAGTCCTGACTCTTGGGACTCAATTCACACATAACCGATCCAAGTGTTCTGGTAGAAGCTCTGCCAATTCCATCGACAGATTGGGCTTTTGGGCTCAGCTCTAGTCCCAGCCGGCGTGCGCACGACAAGGTCATAAAATTACAAGCGCTGGCGCTATCCAGCAAGATTCTAATTTCAACAAATTCATTATTATTATTTTTTGCTAAAATCACAGCGGTAGAAAATAATGAATCGGTACTGGATGAATATGCGGCCAGAGCCACTGGCGGTGCCAATTCTTGGGATGTAGTGGAGATAGGAGCAGCTTCATCAAAATGCAACAAAGTATGGTGCCGTTGGCTACATTTTGCGCATGTTACTTTTGAGCTGCATTTTTTGACGGAATGTGCAGGCTTTAGGCACAAAATACACAGTCTCCTTACCTTCACATCCCGGAACCTATTTGCTGGGTTCAGTTTCAGAAACTCCGGACAATTTTCTGGACCATGGCCTTCATTGGGGCAGAACTCACAAGTGGAGTCGGGGGATACAATTAATGATGTTCGATTTTTTGGTGCTGGCTTAGAGGTTGCGGGTGGCCCATGGCAGTTTTCTAGAGCCCGAGCACGTTTGTCCAAAAACTCCATGATGTCTTCGAACAGCGGAATGTCAATATCCGGGCTAAGTTGAAGCTCGAACGCTTCCCGAGTAGCCCCATCCAGCTTTGACCATACCAACTGAAACAGCATGAAATCCTGACTTGGAAGGGTGTACCTTGACAGTATGGCCAAATTCTCTGTGAATGTCCGATGAACCCGTTCCAACTCCGAGGCACTTTTATTCTTCACCAACTCACATTTTAATAACTTTTCATAGTAGGTGTTGGCAATGGTTCTCTTTCTATCATAGTATTTGTGCAGTGCATTGTATGCTGCCATATAGTTGCTGCCTGTCAGTGGATAATTCTTTATAAGATCAAAGGCAGCACCCTGTACACTTGACAGCAAATAATGTAGCTTCTCTACATCTGGCAACTCCCTACTGTGTATGAGCGAGTCGTATAGCTCCTTAAAAGACACCCAGTTCTCAAACCTTCCATCAAATGGCTTTAAAACTATCTTGGGCAATTTTGCCAACATACTGCCATTCTGGATAGTTGGTTTGTTTATCTGCTCACGTATTTTTGACAACCTTGACTTGAGACCTAATAATTTCTTATCAAAAGAAATGGTGTGCGAAAATTCATTGCTACGATCTGCCTTAGACGTACCTGACAATACATAGATTTGCGCCGAGTGAAACTCTTTACTAATTATATTGAGATCTTCTTCTGTTACCCCTTCGAGATCCGAGGACTCCAGAAATTCGATCCGCATATAAGAATAATCTCGAGCGATCCTGTATTTATCTCCGCCTTCGGTTTCCATTATTATTGAGTTGAGATTTCAAAAAAAGTATTCTATAACAAATGTAAACAAAACAAATAGAAAGCTACGGCTATTGTGCCGTTTCCACTACTTTTTTAGTGGCTACAACTGACGCCTATTTGTCAACCGAGCTTAGCAATACAAATAGATAAAACGAAAAAGTACATTTATGACCGTTGGATTGTTTTAAATACGTACCCTCAATATTTTTAGCGAATCTAAATAATATTGTCGGAACGGTAACAAACGACAAATTTACCGATTCCAATACTATCTTATAAACAAAACAATGATGCGAAATGTAATGATAAAGCGAAAATGAAAGCTAGTTAAATCCGGCTCGAAGGACCAAATGTTCGATTGCTAGATTTATGAAATGGTGGATAAATGGACTGTAGATTTTTTGTTAATGAATGTTTGTGTGACTCCGAAATTGCGAGACACGAATGCAACGAAAGTGATTACAATCTTGGAGCGAGAATATGAGAGTAGGCGTGAATTGCGTGAATGAGGTGTATCGAGGGTGTTACGAAAAACCACTAACCTTTGAATCAGAGGCGCGTAGCAGTATTCAGCTCTTTCCAGAGTTCCTCGGGGCGTCACGGCTAAAACTATACCTTGGAGATCTGTACTTCACTGGGCGGGCAAGCTTAGCGTTAGCTTAGAGGGGCCGGTCGGAGCAGTAGAGCTAATATGTGGAGTCTCGTACAGCGTCGAAATTCACGTCAAACGCAAACAATTACACGCACCGCACAAATCCGTATCGTATTCTTATGATAATTACAACAACGACAATAAATTATAAATACACCGAAAATAATAACGTAAAAATGTGTACTTTCAACTCGACTTTCCAAGAAGGAAAGACATTATTTATTTCAAATCGCGGGAAAACCTAACGGTCATAAATGTACGCGGCGTGAGAAATGTCAGAGTCACGAATGTCAGATACGTCAATGACAAGTCTCAGCGTTACCTATAAAAAGGTGATAGCCAATTCTGAACAGTTTTGTTCTCCCAGCGCTTACTCAAAAACTGGCCTGTGTTACAACTACACGCAAACACATACGCTCACAGTTACATTTCCAGTCCTGTGCAATATAAAGAACAACAAAGATGGAAAGACGTACCTAAGACCGAAGTGAGACCGAGACAACAATATTAGTCGCTAGTACGACCCCACCATACTAAAAACGAATTCGGGATTTCCCCGAGTTTTACGATAGTAAGTTCAACAAAAAAACTTGGGAGAAAATAGTAATAATATCAGTTTTACTAAATTTTTAATGAATTTATTTAAATAAACAAGATTCAGATTCATTTATTTACGATATACAGATTCAAATTTTTGTTGTTATTTAAGTTGGAGCAAATTTTACTTGGAACGGGTTTTAAACCCTCCCAAAATGTTCGTTACACCCTTATTATATTATACTAATTACTTTCCAAACAGGAAATTAACTTTACATTAAAATCACTTGTGGATTGGCTTGAGCAAATAAATTTAAAAGTAAATATTATGTCAGTAAGACTAATACAATAAGATTTCAAAATTATAAAACTTCACCACTAAATATAAGAATTTCATACAAAAATAACGAAGTAAAAGAAATAAATAAAACAAAATTTTTAGGACTAACAATTGATTCACATTTAAACTTCAAAGCACACCTATCAGAATTAAATGAAAAAATTTCCAAGTACTGCTACGCTCTTTCCACACTCAGCTCAATTACATCAAAAAGTATCGCAAAACAGGCCTATTATGGATTAGTTTATTCTCAATTAAGCTATGGAATAATTTTCTGGGGAAACTCTGTCGATATCCAAACAACTTTTGTAATGCAAAAGAAAGCATTAAGATGTATTTATAACTTAAGTAGAACAGATTCGCTCCGAAATGTCTTTAAAAATGAAAAAATACTAACTCTCGCTTCCATTTATATTCTAGAAATGTGTATTTTTGTAAAAAGAAATAAGCAATACTTTTTTGAAAAGAAATCTGTTCGTGCATCCTCTCAAAGGTCCAAGCATAAATTCAATGTTTGTATTCCTCAAGTCAATAACACTATGTATCACAAAAGCACTTTCATCACAGCCTTAAAAGTTTTCAATAATCTGCCCATAGAACTTAAAACATTAGATGGTAATATATTTAGAAATAAACTAAAAAAATGGTTAGAATCAAATGCTTTCTATTCGCTCAAAGAATTCTTTGATAAATGATGGTTCCCCAATAGTATGTTTAATATTTTTAAATACATAGGTAAAATAAATAACTTGGAATGTTACTAAATATATACCTAGCATTATAGGTACCTATTTAAAAAATTATTGTATGTCTATTATAGATAAGCTGTTGAAACTGTACACTATTTTATACCTAAGATCTTTTTTGTACAACAGTTAACAATAAATATATTTCTGATTCTGATTCTGATTCCTTCAAAGTTGGACAACTTATTCATATTTCTTTTTTGCCTCTTTGTAGTAGCTGCAATAGCTGGATCAGTTTTATGTACGTAATAGACTGCATTAAACTGATCCAGCTATTACGTCACAATATTTATCAATCATAACTCGCAAAAAATCTATGCGATGATTAAACATACCTAGCAAATTAATTAATGTGCAATATTTTAAATTTACTAAGAAATTAATAAACAATTGTAATGAAAATCATAAAAAATTATTATGCTGACACTACCTATGCACGCCGACTCGTAGAGTCGTCCGTTTAACTCACACCATCAATCTTGTCCCAACTGGTATGAGCTGACGAATCGTAAATATGCTTTAAACTTCACTGGGCAAGTCGCACCACTTTTACTTTGGGTGTATTTTAGTATAATCAACCAAAAAAATGTTGGTAAATTAATAGGCAAGGCAAACATATACACAATGTGATTTTGTGTTTCGTACTTACACAAAATAATGTGAAATAAATACAAACAATAGAAAGGTTCCACATAGAATTAAAAACTTTATACGGTCTGTACATAATGGAACTTTTAACTTAAAAGTCCGGTTTTTCGGTGATTGTACTCGATGTATAATAGGGTGGCGCGAGTTGCAGTATGAAATTAATATCATTTCTCCGATTTGTCAACTCAGACCTGTTGGGACTAGATTGATGGTATGAGTTGAAGAACCACTCAACTCGCAACAAGACTATTGTTGTCTCTTTACACGCCTATGTTTCGTATATATCTATCTCTGTCTGCAAATGGCGAAATGAGGCAGTAAAATAATCAGATAATTTACATTTTTGGTGTAAAAGTGATGATTTGAGCTTTGATTTTTGTTTTGGAGCTATTTGTATACCTAGTGAACGCACACGAGGGCATTGCTATAGTCTTTTAGTCAATAAATCACACAAAAGCACGTCGTAGCAAGCACGCGTATCACGAACGCGCGTGCCGCCGCCGCCCGCCGCGCCGGTCCGACTACGACTGAGGTGGGAGGACACAATTGCACCTAATTTGAGCCTGCCACTTTCGAGAAGCTAGACCACTTTTATATCAATGCTTATCAGGTATATTACAAATTACAACTCGCACTCTTGGACGAACGAAATCACCCTTCCCACGCACTCGACATGAAGGATCATATTTTCCTATCGAATGATTGTCAATTTTGACAGTACCTAAACGTCGTTCATTCCATTCAAGACATTCGATTTCGAATTTTCGATCTCTTCAAAAAAAGTTGGACTTCAACCATGGTGTAATTTCATAGTTTGTGAAGAAAACACCAAAACAACACGATAAATACAACAATCAAGTGAAAAAAATAGCGTACTAAATTATATCAAGTGTGTATGCAAATAAGTGAATCGGTTATATCTAATCTTACTGAAATAGTACCAGTTTGAGGTTATAATTATCTAATATGGGTGTTCCAGGGTTTCAAAATCGATAGAAAATGGATGAATACACAAGAGAGCCATGTCCCTGGAGAATCCTCGATGACTCTGGTGGCGCCTTTATCATGGGAGCCATTGGTGGCGGAATCTTCCATTCAATAAAAGGTTTCAGAAATGCACCAGTTGGATTCAGTAGAAAAATGGTAAGCCTTGAGGATCCCATACTATTTTTAATAAATTAAATTTCCAATAGATAATTTTCTTGTATTCTCTTAGCTTGGCAGTTTAGCAGCAGTAAAAGAGAGATCTCCAGTCATTGGTGGCAACTTTGCAGTTTGGGGTGGAATGTTCTCCACTATTGACTGTTCACTAGTGTACATGAGACAAAAGGAAGATCCCTGGAACTCTATAATGAGCGGGGCGCTTACTGGAGGCATCCTAGCTGCCAGAAATGGTAAGAATTTGAATATTATAGCCAGTATCAACCCACTTCAAGGCAAATGCCTCTTTATTCCCCTTCTACACTTCTCAGCCTAGCCCTGAGGAAGTTGCATTATTAGACTTTTCCTGTGAAGTTGATGCCTGTTTATAGACTTTTACTTACTTAAATTATTTTTTTTCAGGTGTGCCAGCAATGGCAGGCAGTGCTTTAGTTGGAGGCATCCTACTTGCACTTATTGAAGGAATTGGTATCATGTTCACACGACTAACGGCAGAACAGTTCAAGCCGCAGCCCATCTTCGAAGACCCCTCAGCTTTAGGCCAAAATCAACCACAGAGTCCAACCTTCCAATAGACATGTAACTACACCAACTTATGTTTAGATAAAGACTTGTCAGGAAGTACATTTGCTAAATGTGAGTTGGTGTTAACTTAAACACTGTAGGATTGTACAGTTTTTAGATGATTACTGTAATATTATGCAGTACTTGTGTACTGAATTTTGTTGCGAGAATGTCTTTTAGGTTTATACTGATAAACCTTTACTGTTATGATAATTGTTTTTAATAGAATTACTTTATTGGAATGTTACCGATGGTTATAGATAACATTACCAAGATATAGGCATAAAAGTTCCAAGTCATGTTTATTTTGTTAATATCAGATCGAAATTCACTATACAATCCAGATTAGCTAATATTCTGTAATCTAATTGATCTTGCCATGAGGCACATCCAGCAAGTGGTTTATTTGCATCTGTGATATTCTCAGTCCCGTACTGATTGCTGTATGCCACTTGACCAACAATAACATGAGTCATCAAAACTAGCTTTTAATCTTGGGTGCGTTTTGTTCACAATATATATTTTGTACAAAAAACATGTTGTGAAATCAATTCTCTCTATAACTGTACTATAGGGAGTGTACAATCTCTAAGCTGTGTTAAATGCACACCGAATTCAAAGTTCAATGCCTAAATATTTATCAAAAACTAGCTTTATTTACTTGCATGTTTCAAAGTACATCCAATTACATTCAGCTAAATTATTTGTTTCCCATGAGCTGATGTGGTTGCTTTGATGTGACTTAGTACTATTCTAAAGGATATGTCCCATCTTTAGATACCATTTACTTTGAAGGAAGTAAGTTTGTCACTCATTGTAGTTCAGTTGTGATGTACTGTGAGATGTGTTATTGAACATAGTTGTTAAATAAAAAGTTTTTACATAATCTATTTGTTTAATTTAATAATCTAGTTGATTAATTCTAGGGTTTACTTTAAATTATGTTAAAAAATTGAGTAACAACTAGAGTTGCCGCAAATAGTTGTTACAGTGAATAGTCCAATACCGATTAATCGCCATTCACTTTGGCAAATAGTCGAATAACTCGACATTACTATTCAACATAAATAAGGCACATTAAAAATATTTCTAACTTCTAAGTTTGTGAGAAAAGAAAACAATAAAGTTAAAGAAATCTGTTTCATGTTATACATTCCTACATAATATGTAATGTAGTAATTTAATTTTTCATTTTTAAATGCTGGCAACCCTTTTCTTGTACATATTTTACAGGGAATGCCCCGTTTTGTATAACCCAGCGTTTATTATTGTAGGAGATTTCCTGCTCAATCAATATGCTTGTGTTTAGGGTAGGGGGCACAAATTTGTATTTGATTTTCGACATCAGTTGACGATTTTTTATTATTTCTTTCTATAGGTACTTATTTGAAAATATCTATTGAATTAAAGACTTGAATACTTCATTACACTTCATTCATTGATAATATTTGATACTGTGTATTGTTTTATTAAGGAAAATAATAAAAAGATTATTTTAACTTATTCGTTTTTTTGTTTGTTAAAAGTTTATTTTAGACGACTATTTGCCTTATGCCGCTACTAGCTATTATTCAGTATTCGATGAATATCAGCGGCAACTCTAGTAACAACTATGGCTATTCCTAAACTAAACATTGTAACTGATTTATTTATCTTTAAAGAAATTTAATGTAACGGTAAAGCAATGTAGGCAATATATTATAATGAGTTATTTACATGCACTTCCAACTTAACATTATTACAGAAAAACAATTTAGGAGTATTACATTTTTACAGATAAATGTTTTATGTCACTTAGATCAAAGCTTTAAAAATTTACTTGATTAAGTGCTCTTGGCGCATCAGAGCTGTCAAACATTTAGTGATCAAGCGAGCAAGCACTTGACAAAGCAGGTCCTGTGCGACCTCCAATCCAAATAGTCTGTATTGCTAATGCTATGATGTAACATTGGGGGGCCTGCTCGGGACAGCTGTTTGTCCCATTTTCCTGATCTCCTTGATGACGCGCGCCAGAATTTCTGGTTCCACGCCCAGCTCACAAAGCCTGATGCAGATTGAGAGGGATTCAGCGTCAAGACCGGTGCACAGCAGCTGTGATATTTGGAACATCATCTGAAACGCTTCCCGGGCTTGGCCAACCTGCGCGTTTTTCTCTGATGTCATTTTTCAGCTGAAAGTTAACCGATGATCATGAACAAGTTCCAGTTAGGAGTAGGTACCTATATTGGGAACTTGTTTGTTGGTATGAACTACCTGTCTTGTCTTAACGTCCTGCTTTCCTCCTACCTTCCAGTTGAGTTGGAAAGCACTGATCTGTGTCTGTAGAGAAAAGAGATTTTTCCTGTATTTTTCGGCAATTTTTACAATAGATTTACGATCGAGTCAGACAGAAAACCAAAACAAACGAATGGAACGGACGCTCAGAACGGACGGCGCTTTTTTGAACCGACACTGACATTGACTTATCATTTATACACTACCTACCATGGCCTTAGTGGCGAAGTCTTATTACCACACTTATTACCATGAAAACTGACATTGGCAGAACTACCTATGATGTCAAAACATAATGCAGAGAAAAAAATAGAGGAAGAAAGAAAATAACATGTATTTTGTCACATTCCCTTTATAAATAAAATAAAAATCATTTATTTCGGACTTATAATCAATAGATTTATATCTGTCGTATGTCCCTATCGTTTTTGATTTGATTGGTCGGTCGTCGGTCCGTTCGATCGACCGACGACCGACTATTGTGGCAAAACTGGCAAAAGTGTTGCAAGTTCTACTGATTTAGCAGTAGATCTCGTAGATGGATTACTATACTTTCTACGAGTAGATCTACTTGATATTTGAACAGTCTACTGATTTATTTTGTAAAATTCGAGAAATTACTAGCTTTTCCTCAGAGATACCAATAAGAACTTGTAACAATAAACCAAATAAGAAAATCAATTTCACTTGGTGTTTATTCGGGTCAACTTCATGTGTATTTTTTTAAATTTCAACCCCTCTTTCGCTGATGAACATAGTTTTTTTGTAGATAGGAACAACGGAACACCATTGTAGGTAGGTACACTACCTAGGTACCTCAATAACCTGATCAGTGCCCTTGAAAATTAACGAATGTCGGCGAAGTCCAAGCTGATTAGTTGCTTTGCTCAATGTTTTCATATCAATACAAGAAGTTTCTTACAAACCTACTTCATCATCATCATCGTCAGCCTATATTAGACCACTGCTGGACATAGGTTTCCCCTATCTAACCTACTTAAACAACCTAATTTTGCAAAATTCGCAAGTCTTGAATATTTCACTTTGCAACTTGGGTACTTTGATAAATGCCATCATTGAGAAGTGAAACACACACGCTGTATTAACGTATATATAACTGAATCAAAATCGGTTCATCCGATGGGGAACTATAATGAATGGTAGGTACAAAAAAACGTATAAATTTACACCTATCACGCGTTTTTCGTGTCGGAAGCTAGAAATTTGTATTTTTTTCAAAATTTACAGATTTTTTCTTCAATCTACTGCTTTTTTACTTGACTTTCTACTGATTTTGTCAAATTCGAACTGGCAACACTGCTCGCTCGTGCGCGCACGTGCGTGGTGATGGCAAATACCGTTCCATTTTACGTTTACTTTTCGCGGGTAAGTTTGAAAGTTTAAATATCCCGCTGAGAAATTTTCTATTTTCGTAACTACGCGTCTGCACTCCCGAAATAGACAGCATGTTCGACTTTTCGTGTTAGTATAGGTATTCTACCGTATCAAGTGCAGTGAATAAGAATTTAAACTTTTACTTACAAAATATGGTGAGTAAAACCTTTTTTATACTTTTTAGTAAACAAAACGACATGTTCCCACATTCTTTTCTGTCAAATTATTCGTGTTAAGTACGTAAAAATTATAAGAATTTAATTTTGAAGATATGAAATCTATATGGACCAGGATACGCGATACTGAAAACCGTAGCAGTGATCATAGGCACAGTGAAACTGAGGATAATGGAGTCAAACTTATGAGTTTCAAACCTCTTTCGCATTATTTTATGACGGTATCTATTGTTCGATAGGTATAATTATAAAGCTTTATAAAATTAGTGGTTTCAGGTAGTATACTTTTTGAATAGTCACTAGGTATCTAATAGGTTAGTAAAATGATTTAGAATGTTTCTAGAATCTAGCGTACCTACTTACTTAGTGACTCGGTAAGTGCGTAGATAGATATGTATACGAGGTCGGTTCTCTTACTCTCACTCTGTTTGATTCCATTATTATTATGTATTTTAAGTATTTTCTAGCTATAAGAATAAAAATCTACCAGTCGTGCATAGTTTAGCTAAGAGAAAATGAGCAACAAGTCAACAGAACAAACAAGAAAAGCGGTAAGACAGTGATTCGTTTAAACAATTAAAATACTAATTATTTAACCTAATACTAGACATGGCCCCTTTCTAAATTAACGTTTGTTCACCAAATTATGCACGTCTACTTAGAAATGTTCAGTTTGCTGGGGGAAAGTAGTAGGTGGCTTTCGTATTTGGCAAGTCATTTTATATTTTATAAGGAATTGCGATGTTGTTTGAGGATAAACAAGAGACAGGAATAGAATGAAATAAAGTCTCGAGACAAGACACTAAGCAAAGCACGTCAAAGTATTAAGCCCACCTTTTGTATACTTTTTGATAAATGTGTGCAATAAAGAATTTAAATAAATAAATAAATAAAGTAGGTAGGTACCTACCCTGTGTGTGTGTGTGTGTATCCATTTAACTACCTACATAATGTACGTTTTTGTATTTGTAGTACGCAAATTGATAAAACTTAAATCCATCAAGGTCATTTACAGATTTGAGTTTTGAGTTTTGAACTTCCTCTACGCAGATTGAGTTAATATTTTTCTGCACGATGTTAATAGTTATATTATGTTAGGCTTATGATATCCTTTTTGTGTTGGAAGAACATCGTTTCATCCCATATCGAAGGTCAGACATGATCAGGGTGAGTGGCATTCTAGTCGCGAGCGTTCCTCTTCCCAGCAAGTAGGTAGTTACTAAGCTGGATTACGAACGTACAGCTTCAGGCGACGGTTCTAAGCCTCGATCGGAACCAGTTCCATACAAGTAAATTAATAGCCACGATCGGAACCAGTTCCGTACAAGTAGGTAATTTAAAAGCCTCGTATGGAACCAGTTCTGAAACTCCGGTTCCGTAGACGGCCGAAGGGGGTCCGACGGGTCAGTCGATGAAGTCGATGCCTACGTCCAGTTGTGGACCAGTATAGGCTGTTGAGGTGGTGAGGATACTAAACTAATGAATAACTTACAGATAAATTTGTTTCAGGCCGATCAAGTATTGAACTCGGGAGGAGGCGAGGGTGCAACGGCACCGGTCCAAAACACGCTGATTGATGATCAAACTAAACCTGTAACTGCGGTAAGAGTTAAACTCTAAAATAATTCAATCATGTATTAACATTAACATCACCATAATACATCCATAGATTGAAATGAATCAACTTCATTCCTGGATAAAAATAATAGAAAATTTTACTAAACAAAAAGTGAATCACTGACAAAGGAACACTGGATCGTAATGGTGAACATATCTAGGCGTAAGTCTACTAGATTATTACTATATTTTACTATGCAATTAAAGGCGACAATTTAATTTGTCTACAGTCAGAAGTAACAAAACCAGAAGAACCTAAAGCTGTAGAAAACCAAGACCAGTTGAATAAAGAAACCCCAGCTCCTGAGCAGAACCCAGCTGAAACTCAAGCAGAAGTCAAAGTCAACGATGCTACTCCTCAACAACAGGTAAGTGTATTGTAGCTCGACAAACCAGACGCACAATGGACGAAACCAGCGCAAAGGACCAATTACTTTTAAAATTAATGGTTTAATTTAAAGCATTATTTTTTTTAATAAAATATCCAGATTTGAACAGATGGCACTAAAGCCTCCACCACACAGCCGCGATTTTGAAGCGCGTCTTGTGTCCGCAAAACGCAAGACGCAGCTTCAAAATCGCAGCTGTGTGGTGGAGACTTTAATAACTTAATCCGTCGCGAAGAACCACTAACTTTGAAGTTTTTGTTAAGAAATGTTCCAGCTCGAAGGGCCAGAAGAATTGAAGCAAAAATTGCAGTGACTGACTAAAGAACAATGTTTACTAAGTTACAGGATTGGCATCAGAAAGAAGCGGAGCTTCTCAAAAAGATCACAGAACTGGAAACGGTCAAGAAGGAGAGAACTGAAGAGAGCTTGAAATTTGAACTCAAGGTAATTTGTAGAAGAAGGTAATGTTTGTTAAAGGATATCGGTTTGAATTTGTTTTTTTTTTTAGGGTTTCGAAGATCGAAGATCGGTTTCGAAATCCTTATGGTCTCGCTTTGTCTGTCCTTTTTTCCCTCCTTAATAACTCAGCAATTACTGCAGCTATCAACTTGAAATTTAAAATAATAATACATTTAGTGCGCCTGTACAGATTTAAAGAAAAAATGAAAATGAATAATTTCCATATAAATTGTGATGCCGAAATTTTAAAAGATACCTACAGGGTCAAGTGGGGTATCAAATGAAAGGCATTGATTTGTACGTTTCAAAACAGTTTTTCAAATTTCTGTAGGTTTCATACTTTTTGAAATATTTTGAAAAAAGTCGAAAAAATACCCATTCCCAAAAATTATTATTCCAATATTCCAAAAATACCCCCCTGTCTCTGAAGTTTGCAGAGCGATCCATTTGAAATGTATGGAGCGTTTGTAGATATGGATCTATATTTTACAGGAAAAATATAGAAAAGTCTGTAAAATTAATACTTTTTGAAAAATTTACAAAAAGGAATAATTTTCAAAAGGGGAGCTACTCCACCGAGTGGGGTATCAAATAAGAGGTATCAATTTCGATATTTCAAAACAGTTTTTTAAATTTCTGTTAGTTTCATACTTTTTGAAATATTTAGAAAAAAACGAAAAATTTACCATTACTTACTTTATCCGAAGCATGCAGAGAGATCCATCTGAAATTTAGGTTGGTACCTATTATTCTTAGGTATTCGTTAAATTACGAAGTCTCTAACCGGTACTTTTGGTACATATTTCTTGACAAACGTTCGAAACCCTCGGCGCGCGAGTTACCCTCGCACTTGTCGGATCTTGTTTAATTCTAGTCATCATCATCATCAGCCCTTGTCGACCCACTGCTGGGCGTAGGCCTCTCTATGTTTGCCATAAAGACATTGCCATTCTATTAGTTTTATAATTAAAAATTAAAGCTAAACAAAATGAAAAGCGTAAATGCTTCCCACGATGAAAATGCTCACACCGTTCTGATAGAATTTCTTTGATTGACCACAATCACATCCAAGATAATTAAATTGTTTTGAAAAACTAAGAACCTACATACTTCGAATGCCATTATTTTACACTGATTTTAAGTTTTGCGCTGTCTCTCGAAAATAAAAATTTTATGGGATCTTGGGGTCATTCATTCATTATACACTAGCGAAATAATTTTCACAATCGGTCCTTAATTCGTGGAGAAATCGTGGAAAATAATAAAAAAAACTAAGTCGGCTAGACAACAATAACTAAGTAAGTAGAGATAAACCATTCTAAAATGCATGCCCCTGTACTAAACGTCATCCAATCGGCGTGCATTTTAAGAATGGTTTATCTTTACCTGCGTAATCGATTTGAATCGCACATGTGAAACCGCGCCAAAGCTGCATTTCAATCCTATGCCCTTGTCCAAAGGTCCGTGAAGACGAGATCGACCTGCTGAAAGCCAGGGTCAAGAATCTGGAGACGGAGCTCCAAGCAGCGCTGTCGAAGCCCAGCGGGAAGAACCACGAGATGATTGAAAACATCAAGCAGCAACACGAAGAGGTGAGGTTTACAGGAAATAGCATCTAGGACGTTTTTTTCCTGGCTTAAAGTACCTAGCTTTCCAGATATTGGACTAGGTAGGTGGGTTACATTAGCTTGAGACAAAGTGGTCAGTCTGTAGGTAGTTCTATTGATGAACTAACGAACCAAACAAAGCTAGACAGAAACTAGAAAAAGCTTTTATTAATTTGAAAATTAACTCACTAATACAAAAAATAGATGTGTACCTAAATTCAAACATTTGTTTTTTGATAATTTCCTATGTTTTAATAAACCTTTGTTTGCAATTATTATGAATACCTAGGAGGTTGCTATCATATCCAATAGGTACCTATTTATAATGTTGAATATTTTTAATTTATATATTTTAACTAGTTTTTACCCGCGGCTTCGCACGCGTTGTTTCTATGGAAACGTTTTCTATCCCATGGGAACTGAAAGTAGTCATGTTTGATTTAGGATTAGAATTATATGTTTGCAAAATTTCAGCCAGGTCCGTTCAATAGTTGTGGCCTCAAGAGGTAACAAACATCCATCCATCCATACATCACATCAAACTTTAGCATTTATAATACATTTTAAAATAACTAGAGGTACTTAAGGCTGCACGAGTGGTCCGGTCCAACTCATCACTGGGCGCGGCCTAAATGTATGCCATCTCATCTGACATAATAGACATTCTCGCGCGCTTGATGAAAGGCAAATAAATTTATTGGTAAAACGGCCGCGTAAAGAAATGCGAAAAGACTTTTAGCACAAGGGTTAATATAGAAAAACTATTGAGAGTATAATTTCAAAATAAATTTATTTCAACTTTTGAATAACTAAACTATGTCTGTACGGGCTTTATTATAGAGTTTTCTTTCTCCGTATCTAATTTATTTTCGCCCAAAGTTGGGCTAAAATCGGTGTAGAAATACGAAAGTTTAGAAGCTTGTCTTTTTTTAATTAATACTTTTTTTACGGTTTCGGGTGCATACAGACATAGATAATAACTAGATAAATTGATATTATCCTTAGTTTTGGATGGTCAACATCAAACAGCGTTGTAGTTACCCTTCCACGTTTGTATGGAAAGATGAGCGACTCGTTTAGCCTTAACACAAAATTATAACGAGAAAACTTAAAAACTAGTGCACTTTAAATTTTCAGTTGCTCAGCAAAGCTCGCGGCATGATCTTCGACAAGACGAAGATGGTGAAGAACCAAGAGCTGCAGATAGAAGCGCTGACTACACAGGTGGCTTCTCTCAAGGACATCAACCAGATCACCAAGGACTTGCTGGAGATACGCAACTCCGAGGTCAAGGCTATGGAGGTGCGTACTATGGGTGATGATGATATCTCTCTAGGCGAATTCCGACCACGGTGGTCAGTCCCAACAGAGACTAGCCATTTGCGCAGAACATACTTAGTGCACAAGTGTATGCACAAACACAGGTGCGCACTGTAATTCCTCACGCGTGATCCGATGGGACGGCAGACCGACACAGGATTGTCCGATGCTGGCCTGTGAACGCGCATAACGTTTCAACTGCTAACGTTTGAGCCGTAATGCCGTGCCTTACCACACCGTAATCGCCCTCCTGATTTCGGGCTGCGACTGTTAATTTTTCTAATTATAAAATCTGAATAACAATGTATAATAGGATCTTTCTTAATTTGAATCGCTTCCTGAACCATTCTCATGTAGTAATGCCTTTCATTACAGAAAATTTCCGGTTTATGTAGTTCAACTACTAGTATTGTAGTTGACTGCCTCGTTGGTCTAGCGGTCAGCATGTTCAACCGCTGATTATGAGGTTCGAATCCCGGGTCGGGGCAATAGTTGTTACTGGGACTTTTTCTAGCAAGAAAAATTCACAGTAGCAGCCCGGAGTCAGGAAGTTGGCGGTGTTACACCCCCGTGCCTTGGAAAGCACGTTAAGCCGTTGGTCTTACGCCTGACCTTTCCCCGGTCGTGTCGGTCTATCGTCCCATCGGATTATGAGAGTGAGGGAATAGAGAGTGCACCTGTGTTTACTCACACACTTGTGCACTATACATACACATAATATGTTCTGCGCATCTGGCTAGTCTCCGATGAGATTGGCCGCCGTGGTCGAAATTCGGCTAGCAGGACATTATTATTATTGTAGTTCAGTTTGGAAATAAATCTTTTTCGTTGTCTACAGGAGAGGTACCAAGCCATGGACGCGCGCTACAAGGCGGAGAAGGAGCGCCACAGCCTCGTGCTGCAGAGGGCTCAGAACAGCTCCAACATCAACGAGGATCTGCGCAAGGAGTATGAGACACAACTCGCCATCTTCAAGGTAATTCATAACTTCAGTTCAGATACATTGATAACGTTTAGAGTTACATGTCATGTAGGTATTACCTTATTTTGTTTAAAAAATCGCTTTACCGATGATATTTATTGATAGATATAGAGCATCTTTTTTGTAAGAAAAGGGGAGAGGTGGAGATAATTATAGACCTTGGAAACCCTTAAATGGTTCAAATTATGTATAGTTTGTTATATTGTTTTACGTAATCTGGTACCCACTTATTATTATAACACAAATTCCGCTCACTTTGGGGCCATTTGATGATATATCGAACGCAGACTAAAACTGACAAAATGTTTATTAAAATTAATTAATAGTTTAATATTTAACTAGCACAGATTACACTGAAAATGTTCGCGTAGGAATAACATTCCTTGTCTATGAAACTTCATTTCACTAGGCACCTAAATAACGAATTCACAAGTGCTACGAATGACGGCTACGGCGTAGCACTTTGCTACGTAATTCTGACCTTACCATTCCGTTTTATGAAAGCGCCATTTTATTTTTATTTTCAGGAACTGAGATCAAAATACGAAGAGCGTGTGAAAGCACTGGCCTTGGAGAACGAGCGGTTGAAGAACTCCCTCGCGCCAAACGGTAGCGGCCCCTCTAAATAAAGCTGCGAATGATTCCTATCAAGACTGTTTACGATAATCATTAACTTTTTGTAGAGTTTATATCTTTTTTATTAAAGGGTAAATTGATAATATTGTTTTGTTTTTTTTTGGACAAAAATGTTTACCGCTGCGTAGAGTTCGCGTCATGTAAAAAGAACGCTGGCGTTCAAGCTGCGCAGTAGGCGATATAGAGGTCTATTTGGTGGTATGCAGTGGGTCGCGGGGAGTACGGGTTACGCGCCGCATGCCTGCCGGTGCGCTATTGGTTCGTCGGTTGAGATTTGCGTTCCGCCTTGTGTCCACGTCACTTTTCTTGACAAAGTACCATCGCGCACAAAAGTTTACGAAATGGTTTTACATAGAAAAGTGAGAAAAATTAATTATGACGTATAATGTTTTATGAAGAGAGACGCAGATAATAATGCTGTTGATAATTTAAAACAATAGAAACGTTTTCACGTCACCCAAGACGACTTAATGGATGGAGTTGCTACATTACATAATTTTTTTGTTATTATATTAAACATTCTAAACTGAATCGAAATGTTTTTAATTTGATCTAATATTATTTTCTAATAACGAATACCAAGCCGCGAGCAAAATATTAGTTAAAAATAGGCAATTAGCAAATTGGCATAGTAGGTACTATCGTGCGCGAGAGTACCCATGCGCGAATACACCCCTTCCACTTTCTTCCAGCGTTCTTTTTACGTGACGCGACCTATACCTAATTTTGGATGTGTTCTTCTGCTTAGCCTATTGGTTTCCCTATCAAAAACATTTCCATCATTGTCAACCATAGAGTTCTGTAAAATTCTGTAGATAAGCTACGTTCTCCCAGCGCTAACTCAAGAAATGCCTGTGTTGTGTTACAACTAAACGTAAAGACAAGAAGATTTCCAGGATTGTGCAATATACCTACCTAATGAACAGCTAAGATGGAAAAACAACCGACGACTACCGATCGAAGTGCAACCGAGACAACAATACGCACGCGAAACACGAACGCCGTTGGCGGCGCCGGACCCGACTATGACAGGTAGGTGGTCCTAATTGCACCTAATTTGACCGTTCCACTTTCGAGAAGCTAGATCCCAATCTCAAAGTTATTTCGATGCCATCAACCTTTACTAGTGCACTGTTTGACATAGGCCTCCCCTAATGAGCGCCTAAAATGGCGAAAAATCATATACCTACCTATTCCACAAAATTAGCAGAATCTTTCATCAAATCACGGGCCAGTCTAAAAAGCACTTTCTATTTTCAACTGACATTTTTACACTGAATCACGATGACCCGACATTTTGTATTGTCGGCCATTTTGCCCTCTAATTTCACCCGACAAGCGATGCGCCCGCCATTATTTATTGCGCGTTACGTTCCGTTTGACGCGACGTGTATTGTCCGCCTGATATTGTGTCCGAGATGATTAATTGCGTGAAATGAAACGCTGTTATTGCACAAGCGACTCGAACCATGGTACCAAACCAACCAAACCTATGCCCTAAATAGCATGTTGGGCATATCTTGAAAATACCGAAGCATAGATAGGTACTGCAAATAAGTATTATTAGGATAACCGAACATAAAATGAAGTTTAGGTACCTAACTTAGTCTGAAGTTCTCCTATCTTACGAACATACTAACCTATGTTTATTTATAGGCACGAGAAGAAATACCTACGGTAAAGGCAGGTAGTTTGGTTACGAATAGTTTTCATGCATACTTATTAATATCATTCAACCCTCACTTTGCCCTTATCTGAGGTCTTATGACGAGGGTTGCTAAGGCTGAAGGGCCAGGGTCAAAGGCAGGTATTATGTGAAAAGACTTCTCTAAACCACATCCCACCAGAGCGGTAATAAATGTAATTGAAAGCGCTAAAAGAAGACAAACTTCGGACATAAAATGCTCGTAAATCTACAATAAGCACCTACCTAAGTAGGTACCCTGTTTAAGGTAGGTAAGCAACTTATCCAATGTAGAGCTACCTATGAGAAAATACGCTGAAAAAATGTGATTTCTTGTAAAACATTTTTTGGGTTTTCACCACCACCTACGCCTAAATGCCGTTTAAGGCTACCCCGACCCAAATAAGCGCCACCATCAATAATTCTGTTAATCGAAGGAATTTTCAAAAATAGATGAAGCCTTTCTTGATCTTAAGCTTTTTTTAAAAAAAGCTTATGATAGGTAAATCAAATTTTTCATCGTATTTTCTCATAGGTAGCTCTACATTGGATAAGTTGCTTACCTTGTTTGAATGGCTATTAAGATAAACTACTTAAATTACCTTGTTTGTACGTATAACAGTATAATAAGATAAAATAGGTGGTGGCGCTGATTTGGGTCAGAGTAGCGCCTAAAAGTAAAAGAAAGTCTAAGGTCATGATGAGTTAGGACAATAAAACATAAGAATTTAAAAGAATGACCATAATAAGCGATTTTAGACTGTTCTTAGGCCAAAGAGGTTGTTATAAAGGTGTAGGTACCTATAACCTTCCCAATAAGCCATTATGTAGTAATTCTCTACGCGAGTGTTAACCCATTAGCGATCAGTTTAAAAGCAGCTTCCAAATGAAGCAATTAGTAGCTTGTACATATTTACCTAACGGGAGTGCCAGCGGCTTACCGATAGCGGATTCTACCCTAATTAATTCCCAATCGGCTCTATGTTAATATATTTGGAAAGGATTGTTTATTTGGCCTGAATATTGGCTCAATGTTTGTCTTTGAAGGAATATTTTGTACCTACTGCTGTGACTCAGTAAGCTTCTTCTCCAGGCATCTCAATTCTCAGCTCTTGTCAAGACATTGTACTCTTAGATAATAACTATTTGAGGTTAATAACTATCTAACATTTCATCATTATCTAGGCCTATAACAGCCTATAATTATCCACTGCTGTACACAGGCCTCCCCTTGAAAAGCGTCTTATTGGCTTTTAACATAACGGGCAATGCCCATGTTCCATCTAACCGTTATAAACAGAAAACTGGACGTAACAAGTCACTGAACTTGTTCAAAACTGTTTAAAATAAACACAATCTATATATATAAAAGAAAGTCGTGTTAGTTACACCATTTATAACTCAAGAACGGCTGAACCGATTTGGCTGAAAATTGGTGGGGAGGCAGCTTAGAACCAGGAGACGGACATAGGCTATGTTTTATCCCGGAATTACCACGGGAACGGGAACTACGCAGGCGAAGCCGCGGGCAGCAGCTAGTTAAATTATAAAATACAGTTATGTAAACGTGAATGCGGTCTGGAGCAGTTTAAATCTTTTTATTGCTGCCCCAGTAGGTACCTCAACGAGTTTAACTTTTTTGTTGCAAATTCAACTGAAAATGCTAGGATTTTGTACAATATATAGGAAAATCGTTAACCTTTAAAAACCTTTTAAAATAGCAAAAAGACCCGCGCCTGTGTGCGCATTTAATCGAATGAACTCAAAACAACGTGGTATAAAACCAGTTAACCATAGTTTTTCAGTTGTTGCCTACAATGCGAGTGACACTCAATTCAAAGTTTCTATCCGAGCTCGCGTTTGTACCAATTTGCGCAAATAATTACTGTTCTCAAACTATTCCTTTATCATTTATTCTTCCGGATTCCTTGTTATCTAGCAAAGTGTGATAGTTGGACAACATTAGAGAGAGGTAAAGAAACGTTAATTGATAGCTGACCCCGATAGCACGTTTTAAATCAATTTCTATGCATACCAGATCTATTTTAAAACAACTTTTTTTCGGTAAAATAGATATAGCAAAGCGTTTTACCTATATAAAAAAATAAGGATTGTACCTGATTGTACCTAATTACGAGACTTGGAACCTGCCAGGGGGTCAGGTCAGCTGAAGATGAATGCCACTATACCTAAGGCTAGAAGATAACTAACATTGACAACTATCATAAATATAGATTGATTAAGTTGTTCAAAGGTAAAACCCGGTTTTAGGATTGTGCAGAATACTTACTTAAACGAATCTTAATGAATATTAGGATAACATACCGAAATACTAGAATCTAATTAAAATAGCGCTAGTAATTTCCTTTGTCATTTTTATAATTTTCTAGTAGGTTTATAACTATGCACGAAAACCCACGCGCAAAAAGAAAATAATTCTGCCTTTAAATTTTCGCAATTTCGAACCGACTTGTAGGTTGTAAACGCTCCCAACTCAAGTAACAC
Organism: Eupithecia subumbrata; assembly: GCA_949316285.1. NCBI lineage: Eukaryota > Metazoa > Arthropoda > Insecta > Lepidoptera > Geometridae > Eupithecia > Eupithecia subumbrata. The sequence continues at coordinate 1,261,929 of OX438628.1, read as the reverse complement.
AATAAAATACTGCAGCATTCCCACAATGTAGATTCAATAAAGATATTCGAAGGTGGCGGAGCGTGCGGCCCTGGATTGTGGCGGAAATGGATCTCCTACCCACGACTCGGCTCATTCTACGTACACGGGAACTGTCGGTAAAACGTGGGAGGCTTTGTAGCCGTCGAGTCTGGCGATTGAAAGGCACAATATAGGTTCAATTATAATTCAAACATCCGTTTTGACGATTTTTGTAAAAAAACACAAACGTGCAACATAGTCATTGTAAATGAACAGCAAAACAATACCTACCAAAATTAATGTATCAACTTTTCAGGAATATTAAATGCGGAGCATCTTTTTTAAAACTTCTAGAAAAAAAATAGCTTTTCCGGTAAAGGATTTAAAACTGCCCGGAAAAGATGTAAAATGTGTTTTTTGCGCACCTTTTAGTAAACTAACAGAAAGTTTGAACTATAGTTTCATCGCGAAGTTACGGAGTTTGTTTATAAGTTTGGACTCGGATGCAATTAACGCTCTCTCTTCTTGATTACTTTGTGAAGGAAAATTGAATTTGTCTTATATTTGGAGAAGAGTAAAGAGTTTTCTTTAACAATTTCTTGAGGAAACAAAAAAGTAGATCCTACCTGCATTAGATAGGTACTTGGTCGTCGATAATAATGTTACCGTATTTCGCAAAGAACCGACAAAACGGTAAACGTGTTCTCAAGCTGAAGACAGGGCGCTATAGCGCTCATTAGGCTCATGTCCAGCCGTGGACTAACATAGCCCGATGAAGATGATGAATAATGTTACCACCACACCACAAAATACCCTTAGGTACTGATTAAGTACATGACTTTTAACTTGTTATTCCTTGACTACTTGTATCTAAATTTGATTTACTAGTTAAGCTAAAAAATTAAAGTAGGTACCTTACTCAAAAAGTAGATAATATATTTATAAGCATTTGCTTATCTTATCATTCTACCTAGACAATAATGCTTTGTGCCTATTTATCTACAAACGATAGAGGTACGAAACAAGAAATAGTTATCGTAAATCATCACCACTCCATTCTGGTAATGATGTTGATGATCATAAACCTATTAGACAAACAAGGTACGTGTTTAGTGGGGCGAGGCATCTCGTCTTATCTCGCGCCTTCATACGTGCCTCATTAGCCGCCCGCCCGCCCTACGCCCGCCCTACGCAGGCTTTACGGCGACGACTGCGATATTAGGCCTTATTTTAGGAATACGGCGAGATAAACCTACTTTGTGGTGTAAACGGCTTTCTCTCTGCTTTGTTTTTGTTTGTTTTCCTTCTTCATTTTATGAGGCTTGCCTCGCTATGAAATCGCTCGCAAATCGCCAGTGTGATAAGGATCCTTCATCCAAAACTAAGGCTACTGGAATCTTTGTAGATATACATCTTCTTACTATCGTTTGCTTATCAAGTTTTATTCTAGAGGAAGAAATTACCTGGTAGGTAAAGGGTGGGACTTTTATAAGCTTTTTAACTTTTATAAGCTACAGACAGAAAAAATCAAATTTCAGACGTCTCAATTGCCAACCAGCAGAAAGCTTTTGAGATTGGTTGTATTCTGATTTGGATTATTGCCAACAGTCAAACAAAATGACTTAGGGTTTTGTCATATATCTTGAAGTAAAAATTGCGGATGAAGTCGCGACAACTTACGTTTACCGTAACGTAATCTAATGTGTTAAACTTATCCAAAGTCATATTTCTACTGAAATTTATGTGTACGTTCGAAGGTAAATTTACAACGGTAAATTACGATTGATTAGGAATCATCTGAAATTCCCAGCTCTTATCTCATGCCCTGAGGGCGAGACGAAGTTTGCAGACGGAGCCCGACTTCTCGAACAAATCTGATAATAGTCTTCCAAATAATATATAACTCCTTATAGAAGAGTTTGAATACTCTTGGGGACCACCACGACATACGACCGAAGGAAGGTATAGTAACGTTGGGCTAGCACAGAGTAGGTCTTCACACAACGATAGTAGCTATTCATTTGCATCGAGACAAGGAGGTTTGCCTATGGAGGTAGTCATAGCACTTACACTTTTACGATTAATATTGTAATAGGTTCTTTACCTAAGTCTGAAAATAGCTCTATCTGGACCGAATGGTGCCAACACTTTATATAATTGCACGTCTCGTCACTCCAATCAATCAAATGAAAAATAGTTTCTACTTCTACAAAGAAATATTTATGGTTCTGATGGGTTAAGGGAAAATTTTAACCCATAGGGACCCAACTGTCCATGAGTGATTTAGGCCAGGCTGTATTGAGCAAAATATGCACAAGACGTAGGATGATTACTGAATCGTTTGAGTTCGAAACCTTTGGCCTGTGGAGCCCGGGGGTACCAGGGAATCGACACATATAATAAGTAGGTACGTACCAGTAGAGTTCAGATATTTTAAGAAATTTTTTATTTGTACTTTTATCAACCTAAAAGATTTGGTCCATTTCTGCATCAAGAAATAAAAGACAATAAGTTATTTGTGGCTGTACCTACTTAGTACAGAAATCAAATAGGTAATGGTACGGTACTCCCTAGTTCCATGCATAGTTATTGAAACAAAACGCGGGCAAAATAAAGGGTTATTGGTAATTCTTTGATCTTCAGGTTCTGCCCATCATAATGAACACGTCCGTGAAGTCGCCAGGTATTCATTCTTAATTTTATTTGATAATCACCTCTGCTAACAATGAAAAAACTTCTTTGTCCGGAACCTAATTAATTACTAGAAACCGATCTTACACTCTGTGGGAGTGTTACTTCAGGGCAGAGCTGTTTATTCAGGGCTGTTAATTCAGGGCAGAGCTGTTTTTAAGTTTTTCTAAGGAAAAGCCTTTCTGAAGAACGATTATTGAATGGAAGTACCTCCTTCCTAATATAAATACCAAGTTTAAGAAGCGACCTGGCGTCTTCACAGACATGTTCGTGATGATGGAGAGAACCCGCAGTTCACGCAGTGTCAGTGAATTAGGTACTAATAACCTTGTATAAAGCACCTAGGTATCGTAATTTGCCCCTTCCGAAGGACAATAATAATTCAATCAATCACAACTTTCAACTCAGAAATTTGTTCGAGTTTATCAATTCTGGGGCTTCCAACTTTTGACATTTACACAACCAATAAGAGCCCTCAAATATTAAGCTTTTGTTTTTACTATTTACTCCAATTCGCGAACTTGTTAGAAAGTTCGAGCACAATCTCAAACAAATAAAAGTTCTATTTGTGGTCGGGGTTAAAAAAAAATATTTTTGATAAATAAATTGAATAAGTTTTGTTCGAAAAACATTGTTGTTTTTGAAACTAATCTTACTTTTTAGAATCAACTATCAGCAATCAAGATCCTATTGTATTTTACAGAAGCTGCTTTCAACTTTAAATATTATATTACGCATGCTGCGAGAATGTTCAACTCGTACTTATCGAGAAACCTTGAACGGTATAAAAGAAGTAGCTGAAGAACACAATACAATTAACACGTAGGTGTTCAAAATTCCCTTTACTTTGATTTCACACAAAGGCTTTGGATCAAAGGATCTATCGCCTCGGGCTCAAAGAGCCTCTGTTGCTAAATCTAAAAGGTTTATATTTTTGGACAACATAAACCTTTTAGTTACCTTCTAGAGGCATAAATCATAAAATGTTGGCAAATGTGTTTGAATTTATCGTAAGGTAATGTTAGTGCCAATAATTATATTATGATAAGATCATAGTTTCTAAGCGATAGTTAATGATAGTGTAAGTAGTGTTTAAGAGGGCGCATTGCTCGGCATTATGTGAAAAGGTTATAGGCATAGGATTTCGCGTTTTTAAGAGCAGGACAGAACATACGTGGCTTATTTACAAGAAAACTACACAACTTATGAAGAACCTGTAATAAGGAACCAAAGAATTAATAATAACAGTATCAAATTTAAATCTTTTCTGTAGATCGCAGGATTCCTGAAATTTCGACTAAATTAGGTGCAAAACAGTGCACTTTCATGATTTTTTTATCGTAATTTTTTTACGCAACCGTGTTTTCTATTTTGGAGAACCAAAGTTGAATTTTTTGTAATTTGAGTTTTTTACCACGGGGATCCTGTGAGTACTGTGAGATTTAGGTTCGCCCCATAAGAATACTCACCTATATTATATCGAATAGGAACCTACTACACCACGAAATTACGGCCACCTAACACCGTTTCCGTCCCTAAAATAATATTTTAAACTCAATTTAAAGTAGCCAAATATAATTGCTGAAATCTAAGTAGAAGAGACTCCAAGTTACAAGATTCCAAGGTTGCCTCGATTGAGACGCCCGATTCAAAGCTAAGTTACGAGAAATTAAAGCAAAAAGGGTTGTGGTTGAGTCCACAGCCTCAACCACAACGCTTTTAGCTTCACTAAGCCTCGGTAACCACTCGCATAGTTCTGCTTTACTACAGAATCTTAGCTCTAGATTGCAAACATTTCTGTAAGCTAAGTTTCATAACTGCTTACTACAAGTTTTATTGCCAACTCTTATCCGTTTTCAAACCAATATTTGCGCATTTTGCGCTGTGCGGATGCAATTATGCGTTGTTGAAGTTTTTATTATTCTAGTTTTATACGCTCCATAAATGACTTAGTTTAAATAAAATACCTTGGATCCAAAAACGGTACCTATAGTTTCGTGGACTGTTGATTGATACTCTACAAAAATACCAAGAGGTTCTAGCCTTTATAATCTTAATGATTTTGAAAATAGTATCTATGCGCATGCACAAGTAGAGACACAGGATTCGAGGGGCAGTCAAAGCTGGGAAGGAAAGGAGAAGAAATGGCTAAGCAGTGGAATGAAATAGGTTAAGTAAATATTAAAAGAAAGTTTTAGAAGGTTTTTATTAATATTCTCTGTAGGTTTACAATTTAATTAAGTAGTCGCGCCCTTTATGGGCTTTTGATTAAACTGTAAACATTAGAAGACAGAATTATCCGTGTAAAATAAAAGCAATATGCGATTTGAGATTTCTGTTCAATTATAATAAATAATTAAAAATAAATTATGCAGGCTTTACCAACCGCGTAAACTGTAGATAACGTAAAAAAATGTATTTAAATACAAAATAACACAGCAGAAACACATAACTACACCGAAGCCATAGAGGTATATGTAAGTAGCAAAAAATCGACACTCACATTCACGAAACAGGAGCTCAATAAACAAAAGGCAAAAGGAAAGCGACGGGAAGCAAATCTCCATGGAAAAGGGGAGCGAAAATGCTTTAGTCCGCAGCCAGCCAGGCGCACTCATGTGAACCGATTCTAACAACTCCTTTCTGCCTAAATGCAGAAATAAAAGGTTCCGATTCCAATAGCGACCGATTTTCTGAAGAACTTTGTTGTATCAATTAAAGCTTTTGTGAATTGGGTTTAGGTTGGGATGAACTGTTGGAATATGTCGATTGGTTTCCTTTTGTGCTTAGTAAATTCATATAAAGAGTAAATTGCTGTTTTGTTGCGAAATTGATTGCTAGTTATCTTTATTGATATGCTGTAGCTGGCTGTAGCGATAAGAAAAATTGGACGTCAGGTATCGTTTTTGGCAAGCGTTTTGTTTAGATCTATAATTTCGCAACTGTAATTATTATCTTCGGTAGTATAGTGGTAAGTATCCCCGCCTGTCACGCGGGAGACCGGGGTTCGATTCCCCGCCGGAGAGAATCTTTTTGCATATTTTCCCCATTTTAAACATTCTTCCGAAGCAATCACTTAAGGCTCAGTCTGAACATGTGTGTCGTCGTAAAAGTCCAGTACAATTTAATACAAAGCCGACATCATTCCCTTGAGACCAGACGAAGCTCAGATGGCTTAGAGCAATTCCTTAAGCTAACTTATTGTTACGGACTTCATTTGTCTTAAAATAAATGTAGAATGCCATAGATTTGCTTAAGGTACTCAAGAAAGCTAAGGGTTACAGGCGTCAAATTTATTTCTAACTAGCTCTGCCCGCGGCTTCGCACGCGTATTTTCGGTATATTTATTTATTTAGAGGAAAAAAGGACTTAAAAAAAGGCTCAAAGGCTTAAAAATTAACAGAATTACAAATTAATAAGTACCTACCAGTAAGCTTATTAAAGCTTTTCACGGATAGGTGGTGGAATCGTGCAATGAAAAAGACTATGAACATGATGTGACTAGTCTACGTGCATGATCTTTAAAGCTAAATATACAGGGTGTAACAAAAATGAGTAACCAAACTTTCAGGTGGGGTGTAGAATCGAACACTGAATTCAGGAAAAATATTGAAAAAAAATTCCGCCCTTTAGTTTTCGAAAAAGGGTAAATCCTTTGGTTAATCATTTTTGTTACACCCTGTATAGTTCAAGTTATCTACATTCCAAAAAATATTAAACTTAATATTTATCATCATCATTGGCACCAAAAAACTCTCCGCTGAGCCGCCGCCGCCTGGCCGAGCTGACACTTGTGCGAATAGATCCAGGTCAAATTGCTTACTTAAGTTGTTAAAATGATTACTCGCTCGCCACAAGAAAGAATTTTGACGGTAGTTAGTACCAGCATGGGGAACCTAATAGGGAGGTTAAATCTAATAGGTATAATAAGTAGCCTATTATGTTAGGCTTTGCTCTAAACGTATGCCAAATTTCATCTTGATCTGTTCAGTAGTTTTGGATATCATAGGTAACAAACATTCAGATTTCAGAAACTTTAGGCTTTATAATATTAGTAGGATGGTGCTCAAATGTACATTAAACCTATTACTATCTATTATCTAGTAGTAATGACTAAACTATTTTAGCTAAACACGGATTATTTAGGCGACTGAGTTTGAGTTTGAGTTCTATTGACAAAGTGAAATTGGAGTGTTAGACACTACGCGCAGCAATAATATTGTTTAGATTTTATCCAAAGTTCCTTGTTTTATACAAGGAACTTCGAATGAAATCTAAACAATGGTTGGAATACTGCAGCTAGTTTCAAACAGACAAACATTTAGTATTGGTATCGGTGAGTCGCTGTGTTCTTAGGTGTGCGGGACAATTCAGTATTATTCGGGAATTAACTTTTAAATTGTTCTTCGTAACAAATAAGGCCGATCTCGTTTGTAGACCTTTTTGTCTTGGATGAATATTATCTTGAATGATGATTGCAAAAAACTTGGGCAAGCGACCGAATATCTTCATAAAATGGAATGGTTAGGTAATATTTTTCTTTTGGGGACTGTCGTTTAGGACAGATTTAATAAGTTACGAAAAGTATTCAGTGAAATTTATGTATAACCTTAAGAAATTTATAAGAAAACGATTTAAAATCTTGACGCAGGGATTTCAGACCGAAGATCCCCAACTGACTCACTGTCGACCCCAGGAAGGTAAATATTAAATAATGTATATTCGACTTGTTTTAATTGTCAAGTGAAAAGCCCGTAGGTAATTTAACATTCTGTTTTAGAAGCGTGATGTTACATGAATGAGGTGGATTTATGGGGAAAGCTTTCGTGGTGGCGAAATTTGAACAAAATTACCAATTAATTCGCGATTTTAAGTCACACAGTGTCTACAGCGCTGTGTATTCATAAGTATACACATTCCTCAACTTGGTTAGAAGACTGTGTATCCTTTGAGCGCACGTTTTCCATACATTTTCTATGCAAAAATTAAAGCCCTGGGCCAGGCCAGGGCCAAAAATTAAAGCCAGGGCTTTAATTTTTGCATAGCATAGGTACATTAAATTTTTTTTTCTTCATATCTGTACAGGCGCACGAAATGTATTATAATTATAATTTTAAATTTCAAGCTGCGGTAGTTGCTGAGATATTAAAGAGGGAAAAAAGGACAGACAAGGCGAGACCATAAGGGTTTCGAAACCGATTTCCGATCTCGAAACCCTAAAACCCTTGAGGCCTTGGCGCCGAGCGTGTTAAAGATACACATGGCGCTGAGCGTGTTAAATATTATAATGTTAAGCTATAAGTTACGTAGACCTTCTACGACGTAGAACCTCTACGCCGTAGATCCTCTACGCCGTAGATCCTCTACGCCGAACGGCCTACGAAAGTTTATCAGTTCACGATATGTTTCGTTCAACTTAGATCATAGGGAACAAAATTTTAAACGCTGTCGACCCGGTTAAAAGATTGAAAAAATCTGTTTTTCCTATTAAATTTTTATAGCCTGAATCTACCTTGTTCTCTTGCGATCTTCGTTCAAGCTATTTCGTTTTATTAAGAGAAAAATGTACTCTTTTTATTTTCCTGCTCCGGTAATGGTGTTTTGTCCCAAGCTGCTAAAGTAATGAGATTTTTCACGTGTTTTTCCAAGCTCGGTAAATTACTACACTCTATTAAAATGTACAAATGAACACACAGGCAGATGTTTTCAAGCAACACTAATCTAGTGGGAATTACCTTCGGAATTAGTGCCCCAGACGTACTATCCACACATCTACTACTATCCACGTCTATTCCGCAGTATGAATCGTTTACAAAAAGCCCTTAATGTAAAACAGCAATAATTATTTACAAGCTTATTTATTATCCTATCCTATGATTATTAATGCGAAAGTTTGTGTGATTGTTTGTTACCATGTATCTCCGTAAATAAAATTTGGTTTGTAGATAGTTTATTTTCTGGCTCGAATAACATTAAGGCTAATCTAATTTTCAATAAAATAACCTCTGAGGTTAAAAAGAGTGGTAAAGTTTCTATGGAAAATTATTATTCCTTGGTTCGATACACTCAAAAATCTATAAATAAACTAGAAGTAAATAATGAATCATTATTACATTTAACTATACATTATTTTTTCCTACTACCCCCAAGGGTTGTGCAATAAATTTCTGGAATTTCCACGCAGACGAAGCCGCGGGGCGCAGCTAGTATTATGTGAATCGAACCCGCATCCTGCAACGCCACATCAAAGCTATCGCGCCACGAGTTCATCGAAAAGCTTTTAACAAAGCAGGCATCGTTATCGTTTTTCTCCCTTTGCATAGCTCCACCTCCCTTCGTAATGCACTGACCCCTACCCCGGGGAGCTAATACACAGTTCCAACAGCTTACTTGTTCTGAAAACGGTAATGAAATTAAATAGAATAGAATATTTTATTTGTAACTCAATCAACAAACACGATTTAAAAATAAAGTAAAAGAGTACAGCTTCAGTTGATTCAGGTCTTCCGACAGAGCCGTTTGGTGACGTCACGGAAGATAACACATAACTCACTTAACAATCAAAAATATACTTAACAATTAAAAATAAACATAATCTACGGCAACAGTTGACAAATACAAGATACATACAATACAGATGTCACGAAATCAACATTACAAGAATTTAGGATGAGACGCTGAACTATAAACTAATAAAAATTAATTGTTTCCAGCCGACCAGACCTTCATGAAAATCATGAAGAAACAAAGCCCATATGACACAATATGGGTTATTTTCTATACAAGTAAACATAAAATATAGTGTAGGTATAATAAATTGTACAAAAATAACTATTTTAATGCAAGTACATAGCATCATTATATGATACTTGTATCGTTTTTATGACTCTCTTGTCTTTTCTGACCTTCAAAAATAAAATAGCGTAGTTTGACTGAAATCCATAATAGCTTTGCAAGTTCCTTATTGGAGGGGGAATATTATTCCAGCACCGCGACGCAGCGTAGCGGAAACTACCTCGAAATGAGGCCGAATTATGGCGCTGCATCGAGAGCTGTTTGGCGCTCTGACGGGGTCCGCAAATGATATTTTATTGCATAAAACATGGTATAAAAGGTGGTTCATGTTATAATAAGTTATGAGCTCATGTTTCACCATTCCATAGCATGCAAATAATTAACTTATGTCTGTGGATTAAAATGAATAAATTCACTAATATCATAAAAAATACGTTCATTCAGCCAACTAAACAATTTCTTTTTAAATAAATGGTATTCTATAATTTAAATTCATTAGGTACCTTCAATATGTAATTCAAAAAATCAGAGAACAAAAGTTGATACCCGGGTCCAGAATCACCCCTTATCGGGTATGTACCTCAACATGTTTTGTGGCACCCTGTAAAGGCATCAAAGTGACAGATGCAGAGCATCTTACTTTTGCACATGTTTTTAGCATGACGTACAAGACGATATCTTGTGAAAATAAAAATAAAAAACTCTTTATTTCCATAAATACAATAAATGTACACTTAGAAAAGGTCAAATTATAAAAGTAAACACTGACACGGAAATACAGTGATATTTTGATTTCTGATGAGCCACTAAATCATCAAATCAGGGTGTCGTTCCTTGTTTTGTCTCCAACTTCCATTAAAAACGATGGACGTCTTCAACAGATAAGTCAGTCGCACAGTAATCTACCTGGCTGTTTGTTTTTAATCTCTTTCAGCATGTTTTCTATCAGAATATGACATTACTCCGGAGGGGATGGAGCCAATCGACTTCTAATAAACCTTTACAGACATCGAGTTTTTATTCGTAATTCCTTGCGCAGGTTTCCCACAAAGAGGAAATATACCAATGGATTGTTTTAATGTTGTTTTTGTTTATCTATCTAGATTTGAAAGGCGCATAAATGCTCTTTTTTTGGTTATTTTTCGGGTCAATGCAGCCAGCGTCTTGGGGACGCTTCCGACTGGTATTGATATGGATCAGTTGAGCTACCTGTAGATTGTTTGCGACAGTCTGTAGTTAGCTCAATTGTTTCAATTGTAAAAAGTAGTTCTAATTTATTTCTATTATTTGATTGTTATTTTCTTTATTTACTATAAAAGCTAGCACTTATAGGCCCACTGTTGAATGTGCCACACCAGAACAAGTGGGGTTTTGCCATTATCAAGATAATAATAATATATAAATATTATAATCTTGGCAGACGGATTGGTGATCGCAGTGGAGGTGTTATAATTTGGCGTGTTTTAAAAAACGATAAACCTACTTAAAATTCTTCTAGTGGCAACATCTAGTTAAAATTCGTGTCTAATTTAGTTTGATGACATATCGAGGTTTATCCAATAAATAAAAAGAATTATCAAAATCGGACTACTCTGTAAAAAGTTATGTCCTCCGTTTTTCGTCGGTTGAAAATACTCAGAAGGCAGAGAGCTTCTCTTCTTCTAGGTTCCTATAGTCAGCTCTTAAGACATCCACAAGTTGGAGGGGTCAATTCTTATGCCGCCCGCGACAGCCGCCACCTCCCCTCACACTAGCGCTGCCAACTATTTTATCTTATTGTTACGTTGAAGAAAGGAAATTTCAAAAATTACGCTAGGCAGTTTGTGATACCTATTATAAGCTTTTTTTGAATCCTCCGTATATGTTTAATTTTTATTGTTTAGGCAGAGATGCGTAGTTGCTCTTTTTGGCCGCCAAACTCTTCGCATCTCTGCCCAAACTATACAAAATAAAACTGTTACAGAGGCATAAAGAAAAGCTTATGATAAATATCACCAACTGGCCAATGGTTTTTTTTTAATTACTTTGTATAACGTTATAATAAGATAAAATAGGTCGCACGCCAGTTTGGGTCGGGGTAAGAACACAATTTACACATACACAATTTAAATACTTTCACTACTTCAACACATACACAATTTAAATACTTTTGCACGGGTGTTACATCCTTCCTGATTTCCAACTACTCGAGGCAAACCAGATTTGTTTGCGTACAAAACGGCTCCAAAGAACCCCTCGCTAGAGTAAACAGCATTACCGCACACGTGAGTATGAACGTCGAGTTAACGCTTGCTTATAACATCCGAGAATATTGTCACTGGAAGCAACATTTGAATGGTATTCATGGAAGCATTGGTTGGAAACCTTCGACCGCATAGTTGTTATTGTGAAAAGTTCTGGCAAGAATCTTTTGAATTTTAGCTAAATAAAAATTACTCTATTCAAATTAAACAGGTAAAGATGTCAGTGCCATTTTAGATAAAATAATGGTCTAATATAGCCACAGGATTAGTCCAACCACATGTAGAACGACCACGTGGCTCATCCAGACGCCGGGATGGCGTCTTGTATTTTTTTAGGCAAATACTATTTTGATAACATTCTGTCTTGTCGCAAGGTATAAATCAGCTAAGGTAAGCCCAAGCAAAGAGGCAAGTTAAAAGTAAATAAGGTAATACGTTTTGGTCTCGCACGGCGCTTTACGTCACTGTGGGGTGATTGATGACATGTGTTCATTGTTTACAACGAAAATGTTGGAAACTCGGCTTTTAAATGAAGCTTCTGTTTCATTTTTGGGCTACGTTGTGTTTTTTGACACTTTATTACAAACCCTTTTCATGAGGCAGGTTAAAAAGTCTAAAATCAAATACAAAAAAATAAATAACGGATGCCGTTCCATCCGGACTAACATCCGGGGACCGTTGATTTTTTTTGTTTGACGACGTCGTAACGTGTATGTTCACGCTATTTTTTCAAAAATCAGATAACCCAACTTATGTATAAGTTGTGTAGATAAAGATTGTGATAAAAATATCAGGCTGGGACAGCTTAGATCATTAATTGACAAATATCGTTGGATTATCCGGTTTTTAAAGAAAAAGCGTGATAAGTAGTACACAGAGAATTGAATAGGACTAAGTCACCTATCAAGAAGTTGACCAAAATCCTTCCAAGAAAATATGTATCTACCACGGACGATTATATAGCTCATGCACCGCCGTAATTCTCTTTACAACTTTATTGCCAGCAAGAAATTGCTTCAAGCGATAGGGCCTTATCGCTTAAAGCAATTTCTTGCTGGCAAAAAATGTGTAATTCCAATGCCTCTCTAGTTTAGATTAAGTACCGATTGTTTTTAAAAGCTATGAAATAAGAATAATCTACCTATCTATATTATTGACATTGAAATTGTTCGAAGATTATTGAGCTAAACGTTTCAAATTGGTATAACCTATTTTAATTTTTTATTGAATTGTCCAGCATTATTATTTTAGAACCTAAGCAAGATCTAGCGAGAAGCGTTCCGTTACACGTCAAAGATTGAGATAAGTAGGAGTTTGAATCCCACGTGCGTATAATTGAATCGCGCTCGAGGAAAAGGATCAAAGCGATGAATACATTACCGTTTGCTTGAGAGCCGCTGTTTTAGGGATTTATATACCCAGTTCTAACCTTAGTATTGTTTTAACCTTGCATGGTCTGATTTGAAAGTCAAGTGCTGTTTTGACTATTTTGTTTGTTAGTTTGTCTAAGGTTACAAAAGCTTTGCCTGACCTTGGTTATTTTTTTTTTGCGCCACGTCCAGGTAGGAATACTTTCATTATAAAGGGAAGGAAGTTTATTCTAGTTCTATTCTGATCAACCTTTCAGCACCACGTGATACGAGTTATCTATTTGTTTACAGATGTAACAAGTTACTTTTTCATCTCTAAATTCTGGAATTTATTCTTAGAGCCGGACTCTCTTCGTTGACATTTTAAAATTGCGATTATGATGAACCATCTTTATTAGTATTTGATACCTCATTAGAACAAATAAAATTCTAACAAAAGTAAAGCACTTAAATGATATCTCTGTGGCATCAAACGCAAGTACAAAACTCAGTATTGATTTATTGATAAGATACCATAAACTCATTTCAGCTACAAAAGTTTTAACACGTTTATTTGCTTCAATAAAACATCAAACTGAATTAGGCTTCATGCTCATGATCTTGAATTCAATTCGCATCGCACGCTATATCTCACAAATCTATGAGACGTGGGGCTAAACTCTTTCCAATTCTATTACGGTCATTTTGAAATGTTGCGAGCCCGCTCTAATGAAACTAGGAAAAAAATCGTTAGCTTGAGTCTTTTTCTTTCTGCCCGTGGAGTCACTTTTCTTTTTCGTTTGAAAGGCGAGTTAATACGAATTCTCACAAATTTTCACAGTGTATATTTGCTTGATTAAACTTTGTGTAGCCGTTTTTATATCAATCAATCTCTGTATTTCAGCGTGTTTATGTCTTTCGTGTATCAAATGAAAGGGTCTTCTTATATCTCGACTAGATACATTGATGATGATGTCCTCCTAGCCGGCTACGGCTACGGTGGCCAGTCTCAACGGAGACAGGTGCGCAGGATATATGGTGCCCAAGTGTGTGCACAAACACAGGTGCACTCTCTATTCACTCACTCTCATAATATAGACTCTCATAGACGGCAGACTGACACGAGCGAGGAGAGATCAGTCACAGGAATGGCTCAACGTGCTTTCCGAGGCACGGGGGTGTAATTTTCTGACTCCGGAGTCTGGCTATTACTGTGAATTTTTCTTCTAACAAAAATCCAATAGCACCTTTGGCCCGACCCAAGGACCACTTGAACCCGGAACCTCATTAATATACGAGTAAATAAGTCAGAATATCAAAATTCAAGTCAAACTTCTTTTATCTGGAACGGACTAACATTACAACTCGCTTAAGCTAAGTCACGTCTTCTTGGAATGGAGTTTTGATCCAAAGAACACTTCGTTTACATTCCTTGTTTCGATGTTTTGTTGAAGGGCATTTTTACTCTGATAAAATAAGAGGTCGGTTGTAAAGGAACGTGTTTGGTTGATTTTTGTGGGCAAGTTATGCAAAATAAGGACGTGGAATGAAAGTTTAATGCTTACCTATTGGTTGTTATGCCTTTTCAGCTTTGCTCGCATAGTTTATTTGAAGAGCAAGTAGGTAGAGGCATCAGAAACAGTTGCTGGTTAACTTTTTCTGAACATAGAGAAATGAGTCGCTGTTATCACAGTTTTATTTTGATAAGGTTATTGGATTTACTTAACGGGAAAGAAAAAAAAAAAAAAAAATTTTTCTTCAGACGAGAGTAAGAAAACTGAGGAAAAATACCTAAATATAACGAAGTTTTTACATTTTTCGAAATACCTAACTGAAACCTAACCACTAGATTTTTTGGCTTTACCCTTTTAATACACAAGATATCGTCAGCAGGAGCCTGTAATTCCCAAAAAGCAAAGCAAGAATCTCACCTGTTCGGTCCGCGCAGGGCGCAAGCCCAGCCCTCAGTCTCGTGCCGAGCCTAGAGGGGAGCGCATCGCCGCCCTACGACCCTCCCGAACATATCAATACAACTTTATCAATGAAACTTCACTCATAAATCGACTTAAACCTTTCGTAATTGTCTATTGTTCGATCACAAACTTTTGCAACGATTTCAAAGTTAGAACTTCAATTTTCGAATGCTGAATTACGCTTTTGTTTTGGGAACGAAAAAGTTTCAATTGTTTTTGTAAGTATATAACCTCTTTGGACGGTTTGCTGCAGTTGTTGCGTGATCAGTGTTAATTTTTGAAGAAAAGCAGTAAAAGGAGCAGTCATGTGGTGGATTCTACGGCGTGCAAAGCTGACGGGTGCTTCGCTGTTTAGCCAGGCTTCAGGCGCCAACAACAATAACAACAGCAAGCCGGCGAAAACAGGTTGGTTCTGACAATGTTTATTTTATTGAACAAACCAAACTCTATGGTCTCTAAAAAGAGTTCATATAATAATATAGTACTTTCTTATTCACGGATTACCTTTTTTGTGGCATAACTATCTAAACCTAGAAAATTAGCATAGCCTGGAAATATCAGAAGAGTTTTACGGATGTCTAGCACGCTATTTTAATATTAACTTATTCCACCGCGAATTGGCTTTGGAAGGAAACTTGATGGAAATGGATTGCTGTTGGTCGATACTGATAATGATGATGATAATGACAAGACACGAAGAGTACCAAGGTGTCACAATTGAAGAGGCATTTGTAGGTATTCAATCCTTCAGAAGAGCAAAGGTCCTTTAAATTAAATCGCATGAAGAAAACATCCTATTGGAATTAGATACAGTAAACAACTTCAAAGTCTCATGAGTACAGATTAAACCGCGTGTTTGATCGTGATTGCTTACACTCGGCTGACCGGAGTAATGAAGAAACTCAGTGATCAGTGATCACGTGTAAACAACACTCGTTAACTATCTAAAGCCCATGCCTAAACTCTTATGGTGCCTTTATATCAAAGATGTGCTACGTAGCTATGCGGCAGAACGTGTCAAGCACAGCCAAGAAGATCGCAGACCGATGGAAAGGTGAAAATGTTATTAGCACATGGAGTGTCGACTACGAACATGTGCAAAATGGGAAACCGTGTCGAGCATCGGGCGGCGGACGAAGAGCATCTTACAGGTCGCACCACTGATGGCAGTGAATTAACCAACAGGGTAACCCTGGTATAATAGATTTTTCAAAGCTTTCAATCATTCCGCCGCTTTAGTAGCATATCTCTGGTGGAAAGGCACCCTAAAGGTGGTGAAGTTTCATGAGCATAGGGCTCGAAATAATTTAGATAGTGTCTACATCGATTGTAATAATCTGATTGCGTAATAAACTTTTTCCACGCCAATTCAAATAAATTTTCAATTTCAAAAAATTACATACATTGAACTGCGTGGTCGGAACGCGAAAATGCTGTAAATGCCTGTATTGATTATGTAATAATTCAAAATATCCTTAGCTCTCCTGAATTATGACTTCCGTTTTCATCTGTAGGTTCTATGGACCATTTTTATCGAATGACGTAGGTTGAATCCACGCATGTTTGCTTAGGGGACTAATTAAGGGTATTTTAGTAACGTGTGACCAGGCCAATATTTGAAGAGGTCCATATTACGAGTGGGTCAATGAACAAAAAGTAAATTTAAGCTATTAAATGAAATCATTCTGAATTCTGTTTAATAATTAGGTACTCAAAACAATACAAAAAAAATATGTTGATCTTTTGAAATTTTAAAACAATAATAATAATGTAGGAATACACGTAAAAGTACACAAGTGTAAAACAAGAACGTCAAGTGTGAGTGTAACTCGCGCGCCGAGGGTTTCGAACGTTTGTCGATTATACATACATGTAGTAAAGGTACCGGTTAGAGACATCGCTATTTGATGAATACCTACCTAAAAATATGTAGTAGGTACTCATCAAACTACATTTAAGATGGATCGCTCTGCATAGGTACTTTGGAGATTAAGTCAATTTATTGACTTTATTCAAAATATTTCAAAAAGTGTTTACTCTACAGAAATTTCAAAAACAGTTTTGAAACGGGCAAATCAATACCTTTCTTTTGATAACACACTCGGTGAGGTATCCCACCTTTTTAAAATCAAACCCTTCCTTTTTAATCATTTTTCAAAAAGTGTTCGTTTTACAAACTTCTCTATTATTTTTCCTGTAAAATTAAGATCCATATCTACAAACGTTACATATATTTCAGATAGATCGCTCTGCAATCTTTGGAAATAGGGGGGTGGTAATGGGTAAAATTTCGACTCTTTTCGAATTTTTTTTAAAAATATGAAACCGATAGAAATTTCAAAAACTGTTTGTAAATGTACAAACCGATAGCTTTCATTTGATACCCCACTCGGTAAGGTAGCCCCCCCATTTGAAAATTATTCCCCCCATTTGGTAAATTTTTCAAAAAGTTTTATTTTTACAAACTTCTCTATATTTATCCTGTAAAATATAGATCTATATCTACAAAAACTACATACATTGCACATGGATCGCAATCTTTGGAGATAGGGGGGAGAAGGGTATTTTTTCGAAATATTTCAAAAAGTATGAAACCAACAGAAATTTCAAAAACTATTTTGAAATGAACAAACTGATACCTTTCATTTGATATCCCACATGACCCTGTAGGTATCTTTTAAAATTTCGACATCATAATTTGAAAATTTTCATTTTAATTTTTCATATGTTTAAAAAAAAATTCATTAAATCTGTACAGGCGCACGAAATTTATAATTATCTTTAATTTCAAGTCGATAGCTGCTGTAGTTGCTGAGTTATTTAGGAGGGAAAAAAGGACAGACGAAGCGCTTCATCACATAAGGCATTCACATAAGGGCTTCGAAACCGATCTTCTATCTCGAAACCCTAAAAATGAATTAAAAATAAAGTTAAGTTGTAAAAAAAATCGTGGAACAAAAGTTGCCAGATTCGGGGTCCAGATTCACCCCTTTTGGGCTTAGTGCATAATGTTCCTGTATTATTCCTAAAACTGTAGCACTGCACACTGGTATCTTTTTTCGATTCAAAATCCAATGGACCTTGTAGGAAAAAAATATCTGTAAAAATAAACATTATGGACCTTACTGAATATTTTTAACATCAAAGAACCTTTTTAAATTACTTGATCGTATAACTTTTTGTTACTTTTCAATTCCGAAAATTTGTTTCTGTCGGATTTACTTTTCTCTCTAATTTACGTAATGAGGTGGGTAATAGGTACGTTTTATGATATAATTTTCATAAATAAGAATTGCAAAAATATTTTCCAAAATATTTTCCTTACTACCTTGTAACTGGCAAATATGGTCGACATTTTTGGGTTCGACTGGAAATGGAACATTGGTGTGGGTAGGAACAAGAACCGACCTCGATTTTGCCAAAAAGAGTATTTTTAGAATGGATTGAGTTAATTATATAAATACATATTAGATCAAAAAGTTGGTTGAACGAGGAAGCACTCAAGTCAACCCATAATGCGACGGCGTGTTGAATCTTGGAATGAGGATGATAAATTATTTATTTATTTGCAAGAGACACTTACAAATTAAAAAGACAAACAGGAAAAACAAACTTGCTGGAGTTACAAATCAGAGAAAAACAAGATTGGTCAAGTGCGAGTATTACTCGCGCGCCGAGGGTTTCGAACGTTTGTCAACAAATATGTACCAAAAGTACCGGATAGAGACTAAAAACAACCTACATTTCAGATGGATCTCTCTCTGCATGCTTCGGTTAAAGTGGGTAATGGTAAATTTTTCGACTTTTTTCAAAATAATTCAAAAAGTAACCAAAAAGTAAGTGAAACCTACAGAAATTTTAAAAACTGTTTTAATATAATAAATATTTCTGTATCGATAAATTTTAACTTGAAACTTAACACGGTGGTGTAAGGTTGCTCAAGTCGTACCACGGCCTAAATCGTACCGCGGCAATATCTTTTCTGATACGTATAAAAACACCATCTAATGTCGTCGACATGAACTATTTAGTCGAGCGAGCAAACGTAAACAAGCGGATCGCCATCCGGCTTCGTGAAGCAAAAATAATGAAATAGTAAGTTTTTTATACGGTTTTCATTAAAAATTTTGACTCATTTGTAAGCTTTTTAAGGCAGGAATGTGATTCTTAACTTTTTTCTTTGTTAACATGTATTTGAAATACTTATCTGGCAATCGTTTAGGCATACTCAAACACTAGAACTTTTTAGGTTTTGTCAGTGGTTTTAGTTATGAACTTGGAAGACTCCTCTGCTTAAGTCGTACCTGTGCAAAATTCCTTACTCGTACTGGTACGACTTAGGTATCATGAAAATTGATAAATATTTATTTTAACTTTTTATCAGGAAATAAATAAATATGGTCAGGTAATAAATAAATAAGCGAAAGTACAATAGTTGGTAGCAGGAGGATAAGGACGAAAATTACAACGCCACCCTCAGCACCTAGAGATTCAACGCTGTCCATTATTCAAACTGGACCTTCCACAATATCACAAGATACCCACTTCAGACGATGACAGTATTTTAACAGTTGATAAAATTACCAATCTTCAACAAATACAATCTCAATTCAATATTTTATCTCCTGTGTCTTGCATAAAAACAGAAATTAAAAAAATTCTGAAAGATAGGTACTAAGCCAACAATGGAAAAAACTTCAAGTTCCGACAAAAGTGAAATAGATGCCAAGGAAAACATAAATAAAAGGAAGAAACCTGAACTAGATTTGAAAAAAATCAAAACATAAAAATGAATAAATAAAACTATAAAAAGAATAACAGAACACATGGACTCAATAAAGTCCATTTTCTAAGTACGACTAAGGCTATAGGTGGTACGAATTAGGAGACTAGGCGCCTTAGTCGTACCGAAGGTATGTTTTTGAAAATCGTTAAAATACCTATTTTGATAAAATATTTTCAAGTTTCTATGATTGTTGATCAAAAGGCAAATAAATAAAGATTTAGTATGTGCAGAAGATTTTGTTTTATTCCCATTGCACTGAAAATTACAGTGTTATTTCCTTAGGGGGTACGACTTGAGCAACCTTACCCTACCTATCGATTAACGTCATTGTATGTACATAGTGCAAATATTACTTATTGTTATTTCAAATACATATGTAATTTGACCTCGTGATTTCACGTAGCCGTATATTATTCGACCAGTTATCCCGAACATCCCGAACAACGTAGGTTATTTGAATATGGTTTACTATAAGGATGAAACAATATTCAGTAACAATTCCGCGCAGAACCTCTTCCGATAAGATTCAACAAAATGTGATTTGTGTGTACCGCCCTCCCTCCCACAAATTGTTCCTACTTACAATAAGAGATAGTAAACAATAGACTTAAAATTAATTAAATTAAGTAAATTATTCCTGCTTACAATCAGAGAAAGTAAACAATAGACTTAAATTTAATTAAATTAATTAAATGAAGTAAATTACCCTCCTACCTAACTTAATTTACGAAAGAAAAGACCACACCAACCACACAATGTAAAAACTCATCAAAAGTAAGTCGTCAACTAGTTTCGTCTCTCCACGAGACATCATCAGGACACCTCAACAATACTCGACCTTGACACAGAGAGCGCTAAGCAACAACGACAGAGTCCTACCAGAGGTGTTGCCTCTCTGAGCTCCCTGCGTGAAGTGAAGCATTGTCCGCAACACCCCCACTTTTATAGTCACGATGGCGTGACGTCACGATGGCGTGATACAGCGCGTGTTCAGTGTTCCCACCCCTTTGCTCAATCAACAATGTTTTTTTTTTTTTTTTTTTAATTATTTTTGATACTAAAAAACAGGTTTAAAATATGAAAATGAATGTAGTCACTGCTGGCGCAGCACGCACGCAGTGTTACTACCATCACTTGTACTGCTGCTACCGTTCGTGTTGTTATTTGAGAAGATTCGTAATAATGGTGACCTAGGCAAACCTGTACTAAGTTCATTCAACAATGTGTTGTTGCTACATTTTGTAATTTCTAAATTTTCTAAGACTGACAACCTAAAACCTTTATCACAAGTATGTAAAATAGAAAAACAGTGGTTATCGTTCAACGAATGACCTGATTCTAATAAATGTTTTGCAAAGTTTGACTTTTCTGGATAATTGTTTCTATAAGCGGCTAAATGTTCTTTATACCTAACCTGAAAACTGCGACCCGTTTGACCTATATAAACACCATTACATTCGTCACAAACCAGCTGGTAAACGCCTGATTTTTTATTTTTATCTAATTTATCTTTACCGTTACAAATCTGTTTTAATAAATTGTTTGTTTTGAAGGCTACACGTACTTTATTTTTTGACAGAACCCTTGAAACTCCTTCACTTAATGGACCTAAATAAGTTAAACTACCGACATATTTATCTATCCTTTCTGGAGCTACGGGATACAATAAGGAGCGGATAATATTACGTTGTTTACTCCTTATTAAACCATCAACCATCTTTGTACTATATCCATTACTTTCGGCCGTGTGGTAAATAATAGATAGCTCTCTATTAAAGTTCTCTTGAGATAGGGGAACTGACATCATTCTGTGAACAAAACTACGGTAAGCTGCTAACTTATGTTGTAATGGATGACAAGATGAATTTGGGATTGTAATGTCTGTATAGGTTGGTTTTCTGTAAATTTGGAATTTTCTAATTCAAATTGAATTAGAAAATGATGGTTCGTTGAATTTTTTAGATTTGACAATAACTAGGTTAAACAATAGACATGATTTCCAAATTTACAGAAAACCAACCTATACAGACATTACAATCCCAAATTCATCTTGTCATCCATTACAACATAAGTTAGCAGCTTACCGTAGTTTTGTTCACAGAATGATGTCAGTTCCCCTATCTCAAGAGAACTTTAATAGAGAGCTATCTATTATTTACCACACGGCCGAAAGTAATGGATATAGTACAAAGATGGTTGATGGTTTAATAAGGAGTAAACAACGTAATATTATCCGCTCCTTATTGTATCCCGTAGCTCCAGAAAGGATAGATAAATATGTCGGTAGTTTAACTTATTTAGGTCCATTAAGTGAAGGAGTTTCAAGGGTTCTGTCAAAAAATAAAGTACGTGTAGCCTTCAAAACAAACAATTTATTAAAACAGATTTGTAACGGTAAAGATAAATTAGATAAAAATAAAAAATCAGGCGTTTACCAGCTGGTTTGTGACGAATGTAATGGTGTTTATATAGGTCAAACGGGTCGCAGTTTTCAGGTTAGGTATAAAGAACATTTAGCCGCTTATAGAAACAATTATCCAGAAAAGTCAAACTTTGCAAAACATTTATTAGAATCAGGTCATTCGTTGAACGATAACCACTGTTTTTCTATTTTACATACTTGTGATAAAGGTTTTAGGTTGTCAGTCTTAGAAAATTTAGAAATTACAAAATGTAGCAACAACACATTGTTGAATGAACTTAGTACAGGTTTGCCTAGGTCACCATTATTACGAATCTTCTCAAATAACAACACGAACGGTAGCAGCAGTACAAGTGATGGTAGTAACACTGCGTGCGTGCTGCGCCAGCAGTGACTACATTCATTTTCATATTTTAAACCTGTTTTTTAGTATCAAAAATAATTAAAAAAAAAAAAAAAAAAACATTGTTGATTGAGCAAAGGGGTGGGAACACTGAACACGCGCTGTATCACGCCATCGTGACGTCACGCCATCGTGACTATAAAAGTGGGGGTGTTGCGGACAATGCTTCACTTCACGCAGGGAGCTCAGAGAGGCAACACCTCTGGTAGGACTCTGTCGTTGTTGCTTAGCGCTCTCTGTGTCAAGGTCGAGTATTGTTGAGGTGTCCTGATGATGTCTCGTGGAGAGACGAAACTAGTTGACGACTTACTTTTGATGAGTTTTTACATTGTGTGGTTGGTGTGGTCTTTTCTTTCGTAAATTAAGTTAGGTAGGAGGGTAATTTACTTCATTTAATTAATTTAATTAAATTTAAGTCTATTGTTTACTTTCTCTGATTGTAAGCAGGAATAATTTACTTAATTTAATTAATTTTAAGTCTATTGTTTACTATCTCTTATTGTAAGTAGGAACAATTTGTGGGAGGGAGGGCGGTACACACAAATCACATTTTGTTGAATCTTATCGGAAGAGGTTCTGCGCGGAATTGTTACTGAATATTGTTTCATCCTTATAGTATACAATGGATTTCCGCAAAGTAACGCCTGAATCTATTATTTTGAATATGGTTATTAGATCGTATCTCAAACAATGCCAGGGACGCTAGGGTCCGAACAAATTATCGAAGTTCCAGCCTTATTGAATCGGGGCCCCTCATATAACTTTAGATAAATTTTGGGGATAGGTGAAATTGGTTGACCGTGAACTTTGAATCCGCAAATGGTTCGTAAATTGGAGTAAATATGGAAATTATTGTTTAAATTATTCAGGTTATTTCCAACACAACGTGTAGGTCGCCGCGGTGGTAGGTATGACGGTCTGGTAAAGACTGCAGGCAGATGCTGGATGTTGGCTGAAGACGGGCCGCTAGCTATAACGCTTGTTAGTGTGTAAGCTAATGATGATGATAATGACGTTATAACGCTACATTTATTTAAAAACTTTCTCACTTTAAGCACGCACAACCACTCATTGTTTTTGAAATAAATCCTACTAATATAAAGCCGAAAGTTTCTGAAATCTGATTTTTTGTTACCTAAGATCTCCAAAACTACTGAACAGATCAAGAAAAAATTTGGCGTACGTTTAGAACAAAGCCTAACTTAGATAATATAGCTACTTATTATATCGAAAAAATATTTAAAAATTTCGTCTAACTTCCTTTATACTCTACATAAGAAAATCGTGTTGTGCTTATACGGTGAGAAGGCGGACTAATTTAAGCAAAATTTCTGATTTAAATTCTTACAAAACGTTGTGTCGGTCGCAATAGCAAACACCCTGTATAATACAGACAAATAAGTACTACTTACCTAAGCCTTTGTCTTTTTTTTTGGATCATGCATGTCAAACTCGAAGTCGTTGGAGAACCAAATGCATAGACCGTTGAATCAGTGGGCCGCAATAACCATCCGTAAAGAAAATAAAATTCAAAACATAGAGTGCAGTACGACTACCGTCGTGGAATTGGAATTTGTAAAAATCGAGTGCACCATCACTGTCAAATATTTGTTTCAAATGGGACTACGCATACGGGACAGTCGCAACATGTCGCAACAGTAGGTATCCTTAGAACTGTGGCAGAGTGCCTAACATCTCCACTCTGGAAGTGTCTCGTGCAGAGGGTGATCAATGTAGGCAGCTATTTCCTTAATTGATTATCCTCTTCTCGTTGTCTCATAGTGCCTGTTTTTATTTTTATTTTATTTTGTTACTCTTTAGCTTTGTACTGTTTTTTTTGTGTTAAACTATAATCGTGTGTGTATAAAAACGTGTGTTAATAAAAAATGGATTCATTTGTTGTCTGAAATAAAAGATTTTTTTTTATTATTATTTAAATGGGTCTGACTGAACTTATGACATCCATCTACAAGTGTGTGGAACTCTATCTATGTATCTACATACATAATGTCTGTCTAGAGAAAAGTCCCATAAACAACGAAAAATTATGTTATTAGAAGCTTAGAATTGGAAAATGCCTTCGAAAACAGTTCTTTAATCGTGCTTTTAACTCATGTTTTTGTGATTCACGCGGGCCGCCCCAAAAGGCTGTTCTTAAAATTGGATTACTGAGATTTACCTAACAAATTTGATTCCTTAGTTTGAAAAGTAAATCTAAGCAGTGTTTGGAAATTGTGCTTGTATAAAATGAAACAAGTTGAATAAAGATCTTTGAAAAACATCTTAAAATTGGATCGGGTCCGCAGGAAACGTAGAGCAACTGCATGCGGCCCGCACGTTTTACATGACTGCATTAAATTCTTAAATCTAAATAAACTTTGCGAAGTAGGCAAGTAGGTGTAATACTAGCCAGATACCTAGTTATACACAGAAGTGATACCTACACATAAAATAGAATTCTAACGTTGAGATAATCTAACTTAAGTGAAGAAAGCTGTTAGTAATCATCAAAGTAAACCTTTTCATGGAAATGATAATTTGGGAGGGCTTGGAGCAAATTAAAATATCAATTTATTAAAATAATGATTCTAAGTGCTTGGAATCCATTATAAGGCTAAAGTAGTCTCAAAAGGAACTTAAGGTGGTTCGTTTGCGAGTAACGGCAAATCTAATTTTTCAGTTTTGTATGTTTTACTCATCGATCAAAGTTTTGGCCGGACGCGGAATATTTGATCGAAGGTTTTACTGCATTCTACAATTTTATTACTAAAACAACCGGAATAGTGGGTATGCGCCCATTGTTGGTAAACCATTTTCTATAAACCCATGCTATAACAAACTTCGATTTAATAAAAATTTATTAAATTCATTAATTATCCTTTTGGAGTTTATCGACACATGTATAAGAGGTCTGTGGATTTCGTGTGTTCTGGGTATTTTCTAAGTATAATAAAAAAAAAAATATGTTAAGTATTAAGTATATCAGTCATCTGTAACCATAACACAAGCTCTGCTTAGCTTGGGGCTAGATGATGCTGTGTGGATTGTCCAGCATTATTATTATTACTTCTTACTAAAATCAACATAACGTCACGTTCCATCTTAACATTTCATTTTATAAAATACGGGTTTACTTATGAAAAAACATTGCGTTTATCTTCATCTCATCTTTGTCTGGTACCGAAGTCAAGCTTTGTTTAATCCATCAAGAGAGTCTTCATCAGGGCGATTGTTTCGCGACGCGCGCCGTGAATATTTAATCACTTCTTTTTTCTCACAAAAGCTTGAACAGGTATTAACTGTTTACAAGGATATCACTTAGTTCTAACTTTATGTTAAGAGAGAGCAATGGGCGCCATTTTGTGAAATTGATAGACATAGGATTTCGAGTTCATAGGAGCGGGACAGAGCATACGTTTTTGGAACGGCGTAAGCGCAAAAATCAGGTTTATGTTTATTTACAAGAAAACTACACAACTTAGGAAGAAACTATTTTAAGAAACTGAATAATTAGTAATAATCTACGAATCAAAATATAAGTCTTTAGGTTCCTGAGATCACGACCAAATGATGTGCGAAACAGTGCACTTTCATTACTTTTTTATCGTAATTTTTTTTTATATTTCACATTCAAGTAACCAAAGAAAAAATATTGAATTTTATATCATTCAAGTTTTTTTACCACGTTGATTCCATGAGTACCAACTGAGATCTAGACGCAGTTTGACAACCGAGCCCCGTTAGCTTCGTCCCTTAATCTAAGACTCTATTCTGCTAAATTAATCGCTTTACTATGAATTTGGTATCGTCGCAAAAACTATTGCAGCGGTACTACAAAAACAAACGTAAATACTGGTCCAACAAGCGTTTAGCTAAACAGTGTCTAAACAGTTACACATGGGTTTAACAAGTGTTTAACTCTCGTTTAAACTGTGTCTAAGCCGTGTCTAACTGTAACCCGTCGTAAAACGTAGGTCTGTGGTAACGCTTTTGTTAAACACACGCTCAACCGATGTCTAACTTCTTGTAGTTAAACTGTTAATCAACTATTTCTGGCGAAGAGGTGTCGGATGAATGTCAGTTTGATCGGACCCACGTGAGTTTGAAATCTCGACCTCTGAGGCGTAGCGGCCGAAGATCCGACAGCAACGCAAGAGGCGGGTTCGATCCCCGCCTCGTGATTTCACGATCTGCTGATATTTGTTCCGGGTGTTTTGAGTGTTTTCTAAGTAAAAATCTATGCATGTAACGGATTGTATGTATATGTAGGTACAATCCATTACATATGTATAGCTGATATACCTATATCAGCTTAGACCTAGATGATGCAGTGGGAATGTCCAGCATTATTTATTTATTTAAATAGCCTCTAAAATTACGTTTCATTTACCAAATCTGATATCTACGCACATTTCAACATTCATGATAACAAACAGCAAAATACCATTAGCAAAGCAATCTCAAACATAATTCCAGTTAAATTAGCTCGAGTATTAGACCTCACGTTAATTGCGAATAAATCTCCGTAATCACCTACACCTGCTTGTTTAATTTGTCTTATAAAATGCTCGTTTTAACGTATTACATGACTGAAACAGCAAAATTAGAAAAAAAAAATTGCCACGCACGATCTTACACGCTTAACTTGGTATATAATAATAAATAATAAAATAAATAATGCTGGACAATTCACACAGCATTATCTAGCCCCAAGCTAAGCAGAGCTTGTCTTATGGGTACTAGATAACTGATATACTTAATACAATACATACTTACATATTTTTTTATTATTTATAGCAAACATCCAGAGAATAACTACCTACTACAACTGTAACAAAAGCGAATGGTAATAGGTTCCGAGCCAATGACTTAAATTTGAGCAGAGAAACATACATACCTGAATTTTAACACAAAAATAACTTCAGCCACTTTATTTTGGGTCAACAAGTCAAGTTATTCACCCGCGTAGGTTAAGGAGTGTACTGCTTTTAGACATTACGAATGAGTGGTCAAATAAAACAGAAAGGTCATCGACATAATGTTACCGATGGACAGGACTATCGATTCTGGTACGGCTTTATGTTCTACGTCCACCGAATCGGAATCGAAGCGTGCGCAGTGTAAGGGTTTGTTGTTTTGTGTTGATTTCTATGGTACAGCGTCCACTGGATCCGCATATCTGCCGACACCGATGCCAGAGACCGATGTTTTGGCCGATAGCGTCAACCGCAATAATATTCTTGTCACTAACAGGATATAGTTGCGGATGACGTGATCGGCAAAGTCGAGCGCTTAGAAAATATCATTTATTGCCGATGCAAAATCCGAAAGCAATGGACGCACCTTATCGTTCTATTGTAAAAACCGACGATGCCGCGTAGGCTGCGTTCACTCCGATGGCTCCAACACTGCGAGCATTTGCCTGTAACATAATAGCATAATAATAATAATAACATAATACCCGCTTCGTCTGATATTGTAAAAATACTAGCGGTGAGGGAGTGCCTTGAGTCACAATACTTGTTCGATTGCTAGATTTATGAAATGGTGGATAAATGGACTGTAGATTTTTTGTTAATGAATGTTTGTGTGACTCCGAAATTGCGAGACACGAATGCAACGAAAGTGATTACAATCTTGGAGCGAGAATATGAGAGTAGGCGTGAATTGCGTGAATGAGGTGTATCGAGGGTGTTACGAAAAACCACTAACCTTTGAATCAGAGGCGCGTAGCAGTATTCAGCTCTTTCCAGAGTTCCTCGGGGCGTCACGGCTAAAACTATACCTTGGAGATCTGTACTTCACTGGGCGGGCAAGCTTAGCGTTAGCTTAGAGGGGCCGGTCGGAGCAGTAGAGCTAATATGTGGAGTCTCGTACAGCGTCGAAATTCACGTCAAACGCAAACAATTACACGCACCGCACAAATCCGTATCGTATTCTTATGATAATTACAACAACGACAATAAATTATAAATACACCGAAAATAATAACGTAAAAATGTGTACTTTCAACTCGACTTTCCAAGAAGGAATTACATCATTTATTTCAAATCGCGGGAAAACCTAACGGTCATAAATGTACGCGGCGTGAGAAATGTCAGAGTCACGAATGTCAGATACGTCAATGACAAGTCGCAGCGTTACCTATAAAAAGGTGATAGCCAATTCTGAACATTCCGACCACCAAAATGCGCAGTATTTTCCGCAACTTAATAAAAAAAAAATATAATTAATCAATTTATAGAATTATGATACGAAACAATTTATCAACAAAAAAAAAACAAATTTACAATTAACATAGCTAGATTTACCTAATCCTTTCAGCTAGAATTAGGTGGACTGGGCATCAGGTTCGATGTCCTCGTTCATGGGAAGGACACACAATTTGACCACAGGCCGTTTGCATTCTCCTGAAGCCGTCCTTAGAGTAACTACTCGGCAAACATTATCGGCTCCAAGATGGAGCTGCGTTACCCGACCGAGTTTCCACTTCATCGGACTGCATTGCTCGTTGGCAATGAGAACCAGAGTTCCAAGGACTATATTTTCTCGCGCATCCACCCATTTATGTCTCTGCTGCAGCGTGTGCACATACTCGAGGTGCCATCTCTGCCAGAAGTCCTGGTGCATTCGTTGGATGAGCCTCCATCGACGAAGAGGACTTACGTGCTTTTCTAGGATTGGTTCCTCAGGCAGAAGAGTCAAAGGCTCAAGTGTAAGAAAATGACCTGGGGTCAACGCCGAAAAATCATTTGGGTCGGAGCTTAGTGGTGAAAGTGGCCGTGAGTTCAACAAGGCCTCGATTTGAATCAGCAGCGTGTTAAACTCCTCATAAGTCAGGCGTTGCAAACCAACGACACGAGCGAGGTGAGTCTTAACCGATTTAACTCCTGCCTCGACTAGCCCCGAAAAATGTGGGCTACCAGGAGGGTTAAACGTGAACTCCACCTTCTCGGCCTGCGTCGCCTGCGACATTAAGTCTTTTAACAGGTTACTTGCTCCGACAAAGTTCGTCCCTTGATCAGATACCAATCTAGAGCAACGACCTCTACGAGCTATAAATCGCTTCAAACATGCCAAATATGCCTCCGAAGTGAGTTCTGATGCGAGCTCCAAATGGATTGCTTTGGTGGCTGTGCAAACAAAAACACATACATACGCTTTGTATGTTCTGACGCCACGACCACGACCAAGGGCTATGTCAAACGGCCCTGCGTAGTCCACTGAAGCCGATGAAAACGGTTTCAGTTGACTTAGACGATAACACGGTAAATTTCCCATCCGGGGAGGTGCGGACAGTCGTGGTTTTGCACGGAAGCATTTGACGCAGGATGACACCACGGAACGAATTGCTCGCTTTGACGAGAGGATCCAAAAATCCTGTGCGAGAAGACTCTGTAATGTCTGCGGTCCTGGATGTAAAAATTTCCTATGGTACTCGTCGATTAGTAGATAGGTCAGACGGTGAGTTCGAGGAAGCAGCAGCGGATGCTTCTGGCTATAACTCAGATCGCTATGCACGAGGCGGCCGCCCACCCTGAGCAACCCATTGGCATCTACGAAAGGACATAATTTTCTTAAGACTTTGGGGAGCAAATTTGGGTTGCCTTTATTTAGCGCACGAAATTCTGAAGCAAACACGACTTCCTGTACATGCTTCACTAAGAACTGCAACGCATGGTTAGTTTCGACAGCCGATAAGGCGCCAGTTGATTTCACCGATGCCTTTAAATTTTTAGAGAATCGGTAACAGTAGGCGACGATATTCACTATACGCGAAAGTGACGAGAACTTGTTTAAAAGTCCGTCGACAAAACCAATATTGTTTTCTGTCATAAAAGTCAATATTCTTCGCTCCTCGAGTGCGGACTCATGGTTTGCAGCGTACGAACTTTGCGGCCATTCTTCACGAGGGTTCAACAACCAGTTCGGACCCGACCACCATGACTGACGATCTTCGGGCAGTAAACCTCGCGAACCGTGATCGGCTGGATTATCGGCTGTAGGAACATGTTGCCAGAATTCGGAGGGTATACCGTCTTGGATTTCCGTAACACGGTTGGCAACAAAAGTTTTCCAACGCGACGGACAGGAATTGATCCAGGTTAATGCAACGCTGGAATCTGACCAAGCGAAGAGGGCACCGACACGATGAAGACCATCTAGGGCGAGGGTTAACGAAGACATAAGCTCAGTCAGCAAGACAGCTGCCATCAACTCCAAACGAGGGATCGAGCGTTTGCGGAGGGGGGCAACTTTCGACTTGGCACAACAAAGTCGGACCTCAGTTGTCCCGTCACTGCACGACGCGCGGCAGTAGACAACAGCGCAATAACCTCGCTCAGAAGCATCACAAAAGCCATGAAGTTGAAGAGATGCAAACGAAGGAACCATTCTCCGAGGCAGTGCCACAGCACTCAGCGACGACAGTTGGTTCTTGACCTTAAGCCATTCAGACGAAATGAATTGAGGAGCATCCTCATCCCAGTCAACACCAGACAGCCACAATAGCTGCATTATATATTTGGCAAGGAATACGACAGGAGACAAAAGGCCTAACGGATCGAAGATCCGAGCTATGTCTGACAAGATGGACCGCTTTGTACACCTCTTTTCGAGCGCAGCTGTTCTGAATGTGAGCTGGTCTGCGGTGGGAATCCATAACATTCCGAGGATTTTCAAGGACAAATCCTGAAGGTCTTCAAAGTTGCACATCTTTTCCGAGTACAACTCGGACGGCGGCAAGTCGCGGAGGAACTCTTTAGAGTTCGAAGTCCATTTTCTCAAGTGTAGACCTGCGGATGACAGAATTAGCGTAAGATCACGACGAATTTGAATCGCATTCTCCACCGAGTCTGCTCCCGAGACAACATCATCCACATAAGTGTCCCGCTGTAACACCGATGCTCCAAGGGGAAAACGGGGTGCAAACTCGGACGCCAGACGAGACATGCACCAAAGAGCCTGGTACGGCGCACACGAAACCCCATATGTGACCGTAAGTAGCCTGAAATCGCGAATAGGTAAGTCAGCAGATTCGCGCCATACTACTCGTTGGTAATCAGCATCATCAGGGGTTACCAGGAATTGACGATACATTTTTTTTATATCTCCCGTGAAGACCACTTCGTGCCATCGAAAACGTATCAAAATATCAAAGATGCTTTTTTGGAGTTTGGGACCTGGCAACAACACGTCATTCAACGACCTACCCTCAGCATCTTTGGCGCTAGCATCGAACACTGTTCTTAGTGGCGTGGTGACTGATTCTGGGCGCAGGATACCATGGTGAGGGATATAGTAGAAAGGACCGACATTGGTGGTAGGAGGCTCCACTTCCTCCATATGACCACTCTCCAGATAATCTTTCATAAAGTCGACGTACGCTGACTGGAACTGGGCGTTCACTTTAAATTTACGCTCTAAGTGAAGGAACCGTTTCACAGCAATATCGCGAGAGTTAGAGAAGACTGGTTTAAGTTGAGGATCAGCAAAGGTCAGCGGGACAACCAATCTTCCCTCAGAATTTCGATAACTATTTGCTTCCATAAGCCTATCGCAAGCCACTTCAGTTTTCGAAAAGGCTACTGGTCTGGGCGGCTCGACACTTTCCAATTCCCAGAACCTTTTTATTGAGTTGTCTAGTGACAGGTTGGACACAAAAAAACAATTTTTACGATTATTGGCATTGTTGCCAAGGCGAGCGAATCCGGTGCCAATAGTGCACTCGCCCATCACTATCCACCCGAAGATAGTGGGGATAGCGACGGGTTGACCTGATGCACCCTTAACCAAACCAGGTCTGAGTGCCGACGCCAAAATGTTGACACTTACAAGCATGTCAACAGGCCCTGGTTTATAAAAACTAGGGTCGGCAAGATCCAAACCATCTAAATGCTCCCATGATGAGGTATCAATAAAACCAGGTGGCATGTCGTGACAAATAGTCTGTAGCACAGCAGCTTCCACAATCAAATTGCTTGAGAAGTCCTGACTCTTGGGACTCAATTCACACATAACCGATCCAAGTGTTCTGGTAGAAGCTCTGCCAATTCCATCGACAGATTGGGCTTTTGGGCTCAGCTCTAGTCCCAGCCGGCGTGCGCACGACAAGGTCATAAAATTACAAGCGCTGGCGCTATCCAGCAAGATTCTAATTTCAACAAATTCATTATTATTATTTTTTGCCAAAATCACAGCGGTAGAAAATAATGAATCGGTACTGGATGAATATGCGGCCAGAGCCACTGGCGGTGCCAATTCTTGGGATGTAGTGGAGATAGGAGCAGCTTCATCAAAATGCAACAAAGTATGGTGCCGTTGGCTACATTTTGCGCATGTTACTTTAGAGCTGCATTTTTTGACGGAATGTGCAGGCTTTAGGCACAAAATACACAGTCTCCTTACCTTCACATCCCGGAACCTATTTGCTGGGTTCAGTTTCAGAAACTCCGGACAATTTTCTGGACCATGGCCTTCATTGGGGCAGAACTCACAAGTGGAGTCGGGGGATACAATTAATGATGTTCGATTTTTTGGTGCTGGCTTAGAGGTTGCGGGTGGCCCATGGCAGTTTTCTAGAGCCCGAGCACGTTTGTCCAAAAACTCCATGATGTCTTCGAACAGCGGAATGTCAATATCCGGGCTAAGTTGAAGCTCGAACGCTTCCCGAGTAGCCCCATCCAGCTTTGACCATACCAACTGAAACAGCATGAAATCCTGACTTGGAAGGGTGTACCTTGACAGTATGGCCAAATTCTCTGTGAATGTCCGATGAACCCGTTCCAACTCCGAGGCACTTTTATTCTTCACCAACTCACATTTCAATAACTTTTCATAGTAGGTGTTGGCAATGGTTCTCTTCCTATCATAGTATTTGTGCAGTGCATTGTATGCTGCCATATAGTTGCTGCCTGTCAGTGGATAATTCTTTATAAGATCAAAGGCAGCACCCTGTACACTTGACAGCAAATAATGTAGCTTCTCTACATCTGGCAACTCCCTACTGTGTATGAGCGAGTCGTATAGCTCCTTAAAAGACACCCAGTTCTCAAACCTTCCATCAAATGGCTTTAAAACTATCTTGGGCAATTTTGCCAACATACTGCCATTCTGGATAGTTGGTTTGTTTATCTGCTCACGTATTTTTGACAACCTTGACTTGAGACCTAATAATTTCTTATCAAAAGAAATGGTGTGCGAAAATTCATTGCTACGATCTGCCTTAGACGTACCTGACAATACGTAGATTTGCGCCGAGTGAAACTCTTTACTAATTATGTTGAGATCTTCTTCTGTTACCCCTTCGAGATCCGAGGACTCCAGAAATTCGATCCGCATATAAGAATAATCTCGAGCGATCCTGTATTTATCTCCGCCTTCGGTTTCCATTATTATTGAGTTGAGATTTCAAAAAAGTATTCTTTAACAAATGTAAACAAAACAAATAGAAAGCTACGGCTATTTTGCCGTTTCCACTTCTTTTTTAGTGGCTACAACTGACGCCTATTTGTCAACCGAGCTTAGCAATACAAATAGATAAAACGAAAAAGTACATTTATGACCGTTGGATTGTTTTAAATACGTACCCTCAATATTTTTAGCGAATCCAAATAATATTGTCGGAACAGTAACAAACGACAAATTTACCGATTCCAATACTATCTTATAAACAAAACAATGATGCGAAATGTAATGATAAAGCGAAAATGAAAGCTAGTTAAATCCGGTTCGAATGACCAAATGTTCGATTGCTAGATTTATGAAATGGTGGATAAATGGACTGTAGATTTTTTGTTAATGAATGTTTGTGTGACTCCGAAATTGCGAGACACGAATGCAACGAAAGTGATTACAATCTTGGAGCGAGAATATGAGAGTAGGCGTGAATTGCGTGAATGAGGTGTATCGAGGGTGTTACGAAAAACCACTAACCTTTGAATCAGAGGCGCGTAGCAGTATTCAGCTCTTTCCAGAGTTCCTCGGGGCGTCACGGCTAAAACTATACCTTGGAGATCTGTACTTCACTGGGCGGGCAAGCTTAGCGTTAGCTTAGAGGGGCCGGTCGGAGCAGTAGAGCTAATATGTGGAGTCTCGTACAGCGTCGAAATTCACGTCAAACGCAAACAATTACACGCACCGCACAAATCCGTATCGTATTCTTATGATAATTACAACAACGACAATAAATTATAAATACACCGAAAATAATAACGTAAAAATGTGTACTTTCAACTCGACTTTCCAAGAAGGAATTACATCATTTATTTCAAATCGCGGGAAAACCTAACGGTCATAAATGTACGCGGCGTGAGAAATGTCAGAGTCACGAATGTCAGATACGTCAATGACAAGTCGCAGCGTTACCTATAAAAAGGTGATAGCCAATTCTGAACAATACTAAAAGCAGCGTTTCTACGAAAACTTCAGAACTTTTAAAGTACTGAGCAAGTGAGAAACCCCAAAGTGGTGCCTCGCCCTCCGCATTGGAGGTGCGATTTCTTCGTTTGTCGCAGGAATGAAAGAATGAAAACGAATTACTTCAGAGTCAGTAGTTGGCAGAACCAGAGTAAAACTAATTCGATCTGTCACTGGCCGGCCACTGTCTTATTGCCCTGTCAACAGGCTACGCACCATAGTACGTGGGATTACGTGTCTACGTGACCACTTTGACACGTGCCCACGAAATTCTTTGGATACAGTTCATTCCGTGTTCGTGATGGTCCCCGATGTGATCTGTAACAATAACATTCCATAGAACTGTAACGCCCAAGGACCTGTAGAAAATTACGTCAACTTCAAGGCACATGGCGCAATATCTATTCTCCATAACACAAATATGCGTAAAAATGTGGTTCTTAGCTCTTCTCGATGGGTGCACTGATTCTGCAGCCGGATCATAGACCACAATGACATACAACCGACGCACGCAATTGTCGATTTCGTAGAATTGTAATAGAGCCCCTGGTGTGCTAGTAGAATCATCTGAATTCCATAACTCGATTCCCGCAAATCTCCGGTTGATAATAAATCTCGATCGGAAATAAGGTTATTTTAATTTGTACCGAAACAGGAAATATCTTGGTAAATTAAATCTGTCAACAGGTGCCGGTGCCGGTATCCGGGTAGTGATCGAATTTGTGCGCGATACCGCCGTAGATTGGAGTTACTTCGCGGAAAAGCTCATCTTGTTTTTACGTAAAATTGTTTGGGTCAGTGAAAATATTCCGATCCTTTCGCGTGTTTATTTACTTTCGGAGTTTCGACTAAGATTCCATGAGATCTACGAAAGTGGTTACTTTTTTGTAACCATTAGAACGTTATACATAATAGTATAATACGCTAGATTAATATCTAGCGTATTTTACTATTATGTATAACGTTTTAAGACGCTAATACAATGTACTGAGTTTACGTATACTATAATTAGCATACGTAAACTCAGTATGTTGTATTAGCGTCTTTAAACACCATAAAGGAAAAATGAGACTGGAAAATTAAACAGCAGATGAAAAAATGTGTTGATCCTACTATCAAACCAGAATAGCGATAGTCTTTGTGTTGTTTGGTCATGCTGCATAATAAGTGCACTTATTATATACATGCTCATGGTAGGTTGTTTCGCTGAAAGAGTTACAAACATGAAAACTATACTTTTAATTGAGGCAAAATTATGGTATTACGATTATCAATTATTATGATATGATTTCAGATCAATATCCTTGGTCTCCCATAAATAAAACTATGCAGTTTTATCACATAGTATAATTTTATTTATGACCTCTCCCATGTCGTTTTATTAAATAGGTCTCTAAATCCATTATTTATTCGTCGCACTATTGTAATTATACTCTATACTTATTTTTTTTGCACACATGTTGTACAGGGAGTCTTAAAGATAACTAGTTTCAAACATGCACCCAGGTAGGGCGCTGCACTTATTTTACTAAGTGGCTAACACTTATTATGAACATCGTATGCAAGAATCATAATTAACGTTCGATGACATATCCACCTGATAAAGTTGTTCCCGAACAAAATCCGATTAATCACTTATAATAAACATTTCTAGGACTCTTGACATTCCGATAATCCTTTTCCCAGCAAGCTTTGCGTGTCAACTGTACCCCGCGTCTCATCCGTCACATATCAAATTATTGCAAATTGGCGCCAGCGGCGCATGTCGGGCACAACCTGATTTGATCCAACCCGGGTTGTATCGCTTTCATGTTCAAAATGTGATTTCGCTTTGCCCAACAATGTAATTTCAAACGTAGAGTGGCAAGATAGTATTTTGACAATAGAATAGCTGAAGTGTGGATTTCGTATTGTTTGCAAAATGGAGGCGTTTCATTTAGATATGCTAACAAATAACTCTGCCCGTGTTTACGCTATTTAATGTAAGATATTGAAGCTTGATTTAAAAAGCTAAGTTAGTTGAAATCCGCACTAATTGTGTAAAACTGGATCAGTTTGATATTAAATGTCTGAAGCCAGGCTTTGTAGACTTATGAATTAAATTTTAACCATGTTATGCTATATTTTATAGATACCTCAATTACTTTGACGACCTCCTTGGCGCAGCGGGCGAGGGTCCGCCTGCGACTCAGGAGGTTGCGGGTTCGATTCCCGCTTCGGAACAAATTTGTGTACGATCTGCAGAAATTTGTTCCGTTGGTCTGGGTGTTTTCTATGTATAATAAAAATATCTATCTATCTAGTGTATTGTATTAAGTATATCAGTTATCTAGTACCCATAACACAAGCTCTGCTTAACTTGCTGCTAGATAATGCTGTGTGAATTGCCCAGCATTATTTATTTTTAATTTATTATTTATTTATTATTTTACTAAGGTACATATTATTTTCCCGCGACACAGACTTGCCTCGTGCGGGGACCACCAGCAACTGTATGGTCGAAATAAGTTTTCTGGCAAATAAATTATTTTTTTACTTACTTTAAAAAAAAATTATTTTCACGATTTACTTCGACCCTAATTACCGAAAAGTCTACTAGGCACGATTCTCAATTATAATTTCAGTTTCGTCTCAGAAATACGTGCCTAAAATCGTCTCTCTGATTCGGAACAACTTCATCGAAGCGCCTTATCATCACATCGCGACGTAGTTTATCGAGTCGTGCCGAGCACCCTCGGGGCCCGGGGCTGCGCTGACTCATCACTCTCTGTCCCCCATCACGTAGCTGAAGGAGGATAGCTGATCTATTCTATGACAGAAAAACTTTTAAATTATAATCGAGAGAATCATTTCACTGCTAGGAGCCCTTAAAGAGGTCGTCATCGGCAGTATGCAGTACGACGAAAAGATTTAACTCATTAGAAAATAAGAGAATTAACAGTTTTAGGAATCTCATTAGAGTAATTTATGAGTAGGCTAGACCACGCCATTTTCGTCTCTTTGTTGTAAGAACGATTTAACAGCAGACTGTGAGCAATTTGTGATCGAATGTCGATCGTCGCATGTGTAGAGATGGTAAAGTCTTTCAGATTGCATTATTTGGAATCCATTGAATTGAAGGCAACGAGGAATTGAACAAAATAAAGCCTGGTTGCATTTAGAGAATCTAGAAAGGTGGCCCCATGAAAGTTCCGATAGGTATTGCGAGCTTTACAGTGGACCTCAGGAATACTATCCATCCACGGTTGTCTGGTAGAGATCGCTCTTGAGTGATAAGACCGCCACTTGTCACTTATTTTTAAGCTGTTTAATTGTATTATTTCTGTCGATATAAGTGTTTATATATCTGGCCCAGACTAGCACAAGACAGAGGTGAATGGCATAAACATAGAGAGGCCTATGCCCAGCAGTGGGTCAACGGGCTGATGATGATGATGATGATGATGATGATGATGAAGTGTTTATGAAAGTATTTTCTATCTATCCATTAATTTAAGTAAAATAAAGGATATGAAAATGAAATAATGTAGGCCACATAAAAACATAGAATGTAGCGTCAAGTAAATAAATCGTTATAAAAGTGAGTGAGCGATTTCTCCGTAACTACGTAAAAATGTCCGCAGCGTGTTAAATGAGCCGGGTGATGCCAAGGGTTTGTTTCTTAGTTGGCTTCGTGCGGTGTTATCATATGAAGCGTTTTAATGTCTTCATTACAAAAAAATACTTAAAATCTTGTTTTATGATAGAACTAGCAACTGCCCACGGTTACAATCTCTTTTTCTGATTAAAATCCAAACTTATTATAAAGGTAGGTACTGAGAACTACACGAAGAACACATACTACACGTAGAACTGCATCAATGCAAAATTTCAATCTAATCTTAGCTTGAGGCCAGATGATGCTGTGTGAATTGTCCAGCATTATTTATTTATTTGGTGCTTACCAAATAAAATAATAAACACTTTAGCAGCAAAGAAATGGACTTGGGCAGGTCACATTGCCCGAATGGATGCGTCACGTTGTACCTGAAGAGTCCTGGAACCAGAGCCGACACTCGAGGACGAGGCCGACCACCGAATAGTTGGGTGGACGACATCAGACGGCACGGACGACATGACTGGACGAGACGGGCTCAAGATTGATTGGATCAAGATATGGCCACCATGATGAAGATGATTTATTTATTTAATCCGTTCCGTTAAGATTTGTCGTGAAGGGGCAACAAACACACAACACGGATCGAAACTTTCCAATTTATGATTACTACTTAGTGTGATTTGTTGTGATCAATAGATATGTAATGGGCTAGTTTCAGTCTTCTATTTACGTTTACAAGGCAGATCAGCGTGTCTTATTCGATTGTTGTGGTAATCTCACCGCAATGGAGTGAATCTTTAACACACTATTTTTATTTAATTTGAATGTTTTTATATCAATCTTATTTGATGTGAATGAATGAAATGAAGAATACCTAGATATAAGCTGCCTTTGAGCTAATATCTAGGTATTGCTTCTCCCTTTCCTGTCATTCTTCTACGACAGCGAATTTAATATCTCACCATTTTTGTCTTCCCTTCGTACTATACCTTTTCCATTTAATTTGACTCGAACACTTTCAATCTTTCGTGACATTCCAATAAGGTTACGTTAAATGTCAACGAGGGCTGTCATCGATTATAAACCTTATAGTTTAGCTGGCAAAGAGTATAATTGCACGATGAGATTGTATAGCCATCGTTGGTTGTAAGTAATATACGTTTAATATCACATCACCTTACCTCAACAGCCTATATTGGTCCACTGCTGGACGTATGCCTACAATGATAAGCGCCTTATTGGTTTTTATCTCAGGGGGGTAATGCCCATAATCCCCACCACGCTGGACATGCGGGTTGGGGATAAAAGTTCGGTGGTAGGATTGTTCTGCAGGGGGCGCTGTTGCCCGCCTCCCCGGTGAATATTGGGAAAACTTAGGGTGGTGTAAATTCTAAGCCAGTTAATAAAGTTGTACAAAAAATATGTATAATTTAATTACATAATAGAAGCAAATTAGAACTAGTATTTACAATTATTTATATTTTATCTGAGCGTCTGACAGCTCAACTAATCCATTTCAATACCAGTCGGAAGCGTCCCCAAGACGCTGGCTGCATTGCCCCGCTGTATGGCAATGCTGATGCGCTGCGCCTGATACTTACCAGCTCTTGGGTCACGCTTCGCTAATTACATTGATTTAATAATATCATTATTTTATTACATTCATGTTACGACCCAACAAACATTTTGGCGCTAAGGGGCACCTTTTTTTGGCACTGGCAGTATTATAAACGACATATAAGAGTTCCAACAATAGCTTTAGACTCTACTGCGGCGTTAAAAATAAATAATTAAAGTTTCAAGAGGCATAATAGAAATAAAGAAAAAATATATAACTTATGGAGCTAGCTTGGAGTTAGTCAAAACTAATGTATAACTCACTCTTAAATCTTTAGGAAACGTAAAACACTAAAAGCAATTATAGGGAGTCTGCTGAGACTTACAAACGGCTGAAGTTCTTAAATAGAGTTACTTATATACCTTGCAATACCTAACGAGTTTAATAGAGCCCTGAGAGCTAACAGGAAAGCTATTAGAGTCTTAGAAGTGTTAACTATAAGTCTTATAGAGATAGGCGCTGCAAGCATCAGGAACCACCTTTAAATCATTGCAGGTTATATAACAGGATTACCCGGCTAACCCTAGGTAATACAGAAGTTTTTAGGAATATTTGTGTATAGCGGCAAACGATAAGTGCAGATTATATAACTCTTAAATTATCACTTTAAGTTGAGTAATAGAATGTAAAACACTTAAATAGGTATGTCTTAAATAATGAAACGGGGTTCCGTACAACAAATAACTGATGTCAACGACGGCGAATATAATTTTTTGTTTCCTCTCAGTAGTTCTGACAACTCGTACGACGAGAAAGACAGTGAGCATATGAAAAACATAAACTTGAAGAACGATTTACGAACATGGGCACAGTTTTGCGCAAAAGCACAATAATGCTTCACTTCGAGCACTTTATATTATCCTGCAAGACTAGAAATAAATATTTTATGTTTATTTCTAGTCTTGTCTTTTATGCCAATGATATCATTGAAGTTAAGTACGTATCTGTCGAAGATAAACAAATAAAAATACACGGTAAACAAATTACTGAAAAAAACATCGTATTTTACAGGCCAATCAGGTCGTCAGTTTTGAATATTTTTAAAGCTAGTGAAATTAGTGTTCGGCGAAAGATATCAAAGATGTAAAATGCAAATAAGTTTGTATTAGTTATAATGGATTTATGTTCTTTTTTCCTCTTATACATACAGTGTGAAAATAAAACTCACTTCTGTAAAAAAATCGTTTTTTTCGAATCATCTTTTGGTATTAGCTTTATTGAAATAAAATAATCAGAAAATATTTATATAATAAATATTTATAGATAATTATCAATGTACCTAAGTATTTCTAATCATGCTGTCAAGAGCTTTTTACTGTCTGTGATGTCTAGCACATAGCGTGCGACATGAAAGGGCTGTAAAAGTGTGTTCGTCAGATTTGAACACATCATATCATAACAGAATCACATAAGAAACTTCACAAGTAGATATTCATGAATGCAAAAAGCTTCATATACACGGTGACATTTAGGTCGTTGCAGTCCCGTAAGGAGTTGGCTGTAATAATGAAAGTGATCTTACTTTGGGACCAATCCTGAATATGCGAAAAAGTTAGTTATTCTATACATAGCAAAAGGATTACAGGCTCCTCCCCACGGGACTGCAACGACCCAAATGTCACCCTGTGTAGGGTGACTTTTAATTAGTTGCCTATACTTAAACATATTGTGGTTGTACTCATGATAACAAGCAACTTTTGCTAATAAACTAATGACAAATTCTGAAAAAATTAACACTGCTTTTCATAGAAAATATTTTAAGAATTAGACATCAGTTCCTTAATAAAAGTTGCTTAAGAAATCGTTCGTTAAACTACACACAATAAAGTCAGCCCAAATAGTAACAATCTAAAAATAGGTATAGAGCTATAACAACTTTTTTAAACGAAATGATCATGCATGATTCACATATTACAGGTTAAAAGAACTTTATTTCTCATAAAAACAATAGTTACATATAAGGCGATACAATAGTTACATATTATAACAATAGACGATATTACATAAGACGACGGAGGGGCACGGGGGGCGCCGCGAGTAACGTGTTGAAACTGAGTGCGTTGTCCAATACGAGAAGGTAGGCACTTTGATTCTCGTATCGGCAAGTCTTGGGAAGAGTTACTGAAACAAAAAATATATAATAACAAGGTGGAAACACATAAGATTAACGTAGGTATTTAGAACCACTTGTAGTGCTGGCGACCACTGAGGGCTTGTGAAATCATTCAGCCGCACGTAATATGGATGGACTCACATAATGGTTTTACGCGAACAACAACAGAACCCTAAAGATATTCGGCTTAGAGTTCCCAGATAAGACCTTAGCAACCTGAACTTATAAATTTGTTATCTTGACACTTTTACTACCACATTGTACAACTGCAAGTAGCATAGAAAGGCTAGCTCTCGTTTTTTTAACACTACGTTATGAATAACAGAGTTATTGGGCACTTGAGGTGATTAAAAATTTAACGCCATTACATAAACATAACCTATAAAATTTTGAAAGTATATTAATAGTTCTAAACATAATTTAAGAAATTATTATTTACATAATTGACTATTTGCAATTAAAGTACACATAGACGTATCAAGAATTGATATTTACAACCATAACTGAAACACAAAAATAGCCGTGGCAGTAATTCCTCTTACTTAATAATATCAGATGTAGTATTGATACATACAGATGTATTATTTAAGAGGCGCTTCAATATTGAGATGAAAACTAGTATATATTATCACAGTAAACTTACCACCGCAACGAGAATTTATAATTTATAACACCGTTATCCTAAATTGTAAATTGACTTACCTTTTAAAGTCACTTTCAAACTTCACTGTCAGATATGAATAGGCGCACTGCTTAATATTTAAACGCTTTTGACGGTCTGTCAGAAACGCAAAGTATGAAAAATAAATAAATAATCAGAGTTTGGGCGATGTTTATTACTAATTAATACCTGCAATTTATCTTCAAGGTATAAATAGTATTGTGGGAGCACTCATCTGTTACTAAAAAAGTTATTAAGGTGGATATTATTACTAATTTATTACTATAAGTTGCAGTTGTAACCTGTGTATGGCTTATAATACACATAAAGTGGTAAACATTACTTCAATAGCACTATTGTTACTCTTTATTACCAGTCATTTATCACTTCTTTACAACTATTAAATCACTTATAGTCATAAAATCGTGGGCCCAAATCAGTTATAAAAGAGAGTTATAGCGCACTATATCGCTTATTGCTAGCCCTTTCATAGAACCTTAGGTTTTAAATTTTCTCCTAAGTACCTTATTTAACACTTATTCTTATCACCTAAATGTTAGTTGGGGATTAGCTGTTTACTTGAGTTGCTTTATTTTTTGCGCGTGTTGTGGCTACCTGTAATTTAGAGAGAACTGGTTTTTAAGTTTTGTTGTATTAATTTTGTGATCTCTTATGTTACCTCTAGTTGGTTGCCCTTATTAAATAATTAAATCTTGTATTTGAAAGCGTAGAGTGTAATATTAAAATCCGAGGCTGTCTCATCAATAGTCTTTACCTCTCAGATAAACTTATATAAATGTTTTGTTCAGCCAATCCCTTGACCCATGTCAGTATGGTTTGATGTTCTTTGTGTCTATTATGTCGTTGTCAATAGCAGGACCCTTTGCAAGGCAGCTGGGATTGCTTGTTGATTCGGGCACTTTTGCTCTGTTATTTTCAGTGACTGAGCCGTAAATCACAGCTTTTTTTGACGTTATCTGTTTGCAGATATTTATTATTGGGATTCTTATAAGTTACACGTCATTATCAGCAAAAGCCCTGGTAACTTCTCAATCTGACTCACATCCTTAATCGAACTGCTGGGAATTTAATTAACCTTCTCATTTGGTACCCACAACTATTTTCAAAGACATTCGTCGAAAACAGATCTACTTACTGAGTCTTAAATCTTCTCATCAACGGAGAATTAGCCCCAAAGTAACGGGTTAAGTCCTCAGTCACACTGGGGTCCCATTTCACCAAACAAAATAAAACGTGGGTTAAATAACATAAAACGTGGGTAAAACAACGTAATTACATGTTCGTGTTTCATGAAACCGCAGTACAGTTACTGTTGCGGTGAGAGCTTTTACGTCATTACAAAGTCACTTTGTAAAAGCTTAGATAGGACACAAACAAAGCGCGCCATAGTTTCCTCCCTAATTCAGTTATTGTTCGTGAATCAGTATAAACTAATGACCCGTCCACGTTTAAGCCGAGTCATCCAACGTCGTTTGTTTTGTC
Source organism: Eupithecia subumbrata (assembly GCA_949316285.1). NCBI lineage: Eukaryota > Metazoa > Arthropoda > Insecta > Lepidoptera > Geometridae > Eupithecia > Eupithecia subumbrata. The sequence goes on along the minus strand of OX438628.1, from coordinate 1,217,357 downwards.
TGATTTGACAGCCTGTACGGTGACATACAAGAACGAGTCACTCTGTGACTTGGGCAACATGTAGAGGGACTATTACAGACAGTTCATAGAACATAGCAAAGAAAACCTGTTCAGACTTAAGGCTGGGTAGGCCAGCAGAGGCCGCATTTTTGTGATTTTTAAAACCATATGAGACTTAGAAAATAGTGTTTAGAATATAATTATTAGCTAAGGATCTAGTCTAGTCAAAGTCGCATTCAGTTACAAGATCTAATAAACTTCACTCGATGGAAAATAATCCCAAAGTTACCCCATCTAACGTTTTTTTAATACTCTGACTAGCGAACTACTGATAACACATTTTTTTTTACTTAACTAAGGACACTTAATATTTCTAAACAAATTCGCAGAGTTTGGCTTGATAAAATGATTTTCTTAATCACCATGTTTAAATAACTACAAAAACACGAGCGCGGCAGCTTGGCAGGCGCGCATTTTCCCTTACGCCTACTGCTGCAGTACTACCTGGCCTTAAGCGATATTTCCTATCCAGAACGGTGGCGTGACCGCGAGGATACCCTCACGGTACCGCGTTCGTTTTGCACGAGCGGGAAATGCAAGCGAACTCGACCACTCTGCTGGGCAGTGAATACCGCGAACAGGCTACAATTTGTATAATTGTTTAGCCTAAGTATAATCTAAGTAAGATTTATTGACATGTAACATTATTGTTATAAATAAAGAACTATTGAACTATTAACTATTAACAGGCTTCTACTAGATTTTACAACTTTTAGCCTAGCGTATTTTAAATGATACTAGGTATTCCTAGCCAAACGTGCTGAGGGAGCCGACGGAATGGAATTTTAGAATCCGTTGTAAGTTTCATACAATACAAGGAATATCCCTTATACAAAACCTCGCATACCTTGCCGGAAGAATTGGAATTCGTAGTCCTTTCGGCAGATTAGGACCACAATATGAAATGACCACTATTAATAAAGATCATTACGATTATTATAAGATCATTAATTTGACGACCTCCGTGGCGCAACGGGCGAAGTTTCGCCTGCGACGCAGGAGGTTGCGGGTTCGATTCCCGCCTTGGAACAAATTTGTGTACGATCTGCAGATATTTGTTCTTTGGTCTGGGTGTTTTCTATGTATTATAAAAAATATCTATCTATGTAGTGTATTGTATTAAGTATATCAGTTATCACCGTAACACAAGCTCTGCTTAGCTTGGGGCTAGATAATGCTGTGTGAATTGTCCAGCATAATTTATTTATTTTAATTTATCTTAATGAAATATTATGTCCAGTTAGGGAAATGACTTCTTACAATACGAACTTCTGATAATGTCAACTTTTTAAATGACAAGTTATTTATTTCCATTTAATTCCTTCGCCTGCTGAGCTCGTCTAGCTCGTATAGATATCCGACAGCTTTACCATTACTATTCTCTGCGAAGTGTCATTTGAAATCGGATCCTGTAGGGGCCATTAGTGCACCTAAACAAGTCAAACATCAACATATCAGATCGGCACAAATGTTGACATCTTAGAGACGACGTAGCGTTGTATCTTTATGTCTTAGGAGAGAAGGTCCAAATTCGTAAACAAGTTAGGCACAGGTTTATAACAAAGGCCATAGATAATGTATCGAGTAAGATGGCAGTAATCTGAGCCTTGACCGGAAGTCGGATGATAGGCCAATTTGGGGACAGAGTTTTGAATGAAAAAGAAAATTACAATCATATACGTAATAGAAATAAATCTGAACTATTTTATAAAATCTAAGCAATTGAGCTAACCGCAGGCTGTTGCAAACAATCTACAGGTAACTCAACTGATCCATATCAATACTAGTTGGAAGCGTCCCCAAGACCCCCGTGACGATGGTAAAAGACCCGACGGTATGACACTAGCCCCATGGGAGTTGAGGAGGCCCATTGTGTGGGACGCTACATGCGTCGACACACTTCGTCTTCCGACGACTTTCGTGAGGGCGGGTGCGGCGACAGATTTGACCGAGGATCTGAGGCCCAAATATGCAGGTGTCGACAGAGCCTACACATTTTTTCCCCTTGGAGTCAAGACCCTAAGTCCGTTTGGTACCGAATGTCTCCGGGTTTTTTAAAATTATCTGAGCGTCCGGTCGAAGCGACGCGTGACCCGAGATCTGGTGATCTGGTGCAGAGCATCAGCATTGCCATACAGCGGGGGCAATACAGCCAGCGTCTTGGAGACGCTTCCAACTGGTATTGATATGGCTGAGTTGAGCTACCTGTAGATTGTTTGCAAAAGTCTGCAGTTAGCTCAATTGGTTCAATTGTAAATACTAGTTCTAATTTGTTTCTTTGATTGTAATTTTCTTTGCTAATAAAGAGTCTAGGTAGGTACTAGGTAAAGATACTTATTTCAGTAATTACAAATCTACGTTTCAAGGTCTCTCCATTGTATGGTTTAGCTCGAAATCAAATACCCCGCGCAAGTTGAATATTAATTTACCTACGCACTAGATACAGTCAACCAGAAAACATAATTGGACCAGATATATTTCTTAGAAATCAGGCTGAGAAACTTCTTGGTATTTCACTAAGTTATGAAAGCATCTTGCTCGTATTGTAAAACACAGTACCTACCTACCTATTTAAGTATTCTATGGAATTTGAAATTGCTAAGTTCCTCGAAAGGAAAACGAAGAGAAGAAGGGAGAGGAACAATGCGGTCGTGAGTATCACGCTAATATAATACTCTAGTGTCAGCGCGCTGCTTCGCACGCGTTGTTTTCTATGGAAACGTTAAAAGGCCATAAATCAGTACAGGTAGGTAAGGATAGAAATAATTCTATCGTTACCTACCTGTACTGATTTATGGGATATAAAGTAGCCTTTGTTTAATTCCAGGCCGAAGACCACTTGTTTCTAAATTTCAGCCCGATCCGTTCAGTATTTTTGGTGTCAAGAGGTAACAAACATCCAGCCATCCATCCATCCATCCATCCAGATGTGAAAGTTTGGAAGTTTAGATGTATGGATGAATGTATGTTACCTCTTCAAGCCAAAAACAGGTAGTAAACAGTAAACAGGTAGTTTAAGCCTGGATTAAAACATAGTGTACTTTTTATTCCACTAATCAGTTCCCATGGGATAGAAATAACTATAAAATGTTCCCAGAGAAACGACGCGTGCGAAGCCGCGGGCAGATCTAGTAAATAAATAATATTACTTGGACTTCAACCACATAACAACCACAGATCACTTTATTTCATTAAATATAATGTATATATGTGGTATTAAACAAGTACCTTATACCTTGTTAGTTCCACATAGTTCACTAATTAATTCGGCATGCAAAATAGACATAAAAAAACACTTACACAAAAACATGCAGTATGGTATGGTATAAATAAATACCAACACATCCAAATTAAAATTTATCACAGTAGAAGCTTTATTGAAAAGCTTTTAACCATTCCACGTGGACTGTACGACTGAATATTAATGCCGTGCTAACTCACAGTGTTGATCGTTAAATTAATACCGAAACAGGTACTTTAGGTATAGTATAGGTATTGTACCTAATTGGTATACAATCTTATACTTACCTAGAGCTGGCGCAGCGCATCAGCATTGCCATACAGCGGGGAAATGCAGACAGCGTAGCGGGGACGCGACAACTGGTATTGATATAGATCAGTTGAGCTACCTGTAGATTGTTTGCATCTGTAGTTAGCTCAACTATTTTAATTGTAAATACTACAAATGGCCATAGTTCTAATTTGGTTACATTATTTTAACTATATATTTTCTTTATCCTGTATTGAATAGATACGAAATCTAAGGTATTTGTTATTATAGTGCGTAAGCCTCACACTCTGGCTAATTTCTAAGAAATCAAATACAATCGCAATAAATTTCGACTTCGACGAGACTTGAACCCGCATCCTTCCATCCTTACCTCAGTACCGGAATGTGCTAACCAACTGCACCACGAGGTCAAGTGACGTAGTCGAAAATCTTTGCGAGTTTCTACGATCTCTAAAAAAATAATTTTCTGGAATTTTTTTGCTATATTATTTGATTTTTCGATATGAAATCGTTTTCTGGCGGCATGTTCAGCAGTGGAACTATGTCTGCTGCTGATTCATTCATCTATCTACTTATAGGAACCACCTATAAGTAGATCATGAATGAATGAAAGCTCCCGCACGTTCCAAATGTTAATGAATAAATTCCTTCACTCTCATAATCCCATGGGGCGACAGATCGACACGACCGGGGAGAGATCAGGCGCAGGACCAACGGCGCAAGTGTTTTCCGGGCGTGTAACACCGGTTCTAACTTCAGGCGGCTACTGTGCCTTGATTGAGAGTGCACTTGTGTTTGCACACACTTGTGCACGATAATATGTCCTGCACATAGTTAGTCTGGTAGACCGTGGAGATGAAATGAGGATCAGTTAAGTTTTTTGCAATTTCAACCAAATACTCAGTTTTGATAGAATACTCAGTTTGTTAATGATAATTAAGTTCAAATCAGATATAGGTAGGTACAGCTAGTGTATATACCTACCTATGGTTCTGTATTTACGTAGAGCATGCATTAGTAATGTGTTCTTTGCTTTCAGGTAATTACTGGATACAGACTGAACATCGGTAATGGAATAACCGCTCTGTGAATCGTGAGTTTACATTTCGATTAGTAGAAATTATACGTTGAAGGTATTCGCCATTTTGATCTTTGAACGAATAAAGACTCACGATATCGTTGTACAAATTAGGAATTGTACGAACCCAGGATGATTTTGATCAAGTTTGTCGATGTGCTGAGTTGTTTTCAACACTTTTTTGCATTTTGTGTCTTATAAATATTTGATTTGGATGTTTCTCACTAGTAAAACTTGCACCACCTCATCTCTTACCGCGGATGTCGTTAGAGGCGACAAAGGGACATCTACCGGGGGCGGGCAGCAGCGCCTGCTGTAGAGCAACTTTATCACCGAATTGCGATCCCCAACCCGCATGCCTCGGGTGGGGATTATGGGCACTATCTCCATATGATAAAAGTTACTTAGGCGCTTATCAGGTGGACCAGTAGTTATAATCTCTAGATGATGAATTGATGACGTATGATGATCACCAACAACGAATACGAATATAACGAATACATCCGACAGAGAACCAAAGTTATCGACATAGCTCAAAGAATTAGCAAGTTGAAGTGGCAGTGGGCCGGCCATATCTCGCGAAGAACCGACAACCGCTGGGGCAAACGTGTTCTTGAGTGGAGACCACGACTCGGCAAACGTAGTGTAGGACGCCCTCCGGCCAGGTGGGATGACGATCTGCGAAAGACTGCAGGCAGATGCTGGATGCGGCAAGCTGAAGACAGGGCGCTATGGCGCTCATTAGGGGAGGCCTATGTCCAGCAGTGGACTAATTTAGGTTGATGATGATGATGATGATGATGATGATGATGATGATCACCAATCGTGTGAGCTGAATCCAGCTCCTATGCCAGTTTCAGAAACTCTACTTGGATTTTTTATCGAGAACTGTGATGTTTCAGTGATTTGGAAGAATCCCACTGGATCAGTCAAACAAAGCCACTGGGCGCTCACTGGTCATAAACTAAATGGCGTATGTTTTTTTCCTTTCAAAATAAAGTGCTTTGCCCACAAAGCTGCGCCACTTACGCCGTGTGCCTTAACACTTAACTCTATTGTTTCAACAAAACCGCGGTATGAAAGCACTCTCGCTCAAAAACCTGGGTTAATATTATAAACTGCGCTTGGATAAGCGAAGCGCACACTTGTACGAGTCGGACGTGCAGGGAATTGAATTGAAACTAATGAATTCGTCCTACTCGGCGCGGCTATGCGTGTGAGGTTCATACAAAGAATTACCTACCTACTAAAGTTACGCAGCATGTCCTCCAGCAAGCCTTAAGAAATAAAGTTATTGAATACAACCAATTTAAAATTTGCGCATATGAATCAGAATGTTATGCATAGACTATTTTTGGGATAAAGTCGAATTTTTGGAGTTTTTGGAAAAAAAAAAATTGGAGTTTATGAGCCACTTGTTTAAAATCACACACCATCGTATGGAGTAGAAATTACATCCGTACAAAGCAACTTGTCTCTCAAACAAGATTCGTCGAGTGCGAGTGTAACTCGCGCGCCGAGGGTTTCGAACGTTTGTCAACAAATATGTACCAAAAGTACCGGTTAGAGACTTCATAATTTAACGAATACCTAAAATAGTAGGTACCAACCTACATTTCAGATGGATCTCTCTGCATGCTTCGGTTAAAGTGGGTAATGGTAATTTTTCGACTTTTTTCAAAATATTTCAAACAGTATGAAACCTACAGAAATTTAAAAACGTGTTTTAAAATCGACCTTTCATTTGATACCCCACCTTTTGAAAATTATTCCTTTTTGTCATTTTTCAAAAAGTGTTATTTTTACAGACTTCTCTAAATTTTTTCTGTAAAATATAGATTCATATCTACAAGCGCTCCATACATTTCAAATGGATCGCTCTGCAAACTTCGGAGATAGGGGGGGGGGGAATGAGTATTGTTTCGACTTATTTCGAAATATTTAAAAAGTATGACACCTACAAAAATTTCAAAAACTATTTTGTAATGTACAAACTGATACCTTTCATTTGATACCCCACATGACTCTGTATATATATCTTTTAAAATTTCGGCATCACAATTTGTATGGAAAATATTCATATTAATTTTTCATTAATTTTTCTTTAAATCTGTACAGGCGCACGAAATGTATTATTATTTTAAATTTGTAAAAAACCTCAGACAAAGCGTGACCATAAGGATTTCGAAACCGATCTTCGATCTCGAAACCCTAAAAAAGTTGCGCTAGGAAATACTATGGAAATATTTTCAAGGGTAATAATAGTACCTTTGAAAAGAGTAATGTAGAAAAGCAATTTGTAAAGCAGAGAGCCATTTGCTTGTATCGTCGAATGGTATAAAAACGCTCGTTGAAAAGATTGCGATCCCTAAAAGATCCCTTTATCATTTATCATCTCACACAGTAATGTTGGTGCTCAGAAGATTCATGCAAATTACACAAAAAAACCCTAATGCTATCATTCTGCCTAATAGCACGGCGGGGTATAATGTGCTGTAACCACATTGTTTCACCCGACATTTCTTTTATTTTCACCTTTCCTAGCTGTTGGCTGAAGGTCATTTGCAACGGGTCGGATCTCTATGGGGCTATGTTCTACACTACACACATTCCATACTACACACAGTACAATAACAAAATGAGATTCTAGGTATACAGTTTGAATTTTTTCGACGGGTCAGTAAGGGCAGATACCTTAACCGGTGTAGCTACAGGAAATCTTATCCATAATTTTTTGAGAAATTTTCTTCCCAATTCACAAATTTAATTAATGTCCAGTTAGCAAGAAAATGGGCCTTTTTCACAAAAACTTTGTTGCCAATCCATCCATATTGAAGTTAGAGTACTAGAAAAGTCAGAAATCGCAAAAATCTTTGTCCATACTGTACAATTTTTCCTAAATCTGAAAATTCGTATGACAATTTTTCAAAAAAATATGGTTAGTACTCGTTCTAATATCTCTACAGAAGCTTTGGACAAAAAGCTTTTTAAAATTAAGTTTGTTCCTAAAAATATTGAGTAAAATGTTAAGTAATGTAGGGTCCCATCGAAATCAAGACAAAACTGTGATGTTTACTTTTGTCTAAACAAATTATTAGGACTGATGCAGAGTTAAACGAATACCTACTTAACTTTCCAATTTATCGTACGACTTGGTGTAGAGAGAAGAGCGATATACTTATTAATTTTATCGACTCTACAGTTTGTTTGTTCCAACTAATCAGAAACATAACAAGGGTTCAATTTAACAAAACAAACTTGAAACTTTCCTTTGTAGTGCAGCATCGACGTAATTTTACTGAGCGCGATCCGAATTCAAGACTGTGTTGAGTTTAAAATACAACTAGAATGTCTGGAACTAACACGAAAGTACCCAAGAGTTATATCCTTGTATATAATACTCAAAAATAAAAGTACAAGGTGTCACATATTATGTGAACTTATCTGAATTAATAATATAGACGAGCGCTCAACCTACTATTGCCAAATCATAGCACTACTTTTCTTTGAAACATCTAAAGGTTTTCACTCCAATTATCTTTTTAAACAATGACTTGTATTATTTTAACTTACCGCTAACTTAATGAGTGGAACTTGATTTTCAAGCAATCCGCATTCATCAAGCTAAGTGCACCTTTCATGGGGAATGCATTGGAGCGCGGCGACCGGATTACGTCATCATTCATGTGAGGTCATGAAAGGGAGTTCAGGCAAAGGCGGCAAACATGGCGGCATAACAACTTCTTTTGAACTTTACTAATGAAATTAACCTTTTAAGCGTCCTGTGTTTACTCATCTATGATTTTCAAACTCTTAAGTGCTAATAATTTGACTATTTATTCAAATATAATTTAGATTAAAATTTGACTTGTCTAGGTATGTGCTTATTTTGTAAGCGTAATGAAATAAACGATTTTTTTTCTTCTGTTGACATTAATAGGATTACAAAACAATTATTTTTACGTAGTTTCGCCTTTCTAAGTTTCTAAATTTTTATATCTTTTATTATTTTATACAGGGTATTAAATAAGTATGAATTATGATGAAGTTATGAATGTTTCTTAACATTTTATAATCGCAACGAAAATAATGAAAAGAAGATTGAAATTCATATTAAATTAAACACGGCAATAAATAATGATTTTCCTAAGCTTCTCCGGGAAAAACATAATTCAATTTGCTTGTTTGGGGTCCGTGCCAAATGGGTTTTCGTAAGTTCACTTTTTATTTCAAGATATTATAAAAAATCGTTTGTGTTTTTTAGTAGTGCTGTAAGAAATAGAAAAAGAGATGGTGGTCATATGTATTTTAACATTATAAAATGATAGAGAGCTTTAAAGCTATATATTTTAGTTTAAAGAAAATTAAAAAAAACCTAAAGTCGTGATAAAAAAAATATTATCAGTCAGCTACGGATGACTGACATAATAGCGATAGAACCCAGTATAACTCAAGCTTGCCATAATATATTAATTTATTGGTTAGATGGTAAGCAGCTTACATTCAGAAGATACCAATAAAAAGAAATTGCCGACTCAACGACTGCTAATGGATTCAGATTGTATAGACGCACTGTACTTATCTCATTAAAAACTGAACTTAGTACTTATACCTAATTTTTTACTCCCTAATTGGAAAGCATAATTTACTATATATCCCATAAGTGTGTTTTCTTTTTTTGTACCTACTGTGTTGTTATAAATAAATGTCTATCTTTCTTTCTTTCTTTCTTTCTTACTACTTTGCAAGGGCACAGATTAGGTAATGTTACTTTGTCCCTTACGAAGTCACGCACTTCTGTATTGTTTTTTGTTTTTGTGTGATGTAATAAAGCATTTACTATCTATGTAATAGTATGAAAAAGCGAGAAGCCGTGCAGTGTAAGCAATAAATTATTTATTTACAATAATAACAAGACAAGGAGAAATGAGATCTACAAAAAACCGCTACGCCTGCTACGACGTAGAAGTCGTCTACGACGCGGGCGCAGCATTTTGTTCATGGAATAAACAAACAAGGTTATTCGTTGATAACTGTGAAATTTACCCTTTTTACAAATGTATATAACTACGTACTACGAGTTGAATCTTGCAACTCAATTTTGTAGCAGATATCTTCAACCGATTGAGCTGAAATTTTGTATACACCTTTAGTTTGGATGACAATGCATTTAAAGCTAAAAATATTTTTGAAAATATTAAAACTAATTACCGTTAACTTTACCATTTTACCGTATACATCCAAATTATTTTATGATAATTTCATGTCAACCTCTCCGCTGTGGTGACTCACGAATGGCATACAATAGCGACCCGAGCGGGCCTTCCGTGAGTTAAGCGTAAAAAACATGATATAAAATAGAAATAAAGTAAGTAACATGATGTAGGTATATTTCATGAATACAATACAAACAAAAGTATAAATGTGCAAGTGAATTTATAGCATTAAGTTTAGTACTAACTTCTACTCAACCCATTAAATAGCATCGTTATTATTCGAGCCGAACAACACGTTCGCTGGCTCAATGCTGACCCTGTTAATCCTCCGTGACGGACTGACAGGCGGTCAGACAGGTTCCTAAAATAACCTTAGATTTAATTCTAAGAAAGAACCTTCATTTTGATTCATTTTCTCTTACACAAGCGTTCCCGGGATTCGCTGAAATTGTGGACTTGCACAATGTTATCCCGTTTCAAATTAAAAGAGTCGGACCAATAAGGATGGGATGAGATTCGGCTAAAAGGATCAAGCCGAATACTCGTGTACTTCCTCGGCATTAGCAAAGCTCGTGTAATATAAAAATTCTGTAGATTTGTGCCCCGCATTATGCCTCATTTACCGTCGCATATGCCTCATTTACCGCGGCGGTCGCGGCGTAGGAGCCGACCCCTCCAATCAACTCGTTGATGAATAAGGGAACCAGAACACGGACCAGCTTCCTTCTGTAGAGGTATATTCCACCTCTCAAGTATGAGGATTGAGTTTAAAAAAATATTTCAACATTTTCCCACTGTTCAAAAATAAACGTTTGTACAAATTGAAGGTTTATAAAAATAGAATATTCATTCAATAGAGGTTAAAAATTCATGTAAAATACGTGACGGCAACCGATCAAGCACGCATAACCACAGAATAACTATAGCATGCCCTAACAATTTAATAATTGGATTTGTGCCATTTTCACTCATAAATTCTGATGTATAATATATTCGTTACTGGATTCTGTTCGTGTGCAAAAAAAATTCAATGCGAATAACAAACAAAACATATTTAATTTTCAGTAGAAAAAAGACATTCTGTTATGAATGATAATTACGTATGCATGCTTTACAAATATATTAAACCATTTGAAACTATTATGGTTGCGTTGTTGTGTGCCTGGGTTCAATATATTTTTCTTTTCTAAGCCTTTATTCAACAAGAAAATTACAATCAAATAATAGATATAAATTAGAATTAGTATATATTCTATATTTTTGACCCTTAAAACACCTCTAACTGCAAGCTCAGTGCTTTTAAATGTATGATTGCATGATTTTAAAGTATTTTGATGGGAACCAGTTTTAAAACTTGAAAAAATGGTCGAGCTTTATTACCATTACTTTATTAGTTTATTACCATTACTTTATCACCATATTACCATTGCCTAATTTTTTTTTATTCCAGTTGCCCTTAAGGGCGATTTGTCACGGGCGAAAACTGGAATAACCCATAAAAAGGTTATTTTAAATTTCCAGCTTCAGGATAGAGAGACAAAGAATATCTGAGATTGCTAGCCTTTTGGCTATGGCTAGGACCCTAGAAAAGCCCAAACCATTCATCCTTTGATTTTCTTCTGAGATTTTTTCTTTCATTTACCATTTTAATGATTTACAAAGAGCTAAGCTTCGTTACAGCTCACATGCAATATGCTCCAACGCAAGAAGTACAGCAATGCCGAAATATAATCATAACCCCACCACTAGTCCAGGGTCAAGACCCCGATATCTCAGCTAGGGTTTTATTTCACTACGAGCGGTGCTCATGGGCCCCCTGGGGAATTTGCTTCTCACCTTACGTGACCTTTGAATCTTGTATGATACCTACTATCAGGGCATATAGGTCTCACGTGAGGGCTATAAACGTTTAGGTCGTGACTTCTGTATTAAGCTTGAGTGGATCATGTAAATCACACATCCCCAGTGAATTATGTAAACAAGTTATGTTGTGTTGAAGATGCGAGTTTTTTGTAGGTGTAGTTTAGGCTATTCTTCATGGCATCTAGAGACTGGGATAGCTGGAAGAAAGGAAGGGAAATCTTTGCCCAGCAGTGGGGCACAACAGGATGAAAACAAATAGGATTTTCTTGTATAAGGAGTGTTTCATGTGGCCCGCCATAATTAAATTTAATGTTTCTCAAAATTACAAATTATATTAAATCACTTGCATGAGAACAGGGTTTAGTTTAGTATACATTAGTTATGGTCATTCATTACTTTACTTATTTCATGTAGTGAATCAGCATATTAAGACGAAAAATAAGTGCATAATCACCAACACGTGATTATCATCGACGACGCATTTTGAGTGTAGATATGAAGTTTTCTATAGGTCCAGACTCCTTCACACCGAACACAGCTTGGAGGTAGCCAAGTCCACAAGGAGATAATATTCCCCAGACAAATCTTTAACTTTCCCACTTTTAGCATAAATAACGGGTGTGCACAAATACCTCGTTAAAACTTACAAAATGTCCATCTAATAACCCATCCCGCCCATAAAACTTCGTCGACAAACACAACATTTACATTTTAAATTCGCTGTAAAGTTGTGAATTCAGAAATTCGTCGAAAGTTTGAATTTTAAAGTTGGTAGATGAGAATTGTTGGCGCTTGCGGACCCACCTGGCACGCGTATTTGCCGAACAAAGTTTAAGAACATTCCGGCTTTGAATATTTGATGCGGAAGGTTTTCAGAAACTTTTCATGGAAATCCTATTTAGCATGGTTTTGTTCTTTTCATTACCTAGGTAATTGTGTCAACTTTAACAAACTGGGGCCAAATTTATACTAATGGTATCGCGTCGCAGAATCGTCTCCGTACAATCCGTAAACGAAAAAACTCTCGATAGGTAGTGCGTGCTGCGGTGCTATTTGCACGGAGAGATGGTAGAAATGTTTTCAACCTTGACATTTTTAACGCACTCCATTGTATGTAGTTTCTTTCGTTTGAGGTTGAATGCCAAATGCCAAGTTTAGCAGAATAAGGACCTTGGTTTTGAGTGTCGAGTCTACTCACCTCATGTTCAATCTTAGGCATTGCCTATTTTATACCTTATATTTTTCTTGGTAAATTTTATCAACTTGGCGTTAGAGCAGTATTTTCTTCATAAAAGATCTGCCTAGAAAAATATTCTGAACATATTTCAATTTATCTACGCAAAACGCGTAAAATTGTATTCAATTGGCATAAGTGAAGGGTTTTATATGTTGGGATTTATACTAAAACATAAACTAAGATTAAATATGAAATTGAAGCTTTACAAATCCGTTCAAGTAGCTGTAAAATATAAACGAGAGATAGGAGAACGGGTCATTTACACATATTATACACAGAGAGGATTTATCTTTGTGGCAAGAACATACATGCGATTACCATAAGCGATTTCTTCTGGCTATTCTTGTTCTCATCTGCTTTGGACATTTCCGAGAAACAAAAATTCTCTGATATTGCAGCAGAAAGTTAAGACAATGTCAATGAAAATGGATTTGTCCTGTTGATCGGGAGACAGTCATTTCTTATCTGTAATTAAAATTAAACAAAGAAAATTACAATCACACTAATATTATAAATGCGAAAGTTTGGATGGATGGATGGATAGATGGATGCATGGGTGGATGTTTGTTTCCTCTTCACGCCAAATGTACTGAACGGATCGAACTGAAATTTTGCATACAAGTAATTCTAATCCTGGAATCACACATACTTTTTATCCTATAAATCAGTTCCCATGAGATAGAAATCATCTTTAAACGTTTCTATAGAAACAACGCGTGCGAAGCTGCGGGCATAAACTAGTAAAGAATATGCATAAATTAGAACTACCTTTTACAATTAAAACAGTTGAGCTAACTGCAAACTATTGCAAACCATCGAGGTAGCTCTACTGATCCATATCAATACCGATCTGATGGTTTCTCGTCTTATTTCTCCCGAGGCTCTTATTTGCTCTAAACAGTGGTAAGTTTAAACACCTAGGTATTTTCAGATTCTCTAATTTCATAATAAAATGAATGCTTGGAAATCTAGTACAATGAAATTCCCTTAAAAAAACCTGTTAACCTAAAAATCTCCATACCAGCTTTAATAAATTGTACGTTCCTTATTCCTTCTTATGCAAATGCCACGTCCGATTGTAGCCCACTCCGAGCTCTGACGCGTCGAATTAATCCCATGGAGTGAAATGTCGAACGAAAAGTTCTCAGCCCATACCTCACTTGAAATTAATGTGGGTTAAATGAGAAGAGAGGCAAAGCTCCAAATATTTTTTTTACGTTTGGGTCATTAAACGTTCACTGCCGAGTTATGCAGGTGTAGTTGCGCAGCGTCGCGCTCTTGCTTGTCGCACCGCGCTGCAGCACTGGCACCACAGGCTGGGGCGTGGGGTTATGGGCACTCAATGTGTTAGTACTGATTTAATATAGGTATCCAACGCATTCACTGCCCAAGCCTAGGCGGTGCGTATCGCGCAGGGGCGCACCGCCGCGCCGCTACATGTAGCTTCAGATAAGCGAATGCGTCCAGGGCCATGAAGGTGATAATAGAGACCAAATGCAGTTAATTTTTCATATGAATAAAAATACGAAATAACTCAATAAATGATTTATATAATGGTTCATGCCAAAGTAGGATCATGTTATAATATCAGCAACTAAAAAAGTTTGTTCTAACGTTAAATTAAATAACCTAAATAAAACAATGGAAATACTAACAAACCTCAAAGAGAGAAAAAAATCACTTATTATAGCTGAAATTACTCTCTAGAAATTTTATAAAACTGATTTAATTTAAAATATTCATTCTATTTCGGTTTGGCTAAAATGTAGTAATAGCAGTAATATGTATCAAGCGTTTTATTTATTTCCTCATTTAATAAACTAGGTTAAGGTTCGTCTGAATAACGAGTGGCGAATTACATTTTGGGCATCTGCCAGATTCATGGAAATCCCCGATGTAAATGCAAGGGCAAAGTTCAGCAATTTTAGAAAGAGGCTGCTCCAAATTGGAAGTATTTTGGCTTTTTCAAGAGTTTTTGGATAAGTGGATGTGTTCTTCATTTGAATTTAACAATTACAGGATTTCCAAGAACCTTTTAGAGGTAAAAAATTATCAGATTCACCGAATATAAAGGCGTTTTATAAAAGGTCGGTTTAATGCTTTCACAAACTTAACAGAGATATCCGCAAGAGCAATCCTTTGAATCATATTCACGGCTCAGACTTACTAAAATATGCAGCATCACGTTTCATTGTTCATCCAAACCAATATATGCCGGAAAATCCGATCTTGAAACAAAACTTGGCGAGTAGCGAAGTTTGAGAAAGTTGGCAAAGTTCAGTTTTCCGGTGGGTGCGCCCTGTGGGCGGGTAAAGTTAATAATTGTGATAAATATTGGCGGGAATGTTTGGTGCTTCGATGACTGGTAAGTAGATTACGGACTTCTATTATGTTATTGTAGTGTGTAAGTGTTTCTTGGAATTGAGTTAACAATGTCACTGAATGAACCAGATTTAGGTTTAAACAACGCGCCTCCTTATGTATCTGTTTCTGATAGATCAATAAAATATTAAAGATAAGTCCAAGGGATTTCTAATCCATCACTTATTCATATGAAAGATCGTTTTAAATTCATTTGTGCACAAAACAACGCCAAGGTTACTTAACTGCCTAACTTTATTTATATCCCCAAAACATAAACCCCTGAAGGGTGATAAATTTTTCACGCTTGTCTAAACGAAAAAGTTTCAACAGCATCCACTAAAAGTCCTACCTAATTTTGTCTATGAAAAAGGGAGTAAAAAAGCCAAAGTTTTCGCAGGTTTCACAGCCAAAAGCCTTCGGTTTATTAATTCAGGTGCTGTATAGGAGGATAGCTTTCAAGTTATGCTCTCAGAGGAGGTATTATTTGCTTAGAGCTATGGAGTGCGAATGTTGTTTTCAGATCAGGCTTATACAATCAAAGCTTTCATTAATTCTCCTTAGCCTTAAGCTTTTTAGCACCTAATTCTTACATTGATAATGTAAGAATCAGAAGGAACCACAGTCTGCAGTTAGCTCAACTTTTTCAATTGTTAATACTTGTTATAATTTGTTTATAGTTCTTGAATTGTAATTTTCTTTGTTGATAAAGTAGATGTAGAAGAATACGTAAAAGTTTTTACCGTGGTAGGACACTTTTTGGGCAAATCTACTTCTCCCCCTGAACATTTTTGGGATAACTGAAATTAACCAGTTTTTGATACTTTCAAGTTCAGCTACACAGCGACCTAGTTACCAAGTAAGAATTAAAAAGTAAAAATTCACTGACAAATCGTTTCTCAACTCGGTATTTATGAAATTATCAAAGATAAAATAGCCCTTCTTCTAAAAAAAAATGGGTAGAGTCGGCAGTTTGGAAAGTTTTCATGGATCATGCTGGAGGATATTTTTTATTGGTGACGTAGGCCTTGGATGTCACAACTTTTTATATTTTTTTATTGTTAACGTTTGGCCACCATCTCACATGGTGATCATCTCACTTGACCTCACATGTGACCTAAGATGGAGTACGTTTTCCCAGAAATTCACCCTGGATTCAAAGACTGCAAGATTGTACTCTGACGGAAAGATATACACAAGAAGCTCATTCTACTCTTTGGCCGTGCTTAATTAAATTTTTTGGTTCAACGCAGTGGTATATCGACCAGGTACGGGTGGTATTCTGCTGTGTGTCTGCAGGTCCTATGGTGGACGAGAAGATGGAATAAGATCGAGCAATGTCCAATGTTAATCACAAGTGGGTCTAGTTCCGATAGTTGCCTCGTCATGACTCTGACGTGAGCGGTCCCACTTTGCACGGAGTAGTGACTTCGCAAAACTGTCACGTAAGCGCGCCTATAAAACTGAAAGTTTTTATGAATTCCAAGAAATTGGACGGTAGGCGTGGAGCTGGATTTTTATTACTGCCTTGAAGCTTTTCCATTCGTTGTTTTTCTTTATGAACGTATGTGTACCTTTTAATCTTTTTTTAATTGTGTGGAATTATGTCCGATTCAATAGAACCACTTTCTTTGAATTTCTCATTGTGAACGGTGCTTGGCATTATAGCAAATTATTTTATAGGAAACGGTTTCCCCAGTAATTTTATTGTTCGTAACTATATTATTATTTTAGGGTACCATTGTCCGTCAGTCTGTGTGTCGAATTTCCAAGGGAATCACGTGCACACGAAACCTATAGGGACTGTGGGTGGACCTAGAATCATTTAATTTGGCGAGCAGCAAGGTTTTAAAACACAAGTAAAGGGAAAAATCCAAAAACCAAGAATTTTTAGTTTATTCACTAAATGAAACGTTAAGTGCGAGTTGGACTCGCGCACTAAGGGTTCCGTTTAATTGTAAGGCCTTGTTTCTTGCCAAATATCATGATTCTAGGTCAACATGAAATAGGTACACTGTATACACCACTACAGTTTAATTACCAGAAAAAAAAAATTAGCTGCTGTAAATGAGGGCTACCATTGTAAATGTGAAGTTAGTTTTTATGTTTTACTTTTAATAAGAAAGTTACATCATGTTAAAGTTTTTTCGAAATTCTGGACATAGTACATTGTATAGACAGCTGATCATTCGTTTCTGCACCCACACTACTAAATTTCATTAAACTATCGCGGACGCGTAGATAGGAAAGAGGCTAATATCTTGTACTCTTTCACTCTTATGGCGAGCGCAACCGCTTTCCTTCGTCGGCCGCCCGAGCGCGAGCGGGGCGCCGCGCGCGCCACCCGCGCCACCGACTACCTACCTACTCTGTTTACGGCGATAGTTAAGTACCTATGTGTAGATATTCACTCGGCACTCACATTTTCACCACTTAAAAAATACGCGCGAACCATTAATGTGTACTCTCGCGACGTAAATTGATAAGCCATTGTAATGATATGCGAAACGATAAGCGATAAGATAATTACGCAACAAGTGCGCCCGTACCACTGAGGCGGGCGCGCGGCGCGCGGCGCGTGCGGTGCGGGTGGGGAAGCAGGGGTGAGGGGTAGGGTCCGGTGGCCAGCAGGTTGAGCTTCGACGCGAGTTTGCTAAAATTTAATGAATGAATAGTTGTAACCGCGAAATTACGCTACGCCTACCACAGAATACCTAGTATCGTATTGTATCCACCAACTGCTATTCCATCCTGCCAGTCCTCCAATGTAATTCGCATAATGAGCTCGGTGTACGTGTTAAAAAGAAGTGGTGACAATATACACCCCTGCCTAACGCCTGCACTAGGATGAAAATTTTCGGACAATATTTCGTCTGTGCGAACGGAGGCTGTTCCATCTTCATACAGACGTCTCAAAAGGTGTACCAGATGTTTTGGTGTACCCATGTCCAGTAAGGTTTTCCACATAATTGGCCATTTTACCGAATCAAACGCTTTGGAAAAATCAACAAAGCATATGTAAGTCGGCTTATTGAATTCCCTAGCCTTTTCGATAATTTGGCGTACTATTAGGATCTGTTCTCTGGTTCCTTTCCCTCTAACAAAGCCGGCCTGTTCTGGTGCGATTTCCTTGGAAAGGTAGGCTTTTAAGCGTTCGTTGATGATATGAAGCATGATCTTGCTTGCGTGAGATATGAACGCAATGAGCCGATAGTTGCTACATTTCTTTGTAGAACCCTTCTTATGTAAAGGAGTGAAAACAGTATGAGTCCACTCTGTTGGCCATATTCCTGTTTGCCAGATTTTGTTGCAGATGCTGTGAAACATTTCCAAACCATATTCACCTAAGTGTCTTATAGTTTCGATAGGAATTGCATCTGCTCCAGTGGCCTTTCCGTTCTTGAGGTGTGTTATTGCGGCTTCAACTTCTGACATAAGAATGTCTGGCTCTAGTTCTTCATTTCTGGGTTCCACAGATGGAAAGTTACGCGATTGGTGGTCGCAGAATAGAGACTTGCAATAATTCCACCAAGTTTTGGAGATTTCATCCAATTCAGTTACCACCTGATTGTTGTTATCTTCAATGGCCCAGGTTTTTGAAGGTAATGTTTTTGTGATGAATCTAATTTTGTGGTACAGATCTTTAGATTCATATTTATCAGCGTGTCGCTCAATTTCTTCACAAATTTTACATAGGTAGAGATTGTGGTCTCGTCTACAACTTGCTTGAATTCGTGCTGACAGCTTATTAAGGTCTTTGATGTCAGCGCCTTTCATCTTCATGGATCGTCTCTCCTACTATTCCTATATCCTACTACAAGAACTTGGTGTGAAAGAGCGTCTGTCTACAAACGTACAATCTCGAATTTTGAAGTTTTTTGGGCACGTATCCAGGCGAGACAATGACTCCATTGAAAGGCTAGTCGTGCAGGGTAAGGTGGAGGGTAAAAGATCGAGGGGTAGATCGCCTATGAGATGGACCGATCAGATAAGATCTGCCGTAGGGATCCCCTTGCATGAATGTTCCAGAATGACCACCAACAGGGAGAGATGGCGAAACATCGTGAGGCGAGCAATATCTGCCAATACAACAAAAGACTCGTCATGACGACCACGACCGTTCTGCCAAGAACGCTACGAATGAGAAGAAGAAGACCACAGAATAGTAAGTGTTTAATAGTTAGTATGCCGGTTTATGTTGTCTGTATTTTTAGCGATATGTGGGACAAATCTTTGATTTAATTTTTTATATTTTTTATTTCAAATATGGGTTCAGTAACTGCTACAGATATCCCAGTTTTTTTTTCTGGTAATTAAACTGTAGTGGTGTATTTTGGTCGAGGGAGAGATTAAAAAATTATAACATTTTGTCAATTTTAAAATTACAAAAACACAAATTACAAATTTACGGTTTCAGGATTTTTTTCTTTACTTGAGCTATAAGACCTTGCTTCTTGCCAAATTTTATGATCCTACGTCAACGGGAAGTACACTATAGGTTATAGTCCATGGCGAGATCAAAAGTATTTTTTTGGGAATTAACTACAAAACTGTTTTCGGATTTTTTCCTTTATTTGTGCTATAGGGCCTAGCTTCTTGCCAAATTTCATAATTCTAGGTCTACGGGAAGTACCCTATAGGTTTTGTGTGCATGTGATTCCCTTGGAAATTTCAAAATATTCGGACATAAACAGCTGTAACTTTTGAGTGTGTTGACTTAGAAGTTTTATTTATATCGCGGCTCCAAGAGGTTACGGATTTGAGTATTCGACAATTTCAACTCGATACGTCCGTCCACGCGTTTCTGAGAAAAGAGGGTTGACAGACGGACAGACAGACAGACATGCAGATAGACAGACAGACAGACGGACAACAAAGTGATCCTATAAGGGTTCCTTTTTTCCTTTTGAGGTACGGAACCCTAAAAAGGAATCCCTTATCAGCAATCCACGTCGAACCTTTTGGATTTAATAAAAACTTAAACTATCGACCTTCTTGGATCCAATTCCCAAAAGTTTGAGACATTTAGCAGGAATAGGGTAGGACCTGCCGGCAAGCCAGCCTTTTGTCTAGATTTAAGGTTCCCTAGAGCTTTACCGAACACTGGCCCCGGATTACTGCTCAGATCTCTATCGCACTGAGGACTCTCTAAGAAGGTGTAGGTGAGAGACATATAAAGTAGTGGATATAAATAAACTAAGACTTCCTACCTATTTCTTGTCAAAATTTTAAGTCCAGACTTTGAATGCGTGCGTTTCCTGCTGTAGTATTGTTTTTGTTTTCGCATGAGCCCTGGTTCTCCTCTGCTTTAGAGACTTAACTTATAGGCTTATAGTATCTGTTTTCTTCTTTCTGTTTTTATTTTCTATAAAATACAATACAATACAATACATTACAAATATTCTTTATTGCACACCAAAATAAGAAAAATAGTAAAGAAAAACACAAACACAAAACAGTTGCACAATGGGCGGCCTTATCGCTAAAAGCGATTTCTTCCAGGCAACCTTTGGATGGACACGTAACTATTATACAGGTATAGACGGTGGCGTATTACAGAACACTATAAATAATTATATATATAAATAAATACTAAGTATAGACTATATACATAAATATATAATATGTAAAAATATGTTTATGTTAATTATTTGAAATTGAAGTAAGAAAGTGCTCATAGACCATATGCTTAAATATAGGGAGAGATTTAGCTTGTCTTATTGGGGTAGGTAAGGCATTCCATAGTTTGGTGGCATGTACGGTAAACGATGAACTGTAAGCTAGGAAGGGGCGGGGAGTTTGCAGCGCAAGGGTTTCAGTGGAGCGAAGGGAGCGGGTATGGGTTTGGTGCAGGTACTTGAAACGATCTTTGAGGTACCGAGGAGTATTTGGGACGAAGAGGATGGAATACAGGAGGGAGAGGAAGTGTGCGTCCCGACGAAGACGGATTGGTAACCATTTTAGCTTATTGCGGTACTCTGTGACGTGATCATACTTGCGCAGACCGAATATGAAGCGTATGCAGAAGTTTTGAAGCCGCTCAAGCTTATCAAGCTGTGCTTGGGTTAGATCGGGATAGCTGGCGTCGGCGTAGTCAAGAATGGGGAGCAGAAGTGACTGAGCGAGCGCAATTTTGGTTGATGTCGGTAAAAAGTTTCGCAACCGTTTTAACGAAGCGGCCGATGCAAAGGTCTTACGGCTAACTTCCGCCAGTTGCGGTCCCCAGTTCAGCTGATTGTCGATAAGAATCCCAAGATTTTTAACGGTTTTACTTATCTCGATTTGAACATTGTCAAAAAAGACATGTGGAAGATGAACCCAATCAATCTTAGACACCATTCGTGAGCTACCTATTATGATAACCTGGGTTTTTGTTGGGTTGACTTTCAATCCGTGAGCATTACTCCAATCGAGAATATTATTTAAGTCGTCGTTTATTACACGGATGGCTTCACCTAATCGCTCTACTGGTGCCTGGGTATAGATTTGTAAATCATCTGCATAAAGGTGGTAGGAAGAAGAGAGTTGATTAGAGATAGAATTAATAAATATAGCGAAAAGTAGAGGAGATAAAACGCCGCCCTGTGGTACACCGGTACTCAGTTGACACCAAGAGGAGATGTTATCGTCAACGCTGATACGTTGCCGGCGACCGAACAGGTAACTACGAAACCAGTGAATTACGTTTGAAGAGATGTTAAGCGAGCGAAGAATGCCTAAAAGGATGTCGAAATCGACGTTGTTAAAAGCGTTACTAAAGTCCAGGAGTGAGAGGACGGTTGCTTCTCCGTTCCAGATGCCATCTCTAATATCGTCGGTGATCTTGACGAGAGCTGATGTGGTACTATGGCCTGGGCGAAAACCGGATTGGAAGGGATTAAGAAGGTTATTGATATTGAGGAAAAGACTAAGTTGCTGGTGCACAAGTCGCTCAAGAACTTTGGATAGGAAAGGCAAGATGGAAATAGGACGGAAATCAGAAAAGGAAGATGGTTTAGATTTTTTAGGTAGTGGGGTTACTTGTGTTAGCTTATTTAAAATTATTGTTCTGATTTTAGATGCCTCGCATACATTTTTATATTTATTTGCCATCATTTTTGTAAATAAGAAGCTGAATTTACTTTTGTAACATTTCTACACTAATACTCCCATAATCAGGTAGTGGAAACAGTCACTGGTTTGACTCAACTGGTTTGCGAGTCGATTGGGCGGAGTCAGAAACCAGTACAGAAAAGTCGTTGGAACAAACGTTTTAAAAAGCCGGAATCCGACCAAAACGGGGTTCAGTCGTTCAAGTAAATTCTTAGGGGTAACTCTGCCCGATAAGGAGAAGTAATGAAATTATAAAATCAGTGAAGTACTAGCTAATTGTTTTATTTAAACAAAATCTATAATACAAAGAAAGTTAGGACAAGTGTGTGTAACAAATCAGAAGCAGGGATGCACCATGGACTTCTGGTGTATTCATACCACCTTGGTGTGACCGTATGCCCACGGCAAACAATGGTATGTAATTTACAATTATAATATGTATTTACGATATAATTTTCAATTGTTAGCTTATTTTGGAGTATAACTTTTTCATGTTACAAAAGACATTATGTTTTCCAAAAAGTTTAGCAAAAGTATGTAGTAGTAATAGTAACTAAAGATAAATTCATTTAAGCTACCTACATTTAATTGCGATAGAAACCTTTTCTTGTGAAATCTTTCCATAATACTGACGGTTTTTTTTCCAAAGAATGATTTTGGCCATTTTAGCAATCGTTTACCTACAAACTGTGAATTTTCAACCATAAGCAATAATAACCACGTTGGAATGCCTACCTTCATATAATCTTTTCTTGTAGGTGAGCATGTTTTTTTTCTAATAAGTACCTATTGCCTTAATTGCATTCCTTTTACAAATTAAAAACAGTATTAAAGCACAATTATAGTATCCGGATATAAAAAAAAAATACCACGTTGTCTTTCCTTTTTTAAAAAAGTCCTAGTTTAATACTTTTAGTTAGCTCAAGAAATAAGATGGCGTGAGGAATTTTTAGAAATCGGTAGAAATTTAATTTATTTGAACACATAACACGACATATTACAAATAATAGGAAGGTACAGAAAACAAAAATGTACATAAGAAGAATACAGATAGGTAGGTACAAACAGAAACAATTAGACAATTTGTTATATAATGGGGAGAAAAGGTCGGTGTCTCAGCATTATGCCGCTACAAGCCAAAGCTAGTATCAGCGCTGATTTTCAGACAAGAAGTAGTTTAATGGTACATCGAGCATTTTAAATATTATGATGTGGGCTCAAGCCTGTGGCTAAATAATAAACATGTTTTTTCGAATGGTGTACTCGCTGTTGAAAACATTTCAGGTCGATGCACCAACTGAGCCATGCTGTCGACGTTTGCTACAACCACGTAGTCGTCGCTCGCCGCCCGCAGCCACGCAGTCGCCGCTCGCTGCAGCCACGCAGTTGTCGCTCGCCACAGCCACGCAGACATCGCTCGCCGCAGCCACGCAGTCGTCGCTCGCTGCAGCCACGCAGCCGTCGCTCGCTGCAGCCACGCTGACATCGCTCGCCGCAGCCACGCAGCCGTCGCTCGCTGCAGCCACGCAGACATCGCTCGCCGCAGCCACGCAGCCGTCGCTCTCTGCAGCCACGCAGACATCGCTCGCCGCAGCCACGCAGCCGTCGCTCGCCGCAGCCACGCAGCCGTCGCTCGCTGCAGCCACGCAGACATCGCTCGCCGCAGCCACGCAGCCGTCGCTCGCTGCAGCCACGCAGACATCGCTCGCCGCAGCCACGCAGCCGTCGCTCGCTGCAGCCATGCAGACATCGCTCGCCACGCAGCCGTCGCTCGCTGCAGCCACGCAGACATCGCTCGCCGCAGCCACGCAGCCGTCGCTCGCTGCAGCCACGCAGACATCGCTCGCCGCAGCCACGCAGCCGTCGCTCGCTGCAGCCACGCAGACATCGCTCGCCGCAGCCACGCAGCCGTCGCTCGCTGCAGCCACGCAGACATCGCTCGCCGCAGCCACGCAGTCGTCGCTCGCTGCAGCCACGCAGACATCGCTCGCTACAGCCACGCAGTCGTCGCTCGTTGCAGCTACGCAGTTGTCGCTCGCCACAGCCACGCAGTCGTTGCAGCTACGCAGTTGTCGTTCGCCACAGCCACGCAGTCATCGCTGGCTGCAGCTACGCAGCCGCCACCGATCAGTAGCACAGCGCAATACCGTCACCCGTCAGGTACTTAATAAGTCTCGACTAGTAACAAACCCATAGAACTATTGATGTTGATAGTAAGGCAGAGGCGTCGCAGTCCGATTCCTTGTAGTAAACGTTCTATTAAAAAAAATAAACAAATCAACGCAATGAGAGACCTCGGTCTGTGACGCCACAGCCTCAGACCACGAATACTATTATTTATGAATTGTTATTAAGTATTCATTATCATACCTTTCGATAATTTAATTAAAAAAGGATGGAGTATTTAATTATTTAGTTATCCATCCTGATCCATGAGGATGTCGTGGTAAGGATCGGTAATATAATAGGTAATAACAATATGTAAGAGACGCGCACTCCGTCTTTTGGCCGCCGGGTGCGGGTTATGTTTTTTAACTTCAAAGCCTCTAAACGGTTGAAGCGATTTGAATGAAAGAGATATTTAAATATTTTTCTGGATAGGATTCTATCTCGCGTCGTATCATATTGAAAAAAAAAAGAGTTAAACGCTGGGGACTTAGTTTGGTTTTTTTTTTCCTTTTAATAAAGTTTCGATTAAAATTTGTTTATACCAATAATTTAATCACTTTTTCAGTGTAAACCTCTCTCTTTCTTACCTACAATGCAATTATTTGAATCACCATGACCGACGGAGGTCGTTCCAACACGTGGGTTTTCAATTTTCATCAGCGCATTCTAGCATTCGTTCACTTTCTAACAACTCCTAGGTTTTTCATTCATTTTATTTTGTCATTTCTAGTTTTAGTTTAGTTAGAATAAAACGTCTGTGTAAAATTTAAGACAAACTCCATAATCCAATGCTATAGTTACGAGTAACCGTACGAACGAACGTGCAAACAAACTGCACCAATATTGAGGTGTCTGTAGATTGGTATGGTTTATTGTAGGCAGGAATAGGAATGCCGTCAATTGCATTGTTTACGACTTTAAGGAATAGAAGTCAAAACTGTGTAACCGATTTATTTTTATTACCTTTAAAAAAAAAAGTTAGTTTCGCGGGTACTTGGCCTAAAATAAACTTTCTTGGTGTTAATTATCGAATACAATTTAAAGTACCTATACTTGCCGATTTGAGATCCTTTCTTAAATAAATATTACCAACAGAACAACTTTATCCTTATCTCGACTCGTGTAAATTTTAGTTTTTATTCAGATTTTTTGATATTAATTGCAATTAACTTTTTCGACCAGAATTACGCAACCTCACGTAGTCGCAAAAGGTTTTTTACATTGGTGTTATTATTAGGATATTAGAGAGACATGAAACAAGCTGGTGGACATTGAAGAACCATGACGTACTACGTACCTACTTACGACGTACTACTTATATTATTCCAGAAACAAAACGAAAGCAAAGAAAAATAATATTATTGTCCGTAGTGTTATATACTGTCATGAAACAGCTCATTTGCAGGATGCGAAAAGAATTGTAACTGTCCCAATATACCTGATCGCTTAACACATGAAAAATCTCGCTTGTAATATAAACGTTTATAATAGACAGAAGTCACCTGGAGAGATTGTTTTTTAGCCTTTTAGCGCATGATTTGGAAGCTCCTTCTATCATTAACGTACCCAGAATAAATTAAATTAGAACACGAATTAGGTACTTTACCTACTTTACACAATACATGTGTAAAAAAATAGCTAATATCGAGTTAAAATTTAAATAACAACTCTTTTTTCTGCTTGATGTGTTTTGTCGTTATAATAGTTATATTCTCAAAAGAGTAGTAGCACTTTTCCAGTAAAGACTGTTTCCAAACTTAAAATTGTTCTGAAGGGAGGTATGAAATACGAAATTCGCATCAACTACCCCGAACTTTAGATCTGTCTCCTAGACGACCTCAGTCGTGGGCCAAGTAGAGGTCCGCCTGCAACCCGAGAAGTTGCGGGTTCGTTTCACGCCTCGTGAGAGGTTTAGTACGATCTGCGGGTATTGTTTCGGGCCTGGGTGTCTACATAATGCTATGTGCTTTGTTCACCATTATTTAGTTATTTGTCTCGAGATACTATGACTAAAACACAATTGAGGGACATTCAGGTTACCAAAACGATTAATAATTATGGGATGTTTTGTCAGCAATATTTGTAAATCATATTATCGATAAGGATGTCTCGCCTAGAGCGAATGGTCAAAAGAAAATTACAACTGGACCAATCCAGATGATAGCCTCTCAAAATTTATGGTAAAGATCGTGGGACGACCGACTCTTAGAAGTACAATGAGGGGTCATATCACCATTAACTAGGATACAATTAGCTTCTTCTAAAGATTAAATTGGCCTAAGACCTGTCGGAATAAAAAGGGATAATTTATCTTGCGAAATAGACAAGGTACAGTGTAGTTAAGACGATTTTCTGAAGCTGAAGCTAGTTTTGATCAGCTCGATTAATTGATAGTATTTTGAGTTACCTACATGTCATGTTTTTATGCGAAAAATGAGTATGGTCTTGCAAAAATAATGAACTCTTATAAGAATAAAATAATAATAAAATTATTCATCTTAAATATAACAAAATAAATATATTATAATCCTTATTATAATAACCTGTATTCAGTCAAAAGGCCGATTGGTTTATCTTGCACAGTGTTATGTTATTTGAGTCGCTTTTTGAGTATCTTGTAGGGTTGGATGAGGTAACCTCGAAGTGGTTGTTCGTCTAGAGTAATGGAGGTTTATTGCGTGTACTGTATTGAAATAATTTTGAAATCTTAGTGGTTCTTGAAATGGGTTGATAAAAAGAGGATAAATGCAAAATGCTCCATTAAAATGTGAGGATTAGTTAGTAAAGCAGACAAAACATAGATAAGTACCTGAAGAAGTGGGAAATTGTTGCCAGAATGTTGAGGGCATACCCAACCACATATTATGTATACAAATATTGTTCCTTTTGTAAATTGAAAATAAATGTCTTATTTATTAATTTTTTTATAATGTCGGCTTGGGGTATAAACCAGTTACAAAAATAAAGAAGTATATGTGTCACTGATAAAATTAGTCAAAGGTTTGTCACCATAGAATCATGACCCTCCTCATTGCGCGGTCGGGTAGCGAAAACGTTGATGACTGGTATGGTAATGAATCATTCATAAGTAGGTATCACAAACACATTGGAATCTTACTTGTTTGTTATTGTACTTAATTCAGATGGTAAATGTACTTGTGAAAAATGTAGTTTATATGATTGTGACTAAAATAATTACGATTGTGAAACCACCTTGAAATGTACAATAAGTTTCCAATGATACTATTGTTGTATGTATTTAATAAACTGGGATGTGCAGTTATTATTTATGTAAGAAATGCTATGTACAAATTGAATATTATGTAGTACTATGAGCACATGAAATCATATAAAATGCACATGATGATTTAGTTTAAGTAAATAACAAAATCACGGTTATGAAACCACCTTGATTATGTACAAAATGTTTTAAATCATACTATCATTTTATTTATAAACTGCGATGTGCAGTTATTATTTATGTAAAAAAATACGATGTACAACTTGAATATTATGTGGTGCTATGTGCACATGAAGTCACACGATGTGCTATGTGCACGTGACTTAGTTTTAGAAGTGCTATGTGCACTGGACTCGCCTAGTTTTAGAAGTGCTATGTGCACAGGACTCGCCTAGTTTTAGAAGTGCTATGTGCACTGGACTCGCCTAGTTTTAGAAGTGCTATGTGCACAGGACTCGCCTAGTTTTAGAAGTGCTATGTGCACAGGACTCGCCTAGTTTTAGAAGTGCTATGTGCACAGGACTCGCCTAGTTTTAGAAGTGATATGTGCACAGGACTCGCCTAGTTTTAGAAGTGCTATGTGCACAGGACTCGCCTAGTTTTAAGTGCTATGTGCACAGGACTCGCCTAGTTTTAAGTGCTATGTGCACAGGACTCGCCTAGTTTTAGAAGTGCTATGTGCACAGGACTCGCCTAGTTTTAGAAGTGCTATGTGCACAGGACTCGCCTAGTTTTAGAGTGCAGAGTGCACAGGACTCGCCTAGTTTTAGAAGTGCAGATTGCACAGGACTCACCTAGTTTTAGATGTGCAATGTGCACAGGATTCACCTACTTTAGAAGGACAATGTGCACAGGATTCACCTTTTCTAGAGTGCAATGTGCACGGGATTCACATACTTTAGAGGTGCTATGTGCACATTGATCTTGTATAGATTAAGATTTAGACACTAAGAATGTGACTTTTTGTGTTACCTATAAAAATGTATTGTTCACGAGGACGCGAACACTTTATCAGGATGGACGAGTTGTTAGCTTATTTAAAATTATTGTTCTGATTTTAGATGCCTCGCATACATTTTTATATTTATTTGCCATCATTTTTGTAAATAAGAAGCTGAATTTACTTTTGTAACATTTCTACACTAATACTCCCATAATCAGGTAGTGGAAACAGTCACTGGTTTGACTCAACTGGTTTGCGAGTCGATTGGGCGGAGTCAGAAACCAGTACAGAAAAGTCGTTGGAACAAACGTTTTAAAAAGCCGGAATCCGACCAAAACGGGGTTCAGTCGTTCAAGTAAATTCTTAGGGGTAACTCTGCCCGATAAGGAGAAGTAATGAAATTATAAAATCAGTGAAGTACTAGCTAATTGTTTTATTTAAACAAAATCTATAATACAAAGAAAGTTAGGACAAGTGTGTGTAACACTTGCGCATCTTTCCACGTGCTGGGAAAAGTTCCACTATTTATTGAGAAGTTCAATAGGTATGTAAGCACATGGATAATGTCATCAAGGATGGGAAGGATCATTTTCTTACTAATGCCATCGGTACCGACCGCATTAGAAGAAATTGAGGAAATGCTTTTTTTTACCTCGGAATCGGTGAAGTCGCGAAATAGGAAAGGAGAAAAATTAGGAGTAGGGATAGACGAAAGAGAATTTAAGGTTTGGGTTTTAGTAGTACCCTCAAACTTGGAACAAGCGGAGAAATGACGGTTCAAGGCGTTAATGTCCAAGTCTTTCGATTGGTTACAAGGCCGCGATTTACCAATACCCAATGATCTAAGGAATTTCCATACCTTAGCGGGGTCATTATTTTCAACGGATTTATGAATGTGTCGGCGTTGTGCATCCCTACACACCTTATTGCAGTGATTACGGGCCTTAGTAAATAGCTCTTTATTCTCGGCAGTCGGTTTTCGCTTGTACCTAGCCTTGGCTGCAAGTTTATTACTGATCACGGTTTTTATTTCGTTCGTAAGCCAAGGAGCAGGAAGATGCTTTATTTTTACAGCCCTAACAGGGGCATGCTCATCGTACAATTTTATTAAAATACTACTAAAATTAGCGAGTTTACTGTCGATGTCAGCCGCATCCAACACTTCGGACCAGTCAGCGTCTCGAGCGTCCTTGCGTAGGGTCTCGACATTCATCCCGCCAAAATTGCGCTGAAGAAGAATTTGAGGCTTAGCTTTGGGGGGACGAATTTTGTAGGAGAGAAAGATCAAATCATGATAAGAGAAGGCGTCCGCTGAGCACTGACCGTGCTTAGCGACATGAGACAGGGAGGAAACTAAAATAAGATCAAGAAGAGAAGGATTGCAGTTAGGAAAATTATGGGTTGGATTTAAAGGAAGAATTGACAAGTTACTGGACTGGACCAGACCTTCTAATGAGCGTGCTCGGGAGTCACGTTTTAACAAACAGGTATTAAAATCGCCCATGATTATGGTATGGTCATACAAAGGAGTGAGCTCAACTAGAGTCTTCTCAAAAGAAGGAAAAAAGTTAATACGTAGAGAAGGAGAATAGTAAAATACTGTGTTCTTTGGAAGTATATATGATTGTAATGTGTTATGTATTGTCCAAATAAATGTATTTACTTTCTTTCTTTCTTTCTATTCATATCGGCAATTATCCAGCTCGTTTTTTGCTCTTCCACTTCGGATACTTGAAAGGTTGGTGGTTCCTCGAATGGTTTTTATTTAAGGCTTGGTAGGCCAGCAGTGGCCGCATTTTTGTGATTTTAAGATCATCTGATACTAAGAAAATAGTAGCTTAAGATTCTGAAAAAAAGATATATATTACTTTAGGATCTAGTCAAGTTAAAGTATCATTAAGTTATAAAAAAACCCAAAGTTACCCCATTTTCTAACGTTTTTTCAATACTAAAACTAGCGAACTACTGATATCACACTTTTTGTACACAACTAAGGACACTTTATATTTCTAAACAAATTCGCAGAGTTTGACTTGATAAAATGATTTTCTTAATCACTATGTTTAAATAACTACAAGAAACAGAAAAGCGCGGCGGCTTGGCAGGCGCGTGTTTTCCCTTACGCCTACTGCTGCAGGAATATATAGCCTTAACGGACTTAAATGGCTGTAAATCAAGATGCGCGAACACATCGAGCACAACTTGTGCAAGTGTACGAGCGCTGTTCGAGAGTACATACCAACCAGAACAAAGTAAAGACTAGTGAATAACATGACCATAACCTCGTTTGCTTCTCTAAAGCCGACAGCCCACACTCGCCGAGACGTCTCGTGACGACTCGGGCGTTCGTCCGCTCAAAGATAGGCACCATGTTACACTCGTTGTCGTAGCCTATGCCGGCCGCAACGGCACGATTGTTATCTCGTTCTTTTGTAGAGCTCTGCAGGCCTAGCCAAATCGCAAACGAATCATATCTATTCTCTTTCTACAATTGCTAACGCATTAGCGGTTGCGTTTGTAGATAGTAGAACGTTGGTAGCCAAGTTGAAGCGACGACTGTATGAATCGCTCATTCTACAACACGGATAGAATACAATCAAATCTTTGTCTATGGTTAGCGTTCTCAAATGTCAAAACGATGTCAAAGTCACAGGTAGAGCCTCTACCTGTGACTTTGACATCGACTTTGACATCGACACCACCTCTACCACAGGTTTCACTTGCTGATCTCATTCATTTGTGAACTTCGTAATAGATGTTTTGAATTGTTTTGTGCTATAAAGTGAGTGAAATTAGGTAAAAGCTCTCTTTTTACCAATTTGTGACACTACATTATGTGCATACACAGGATTGGTATTACAGTTCGCGGCTTTATTAGAATCCATGGAGAGGTACGTAAATTATAAGTTACTTAGCTTCTGCCCGCGGCTTCACACACATTTATGGAATAAAAAGTAGCCTATATGTTATTCTAGGTCTAGATCTTTATTTATGCAAAATTTTACGCCAATCCATTCAGTAGTTTTGGCGTTGTCTTCGGCCAAACATTTTCCCAATGGCACAGACTTTCGCCTTTATAATTTTGGTAGGATTAAACCAAAATCTTCCTTTGTTTTAATCTTATGTGTAGATATTCACTCGGCACTCACATTTTCACCACTTAAAAAATACGCGCGAATCATTAATGTGTACTCTCGCGACGTAAATTGATAAGCCATTGTAATGATATGCGAAACGATAAGCGATAAGATAATTACGCAACAAGTGCGCCCGTACCACTGAGGCGGGCGCGCGGCGCGCGGCGCGTGCGGTGCGGGTGGGGAAGCGGGGGTGAGGGGTAGGGTCCGGTGGCCAGCAGGTTGAGCTTCGACGCGAGTTTGCTAAAATTTAATGAATGAATAGTTGTAACCGCGAAATTACGCTACGCCTACCACAGAATAGTAAGTGTTTAATAGTTAGTATGCCGGTTTATGTTGTCTGTATTTTTAGCGATATGTGGGACAAATCTTTGATTTAATTTTTTATATTTTTTATTTCAAATATGGGTTCAGTAACTGCTACAGATATCCCAGTTTTTTTTTTTCTGGTAATTAAACTGTAGTGGTGTATTTTGGTCGAGGGAGAGATTAAAAAATTATAACATTTTGTCAATTTTAAAATTACAAAAACACTAATTACAAATTTACGGTTTCAGGATTTTTTTCTTTACTTGAGCTATAAGACCTTGCTTCTTGCCAAATTTTATGATCCTACGTCAACGGGAAGTACACTATAGGTTATAGTCCATGGCGAGATCAAAAGTATTTTTTTGGGAATTAACTACAAAACTGTTTTCGGATTTTTTCCTTTATTTGTGCTATAGGGCCTAGCTTCTTGCCAAATTTCATAATTCTAGGTCTACGGGAAGTACCCTATAGGTTTTGTGTGCATGTGATTCCCTTGGAAATTTCAAAATATTCGGACATAAACAGCTGTAACTTTTGAGTGTGTTGACTTAGAAGTTTTATTTATATCGCGGCTCCAAGAGGTTACGGATTTGAGTATTCGACAATTTCAACTCGATACGTCCGTCCACGCGTTTCTGAGAAAAGAGGGTTGACAGACGGACAGACAGACAGACATGCAGATAGACAGACAGACAGACGGACAACAAAGTGATCCTATAAGGGTTCCTTTTTTCCTTTTGAGGTACGGAACCCTTAAAAGGAATCCCTTATCAGCAATCCACGTCGAACCTTTTGGATTTAATAAAAACTTAAACTATCGACCTTCTTGGATCCAATTCCCAAAAGTTTGAGACATTTAGCAGGAATAGGGTAGGACCTGCCGGCAAGCCAGCCTTTTGTCTAGATTTAAGGTTCCCTAGAGCTTTACCGAACACTGGCCCCGGATTACTGCTCAGATCTCTATCGCACTGAGGACTCTCTAAGAAGGTGTAGGTGAGAGACATATAAAGTAGTGGATATAAATAAACTAAGACTTCCTACCTATTTCTTGTCAAAATTTTAAGTCCAGACTTTGAATGCGTGCGTTTCCTGCTGTAGTATTGTTTTTGTTTTCGCATGAGCCCTGGTTCTCCTCTGCTTTAGAGACTTAACTTATAGGCTTATAGTATCTGTTTTCTTCTTTCTGTTTTTATTTTCTATAAAATACAATACAATACAATACATTACAAATATTCTTTATTGCACACCAAAATAAGAAAAATAGTAAAGAAAAACACAAACACAAAACAGTAGCACAATGGGCGGCCTTATCGCTAAAAGCGATTTCTTCCAGGCAACCTTTGGATGGACACGTAACTATTATACAGGTATAGACGGTGGCGTATTACAGAACACTATAAATAATTATATATATAAATAAATACTAAGTATAGACTATATACATAAATATATAATATGTAAAAATATGTTTATGTTAATTATTTGAAATTGAAGTAAGAAAGTGCTCATAGACCATATGCTTAAATATAGGGAGAGATTTAGCTTGTCTTATTGGGGTAGGTAAGGCATTCCATAGTTTGGTGGCATGTACGGTAAACGATGAACTGTAAGCTAGGAAGGGGCGGGGAGTTTGCAGCGCAAGGGTTTCAGTGGAGCGAAGGGAGCGGGTATGGGTTTGGTGCAGGTACTTGAAACGATCTTTGAGGTACCGAGGAGTATTTGGGACGAAGAGGATGGAATACAGGAGGGAGAGGAAGTGTGCGTCCCGACGAAGACGGATTGGTAACCATTTTAGCTTATTGCGGTACTCTGTGACGTGATCATACTTGCGCAGACCGAATATGAAGCGTATGCAGAAGTTTTGAAGCCGCTCAAGCTTATCAAGCTGTGCTTGGGTTAGATCGGGATAGCTGGCGTCGGCGTAGTCAAGAATGGGGAGCAGAAGTGACTGAGCGAGCGCAATTTTGGTTGATGTCGGTAAAAAGTTTCGCAACCGTTTTAACGAAGCGGCCGATGCAAAGGTCTTACGGCTAACTTCCGCCAGTTGCGGTCCCCAGTTCAGCTGATTGTCGATAAGAATCCCAAGATTTTTAACGGTTTTACTTATCTCGATTTGAACATTGTCAAAAAAGACATGTGGAAGATGAACCCAATCAATCTTAGACACCATTCGTGAGCTACCTATTATGATAACCTGGGTTTTTGTTGGGTTGACTTTCAATCCGTGAGCATTACTCCAATCGAGAATATTATTTAAGTCGTCGTTTATTACACGGATGGCTTCACATAATCGCTCTACTGGTGCCTGGGTATAGATTTGTAAATCATCTGCATAAAGGTGGTAGGAAGAAGAGAGTTGATTAGAGATAGAATTAATAAATATAGCGAAAAGTAGAGGAGATAAAACGCCGCCCTGTGGTACACCGGTACTCAGTTGACACCAAGAGGAGATGTTATCGTCAACGCTGATACGTTGCCGGCGACCGAACAGGTAACTACGAAACCAGTGAATTACGTTTGAAGAGATGTTAAGCGAGCGAAGAATGCCTAAAAGGATGTCGAAATCGACGTTGTTAAAAGCGTTACTAAAGTCCAGGAGTGAGAGGACGGTTGCTTCTCCGTTCCAGATGCCATCTCTAATATCGTCGGTGATCTTGACGAGAGCTGATGTGGTACTATGGCCTGGGCGAAAACCGGATTGGAAGGGATTAAGAAGGTTATTGATATTGAGGAAAAGACTAAGTTGCTGGTGCACAAGTCGCTCAAGAACTTTGGATAGGAAAGGCAAGATGGAAATAGGACGGAAATCAGAAAAGGAAGATGGTTTAGATTTTTTAGGTAGTGGGGTTACTTGCGCATCTTTCCACGTGCTGGGAAAAGTTCCACTATTTATTGAGAAGTTCAATAGGTATGTAAGCACATGGATAATGTCATCAAGGATGGGAAGGATCATTTTCTTACTAATGCCATCGGTACCGACCGCATTAGAAGAAATTGAGGAAATGCTTTTTTTTACCTCGGAATCGGTGAAGTCGCGAAATAGGAAAGGAGGAAAATTAGGAGTAGGGATAGACGAAAGAGAATTTAAGGTTTGGGTTTTAGTAGTACCCTCAAACTTGGAACAAGCGGAGAAATGACGGTTCAAGGCGTTAATGTCCAAGTCTTTCGATTGGTTACAAGGCCGCGATTTACCAATACCCAATGATCTAAGGAATTTCCATACCTTAGCGGGGTCATTATTTTCAACGGATTTATGAATGTGTCGGCGTTGTGCATCCCTACACACCTTATTGCAGTGATTACGGGCCTTAGTAAATAGCTCTTTATTCTCGGCAGTCGGTTTTCGCTTGTACCTAGCCTTGGCTGCAAGTTTATTACTGATCACGGTTTTTATTTCGTTCGTAAGCCAAGGAGCAGGAAGATGCTTTATTTTTACAGCCCTAACAGGGGCATGCTCATCGTACAATTTTATTAAAATACTACTAAAATTAGCGAGTTTACTGTCGATGTCAGCCGCATCCAACACTTCGGACCAGTCAGCGTCTCGAGCGTCCTTGCGTAGGGTCTCGACATTCATCCCGCCAAAATTGCGCTGAAGAAGAATTTGAGGCTTAGCTTTGGGGGGACGAATTTTGTAGGAGAGAAAGATCAAATCATGATAAGAGAAGGCGTCCGCTGAGCACTGACCGTGCTTAGCGACATGAGACAGGGAGGAAACTAAAATAAGATCAAGAAGAGAAGGATTGCAGTTAGGAAAATTATGGGTTGGATTTAAAGGAAGAATTGACAAGTTACTGGACTGGACCAGACCTTCTAATGAGCGTGCTCGGGAGTCACGTTTTAACAAACAGGTATTAAAATCGCCCATGATTATGGTATGGTCATACAAAGGAGTGAGCTCAACTAGAGTCTTCTCAAAAGAAGGAAAAAAGTTAATACGTAGAGAAGGAGAATAGTAAAATACTGTGTTCTTTGGAAGTATATATGATTGTAATGTGTTATGTATTGTCCAAATAAATGTATTTACTTTCTTTCTTTCTTTCTATTCATATCGGCAATTATCCAGCTCGTTTTTTGCTCTTCCACTTCGGATACTTGAAAGGTTGGTGGTTCCTCGAATGGTTTTTATTTAAGGCTTGGTAGGCCAGCAGTGGCCGCATTTTTGTGATTTTAAGATCATCTGATACTAAGAAAATAGTAGCTTAAGATTCTGAAAAAAAGATATATATTACTTTAGGATCTAGTCAAGTTAAAGTATCATTAAGTTATAAAAAAACCCAAAGTTACCCCATTTTCTAACGTTTTTTCAATACTAAAACTAGCGAACTACTGATATCACACTTTTTGTACACAACTAAGGACACTTTATATTTCTAAACAAATTCGCAGAGTTTGACTTGATAAAATGATTTTCTTAATCACTATGTTTAAATAACTACAAGAAACAGAAAAGCGCGGCGGCTTGGCAGGCGCGTGTTTTCCCTTACGCCTACTGCTGCAGGAATATATAGCCTTAACGGACTTAAATGGCTGTAAATCAAGATGCGCGAACACATCGAGCACAACGTCCGCTCAAAGATAGGCACCATGTTACACTCGTTGTCGTAGCCTATGCCGGCCGCAACGGCACGATTGTTATCTCGTTCTTTTGTAGAGCTCTGCAGGCCTAGCCAAATCGCAAACGAATCATATCTATTCTCTTTCTACAATTGCTAACGCATTAGCGGTTGCGTTTGTAGATAGTAGAATGTTGGTAGCCAAGTTGAAGCGACGACTGTATGAATCGCTCATTCTACAACACGGATAGAATACAATCAAATCTTTGTCTATGGTTAGCGTTCTCAAATGTCAAAACGATGTCAAAGTCACAGGTAGAGCCTCTACCTGTGACTTTGACATCGACTTTGACATCGACACCACCTCTACCACAGGTTTCACTTGCTGATCTCATTCATTTGTGAACTTCGTAATAGATGTTTTGAATTGTTTTGTGCTATAAAGTGAGTGAAATTAGGTAAAAGCTCTCTTTTTACCAATTTGTGACACTACATTATGTGCATACACAGGATTGGTATTACAGTTCGCGGCTTTATTAGAATCCATGGAGAGGTACGTAAATTATAAGTTACTTAGCTTCTGCCCGCGGCTTCACACACATTTATGGAATAAAAAGTAGCCTATATGTTATTCTAGGTCTAGATCTTTATTTATGCAAAATTTTACGCCAATCCATTCAGTAGTTTTGGCGTTGTCTTCGGCCAAACATTTTCCCAATGGCACAGACTTTCGCCTTTATAATTTTGGTAGGATTAAACCAAAATCTTCCTTTGTTTTAATCTTATGTGTAGATATTCACTCGGCACTCACATTTTCACCACTTAAAAAATACGCGCGAACCATTAATGTGTACTCTCGCGACGTAAATTGATAAGCCATTGTAATGATATGCGAAACGATAAGCGATAAGATAATTACGCAACAAGTGCGCCCGTACCACTGAGGCGGGCGCGCGGCGCGCGGCGCGTGCGGTGCGGGTGGGGAAGCGGGGGTGAGGGGTAGGGTCCGGTGGCCAGCAGGTTGAGCTTCGACGCGAGTTTGCTAAAATTTAATGAATGAATAGTTGTAACCGCGAAATTACGCTACGCCTACCACAGAATAGTAAGTGTTTAATAGTTAGTATGCCGGTTTATGTTGTCTGTATTTTTAGCGATATGTGGGACAAATCTTTGATTTAATTTTTTATATTTTTTATTTCAAATATGGGTTCAGTAACTGCTACAGATATCCCAGTTTTTTTTTTTCTGGTAATTAAACTGTAGTGGTGTATTTTGGTCGAGGGAGAGATTAAAAAATTATAACATTTTGTCAATTTTAAAATTACAAAAACACTAATTACAAATTTACGGTTTCAGGATTTTTTTCTTTACTTGAGCTATAAGACCTTGCTTCTTGCCAAATTTTATGATCCTACGTCAACGGGAAGTACACTATAGGTTATAGTCCATGGCGAGATCAAAAGTATTTTTTTGGGAATTAACTACAAAACTGTTTTCGGATTTTTTCCTTTATTTGTGCTATAGGGCCTAGCTTCTTGCCAAATTTCATAATTCTAGGTCTACGGGAAGTACCCTATAGGTTTTGTGTGCATGTGATTCCCTTGGAAATTTCAAAATATTCGGACATAAACAGCTGTAACTTTTGAGTGTGTTGACTTAGAAGTTTTATTTATATCGCGGCTCCAAGAGGTTACGGATTTGAGTATTCGACAATTTCAACTCGATACGTCCGTCCACGCGTTTCTGAGAAAAGAGGGTTGACAGACGGACAGACAGACAGACATGCAGATAGACAGACAGACAGACGGACAACAAAGTGATCCTATAAGGGTTCCTTTTTTCCTTTTGAGGTACGGAACCCTAAAAAGGAATCCCTTATCAGCAATCCACGTCGAACCTTTTGGATTTAATAAAAACTTAAACTATCGACCTTCTTGGATCCAATTCCCAAAAGTTTGAGACATTTAGCAGGAATAGGGTAGGACCTGCCGGCAAGCCAGCCTTTTGTCTAGATTTAAGGTTCCCTAGAGCTTTACCGAACACTGGCCCCGGATTACTGCTCAGATCTCTATCGCACTGAGGACTCTCTAAGAAGGTGTAGGTGAGAGACATATAAAGTAGTGGATATAAATAAACTAAGACTTCCTACCTATTTCTTGTCAAAATTTTAAGTCCAGACTTTGAATGCGTGCGTTTCCTGCTGTAGTATTGTTTTTGTTTTCGCATGAGCCCTGGTTCTCCTCTGCTTTAGAGACTTAACTTATAGGCTTATAGTATCTGTTTTCTTCTTTCTGTTTTTATTTTCTATAAAATACAATACAATACAATACATTACAAATATTCTTTATTGCACACCAAAATAAGAAAAATAGTAAAGAAAAACACAAACACAAAACAGTTGCACAATGGGCGGCCTTATCGCTAAAAGCGATTTCTTCCAGGCAACCTTTGGATGGACACGTAACTATTATACAGGTATAGACGGTGGCGTATTACAGAACACTATAAATAATTATATATATAAATAAATACTAAGTATAGACTATATACATAAATATATAATATGTAAAAATATGTTTATGTTAATTATTTGAAATTGAAGTAAGAAAGTGCTCATAGACCATATGCTTAAATATAGGGAGAGATTTAGCTTGTCTTATTGGGGTAGGTAAGGCATTCCATAGTTTGGTGGCATGTACGGTAAACGATGAACTGTAAGCTAGGAAGGGGCGGGGAGTTTGCAGCGCAAGGGTTTCAGTGGAGCGAAGGGAGCGGGTATGGGTTTGGTGCAGGTACTTGAAACGATCTTTGAGGTACCGAGGAGTATTTGGGACGAAGAGGATGGAATACAGGAGGGAGAGGAAGTGTGCGTCCCGACGAAGACGGATTGGTAACCATTTTAGCTTATTGCGGTACTCTGTGACGTGATCATACTTGCGCAGACCGAATATGAAGCGTATGCAGAAGTTTTGAAGCCGCTCAAGCTTATCAAGCTGTGCTTGGGTTAGATCGGGATAGCTGGCGTCGGCGTAGTCAAGAATGGGGAGCAGAAGTGACTGAGCGAGCGCAATTTTGGTTGATGTCGGTAAAAAGTTTCGCAACCGTTTTAACGAAGCGGCCGATGCAAAGGTCTTACGGCTAACTTC
Organism: Eupithecia subumbrata; assembly: GCA_949316285.1. NCBI lineage: Eukaryota > Metazoa > Arthropoda > Insecta > Lepidoptera > Geometridae > Eupithecia > Eupithecia subumbrata. The sequence goes on along the minus strand of OX438628.1, from coordinate 1,177,438 downwards.
CGCCAGTTGCGGTCCCCAGTTCAGCTGATTGTCGATAAGAATCCCAAGATTTTTAACGGTTTTACTTATCTCGATTTGAACATTGTCAAAAAAGACATGTGGAAGATGAACCCAATCAATCTTAGACACCATTCGTGAGCTACCTATTATGATAACCTGGGTTTTTGTTGGGTTGACTTTCAATCCGTGAGCATTACTCCAATCGAGAATATTATTTAAGTCGTCGTTTATTACACGGATGGCTTCACCTAATCGCTCTACTGGTGCCTGGGTATAGATTTGTAAATCATCTGCATAAAGGTGGTAGGAAGAAGAGAGTTGATTAGAGATAGAATTAATAAATATAGCGAAAAGTAGAGGAGATAAAACGCCGCCCTGTGGTACACCGGTACTCAGTTGACACCAAGAGGAGATGTTATCGTCAACGCTGATACGTTGCCGGCGACCGAACAGGTAACTACGAAACCAGTGAATTACGTTTGAAGAGATGTTAAGCGAGCGAAGAATGCCTAAAAGGATGTCGAAATCGACGTTGTTAAAAGCGTTACTAAAGTCCAGGAGTGAGAGGACGGTTGCTTCTCCGTTCCAGATGCCATCTCTAATATCGTCGGTGATCTTGACGAGAGCTGATGTGGTACTATGGCCTGGGCGAAAACCGGATTGGAAGGGATTAAGAAGGTTATTGATATTGAGGAAAAGACTAAGTTGCTGGTGCACAAGTCGCTCAAGAACTTTGGATAGGAAAGGCAAGATGGAAATAGGACGGAAATCAGAAAAGGAAGATGGTTTAGATTTTTTAGGTAGTGGGGTTACTTGCGCATCTTTCCACGTGCTGGGAAAAGTTCCACTATTTATTGAGAAGTTCAATAGGTATGTAAGCACATGGATAATGTCATCAAGGATGGGAAGGATCATTTTCTTACTAATGCCATCGGTACCGACCGCATTAGAAGAAATTGAGGAAATGCTTTTTTTTACCTCGGAATCGGTGAAGTCGCGAAATAGGAAAGGAGGAAAATTAGGAGTAGGGATAGACGAAAGAGAATTTAAGGTTTGGGTTTTAGTAGTACCCTCAAACTTGGAACAAGCGGAGAAATGACGGTTCAAGGCGTTAATGTCCAAGTCTTTCGATTGGTTACAAGGCCGCGATTTACCAATACCCAATGATCTAAGGAATTTCCATACCTTAGCGGGGTCATTATTTTCAACGGATTTATGAATGTGTCGGCGTTGTGCATCCCTACACACCTTATTGCAGTGATTACGGGCCTTAGTAAATAGCTCTTTATTCTCGGCAGTCGGTTTTCGCTTGTACCTAGCCTTGGCTGCAAGTTTATTACTGATCACGGTTTTTATTTCGTTCGTAAGCCAAGGAGCAGGAAGATGCTTTATTTTTACAGCCCTAACAGGGGCATGCTCATCGTACAATTTTATTAAAATACTACTAAAATTAGCGAGTTTACTGTCGATGTCAGCCGCATCCAACACTTCGGACCAGTCAGCGTCTCGAGCGTCCTTGCGTAGGGTCTCGACATTCATCCCGCCAAAATTGCGCTGAAGAAGAATTTGAGGCTTAGCTTTGGGGGGACGAATTTTGTAGGAGAGAAAGATCAAATCATGATAAGAGAAGGCGTCCGCTGAGCACTGACCGTGCTTAGCGACATGAGACAGGGAGGAAACTAAAATAAGATCAAGAAGAGAAGGATTGCAGTTAGGAAAATTATGGGTTGGATTTAAAGGAAGAATTGACAAGTTACTGGACTGGACCAGACCTTCTAATGAGCGTGCTCGGGAGTCACGTTTTAACAAACAGGTATTAAAATCGCCCATGATTATGGTATGGTCATACAAAGGAGTGAGCTCAACTAGAGTCTTCTCAAAAGAAGGAAAAAAGTTAATACGTAGAGAAGGAGAATAGTAAAATACTGTGTTCTTTGGAAGTATATATGATTGTAATGTGTTATGTATTGTCCAAATAAATGTATTTACTTTCTTTCTTTCTTTCTATTCATATCGGCAATTATCCAGCTCGTTTTTTGCTCTTCCACTTCGGATACTTGAAAGGTTGGTGGTTCCTCGAATGGTTTTTATTTAAGGCTTGGTAGGCCAGCAGTGGCCGCATTTTTGTGATTTTAAGATCATCTGATACTAAGAAAATAGTAGCTTAAGATTCTGAAAAAAAGATATATATTACTTTAGGATCTAGTCAAGTTAAAGTATCATTAAGTTATAAAAAAACCCAAAGTTACCCCATTTTCTAACGTTTTTTCAATACTAAAACTAGCGAACTACTGATATCACACTTTTTGTACACAACTAAGGACACTTTATATTTCTAAACAAATTCGCAGAGTTTGACTTGATAAAATGATTTTCTTAATCACTATGTTTAAATAACTACAAGAAACAGAAAAGCGCGGCGGCTTGGCAGGCGCGTGTTTTCCCTTACGCCTACTGCTGCAGGAATATATAGCCTTAACGGACTTAAATGGCTGTAAATCAAGATGCGCGAACACATCGAGCACAACTTGTGCAAGTGTACGAGCGCTGTTCGAGAGTACATACCAACCAGAACAAAGTAAAGACTAGTGAATAACATGACCATAACCTCGTTTGCTTCTCTAAAGCCGACAGCCCACACTCGCCGAGACGTCTCGTGACGACTCGGGCGTTCGTCCGCTCAAAGATAGGCACCATGTTACACTCGTTGTCGTAGCCTATGCCGGCCGCAACGGCACGATTGTTATCTCGTTCTTTTGTAGAGCTCTGCAGGCCTAGCCAAATCGCAAACGAATCATATCTATTCTCTTTCTACAATTGCTAACGCATTAGCGGTTGCGTTTGTAGATAGTAGAATGTTGGTAGCCAAGTTGAAGCGACGACTGTATGAATCGCTCATTCTACAACACGGATAGAATACAATCAAATCTTTGTCTATGGTTAGCGTTCTCAAATGTCAAAACGATGTCAAAGTCACAGGTAGAGCCTCTACCTGTGACTTTGACATCGACTTTGACATCGACACCACCTCTACCACAGGTTTCACTTGCTGATCTCATTCATTTGTGAACTTCGTAATAGATGTTTTGAATTGTTTTGTGCTATAAAGTGAGTGAAATTAGGTAAAAGCTCTCTTTTTACCAATTTGTGACACTACATTATGTGCATACACAGGATTGGTATTACAGTTCGCGGCTTTATTAGAATCCATGGAGAGGTACGTAAATTATAAGTTACTTAGCTTCTGCCCGCGGCTTCACACACATTTATGGAATAAAAAGTAGCCTATATGTTATTCTAGGTCTAGATCTTTATTTATGCAAAATTTTACGCCAATCCATTCAGTAGTTTTGGCGTTGTCTTCGGCCAAACATTTTCCCAATGGCACAGACTTTCGCCTTTATAATTTTGGTAGGATTAAACCAAAATCTTCCTTTGTTTTAATCTTATGTGTAGATATTCACTCGGCACTCACATTTTCACCACTTAAAAAATACGCGCGAACCATTAATGTGTACTCTCGCGACGTAAATTGATAAGCCATTGTAATGATATGCGAAACGATAAGCGATAAGATAATTACGCAACAAGTGCGCCCGTACCACTGAGGCGGGCGCGCGGCGCGCGGCGCGTGCGGTGCGGGTGGGGAAGCGGGGGTGAGGGGTAGGGTCCGGTGGCCAGCAGGTTGAGCTTCGACGCGAGTTTGCTAAAATTTAATGAATGAATAGTTGTAACCGCGAAATTACGCTACGCCTACCACAGAATAGTAAGTGTTTAATAGTTAGTATGCCGGTTTATGTTGTCTGTATTTTTAGCGATATGTGGGACAAATCTTTGATTTAATTTTTTATATTTTTTATTTCAAATATGGGTTCAGTAACTGCTACAGATATCCCAGTTTTTTTTTTTCTGGTAATTAAACTGTAGTGGTGTATTTTGGTCGAGGGAGAGATTAAAAAATTATAACATTTTGTCAATTTTAAAATTACAAAAACACTAATTACAAATTTACGGTTTCAGGATTTTTTTCTTTACTTGAGCTATAAGACCTTGCTTCTTGCCAAATTTTATGATCCTACGTCAACGGGAAGTACACTATAGGTTATAGTCCATGGCGAGATCAAAAGTATTTTTTTGGGAATTAACTACAAAACTGTTTTCGGATTTTTTCCTTTATTTGTGCTATAGGGCCTAGCTTCTTGCCAAATTTCATAATTCTAGGTCTACGGGAAGTACCCTATAGGTTTTGTGTGCATGTGATTCCCTTGGAAATTTCAAAATATTCGGACATAAACAGCTGTAACTTTTGAGTGTGTTGACTTAGAAGTTTTATTTATATCGCGGCTCCAAGAGGTTACGGATTTGAGTATTCGACAATTTCAACTCGATACGTCCGTCCACGCGTTTCTGAGAAAAGAGGGTTGACAGACGGACAGACAGACAGACATGCAGATAGACAGACAGACAGACGGACAACAAAGTGATCCTATAAGGGTTCCTTTTTTCCTTTTGAGGTACGGAACCCTAAAAAGGAATCCCTTATCAGCAATCCACGTCGAACCTTTTGGATTTAATAAAAACTTAAACTATCGACCTTCTTGGATCCAATTCCCAAAAGTTTGAGACATTTAGCAGGAATAGGGTAGGACCTGCCGGCAAGCCAGCCTTTTGTCTAGATTTAAGGTTCCCTAGAGCTTTACCGAACACTGGCCCCGGATTACTGCTCAGATCTCTATCGCACTGAGGACTCTCTAAGAAGGTGTAGGTGAGAGACATATAAAGTAGTGGATATAAATAAACTAAGACTTCCTACCTATTTCTTGTCAAAATTTTAAGTCCAGACTTTGAATGCGTGCGTTTCCTGCTGTAGTATTGTTTTTGTTTTCGCATGAGCCCTGGTTCTCCTCTGCTTTAGAGACTTAACTTATAGGCTTATAGTATCTGTTTTCTTCTTTCTGTTTTTATTTTCTATAAAATACAATACAATACAATACATTACAAATATTCTTTATTGCACACCAAAATAAGAAAAATAGTAAAGAAAAACACAAACACAAAACAGTTGCACAATGGGCGGCCTTATCGCTAAAAGCGATTTCTTCCAGGCAACCTTTGGATGGACACGTAACTATTATACAGGTATAGACGGTGGCGTATTACAGAACACTATAAATAATTATATATATAAATAAATACTAAGTATAGACTATATACATAAATATATAATATGTAAAAATATGTTTATGTTAATTATTTGAAATTGAAGTAAGAAAGTGCTCATAGACCATATGCTTAAATATAGGGAGAGATTTAGCTTGTCTTATTGGGGTAGGTAAGGCATTCCATAGTTTGGTGGCATGTACGGTAAACGATGAACTGTAAGCTAGGAAGGGGCGGGGAGTTTGCAGCGCAAGGGTTTCAGTGGAGCGAAGGGAGCGGGTATGGGTTTGGTGCAGGTACTTGAAACGATCTTTGAGGTACCGAGGAGTATTTGGGACGAAGAGGATGGAATACAGGAGGGAGAGGAAGTGTGCGTCCCGACGAAGACGGATTGGTAACCATTTTAGCTTATTGCGGTACTCTGTGACGTGATCATACTTGCGCAGACCGAATATGAAGCGTATGCAGAAGTTTTGAAGCCGCTCAAGCTTATCAAGCTGTGCTTGGGTTAGATCGGGATAGCTGGCGTCGGCGTAGTCAAGAATGGGGAGCAGAAGTGACTGAGCGAGCGCAATTTTGGTTGATGTCGGTAAAAAGTTTCGCAACCGTTTTAACGAAGCGGCCGATGCAAAGGTCTTACGGCTAACTTCCGCCAGTTGCGGTCCCCAGTTCAGCTGATTGTCGATAAGAATCCCAAGATTTTTAACGGTTTTACTTATCTCGATTTGAACATTGTCAAAAAAGACATGTGGAAGATGAACCCAATCAATCTTAGACACCATTCGTGAGCTACCTATTATGATAACCTGGGTTTTTGTTGGGTTGACTTTCAATCCGTGAGCATTACTCCAATCGAGAATATTATTTAAGTCGTCGTTTATTACACGGATGGCTTCACCTAATCGCTCTACTGGTGCCTGGGTATAGATTTGTAAATCATCTGCATAAAGGTGGTAGGAAGAAGAGAGTTGATTAGAGATAGAATTAATAAATATAGCGAAAAGTAGAGGAGATAAAACGCCGCCCTGTGGTACACCGGTACTCAGTTGACACCAAGAGGAGATGTTATCGTCAACGCTGATACGTTGCCGGCGACCGAACAGGTAACTACGAAACCAGTGAATTACGTTTGAAGAGATGTTAAGCGAGCGAAGAATGCCTAAAAGGATGTCGAAATCGACGTTGTTAAAAGCGTTACTAAAGTCCAGGAGTGAGAGGACGGTTGCTTCTCCGTTCCAGATGCCATCTCTAATATCGTCGGTGATCTTGACGAGAGCTGATGTGGTACTATGGCCTGGGCGAAAACCGGATTGGAAGGGATTAAGAAGGTTATTGATATTGAGGAAAAGACTAAGTTGCTGGTGCACAAGTCGCTCAAGAACTTTGGATAGGAAAGGCAAGATGGAAATAGGACGGAAATCAGAAAAGGAAGATGGTTTAGATTTTTTAGGTAGTGGGGTTACTTGCGCATCTTTCCACGTGCTGGGAAAAGTTCCACTATTTATTGAGAAGTTCAATAGGTATGTAAGCACATGGATAATGTCATCAAGGATGGGAAGGATCATTTTCTTACTAATGCCATCGGTACCGACCGCATTAGAAGAAATTGAGGAAATGCTTTTTTTTACCTCGGAATCGGTGAAGTCGCGAAATAGGAAAGGAGGAAAATTAGGAGTAGGGATAGACGAAAGAGAATTTAAGGTTTGGGTTTTAGTAGTACCCTCAAACTTGGAACAAGCGGAGAAATGACGGTTCAAGGCGTTAATGTCCAAGTCTTTCGATTGGTTACAAGGCCGCGATTTACCAATACCCAATGATCTAAGGAATTTCCATACCTTAGCGGGGTCATTATTTTCAACGGATTTATGAATGTGTCGGCGTTGTGCATCCCTACACACCTTATTGCAGTGATTACGGGCCTTAGTAAATAGCTCTTTATTCTCGGCAGTCGGTTTTCGCTTGTACCTAGCCTTGGCTGCAAGTTTATTACTGATCACGGTTTTTATTTCGTTCGTAAGCCAAGGAGCAGGAAGATGCTTTATTTTTACAGCCCTAACAGGGGCATGCTCATCGTACAATTTTATTAAAATACTACTAAAATTAGCGAGTTTACTGTCGATGTCAGCCGCATCCAACACTTCGGACCAGTCAGCGTCTCGAGCGTCCTTGCGTAGGGTCTCGACATTCATCCCGCCAAAATTGCGCTGAAGAAGAATTTGAGGCTTAGCTTTGGGGGGACGAATTTTGTAGGAGAGAAAGATCAAATCATGATAAGAGAAGGCGTCCGCTGAGCACTGACCGTGCTTAGCGACATGAGACAGGGAGGAAACTAAAATAAGATCAAGAAGAGAAGGATTGCAGTTAGGAAAATTATGGGTTGGATTTAAAGGAAGAATTGACAAGTTACTGGACTGGACCAGACCTTCTAATGAGCGTGCTCGGGAGTCACGTTTTAACAAACAGGTATTAAAATCGCCCATGATTATGGTATGGTCATACAAAGGAGTGAGCTCAACTAGAGTCTTCTCAAAAGAAGGAAAAAAGTTAATACGTAGAGAAGGAGAATAGTAAAATACTGTGTTCTTTGGAAGTATATATGATTGTAATGTGTTATGTATTGTCCAAATAAATGTATTTACTTTCTTTCTTTCTTTCTATTCATATCGGCAATTATCCAGCTCGTTTTTTGCTCTTCCACTTCGGATACTTGAAAGGTTGGTGGTTCCTCGAATGGTTTTTATTTAAGGCTTGGTAGGCCAGCAGTGGCCGCATTTTTATGATTTTAAGATCATCTGATACTAAGAAAATAGTAGCTTAAGATTCTGAAAAAAAGATATATATTACTTTAGGATCTAGTCAAGTTAAAGTATCATTAAGTTATAAAAAAACCCAAAGTTACCCCATTTTCTAACGTTTTTTCAATACTAAAACTAGCGAACTACTGATATCACACTTTTTGTACACAACTAAGGACACTTTATATTTCTAAACAAATTCGCAGAGTTTGACTTGATAAAATGATTTTCTTAATCACTATGTTTAAATAACTACAAGAAACAGAAAAGCGCGGCGGCTTGGCAGGCGCGTGTTTTCCCTTACGCCTACTGCTGCAGGAATATATAGCCTTAACGGACTTAAATGGCTGTAAATCAAGATGCGCGAACACATCGAGCACAACTTGTGCAAGTGTACGAGCGCTGTTCGAGAGTACATACCAACCAGAACAAAGTAAAGACTAGTGAATAACATGACCATAACCTCGTTTGCTTCTCTAAAGCCGACAGCCCACACTCGCCGAGACGTCTCGTGACGACTCGGGCGTTCGTCCGCTCAAAGATAGGCACCATGTTACACTCGTTGTCGTAGCCTATGCCGGCCGCAACGGCACGATTGTTATCTCGTTCTTTTGTAGAGCTCTGCAGGCCTAGCCAAATCGCAAACGAATCATATCTATTCTCTTTCTACAATTGCTAACGCATTAGCGGTTGCGTTTGTAGATAGTAGAATGTTGGTAGCCAAGTTGAAGCGACGACTGTATGAATCGCTCATTCTACAACACGGATAGAATACAATCAAATCTTTGTCTATGGTTAGCGTTCTCAAATGTCAAAACGATGTCAAAGTCACAGGTAGAGGCTCTACCTGTGACTTTGACATCGTTTTGACATTTGAGAACGCTAACCATTTTGACATCGACACCACCTCTACCACAGGTTTCACTTGCTGATCTCATTCATTTGTGAACTTCGTAATAGATGTTTTGAATTGTTTTGTGCTATAAAGTGAGTGAAATTAGGTAAAAGCTCTCTTTTTACCAATTTGTGACACTACATTATGTGCATACACAGGATTGGTATTACAGTTCGCGGCTTTATTAGAATCCATGGAGAGGTACGTAAATTATAAGTTACTTAGCTTCTGCCCGCGGCTTCACACACATTTATGGAATAAAAAGTAGCCTATATGTTATTCTAGGTCTAGATCTTTATTTATGCAAAATTTTACGCCAATCCATTCAGTAGTTTTGGCGTTGTCTTCGGCCAAACATTTTCCCAATGGCACAGACTTTCGCCTTTATAATTTTGGTAGGATTAAACCAAAATCTTCCTTTGTTTTAATCTTCCTAATACTCAGTAACACGAAACATCAACAATGACGCGGTATGCAACTTGAACTTGAACCGTTCACATACTTATGAATGAAACAAACATAGGTATTGATCGTGTTTACTAACACTTTGTTTATAAAGTACCTAGTCCCTTTGTGTTTCTAAAATAGTTTTAACTTTTGTTGTAGCCGAGGTGATATAGCGAGGGAGGCCCCAACAAGGGGCACAAGGCAGACTAACTAAAGGCTATGGCAAGAGCTGGCTGAATCGCTAAACTCCATTGGTGGGAATGTCACAAGATCAACGGATAATATAATGGGATTGACTGCTGATGTCGGTCAACCTACAATTGAAGAGAGAAGAGAGGATTTAATGTTAGTTCATTTTTTGCATAAGATCATCGCTATGTTGTAAAGTGTTTTTTTTTTTCTTATTTTGGTTTTGTTACTAATATAATATCTCATATTTTTCAGGAAGGAACATCTCAAAGAAGCTCTCTACCACCACTGATCGAAGATTCCATCCCTGAGTTTCACTCCTAAATACCAGCCACAGATGTGATTAAGTTGGAACTTTCTGCAATTTTGCTGCAGATAAGATCATCATCGCTACCTTCAACAAATATATTGTAAACATTAGAATATAGTGTTTTTAGGACCAAATAAAAACAAACAAAATGTATAATACTTTTATTCAAATTTATTTATTCAACTAAATATAACTTAACAGACTTACATCCAAAATGTTATACTTAGGTATACATTAAATTATATCAGGTATATCTAATAAAATAACACCTTTGTATGGACTACTACACTGCACTGTAAGAATTATTTGTACCTATGGTTGTACCTACATCACGAATACCTAGTCGCAAACTTTGCCACTTTTTACCTTAACTTCCAGTAGAATCTCGTTTGTTCCTTATAATGTAGTTTTTTTGTCTTGAAAGTAAGTTTATTTAGACGAAATCTCTGCATTTATAAAGTGTACGACATTTCTTGTATGGTGTCTTAGCACACTCACGTTATATGTACGTGTTTTTCGGCAATTTTCACGACACTTTTTCAATAAGGGCACATCACAAGGAATGCATTTTGAATTCATAATAGGTAGTTGCCCTGTAGTAGGTATTTGCTAAAGGGCAAAAAAGTCCAAAAATCTATTATAATTCACACTTCTCCTTCACAAACACTCGTATTTTAGAACAGCTGATGCCAAATCCGCCATTTTGTTAGCGTTTTCTACTGGGTCTCGGCGAACGCTCGCCTAGCGATCACAAACTTAGAATTCGTTTCGTTAGCGTTTGTCAAAAGTGCGGCTTGTCTACCATTTGTATGGGGTATAGCGATCAAGCTAATAGAATCGACAACATTCTATTCTACTCGTGTGGACGAAACGCTTACTTGTAAACTTGGCTACGGTTTCTCGATTCGTTTGTTCTGACCACGTGACTTTGCGTTTTAGAAATGTGATTCCCATACATTTTCTGCGTTTTCTATAGCGTTAGCGATCATAGATTTGCAACTTGGCTAGACTAGCTGTCTTGTTTTTACGAATCAAAACGAACGAGTGTGTTAGGTCATGAACAGACATGAAAGTGCGCCTACGCCCGATCCAAAGCGAGAGGAGCGCACTATTACTAATATTCATTACGTACACACTCGTGCTTGGCCTGTCTCGAGTTGTCACAGAGAGTGTACCTACTGCCGGCATGTACTCGTGAGAGCTTAAGCTAGCAAGAAATAAATACTGGCAACTTAGAAAAACAAAACTTTCGTACGTGCTTATTTTTCGTAAGGCTGCGAATACGGCCAGTATTTTTATACTACACCTGCTCGGAAAGTTGCCTATTCCTTTTCCATTTATAGACACTGAGTTAAATGTACCTAGAGAAGAAACTTCAAACAAAAAACGTCTCATTCTCATGACAGCGGTGGCCTGGGCGCGGCAAGCGCTGCAGCGCAAAAACATTTACTAAGTCGTCTAACCAAACAATTAAAACATTCATCGCTAGATCGCTTATAGAGTATTGTTTTCTCAACGTATTCTGACAACATGTCGCCCCTATAGATTTTACACCGCGCAGAGGTGACACAGATTTTGTACCTACATAACTTAGTAAGAATTTATTCTCTATTTCAAAAATTTTTGTTTGTAAAAATAGTAGAAAATTAAAAAAAATGGATTCTTATGTGTTTATTCAAACATGTTAGCAATAGTTTAAAATCAACTAAAATAAGAAAACAAATAAATTAGTACATTTTGTCCTAAGATATTTTTTAATACAATAATTTAACACTTCCATTGCCTATGACGCGAATCTCCACCGCCATGTTCCAAGCTATGGCGGCAGCGACGGCGCGCGCGGGGCGCGGGTGCACTTAATGAGTTAATAATTGTGTTCAAGTACCTACATACTTTTCATTGAATTAAGAGTGCGCACGTCGTCATATTTTCTGAACTTTGTTCATATCTTGCTATTGCTATGTTCTGAAAGGAAAAAAATAATAAAATTTTCAATAATTTGATTTCTTTGAAAATTTAATAATTAAATAGTTTTGAAAAAACTTAAAACCGAATTCGAATACCTTAGTTTTAAACTGTTTTTTTAAGTTTTGCTGGATAAATAGAAATCCCTGGGGAATCAAATATTGGGAGCACCTATAAACAACTGAAAAGATCACCAAATTGGTCCGGAATCAGTCAATCAAATGACGGAGAAATCGACGAACATACTTATAAACATACTACATACAGCCGAACATAGAACCTCCTCCTTGTTTCGAAGTCGGTTAAAAATATGAAACTGGTTAAAAATCAATAATAAAAAAATCAATCATTTAAAAAAACACCGCGTACTAGTATAGTATTATAATATCTGTGACCGCGTCAAGTCTGTCACCCTATCTGTCTTCCATCAATCACATTATTTTTACCTACAACCGGTTTTGAAATGGAACATCTGCATGTTTTAGTCTATGATTACAATGGCGTGCATATTTATGAAAAATTATTTGTATCTGTTGAGGTATTACGATATTAATACCTATTTATTCACATAATACAACATAATAATATAATTTTACTTACTTGACTACTGGGTTGTTATTTTTCATTATTTACGTCCAGGGTCACGCTTAGATTTGGAATTTCGCATTATTAGCGCGGCTCGTGTAATAACGTGTAATTTTTTTTTATTTCCTAAAAGATCGGCCGGTTATTTTCGTTCGGTCAAACGACAAAAAGTTTTTACTCCAAGTCCATCAGGCCTCCTCCGATTTCCGAACAATATTTTGAAAAAAGAACCCAAAGGCTGGCGCGGTCAATGAGGTTTTACCAACATCATTGGGCGCGGTAAGTTCTTCTAAATTTCAACTAATAATAATTAATTCTGATTTTAATTTTCCTCGAAGGTGTAGTATAAAGCACTATTTATCACTCGGCAGAAAGTGCTATTCCTCGTGTGTTTTAAGGCCAAAACGACACACTCGGTAGGAATTGATCACAATCTCGACTTGGTGTAAAATGCACTATTCTTCTCTTCTTTTCCCTCGCCCACATACATATTACTAATAATTAATAAAGCGTAGAAAATAATGCATAATGCAGAAAATAATGCATAGAAGGTGACTGGTTACTATGCTCTTGTAGGAGAGGGTATGCAAACAATGTAATTATATTTACAACAAAGCAACTCTGCCTGCGTATTAAACGATCTCATCTCATTGTAACGCGTTTAAGGCTAATAAGCTATCAGCTGACACGGCGGCGTCGGCTCGCGTTAACTGGATCTCGAGGCAACACGTTGATTCGATAAACATATACTTACAACGTGCGAGGTAAGGCTGGAGTCCCATGAGGCGGTTTGTTTTTAATCAAACATTTGAGTAATTATTACGGATGTAAGCGGGTTAACTACGAACCTTATTTGTGTTGGAAAGACACCAACGTTTCATCCCTTAACGAGGGACATCTTCAGGGTGAGTGCGGTTCTAGACGCGCGCGTTCCGCATCCCTCCGTTCCGTTAACCCGCTTACATCCGTAATGAATTCGTCAAACTACGATAGTTTTTATAGTAAAATTAGAGTAATTAACTAGGAAGATTTGGAATTTAATCGCATAATTATCAAAACTTGAGGTTTGCCTAGTATTGAACTTAAAGTAGAGCATGACCTTTATCATGAAGACTTCATGAAGAATAGAGAAACATTTATTCTGACACTAGACAAAAAATCTATGTAAACTGTAAAATGGCGATAATGATGACGTATCTAGCTTTTATTTCTCATCTTTAATTTCTCTCCCTCTGTTCGATTGAAATCATCCCCTCGTGAGTTTTCTCTTTTGAGTGTGTGCACAAGTCCTAAGTTTCAAATTGTAATATCTCTACGTCAAGCGAGAACGTTGAAGGTATTCAATAAGCAACACGACGTATTACATAAATACCGAGCAATGTTATATTAGTGCCACCTGCTCCATTTAGTTTCAGTTTCCGATCCATGATATTATTAGTATTATTTAGCGGGTATTTATCGCGTTTATTTACCTATTTAACGCGATAAATATCCGTTAAATAATACTAATAATAGTGTGTTCAGATTGTGTTAGTTTGAAAATATTTATTCCGATCCATGATAGTTTGACAGATAATATACGATACGTATTATTAACTACTAGCAGCGCCTCGCAGTTTCACCCGCGTAATTCCCGTTCCCGTGGGAATTCCGGGATAAAATTTAGCCTATGTGCTATTCCAGACTATAATCTATCTCCGTGCCGAATTTCAGCCTGATCCGTTCTGTAGTTTTACATGAAAGAGTAACAAACATCTATCTATCCATCTTACAACATTTCGCGTTTATAATATTAGTAGGATTTTATAGCTAGGTTTAGTGCGATAAAATTTTTGTATTATATCCTTTGTTCATTCGATCATAACTATCCCGAATCTGTACACAAACAAAAGAAGGTCCATTAACAAAAGACTGTGACGGTTTAATTCCCGATTTAACTGATGATGATGTCTTCCTAGCTGAATTTCGGCCATGGCATGGCCAGTCTTAACGAAGACTATTGTTCGATGTAGGTAGGTATCAATAATGCTCTCTGCGAATTACAAATCAACCACACATCCCACTCACGAAGCAGCACTAAATCCTACTGTACCTAACTTAGCTTCCGAAGTAATTTATTTAATCTATGGTAGAACGTTTGCCTCATTCTCAGGCTAGATTGCCAGCAGGCACTCCTAGCCACTCGATAGGCTATCTTGTACGGAAACGAGTTTTTCTCGAGGAAAAACTTGCACAAAATACTCCATGATTTTATTTCTCACTCATTTTAAGTAGGGAAAACAGAAGCAATATTAATAGTGCTTTTCAAGAAGTCCTCTAGACGCAGTGCTATAGGTAGTGCGACCGAATGAATTTAGTTAATATAGCGTTTAAAAAAATTTAGTTCTACTAATTAATATAGTTACAACACATGATGGTTGTCAGTCTCATTCTAAAGAGGTTGTAGTCGAAATTCAAGACGCAATAACCAATGATGACCTACAAGTATAAGAGCTTTACCTACTGTTAATCTTCTTCAAAGCTTGCATATTCATAAAAAGGATGTTCAGTGTCAAAAGAACGGCTGCGTCAATAGAAAGGTAAAGTACCCTCTTTGTGGAAGTGGGTATACGATCAGCGCAAAAAACGTGAGCGATCTTTGTCAAAATATACTTGAACATGCATGAACATATTTTTGGAAGCCGCCATAGAGTTTTTAATAATAGCTGGTAAAGCTACGACCAAGTAGGCAAAATTAACATGAATTTTGCCTACTTGGTCGCTAATATTTGTTCAGTCAGTGCCGACTGTCCCATTGTGGAAGCACTGTAGGACTGGCTTATCCTACTAGATACCTATAACGTAGGTGCTTGAGAGAGGATTATCCCTCGGTCCACCTTCTCCCGGCTCTCATGAGGGGATCGCCGGCTCAGGAGGATTTCTGCTGATACTGTTGACATTTTTACTTTATCGTTGTAAGTAGGGAGTGACTGAAAATGTTTGGATAAAACTCATTTTGAGCTACGAGTGCTGTAGCCACCCTTTTTGATTGTCTTTGGGTATCAATGTAAATTTTTATTTATAATCTATTCTTATCTATTTATAATAAATAAAATGAATGTAGTTTAACACCGCAGGGCGAACCTGGATGAGATTGGCGCACAGCTTTGCTCTGTGCGATATATTATGCTATCTAACAATAATGATAACAGCTTTGAAATGAAAACAAGATGAACCAGTGAACCTGCCTGAGTGAAACCTGCCCGATTTGCTCGAATAGCCTCGAGCGACTTCGGATTTTCATTTTGTGGATCTGACATGCTATGCTTATGCTGTGAAATTGAACATTGAAATTGAAATGAAATTGAAAATCTTCTATTGAATTGAAACACGGGCAGGTAAAAGCATTTAGAGTGCATACTTAACTGTGCTCACGACATTTAAATGCTGCTCAGCAATAATTGCAATTTATTCAAACAACGGTTAACGCATTCACTGCCGAGCCTCGGCGGTGCGACCCACAGGGGCACGCACCGCCCCACCACGCGGTCGGTGCTGACGGAGATCTGCGTCTTGGGCGATGAAAGTGTTAATGAAGACTTGACCTAAACCAAGCTCTAGGTGCTTAATAGATACCGAAATATACCTAGGCCCTAGTACAAGTTATTGTTTAGGTATGTTGCAGCTTACGGGTGTGACTGACTGAAAAAAAATAGCGATCTACAATTCAGGTTTCATAATTTTCTTTTTGATCAGGATTCTATTTTGCCTTGAATGTCAGGTTTTGGTATCAAGCGGCGATGACGCAAAACTTTGGAAGTTTGGCTAGACGACAGTTATTATATTAGCCATATAGTTGTTTGACCTTGACAAATTATAGGTTATGTATAATATAATACTGAAATATCATTTTGGTAAGGTTGAGTTCTCATCCAAGAAAATAATTTACGAAATGGAATAGGTACCTAAATGTATTTGTTCGATAGAAAAAATATCTACCTACGTAGATTTTATTTGTTTGGGATATTACCTTTAAGCGAACCTGACTTTCGTTTTTTCTTCTATGTTAAATTTTTAGAAAATATAGGTACCTACTTTTTTTGTGCTCGCATGTGAAAAATACTGACTTCTAGGTATTGGGTATTTTATTTAACCTATTTTTCATTTAAACGAAAACTCAATAATATTTGAATGACTAGTTAATGGTAGGTTATTAACCAGCTGTTTGAGCAGAACCAACGTCAAATCCTGAGAAATCGCTCGCAGAAGAGTTTCCCAAAGTAAATTTAATTAAGGGTCGGGTTGCTGCAGATCAAATTATGCGGACATCGCCTCGAAATCTCTCGAGACATCCGCGGCAGGAACAGATGACGCTTGACTTAACCCGATCAACGACAACTTTATTCATGGGCAAGAAGAACCCCCCGATTTCTGAATTTAAAAGTCAGATGTCTTATTAGCTTTTTGAACAATTTGGTGTTTAAATTTAAATTCAAAGCAATCCTTTTCCCGTTTGTTATCTTGTTCGTACAAGAATATAACACTATGGAAGCTTCCAAATCATTTATTACTGTCTTACTAGACACGTTTACACCCATAAAACTATAGTAGTTTCAAAATATTATTCAAAAGTATTAGTTCAGCTACTTATCGGGTTGAGCCAAAATTAAAAGAATCCAAGAGTTTAAATAATTGTCTTAAAAAATGTAACATTGAGTGGTAAAAGTGTCGAGGCGATGCAGGTTTAATGGAATGGCGCCATATTCAATTTTTATATTAAAAATACGTTTGGAAACACCACTGTTTCGATGCCGGTCGTTCGGATACGCCGCGACAAGTATGTTATTAAATAGTTACAAACCTATTGAATAGTGATTCATTAATATAAGAGTTTTCTGTACATCCTATTGTTGGAAATCCTATTAATTATTTAAATCTTTTCGTTTCAACAGTCTTGGAACCAGATCAGCCCACTCACAGGGCATTATCCACATGTTGACTGTCTCAGGGAATTACAGAATAAGGGCAGATATTTTATTCATGGTACATTATCGGGTGCGAAGATCTCTACTTATAAATTTATTTGGGTTTCTTTCGTTTCTGTTGTTCTAACCTGTTTTGTTAAAATCAGTTTTACTTGCTGGCCACAAATTACAACTGCTAACAGATTTTTTTTAGTTTGAACAAGAATTTTACTATGTACTAAACTTATTTCATAATGTCTGTAAATTAATTATGTTATGTTTTTGAAATGATTCTTTTTGCAATAAATTTATTATTATTATTATGTTGTAATGTAAGCAGTCAATAAGTGTACTTGTGTTTGTGTAGTGTTTATCTTCAATAGTCCTTTTTGTGTTCATAAAACATCGGTGAGTAACAATATTTTGTAATTTTTTTAAATAATTGTCATGTCTTTTAGTGCTGTAAAATAAGCTACCACTCGACTGAAGCGTGTAATCGGCCAGATAAAGAACTAGTTACCAAAAATAACACAGTCACGTAATTGCTTCAAATCGCTTTAAAACTACAAAAGTTAGCTAAAAGTTTAGCTTTCAGTCGGTGCAATTAGCAGCGCGTGTACGCGTCGGCGGTAAAGCCCCGGAGCTATTGTAAATCACGGCGAGTTCCAATAAAACAATGTAATTTAGGGCGGCGCAAACAAAGCAGAGCTCAGTGGCCGGGGCGGGCGCGGAGACGTAACAGCATGGCTATGGACGTTACATTTGTACGAAAATAATGCGGCCATTATTTTTCGTGGAATTTATTTCTTAATAAAAAACCCACCAAACAAGTTATGGTCTCTACTTCCTAAAATAATGTATCAAGTTAAATTTTTGTGTTTGAATTGGTACAGAGACTCTAGCGTGCGGACATGGAACAACGGAAATCCTGTACAAATCATTTATAAATTGGAACGTCTCAATACTATCTAGAAAGCAAATTTAGGGCTTTAAGTCTAATCCATGTTTGGTTACTTCAAATGTGAGATCTCTCCAAAATCTTGGAAGTCAGAAATGGTTTAAAACGGCTTCTGTTCTTCCGATTCCAAATGGCTAGGATCATTCAACTTTTTAAATGTCGAATAACCTAGGCATCCTTTGAATACCGACGTTTAGCAAAAACCCATGATGCGGATGATGATGTAGTGGAACTCGTTGTGAAGCACCAGCTATTGCAAGCACACTGGACACTGCCTAGGCAGTGAATCCTACAACGGCCTAATCATTTAACTATCGGGCTGGCTACATCATCCGACGACGACAAAAAACTAAAAAATAATTTAACTCCCTATTCTTTAGCTTGCTACCATGACTCCAAGGTACCCGGATGGGTAGTCGGTATAAGCTGTGTAAATGCAGTTTGTTCTGTAATTAAGCATCCGTATTAACAGGCGCGTCATTGCTCTGCTTTGAAGCGCCATTACTCGTCATGAAATGGAATATTAATAAAGAGTTAACTTCAATACTAAGGTCTTCATTTGTTTAATATTGGGACTAATTAAACTAGAGAGTGAAAGTTTGCTCTGTTCGTCTTCCTTCGTCGTAAATGTTGGCATGCAACAAAATTATCTATTGTGTCTAGATTTTTATTATCTGTAAATGATTGTCGTCTATGTCACATTTAAATTGTTTATGGTTATAGTTGACTTCCTGTCTTTGTTATAACAAGAAAAAACTTCCAAGATGTCGGTCTCTAGATCTGTACTGTACTGTGCTGTGGAAAAATAAATTTTGTTCGTTATACTCAGTGTTTAAATAAATAATTTAACAACCCCAAACAGGCCACCGCTACAGTAAAGAGTTGCCAGCTCACTGAAAGTCAGTGGAAGCGTCAACTGTCGCGGTCTGACTGACGATATGGCGATGTTGCGCAATGTCAATGGATGGATCCATCATTTTGTTTATTACGTAAAAATTTAAATGATAGATCCATCCATTGATCCATGAGCCGAAGCTTTCACGCTGATTTTAAGTGCCTAACAGGTTTTGATACACTGTTGGATGGTTTGAACACTTTGAAAAGCGTTTTATGTAAAAATGTTATATCTATACGGTAGCTAATCTCTATAAAATCTAAATAAACCCATTTTTGGGTACATACAATACAATACAATACAATAACACTTTATTGCACACCGAGAAAATACAAAAATAAAACTACATCGTTTTTGGTATACAGATGCCATTCTATATCCCTGTGCTATTACGCTAAACCACCCATCATATTGATAATTGAAAGCCATTTCAATGGCATTCGCCAAACAATCGCAAATTACGAAGGCTATTCAAAAGGCCCTCGAATGTCAATTCAGGATGGGTGGTTTTTGCGTAATCGCTAGTTGCACAGCAGGTCCCTTAGGCAATGGGCGCTCAGTTAAGTCGTCCGTGTCCACAGGAAAGAACAGGCCATTTACCCTAAAAATAATTAACCGTGGTCAAACAGCGAAAGGCTCTCATTGAGGGTGCAAACGAGACCCGGACCCCGCTGGGCCCAATCGTCCTTTACCTTCTCCCATACGATACCGCGGGGGGTATAAACAAGTTTCGGATTGAGCTCAATCGTCCTTTATCCCACAGAACCGCCCACTGGTAGAGGTTTCTCACTCCTAAATAATCCCCGCGCTATCAGAATGCGATGGACCCTTGTCAAAGTAAATGTTTTGAAATCTGAGTACTCTGGTGTACTGATGAACTGAAAACTGTTTTGAACTCTGGTGTACTGAAAATTAAAGTACCTACTCCAGAGAAGTAGCGCAAAGTTCTGGCCAATTTTCCCGTGAAATAACTTCATTCCATTCAGTCATCTCACGAGTACCGACGCGAGATTGCAAACGCTACCGATCGTGAGTGTCTTGGTTCGAAAAGGTCCCATCCCATTCTAATCGCACGCTCATTATAGTGATAATTATACACCTACTGATTAGTTGCCAGAGTCCTTACTAGAAGTTGTGCAGACACATAAACTATTTTCGTTTTCGATTCCTTCCCATGCATTAGGCGCCTTGCAGCGCCCTTACCATCCGGCAGGGGCGTCCTTTCTATCCCAAAAGGAATTATTTTGCACATCATGATAATGATCCAATAGTTTCATACAAACTCTTCTTCTCTGTTTCGTGGCTCAAGCGACTATTTGCCGAATCCAATTCTTTGTAGTTTTAGAATTATTTTGAGTGCTCCGCTGCATTTGAGCAGTACAACTTTGACAGGTCAGAGCGGTAATAAACGAAAACTCTTTTCGTTTATCTATTGTGCAAACAGCAAACAGGCTTCTCTCATTCCCGACGTTGGGAGACAATAAACCACCGGTTTTGTACGTGAAAGTTTATTTGGACCACGAATTGTAATTGCAAATAACTGCGGCCCAGTTTTATGAAGCTATAAATACGAAAAGCAATGTGGATTGAATTTAAACCTTTGTGTTTTGCGCTACGATATTAAACACGCGTGGTTTGAACGTTCACGTTGACACATCAATAAATTCATCTGTTGTGTATTAATTTTAGTATTCACTGGTTTTTATTAATTCATCGCGTTTATTTACATATTTTCCTGATGTTTGGGCAGGTTTCCTGTTTTTGTCATTATAGGATGATTCAAGCATTAAAATGTTAAGGTACTTAATAATTTGATCACTTACATGCAATATGTTGTTCTACCGAATCCAATTTAATCTACCGAATTCACACGACAATGTGCGGCTGGTTCTCAACCAAACCAATGCCACCTGATGTTGATGATGATGTATCTACCACTAAATCTATACTAATATTATAAAGACGAAAGATTTGATTGTTTGTTTGTATTGAATAGGCTCCGAAACTACTGGACCGATTTGAAAAATTCTTTTTCCCTTAGAAGCCCACATTATTACTGATAGCTACTTTTTACCGCGGGAAATGCTTAATTCCTACGGGAAAACGGGTAATAGGACAACGGGTAGTAAGAATGCAGCTAGTACTGTATACCTACACACAAAACATGAAAAATGTTAGGTAGTACCTTTTCTTTAATTTTTAGGCAGACATCGTAATTTTAAAGAACGCTACATTGAGTAGGTGATCATTTCATCCAGTTTGGATGAGTTGGTCAATCCAAAATGTTTAGTACCTAGTCAACTCATCCAAAACTTTTTCATAACAGTTTTTTATCAGTATTATCAATGAGTAACATCATGTTTTTTTTAAATTATTTGCTTGCTGCAGTTTCAATGATTGTGAAAATAACCAGTTATTTTCAGATTCCAGACATTTTAGAGTAGCCAGCTATCTTACCTATCCATTTATTAAACTCATATTTCGTAGCCCAAAGGTTTCTGGCCGTGTTGTAAGTTACCGGTTATTATTTTTATATTTTAAAGAGGGTTCTTGTTTTTATAAGATATTGGACGTCTTTACAGCCAGGGGCTGGGCGAGCTTTTACAGCAGTTTATTATGTTTGTTTGGGACATATAAAAACTTTTGGGAGTGCCTTTTACCTCTAGATATTTTTTAGAAATAGAAAGTTGTTGCTGAGGTACCAAAAATAATATACCTTTTATCGCAATTAGGTATTGCAAAATTGTGTTCCATGTAGCGTAAAATTGGAGGTCGGTAGGTGGGTTGTAGGTTTAGGTACCAAAGTTGTAATCTGACTGAAAACTGCGATTTTTTATAATGCTGCTTTCTGCGGACAGACTGAGGAATACAGACAGACAGTTTTAGCTTGTAAATGGTGAGGTGCTACAAATGAACCATGATGGTGTTTAAAGGTTAAAGGTCCTCACAAATCTTTTTTTCACCTCAAAGGCTTTGTCGCTGAGCGCCCACATCGCCTAATTTATACAGATTTATTACAATATTTTACAAATGAAAACTAAAAAGTAATAAACTAAAAACTAATCTCTACGGAAATAACTTAAAGCAAGGTTGTAAATTGTGCGGGCTTCTTCAGACAATGGATTGGCTAAAATAGTTACTATTACTTTAGCCAACATCATACAACTTAGCCACTCCAAAAATACGAAGCCGTTCGTTTGTGTTTCGCACACATTCCATGATAATATGATGAACATCATCAATACTACGACAGATGTCACAATTTGATGATGAGGCTTTTTGCATTCAGAATCCAAATTCGTTGGATGGAATGTGTCCGGAGCGCAGCCTTACAAACCATGAATCACAGACCTTGATTCTGCAACTGAATACGGCTCAAATGTCAATCTCCCCACAGAGGGCTCTGAGGTACAATTAGGCAGGGAATAACACGCCACCTTGTGTCACGTGATACCTCGACAGGGGTGGACTTAGATCATAACGAGAGAACAGGGCCGGTGCAGGTATGAACATCTATTCGTTAGCTAACGAGATAGAGTAGGTATTTAAAGCGGAAGACAAAACATTAACAAACGAAAATACTTCAAATTAATTGACATTTTGCAATAAAGTGGCCACTTAGATTTCAAACTAGGAAGCGGCGAGACATTATTCCAGTCAGGTTTAGTAAAGCAATAGCATAGCAATAGAAAGTATAATTAATAGCTATCGTTTCATTTTGTTTTATTATGTTTGTCTGTGTTTGTGTATTGTCTTTCATGTTTTTATAAGTGTGGTGATTGCTAAGCTACAAAATCCTAAAATATTTTTAAAAAACTCTACCATAAATTTAGTACGTACCTAGTAATTACGTCATCAATAAACGAACCGTCAAAATTAACCTCAAACGCTTTTTCACTTTCGAAAAGCAAAAGTAGAAAAAATATTTAGTAACAATACGCGAAACTCTATTAATATTTTGATAAGGATTTCCATAAAAATAACCCATGAATTTATTATAAAATAAAATCTTTTATTTTGTTTACTTATCATTTGTTTGCCAATTCGCAGTAAAATTGTCAATTTGCAGCACTGTTTGTTTGCATGAGTCCTGCTTTCTCAGAATTCCAGGTTTTAAAACATCCATACAAGTTTTCGCAAGAGTCCAACTTTATAAACTGTCAAATAAAAATTAGCATATTTTAACTGTCAAGGTTTTAGCGTGTGTCGTGTAAAAACACTAATAAAAGATTTAGAGCTTAAAATTAACCAAGGAGAGCTTACCTAGCGACGACGCCCAAGTGTTAGTTGGGACAACCTAACAGGGCCACAAATATTTCATCCTGAGCTCTCGCACAAACATCCCTAGCATTTTAATCACCGTCTGCCCAATTATGTGCCCTGCGTGCCCTACGCGTGTCCTAATACCGCGGTCGGAATGCGCGGGAGATTGGGAATTCCACCCACCCTGGCCACAGCCCGTACTTAGTCACGGATAAATGAGTCTTTTGCCAAGATATGTAGAACTGCGCTCGGTTGGGGCTTTATCAGTGAAATATGCGTTCGTTACGCCTTGATATTTTAAAAGCGAAGTGACTTCAATGTAATTTTGAGCCATCACAGGCGTTGATCAAGGTGCGCACGATTGAGACACATAGATTAGTGTCAAGACAAAACATTCATCCCTCCTAGTAGGTAGCCTTTTAGTGATAAAACAAAACACAAGATTTTGCCGCATTTGTGGCAGATTATGAAAATAAACTTAGTATTTATAAACACCTACTAGGTAAGTATAAAATTACGTATCTCATTTCAATAATTATTTAGTTTTCGCTTTGATTGTGTAGTTTTTATCTGAATGTAAATCCGTTATATTTTACATTTATGTTTGTTTTTAATTTCAGAGTAGAAGAACTGTACCTACTTACTACCTATATGAGTATTACTCGCAAACAAAATGCGTTTTGACTCATAAAAACCCTAGAATACTCCAAAGACAATTTCAACTTTTCCATTAATGAAAAGACTCAGACAAAGACGAATAAGAAAAGAAATAAAAGTTCATTTCGGTAGGCATTACCAGCGGCGTCGGAAATCAGCTTTCCTAACTCTGTCTGCTCTTCCACATAAACTCGACTTTATTTGCAGATCTATCAAAAAGTTCTCTTTGGGCTTAAAATAGGTACTCATCTCAGCTCTAGAATTAAGGGTAAAATTGAAGGAAAATAGAAGCTAAAATTGATTGAAGTTCTGGGTTCGGGTGTTCTTATTTATAGAAAGCTCCATAGCTGACTGGTTCCAAGTTTTAACATTATATTCGTTCACCTTAAATAGCGCAGTTTGTTACTCTAATTTTCTATAATAATATGAATAATCTCGAGATTGTGTTGTTTGCTGATGATTCTTCATAAATTATTTAACTGCAACGACAAATAATAAAATTCGACGATGTGAATAATGCAATCTCAAAAGTAGTAATAATAATAATATGATTTTATTTCAAACACTTGATTTATATTTTTTGACGACCTCCGTGGCGCAGCGGGCGAAGGTCCGCCTGCGACACAGGAGGTTGCGGGTTCGATTCCCGCCTCGGAACAAATTTGTGTACGATCTGCAGAAATTTGTTCCGTTGGTCTGGGTGTTTTCTATGTATAATAAAAAAAAACTATCTATGTAGTATATTGTATTAAGTATATCAGTTATCTAGTACCCATAACACAAGCTCTGCTTAGCTTGGGGCTAGATAATGCTGTGTGAACTGTCCAGCATTATTTATTTATTTGACGACCTCCGTGGCGCAGCGGGCGAAGGTCCGGCTGCGACGCAGGAGGTTGCGGGTTCGATTCCCGCCTCGGAACATATTTGTGTATGATCTGCAGAAATTTGTTCCGTTGGTCTGGGTGTTTTCTATTTATAATAAAAAAATGTCTATCTATGTAGTGTATTGTATTAAGTATTATCAGTTATCTAGTACCCATAACACAAGCTCTGATTAGCTTGGGGCTAGACGATGCTGTGTGAATTGTCCAGCATTATTTATTTATTTATTTATTATATACAATTACATTTAAAGAATAACAGAGTAGTACCTACATTTTGGTTTAGTTTCAATAATCTTTTGCTTAACGAAACCTAAACGAAATGTCTAAAAAGCTATAAGTATCGAAGAGACTTAGGTAGTTCTGCAGCGTATGCAGTCAAAAAAAATCGTAATTTTACAGACGTTGATACTTCTAGACTATTTCAGCTGTCTATTTCAGCTGTCTATTCAGCTATTCCATAGTGTTTTTTCTTATGGTATACTGCTATGGGGGAACGCTGCAGATATTAACACCGTATTTGTGTCCGAGAGAAACCCAGCGTCATAAATCAAAAAATCCCAGTGACTACTTTATTTCCCAGTTTTACTAATGTAACTCATATGTAACTTTATTTTTTGCGACGTGTCCAAAAGTCCTGTAAGGTCTAAAGGAAATAAAGCACTTCGATATTTGATATTTATAGTTACCAAAAGATTCCCATTTTAAATAACTTTAGTGCAGCTGTATTGCAGTGTTCGCAAAAGATTCCTGTGCTAAAATATTCATACTCATATTGTGTATTGTACCTTTATGCATACATGACGTATTCTTATAATCTTCTGGATTTATAGGAATTGACTTCAAACCAAATGGTACAAACTTCGATAGGTCTATACCCAGCATTGGATAAACTCCCGTTGCGGATGACGAGGATAAAATATAATAATAAATAAATAATGCTGGACAATTCACACAGCATTATCTAGCCCCAAGCTAAGCAGAGCTTGTGTTATGGGTACTAGATAACTGATATTATGGATGACTACAAATAGTCGGTACGTATGTACATTGTACAGGTACATAAAATATTAAATTCCTTTTTGCTATGTTTGCGGCGTCTCCCTCATCTGTGTCTCACCGAAAGAGCTCCGAGCACCTCATTAGGGAAGATAAGTTAATGGCCTTGATCCCACGTAAAATATGCAAGGCACGTCCACTAAGTACTCTTGTCCACAGAGTACGGCGCAGTGCAGACACTAAGTACTCTTGTCCACAGAGTACGGCGCAGTGCAGACACTAAGTACTCTTGTCCACAGAGTACGGCGCAGTGCAGACACTAAGCTTTACCTGGGGAGAGATAGCACGGCTTCAATGTACACCTTTCTCTTTGAACTTGCGTGTAGTTTCACGGCGTTGATCCACTAAGATCACATTATAACGAAACTAAAGTAAGTAAAAGTAAAAGTAAAAATCGTTTATTGGCATAGATACCTACAAGGAACAGAAATATTTTTGAGAAACGATGTCATCTGCAGAAGTGAAAATTAATAAAATTGAAATTAGTAATTTTCATTTATAAGCCGTTTTTTAGAAGAAGTTATTAGAATTTTCTAATGACTTCCCTCGTCAAAAAAGCAAATCTACATACAAGTCGTTATTATACTGGTCTGGTCTCTGAATACACACACAGTCGCTGGACTAAGATTAGAAAAGATAACTTAGATGCCTGTCATACTAAAGAGTGTTTATTACCAGTCGGACCGAGGTTGTCGTTAACCTAAGTCATTCTTAAAGACACAAGGTGCTAAAGCCTTCTTAGTGCAGCCGACTGGCTCATAATCTAAAGCTGCGAGAGTTCTTCTTTGCTTGGTATTTCATATTAAAATGTACCGCAATAGATACAAAACAATATAATATCTAGAAGAAACTTGCAATATGATTAAAAAATACTAATATGACTTATGTTGGATAGACCTAATTAGACCTAATTTGAGCGTTCCACTTTGAAGAAGCTAGTAACCGATTTTTGACTTTGAAGAAGTTAGTACCCAATCTCCCGAATTTTACTTACATCGATGCAACACGTAGATAAAACATACAAATAACATGACTAGACAGATAGTATACCTACAAATAACAATTTAATCAAAACTTGGTTATTCCATACCTAATTAAAGCTTACATTAGAACAACTCCTCATAGAATAATTGATTATCACGTCCATAATAGAACCGGGAATTCGATCGGAAAATCGTCGAAGAAGTCGTATTTCCCCGGGTTTTTCCGATCATGTCCCTCTGTAATTGCCCCAGTTAAGTTCAGCCCTTAGGGTATAATCGAGAAGACACGTGCATGACCACCGGTCTCTAATTGTGACACCGAATGGTTATCGGATGGGCATGGGCTTAGATTCTCTAAGAGATGTTTTCAACATGGTAGCCATAGAAAACCATCAATCTATCTCATAGTCAATTCGTCCTCAATTATTAATGTGAGAAGCCGTTAGTTTTTCCTTTAAAAATGGCTGGTCTCAAGAAAACATCAGTATATTTGGACTACGAACAGTTTTCGAGCGAGAGATACTCGCCACCTGCGGTTAGCGAAGTGCAAAGGCAGGGCAAAGTGCAGGGCAAAAAGTTTAGGTAGCTTTTAGAAAATAAAAAAATAAAATATTTTATTTCGGACAACAAAAGATCCATAGTTTGTTAGTAAAAAAACTTACTTAATATGGTAACTTACACCAAAAAAATAACTTACAATAACAAAAAATAAAATAAAATTACATTAAATCACCCTCCCCACGAAACATTTCCATAGGGGAGAGTTTATTCGACCTGCTATGGTTTTTAGGATGGTGTTGGGGCTGTCACGTATCCTACGCATCAGGGATGCGGTCTTTTTACGGATGATGGCAGCATAGCCATCCGTCTGATATTCCGCAAACTCCTTTTGCAGCTTGCGAAAAAAAATGCACGCTCGTATACATGAGATTGGTTTTACTAGGTTATTGTTTGAAACAAAATAGTGTCGATTCTCCTATTAGCTGTTTGTTCCGATAGCCATAATTTATTTTCAATAACGAAACTAAGCGGTAGAGGACATCAGTGGCAGCCATTGTTCGTAATTAATAGCGGGAAGAGCGTCGCATTGCGCTGCGCTAATTGCAAATCAATCCAATGTGCGATTAAACACTCTGTCAGTGGGAATGAATGTAGACAACAGTCACGCTGGTTTAGCAGGGTGGTTAGGTACTTCACAGCGATTAAGGTAAGTTATTGTTTCATAATGCACACTTGTTTCCGTCAATATACATTTCAAATATAATAAAGATAAGTACTAAGACCAAATAAATAATCAACGTAACCCAAAACAATTAAATTAATAGCTGTATCTGCTGGCAAAAATCTATTTACTTAATTATTGCCATACAGCGGGGCAATGGAGCCAGCGTCTTGGAGACGCTTCCGACTGTTAGATAGGTAGATTGTTTGCAACAGTCTGCAGTTAGCTCAATTGTTTCAATTGTAAATACTTATTATTATTATAATTTTCTTTGTGAATAAAGGCTTCTGCCCAAAAAAAAATTACTTAATAATATTTATAATTCATTATTCTATGTCCAGCAGTGGACTAATTTAGGTTGATGATGATGATGATTAATAATTCAATTTCGAAGCGACGCGTGACCCGAGAGCTAGTGAGTATCTGACGCAGCGCATCAGCATTGCCATACAGCGGAGCAATGCAGCCAGCGTAGCGGGGACGCGACGACTGGTATTGATATAGATCAGTTGAGGTACCCGTAGATTGTTTGTAACAGTCTGCAGTTGTCTCAATAGTTTCAATTGTAAGTAATATTTCTAATTTGTTTCTATTATTTGATTGTAATTTTCTTTGTGAATAAAGATAAAGTCCATTTCAATTATAATAAAGAAAAATCTATAAGTACTTAGACCCAATAAAAAATCAAAATAACACAAAAAGAAAATACTAATATATATCTGCTGTCAAAAATCAAGTTATTTAAACAGAATAATCATAAAATAAATTACTAGTGCTGCTGTTAAAGGGCATTATGTTTAACATGTACCTAGTTATCACCATCATCATCATGGTCATCTTCACATCTATACTGGTCCACTGCTGGCCTTCCCTTGATAACCGTCTTATGCCCTTAATCCCAACGCTGGGCATGCGGGCTAGGGCATCGCAGTTTGGGGGTAAAATGGTTCTGCAGCACTTATCATCACTATAATCTCAGCCGTAGGAAGTCCACTGTTGAACGTCAACGTCCCTTAAGATCGCCACAACGAGCAGTCACTTTAACGTTAACATACGGCTTCATTATTTTATGGACCGACGGTAAAAACTGTGTCGAGCAATTTTCGTCGTCGATCATTAGACCAAGCTCCGGTTTTAGGAGCACATGACGGTTTACGATGTGTGGTTTATGGTTGCTATTTTTACACATCTCTGTACAGCCTGCGAACAGGAAATAGGAGAAAAGGTTCGTTAGAATTAGTTACATTTTTTTTTGATTTATCCTAAAAAATCGGTACGTTACTTACATACCGATTTTTTAGGATAAATCAAATTTAGTAATGAAAAATGTAAATTAATTCCATAATAGCTAGCTATGCCCTCACAACAAGATATGTACGAGTACCTACACAAATTTCGAAACCCATGCTTACAGACGCACGCCATTGGGTTTACGTTTCATACTATAATAAACAAATAAATAACGCTGGACAATCCACATAGCATCATCTAGCCCCAAGCTAAGCAGAGCTTGCGTAGATGACTGATATATATACATTACATATTATACAGAAAATTACAATGAAATAATAGAAATAGATTAAAATATTATTTACAATTGAAACAATTGAGCTAACTAGCAGACTGTTGCAAACAATCTACAGGTAGCTCAACTGATCCATATCAATACCAGTCGGAAACTTTGTAACAACATGAAACAACCAGTTATATGATTCTTAACGCCATTCATCGAATCGAATATCGTTTCTTGCAGATTGCAGAGCTTCTCCGTTTTGGTGAAAATCGGCTCATAAGCTGTAATTCCTTTTGTTTCAGGTACCTACCTACTACATGCAAATACTATTTAGGATCTTTCTAGATCGCGTTCGTCGTATTACTCGCTCGACTGCCATCAGTGATAGGTACCTAACTACCTACATATCTCGAGTAAAATATATTTCCGCAGCTTTGAGCTTCAGATGGAATATCCCTCACTTCTCGCGATTTCAGACAGCCCTGTGAGGCGCCGGAAGTAAGAGGAAATGATGTGGCGAGATCTATTTCGTAGACAAGGTGAATTGGAATATTGGAAAAAATATATTTTATTGAATTTTTGAGATGGGTGAATTTGGTATCAGGCGGCAGGTATCAGTGGAACCCTTTCTGTATCGAAATATCTGTCACACGATTCTTAAGGGGGTCTTGCTTGAGGAAATGACAGTTCTCGTGTCTCATGCTTGAACACAATTGTATGCCTAATGTTTTAAAAAGTTTATGGACACAAAATTGTGGAATTGATAATAATATTTCAATTCTATCTATCTAATCCTATCGAATCCTAAAACTGGGGTTAATAAAGTCTCGAAATATCGTTTTAGAATGTTAACGATATAAACTGGCGGAATCAGTTTATATCGTTAACATTCTAAAACGAAAAAATAAACAAAACTTGTATGCAAGTAAAGAAAACAAAAAATATTGCAAGCAATGGCACAGTTAAAATCTTGCTTAAAATTATCCATTTTCAAAATCAATAAACAACTTACGTTAAGTTCCATTCCATCCCGTATTCGCTTGAATATTTTTGTAAGGTTGACCCTGTTTACCGATTTATGTCGTTCTCTGTACAAATATCCCGTCACCATACAATGTCATATCCAGCGGCAGTGCGTGTTACCCGACTCAACACCAGAGGGCCCTTCAGCTGGTTGGTCCTCTTGCGGATCATCGATACTGGCCACCACTTATCGACCGACAAACATGAACGTGTGTTTACTTCGGTTGTTAACTAACATACCAAGTGCTTACCGATCGAGCTCAAACGCTGTGTATAAAGTTTTCAAACATTATACACAGCGTTTTACAGATAGTTCGTAGATTAACTCCCGAATACTCGAAACTCAGAACGTCGATTTAACAAAACTGTCAGAAAACCACACGACTTGAGACAGTTTCCATCTGAGTTACGTTTGAGTATTCTGGGGTAGCTATTAACGACGTAATGTCGTGATATAAAAGTAAATGGGTATACTAAGCAATGAAGTTTATACGTCATATTATTACTCAGCAGAACCCGCGGGAGTGGCAATAGTATCCTAACCGCGATTGCTGAAAAATTTGACTGTCCTATAATGTACAAGTTGGTCCAAAGGACAAAATCAATAATTAATTTAAGTACTAACCCCTAGATATAAGCCAACTAACACAATGGAAAAAATTTGACTTTTGCTGCCATCATATCTGCAAACGTAAGCACTTCTAAATTTGACAAATATTTCTCAAACAACAACAGAAAAATCTTATATGAATTTTTGTTAATAATTTTATATTTATTGCTTAAAGGAGCGGTTATAGAATAAATAAAAAAAAATTTCATACCAGAATAAATACCAGCACGACCACGATCTATGCCTGACTAGAAAAACTACGTGCCGAAAGCTGCTACACATTTCGGGGCTAAATAAACTTTTCCCGCCAAATAAACCTGTAACATAAATGTCATTTTGCACCATAAAATACCTTGGTATCTTCGGTACAAAATATCGCCATTTCGCGTGAGTAGTTTTGTAAGCACCATCAGTTAGAGAAGCGCTACTTTGTATCTCATAAATAGATTGCGATCGCACGCTGGCTGGAGGAGAAATTATGGTAAAAGGGGTTTCGGTTTCCTGAAACTACGGTGAATGTACCTAGCTGTAATCTGAGGGTTTGTTGCTTGTTTCTGAATATTGCTCTACTGAAAATTGGTAACACCGTGTAATGCTTTTTGCTTTTAATTTACTTCTATACCTAACGAAGTATCATTTTAATAATACCACGATTTCGTAAGAGTATTTTTGTTGGTATATTTATATTTCGTATTGGTGTCTCAGGAAGCAACAATTTTGGTTATATCTTAGTGGCTTAGGGTAAATATTTGTGTTGCTACAACCGATAAAGAAATTGCTGTTTGTAATTCCTATCAAAAATTACTCATTACATAGGTACTTTTAGATATAGAAGTTTTCATAAGCTCTAAAAATATCTTTCGTTTTTACGAATAAAGAAAAAATGTTTCAAAATGTCTAATACATTCTCAAAACTCTCTTCTCTCCATCTATAATGTAATTTCCCAAAGTATTGACAATGGATATACTTTTAGTACAAAGGACTAGAGTCAAGGGCGGCTGAAACTCTTCAGAATGGGTAAAGTTTTGGGCGGCTGAGTCAACATGGCCGCCTTGACACGCCTCGACTACTTGGACTTAGATATCTTGATCTTGGACACGTAATAAAATAAAGAGTCATGATTTAGCTGCCTCTCTCTATTCTTAGCAGTTTTATTTTTCCTTTCTGATGCATGTCAGTGCTTGTTTCTGGATGTACCACTATCTATCTAACTAAATGAAGAACTTCGGAGACAATCGAACTCTAATAGATAGATTTCATCACGTCTAGTCTGTCCACTGTTTTTATTGTCTATGACTTTTGACACAAGAATGTTCGGAGCTCTTCTTTGTATATTAATAAACCAGCTGTTTTAGCCGTCATATTTTTTTTTGGTAAGCATGTAAATTAATTTAAATATATATCCCGGTGGCGGCCCTCGGCCACTCGGCCCACTACCATGGCCCCTGATAATGCGACCGTTGTTGTGGTAGATAATGTCGTTCAATTCACAGATAATTTGCTTTTGGTTCATACCCAGCTGAACTGTACAATATTACGGCCACCGCTTGAATAATATCGAGTTTTCATGAAGACTCGCTATTGGTTTCCATTGTTGAAAGTTCTGATCCCTTTAGAACACCGTGAAACCCACATAACGAGATAAAAGATGTTTCCGGGAGATATTTCCGATGGTTTTACGGATTTTGTGGACGACGTCTGCTGATTCAAAGAAAAAACGTAGATAAGATTCCTTTGCGATTATTTTCCCTTACTTCTTACTATTGTTAGAGAGATGAAACTTTGTTAAGATGTTTGGACGGATCAAGATAAAATTTAGCGTGCATTTAGAATAAATAATAATAAATAAATAAATAATTCTGGACAATCCACACAGCACCATCTAGCCCCAAAGTAAGCTACTCAAAGCTTGTGTTATGGGTACTAGATAACATTATATACATAGATAGATATTTTTTTATTATACATAGAAAAAATGTAGACTTAAATAACCTTAGCTACTTACTATTTATTAGCGAATACCGCATGCGAAGTCATGAGCAGAAGCAAGTTTGATATTTTGAGATTGAAGTTTTGCAGAGAAGGAATCAAATAAGGTAACGAGTACTAAGGTGAGGAATCAGAACTTATGTGAGTTTTGAACGCGATTTTCCTAACCACGCTTTTGCCTCCAGGATTTAATTTCACTACAAAGAAAGTTGTACCTACTCAGGTAAATATTGTACGCCTGACCTTGCCTGCCAGTCGCACATGCCTGCCACATAAAGTAAGAAGCTCATAGGTCTACTCAGAGTTCCCGTAAAACTTTATTGTCCGGAACCACTCAGTTCCCAGAGATGTTTGAAAAAAACAGTTGAAATGTTTTACGAGGGCCGTAAACCAGGACACGGCCGGGCGTGTTTTATGTACGCTATTGTTCGACGGGACAATTATTTTACCATTTACTTAATATCCGGTCTAAAAATACCGAGCATAGAATCTTTTTGTACTTAACACACTAATCATTATTATAAATACGAAAGTTTGGATGGATGTATAGATGGATAGATGTTTGTTACCTCTTCACGCCAAAACTACTGCACGGATCGGGCTGAAATTTCCAGGTAATTCTAATCCCGGTTTCAAACATAGGCTACTTTTTATCCCATAAATAATTTCCCATGGTATAGAAATCATCGAGTCATGGAGCTAAAATGGAGTTGGGCTGGACACATTGCAAGGCGAGGTGATGATAGGTGGAGCAAAACAACAACTGATTGGTGGCCAATAATGGGCAAAAGAAACGTTGGACGCCCGGTAGCAAGGTGGGTCGACGACATAGTACGCGTCGGAGGGCGTCAATGGAGGCGGTTAGCACAGGATCGTGGTGGATGGCACAAACTTCGGGAGGCCTATACCCAGCAGTGGGTAAAATCCGGCTGTGGATGATGATGATGATGATGATGATGATGGTATAGAAATCACCTTGAAACGTTTATAGAAACAACGCGTGCGAAGCCGCGGGCATAAACTAGTTCTAAGTAAATATAAGAGTTTTTTCAAGTTTAAGTGAACTTTTTCACGTTGAAAATAATTAAGATCGTAAAAAAGTAGATATTTTAAAAACTTGCAATTCTTTTTCATCCCCTCTTAAATCCTCAAGGAAGATCTATCACGATGAATAACGGAATTTATTACGTTTCACCAAGATTTAAAATGAGTTGGCAATCGGAAAAGCAATTTGTTTTTATAACAAGGCTTAGCAGGAAATGCTGCTGCATTTTAATGCTACATTACGGTGGTTTAATCTCGTCAGCGGAATTATTAAGTGTCCATTTTGGGTGAAAAGTGGAAAAAATAATGTGATCCTTTTCAAAATTATTAACAAACAAGCTAGCGGTTTACTTTTCTTAGATAATTGGTATAGATCATTTCGATTTAAAATGTTTGACATTTTTAAGTGTCCGGTAGGTAGGGTAGAACGAAATAAAGATTAATCTGATAATGTTCCATAAAAACAAAGAAAATTATAATCAACTAGTTTATGCCCGCGGTTTCGCACGCGTTGTTTCTATGGAAACCTTTAAAGGTGATTTATATCCCATGGGAACTGATTTATGTGATAAAAAGTAGCTTATGTTTCATTCCAGGATTAGAATTACCTGTGTGCAAAATTTCAGCCCGATCCGTTCAGTAGTTTTGGCGTGAAGAGTTAACAAACACCCATCCATCCATCTATCCATCCAAACTTTCGCATTTATAATATTAGTGTGATGTGTTATTAGTAACAAATTAAATTAGTATTCAGTATTTACAATTGAAACAATTGAGCTAACTGCAGACAATGTTCTAAGATTTGACAAGAAAGAACTTCAACATTTAAAATTCCAGTAGGTACCAAATCTTCGTGACATTTCATGTCAGTAAAAAAGATACCTATCCTAGAAATATAGTTTGCAAAGCTAGCCCCGACTCTTCAACTTTTTTTTTATTTTTGATTTAGAACCTGAATTATCATAAAGCCACGCAGTTAGCTGAATCTTGAATGTCATCGTAGAAAATATTTTCGAAAGCGTCTCTACAGGGAAAACGTATCTGAGAGCAATAAATCACTGGATCAGCGTTAGATTGAGCTGAAAATATGCCGAAGCTGAGCTGGTGGGGAATTGACTGTGAACGGTACGATTATTAGGATGTTTTGATGTTAGTGTTTGACATGCCCTTTAATTCATTAAATAAAATATTTATTTGATTCCAACTAAAAAAATATTTACTCAAGCTTAGATAATTAAGAAGTTATAGAAAATAACAGTAACAGAATAAAACAATTGTAACTAATAAATACACTTAATACTCAATACTCAATATTTTTATTGCAAACATGTTGTACATGGGATCTTAAAGATAATGTGTTTCAAACATGCACCCTGATAGGGCACGGCAACATTTAGCTAGGTGGCTAATACTTATAATCTAATAACTTATTCTAGGCACAATAATATTAATAATTTAATGGGTACAAATAGGCTTTATCTTCCTTATTATATTACTAATGAGATCTAATTAGGTAATTAAAGTTGTAACAAATTACATATCTAAAAACTCTTGTAAAGAATAAAAACTATGTTTGATCAGGAACGTTTTCAAGAGAGCCTTAAACTTATTTATTTTGGTTTCATTCTGTATTTCTACAGGAATTTTATTATATATTTTGATAGACATGGCGTAGGGTCCTGAGTGGAACATTTGCAGTTTAGAGAAGGGTATATCTAGTCTATTGTTGGGTCGGAGGTTTTGTGGTCTTGTGTAAACTTTGAAGAGGTCTAGATTTTTTTTAACAAATAAACTTATTTCTAATATATATATTCCTATAAGGGTTAATATGTTACATTTAATAAAATACGGTCTACAACTTACCATCTCATCTAGGTGATGGATGATACGTAAACACCTCTTCTGTAAAATAAAAAGCTTATTTGCATCCGTACTGTTTCCCCAAAGAATAATGCAATATTGTAGCCAGGAGTGGGCATACGCATAATAGGCAGTGGTTGCTGTTTTTGTGTCACTGATTTTCTTGAGTTCAAAAAGGGCGTATATGAATCGCGATAATTTAGATGTAATTTTTTTATCTATTTCTTAAAAATCTAAGCCGTCACCAGAAGGCAGAGTGCCCAGAATGCTGGCAGCATTCTGTGTGTGTTTAGTGTTTGATAACTATATTTTCACATAGGTATTGTTTTTATATGTATGGTATGTCTTTTATAAAGGAGAAGATTGTAATTATCTGCTGCTCAAAAATAAATAGATACATTTCGGATAGTATTTTAGATAGATAGATAAATCATTTATTTGCTTCTGCATCACACCACACAGTACATAGGTATGATTTTAAACATTTGTCAGAGAATATAATGAGCTGACAAGGAAAAATAGAATAAAATACGTAGCACAAATGTAAAAAAGTTTACAAATAAGGCAGTAATATTTTTCAGCAGTGAAGAGTTTTCTTATCTGTTATCTGTCACCTGGTACCTCCTGTGGGCTTAGGTCCAATTTCACCGGTGCAATTGAACGCGTTCAATATCAGGTAAACTCAGTATACCGCATTTTAGCGAGTTCAGTGTATTTTACTCACATAAAGTTGATCCGGTTCAAGCTCTAAATCTAGTTCGAGAGGTCACACAATAGGTAGGTATTACGAATTTGAACTCGATTAAGCTGAACTTAGTTTTGTTGATCTTAGTTTTGTCAGCAAACAGCAAAATATTACTTTAGTACAATACATCCATTTCTTGACGCTTTGTTTTCGTAACTGCGGCTTAAATTAAATAATGATAATAGGTACATTATCATCACACATCTCTGCGTAACCTAACTCAATCTGTGACGAACACTTAACGAATGATCAAATATGCAACGTTTACCGTGGAACGAGCCACTTACCGTTACAGTCCCCAAAGACGAGGTAATTCTAAATTGGCCAACTTCGAGTACAGACTGACGTATCTACTTTGTTAAATTGTTCTTAGGTTGAACTAACTTCTGCTTGTGGATTCGGCAGTGTCAATCTCAACTAGTTATCTAATTCTACATGCTTAAAATAAAATAATAGTAATAATAAATATATCTTTAATTCATTTCATTATCAACCTTTTCCCTGTTTTCTGGGTAGCTATTTATACAATGAGCTCTCTAAAGCGGAATGTTTACGTGATCTCAACTATTTCCAACTGAAAGCATATATCTCTAATATTCTTAAAAACCTTTCGTATGACTGTACCGAGGACTTGCTGATTGTTATGAAGTGACAAATTATACTTTGATTCTCTATCTTATAAATTCTCGCATAATCCTTAGCTGTTAATATGACAATTATTATAAGTAGGTAACTCATAAACTTTGCCTTAATTAGTGTAAGTTGATTATGTTTAATTCATTTCATTTAACTCTTAATCAACGAGTCAATTTATTTAATTTTATATTTTATATTTGTGTTAATTTTATTTATGCTAACAAATCAATTTTGAATCAATTTATAATTATTTAATTAATCTATTTACACAACCATCTGGAATAAATTTTAGTAATTTTTCACATTATTATTATTATGTTTTAATTCTTTCTCCTTATTTAAAGTAATCAACCACGCAGAATATTTTGTAAATCCTTAAAAATGTTTATAACAAGATTAGAATCATGACACTAACTTAATTTCATTATATTATGTTTTAAATTATTATTGTATGACGTCATCTTCTCGAACTATATTTGTAACATACCTAGTAGGGGGAGCGCAGCTGCCTATATTACAGACTTCTCAGTCTAGTTTAGGCAACTGAGGCTACATAATATTATAGTTTGAACAAGAATTTTATTTTGTACTAAACTTATTTCATAATGTTGACAAATTTATTATGCTATGCTTTGAAATTATTCTTTTTGCAATAAATTTATTATTATTATTATTATTATTATTATGTAGGTACGATTCTACATAATATTTACAACAGTTAAATATAGTTTACGCCTGTACAGAAAAGTTGAAAACTCAAAAAAAATCGCTAACCAGTTAGATTAGTTTGATAAGTGTCTCCTGCATTTTAGGTACCTAGTCATTTTGAAACAGGGCTAGCATGCTTTGCAGTTTAGTTAATCTTATAGAAAAAACTAAAAACTATGCTTAAATAAATAGCATAGTTTTGAATTTTTTTTTCGACAAAGATTCCCATAATTTTCAAAAATAAAAATAAAAAAATTGCGGTCTAATTAATAATGTTATGACTGCCATTACTCGGTAACGAGAGTAGCGCTCTAGGGACGACTTTAATGAGTAAACGTTAATGTTTATCATAATGTGAACGTGAGCGAGCGGCCGGGCGCCACCGGGTGCGTGACCAACCACGTGGAAGTATTGCAAGGGGCCCTGAGGGGGTGTGATACAAAACTCAATTATGAAATTTGGCGCGTCGGGCGAAGGTCTGTCTGCGACACAGGAGTTTGCGGGTTCTATTCCTGCCTGGGACAAATGTTTGTACGATCTGCAAATATTTATTCTGGGTGTTCTGGGTATGATAAAATATTGTATGATAAAAATGTATATGAAATATCTTTGATGTAATGTATTGTATTAGTATATCAGTCATCTAGTACCTACGCATAACACAAGCTCTGCTTGCTTGGGGCTAGATTATTCTGTGTGTATTGTCCAGCATTATTTATTTATTTTAAATAGGTGCCTTGTGAAAGTGAAACCTAACCAACGATGTTGTATTCAACATCGTTGGTTAGGTTTCACTTTATAAAAATACCTATTCCTGAAAAGTATCAGCAACTATAGAACTCACCTGCATGCGAACAGAACACTAATTTATTTATGCTTTGCTGGAAAATGCTCTGCTAACTTTACAGACACCTACACAAACCGCAGAAAATCAGGCTAGCATTAGCTAAGGAATCCTTCTGTGTGTGTTTTTAACACCTCCACTGCGAGAACCAAACCATTTGCAAAGCGTGGTTATGGCAAATCTGTCCATGTTTGGAGAGGCAGTGGAAGTATATGAGTTGGATTGGATGTAGTTGAAATTAAAGATGCGCGACTGTGAATGATTTCATTGAAATTATTCCACTTCACAAATCATTCGAACCTTTCGAATGACTAGGGCAAATTAGTAACTAATTTGGTTAGTAATGGCGAGTGGCGTCGAATAAAGAATTGATTTCGCTAAATTGCCATGAATTAAATGCCATTACTAACTAAATTAGTAACTTATATGGTTAGTAATGGAAACTACTCGAGTCTCGCAGTCGAACTCAATTCGTTATTCGACGCCTCTCGCCATTACTAACCAAATTAGTAATTAATTAATTACTTAATACTATCACTCAGTATTAAAAGAGGTGTTTTCTTCACCAAGTCTGGAAACGGAATGCCCAACCTGTCGTGTTTTCCCCTCCAAAACCGCTTCTGCTCAATATGACGTCGACGAACCACAGACAAGACTGCGCTGCAGGCTGCAGCCCAGTCTTGACGTCAAAGTCAAAATAGACGAAAACACGAGAAGTCGTCAACTGTCTACAAAGAGAATAGGTACATAATAACTAAGTAGATTAATATAAGTCTTAAATTACTCTAATGGTTATAGGTATTTTATCTTAGATATTAGTTTCAAAATGATTTACAATTTTATTCAAATCAAACACCGAAATCATTACAATATATTTCGAATGATTTTGAGGGATTTGTTGTATCTTAGAAGCACAATTTTGATAGTTTTGACAGTTCTGACAGTCAGCGGTAGGTAACGAAAACTATTTTTGTGTTGTGTTTGCATAATACCAATATGCAATCCCATACTAGCCCCTCTTATCACGTAATTTTCCACAACTTTAGAGTGCTTTTAGTTTAAAACAGATTATTTCTGCCCCTATGTGCGGATGCGGACTCCACTGTCGCTTTTAATCAAGCGTTCGCTCGCTGCAGATTAAATCGTTTTAACGACCTGTCTATCGCAGGGCAAATTAAATGTGAAACCACTCTGCAGCTATTTATCTGAGAGGCTAGGTTAACCTGTAGCATGCAGAGAAATAATCTGTTTGAATTTTAAATAATATAATTTACCTACCTATTATGGTGAAATTGTTTTATACCCAAGCCATTTAATAAGAAAAAGCCGCCCAATTCGACTTATAAAAGTTTTCTATTAGGTATCTATCTAAATGTTTGGTGAGCATATTTTTCTATTTTGTACTCGTATTGTTTATTGTTTTATTCATATCATTTATTGTGATTTTATGCATACAGGTATTATTCTTAGGTGTGGGTAGTCTAAGTGGGTACACAATGCATACAAACCCTGTCACGGCACTCTATTTTCAATTATTTTGGGTTCGCTCTTGTTAGATTGATAACTTTGATACTTCATATTCATAGAATTCATTAATTTAGGAATGTCATGTTTAAAAAAGTATTGGTTATGTGTTTAAATAAAAATTGAATTGAATAAGATTAATTTTTCAGTCTAATAAAACGATCGCAAATTAACGTCAGATTATTATGAATAGTCAAATTATATCAATTTAATCCATGTCTAGGTAGGTAATACAAAAACTGTCATAAAAAGTAGGTATGCTTCTTCTTCTTCTATCTCCTTTAATAGTCCACTGCTGGACGCAGGCCTCCCCCTGATAAACGCCTTATTGGTTTTTATATGATGGGCATGCCCAGCGTGGGGATTCTGGGCACTAGGTACCCCTGTTATATAAAAGCTATTCTTAGTGTGTACAAAAGTATATTGACATCTATACATCAAATAAAACAAAAAGTTACATGTCGTGATTATGTAGGTACCTACTTACTTAATCTGTAGATAGTATGTATTCACTCAATAGCTAGTAAGTTCTACCTATTTAGCTTTAAAACCATAAAGTACTAAAACCACAGCCTTCTTAACCTACAGTTTTCCCCTTAGTGGGGATTTCAGGGGGGAAAACTGGAATAACCCCATAAAACAGTATAATAGGTACTGAATTGTTAGCGATTTGCTTCGGGATTGGCAATCCGTCTGTAACGGTCCGTAAACGCGCCGTTCGCGGGTGATTGGCGGCACATCCACATTTCTATCAGTTTCCTCGAGGCAAAGTAAACGTGGCCATGCAGTAAGACAACGTGCTGCCATGACGGTCCTTCCACATTATTAATGAAATATTGAAAGAGTACATTGCTAATGGATAGAAATACTTTCCATAGAAGGAGGCCAGCAGTAAGTTGTATCATCTAAACTTAAATAACAAATTAAATAAGTTAAACTATTTTCCGCTATGTTGTGGTAACAATTATATGTTACATCAGCTGTAGTATTATAAGTTCTAAAATTAAATCAAACGGTGTTATACCAAATGAACGTTAATGAAATGAAATTAGTTATTTTGTCATTCGACTAAACGTGGGGCACCCCTGTAGGCCTAGCACGGGGATTGTTGTCTAAGGTAGAATAGAAAAAAATTACGTCTCACCGTCATCGAATGCGTAATATGTTTGAAACTTGAGTTTCAACTTCAATAATTTACGCAATGTATGACAATGCGATGTCATTCTTCTCTATTCTACCCTAGACAACTTTCCTAGTGCTAGATCTACTGAAAGACAAATTTATAGGAACTAAATTATATACCTAATATACCTAAACATAGACGAAGCTTTACACAACATATACATACTACCTATCGCTACTAAACTTTACCTATCGCTCGAAACTTTACTACGAAACTTTACCGATCGCTTATGTATTAAATGAAACAGTTGGTTTAAGCAAAATATTAGCCTAAAATGTCTCCGATCCATATCGGAGGAAAAAAGGCGGAACTAACAATAAAAAAAAACTTTACCTATCATATTTAACTAAGATAAAATAATTTTGGTGCAGTAGATATTACCTATTACCTGCGAAACCGAGTAAATTCATGCTACGAACCTACATGAACATCTGTTCAGTAATGTACTATGCAAACCCATCGATGGTCGACAACACCCCGCCGCGCTATAAGTCGTAATTACAGTGTTTGTTCCACTTCCACCGACAACGGAATGGCTCCATCACCAACCCCGCAATGTTTAATGGTAAAATAATATTTTTGAGAAAACAATGCCCTACTTTATCGGAATGAAAATATATTTCTAATTTAATAACCGTAGCTCTATTCTATTTGTTTTTATTTAATTACCATGCCATAGCAGACTAGAGAAATTATAGATTGATTTAATAACAATGTACACATTACCACCAAGATTTACAGCAATAAAATTCATTTTCAACACACTTGCTCATAAAATGGCTCTATGGTCACCGTAATTAGGCACAGAATGACACCCACAATCAAACTGTGACTTTTTCATTGCTATAACTCACTAGTGAGTTATAGTTTTTTTTTTTTATTTGTTGAGTTGCTTTCTTCTTAAAAAAGTTTTTATTCAAAAAAAAAGATCGTGTTCAATAGAACAAATAAATTAATGTTCCTATTGCTTGCT
The DNA here is from genome assembly GCA_949316285.1 of Eupithecia subumbrata. Classification (NCBI taxonomy): domain Eukaryota; kingdom Metazoa; phylum Arthropoda; class Insecta; order Lepidoptera; family Geometridae; genus Eupithecia; species Eupithecia subumbrata. The sequence continues at coordinate 1,134,578 of OX438628.1, read as the reverse complement.
CATTTCATGCAACTTCTTATTTCAATAGATAATTTTAACTCGTACGTGTTTGATAAATAAAACTTTCACTGAAATATAACTTTTGTTTTCTCTGTAATAAAATGAGTTTTTATTGTTATTTTATTCACAAGTGTGTTGAAAAACGTCGTATGATACACGTGTGTCCGTGTGTACCGTCCTCGGCTCGGCGTCTCGGCGGTAATCACCAATGTTACACACTAGTACCATAATGTACTATTATCATTTATTCAAACAAATAAAAAAGTACATTCGAAACGATTTTCGAAATGCACATATTCTACGAAGAAAACATAAGCGTACCTCGGAGACTCGCCCATTTCGTCCACACAATAGTAGCGTCTCAAATATACATGCGCAGCTGTGTTGCACTACATGCGCAACAATGTGTGTGACGTCTAGGGTAATGTCAAGAATATATTGTGCGAGTGATTAATTTTTATTTTTTATTTTCCTCTCACTAAAGGTATTAAACCTCAAAAAAGAAGAAATTTCGTATGTCCATGATCATACACACAAAAAAAAATCTTGACAATTCACACAACATTATCTAGCCCCAAGCTAAGCAGAGCTTGTGTTATGGGTACTAGATAACTGATATACTTGATACAATAAACTACTAGATAGATATTTTTTTATTTTACTTAGAAAACATCCAGAACACCCTGAACAAATATCTGCAGATCGTACAAACATTTGCCTCGAGGCGGGAATCGAACCCACAACCTCCTGCGTCGCAGGCGAACCTTCGCCCGCTACGCCACTGAAGTCGTCAAAATATCGAACACCATAGATAGATCTGAAATAAATCACCATCGACGCAGCGTCGTCTGTCAAAATCATTAACCATACCTGCGCCATGTACCCCGTGCATTTGGAACGCAAACCGACCTCGACTAAGGGCTGGCGCGGCGGTGTCTATTCTATACATTAGTATTATTATATATTCTCTGTCATAGTCATAAGTGTCGTTGGATTTGTGACGTTAGCGTGGTTAAATATATGAAAAACGAAAGACAATCGCGCCAGCTCTTAATAATTTACCTTTATCTACCTATATACTACATTCTTGTACGTTGTCATTCGATTGTTTGACGGTGTTTAAACGAAAGACGGTGACTGTTGTTATAACGAATAAACTATCTCAGTTCCAGAATAAAGACAAAACACAAAATAAAACAAAAGAAGGCTTTATCCGTCGCACTGTACAATACAATGACGATACCTAGACTGACGGTATCTGGAATGACGGTATCTAGAATACTTCCTTATAAAAATAGTGAAAAAATCATATTATAAATTTAAAAGTAGGTAACCATAATCAGGTACTCCTGTCCGTTTTATACAACCTACCAACTACGAAGTAAAATGTTCCACTCATAATACCTACGGCATACCTACCTAACCTACTAAAAACATACTTATTTGGTAATTACGCCGAAAAGCGCCAATTTAAACAGGCTATTACGGCCTATTATGTTTGCAAATGAGGTGGAAACCCAGACGAGCTCATGAGGTTTATCATAACAAGTTGTTTTCGCGAAAACGTGTAACTAAAGCTACCGTTTCACTCGGTTTTCAGAAATAGATTTGTAACGGGAAATTTTACTATGATTTGTTCAGTTGTGTGTAACAATTGAAACAATTGAGCTAATAGCAAACTGTTGCAAACAATCTACAGGTAGCTCAACTGTTCCATATCAATACTAGTCGGAAGCGTCCCCAAGACGCTGGCTGCATTGCCCCGCTGTATGACAATGCTGATGCGCTGCGTCAGATACTCACCAGCTCTCGGGTCACGCGTCGCTTCGACCAGACGCTCAGATAATTACTTAAGAGCCATAATATTTATATTTTACGAAGCTTTTTCAACCTTACGCTTTTAAAAGGACTCAAATTGGTAACAAGTAAACACTTTAAGATAAACTCAATTTAATGTAAAGGAATACGAGCTTATTTTTACCTTAATCTGCCAGTTTTGGAACCCTAAAATGGCTATTGTCTAGAGATCGCGAGCGTCGGCCAAAGATCTTACGTTTTCTCAAAGCAAGATCTTTGCTCGTTTGGCCGGTGGAATGGCAGCTTTAGAACGTAAAAACCGAGGCTGGAATGTAAATAAGACGAAGCTGATTTGAGGGGATTTTCTGAGCTTACTGCTTGGATTTGCTCTTTATGGCTTAGGTGTACCGCGTTATTTGTAAACGTAGCTTAGCCTTGTGTTTTGATGATACAAAAATGCGATGTGGATGCATTTGAGCCCATCATTCAGATTGCAGTTTTCAAGATTTTAAAAACTTTATTTCTTTAGCTTTACAAAATAAGCACTTTAGATAATTTAAACTATAAATAACTAGCGACCCGCCCCGGCTTCGCACGGGTGCAAATGCTGATACTAAATATACTACAGAATCGGCCCCCCGGCATCCATACGTCATCCATACGTCCATTACATAGCTGTCATTTGCGTTTTGTTATTCCAAGTCTGACTTTTTTTTGCTATATCACGTTTTATAATAACTGACGTTTTATATCAAGTCACACGGGAACGCTATCGAACGAGATAAACAGTATCCTATGTCCGTCTCCTGGCTCTAAGCTACCTACCCACAAATTTTCAGCCATATCGGTACAGCCGTTTTTGAGTTATAAATAGTGTAACTAACACGACTTTCTTTTATATATATAGATTACTAGCTGCTGCCCGCGGCTTCGCCTGCGTAGTTCCCGTTCCCGTGGTAATTCCGGGATAAAACATAGCCTATGTCCGTCTCCTGGTTCTAAGCTGCCTCCCCACCAATTTTCAGCCAAATCGGTTCAGCCGTTTTTGAGTTATAAATAGTGTAACTAACACGACTTTCTTTTATATATATAGATTATATATATTAAATTATTATTCATTAAGAAATAAGTGTCGTTGATTTTCTCTTCACTTAAATTTTATTGTCCACTAATGCAAGAAGTGAAAATGAAACCACCAATCCAGCAATTGGCCGTTAATTTAAAGCAAACAATAAATAAATAATAAAATAAATAAATAAATAAATAAAAAACAAATATAAAACTTTTAACTCCATCATGTTTATTTACACTTACATAAGTCATTTAAAACGTATATTTACCATATTGAAACAAATATATTTTAATGTCTCCCTATTACATTTTTGTCGAGCTTTACGTGTTCTGAATTTCCTTAATAGAATGGTCCAGCCAAACAAATAGCACAGTAGGCGTAGAAACCTCCATTAATACACCCAACTTACCCGAAGGTAATTTTCTCATTTCTTTAAAATCCACCTCACAAAAGGCGCCGACCTCGTGCCCGTGCCTCGGAGATAAAACACAATCGTCTGCTACATATTGGTCTTCCTCGACCCTCGTCACACCAAATGAATACAACAAGTTCGAAACAAACTGCTATTTATTCTAAGCTTTTGCGGGTTTCCTATTTATCAAGGCGCTCTTCGAGTCTTAATTTATGTTTCTTTTGAAGGTGAAAAAATCTTTTTTGTTGCTTTCTTTTGTAGGCTGTAGGATATTTATGGAATTAACGTTTCGGAAGGTCAGAGGGAGATGTCGGTAAGCGAGATTATCAACGCTATGGTTCTAATAACTCGTTATAAATACTGAAGGTTGTTAAGAATACATCAAAATTTTTATTACATAGCATATTCTTTGCAGTAGAATACGAGTATCATATCAAAACCGTCTCCAAAACGAGATAATAACGTTCGTAGTGAACCCGCTCACATACATATAGACATGAATAACGTTAAACGTAATTATGTTATCACAATAAAACTTTTAAAACCATCATTGGTTTAACACTAAAGTTTTCCACTAAAGTTGTTCAAATAAGGTTCGTAGTTAACCCACTTAGGTACATCCATAATGAACTCGTCAAACTACGATAGTTTTTATAGTAAAACACTAAAGTTATTTACAACGTGATATTAAGCATGACTTAAGTTTGAGCTTTCCAATATTTCGTCACAGTTTACATGCGCCATGATCACGGAATAACTGACGGCACTGCGGATGAGTTTTTATTGGCAGACATCCTAATTTTTTGTCTTTTGCTTTGTGCCCAAATAATGAAAAGCTCAAAACTCAAATCATGGTAAACATCCCTTTATAAAATGACTTAAGTGTTGATCATGATGGCTTTAAGTTTTATCGTGATAAATAGATAACGTTTAACGTTATTCATGTCTTTAGGAACTTTGTTTTGGAGACGCTTTTAATATGCTATTCTCCTGCAAAGAATATGCTATGTCGTCGACTTGTTGATGTATTCTCAACAACCCGTTGTTGAAGTTGTTAAAAGTTGGAACGTTACTAGTTACATCTACTCTCCGCCAGACTTGTTAAGCGCATTACAAACTTTAGATCACGCTGCACTAGACTTGTATTGCCTCGAGCATTTCTTGGAAGTTGGCTTGGCTTGCTCAGCAAGTATTCTATCCTCTAAGCTAAGTCAGTTGTGAGTAATTAGAGATAATAATACGGCCTTATTTATGTCATATATGTCAGTTCATTAACCAACCAAAAACATACGCTACACCCAATTTCTTAATTTCATTTCATTTTCCCCAACATTTTCTTGTTATTTAACTATAGACAAACTTTTTTAATTTTTTTCATAAGTAACTTTGGGTATTTTTCGACTTTTTTCAAAATATTTCGAAAAGTATAAAACCTACAGAAATTTAAAAAAACTGTTTTGAAATGTACATACATTTAATTTGATACACCACTTGACTTTGTAGATCTCTTTTAAAATTTCGGAATCTCAATTTGTATGGAAAATTTTCATTTTCATTTATTTTTCTTAAAATCTGTACAGGCGCACGAAATATATTATTATTGTAATTTCAAGTTAATAGCTGCGGTAGTTGTTGAGATTAAGGTGGGAAAAAAGGACAGACAAAGCGAGATCATACAAAATTTTCGAAACCGATCTTCGATCTCGAAACCATAAAGAGCACAACCATTTGTAAAATGAGGGCCCTTTTACAAACATCTCGACTCGGGCTGACTTAGTCCTTTGTACTTTCTGTCCCATTCAAGTATACAATAGTAAAAGAAACTCCTCGGGCAGCCCTCCCACGCCGAAAAACCAATATTAATTTAATTTCGACGCACTTCATCAGTTTAACATATTTCTGAATATTGTAATTTCTGTCAGCGAATAATAATGAAGATTCGTGAATTTCAGCGTCCAAACGGCCACCTTCACCTGCCGGCCACTGAAACGATACTCAATTAGATATATCACTGAAATGATACTTCAATATCATAATATTGAATATTCGTTGAAAAATATAACACAAACGCAGCATCAGTAATAAGAAGTAATAAAAGTCATAGATATGATATTCTGATACGAGTAATTACAATTTAGGAATAGAAACCAATTAAAGCTAGTCTTTACAGTTGAAAAAGTGGAGACTGTTGCAATAAATATAGAGGTAGTTCAACTGATCCACATCATCCATAACTCCAGTCGTCGCGTCCCCAAGACGCTGGCTGCATTGCCCCGCTGTATGGCAATGCTGGTGTGCCACATGATATTCTGATGAAAGCACAGTGGAGTACCATCATCTATATCCTATAAATCCAAGAAGGATTTTGTATATAGGTTTCGTTTAGCGTAACATAACTTTGTTACTCCTTTGGTGTTCCAAAAGTGTTAGAAATCGTGTTCAACATTGGCTCTCAGCCTCGGCTACACGCCATCCAGACACCGTTCAATTTAATTAAGAGCTCGCTCCGGTCCGATCCGGTTTGAGCCGGTATCAGGCTATACCAAGAAGAGAAGGCGTCACAAACAAACTAATGATTTAATTCCAAAAGATCCCATCTTAATGAATTATATTAACTACGCAAATTAAATAACCTCTTTGCTGCTGGATCCAGGCATTGTGAGCCTCTTTGACAGATCTTTCTAACTTTTCTTATTTAGTTTCTACCTAATTAGTTAGTACGTAAGTTAGGGCAGCGTTAGAATGGAGCATATTCGATGGATCAATCCGTCTGTTTATTGTTGTGTTTTGGTCATTTATAATAAATAGCGCGTGTGGTCAAGATGAAGTATGTATAATCAAATGTACATAAATGCCTAAAACAATGTACCTATCTAAACTTTGTTTACTCGAGTTACCATAAATATTAATAAAGTACGAAGGCAGTTAAATGCATTAAAAATATAATCGCACCTTACTTATCAAACTGTATAAATAAATGCCTAACGGAAGGTACTTTCCCCGACTCGCTTAAGATTGCCAAGGTCAGCCCAATCTACAAATCAGGGATTAAGACTGACCCAGGAAATTATAGGCCAGTCTCAGTTTTGCCGGTAATGTCGAAAATCTTTGAGCGCATTCTGTATAATCGCTTAAATGACTACCTTGTTGAAAAAGACTTCTTTATCAGTGAACAATATGGTTTCCGTCCAAAGTCAAATACCCTATCCGCCACAATAGACTTAATCACTAAAATAAAAACTAACATAGATCAAAAGAATATTGCAGTAGGTATATTTATTGACTTAAAAAAAGCATTTGACACAGTCTGTCACAAAAAGCTGTTACTGAAATTAAATAACATAGGAGTTACAGGAATTGCGCTCAAAATGTTTGAATCATACCTGGGAAATAGGCGGCAAGTTGTTAAGATCAATAACTACGAAAGTAGGTCACAAAATGTGACTTACGGGATTCCCCAAGGCACAATTGTCGGGCCATTAATTTTTTTAATTTACTTAAATAATATCAATAAAATAGGTCTATCTGGACACTTAACCCTCTATGCCGACGATACGTGTCTATTTTATTTTGATAAATCTATTGAAAACATAATGACTCACGCTCAGAGGGACCTTAATATACTAAACGAATGGCTAAAATTTAATCTCTTGACAATCAATACAAAAAAAACATCGTACATGATATTTGCTGCAATAAATAAACCTATCCCCAATTTTCCTCCTCTTATCTTAGACAATGATATCATTAAACGGAGTGATAAAGAAAAATACCTCGGCTTATGGTTAGATGACAAACTAACGTGGAAATCTCACATCAATCACGTCAAGTCAAAGTTAACGGCTTTATTAATATCATTACGCCAAATAACACACTGTATTCCAGCCAAAGCACGCTCAATTATTTATAATTCCTTAGTTAAATCGCACTTAATTTATCTTATCGAAATTTGGGGATCAGCCGCTAATACAAACTTAAATCCTCTCCAAAGGGCACAAAACAAAATTATAAAAACACTGTATCATTATAAATACCTAACACCAACGAAAGAACTATATAATGAAACCAAATTATTAAACCTTAAACAAATGTATACATACTGTACTTGCATCTTGATAAGAAACATTAATTCTAACTCAATAAAATCAAACCTACAACTACGCAAAAAGAATAATCAATACACATTTAGAAACAAATATAAACTAGAATTAGCTAAAGCACGTACTGATTACGGCAGGAAAACGATTGTATACGAGGGAGTGCAGTTATTTAATAGCTTGCCTAACGAGCTCAAGGAATGTTCTAGCATAAACATGTTTAAAACAAAATTAAAAAAATACATTTATAGCCTAACCTAAACATAAGTTAATATAGCGTACTAATATTAGTTTAAACATAATTCTTAAGAACTTTGTATCTCATTATAAGTGAACATTTTTGTTTTATGAGAATAAACTTCTTTAAACCGAATCTCAGTTCTAGGTGTATCTCACCCATGGACCCCATTTTATTGCACCATGCTGGTCCTATCCCGTCCTCGCTATAAAACCATAGATTTCCCATTTTTCTGTTTTACGGCTAAGGCATCGTATCTTTTGCATCAGCTAGTTTTTTATATATCTGTATCGAAATAAAACAATATCGATGGCAATAAAACGTGCCCACACGACCACGTACACAAGATATAAGTATAACGTACAATATAGAAACAAGGACTTCGAACAAGGTAGATCCCTCTCACACGACGCTGCTGGTGACAAACGAATTGTTGGGTTTCGCGCTTGCATCGAATATTTAATCAATTTAAAATAGCTCTGTAATTTAAGTATAAATATTCCAATGAAAACATCTTTAAAGCTTTATCATCTATAATTGCACGCTGGTAACCACCTTATGAGCACGCGACATTGAATTTAACGTTTTAAACTTGAAAGATTTGAAACACAAAATGATGTCAAAAGAGCGTACAGGAGCGTCAGTGCCAAGCGTCGTAGGGCAAACCTGAATAACTGGCGCTATGGGACTGTAGTGTAGAGTAGACCCAGGAGTGGGTGAAGTATGGTATGTAGTTTTCGATGATGTTAAAGACTGGCACAGTTTACAGGCCAATCATATTCAGCAGGGGGTGAAGTCAGGTTGTAGATAATGATGAAACACGATCGTAAGTCACATGTCGCGAGTGTTGTGCCTTCGTGTAAGAACTCGCGTAGGGTACAGTCGTAAAGAAGGAATGTTACTTGTATCTACTTTTACTGCTGCGATAAATTTCAGCAGCCTTCAGGTAGTGCTGCTGAATAATCGCTGAAACGTTCGGATGGAATCGGCTCCGCTGTTTTACTTAAAACGTTGTGGATTCTGTCTCGTTTGCTTTTCGATTCTCTTGTATCTTTCATTGCGATAAAGTGATTTATAAATTGGACTTAGCTCCAAAATTAGCAGAGCTTGTGTTATGGGCGTACAGGTGATATACCAGGTTACTTTTCTTTTATGCAATATCTTTTTCATTATTGTAATCTTTTAAATTATATTTGCAATAGCTTTTCAAACTTGTCGGGCCAAATGTCAGAGTTTCACAAAGTTAAATATTCATTTAATCTCAGATACAAATGTATCATACTCACAACTTTGTAACTAAGTTGTATAAATTTGAACATTGCAGTTGGCAAACATATAAATTCTGTAACAGTATTTAATTCAGCTTTAGTATTCAAACAAAACGGCTCAAAACTGCGTTTAGTTCGTTTCATACCATAAATTTCCACTGCTAAGCTGGAACGTCACGTGAGCAGCGGGCCGGCGAGTGCTTCCACTGATCGGTAACCCGAATAACGTCACATAAAACGGTTCGCCGGAATACTAAAATCAGGTCATTGCGGAGCATCCCTTACCGGCCTGACGACGCTAGCTTTTACTCGGCGACCTGTTACATACGTCTTAGTGCAGCCAACTGTAACTAAATACTAGCTTTCAAGAGGGTCTATGAAATTAGGGTTTCAAGTTGTTGTATGGTTTCTTATAATTACGATTGACTTGTTGTGATGTTTCTATGTTAGACTACCAAAGGTTTGGTACGAACTACGGTACATTTTCGGAGGTAAATATATTTTCGAAACTGCGAGTGGAAGTTCATCTGCTTACCGTGACTATTTACAGTAGCAGTGTCCGTCACTTCGGATTGAAAATATATGGAATAGTAGAAAACATTTTTTTTAATATAGTGGTTTACTTCTCTACCATCAAGATTTGGTCAGCTAAGGCACCTTAGTTTTGAAAATTCGAGATTCCAGGACCTTTACCTCCTAATACGACAAGATTTACAAGTAGGTAAAATACTCCGAATGCTTCTCGAAACGGTTCTTAACTTCCATAACAAAGTCCTCAAGAAGATCAACATCGTCGTGAATATTACATGATATTAACTGCGTCGTTAAACTTGCGCTAGACGACGGCGGCCCGTTTGAATTATACTGAGTGTGCCTAACGGCTACGGCGCTACGCCGTTGGAAACCGCTACGAAGCTACGGCGTAGCAAAGTGCTACGAGATATAATGTAGCAAGCTATGAAGTTTATTTTATCTCCTTTTTTGCGCAGTTTCGCCCATGTGGTAGGTACCTAGATAAAACCTAGCCTCAGGAACTCGGCAATAATATACCTAACTATCACTGATGGTTTTTTTGTATCGGATCAGTATTCCTGAATATTATCCATTACAATAAAACAAACAAAATTTCGCTTCTTTGAAAATGACTATACACGTAGATTTGTATTTCTATTGAAATAGCAAACTACTGAAAATAGATTGATCTGTAACGAAACAAACCAAAAAAACTAAGAGCTGCTTAAAATAGCAACAACTATTTATATCGAGAAAACACAAGACACTATCCAGTAGGCGTATTAATTAAATACAGTGCAAATATAGTTCTAGTTTAACGTTCCTTATAGAGACATGCAGAGGTTATGTATGTGTGTGTGAGCTCATCTCGCCGCAAATTAGTCACGTACCGCCGGAGGACAGATCTGTGATGGCTAGCTGCAGATATATGTGGTTATACATGTATGTTTGCTATATTAGTGGTATATTACACTGCGTTTTGAGACACAAGATATATCTGATACATGTCGCTGTAGTAAAGAATTCGGTAGAGCTAGTCACCTTCAAATCGTATCAAATGTAAAGTTTTACAAAGTAAAAAGTATTTGTTCTGTGTCACAAAATTACTAGCAAAGTTGACTAGTACCAACTTTTGTAACACACGAAGCAAATATCAAAGTGCTTTTTTCCTTTAGACCTTACAGAACTCTCGGACACGTCACAAAATTCAAGTTACGCAAGTAAAACTAGGAAATAAAGTGATCACTTTGATTTTTTGTTCATTTCAATCTTTAAAAGGTATATTGACTTCCTCTGCTAGGTAAGATATACTCTTAAGTACTCAATACTGAATTTATAGCATTCTATAGGTGTACGTGTGTAGGCCGTAGGGCCGCGGTGTAAGAATATAGACCGCTCCAACTTAGCCCGTGGATGTGGACAAAGGTCCACGAAGGGAACACACCAGAGGAAGTCCAGAAGCTTCCCACTGTGTATTTACCAACACCGTTACTGCGATCACCAATCCGCCTGCCGAGCGTTCTGATTACGGTACAACCCCCCAATATGATGGCAACAAAAACAATATGGCCCCAATCCCCCGGCAGCTCCGCTATTCTTGGTCACGGGGTGGTGGCCGCGGTAACGGCCGGGGGTGCTAGCAGAGCCGCTATTTGTGGCGTCGTTTTAAGGAGGCATATGTTCAGCAGTGGCTGGTGATGATAAGGGTACAGAGGCTTTTATAATCTAGATAATTATGTATCACTATAGACCGTACTGGCAGTAATGAGCCTCTTTTTTTCACGCCTGCTTAATTGGTAGCGTACAAGCCCATCCACAGTCTTTCAGGCCACCCCCCGACGATACAACCGACCACTTGGCAGGTGGTCTGTCTTGAGTACGGATGTCTCCTTTCTATCGGGTACCACTCAGAGGCAGCCTTGGTTTTTCGGTTGGCGACTAAAAATAAAGCGAGTGTGCATTTCCTTTCTTACCTGCTAAAACTATCTGTAATTTTTCTCACTTCCTTTCTCATTGTTTGCGGATCTTCGGAATAACATTGGGTTACCTCATTAAAAATTATAATGAGTACGGTAACGTGCTGATGTAAATTGATACACAGACTTCATTATTTTGATTTCATTATAATGTATTGGTTCATTTATATTCATTCTGCGGTGAATTGAACTCTATTATAATAATTTTGGGTACGTTTCTTTTTATCTCTTGAAAAATATTCGGGTTTCGTGTTATTACTGAATCTGTATTTTATAAGGGAATTTACAAAATCACAATTTCTATTTATAGGAGCAAAACGGGATTTCTTAAGGATTAGTAAATAAACCAACTTAATTCAAATTGAATGAGGACAAAAATAAATAAAAGTTACATAAGTAAGTCTTCACAATTACTAAAGAATCATTATCAACTCAACAAGAGCTTGTCTCAATTTGTTACACGAAACTCTCTTAATAATTACGAAGAGAAATTTAAATTCACTCAAATTTATTTGAAATTTAAGTTAAGGGGGGTTGAAAAACGTAGAATTGAATCCGCGACTAAATACGGCCCTTTAACCCCATCCTCCTCAAACCCCCTTAACCCCTCGTGTTGGCGCCAATTGAATTGTTTTTTACACGCTTGTCCCAAACACGACTGGCTGTCGGAATTAGAGACTATTCGCATGGCTCTAATATTGTTACTTTTTGCTGGATCCAAGCAGGAATTTTTGTACATTGTTCATTTAATTTGTATGATATTTTTTATTACTACGACTTCTTTTATTCAATAGTAACCTGGGCAAGTTATGACTTTAGTTCCTTTCCTTTTTAAAGCACACTAAAAGAAACATAATATTATGGTAGAACCTAGAATAGAACTTAGAAGATCACAGCAGCGAGCTTTTTCTCTATATAGTAGAAAGGTAATTAAGGTATGGAGACTAAGACCAAACTTATTTCTACTAGAGGCGAGTCTTTGTTAGATTATGACAAAATTGATAGCTTTTCTAAGGTAAAAGATAAAATAGGTTCTCTTTGAACCAATATCTTATAACCGAACAATCTCCGGTGTGCCGCTGCCTTGTTCGCGTCGCAAACGAGAATCACACTTGGTCTACCTTTTTGTATGAGATACGAGTAGTTCCATGTCCGCACGATAGAGGCGCTGTACCAAATTGTATGGAAAAAGGAGACGTCACGGTCACGTCTCTTTACAAAAAGGACTCACCACTCTGATAATCATCAAAATGACTTTGTAATACTTGGGCATCACCATATCAGTTCGTTGACAGACTCTGTCTCTGCCCTCCTCTATTTATACGCCGTCAACTGAGACGCTTCATCATCAGCATTCATAACACGTCCACTGCTGAACGGCAACCCCCCAAACAGGGAGGGTTTTCCCATATTCACCACGCTTGGCAGGCAGATTGATGGACGTTGGAGGTGCTTAAATACCATAGAAGGAAGCTTCTGCTCTTCCTCTGGCCACTGTTTCCCTGAGTTCCCTGTAATTACTCCACGGGCAGAGTTGAAGAGGTCGAAAGAAACTGGGGGTTAAAGAGTGTTAAAGAGTTGGCTTGTGGGTACGCTACCAACTCAAGTGGTCATGTGCAATTCATTTTTATCAACAAAAAAATATGCATAAAAGAATTTTCTTCTTCGGGAACATTATTTTTTGTTATCGTGTCGAATGGAGAACACGTTCTGCAAACCTTGTGTCGGACGTAAAAATAGGTTAAAATCTGCAAGGCGGTCTAGCTTCGTGTGAAATGTGAATTAGTGGCATTTCAAGTGTCTGAGGCCATGTCGCTAGTTTGAGCGAACTCGCTTAGTTCAACGGAGAACGAAAGGATTACAGAGCCGATCGTTTCTGAGCTGAATTAAAAAAGTTATGGACGAATAGACAATTTTGTCGATCGTTCGCGGATTTGGCAACTTTGAAGGTTGATCGAATTGAATTTGTGTGTTTAGAACTTGTTCTTTGTTGTTAGAAGATAATATTCTTTGTAAATGTTATATAGTCTGAGTTTCTTTAATACCTATTAACTTTCTTAAAATACGAAAAATCATCAGATTTCAGTAAGCAACGTGATTATATAAACTACTCAGTGTACCTACTCATATTTTATGAGAAATAATTTGCATTTACTGAAACAGACATCAAATTTCTCAAGAAAGATTTGTTAAAATTCTTTTGAAACTTCAAGAGGTAAAATGAAAGAGATATTTGTACCCATCTTTTGAGGAATATTTTATTACACAGCAATTTAATAGAAACGTTAATAAAAGATTCTGTAAAACGGTGTTCTCATTGTTTGAACGCAAGGATTAATTATTACCAAGTTGTTTTTTAATTTCTTTACTAATCGCAAAGTTTTAGAGTCCCACAGGACGTGGACAAATCTTCAAGTTAAACTTAAAGGAGCGTACCTACTTTGAACATATTCGGGTTCATTAACTAACCGGCAAAGGTTACAAAATAATACATATCTAAAAATGTTTTAGAAGAAATTCAGAAATGTTTCTGTGTCGGTACTATTTTTATAAATATAATAGAAGTTATGATAGTCTGGAAGAGATCGCTATTAGCAATAAGGCCGCCCATTGTGCAAATCTGTATCTCTCTTTTCCTGTATTTTTATTTTGTATTTTTTTGGTGTGCAATAAAGTGTAATGTATTGGATTTTATTGTATAGTCTTTGAAGCTATTTTGTCACCATGCTACCTATTGTTCTAACACAATAATTATTAATCTCCTCTCCGCCTGGTATGTCAAAATCTACTACCGCAAAAACCGGGCTTCGAATATTCTTGAACTAATGACGTACTGACTTAGAAATGAAGTCCTTTGTCTCAAGAATCCGCTAGAAAGGTGTAATAAAAAAAAAAAAATAATTTGAGATCTTACTCAAGTACACTTAGTACTTGAGTAAGATCTCAAATTATTTTCAAATTACACATGAATTTCGTAACGCGATCGCAGTTCAACAATTTATCGAACTTCGAGATATCTTTACATAGCCGACTGAAACTTCGTGAATAATGAATAATATTAAAGTGGTCTCGAAGATCGAAGTAATAAGATAAAAGCCTACGTATTACGAAGTTATGCTCTGCAGTTATGAGCTTTTGAAAGCGTTTAGAAAAATAAACTACTTTGAATATGGCTTAAACTCAGCACGGACCTTTTGGTAATCGGCTTATCATTAATGGCTTAGTCGAAATTGCTATTAAATCGGCTTACCTGCGATTTGTCAAAGTTTGCATCATTATTTAAGCTAGCTTAGTAAGTTTGCTGATTGTTAGTTTACTCGTAGTTATGAAAACAGTAGAACCGATGGAAATCAAAGCTTAGAAGAATTTCTGACAGTTCCCCATTATTTTATGTTGAACAACGTTGAACATTTTGTAAAATAACTCGATTTGTGTGTATGAGTACCCGTATTATGTGCGCGTCGCGATACGTCCTCGCTAGAGGAAAATTCTTTTGAAGAATCAAAACGTGGAGTGAATATCGTGAACCCCGTAATTTCACAAATGTATAAAATATTTCATTTCAAAATAATGACACAATCCAAAAGACAATCCTCGAGTCTCGTAAACGTTCCATCCGGCACGACAAAATACGACCAGTTAAAAAGCTTTTGACGTTCAATCTACTCGTGCAAGCGAAAATATCCCTTCTGTTGATGTAGATACAGAAGAATGTAGGCATTGCTCGATCGTGTGGAAATTCAATCATGTTTTTACGAACGTTACGTTTTAATATTGTGTTTTTAGGACGGTTTTGTTTTCACGTTCAACCTTATTGTTATAATATAAGATACAAAGAATGACTGCATTTTCGTTACATTGCACAATACATTAGAATCCTGTAATGTTATCTCTGGTATAAACGAATTGAATACAATATTATAGTCTTCCAAGCCGAATTTTTTTACACGGCGTCTGTCTCAACGGGGACGAACCGCGGGCGGTAGAAAAAGTTTTTTGTTTAAGTGCGCATGGGACATAGTGCAGTGCAAGTGTGTGTGCAAACACATCACGCACAATAGTATTTATATTATACTACACCTGGTCGGAAAGTTGCCTATTCCTTTTCCATTAATAGAATAGAAAGTATGTCTTTGCAGGCCTATAGGAAACCGCGAGGAAAAACTCTATGGAATTTCATTTCTCACGTGTTTTAGCGGGAGGAAAAAGTGTATGGAAATCCATTTCTAACGTGTTATTTTTTTTAAATTTTCTAAAAGATCGGCCGGTAGCTATGGTTATTTTCGTTCGGTCAAACGACAAAAAGTTTTTACTCCAAGTCCATTAGGCATCCTCCGGTTTCCGAACAATATTTTGAAAAAAGAACCCAAAGGCTGGCGCGGTCTCTAGGATGAGTGGATCGGTATCTAGGAAGGAAGGTTATCAAAATAGAAGAAAAATAACACTTTTATAAGGTGCATAATAATATTTTTTAGCAGCGTCGTCGGTTCATAACAAAGTAATAACAATATTTCCCATCAAAAAAATGTGTTTAGATGAGATATTTATACTCGTTACAAAAGAACGGTGTTGGGGTTTCTTTGGAAGATCTCAAAAGAATCTAAAGAAATAAAAAGATTCTGTGCTCAATACTATTTGAGAAAAAAAAATTAAGAACCGTAGCAAATAAATGAGTATAAACCTCGTAAAAATGTGTCTTAACCTTATAGTAACGATCGTACGTGACAGGAGCAACAATGACGCGAAGACACGAGAACTTAAAATGGGATTTCTCGCAGAAAATTTCGTCTGAGAAAACTCACTCAAAGTTTTTAAAAGTATTTAGCTCTCATGAATAAATAGATCGACTTAAAACTTCAAGAATTGTTATCAAAAGAAGACCTGTTGATGGAATGGAATCTGCAAATATTTAAATATTACACAACTTAGAAGAGTTTGATGTGAACATGAACTTTTGATGTAGCAAAATGCATAAAAATATATATATATAAATATAGATTTGTATTTGTATTTGTATTTGTATACCCGGTACCTTGCCTACAACCTCGTAATGCCAAAATTGCCATCTATGTAATCCATTGTAAATATGATTTAGATGCGTCAATGCTGTCTAGTTCAGAATGGAATAACTCTACAAACCGACTCAAAGCTGTGTTGTCCTATCTGTGAATGCTATTATGTACCAGCACATTCCGCGCTCACTTCAGTCAGAGTGCGAGACAGGCATGTTCCGCGGCGCTTCACCTTTCTATACCTAATTCGTAGTGAGATTAGGTATATCGCGTTACGCCTAGTCTAAACGCGATTAAGACCTTTTAGAGTTAGGCTTTTTGCGAGTTAGGCTTTTTGCGAGTTAGACAGTTTGAGAGTTAGACCTTTTGCGATGTAGACTGTCAGAGGTAGACCTATATAGAGAAAGACCTTTTCGAGAGGTAGACCCTATTCTTACTGAAGAGGTCCGCGGAGGATGACTTTCCCATACAATCGTAGGTAGGCTTTAGGTAGGTGATTCTAAAATAAATCGATAATCTGCGTCGTCCAAAAGCCCACACTTTGACACGACAATATTATTTTATAGTTCTTTATGCTACTTCTGCAACTTACTTTTCTTTCTTACTTTCGGATGTGTCCATCCCCGTGGTGGCCGACGCCGAAGCTGACCGAGTCATTACGAACCTTTTTGCTTTTCAGAGCCTGTCTCATCAAACGAAACAATCGTTATTCTGTGATAGCTTGTCTTAGCCAAAGCGTGGAAATATCGCAGCGTTATATTAGATACACAAACGTGTACTTACGTACTCCGTGGGCACATACCACATTCCGGCCTCACGTCGCTCACATGTGTCTGTCTTGAAATTCTGCTCTCTTAGAAACTTGTTGCTTGGAATAAATCGCTTCTAAGCGATAATGCCGCCAATTGTACATTTGTATCTTTTGTATGTTTTTATGTATCCTTATCTTCATTGTATCTTTTGTATATTTGTATGTTTATTTTTTATTTTGTGGTGTACAATAAAGAGTTATAATTATATTGTATTGTAACTTGTGTAAGCGATCAGTCAGGTCAGACATTAATATTACCTATTTTAAAAAGTACCTAAGAGACCTTGATTTTCCCGGCGTTTAGACAGACACAACCTAAACTAGAAAATGGAAAAAAAACAAAATTCCTTTTATAACGAACCATTGTCATTATGCATTTTTAACCAACGAAAAAACGGAGGACTTTCTCAAGTCCACTTGAGAACGACTGAGCGTATATTTTTTTATGTATGACCATGCATAACTTTTTACAGAGTAGTCCGATTTTGATAATTCTTTTTTTTAATCTTAACGATCTACTATCCGATACATCCCTAGTGGGCATACAAATTTTCATCTAGATATTGGGCTAGATGCTCTATGGATTGCCAAGCATTATTTATCCATCGGGCCCATTGGGTACCTAGTACCTATCCACTTTATTCACTGAAGTGCAACCTGCCATTTCATAAAACGCTCGAAGCAAGTGAAAAGGTTCAATTCATCTCCAGTTCCAATGAAAGCAAATGTTATTACTTTAGAAGTCGGAGTGGGCTTTTGTGGGATGCAAATGCTCTCATACTTTATACTAACAAGAGTTTATTTTTGTTTCAGGTAAATATCCAATCCGCTGATGATTATCAACTAATTGGACTTGAAGAAGCCGCAAGAGATGGGACTAGGAGGTAGGAGGTATTTAGAACGAACTAAATACAATTAGAATTGCATAACATGAGGGAAAAGTTATGTTCAAAAGAGGAAACCTCAGTAGCCACATACAAAGATACTTGGAAAATTCTTTAAGAACCATATATGTAGACGTTACAAAAAGTGTCTACGTACGGGTTCAGTGAATAATTTTTATAGACAGTTTTATAGACAGTCGGAACAATTTTTATAGCAGCTTTACTACAAAAAATTTAGACGTTTGATGAACGCGTGTTAAACAAAAGCGTTTCCACAAACCTGCCTTTTACGATGGTCAAACACACGGCTTAGAATAGTTTAAACGAGTTAAACTCTTGTTAAACCCATGTCAAACTGTTTAGACATTGTTAAGTTAAACGCTTGTGAGACCAGTGTTTAAGTTGGTTGTTTTAGTATCGCTGTGAGTATCTAATTTACTTGGTAAAAGTAGATTAGATTCTCTAATTCCCACAATGAGCCAAAATAATAATTAATTAATTTTTATCGCAGGTACTTATTAAAATGAAAGCTTCCTCTGAAATACAAAAACTCTACTAAAACTCAAGTTCCTTCCTATTATACCAAAGAACCGCCTTCTATATTCCCGGCAACAATTTAGCATTTACCACTAATTAGCACGAACAATGCTAATAGGAACGGAGCGGGGCGGCGGCGTCGAGCGGGCAACCCTACTGGTGCCAAACCGTAGGGTTGCCACGGTAGGGAATTTTAGTTTTTTGGGACCTAGTGCTGCAGTGCTTTTGTTTTGATTTTTAATCAGGGCATAATGGATTATTTATCCATTATGAAAAATATTTTAATATTTTCAGCTTTTTTGCCAACGAAATCAGAAAAGCAAAAAACGATAGTACATTCGTTTCAAGATTATTACTCACACGTAAGAAGGTATTTTGATACATATTTTTCACAATTTTTTACAATCGTGGATATATCTCTATCACTATTAAAATAACGCGATGACATTAATTTCAACGAGGCGTGCAATATCTAATGGAAATAAATATCATCGCGGAGAACAGTGACCCAATCGTCGGTCTGCCACACGTCTTCATTAAGATCATTATAACGTCGTGACATCTACCAAAGTACATTGACCTGTGCTCAAATGAGAAAATACCTGTCTGTGTCCATAATTGAGAGTAATGGGTCGCCACTTACAAAATTGCGGTTCTAATAATATCAAACAGGTATTTTATTGGACTTAGGAGACTTTTACAATTTGCATAATTTCAGATGCATTAGAACAATTCAATTTCAAATAACTGTAATTGAGTTTAGAAAGTCTACTACAATAAATATGACTCATAAGACGACTCGATAAAATACGATGTGTCGACTTGTTCTAAGAAATATATAAAAAATCAAATACATGATGTTTGTTGGTAAACGTAGGTATACTAATTTAAAAATAAGGAACGGCAGGTGGGATTTTTGAACAAGGTAACGTCTTGCAAGTTAACACATGAAGAAATAAAACAATACAGTTTTCCCAATGTTCTCGTCTATAGCCTAAACTGGTCCACTGTTGGACGAAGGCCTCCGCTTGATAAACACCTGTATTTTCTTTAAATTCTATACAGTTTATTATAATTCTATCGAGTGTCAACCCTACCTCCACTGCCATCTACCGCCCGTTGCATTGTGCTAGAAACTCTAGATGCACTCGTTACAGCTCGTGGACCGCCCGCGCTCACATCAATTTATTGTGATAGCGCCACTTGAGGGGAAGAATGAGGAATATGATGTGTAATTTTATTTCAGGAAAAATTGTACAGAGGAAACTACGAAAAATAAACAAACAAATTAGAATATAACTGCTGTGGTTATGGTGCAGTTGCATGTTGGCCGCTATGCATGTTGTAGTTTTATTTTGCAAGATTTGAAATTTTCTAGGTTTAGTTCGTACCTAAACGAAATAAGATATAAAAATTAAAAGGACGCGTTTTTCTAAAGAAGATTTTGTAGGTACTTAGAATTAAATTGCTCATCCATCTTAGTTCATCCCAGCGAGCTCGCCGCGATTATGCCGCGAGCACGCCACGACGACGACGCGGCGACGCTGCGGGCACTCAGCACGCTCACGGCGTACGGCGTGCGATCCTCGTTTTGAACATTGGTGTCGGCGGCGCTAATCGCAGCGTGCTCGCTGCATGCCCGCGGCGCCGGCGCGGCACAGGCGATCCTTGCTGGTTTGATTGTCGAATTAGGCCTAGAGCTCAGGTAAAAACAAATAATTGAATAAAATTCAAAACTTTCTTTAGTTACATAATAATAAAATAAATAGATAACTTAAAATTAAAAAAAATACAAAAAAAAATCATGAAAGTGTTCTGTTTTGCACCTAATTTGGTCAAAATCTCTGGATCCCTGCGGTTTATAGAAAAGATTTTTGTTTTGATTATACACAGGTACCTAGTGTACCTACTAACTCTTTGGTTCCTTTCTTCATAAGTTGTATAGATTTTAGTAAATAATCTTAAACATTATTTTTGCGTTTACGCCGTTCTTAAAATGTAGAGCCTGATACAGCATTTTATACGTCAGATAATGTGTGTGAGTTGTCCAGCATTTTTTTTTTTTTTTATAGGAAATTCATCCGTTGCCGGACCTTTAATCTGTGCAGTAGCTTTGGAGAACCTAGGTAACAAAAATTCAGATTTCACAAACTTTCCGCTTTATAATATTAGTAGGGTTAGATTTGCTTTGTATTTGCATTTAGTCGAAATGCAAATACAGTCTTTTGTATGTTTGCAGAGTCTGTTTCAATATTTAATCCATACCTAGACGCTAGCCAGCTGTTGCCTTTAGATACCATTACCATCTATAACTAGGTATCTTTATAGGTCGGCGTAGCCCAGCACATGCATTGACTTGGCTCTAAAATGTAGTAGGTCGGCTTGCGGTGGCTCTGTGCTGCAGAGATCTTAGGCTCTCCCGCTAATGAAATATGCAGAGTAACCGACGAGTGCATCGGAGCATGAAAGCACCTGGGATGGTGCGACACTTCGGGTTTGACGACTTCAGAGAGACCTAGGTACCTGTAGAGATGTTTTAACGCAAGTTTAAAAGGAAAGTAAAGGAGTATACTCACTCAAAAGGCGTAACTTTTTTGGCGATGTGCGCCGCTATCATAGTTGTCTTCAGTCATTTTTAGTCCACCGCTGGACATAGGCCTCCTCTAATGAGTGCCACAGCGCCCTGTCTTCAGCTTGCGGCATCCAGTCTTTCGCGAGTCGTCATCCCACCTGACGTGACCAGACGTGAGGCATATTTTGATGATTAAACATAATAAAGAATTTATAGGAGAATGTTTAGTTCTTAACTTGGCAGAAAAAATCTATTATTAAATACTAATGAGGTTTTAAGCCCTCATGCTCAGGGTAATTTCTAAGAATTCTAATTTAGTCTTTGAAGAGGATTGGATAAACTTCGAGGTGGAACTAACGGCGGCGCTAGAGTTCGAAGGAAGTCCCAAAGTATTTCGACCTCCGTGGCGCAGCGGGCGAAGGTCCGCCTGCGACGCAGGAGGTTGCGGGTTCGATTCCCGCCTCGGAACAAATTGTGTACGATCTGCAGAAATTTGTTCCGTTGGTCTGGGTGTTTTCTATGTATAATAAAAAATATCTATCTATGTAGTGTATTGTATTAAGTATATCAGTTATCTAGTACCCATAACACAAGCTCTGCTTAGCTTGGGGCTAGATAATGCTGTGTGAATTGTCCAGCATTATTTATTTATTTATTTCCACTCCTACGTGACTTAGCCTCGTGGTATAGTTGATTAGCATATTCCTTCTCGTACTGAGGGAAGGATGCGGGTTTAAGTCCCGTCGAAGTCGATTTTTTTTTTATTATTTTATTGCTAACTAATAAGTTGACATATAATAATAAATAAATAATTAAATAAATTATGCTGGACAATTCACTCAGCATTATCTAGCCCCAAGCTAAGCAGAGCTTGTGTTATGGGTACTAGATAACTATACACTACATAGATAGATATTTTTATTATACGTAGAAAACACCCAGACCAACGGAACAAATTTCTGCAGATCGTACACAAATTTGTTCCGAGGCGGAAATCGAACCCGCAACCTCCTGCGTCCCAGGCGGACCTTCGCCCGCTGCGCCACGGAGGAGGTCGTTAATATAAAGTACATGAATGTGTATTAGGCCGAGATTAAAACCTAATTAAAACTTGGGACTTTGGTCAGATAGCTTCACTTTCAACAAACATAATAAATAACACATGTAATGAATGACACAAAAAAATACGCTTTTTCATGAAATGCGGCTTGACCTTTCGAATAATTATGACTTACTTAGAATCAAGACGCCCCCAGCACTTAAAATAATTAGAGAAAATCACCGTAATTTGTCTCTGGCCGCTAAATGTGGGGCACAATTAAACTTGTTATCTCTTTGTGACCGAAACTCTCATTGTGTTGGAGATGCGAGGACTTTACGACTTTTCCCTTTTAAGTATTTAACCAGTGGCTGAATACATACATAATCATGTTCATTACTTATTTATCATTGCTCCAAGACAGATTTCTTATAAGAGCTTCAGGTAAGGGAAAAGTGAACGGCTAATGTCATAAACGAAGGTATATTTTTAGTGATGATTTCACAAAAAGAGAAGGCCTATACTCGGTCCACAAGTTTATTTTATTTGGATGAACGAAGGAATGCAATATTTCATAAACTCTTAGTACATAATTTAGCACGTAGGAGGAATGAAGGTGAGTCACCGATAGATCCTCAGTTTCAGATACCATCCCATCCAGTATTTCCCGTAGTTGCTGAATACAGTGAGACGCGAAGATGCACAAGAACGGACACTACGCTACAATATTTCGCGAATCACATATGTACAAACTAATTTAGTAGTATAATAAATAAGTGTTTGTTTTAAACTATTGTAATGCGTATCTGTCGACTCGAAAAATATTGGGTCTGATATTGTACAATTATTTATTTTTTTAGAGTTTCGATATTTATCGAGGTGACAGAATACGTTACGAAATATTGCATTCTTTCATTTAGTCAAAGAATAAACGTGTGGACGGAGTATATAAAGTGTTTTTTTATCAAATAAGGCTTTGGTAACAAAGTTCTTACAACACAAAACACTTATACTCATACTTTTTGATACATTTGATACAATTCTTTGAAAGCCATGCATTCTATAGCGTCAGTGAATTTATGAGTACTAATTTATTTCAATCCCTTTCTTTAAATAATACGTAAACATGACATTGAATTTTATGATCTGGAATTAATTGAAATCTGTTTTTATTTAAGAATTTTTAATTTTGTTTAGTGAACTAAGTATGTTTTATCTTTTCAAATTGTACAATTTCTGACATGCCTTGTATAACGACCTATGTTATAAATGGTAAATAAATAAATGCAATACAATACAAATGAATTAGCATTGCCATTCAACGTGGCAATGCTGCCAGCATTCTGGGCACTCTGCCTTCTGGTGACGGCTTAGATTTTTAAGAAATAGATATCTATATATATAAAAGAAAGTCGTGTTAGTTACACTATTTATAACTCAAGAACGGCTGAACCGATTTGGCTGAAAATTGGTGGGGAGGCAGCTTAGAACCAGGAGACGGACATAGGCTATGTTTTATCCCGGAATTACCACGGGAACGGGAACTACGCAGGCGAAGCCGCGGGCAGCAGCTAGTAAGTGTATATATTAGCTGTAATTGTTTTATTCTGTTACTGTAATTTACATATTTTCTAACTATACCTGTGATTAAAAATATTTTATACAATACAATACTTATTACTTATTCGTATATCATCGTTTAGGTCTCGTTTTTTTTTTTTGAGCTTTGACTTACCTTATGTAATGAAAACGCAGCGACGAAGTTTGATTTTATCTCCACGTAAATACAGTGCAGATTACCCTATTATCGTTAAAAATAAGTTGCACCATCATCGCTAAATAATCTAGTTAATTAACCAAATAGAAAATTGAAACAGTATCGTAATTGAACAAAACGGACTAAATAACCAACTAAATCAGCTGGGACAAGTCCACCGGACCTTAGAATTCGTTTTATCTATGTGTACTAGGTATCCTTTTTATATGCGAAAGTTTGTGAAGAGTGTTTGTCACAAGACATAGACATAGACATATTATTTACAAGACAAAACTACTGAACAGGTCGGGCTGAAACTTTGCATGCATGAAGTTTTGTACCAGGCAAACATATTGTAGGCAATTCATTATCTTGAAAAACGCTTGCGAAGCCGTTGGCAGAAGCTAGTAATATTATGAAGTTACGCCTCATAGCTTAGAATTACATATCTTTAAGGTTGAAGAAGCCCTTTACTTTAAGAGTCTTTTAGTTAATTAAAAGGCAGACGTAGATACTTAAACTCAATTATTAATTCTATTTAACTGAGCAAGAAAAGGTGCAAAATAAATTGATAGGGACTCATTTTTCGTTAAATTACTCTGGGAATTTTATTTCAAGGTGAAAAAGGTGTCTCGGCATTTTCTTTGAGTTTTCCACGAGTTTTCATGTTCACTTAAAAATAAAATTATGATAACTAGACGACCTTGAGTCGGTTCCATTTCGTTTAATCAGAATTATCCCATTACAAACAAGATCCGTCTATTGCGAGTGTAACTCGTGCGCTGAGGGTTTCGAACGTTTGTCAACAAATATGTACCTAAAGTACTGGTTAGAGAATTCGCAATTTAACGAATACCTAAGAATAGTAGGTACCAACCTACATTTCAGATGGAACTCTCTGCATGCTTCGGTTAAAGTGGGTAATGGTAAATTATTCGACTTTTTTCAAAATATTTCAAAAAGTATGTAACTTACAGAAATTAAAAAAACTGTTTTGAAATTTCGAAACCAATTCCTTTTATTTGATATCCCATTCGGTGGGGTAGCCCCCCTTTTGAAAATTATGCCTTTTTGACCATTTTTCAACAAGTATTCTTTTTACAGACTTCTTTATATTTTTCCTGTAAAATATAGATTTAAATCTACAAACGCTCCATACATTTTAAATGGATCGCTCTGCAAACTTCGGAGATAGGGGGGAGGAATGGGTATTTTTTAGACTTTTTTCAAAATATTTCAAAACGTAGAAACCTAGAGAAATTTAAAAAACTGTTTTGAAATGTCCAAACTAATACCTTTGATTTGATAGCCTCCCCTTTTGAAAATTATTCCCCCCCTTTTTGACCATTTTTCAAAAAGTGATCTTTTTACAAACTTCTCTATATTTTTCGTGTAAAATATAGATTCATACCTACAAACGCTCTATACATTTCAAATGGATCGCTCTGCAAACTTCGGAGACAAAAATGGGTATTTTTTTCGACTTTTTTCGAAATATTTTAAAAAGAAAACCCACAACAATTTCAAAAACTATTTTGAAATGTACAAACTGATACCTTTCATTTGGTACCGCACATGACCCTGTAGACAAAAATTAAAATTTCGGCAACACAATTTGTATGGAAAACATTCATTTTCATATTTCATTTATTTTTCTTTTTTAAATCTTTACAGGCGCACGAAATGTATTATTATTTTAAATTCCAAGTTGATAGCTGCAGTAGTTGCTGAGTTATTAAGGAGGGAAAAATGGACAGACAAAGCGAGACCATAAGGCGGGTTTCGAAACCGATCTTCGATCTTCGAAACCCTAAAAAGGAACTGCTTAACGTTCCTTTCTCGAAAAGAGTTAACTAGAGATTCAGTCATCTACGAAAGGGGAATTATTATTAAATTAATAATGCTGGCCACTTCCATACAGCATCTTCTGACCCCGAAGCAAGCGGAGCTTGTGTGATGCTGATGGGCACCAGATGACCCATGTTTTTGTTATTTAAGTGCGTAAGCCACAGTAAGGCCCATAATTTCCATGGTAGATCATTTGATAATGCAAATTCAGGGATCGGGGGCAGTGTCGTCTTCGGCTTATGCAATAGCAGACAGGTTCAGCGAAGCATAGAGCCTACTGAGTGAACCGGGTGTACCGGGTAACGCGGGTAATTGCATCGGAGGCCGTCGGAGCTGGCCGGACACTATTTAGGGCAGAGGTCGTTGGACAAAGTGGATTTTACACGCATCATTGCATACCTAACACGAGGCGGAATCGTTCGCATGCGAACGAGTTTAAGTTAGTGTATGTATGTTTTACAAAATATGTACCTAATTATGTTTAGGTTTACCTTAGTCTACAATACGTCACCCTCTGTTCTATCTGTACCTACAATAGCTAGTGTCCATCCAAAGGTAGCCTGGAAGAGATCGTTCTTAGTGACAAGACCGCCTCCTGTAAAACTCTATGTATGAGCCGACTTGTTTATTTGAATATCAGATGTTGGACAAGTCATGGAATTGAAGATGGATGTCATCAAAAAGGACATTTGCGTTGACTCTACTAACATGTGGATCATTTAGTTTATTCAAAGGTTTTTGTAAAAGAATATTTTGTTTTACCATTTTTAATGGAACGTCGCGCGTCGCGTCTGTTTAAAGCCGGCTTTTGACTATGGGATATAATATAAATTACATCTTGAGCTATATATTACATCCCGCGATTGCTGTTCACACTGTGAGATATATATTTTGGAACACACATGATCAGTTTACACGTCTGCACACGAACGCCAACATTCAAACTGAGGGCGAGGCAGGGGGAGGCGCGGTGTCCGGGGACGTGAGGTAAAATATACACCTTCAAATGACCTTCAAATATCGCTCACTCGGTCGAAAAAATATTTATAGTTTGGGATGTAATATATATTATAGCACAGTGTAAACGGTCCCATACAAAATGTATGGTGAGCGATAAAATATTATATCTCAAGATGTAATATATATTATATTATATCCCATAGTGAAAAGCCGGCTTAATAAGTTACAAATGGGGCGAAATTGGGTATAATTTTGTGTTTGAAAATGTTGCGCAAAATGCTAAGCAAACATAAATTAAATCGCGTATTTTGTCACGTCTGAAGCTTCTGAAAAAATGTTTTTGAACTGACCTCTGTAGCAAATAATAAGGAAGTAGGTAGATATACCTACAACGTTAATAATACGAGATCTACAAAGTACCATCATAATATATGTCTCGGGAATCGAACCTGCCTATCTGAATATTCTATTAGACCACCAAACCAGGAAAGTCCAGAAAATAAGTGTATTCGAAGCTTTAATGCCTTTATTCACAAAGAAAATTACAATCAATAATTAGAAATATAAAAGAACTAGCTTTATATATTACTAGTATTTACTATTGAAACAATTGAGCTAACTGCAGACTGTTGCAAACGATCTACAGGCAGCTCAATTGATCCATATCAATACCAGTCGTCGCGTCCCCAAGACGCTGGCTGTATTGCCCGGGTGGCAATGCTGATGCGCTGCTCCAGATACTCGACACCAGCTCTCGGGTCACTCGTCGCTTCGACCAGACCCTCAGATAATTTTATAAAAACCCGAAGAGCCTCGGTACCCCACGTACCCAATTGTATTCGTAATAATAGACCAGAGGTAATTTATTTTTCCATGTAACTAGTCCTTATTTCGCCAGCCACGTAAAAAGTGTCGACTTACCATTTACCATTAACCAACCCAAAGTAATTCCCAGTTTCGGTTCCCGTCAATCGCCGATAATCGAGTAGTTTACACTTCGTCGAATCTTCGGAGGCCCTCGGCAACCTTCGGGAACCATCCATCACTCACGGTCTGGTTGATTTCTCACTTCTGTTTTCTTTGGAGGACTCTATTTGAGATGTTGAATGATTGCACACACGACTTTACAAGGGTAATAATACCCTTTTCTGCTCACGGTTTCGCCTGGATGGATACATTGTACTTAGGTAGTACAACAGTCGCACTCATGTTACTGTTTATCAGCCTGTACAGGGTGCCACGGAAAGAGGGTGTACTGAGCCGAAAGGGGGTGATTTTGGACATTATGGAAGTCAACGTTTGCTCTGCGATTTTTTAAATTTCGATCATGTTTTTACTTTTTTTTATATAAGAGACCTTATTTCTTCAAATTCATGTCCTTGTACGTGTATTCATACATTATTATTTTTTTGAATTTCGAATGATTGGACTACATATTTTTTTGTAATCATTTCATGACAAAACACTGGCTTTGCGAAAAAAACAACATTTGTGAAATATTTGGTAATGTTAAATAACGCAAGAGTGCGTGTTAAAGAACACAGCTTTGAAGAAAAAAAAAACAAAATTCAAAAATCGTTATCCACAAGTTGATCGCGTCTGGGTCCAGAATCACCCCCTTTCGGCTTAGTACACCCTTTCCGTTGCACACTATATTAGTCCACAGCTGGAACTAGGCTTCCGGTAATGAGCGCCATAGCGCTATTTATTTAATTACTCATTAATCATTATGAATTAATTTTGACGGAACTTAATGATCTCGTTTATTTCTTTTCTTAATGGGCCATATACAATTTTCTTCCTAAACCTTTTTGCCATGCTGTAGATGTCTCTCCCGAATAGCCTTCCAGACGGAAACGAACATTTCCCTGGTTACAGATTCACACAGATTGGTGTAAGTAAAGTATCACAACGATTTTTGAACCCAGGACCGAAATTGAAACATGTATCTTTCCCTCCAGAACGAAAGAATTAAGAAAGTACTTTTTCAGAAGATGGTCAAAAGACGAACAAACCCACGGGGCGGAACCAGTCCCTTGTAAGGCTTAGTACTAAAGTAATAAAAGATCTTGCAAATTACTTCCAAAGTGGGGCGTAGATAACTTTCCTGTTATAGGACGTAATGAAAGAGTAAAGAGTTACAGCTAATGACTTAAGTTTGCGCCGCTTTTGTTGAAAGTTAAAGATTAAAATTTCTGACCATCAATCAGGAGTTATTAGGTAATAGCAACCGGCCATGGCTTCGCATGTGTAGAAGAACAGTATCTTTTTCAAACATATTAAACCTAACTATATTTATAAGATATAGTTACGGCGCCAGCAATGCTTTCAATCGGCAGGATTCGTACCGACATATTTGATTTTACCGTCATACTTGACGATAATTCTTTAAGATATAGAAAAAAAACATAATTACGTAAACTTTCCTCGTGAAACAATTGGTTCATTGTTGAAAACAATATGAAATGAGTGTTTATTGATGAAAATCCGTTGCATGGCTTAGGATACAGCGAATAAATATGCAGACGGACGCGGAAAGCTCTTTTGTTTTAAAAATGTTATGTTATGTTTATGTTATGTATATAGAAGGATTGAAGGTACCTATCTTGATACCGATAAATAGGTCGATATCGATACATTGACCTTTTTCGGGGTCAGGTAGGAAATAAATACGTTACAGTGTAACATTCTCGCCCACATATTGGTGGTTTCCGATAAAAGAACAATAAAGTTTCATAGTCTGAGCGTCGTTTATTATCGGATACGGCAACACTAACGTCTGCTCGGTAAATAATGGCATCTGCTGGCAACATTGTTCGATGTTTGAACAGATCGCTGCGCTGGTTGCTCGCATTTTTGTGGATGCAACGTACCTACGTTTCAATTGATGGGGGATTTCTAGTGTACACACCGATTCGTTTTAAATAAAACCGGCCAAGGACGAGTCGTTTGCACACGCAGGATTCCGTACCATCAACGTCATCGTACAAAATTACTTTTATGCTATATTATTTATACTATTTCGCAAAAGAAACCCTAAAAACAGATTTATTTGACGGATGGAAAAAAGTTATAAGCCAATATGACGCGGTCCTCACGTACCTATCCAGTAGTAACCGGTCCCGCAATTGCTTCGGTGAACGGTAGTCAACGTGGTATGGATGTTGAATACCTAATTTATTTCTATTTCTTATTTATTGGCCAATAGAAATACACTGTCATCGCTGTGTGGTGCCGGCTTAGAATTTGCACCACCCCAACTCTTCCCGCGGGTGTCGAAAGAGGCGACTCAGGGATATCCACCGGGAGCGGGCAGCAGCGCCCCCTGAACAATTCTACCACCGAACTGCGATCCCCAACCCGCATGCCCAGCGTGGGGATTATGGGCAATGTCAAATTCAATTTCAACTGTTTACCTCTTACGGTTTATGAGATACAGCGAATGTTAAGGTCGAGGAAAAAACGCTTTAAAATACATATTCTTAGGGTTCCGTACCACAAAACGAAAAAAACCCCTTATAGGATCACTTTGTTGTCCGTCTGTCAGTCCGTCTGTCAACCCTCCTATCTCAGGAACGCGTGGAGGCATCGAGTTGAAATTAACATCAAATACTCAAGTCCGTAACCTCTTGAAGCCTCATTCATTATACTTAAAACTTCTAAGTCATCGAAATCAAAAGTTACAGCCGTTTATGACCGAATATTTTAAAATTTCCAAGGGAGTCATGCACACAAAACCTATAGGGTTCTTCCTGTAGACCTAGATTCATGTAATTTGGCAAGAAGCAAGGTCTTATAGCTCAAATAAAGGGAAAAATCCGAAAACCGTAAATTTGTTGCTCATAATTTTTTTTATTCTCTCCCTTTACCAAAATATACAGGATACCTCTTGACATAGAATCGAAATTTGGAAAGGACAAGGTCTTACATATGGAACCCTATATTGAGTGCGCGAGTCCGGCTCGCACTTAACGTCTTATTTTTTTTTAATGGTAGCCACCCTTCATTTTAATATTTACTTTATTATTCGTTTTTATAGCAGCACATGATTTCATGTGCCGCTATAAAAACGAATAATAAAATGGGGTATGTATTTACATAGCCTGCGAAAATTACAACTATTTAGATTTTACAATTCATGAAATTCATGAATTCAATTCAATTCATGAATTTTACGAATCATGGCCGCTGACAGACGGACGGAGAGACAGTCAGACGGAGGCTTAATAATAGAGTCCCGTTGGCATCTTTTGGGTACGGAACTCTAAATATATAACGGTGTTGGGATTTTCGTAGAATATTTTTTAACATTGAAAAGCTTTTAATCTCTCAGCACTGGGTTTAATATGAGAGTAGATTTGATTATAAAAGCCCTAAATGTTTCATTTGTTTTCAAGTAGGTTTACTTTATGTACCTACTTATATAATGCATTTTACAATAGTTAAAAATATGAGGCAGAAATTGCAAAAAAATATACTTATTTCAAGAAATATGACTTATGAGGCAAATACAAGCTCTACATACATTGAAATATTTTCCTCGGCCATCGGCAGCGGATCGCATCTAAGTAGGCCAGCGTCTAATCGTTGGCCATTCTTCACGCGGCTTACCGGCTTATCTGAGTCCGCCAGTCCCTAATCCAAGCCATATGTCCCCCGATAGGCCCTGGGTAGTGTGTCTGCCGTTCAACTATGGAATACATGTCCTGATACACCCTGGACATGGACACTGTCCTGCCATTAAACTATACAAAATATGCTCTTTATATGGTCCTAGGATAACTTTTAATGAGTATCTAGTATACAAGGTACCAAGGACCCTATTATGCTAAACTAATTGCTTCACTATGACACTGTTTGGTAGATACTTAGTTTAAGTATGTTTAAGATAATTTTTTTATGTAACTTAATTCCAAAAGTGTGGCAACACGCTGTAACTGTCGACACTAGACAAACTTTATGTGGTTTTAAGTATCGTAGAAATAAGAATAGAATAAGTTTTTGAGTAATAAAGATTATCAGAATACAATACTGGTATCGTCAAAGTATTGCCAAAGTATTGCAAATTGCCTAGCTGTCACTGTGAAGGGGTCCTCAGGTCCGTGCCCACTCGGCTCGCTTAGACTCGGCCCGAAGAATAATACCAAATGTTTTACCTACTACTAATTTTGTGCACTTGTACAGTCAGGCCAGTGATATTTCAATTCTAAATAACTTTATTAAACTCACATAGAATATTTAATATTTTTTATGGCGGGAGTGGACGATGACAGGATGGGTAGAGAGAACGTCGGGCTGGGGGCTTGGGGTTATGCCGGGTGAATACTTTGAACATTGGCGAGCTGGTTGTAATGTTTAAATAATTTGAAGTAGCGTCAAATGTAATATATAACGCTAAATGTAAAATAATTTAAAAGTTAAGATTGGACAAGGGCCAACCTCAAAATTAAATTCTACCTAGAAGGCAAGAAAATGGATCCGCAGGTCAAAATATAAAAATCAAAACTAAGAAAATAAATGTTCGGGCGCCAGACCCACGGATACCACTATAAATTGTGCCGGAAATGTCAGCTGATAACACTAGACTTCTAATCACAGGGCAGGGACCTTCAATAAAACAGTAGATTTAAAATTTAAAAATCTAAGTTTATTAAAATTAAGGTTAAGACTAGGCTTATTTAGGATAAAGGTGTACAATTACGGTTCTTAAAAGTAAAGTAGCGTTTCAATAAAATCTTACACTTGTTTTATTAAAAAAATTTGAAACTGTTCCAACTGAAAAAATGTTCCAGAATGGCGGCGTGAGAAAATTGGCAAAATAAGAAGCGCACGGGTCGCAGAAGGCAGCCCGGAGCTTGGTTTATCATTAAAAAAACAAAAATGTCTCACAACTGAAAAAATGTTCCAGAATGGCGGCGTGGAAAAAATGCCTTATTATGAAGCGCACAGGTAGCAGAAGGCTGCCTGTGGCTTTGGTAGGTCTGTAGGACCAGTGAACAAGAAGTTGAGTGTGGTCCGCTAGAAGAGCGAACTTAAAAAATTAAAATTAAGTTTTATTTCAAAATTAGAAACTAGGATTTACTACAAACGACACGCCAGTAAAGAGGCGGTAGCTAAGCTTAAAACTAGGGTGTAAATTACCACTGCATCCTTATAAAAAAAATAAAGTTATGCAAAAGTGTGTGTTCCGAGGATGTTCAACGCTACAAAATAGAAAATATTATGTTATTTCTGGAGAAAAACCAGACGTAGAACGTGTAAAGAAACTAGAATATGAGAAAGAACTCACTCCTAAACTAAAAGTTAGGTTTTAAACACTAATTTAAATTAAGGTTAGACCATGAGGTATTTTTGGATTGGGAAATTAGGCTAAAGGACAGAAACAACCAAAATATAGTAAGACAAAGTCTAAGACAAAAAAACAACAGTAAAAGACAACCACTGCTCAGAGTCTGGCGATACTTAGCTCGAGTACAACGTTCCTTTTCATCGCGTGGAGCGGAAGCCTTGGTGGTCCTCAGCTAAAGGAAATGCTCGAACACGCGGCCACGCTTCCAAGGTGCCAAGAGACGATGGAATGTCCAATACGCCTTCGCGTCAGAGCGCCGAATAAATAAATGCCAGTCTGGGTCTCCGAGGAAGTGGCAGTAAATTTCTCCTACGGCAATGATCCCACGGCAGCAGCGACTCTGAACGCGCCAACTCACAGCAATACTTTCATGTTTTATTACAACATGGTAATATAAAAAATTTTGATAAAAACCCCTACATGGTTCTTTTCATGTCCGAGGGCAGGAGGAAAGTGCGTCCATTTTGAAATTAAATGTCAAATACGACAGTAATGTCAACCTTGAAAAAGAACAAATCAGAGGTCATTCTCGATATGATCGACAAAACAAAAACGAAACGTCACTGTCAAATGTCCGCGACCTGTCAGATGGACAGAGAAACCTATCTAAAATCGACTAAAAATCGAACAAGACAGCAACAAAACATGGGGCGTGATATAAAACGTCACATGGTGTATCCCTAACTGTGTGTAATAGCCATCTTCAGAACTCCTGCAGGGGATCCCCGCACTAGGTTCAGAACCTATATCGCGGGAGGCCGAATTACAAACAGAATTACCTACCTACTTACTTGTAGGGGTTCCAATGACCGATAGTATACACGATAAGGGATACATCAGCTCGCCACAGCCAAGGCATTCCATGAGCTCCAGCTCACTCCCCAGTACGCATCTGTTCCACTGTCAAACTGAATTTCCGCTCTGTCGGCTATGTCCGTCTGACAAGTGACAGTGACAGACAGCTCATTAGCAACACTCGACCAACGAGATGACTTAAGTAGACCATGGATTATATAATATTACCTGGACATACACTGCACTATTTATGTTCAAGAATAAACAGGACAGCAGTTCACTCTCGAATGAAATACTTTAGAAAAACATAACCTCTAGAGGAGAATTCGTCCCACTCAGGGACCGACTTGTTGTTGGAAATACCGTCAAGGCGAATTTATTTATCTCGCTCCGGGACCGATACTACAGACAGACCAATTAAAACTTAATTTTCAAACGTTAGGGTTTATTATAACTTGTTACCCTATATTTCTATACTAGCTTCTGCACGCGGCTTCGCACGCCTATTGTCGGTATAATAAGTAGCCTATTGTTTAAGTTAGACTACGTTCTAAGTGTATGCCAAATTTCGTCCTAATCTGTTCAGGAGTTTTGGAGATCCTAGGTAACAAAAATTTCACAAACTTTCGCATTTATAATATTAGTAGGATAGGATGTCGTTCGATCTGGAATGAAGTTAACTACAATTTAAATGTCAATGTCAATAATGAACCGTGTCAGAAAAAAATAGACAATGTTTGTGAGGTATTCAATAGTTGAACAAAAAAAATTGAAGGAGACATGTACATTTAAAACTGGTTAGAACTGTTAGAACTGTTTAGAACTGGTTTAGAAGTATAATACGACAATGTAATGAAAAACTTGGTTACATGATTTTGATAACGGTAAGGACACAACATAACAATAAAACCAGTAAACATGGGATACGAAAATAAACAATATTTTGTTACAAGGAATCCTACAAATACGAACCTACCTAACTAATAATAAAACAAGAACGACACTCGAAGCTCTCGATATAATAACCAAGTTTATTGGGGCTCGAACAGAGACAATAAAATCAAATAAATACCAATTTAATAAATAATAAGCTCTCGTGTGCTGAAACAAACAATCTTGTTCTGAAAATATACTGAAGGTCTTTTTCTTGTTCTGGTTGTATGATCATAATGATATCAACATAGGTACGCACAATGACCTTACCTTTTTCGATTCTGCCTTATAATTTGAGGGTAGTTTTACATTAAAAATAAGATATAAAATTAAGTAAATAAATAATGTTGGACAATTCACATCATTATCTAACACCAAGCTAAGCAGAGCTTGTGTTATGGGTACTAGATAACTAATATACCTAGATTATACAATACAATACTTACATAGATAGATATTTTTTATACATCCAGATCACCCTGAACAATCTGCAGATCGTACAAACATTTGTCCCGAGGCGAGAACCCGCAACCTCCTGCGTCGCAGACCTTCGCCCGCTACGCCACTGAGGTCGTCATTGCATAGCATTGGGAAAACTACGAACTACAAAACTGCTCTGCAAGCCGGGAGTGGAGATGTTTTTCTCTTCTTTCCATATTAGTTTAACCTTTAAACAGTGTTAAGTTATCAAGACAGACATTCTATCAACAACCTGTGAACTCATTACGGATGTAAGCGGGTTAACGACGAACCTTATTTGTGTTGGAAGAACACAAACGTTTCATCCCTTATTAAGACTTTGAATGATTTCATTGAAATTATTCGACTTCACAAATCATTCGAACCATTCGAATGACTAGGGCAAATTAGTAACTAATTGGTTAGTAATGGCAATGTAGCTTTTGGTAAGATCTTGATTTTTAGTAATAAAGCTCTTATATTATTAATTGTTCCAAAAGTAGCACTGAATCTAAATTCTTTTAAAAATTAGGTTCATAGAAAATGTTTTATTATTTATGGAAATCTACTATTCTGATAATTTAAAAAACACAGAAAATTCTACCTCTTTTCACCATTCTCCTACATTTCTTTTCTTTAAATTTTTCCAAAACCAAGAACCATTTACGGCCAGAAAAATTATCGAAAGATTGTTAAATATCGTACATAACTACTCAACTAACTTCGAGTCTTAAAACATTTTTACAGAGTTTTAGAGTAAACATGGGATAAACAGAGATTTCTCTTCGTTGAATAACTCTATATTGATTGCTAAGTCTAAAACGTCTAAAATTATGAGCCGTTTTTCTATGAGTCGGTAAATAAATATAAAATGTATAGTAATGAAACCGCGGTACAAAACCGACCTTCGCTTCGCTTCAATTCCCTAGCCATGTAAAAACAAACTCACAGGGTTCGTAATAAAACAATGTTTTCAATGGCAATCCCATCGAAACGAAAGGTCACTTCTTTAATTCAGTAGGATTGGAGCAAACAAGAACATTTTGGTAGCGACTTTTTTAATCAACAGCTGTAAAGTATAGCGTGACTTTTGCTTTTACTATTCTGTACTTTTACTTTACTGTTAGTCAGTAGAATTATAGGTATTTTTAACCCCCCCGACGCAAAAAGAGAGGAGTGTTATAAGTTTAACGTGTCTGTCTGTGTATCTGTCTGTAATATCGTAGCTCCCAAACGGATGAACCGATTTTCGTTTAGTTTTTTTGTGTCATAGATAATGTTATCCCGAGTGTTTTTAGCCATGTTTCGTGAAAATCTGTCGGGGTGTTATAAAATTTTTTAATTTTGTTTTTTTTACATATTTTACTATAAAAACTCGTAGTTTAGCGAATTAATTAAGGATGTAAGGTTTAACTTTAAAACCACATGGTGTTCTTCCAATACAAATAAGGTTCGTAGTTAACCCGCTTACATCCGTAATGTATTTTTCTATTATTATAATAGTTTATAGTGATTTTCGTTGGAAGGACAATAGCAAAACGTAATGAAAAACTTACAGACAGACGGTAAGTACGATAAGTAATAGGGTCTCGATAAGATCTTCTTTTAGGGCAATGTAGAAGATCTTATCGGGATTGTATGACCTGGTAATGCTTTGATCAGCCCAGCCTTACCTATGTGGCTCGCGTGCGCCGATCCTTATTTTTCCAAATCAGAACACATTTCACGTATAATTTCTCGGAACAATCGAATAAACAATACGCAATAAGTTCTTGTTTATTCTCGTTTAATATTTTTCGTGGTCAATTTATTTTTCCCGTGTTATCATTTCCAACATTTTATGTTGGTGGTAAAATGTTTTTATAGGTTGAAGGGGATTTTTTCTATTTTATAAGAATAATTTTGCCTGTTTTTTGTATTCAAACATAAGTAGGTAGGTAGTAGGTAAATATAAGTACATACCATTGTAATAAACCAAATTCTTTAGAAAATTATTTCTCCATTAATACACCTAGTATAATTCCTGAAAGGAAATTACAATCACTGAAAAGAAACAAATAGAACTATAGGATTTACAATTGAGTTAACTGCA
The DNA here is from genome assembly GCA_949316285.1 of Eupithecia subumbrata. Classification (NCBI taxonomy): domain Eukaryota; kingdom Metazoa; phylum Arthropoda; class Insecta; order Lepidoptera; family Geometridae; genus Eupithecia; species Eupithecia subumbrata. The sequence goes on along the minus strand of OX438628.1, from coordinate 1,097,158 downwards.
GATTGAAAGCCAGGTTCTATTTAAATTCCATGTAAGCAATGCCGCGGGCAGAAACTAGTGCATCAGTCAACATCGCTGGTGACAAAAACATGGAAGCCGCAGCCAACTTTTCACTTTAGTTTTCCTGAACTGTGTCCAGTTCCGTCTAAAAACAAAACACAACTTTACCTTACTTCCTCCGGCAGAGATGCGAAGTTGCTCTGTATCACAGATTAAATATAACCAGATGTTTGGCAAGCATGCCGATGAGCAAGACCAAAGATTGCAAGGTGGTGGGGGGAAAGTGTTGCCATGCAATTTTATTACCCCGATTTTAGGTTTCTTATTTCATGTCTCTGTTGGTGGATTGGATTTGCGATTTTCCAGTTCATAAATTTGGGTGTTCAAATTCAGAACAGGAAATTCCACCAAACCTTGGTTGACCTTTGTAGTGAATGTTTTAAGTACTGGTGTGTTTAGGTCCTTACTTTTTGTTACAGCCTGCAGGTATTCCTCGGTCCGGTAGGTCTTATTTTATTACTTGCGCACTTACAACCTATTGATCCTGTTCTGTTAGGATTTAAAGCAAACTTTTAACTTTTTTGTGTATTTGGTTAAGTTTAATCGTTCCAGTTCGAGTAAAGTTATTAGTTTTCTAGTAAATAAATATATATGTAGGTACTTAAATTAGGTACGAATGTGGGAATAGGTAAACATTTAATTTAACTAAGCCTAGAAAGGAAACAACGTTTAGTTAGGTACCTATCAATTTTGTTTTGTTATGTAGGTATAGGCACTTATTACGATACGAGTAGAAATAATTTTAAACACTAGAATATAGAAAAATAATATCAATAGTTTTATGTTAATAGTAATTAAATAACATTTTTATTAGGGAATTAAATTCTTACACGTTAACCAGGCTTAGCCAACAGACTTCGAAATCACATTTCTCCTAATAAATTAAATCTTACGGTTTAGATATTGCTAAGGTAACCTTTAATACGAAATTTAATGGCACTTTTAAAATTATTATGCAGCTAAAAAGAAAAAAGTGCAAATACAACAAAATTAAATGACACTTTTACACCACAATATTACCAACATTCCTGCCTACTAATCCAAATATTTATATTCTGTTATAATTAATAAGTATGTTTGATCAGTCTTTAAGACTATTATTTCAATATGTTCTCAATCAAATCACATAGTCTTTAGTTAAATAAAATTTATTATTTTTTTACTGGATTGCATTTCTTTTACATTCTAAGATTTAATTTTCTCAAATTAAATCTATATTATGGTATGTAAGAATATTGAATCATAATTATTAATTATAAATAATATACAGGTTGTAACAAAAAGTAAGCACTAAACTTTCATGGGTGGGTTCCGACTTGATTATAGAACCGAAGAAAAATTCCCGAATAGTTTCGAAAAAAAAGTAAACTAAATGTTGAGCTTGTTTTCAGGTAAAATAAACTAAAAAGGCCTACGTACCTCTTTACAACTCCTTTAAAACACAAAACACCTTCGTCGTGGGTCGTTGACCGTGGAGTTCAACGACCCGCGACGTCATCGCAGCGGACAACGCCTTTTAGATGTGATAGGTAGGTCTTACAAATGCATTTTTCCTCGGTTCTATGATAATAAGCAAATGACAACAGTCATTCATTCATTACCCAGTCTAGTGATAATTTCGTTTTTATTTATTTGTTTTAAATTTTCATATTTTCCTGTGTTCTTTGATCGAAGCTAAAGTTTGTTCCTTACTCTTTGTTACACCCTATACAAAAGTAATACTACCCAATATTTAAATATTTTGATTGGTTATTTCTATATTTGTTTGGAAGGTAGATTATAATACAAAGAAGGTATGACAAACTTTCTCAGAGTCTTAAACAGACTTTCATTCTTTTTATATATATTACGCACCAGCCTTGAAACAGCATGAGGGAAAAGATAAATTCGCTGTTTCATTTTTATTAATAAATTTTCATAGAAATGTTTACTACAAAATTTGGACTATATTTTGGGTCCCCAATCTTTGCAACCCGTTGCTTCTTTCCAACGTAAACGTAGATGTTTATCTGCAAGAAATCTGTAACAAATAAAAACATGACACTTAAATAATAAATGCGAAAGTTTGGATGGATGGATGAATGGATGTTTACCTCTTCACGCTACTTACTACTGAAAGGATCGGCTGAAATTTTGCATACTGGTATCTAATTCTAAAATACTTTTTATTCCATAAATCCGTTCCTATGGGATAGAAATCACACCCTTAAACGTTTCCATAGAAACAATGCGTGCGAAGCCGCGGGCATAAACTAGTTTTAAGATAATGTTTCTCGTTATGTACGTATTCAAAAATATTTCAACGCGCCATTTGGGGAATTTTATTGTCGAGTGCAGGCAACCCTAAATTTTCGCAATGTTAGGTTATATTAATTAAAATTTTCATAAAACATAACTTTTGAGCCTTGTACCTCTTAATTGTTCATGTAAATCTATGAATCTGTAAATTTTGAACCTTTTTGTAGTCAAAAGAACTTGTACTTACGAGTGGAATGATAAATTCGGCACTTTTGCTTCACTGTCACTTGTACATTCGAAAACACAGCACCGCACCATTGTTGCCTTTAGTTTTTATTGTTTTTAGGTGCGGGAATGTCCACAGGAACACTTTATTCACATTTATACTTAGAAATCAAAATTTTACAACAATTTCGATGATTCTCGTGTGAGCTCCGTCGATGTGTAGGAAATTTGTTTAGCAACTAGAGTTGCTAAAATATGAAAAAACCGGCACGCGAGAAAGTGATAGCAAGCCATTCGCTCTATCTCATTTCTTCTTAGGTTTTAGGCATAAGTCGTTCTCTCTTTATGTGTGAATGCGATAGCATTTGCGCGTGTTCTATAGCATACTCTTTCTACGCTCTGTATGCTCACCACCGTGGCAAAAAGTGCAACTTCGCATCTCTGCCTCATCATCATCATCAGCCCGTGTATGTCCACTACTAAACATAGGCCTCCCCCAAACGACGCCACAAATAGCGGTCCTGAGCTGCCTCCATAATGGTGGCATCTCTGCTTAAAGTACCTATACAAAACAAAACTTTTAGAGGCATTAAAAATAAGCTTATTATAGGTATCACAAACAGCAAGTTCGATTTTTTGAAAATTACTTCGTTTAACATAGTTAATAAATAAGATAAAATAGGTGGCGCGGGCGCTGATTTGGGTCGGGTATGCGCCTTAACAAAAATAACACTACCAAATAAAGGTGGAGACGATTGTTCGCGCTTGACTCGTTCTAGTAGGTAAGAACATGTATGGATATGGCAAAACTTATGGCAGGTAGGGAAGTAAAGTCTGACTAGATTCCTTGAATAAGAATTGAATAGATTTGAAGAATTCGTAGGCAAATGTGCAGTGAAGGACGCTTCTCGGAATCCGAGTAACAAAGGAGTTACAAAACAAAGGACTTACAAAACCAAAAATATTATACGAAATTGTATCATCGCAAATCGCAGAAGTTCGAAACAATTTTTATTTTGAAACCATTAATTCATCATTGATTAGGGGAATAGAGAGTGCACCTGAGTTTGCGCACACACTTGTGCACTATAATATGTCCCGTGCACCTGACTCCGTTAGTCCGTAGTCTCCGTTGATATTTACCGCCGTGGCCGAAGATTCATCTAGGAGGACATCATATAGGTGCCTTAGGCATCATCCACTCTTAGCAGCTATATTTACCAAGGTAAAGTAATTCAGACGGACACACAATGCCCTTTTATAACAGCATTATTGCTTTATAATTATTTATTTTTTAAACTGACTCAATTTACAGCTGATGTATTTATTAAATTTACTAGTATAAGTTCCTTGATTGTGATTGTGTTAATATCTGGTATGTTTACGGCTTTGAATCAGAATAATTTAAACTCCTTTTATTGTGACCTATACCTTTATTGAGGTATCCAGATTTAGGTGCTCCTACGGCAAATTAATAAGTAGGAGAGTATAGCTGGCGAGCCAGAATTAAAAAGCTTTCATGAACGCGTTCCCCTCATAGTTCACCTCACCCAGAGTAAGACTGCCTTTCCACCAGAGATGTGCTACGTTGCTAAGTTTCCAACCGAACAATACCATCACTCCATTATCACGTCATTTTCATAGCTAACACTTACAAAAATAACGATATAAAGAAGCGATCCTATTGGTCGGCTGGAAACTTAGCAACGCAGCACATTTTTGTTGGAAAAGCAGCACTAGGCGCGTATTATGAGAGCTTGCTCAGTCTTAGATATATGCTTGAGTGACGTTTATGTCATAGAAAAGCGTTACTCAAGCATATCATCGATGACTGAGCAAGCAAACACAATCCGGGCCTTAGATTGTTATTCCCCCGTGAAGGTGCTTCCATATTGGTTCAAGTAATAAAATCAGAACAGCGATCCACCTTGATTGATCTCATACCTTCAATACACTGACGCCCCGAGCGTGATTTATCGGTATAACACCCAAGTTTGATTTTCGGGCTCGCTGGCAATTGCCAACGAAAATCAAACTTCAAAATAAAGCTTTACCTTGCTTTTAGGTAAAAGCTTAGGGTAAAGATATGTTATTTAATGGGTTAATTACCTACCTAGTTCGTTTATATTTGTTTTGATTAGGTTTTTAATTAGTACTTACCTAGCATAAATCAGGTGCCTACATATCTTGACATAGAAAAACCACCAATTCCAGCCACCAACTTCTTGGGAATCTTAAAGATAATTACTTAGGTAAGTTTCTATCAAATAATAGAAGCAAATTAGAACTAGTTACAGTTTACAACTGAAACAGATACGCTAACTGCAGATTGTTGCAAACAATCTACAGGTAGCTCAACTGATCCATATTAACGACTGGTATAAGACGCTGCTGGCTGCATTGCCCCGCTGTATGGCGAGGCTGATGCGCTGCGCCAGATACTCACCAGCTCTCGGGTCACGCGTCGCTAGTATTAGGTACGTAGTTCTAACCTATGCCGCATTATTTTAGATCATAGACCACAAAATTAGTTAGATACTTATCTTTATTGGTCCTCCCAAGAACTTTGAAGGTCAGTAATTTCAGGATGAGCAATCGAGCGGGGTTAATCTAGCCATCCATCCAGAGCCAGCTCGTAACCTTCTGGTTCAACTTGTAATGGAACCAACCTTGGTTTAGTACAGTTTGCTAACAGGTTTCGTTTTATAGGCGATCGCACTGGGAGTTACTGTAGTTGCTGCTATTAATCCGATATCCACGTTATAGTTTATGCCACTATATGCCACTGCGGAGTTAAGCTTGTCGCACACCTAGACAGCAGTGCTGCAGCGCAGCACAAAAATGTGTGCTGTGTTTTGTGTTAACTTGTAATATTTAGATGAATTTTATATCGACGGCAACAGAAGACAGACAGCTCGGGGGCCACTCGTTTGAAGCTTGTGGGAAGCCATTTTGTCACTGTAAAATGTATCGAAAGATAAAAGTCTATATTTTTATAACATAAAATATATTTATTTGCAGCAAAAACAATCATTAGACATATTGGGCACGTACATAGGAAGTTAGAGCTTACATTATAATAATGATACATTATTATTATGGCCTATTAAAACCGATAGAAGAAAGTTATTGCTGAGGTCTTGGAGACTATGATTTTACCGATGGATCTCACACGAGCTTGTATCGTGAGGTCCAAGCTGCTTCTTACAAACACGAGAAGGTACTTTGTCTCAGTTTAATGCACATTTTTGTGCCGTGTAGCGGTATTGGGTCAATGAGCACAGAACTTTGTCATACAAATGTTTTTATTAGAATGGAATTGTTCGAATAATACTAGTAAGGTAATCCTTTTTATCAGTTGGCCAGCCAGCAAACATAACTAGATACATGCCTTGAATTTCAGTAAAACACACATCTTACCTAACCGAACCGAGGAAGGGAATTTTAAAATAAATGAATTGACTACTTTTGGAAACTATTCTAACATGTTTTCTGATAAAATATAATGCAAAGTTTGAATAAATTTAAGGTAAGCTTTAAAAGCCAAAAAAAAATATTTGGTCGCTTAGTTTACAAATGTTGGGAAAAATTATTCATAAAACCGATAAAATATGAAGCTATGCTTTTTACGTTTATGGATGATAATCTATTTGCAACTTATTTTCAATGTAAGTAGTCGCTTATGCTTTAAAAATCTCGCACACTTGTCCGCGCCGAATGTGTATCTTCAGAACTCAAATGTTTTCATCCTTCGGCGCTCACGACTCGTTCGCTTTTGATACATGTGCGTTCACCTTTCATAATCCGCCTCATGGTTCCATGAACTTATGAAACTCATTTAATAGTCTAGCGAAGGTAAATAATCTTTGAGTTTAATATTCAGGATCCAACGGCTCTGGGGGGAAATTTTCAATGTCATAAATAATTTTAGATACCTGTCGCTGTCGTAACTCGGTCGGGAGCTGCTATTAATCTTGTCCTATTTCACCTCACTCGCCACAGTAGACGGAGGCTGCAGCAGTACATCTTCTTCATTGTTGAAGGTGCTGTCGGATCAGCTTAATAGCTTTAAATGTCCGTAGATTTAAAAAGTTGAGGTATTGCATGAATAAACACTATATTCTACCTATACATTATAAAAGCAAACAACTTGATTGATTGATTCAATTCTTTCAAGCCACCATGCATATTTTTTTGCATGGTGAAATATGTTAAGCGGAAAAAAAAACTTTCAATAACCCAATGCTTTGGAATGTTACCTATTTGAAAGCAGGGAGCCAGGCAGCCGATTTACATGTCACATTTCTAAATACATTTCTGCGAATATACCTAACTTGTTAAATATGTATAGGTACTTATCTGTTGGCAGAAGTACTCAGTTGAGTTTTATTTTGTTTGGACAATAATTATTGTATAGACGCAAATCAAAAAATTACTTATTGCACGGCAAAATGTTACTGATTGCACAGCAAAATACTCGACTCAAAATCGGGCTCTGGACCCCCCGCTTCGTGCCTCCAGGTCGGTATGCTCTGGTTAATTTGCTGTGCAGAAATTGATAGGTGATTATTTAATTTCATACGCAATTAATAATATCCCATAATTATTTTCTCTATCCAAATGCAATGTTATGTAAATATAAGTACAAAACGAGTGTGAGCACCAATACAAACGCTTCAACGCTGGTTTAATGGTACAATATTGGCTAAAATAATGTTAAAATATATTATTAATAAATGAATATTATATTCCATTATACAGTAGTGCATACAAGTATACAATTATGTACGTTACACAGCAGTTGTTACAGGTAAGTGGTAGTTCTGTTTTATGATACACTTCTGTGTCAAGCTTTTAAGATTCGCGGTACGAGGCTTGGATCGCTTGTGGGTATCTGTTTATGAAGGCTTTAAATGGAAGTAGCCCATAAACATTGAGATTGGATAATTTGTTCGCACGGTAAAGCGTTTTATCTGGATCAATTTGATTTTGATACATTTTGATGAGACCTTATTTACCTATGTGTCTGGTTACGTTAAATATTCAAAAGAGGATTCAGAGTTAAATGCTAATAACATCGAGACCCGCGCCGTGGCCGCGGCGTCGTGGCGTAAGAATCAACCCCCCCTACTCGGCCTTGGATGTCGTAAGTCGTAAGAGCTGACTATGAGAATCTACTAGAAGAAGGGCTCTAGCGTCATTCAACACATTAAAAAAAATTAACCCACGACTATGTACATTTGTAGCCCAGCTATATTCATAATATCAGTATAGCTTATGTATATCTGGCATCTAGTACCCATAAGTACCCATAACACAAGCTCTGTTTTTCCTTAGCTTGGGGCTAGATGTAGATGTGTGGATTGTCCAGCATCATTAAAAAAAATAGCTAGAGATTGCAGTCCCACGCGTGTACCGCGTGCATAACGTTGACAGCGTTTTAGTGAGCTGTGTGCATGCCATATTCGAGCAAACCACGCGTTTAGTGACGACATTATTCTCTGATACGTGCGTAGCGTGTTTGTGTAGGAGTCGGAGTTGTTGCTACGAAAAACTATTGTGTAAAATAACCACTTATTGTTTTGTTTAACTGACATTACGTGTGTCTTTACATGTTACTTACCTACATGTCTTTATTAACAAAGACAATAACAATCAAATTATAGATATAATAAGCATCAGCATTGCCATACAGCGGGGCAATGCAGCCAGCGGGGACGCGACCACTGGTATTGATATAGATCAGTTGAGCTACATGTAGATTGTGAGCAACAGTCTGCAGTTAGCTCCATTGTTTCAATTGTAAATACCAGTTTTAATTTATTATATTTTTTGATTATAATTTTCTACATATTATTACTTGTTCAGTTCTACCAGAATGGACGAACAAATTCAACTGCATAAAAAATTCAAAATCTGCTTATCAGCCCGTCAAGACTGAAAGAGATGAGCTGTTAAAGCTCGATTACACGTTACGGTGCACCGTCAACGGTAAGAGTTAGGAAGCTTAAAACGGAACGTGTAATCGCTGTTAGGAAGAAAGGATGCCGATAACGGAAGACCGTGCGCTCCCGGCCGTCCTAACTTCCTAATTGCCGGTGCACCGGCAAATGTAATCGCTGACCGAGAGACCGGCCGCTCAGTCGCGCGAGGCGTTTGTTGTGAGCGGACGTGCATCAGCGAGCCTTGCTTCAAAAATGACTTCCCAAAAGGAAAAAGATGTATTATCCAATGTTATAGAACTATATAAAGACATGCCTAACTTATGGAACAAAAAAAATCCTCTAACTCTAACGAATGCAAGATAAATAAAAATATTAAATAAATAATGCTGGACAATTCACACAGCATTATCTAGCCCCAAGCTAAGCAGAGCTTGTGTTATGGGTACTAGATATCTGATATACTTAATACAATACACTAACTACATAGATAGATATTTTTTATTATAGATAGAAAACACCCAGATCAACGGAACAAATTTCTGCAGATCGTACACAAATTTGTTCCGAGGCGGGAATCGAACCCGCAACCTCCAGCGTCGCAGGCGGACCTTCGCCCGCTGCGCCACGGAGGTCGTCAAAGATGTTCTTAATACACATTTAGTTTCTTAAAAGGAGATATTGCTTGATCCAACATTTTCTTTTTTTCTTCCTTCTCACATTTACAGCCGCAGTTGCGGCAAGGGCGATACCAATTTTTTGAAATTTTGAGATCACAGGCGCCATACTCCTACTACGTTCGACTGGCAACTGAGTTAGGAAGGCGGCGACCGTGCAGTGTAAATAGAACGTCCTTTCCGCCGCCACGGCGCACCGTTACGGTAAACCGTGAAATGTAATAGGCCTTTTCACGCGTGACGTCACTGCGCGACGCACCAATTACATTACAATCAAACTTTGAATCAATCAACGCTTGCTTTGCTTGCTTACGACGCAACGCAACCCATCTATCTACGAAATACGTAACAAAAAACGTGAAACGACGGAAACCTACTCCGCCAAGAAAGGAAAACTCTTCAACCTCTATTCACACTACAGTGAACTCTTTCTATACTACAAATCTCCAACATACATACGTGAAACGACGGAAACCTACTCCGCCAACAAAGGAAAACTCTCCAATCTCAATCACACAACAGTGAACTCTTATTAAAACCTACGTTCTACAAATTTCTAACATACAAATCCCATCCTCTCAAAAAAAAGTGAACAGAATCTATCTCAGGGATTCCAAAGCAAAACCCCTTTGCTACCTACCTAACCTACAACGCACCGCACGTGTTGTGCTCATCGTGGTTCATCATGTCGGAACCAGCAGAAAACATTGAAACGCTCAAACTACAGCGGAGCGCGGCCAAAGGAAAACTTACTAGAATAATGAACTTCATCAACGAATACGACGACGACCGAAACATAGTACCGGAAATAAAAGTGCGACTAGCGGAGTTGGAGCTCGTCATGAAACGATTCGAGGACGTCCAACTACAGATGGAGATGCTCGACTCAGGCGCGGACAGGCGCGCTACACACGAACAGGAGCGGACCACCTTCGAGGATCGGTATTATGAAGCAAAGGCGAGAATGGAATCAATGACGTCGACTATGTCGACACATCCAGCTGCGCCGCCAGATAATGCACATCAGTTTAGCTCCACAGCCATTCACTACGACTGCAACAGCAGAAGACCACGTGTCAAACTACCACAGCTGGAACTACCTAAATTCGATGGAGACATTCGCCAGTGGCCAGCATTCAAAAACATTTTTTACGCATCAGTACACAGCACGGATTTGCCTGCTGTGAACAAACTACAATACTTGAAGTCTGCGCTACAAGGAGAAGCCGCGGGCTTAGTGTCCTCTCTACTGATTATTGATGAAAATTATCAAAAGGCATTAGATATTCTATCAAAAAGGTACGAAAACAAAACAATAATCGTAAACTTTCACCTTAGAGCCATCACCGACAGCCGCGGTATAAATAGAAATAACCTTAAAGATTTTTTGGTCACTTTACAACAAAGTCTAGATTCACTTAAAGCTATCCATTTGCCAGTAGATAGCTGGGATGTCCTACTAGTGTTCCTAATCACACAACAGCTTGACAATTCTCTGCGCGCTGCTTGGGAACTTAACCGTAAAGAAAACTCCATTGCCACTTTGAGTGAGTTACTAGACTTCTTGAACCAGCGCAGAACAGCCTTCGAGTTATTGTGTGACGGGAAACAATATAATAATAAGGTACAAAACTCAAAGGCCTCCCACCTTACAACCACTCAGGGTGATAGAATTAGTTGCATATTATGTCAAAACAACCATACTCTGTACAGGTGCCCAAACTATCTCGAACTACCTATATCTGGTCGCATAGAACTGATAAAGTCTAAATCCCTGTGTTATAACTGCTTACAGCCATTCAAATTCGGGCACAAATGCTCAAAATATCATTGCCAAACATGCCGTGGTAGACACCACACAAGTATTCATATGAATAGAACTGAACAACAAACGGTAAGCTCTACCAATATTACAACTCTCAGCCAACAGGTAAACAACCCAGCGCCTACATCCGCTATCTTAACTATGCCTACACTTCCCACTAACTCAGTACATGGAAGCCTACAGCCAACTGGAACACCAGTCACTACAGTTACTAACGAAAATCTATCCCCAATCCTACAATCCCCCAATCATTACGCACCATCTACTGTGCTAGTGTCCAATACTAACAAATATCAAATATTGCTTTCGACAGCCATCATTAAGATACAAAATGCAGCAGGAAAGTGGGTACAGGCCCGAGCACTGCTGGATACAGGGAGCGAGGTGAACATTGTTACCCACAGACTTGCATCTATGCTACAATTGAAGACCAACAAGGATGCTTGCCTTGTCATGGGAATTGGCAATAGTCAGGGTCATTCTCAAGCAAGTATCAACACGAACATAGCATCTTGCTACAACACATATCAGGCTAACCATACATTCTTGGTTATGGACAGTATCTCAGTTCAGCTGCCACATTCCTACATTCCAACACATACATGGCATATCCCAGACCAAAAGGCCCGAAAACTTGCAGATCCAACATTTTTCATACCTGGTTCAATAGATCTAATACTAAATGCTGAAGTATTTTACTCAACTCTTCATTCAGGCCGTTTCCAACTTGGTACAAATCTACCATTCCTCATAGAAACCAAGTTTGGTTGGGTTGTCTCTGGTTCATTCATAGCTGACACATACTCACCTACACCTAAATGCACCATGCATGCCAGCAAAATGACAACTGCAACAGACAGCATACTACACACAGACTTAAATAATTTGTCCGAACTGCAAAATAGAAATAAATGGCAGAAAGCTCAAGATAACCTCAACATAGGAGACCTAGTTATAATAAAAGATAAGTCTTGTCCCCCTACATTTTGGCCGCTAGGTAGAATTACCTCAATTCATGTCAATAAAAATGATGGTCTAGCCAGATCGGTGAAGATCAAAACATCTAAAGGTGAATTCAACAGACCGGTCCACAAATGTATTCGACTACCAAGTAAAGATTAACTTTAATTTTCATTGTTAATGCAAACCTACACCTGTTAAGCTACTCGTGCTAGCTACAGATAAGGCATTGCAGATAGAAACCTACCTATGTTTTTAAGATAGATGTAATTAACTCTAAGAATATTATTTTGTTTACCCATACTCATAGTATCAATAACTACTTGTTACAGTTACTCATAGTATCAATAAGTAAAACCCAGTGCTAATTAAGACATTTAATAAGCCTTTATCATTTTTGTAATTTCAGCTTTATAATAACTCATAATATAAACACTTAACTTCATTTATTCATTTCCTTAAAATAATATTTACTCATTTAGGAGAAATAATTTATTTATGTTTGCAACTCTAATCAATAATGTTATAAATGTAAAAATGATTTAAACTATTATGTAAACTTGCTACTATATATTTAAAAGAAAAATTGTACCTATATACAGCTTCAGTCCACTACTTAAGCAAGGTTTATTTATGTATTCCTTCACCTTAAAAAAGAGGCCCAGAATGTTTAGGATTGAGCCTAAATACATCCATCTCTTTCTTGGGTCGCTCTCTTCTAACACTGCCTTGCAACGGGACGTTCGGGCTCCCGGTAATTTAATCTATAATAAATCCATTTAATGTATAAGTAGCCCTAAATAGTGTTTAAACTAAAGTAAAACAGTGTGTGACTCAATACAAGTGAAATCCCATACCAAACGTCTTTAAATCAACCACAAATCCCAAACAGTTAGGGTACCGTAGATTTTTACGGCGAGAAAAACGTGTGTTTATACGTTAATTCCCCGGGCGTAGGCACCGTTGCCAGTGTTGTATGGATCACGAAGGAAGCTTGTTCACACACGTTTTTTCGGCGTGAAAATCTAGGTTAAGGCTTGGTAGGCCAGTAGAGGCCGCATTTTTGTGATTTTTAAAATCATCCGATACTTATAAAATAGTATTTACAATTTTGAAAATATATATACATATGTATATTACTTAAGAATCTAGTCTAGTCAAAGTCGCATTCAGTTAGAAGATCTAATGAACTTCGCTCGATAGAAAAAGATCCCAAAGTTACCTCTTTTTCTAACGCTTTTTCAATACTATGACTAGCGAACTACTGATATCCCTTCGTCTGTGGCGGCCATCTTATCTAAAAAATCTAAAAAATTATTGAAATCAGTGTAAGTGAATTTACTCCAGTTTGTTGCACTAAAATCGATCTAATGAAATAAAAAACCAATTATTCGGACAAAAAGTGCTCATTTTATTTAGATTAATAAATACTTAAACACAATCAATAGAAAGAACAAACCTTCCCATACAATTTTTTTGTAAATAAAAATTAAAGTACCTTATGCAAACATGGCCACGACCAGTGTTATAAATTCATTTCAGATTAGCCTCAAACACAAAAGTGAACCCAATGGCTCAAAAGCCCAGAGGCCTGTGTAAATAGTAGTACTGAGCGTTTTTTTCTAAAACACTTTCTCAAAACGCTTATTAGCCATGAAACGAACGAACGCTTTTCTGTCCCATCAGAAAACTGTTCTCGTAAAAACGACTTTATAATCTACTAGTTAAGGATCGAAGTAGTTTTTATTTCAGTTCTCGTTTTGCCATGAAACGAACGAACGCTTTTTTGTCAAAACTGTTCTCGAAAAACTCGACTCTATAATCTATGAGCTATGGATCGAACTAGTTTTATTTCACGTTTCGTTTTGTCGCAGAGGCGGCTTACCTGAGTGAGTGAGATGAAGACAGTTCGTCAAAACTGTTCCAAGAAACTGTTTCATTGTCAAGGAAAGGAAGGAAATTATTATGTATGTCTAATGCACTAAGGTAGATAATTGTTCGTAAAATTTCGTAAGCGAGACAAACTGGTTTGCACCGTTGCCGCCATTTTGGTGGTCATAGGTCATTCAAAGATTAATTAGTATTGTTGCCAGTCCTAAGCCTGGATAAAGTACGAAGGCAAGTTCATTTTATTTCGAAGACTAAAAATTAGGTAATTTGTAGGTACCCCTAGAACTAATATTTGTTTTAAATCATTTATATTATGTCAGGTAAACTACAATTAGCAAGTTACTCTGTTAAAAGCTTACTTATTCATCACAGTATTTAGTTATCAAGTCAAGTCAGTTGTAAAAACTGTTTTTTTTTAACAGTTTCTTGGAACAGTTTTTTTGTAAAAAAAACCGTTTCGTTTTGTTTTTCCCAAAAGACGTTTTAACCCAGCACTAGAAATAGAGCACAACTCACTGACCGCAGAGAACGCAAAACGCCCGCGGGTAACTAAACAATGGCGCCGGCCAAAACTATTTCACCTCATAATTAACCATTCGTGTGCACTGGATGGAGTCAACCTATTGTTTAGTCTGCTAAATATATTTAGAGGGTAAGCCAAGAGCAGCAATTGCGGACTGATTTTGATGGTGGCTTTTGTAGAACCCGAGATGGTCCTATAAAAATTGTCCTCCTAAGATATTAGTTACTATGTATTTGTCTCGCAAGACTTGAAAAACAGTATAAGTAGATAATTCTAAACGAGTTCGAAGTCAGTTTTTAGTTTTTTAAAACAATCCTTTGTTTCACTAGTTTGTTCCTCAAGAATCGGAATTAAAACAGACTATATTTTGTGACATACTCTACGTACATCTTTGATAGTTCTCTTCAGCTAAAGTAAGTAAATGCTTACACTGCGATAAAGTTATTTCATTGTGTTGTAAGGAAAAGAATACAAATGCCATCAGTCAAGTGTTACACCTGTCAGAGCTGTATTCTCATCCAATCCCACGCAGAACAAAATACTGAAAGCACTCTGTGTAAGCTCGCCCACGTGGAGCTTCTTTCTTTTTTTTCGTCAGAAACGTGACATATTATCATTCCCCAGCATTTTACTAGTAAAATACGTACACCTTCATCCTTGCGATAGGGGAATAGAAACAAACGGTACCGAGCCGAGTCTATACTGAAAGCAGACTTATTCCGGACAGTATGCGAGCAAAAATATTACTCAATCAAAAATATCTATTTGGTTTCTGAGAGTAATATTTTCCTTCAGTACGCGAGTTCAAATCTCGTCGAAGCTGTTTTTTTTGGTATATTATTTTTTTTCTTAAAAATTACCCTGAGTGTGAGGGCTTACAAATTATAATAAAAAATAAACATTATTATTCCTCTCATTTAAAAATTCGGGCTCGGGTCGGTCCGGTTGATAATTATTTTTTTTTGACATCTGTAGAAAATAACAAAATACGGTGGTTCCGTGCTTCCTCCATTAAACAAAAGGCAACAAAATATATATAATATATTTATTTCAGTAATAGGTACCAATCTTTAAAAAAAAATCCTGCGTTCTCCATGTGATTTAAAATAAAATGTAATATGGAACTACCAAACATAGTGCAACTAATAAAAAGAAAAACATAGAATAAGTTTATATCTTACCATCACCAAAATAAATCATATAAAAGTAGTTGTGTGAATTACATAGGTAGGTAGTAGGTACTTGATCTTTTTTTAACATGGCAGAAACCTTTATGCACCTAGAAAATTACAATAAATTAATAGAAATAAATGAGAGGCTAGAATTTAGAATTGAAACAGTTGAGCTAACTGCAGACTGTTGCAAACAATCTACAGGTAGCTCAACTGATCCATATCAATACCAGTCGTCGCGTCCCCGCTACGCTGGCTACATTGCCCCGCTGTATGGCAATGCTGATGCGCTGTGCCAGATACTGACCAGCTCTCGGGGCACGCGTCGATGATCTTGATTATATGAATGAATGAATGAATGAATGAATGAATGAACACTTTATTGCACAAAATTAATAAAATAACTTATATCTCAGTCTGCGCGCCGCATTGCTACTGAGCGGTCGTGTACAGAGTCGGTCGCGCACTTTTCGATCGTAATCATGTCGTCGAGCACAGTAAAATGTGCAAGTTGCAATGTAGTGATTAACGAAGTGTTAGCGTTTATTACCAATAAAATTGATGTTATGGACGAAGAAAGTCTAGTGCGCATTTGTGTATCGGCTTTTAAAATGGAGGAGGTGGAGAAGTCGAAAAATCTTCTGTTCGACTCCATCACTACTGACATACGGAATGTAAAGAGGAAGAAGAAAATCGAGGGGAAGACACAAAGAGACTTAGAAGATATTATTACAGTTCTTAAAAGTCTAGATCCCGAGTCTATACCAATTTTTGTGGCCAAAGAATTGCACCGTTTGCCTCCTGTGCTTTTTGATCACTTGGATTGCTCTGCGCTTTTAAAGGACATAACTCTACTGAAAGCGCAGATTGAAAGTATCAAAAACACGTACGTCACTACTGACCAGCTACATAATTTGGAAGTTAAGTTGCATTCTAATAGATATGACTCTATAGTTAACACGCCTATTCACAATCGCTACGACCATTTTGTCACTACCCGCGCGCGCGGCGCGAATCTATTAAATAGTGGGCCGATGGCCATCGCCTCTATGACCGAGACAGCCAGCCCGCCACCACCGCCGCCGCGGTCATTGTCCCCGCCGCCGGTCATTGCAACCTCTCCGACCCGACCGTGCTGGGAGCGCTCTCGTGTCGGCTCGACAAGCCTCGGCGCTAGCACCATAGCGCGCGACATAGTCGCTACACCCAGCGAGAGCGCGCTGCCGCTTGTGAGTCACTTAGGCTCGACCTGCGCCGCTGCCGCCGCCGCCGCCGCCAGGGAAGATGCTGTGCACGAGTTAACTTCGTCGCAGTCAGGGCCCGCATTACCGAGTGGGACACAATGTAAAGATGAGTCGAATTTAAGCGTGAACGTGAAGAATGATAAAGAGAAAATGCAGATTTCTTCTAAAAGTAAATCTTCGTTTGCTGAGACAGCAAGAGCAAGAGGTCTATGGCATGTACCGGAAAGGGATGAAGAATGGAAATTAGTACAGAGAAAGCGCCTGAGAAATAAGTTTACTACGAGTAAGGGAAAGGCCAGTTTGGAGCAAAATAGCAAATTTAAAGCTGCTGATACTAAAATTCCGTTATTTATTACAAATGTACATAAAGATGTCACAGAGGCTGACATTGTCGAATACGTTTTGACAAAAACACAAGAGAAAGTGTCGCCTATCAAAATAAAAATGGTTAGGGAGCGAAATTACAACGCCTACAAGTTTTTTGTTAGCAAACACAACGTGCAAACATTTCTCGATGTTAGTTTATGGCCGAGAGGAATTTCGTTTAGGCGTTTCGTAAACCTGCCGAACGAGTACCGCCAGCAGATGCCTGCTGGAGAGAGGCAATCTCATAGCGCTCAAAATGGGTAGCACGCCTTACAGTAAGTTCGTCTCATTCAACTGTAAATCGCTCAAGCGATCCATAGATGGTGTTCGAAGTCTCTGCAGGCAGGCGGACGTTATCGCACTGCAGGAGACTTGGTTGCTGCCGCATGATTTATCTATGTTGACAACTATAGCTGACGAGTTCGGGGGCACCGGGACTTCTGCGGTCGACACGTCTGCCGGTCTACTACGAGGACGGCCCTACGGCGGGGTCGCTCTACTGTGGAGAAAAAGTGTATTTCGGTCAGTAAGTGTAGTGAAGTGCGATGATGTGCGTTTGACAGCAATAAAAGTTAAATTATGTGATAGATCTTTGATGATATTTAGTGTCTACATGCCGACTGACTGCTACGAGAACTTACCGGAATTTACTCAATGTTTAAGTAAAATAAGCTCAATTATTGAAGATGCAAGGGACACGGACGCTATCTACATATTGGGTGATTTTAATGCACACCCAAAGGAGCTATTTTGTAATGAATTACTAGACTTTTGTTCGGAGCAAAATTGGTCGTGTGTAGACATGAATTTGTTAGGCACTAAGTCAGGCACCTATACTTTTGTAAGTGAGGCTCACGGGTGTGCGAGGTGGTTGGATCACTGCGTCGTGACTGGCGCTGCGCTGCCCTCTGTCGGTCGAGTATGGGTAAAGCACGGGGTGCAGTGGTCTGACCATTTCCCACTCTTTGTGGAATGTAACTTAGGTAAGCTATATGCTAAGATAGATTTAAAATTGACATCGTTTGTTAATAAAGTTGTATGGGGAGAGCGTAACACTAGTCAGATTGATTATTATCATGATTTATGTAACTCTCGTCTGAAACAAATAGATTTTCCAGCACAGCTCTCCCATTGTTGTGACGGACTTTGTAATGACCTAGAACATAGAACTATATTGGATAATATGTATGTTAAGATAGTTAGTATCCTTACAGAAGCCGCAGCATCTTCTTATGAGCGAGGCAGAACACGGAGGAGAGGTGGTGATGTTCTGGGATGGAACAAGCATGTAGCAGCTTTTCACAGAGAGGCCAGGCTGAAGTTTTTGGTCTGGGTTGAAGCCGGTAAGCCAATTAGCGGTAGAGTTTACGACGATATGTGTGAGAGCAGAAAATCCTTTAAAAAACAACTAAAGTGGTGTCAAGACAGACAAGAACAGATCAAGATGGATATTCTTGCCTCTCAACACACGGCCAAAGACTTCAAGCGTTTTTGGAAACAAACTAACAAAATGAATGCTAAGTCTGGCCTTCCTGTGAGTGTGAATGATGTGAGTGACCATAAAGTGATCGCTAATCTTTTTAAAGATCACTTTAATGTAAATCTGCCGTCAAACTCTACCGCGTCTGGGGTGATCGATGTTGGGACTGTCATGCACGAGAGAACCACAAGTTTTACAGCCAAAGAAGTGAGAAAACTTATTCAAAATATGCAACGAGGCAAATCTCCTGGGCATGATAGTCTCAGCATTGAGCATCTGAGATATGCGGGTGTTCATCTGCCGCACGTGCTCTCCATGTTTTACAATTTGTGTTTGTGTCATGGGTACTTACCGGTAGAGCTAACAAAAACTATAGTGGTACCGATTGTTAAATGCAAAACGGGAGATGCGTCGGACAAAAACAACTATCGGCCCATCTCACTAGCGACCGTAATGTCAAAGATCCTAGACAGCCTGCTTAATGACGTAATGCTGCGACACGTCCACCTTCACGATGCCCAGTTCGGTTTCAGGGCTGGGCTCTCGACGGAGAGCGCGATCTTATGTCTTAAGCAGGCTGTCAAGTACTACACGGAGAGGAAGACGCCGGTGTACGCTTGCTTCCTGGACCTGTCCAAGGCTTTTGATACGGTTCTGTATGATAAGCTTTGGTACAGGCTGGGGGCAACGGGTGTGCCGGCTGATATCGTCTCCATTCTGAAAAACTGGTATCACTGCCAGCGAAACCAGGTAAGATGGGCGGGTGCGTTGTCCGACGCATACGGCATGGAGTGCGGTGTGCGTCAAGGCGGGATAACATCTCCTCTGCATTCAGTATCGGGTAGTTCCCATAGTAAGGCTACGCTCACTTGCGCCCGCTAAAAAACACTTTTTACGGTTAATAACAACACAGTGAAGAGTTTGAAGTGCTCGGCGTCCGGATAACAACATCATCTACATATACAAATGATGTTACGCACGGGAGGATTGTTTTAATGAAGATATTGCTGGAAAACCGTGAGCATAAATCATCCACCACTTTTTATTCTTCTACCATCATCTCAAATTTGGTGAGTGAATGAAATTGAAAGTGCCACTAGTGCATCCAAATAATTGTTGCCAGCACCAAATTCACAAATAAGCGACATCTAATAACGAGCGACACAACTACCGATCCTACCAACGCCATCTACGTAGAGTAGTGGAACTAAGTAACGCCATCTACCTAAAATATTTTAGACTAAGTAAGGATCGAGGAGCTCATAGATCATGCCTAAGTTAGATAGATGTGGAACCTGCGGAAAATTTATTTCGCACGCAGATGGCGCTAGTTGTAACAAATGCCCTAATAAATACCACAGTGCCTGCATTAAACTCCCGGATTATGTCACGCTGAATGAGGATTGGATATGCCCGTGTTGCAAATCGAAGCTACCTCGCACTGACGACCAGTATTACACTCCTGAAAAATATGAGTTTCAGAAACCGGTTCTGTCACTGAGCTCAAGTGCAGCGAATGAGGAAATGGAAACCAGTGGAATGCATTGCGACGATACAGCCCATGATATAACGGGAGAATTCAAGGCACAAGAGTTGGCCTTAGAAATAAGACTTTTTCGCACCGAGATTGAGTCAGTCCGTTCATGTTTGTGTGAATTCAAAGAGCAGATATCTAGCAATTTGGAAGCTGTACGCGACGAAATGCGTGAAATTAAACAAGACGTTCAGTCTCTCTCTGCTGCATTTGAGATCTGCAGCACTCGTATTGAATCCCTAGAATCAAGAGTTCAAGACCTAGAATCTGGAGCTCAACTGAGCTCACATAATGAGGTCATCGATCAGCTGGAGAATACTGTGACCAAATTGATGGATGAGATTGATGATAGAGACCAGCGATCACTACAAAATGATGTCGAAATAACAGGTATACCTGAGCTTGACGGTGAGTCTGTGCATCATATCGTGCTGGCAGTGGCAAAGAAACTGGGCTCTAACCTAGACGAGCGCGATATCGTAAGCGCAAGGCGCGTAGGACCGCGCCGCGCCGTTCCCGCGCCGGGCGCCAGAGTCAACGGTGGTATCGCAGCGGCGGTAGCGGCCGAGGCGGCCACAGTGCGTCCGCGCCCAATCGCCATCAGCTTGACACGTCGGATTCTGCGCGACCAGCTGCTTAAAAACGCGAGAATACGTCGAAGTACTACTACTGAGGATCTAGGGCTGCCCCTACAGAGTCACCCGCGCCTCTACGTAAACGAAAGACTCACTAAGAAAAACAGAGTGCTCTTCGGGAAAACTCGCGATGCTGCTAGACGCTTGAATTGGGCCGCGCCGTGGACCAGGGACGGCCGTGTTTTCGTCAGGCGGGATCAATCCGCCTCTACAATGATGGTGAAAAATGAATCTGATCTGTTGCGTGTTTTCGGCAGTGGTTTTTCCAATACAGCAGAACAATAGTTACGAGCATACCTACTATCTAGATAGCTACGGTATTAAAACAGAGTCTTATAATTTATTATATTTTATACCTTTATATTTAATCACACTTTTTTTGTCAGGCTTCGTTTTTCTTAATTTTATGTTTTTTTGCCACACTGTGCTCATATTTTTGCTGAGTATATTCTCTACCATGACTATTAATTTTGTTGATCTGAGCCGAGAGTCCATGCCTCGTTACAGTTTATGTGTTTTGTTTACTTTGGTACCGCTCAGTTTAGAAGAGTATTATCCCATATTTTGTAACATTTTCCCGCTTATTATAATGTTAATTATTATTATTAATATTTTTTCTAAAATTTTGTTTATACTTAACCAATTTAGTAGTGTTATGTATATTTTTAAAATCTATGTCTGCCTAGCTGCTTATCTGCGACACATCGAGATAACTAAGTCAAACTGTTTTAACTTATTTAATGTCCAGTACTATACACATGCGATTTTATGTGCACCAGCTTCACGCTTTACTAAAACGTCTTACATATCTAAACTAAAATGTGTATGATGGCTAAATATAAGCTTTTAAAGTTAGGTCTTTATAATGCTGGTTCACTTGGTACAGGGCATGATGATTTTCAAATAGCCATGGCTCGATTTAAGGCTGACATAGTCGCGATAAACGAGACTTGGATTAGACAGGGCGAAGAAGCGCGAGCACCTAGAGTCCCGGGGTATCGTTTTCGACACTCGCCTCGTCCCGCCGAAGTTCGCGGTGGCCGTGGAGGGGGTGTTGGATTTTATATTAGAAATGGGGTGAAGCTTCGTAGGTTAAATCCACCTAGTTTCCCTATAGAACAGATGTGGTTCTCCACCTCAGTTAATGGTCGACGGTTGGCTATAGGAACTGCCTATCGCCCGCCATGGCTTAATATTGACACATTCTTAGATGCACTAACAGAGTCCGTCACATGTTTCTCTAAATATGATCATATTATATTGATGGGTGATTTCAATGTTAATATGTTAGATGTAAACGGCAGCTTAACTAAGAAATTATTACAGTTTCTACAGTACCTAAACCTAGATCAATATGTAAATAATCCCACTCATTTTACGAATGATTCCCAGACATTGATTGATTTAGTCTGCGCCAATACGGATATACGCGATGTAACTATATCTAATATCTCAGGTTCAAACGGTCATTCCATGATTAACGTGACCCTTAATTTAAAGAAATGTAAAATAAAACCTAAAGCTATAACTTATAGACCAATCAAACACATAAACCTAGATGCTTTTAATCAAGAACTTAATCGTATTAATTGGTCCACTGTTACTAACATGAATTCTGTAGATGAAATGGTACATAATTTTAACTCTATAATCTTAAACATCTTTGACAAGCACGCTCCTATAACAAACGCCCTCATCAAAAAAAGAAATGTTCCCTGGATCACTGAAAACATGAAACTTATTTACAAACTACGGGAAGAAGCATTTGCCAAGTACAAAAAAGATAAAACAGATGCAAGTAAAGAATATTACAAAAACTTAAGATCCTTAGCCAATTCTAGTCTTTATAATGAAAAAAAAGCCTATTTTGATCACCACATTAATTCTATTTCTCACAATTCAAAAGAGTTGTGGAAAAACCTTAAAAATAATATCCTCCCTAATTCACATGACAATGATAGTCTTCCCGATCATCTAAGTAACCCCAACGAAATCAATAAGAACTTCCTTAATGTCCCTGCAGCCAATATAGTTGATACATCCGAAATCAATTACTTTGAAAGCCATAAGTTTAGTGATTCGGTCTTTTCCTTCCATACAGTTGATGAAACGGAAATAGCTAAGCACATACTATCTATTAAATCTAATGCACAAGGATATGACGGCATTACAATTGATATGGTTCTCTTGACACTTCCACAGACACTTAATGTAATCACGGCCATCATTAACAGATCTATTATAAATGCTAAATTTCCTACTTCTTGGAAAATAGGACTAATAACGCCTATACCCAAAACTCCTAATCCTACCTCAATGAAAGATCTCCGACCCATTAGTATTCTCCCCTGCTTGTCGAAAATTTTAGAAAAAGTCATTCATTATCAACTCAGTAACTACCTTGAAGTCAATGATATCCTTCCTGATGTACAGTCGGGATTTAGAAAAAAAAGAGGGACGGTTACGGCCCTTCTGGACGTAACCGATAACATTATTAGTAGTCAAGACCAAGGGTTGGGAACTATCCTTACATTGCTAGATTTTTCGCGGGCTTTTGACTGCCTCAATATCTCGTTACTGTTAGGTAAACTCTCATTTTATGGCCTGGACAGAAACGCAATCTCGTGGTTCGCTAGCTACCTCTCTCAGCGGACACAACGAGTTAGAGTCGTCAAAGAAGACGGTTCTTGTTCTCTCTCGGATCCACTGGCTGTGACGCGTGGAGTTCCTCAAGGATCTATTCTGGGACCCTTGCTCTTTATTATCTATACTGCAGACATCGCCAAGGAAATAGTCAACTGTCAATATCATTTGTATGCCGATGACGTCCAGATATACCTGTCATTTAAACCTGACAACGTCTCAATAGCGACAAGTAAAATTACTGACGATCTTAATCGGATTCACGTATGGGCGGGTAGAAATGCCCTTATGTTAAATGCCTCAAAGTCAAAATATATTGTACTTGGTAGCAAAAAACAGGTCGTTAAAATCACATCAACTAATCCTGTAATCTGCATTCTTGACCAGCGTCTAGATCAAGTTACTGAAGCTAGAAATCTCGGCATCTTCCTTGACAGCCATCTCCGTTTCGAAAGTCACGTGCTAAACTTAGTTAGGAGCTGTTTTTATAGACTTAAAATTTTATACAAAATTAGGAACTTACTACAGGAAGATATACGTATTATGCTAACGGAAAGTCTGGTTTTGTCTAAATTAAATTATGGTGACACACTCTATGGGCCTCGTCTTCTTTCGTCATCTCAACGTCTTATTCAGCGGGTTCAAAACGCCTGTTGCCGATTTTGCTTCCACATTCCCCCTCGTACACATGTGAGCCCTTTCATTAGCCGTGCTGGACTGTTAAACATGGAATCGCGCCGAACTCTACATTTAGCGACTTTGGTGCATGACATAATAAAATACAAACGCCCTAAGTACTTATACAACAAATTTGAATGGTCTTCATCACGGAATCTCTATCAAACTCGTGCTTCTTCGTTCCTGCTTGTAGTTAAGCTACATAAAACCGCTGCATTCAGAGGAAGCTTCCGCTACCAGGCCACAAAGTGTTGGAATAACTTACCACCTCCCCTGCGGCAACCTATTTCGAAGCCTACCTTTAAGCGTAGACTTAAAGTCACACTTTTGTCTACACAAATGGCTTGATAGCGGATACCCTCATAAATAACCCTTATCACTTATCATTAACCCTTAATATTAACCCTTATTATAAATCATTCAAATATGTATACTATTTTAGGATAATTTTTACATTTTTTTGTAACTTTTAAGTTCTGATTCTTATAGTTAAATATTCTCATTTTAATCAGAGAATAACGTAGGCAACCTTTGTATACATAATATGTAGGTAAAAATTTTAATTCCCATTTTTTATGTGTAGTATATTATGTTATTGTGCTACCCGCTACTGATTGTGGGAACCGGCGGAAGAACAGCGTTATGTGTATCCCACTTGCACATAGCATTCATGCTGAGCCAGCTCCCAGTTTCTAGCTTCAATCATGAACAAATACCTATCCCATAACCGATCAATTTGTTGTTAGGTTGTACGTGGTAATTTTCGTTATTTTTTAGGGATAATTATTTTAATACTTAGTCTATAAATAGTATCTAATAGCTTTTGTGATTGAAGTTACAAATAAAACTATTTCTTCTTTCTTTCCTCTGCTGTTCAACCTCTATGTTGATGATCTCATCGGCGAGCTCAGCAGCACCCACACAGGATGTTTTGTAGATGGAGTCGCCGTAAACAACCTGAGTTACGCAGATGACATGGTGCTGCTGGGACCGTCGGTGGGATCTGTACGCCAGCTGGTAAAGACATGTGAGGCATATGCGGCTGAACATGGATTGACGTATAACTCTAAAAAGAGCGAAGTTCTCGTGTTTAAGAGTGGCAGAGTTCGACCAATCCATGTTCCGCCAATTATGCTCAATGGTGCGGCTCTACAAGTGGTTAGAAGTTTTAAATATTTAGGGCACATTGTCACTGAAGATTTAAAAGATGATGAGGACATTGAAAGGGAGCGCAGAGCGCTGGCAGTCCGGGGTAACATGCTCGCACGCAGGTTCGCTCTCTGCTCGAGAGAAGTGAAAATCACTCTGTTTAGGGCTTACTGCCAGTCCTTCTACTCGAGCAGCCTCTGGATAAACCACACCCGGCGGGCTGCCAGCTCTCTGCGAGTCCAATACAACAATATCTTCAGGATGCTGATGCGGCTGCCTCGCTTTTGCAGCGCATCGGGGATGTTCGCGGAGGCGCGCACGGATAATCGCGTGAAAGCCTCACGCGATTATTCGCAAGAAAGTCGCTTCCATACTCCAGCGTGCGCGAGGCAGCGAAAACGGCATCTTGAAGATGATTGTATCTCGGACAGACTGCCCCATTCAGAACAGGTGGATGCAAATAGTGATGGGCTCCATCTGATTTTATTTTAATTTTAATTTATGTATAACTTATGTGTGTGAATCAATTTTGTATAACATTTTATTTCATTCATTTTTGAGTTTACGGTGACATTTAATTTATTTATTTTTAACATGTTTTGTATAGTTTTAAGTTTTAGCATAATAATATTCTATGGATTTTGTTCTGAAATAAATGAATAATAATAATAATATCTAAATAAAGTAAAAACGTACAATAGGCGGCCTTATTGCTTAAAGCAATTTCTTCCAGGCAACCTTATAAGGTACTACCAAAAGATACAAGTCACTTACTAGTTGGTAGTAGTTGATTATATTTACAGAGATGTTATTTTTAGTGGACTTCGAAAAAGCAGGAGGTTTTCTGTTCAACTATGTTTTGGTATGTATGGTTTGTTTTTATGTACTTCCACCGACTACTCCGTCAGTTGCGGACCGAATTTGATGATTCTTCGGTTTTGAGTTTTTTGAAAACAACCAATTATTATTATTATTTGCAAAGAAGGATTTGTTTGCTCATGTCGATCATTCAATGCCAACCAGGTAACAGATTTTTTTATAGAATGCCCATTTTTAAAATTAAGGTACGAATAAGACTTGAGAAGTAAAAATATCCTTCGTAGGCACATCAGTATTCCGAAGAATAATTTACGAGAACCGCGAGATAAGGCGAATTAGCTTACAAAGCACTTCAACTTGATAACAGTCTTGAGATGAAGGCACGAAGACAGAAATATTCATGACAAACGCCTCTACATCATTTTGCTTCAGAATAGAAAATTTTCGGCTTGAATATGCTCAAGATTCGGCTTTACATAAACACTTACCCAGCTTAATTTGAATATTTAAAGCCCTCGACAATTCCACTTGGTTTCTCTGGTCTTACCGACCCATTTGAAAGCTGATCAATTCCATGAGACCTTAACACGAAAACTGATAAAATAAAAACTCTTTATTAGCAAACGTTAAACTTTAAACAAGCTTTAAAAGAAACACCAGATTGAAAGTATTGCATTAATTTGTGACGCTTACAAAATTATAACACCCCCATTAGTCGTGGGTTGAAAATAAGGCAAAGTGTGACGAAGGTCTCATATTTTTCATTTAATTTTACGAGTTAAACACCACCGGCCAGATAACGTGCCTAACGAAGTTTTATTGGATTACTACGCTAATTTTTAGCTTGGACTTTTGATGAAAATGTATTGCGTGTTGACAATTACATTTAATTAAAAACGGTTATTAATGTTTTAGGATTTGATAAACCATTGTAAATATTATTAGAGTGTTACACACACTTGTCCTAACTTTCTTTGTATTATAGATTTTGTTTAAATAAAACAATTAGCTAGTACTTCACTGATTTTATAATTTCATTACTTCTCCTTATCGGGCAGAGTTACCCCTAAGAATTTACTTGAACGACTGAACCCCGTTTTGGTCGGATTCCGGCTTTTTAAAACGTTTGTTCCAACGACTTTTCTGTACTGGTTTCTGACTCCGCCCAATCGACTCGCAAACCAGTTGAGTCAAACCAGTGACTGTTTCCACTACCTGATTATGGGAGTATTAGTGTAGAAATGTTACAAAAGTAAATTCAGCTTCTTATTTACAAAAATGATGGCAAATAAATATAAAAATGTATGCGAGGCATCTAAAATCAGAACAATAATTTTAAATAAGCTAACAACTCGTCCATCCTGATAAAGTGTTCGCGTCCTCGTGAACAATACATTTTTATAGGTAACACAAAAAGTCACATTCTT
Source organism: Eupithecia subumbrata (assembly GCA_949316285.1). Lineage (NCBI taxonomy): Eukaryota > Metazoa > Arthropoda > Insecta > Lepidoptera > Geometridae > Eupithecia > Eupithecia subumbrata. The sequence goes on along the minus strand of OX438628.1, from coordinate 1,069,671 downwards.
AGTGTCTAAATCTTAATCTATACAAGATCAATGTGCACATAGCACCTCTAAAGTATGTGAATCCCGTGCACATTGCACTCTAGAAAAGGTGAATCCTGTGCACATTGTCCTTCTAAAGTAGGCGAGTCCTGTGCACATAGCACTTCTAAAACTAGGCGAGTCCTGTGCACATAGCACTTAAAACTAGGCGAGTCCTGTGCACATAGCACTTAAAACTAGGCGAGTCCTGTGCACATAGCACTTCTAAAACTAGGCGAGTCCTGTGCACATAGCACTTCTAAAACTAGGCGAGTCCTGTGCACATAGCACTTCTAAAACTAGGCGAGTCCTGTGCACATAGCACTTCTAAAACTAGGCGAGTCCAGTGCACATAGCACTTCTAAAACTAGGCGAGTCCTGTGCACATAGCACTTCTAAAACTAGGCGAGTCCAGTGCACATAGCACTTCTAAAACTAAGTCACGTGCACATAGCACCTCGTGTGACTTCATGTGCACATAGCACCACATAATATTCAAGTTGTACATCGTATTTTTTTACATAAATAATAACTGCACATCGCAGTTTATAAATAAAATGATAGTATGATTTAAAACATTTTGTACATAATCAAGGTGGTTTCATAACCGTGATTTTGTTATTTACTTAAACTAAATCATCATGTGCATTTTATATGATTTCATGTGCTCATAGTACTTCATAATATTCAATTTGTACATAGCATTTCTTACATAAATAATAACTGCACATCCCAGTTTATTAAATACATACAACAATAGTATCATTGGAAACTTATTGTACATTTCAAGGTGGTTTCACAATCGTAATTATTTTAGTCACAATCATATAAACTACATTTTTCACAAGTACATTTACCATCTGAATTAAGTACAATAACAAACAAGTAAGATTCCAATGTGTTTGTGATACCTACTTATGAATGATTCATTACCATACCAGTCATCAACGTTTTCGCTACCCGACCGCGCAATGAGGAGGGTCATGATTCTATGGTGACAAACCTTTGACTAATTTTATCAGTGAAACATATACTTCTTTATTTTTGTAATTGGTTTATACCCCAAGCCGACATTATAAAAAAATTAATAAATAAGACATTTATTTTCAATTTACAAAAGGAACAATATTTGTATACATAATATGTGGTTGGGTATGCCCTCAACATTCTGGCAACAATTTCCCACTTCTTCAGGTACTTATCTATGTTTTGTCTGCTTTACTAACTAATCCTCACATTTTAATGGAGCATTTTGCATTTATCCTCTTTTTATCAACCCATTTCAAGAACCACTAAGATTTCAAAATTATTTGAAGACAGTACACGCAATAAACCTCCATTACTCTAGACGAACAACCACTTCGAGGTTACCTCATCCAACCCTACAAGATACTCAAAAAGCGACTCAAATAACATAACACTGTGCAAGATAAACCAATCGGCCTTTTGACTGAATACAGGTTATTATAATAAGGATTATAATATATTAATTTTGTTATATTTAAGATGAATAATTTTATTATTATTTTATTCTTATAAGAGTTCATTATATTTGCAAGACCATACTCATTTTTCGCATAAAAACATGACATGTAGGTAACTCAAAATACTATCAATTAATCGAGCTGATCAAAACTAGCTTCAGCTTCAGAAAATCGTCTTAACTACACTGTACCTTGTCTATTTCGCAAAATAAATTATCCCTTTTTATTCCGACAGGTCTTAGGCCAATTTAATCTTTAGAAGAAGCTAATTGTATCCTAGTTAATGGTGATATGACCCCTCATTGTACTTCTAAGAGTCGGTCGTCCCACGATCTTTACCATAAATTTTGAGAGGCTATCATCTGGATTGGTCCAGTTGTAATTTTCTTTTGACCATTCGCTCTAGGCGAGACATCCTTATCGATAATATGATGTACAAATATTGCTGACAAAACATCCCATAATTATTAATCGTTTTGGTAACCTGAATTTCCCTCAATTGTGTTTTAGTCATAGTATCTCGAGACAAATAACTAAATAATGGTGAACAACCCACATAGCATTATGTAGACACCCAGGCCCGAAACAATACCCGCAGATCGTACTAAACCTCTCACGAGGCGTGAAACGAACCCGCAACTTCCCGGGTTGCAGGCGGACCTCTACTTGCCCCACGACTGAGGTCGTCTAGGAGACAGATCTAAAGTTCGGGGTAGTTGATGCGAATTTCGTATTTCATACCTCCCTTCAGAACAATTTTAAGTTTGGAAACAGTCTTTACTGGAAAAGTGCTACTACTCTTTTGAAAATATAACTATTATAACGACAAAACACATCAAGCAGAAAAAAGAGTTGTTATTTAAATTTTAACTCGATATTAGCTATTTTTTTACACATGTATTGTGTAAAGTAGGTAAAGTACCTAATTCGTGTTCTAATTTAATTTATTCTGGGTACGTTAATGATAGGAGCTTCCAAATCATGCGCTAAAAGGCTAAAAAACAATCTCTCCAGGTGACTTCTGTCTATTATAAACGTTTATATTACAAGCGAGATTTTTCATGTGTTAAGCGATCAGGTATATTGGGACAGTTACAATTCTTTTCACATCCTGCAAATGAGCTGTTTCATGACAGTATATAACACTACGGACAATAATATTATTTTTCTTTGCTTTCGTTTTGTTTCTGGAATAATATAAGTAGTACGTCGTAAGTAGGTACGTAGTACGTCATGGTTCTTCAATGTCCACCAGCTTGTTTCATGTCTCTCTAATAGCCTAATAATAACACCAATGTAAAAAACCTTTTGCGACTACGTGAGGTTGCGTAATTCTGGTCGAAAAAGTTAATTGCAATTAATATCAAAAAATCTGAATAAAAACTAAAATTTACACGAGTCGAGATGATACGGCAGAGACTTACGCGCTCTGTGAAAACAAATTATTGAAAATTTTGTGCCGTGTACGGACTAAAAACCGGCTTTATCTTGTGGTAAACAATAAAATTGTGAATAATAATAGAATTAACAGTGAAAAATTATAAATATCGAATCTCTTTTGTTAAAAACGCTAACCAATATAATACACCTAACCTAACCAATATAGCACCATCTAGGGAACAATGTGGTGAACTATTGCTGGGATACCACTGTGCGAAGTGCAGCTACTGACAAGAGAACTGATTCAATCTTAGTTACAAAGCCTACGCATAGATGTCGTAAGCTTATTAAATTAACAAATTAAATCTCAAATTCTTAGAAAAGTGATCACTTCCGAAATAAAAACAGAGATGGCGCCAATTAGAACACCACCAAGAAATATCTGCAATAAATGCTCCAAAGTTATTACTACAAAGCATTTCATGACCTGTGCTTCATGTAAAATTAAACTCCACTTGAATACTTGCTCAACAGTAACTGATAGCCACTATTGCTATTTATCAGCTCAAAGGAAAGCGGACTGGAACTGTGGGCCATGCATCAGGAATAAAGGCAACTCCACCACGAGACCAGTACTTCAAAACAGCCTGCATGAGACTGAAACATCAATCAGTCGCTCTAGTTTCTCTCCACCTCATTTAAATGTTACGTTTCGGAAAAAAACTGGAAAGTCGAGGGTATTATCACCAACCCTAAGTAATAGCTTGTCTAATGACGATCATACCTCTATCAATGCTATGTTCTTAGAAATCAAAGATCTCCGTGCCACAATGACGAACCAAATGAAGGGCCATGATGCAAAATTGGACCTTATTGCAAAACTTGTTACTGAGTTAAAGATCGATGTTACTGAATTAAACAGCAAGTTTGACGGCTTAAGAACAGACGTTGACGGTCATTTTGGCTCAGTGGAGAGTATTACAGACGAATACAGTGTACTCAAGTCAATGATAGAATCTAACAAAGAGCAAGCGAGAGAAATGTTAGCAGGAAAACTAAAACTGCAAAAAGAAATAGCTACTGCTAACCTAAAGCTAGAATCGGTAGAAAAACGAATAAAGCATCTGGAAATTTCTCCTACGCCTTGTTCTACTACTACGACTTCTACCATCCACGGCCAGCTCGGACAAACAAGGGCTGCACAAAAAACCTACGCAATGGTGTCTGAGGCAGGTATTCCTGTAAAACCACGAAAGCGAATTTTCACACATCAAACTCGAAATGATATAGAAAAGACCAGTGGCCCAATTGTGAATCTCGCAACTGCAGATCATACCCAGGAAGTAAGTTCCGAGATGTGGAACATGACCACTTCCCAATTCCAAAACCCAAACGATGAGGACAACGATTGGCAAATATACCGTAGCCGTAAATCAAAGCGTTTCAGACAGGAAGTCGTAATGGGAAGGAGGCAACAAGACCAACTACAGACGGTTGAGAGGACAAAAAAGCTGCATACGTGTTTCTTTAAGCCTGATACGCTGCCAGGGGCCATACTATCGCACATGGAAAGTATAAGCGCGAAGACGGGTTTTGAAGTTCTAAAGCTTAAACTAAGGCACGAGCGCTATGCGTCTTTTACTGTTACAGTCCCGGAGAGTCTTTTCCAGCTATTCATGCAACCTGAATCATGGCCCGAGGGTACGGAGGTACGGGAATGGTTTCCCAGAGGAGCCGGGCGTGCTACATACAATAACAGACGACCCAACACCCCCGGCCAGGATATCATCGAGAAGGGTAACGCTGACAAATCAACCACCATATCAAAGTAACACCTGTAAGTACACGCTCCATGCCATCTATCAGAACGTCAGAGGTCTTAGAACGAAACTCAATTACTGGAGGCAAAATATCATCCTATCAGAATCAGATATAATCGCGGTCTCAGAGACCAATTTGGATACTGCGATAAATGATGCGGAAGTGACCCCTTATGGATGGAACTTGCTGAGACGAGACCGACCTTCTGGCGGAGGCGGAGTATTGTTAGCTACTCGTCCAGGGCTAGATCTTATCAGAAGGCAAGACCTCGAGACACCAGCTGGAGAAGATTTGTGGGCTTCAATTAACTATCTTGGTCGTGTATACTACGTATGTGTAATTTACATAAAACCCAGTGCCAAAGACGATGAATATATGTCATGGTTCTGTCAAGTAGAAAGTAACATTGATAATATTCGTAATTCCCCCATCATTATCTTAGGTGATCTCAACTTAAAAAGTGCAAGTTTAAATATAAATAATTATATGTGTTTTTTCCTACAGTATTGCGATCTCATAGAACATAACAATATTTTTAATATACTTGGAAGTAAGTTAGATGTAGTATTGATTAGTGCGAGTGTGCAAGACGTGAGTGTTAGTGTAGCTGAGGATGGCTTGGTGCAACGTGCAGATAATTACCATCCACCGTTGGATGTTACTATAAGCTGCAATAGACTACGCGAAAGTAAGAAAATGGAGGCCAGTAACATCGAAACTGCAACAGACTGGAACTTTGGTAAGGCAGATTTTGACTCTCTCTATGACCATCTTATAAATACGTCCTGGGATGATGTCCTAGCACAGTCACAGGTTGACGAAGCGGTTGACATATTTTATAATCTGTTGTACAGTAGTTTTAACCACTGTATCCCAAAGAAGGTACGCCGCTCAACACCTGCCAGAAGGTATCCAACCTGGTATACTAAAGAAATAATAACTGACATTAGACTAAAACATTTACTTCATAAGATATGGAAAACAAGTAAGGATCCGCATATTTACAGTTTTTATAGAGCAATAAGATCTTATATTAAGTTAAATATTTCAGGGGCCTATAATGATTACATATCAAGGATTCAAAATGACCTAAGTTCAAATCCGAGGGCTTTTTGGAACCACATTTCTAACTTAAAAACTAAAGGCGGTTTTGAACCTTCAGTGACCTACCAGGAGAATACATATAGTGGGCCTAATGCTGCAAAAGCCTATGTGCATTATTTTAGCAGCGTTTTCCTACAAGATGTACCTAGTCTACGCACAGAGAACATCACTAGTAGAGTTGGTAACAATTGTATTATAAACATCCTAGATATCTCCGTATCTGAAGTAGAGTTCCACATAAACAAAATGAATTCCAAGTGTGCCATAGGGCCAGATAATGTTCCATCGTACATCATTAAAGCATTTAAATCAGAACTATCAGTACCTATAACACATATTTTCAATATATCACTAAAAACTGGAATTTACCCAACACGGTGGAAGACATCGCGTGTAACACCTATTCCTAAATCGGCTGATAAATCCCTCGTAGAAAATTACCGTCCCATAGCAATACTATCTTCATTAGCTAAATTGTTCGAAAGCATTTTACACACCAGAATTTTTAAACAAATATCACCATTCCTAAGTGACACTCAGCATGCTTTCCGAAAAGGTAGATCTGTAAAAACGAACCTATTAACGCTCGTAAATTACGTTTCGAAAAAACTAGATGAAAGTTCTCAGGTGGATGTCATCTATCTCGATTTTAAAAAAGCATTTGACCAGGTGGACAACAATGTTCTTCTTGCAAAGATGAGCTCCTATGGAGTAGCACCAGGCTTATTACGATTTTTCGCTAACTACCTGAGCAACCGAAAACAATTTGTGCGCATTGGTTGCTTTGATTCACCCGCCTACCACACTCAATCTGGTGTGAGTCAAGGATCATCGCTTGGACCCCTTCTTTTTACGATCATGATAGATGACTTAGCCAGCGGTCTCAATAAAACCAATTGCCTCGTCTATGCTGATGATGTTAAGATTTTTGCAGAGATTAAATCTCAAAAAGACTGTGATGACTTGCAGAATGACCTTAATACTATTCAAGCGTGGAGTGACTCGAACCATCTACGTTTCAACATTTCTAAATGCCAAGTGATGACTTTTACTCGGTCCTCTCAAAGTCTAATCACCAACTACCATCTCTGCGGTGAAAATATCACTAGGTGTTCCTCAGTAAAAGATCTCGGTGTCGAATTTGACCCACAACTTAATTTTCATAACCATATTCGCTCGCTAGCTGTCACGTGTTTCAAAAGACTAGGTTTTGTGTCCCGCACCTGTAAGGACTTCACTAATATAACCGCCATAAGAACTTTATACACATCACTAATCCGTTCAAAGGTTGAGGCTAGTGCATGCGTATGGAACCCGTACGAAGTAACTTATTCGCTTATGATAGAAAAGGTACAAAAGAGATTCCTTAGATTCTTGTACAAAAAATGTCATGGGTATCATCCTTTCATGTATCCTACCAAGTATCTACAGGGTACACTAGGTTTCAACTCCTTAGAAACCAGGCGCCTGAATGCGCTCCTAAGTCTCTGCCGTATTTTGCGTGGTACGACTGATTGCCCTACTCTGTTGACCGAAGGAAGCAGGCTCTGCGTCCCACAAAATCGCGCGCGATTCCGCCCAGGCCGTGTACGTCTTTTCGAGCCCCTTCGTGCTCGCACTCTGCATCGTCAGCAGTCTCCCATCATCCGCGCTCAGCGCAATCTCAACGCGCTCATCACCAACCACCCTCAGTTAGATGTGTTTGCGGATGGCTGGAAGATGATTGAAAGAGTGTGCCTACAGTTTTGTGAGAGCGTATAAAATGTATTTTTTCTAACAATTTTATTACTTTTGATAATGTAAGCATAACGTTTGATGATTTTTACCATTTCTTATTAATTTTTGTTGTGTTTTTAGATTATACTTGTGTGTACTGCATATATATTTTATTGTTTGTCTATGTGAATTATTTTCTAATATTAAGATTGTTTATTTATCCCATTTACTAGACGTAACGCTTTAGATAAATTCTGTAATGTTGTAGTCTTGTTTTTTCAATAAATAATTTGTAATTTGTAATTTGAGATAAGGATAAAGTTGTTCTGTTGGTAATATTTATTTAAGAAAGGATCTCAAATCGGCAAGTATATAGGTACCTTAAATTGTATTCGATAATTAACACCAAGAAAGTTTATTTTAGGCCAAGTACCCGCGAAACTAACTTTTTTTTTAAAGGTAATAAAAATAAATCGGTTACACAGTTTTGACTTCTATTCCTTAAAGTCGTAAACAATGCAATTGACGGCATTCCTATTCCTGCCTACAATAAACCATACCAATCTACAGACACCTCAATATTGGTGCAGTTTGTTTGAACGTTCGTTCGTACGGTTACTCGTAATTATAGCATTGGATTATGGAGTTTGTCATAAATTTTACACAGACGTATTATTCTAACCAAACTAAAACTAAAACTAGAAATGACAAAATAAAATGAATGAAAAACCTAGGAGTTGTTAGAAAGTGAACGAATGCTAGAATGCGCTGATGAAAATTGAAAACCCACGTGTTGGAACGACCTCCATCGGTCATGGTGATTCAAATAATTGCATTGTAGGTAAGAAAGAGAGAGGTTTACACTGAACAAGTGATTAAATTATTGGTATAAACAAATTTTAATCGAAACTTTATTAAAAGGAAAAAAAAAACAAACTAAGTCCCCAGCGTTTAACTCTTTTTTTTTTTCAATATGATACGACGCGAGATAGAATCCTATCCAGAAAAATATTTAAATATCTCTTTCATTCAAATCGCTTCAACCGTTTAGAGGCTTTGAAGTTAAAAAACATAACCCGCACCCGGCGGCCAAAAGACGGAGTGCGCGTCTCTTACATATTGTACTTGTACCCACGAATTTTCAAGTTACCTACTACCGATCCTTACCACGACATCCTCATGGATCAGGATGGATTACTAAATAATTAAATACTCCATCCTTTTTTAATTAAATTATCGAAAGGTATGATAATGAATACTTCATAACAATTCATAAATAATAGTATTCGTGGTCTGAGGCTGTGGCGTCACAGACCGAGGTCTCTCATTGCGTTGATTTGTTTATTTTTTTTAATAGAACGTTTACTACAAGGAATCGGACTGCGACGCCTCTGCCTTACTATCAACATCAATAGTTCTATGGGTTTGTTACTAGTCGAGACTTATTAAGTACCTGACGGGTGACGGTATTGCGCTGTGCTACTGATCGGTGGCGGCTGCGTAGCTGCAGCCAGCGATGACTGCGTGGCTGTGGCGAACGACAACTGCGTAGCTGCAACGACTGCGTGGCTGTGGCGAGCGACAACTGCGTAGCTGCAACGAGCGACGACTGCGTGGCTGTAGCGAGCGATGTCTGCGTGGCTGCAGCGAGCGACGGCTGCGTGGCTGCGGCGAGCGATGTCTGCGTGGCTGCAGCGAGCGACGGCTGCGTGGCTGCGGCGAGCGATGTCTGCGTGGCTGCAGCGAGCGACGGCTGCGTGGCTGCGGCGAGCGATGTCAGCGTGGCTGCAGCGAGCGACGGCTGCGTGGCTGCAGCGAGCGACGACTGCGTGGCTGCGGCGAGCGATGTCTGCGTGGCTGTGGCGAGCGACAACTGCGTGGCTGCAGCGAGCGGCGACTGCGTGGCTGCGGGCGGCGAGCGACGACTACGTGGTTGTAGCAAACGTCGACAGCATGGCTCAGTTGGTGCATCGACCTGAAATGTTTTCAACAGCGAGTACACCATTCGAAAAAACATGTTTATTATTTAGCCACAGGCTTGAGCCCACATCATAATATTTAAAATGCTCGATGTACCATTAAACTACTTCTTGTCTGAAAATCAGCGCTGATACTAGCTTTGGCTTGTAGCGGCATAATGCTGAGACACCGACCTTTTCTCCCCATTATATAACAAATTGTCTAATTGTTTCTGTTTGTACCTACCTATCTGTATTCTTCTTATGTACATTTTTGTTTTCTGTACCTTCCTATTATTTGTAATATGTCGTGTTATGTGTTCAAATAAATTAAATTTCTACCGATTTCTAAAAATTCCTCACGCCATCTTATTTCTTGAGCTAACTAAAAGTATTAAACTAGGACTTTTTTAAAAAAGGAAAGACAACGTGGTATTTTTTTTTATATCCGGATACTATAATTGTGCTTTAATAGGTACTGTTTTTAATTTGTAAAAGGAATGCAATTAAGGCAATAGGTACTTATTAGAAAAAAAACATGCTCACCTACAAGAAAAGATTATATGAAGGTAGGCATTCCAACGTGGTTATTATTGCTTATGGTTGAAAATTCACAGTTTGTAGGTAAACGATTGCTAAAATGGCCAAAATCATTCTTTGGAAAAAAAACCGTCAGTATTATGGAAAGATTTCACAAGAAAAGGTTTCTATCGCAATTAAATGTAGGTAGCTTAAATGAATTTATCTTTAGTTACTATTACTACTACATACTTTTGCTAAACTTTTTGGAAAACATAATGTCTTTTGTAACATGAAAAAGTTATACTCCAAAATAAGCTAACAATTGAAAATTATATCGTAAATACATATTATAATTGTAAATTACATACCATTGTTTGCCGTGGGCGTACGGTCACACCAAGGTGGTATGAATACACCAGAAGTCCATGGTGCATCCCTGCTTCTGATTTGTTACACACACTTGTCCTAACTTTCTTTGTATTATAGATTTTGTTTAAATAAAACAATTAGCTAGTACTTCACTGATTTTATAATTTCATTACTTCTCCTTATCGGGCAGAGTTACCCCTAAGAATTTACTTGAACGACTGAACCCCGTTTTGGTCGGATTCCGGCTTTTTAAAACGTTTGTTCCAACGACTTTTCTGTACTGGTTTCTGACTCCGCCCAATCGACTCGCAAACCAGTTGAGTCAAACCAGTGACTGTTTCCACTACCTGATTATGGGAGTATTAGTGTAGAAATGTTACAAAAGTAAATTCAGCTTCTTATTTACAAAAATGATGGCAAATAAATATAAAAATGTATGCGAGGCATCTAAAATCAGAACAATAATTTTAAATAAGCTAACAAGAGCGACTTCTCACTTTACCCACAGATATACATAGATTATTGTCGAAGTTGCAGGAAATCTCAAATTCACTTTAAAGTAGGAATTTAATCTACAAACGACACGATGGCATTTTAATAACAGGAAATATTAGGTCCTTACATATGAAATTGGCGTTTTGTATGGGAGGAACAAAAAGTCGAATATTTTTTAATATAATATATTTAATTAATCAAAGTATGAACCATTATTTTCTATGCACTTTTGCCATCTTATAGGTAGTTCATTGATCCCTTTACTAAAAAAACCAGTCGGACGGGAATCAATAAAATCTTTGAAGGCGATTTGGACTGCCCCATCGGAGTTGAATTTTTTCCCTTGCAAGAAGTTATCCAAATTTCGAAAAAAATGGTAATCTGTTGGAGCAAGGTCCGGGGAGTACGGAGGATGTCTTAGACTTTCCAATTGAAGCTCTTCTAATTTAGTAGCCGTCTGTTGCGCAGTGTGTGGTCTAGCGTTGTCGTGAAGCAGCAGTGGCGTGGAGCGATTGACCAGCCTTTAATCTTCCCAATTTGCTTCAAGTGAATTAAAACAGTTTTATCACTAACACCGCAGCCTGCAGCTAACTCGGACGTGGTTTGCGATGGATCCGCTTCCACAATAGCCTTCAACTCTTCATTATCAACTTGAGTCTCAGGCCGTCCACGGGGCTTGTTCTGCAAGTCGAAATTTCCAGAACGAAAACGTTGGAACCAAAAACGAACTGTGTTTTCTTTTGCAACACGACCGCCATACACATCATTCACCCTTCGAGTTGTTTCCGCAGCACTAGTGCCACGGCGGAACTCGTACTCGTAAATAATGCGATATTTTAAGTTTTCCATTTTGTAAAATGAGTGACGCAAACAGAAAAAAACAGAAGAAAAAAAACAAATGAATGACGATCATCGAAGCACAAATACACGAGTCTATAGCTGTACAAATTTGAATTTGGAATTCCTTACCAAAGAGGAGAAATTTGTGATTAAAGTGGCCAGTACGAAAAACGCCAATTTCATATGTAAGGACCTAATATGTAACTAGTACCAAACAGTCACACTATTCACAGTTAATATTATAAATGCGAAAGTTTGGATGGATGGATGTTTTACCTCTTCACGCCAAAACTACGGAACGGATCGGGCTGAAATTTTGCATACAAGTAATTCTAATCCTGGAATCAAACATAGGCATATTATCATCATTCATCAAATTTATCCCATAATTCAGTTCCCATGGGATAGAAATCACCTTTAAACGTTTCAATAGAAACAACGCGCGCGAAGCCCCGGGCATAAACTAGTAGTAATATAAATTCCTTTAACCACATTTATGTGAGTAACCAAGCTATGGAGATATGATATCATATCTCCATAACTTGGTTACTCACATAAATGTGGTTTGCGGCGCCTGGCTCGGCTTGGCTCGGCTGGCGCGGAAAACCACAGCTCTAGGCTGCCTACTCAATTACCTGAATAGTTTATGTGAATGCATTCCTGTTTGCTGAGAAATTCGGTACTCGTGATCTACTAATCTGCCGTGTGGCTTAGAATTAGCACCACCCAACTCTTCCCGCGGGTGTCGTGAGAGGCGACTAAGGTATATCCACCGGGGGCGGGCAGCAGCGACCCTGCAGGACAATTTTACCACCAAACTGCGATCCCCAACCCGCATGCCCAACATGGGGATTATGGGCACTACCCCTCACGTTACACAATAAGGCGTTTATCAGGGGAAGGTCTGAGTCCAGTAGTGGACCGGTAAATGCAATGTAGATTATCTACTAACCTAGCAGGTCTACATAAGGCGTTTAAAATTAAGAATGAAGAAGAAAGTATTTGAAGTAGGTAATTTAAAAAAATTACGAAATGCCCGTAGCGTATAAATTCATACGAATTTTATCCGTATTTTATTTTATGAGGTATTATTTTGTTGAAAAAACTGTTTCTTAGTTAATAAAGTTGGTACCTACTCTGTTCGTGAACCAGGTATGTAGGAAGGTAGGTATGTAGGCAACTTCGATCAAATATTTAGCGGCCTCCCCCGTAGATACCTAGAACCTTACAAAAATGACACTAAAAATTTTCTACGACTTGTTTTGACGCAGACAGTTTGCGCAGAGCCTGACAAGTTTTGTGCATACGGAACATGAGATTATTGGAGTCGAATTATTTTATTTTGCAAGTAAGTACTTACCTGAAAATAATAAACACTGTTTACTTTTTATAATATAGGATTATTAAATCAACAGAATTCAGATAAGGATAACGAATCATTTATTGATAAAACTATAAATTGGTCTCAACAGAACCTGTACAAAAGGGCCATGAAAAAGTTATAATACAAATTTCAGGCTTGCACTTTAAATTAAAAAGAACTAGTTTCTGCCCGCGGCTTTGCACGAGTTGTTACCGGGACAAAAAAGAAACGTATAAAAGGATCTTATAAAATACTTTTAAACGATCTGAACACATTATTATTAGTACCTACTATTTAAATTTAAACATATTTTTATGAAAAATAAATAAACACATACCTACATAGAACAAATAAATAAAAAAAATTAGAAACAATAGCCGCTCCATTCATCGACTTCACATCACACGAACGAAACGACATCGAACAAAATGAATATTGTAACATTTGCTGACCAAAAAACAATTATTACTGCTGATTTCTTAAGGATATGGCTTATATCACAATACAAAGGTAAAATATACATTTTAACTTACTGAGAATAAGAAATTCCATAATTTTTCTTCTGTATGGACGGGTGATTATTGCAGTTATTATACGAGCACTTGGCCATGCTTTCTGTCCGAGCGCTAAAATGACACTAGTTGAAATGGTAAGCATAACTTGCCAAATGCTTCTCTTTTGATACAGACGGTTTCAGAGTGCGCATTGTGAATCTATGGGGGGCCGGCGAAAACCTTGATCGATGGTAGGTTAACGATATGCTGACGTCTTCGAGACTCCTGTAAAGTGTAAAGGAAATAAAGCACTTTGTGTTTTGATAGGTAACTAGCAGCTGCCCACGACTTCGCACGCAGCGCACTTTACCGGGACAAAAAGTAGCCAATGTCCCTGGTATGCCATACCATCTATCTCCCTGACAAATTTAATTTAGATCCGTTCAGCCGTTTAGGCGTGAAAAGGTAACAAACAGACAGAGTTACTTTCGAATTTATAATATTAATAAGGATTTTCTTTAAAACTGAAAAAACTGAAGTGGCAGTGTGCCGGCCATGTCTTGCGAAGAACCGCCAACCGATGGGCTAAGCGTGTTCTTGAGTGGAGACCGCGACTAGGCAAACGTAGTGTAGGACGTCCTCCAGCCAGGTGGGATGACGATCTGCGAAAGACTGCAGACAGATGCTGTATGCGGCAAGCTGAAGACAGGGCGCTATGACGCTCATTAGGGGAGGGCTATGTCCAGCAGTGGACTAATATAGGTTGATGATGAGGAAGAATTCTCTCATTAATGAATAACTTACTTATCCCTGAGTACCCCGGGTCACGTTTTATCTAAGTAAATACCTGGTGAGCAAAACCAAAAATTTTAAAATGCAATGCAAAGAAATCACATAGGTACTAGGTCTCACTCTGAAGTGAACCTGTTTTTATGTGCGTCCGATCAAGGGGAAGGTGTCGGATGTAGCCGGAGGGGATCTTGACGATCTATATCCGGTAGCCGATATCCGGCTTAGCGGACGTGACATCTTCAGACAGCAAAAAAAGTTAAATTTGAGATCTAAAAAATAAAAGAAGAAAAATGTTCGACGACCAACTAACCTTTACACTGCTGGCTGCTTTTGGTGTGAAGGTTACGAAGAATAATTCCTTTTCAGACCACTTGTGTCAATATTAATTATTGTAGTTTTTTTATTAAAAAACAGCGAGAAGAGTCTAATTTGACTCTGCGGGGCTTGAAGTAAATTTGAAATTAGACCCAAACATAATTTTGGCCCCACGCCCACTCTTACTTTAGTAAATAACTTTAGAATCTTCCTAATTCCACTTTACCTACCAAAATAACTGTAGAAAGGACAATTTTGTCAAATTAATTATAATTTCTATGCCTGGAAAAATCCCAATATAATAAACCAAGACTAATCAAGACTTAATTCCCTCTCTGATTACTCCCTCACCGGCCATTTTACACTGACCTTCGAACCAGAAGAGGATCATGAACACCGAGGGTCTTATTACCGTGGTGGTTATCTAGCAAGCGGTAAATGAAGTCTCTCCAGTTAAGTAATCTGTGACAAGCAATTACCTACCTTTTGTAGAATACTTTAATCCCATTTTTGTTTGGTTTTAATAAGGCTTGTTCTACGGCTTCTTCGTGGAAAATGGGGAATTAGATTGTGTTTTACACTTTCCTTTGGAGAAATTCTTGTGAAATTGTTGTAAGCAATAATATTCATCGTGGTCGGAACGTTTTGACTTTATTCTACTGATTTACAATGGTCGAACGTTTCGTTACAAAAAATACAAAATATTATTTTCTTTAACTTAAATAATAATAAGTATAACAGTGTTTTGTAAATGAAATACCTACATCTAAAGTCATTTATAACGGGATATTTACCATGATTTGAGTTTTGAGCTTTCCAATATTTAGTGTTAATAACCACGATGGATTAAAAAAACTACCTACCTGTGTTAGGGAAACCTGTGTTAACCTTGTCATGTGGTGCCGGCTTAGAATTTGCACCACCCCGACTCTTACCGCTGGTGTCGTAAGAGGCGACCAAGGGATATCAACATAATTTAGGCTTAAGGTACAAAATATTATATAAAACTAAGCGCAGATTTACAATGAAATTTAATACCTAAACGATTTAGAACATGCGCGCGTTAGTGTATGTGTGTGTGTGTGTGTGCAAAACTGTTTTTATGAATCAAATGAACCGAAATTTCCTTAATTAAAATTGAATTGAAAGTTTATTCGAAAACATCTTTACAAACAAACAACAAAGACTTCGGAAGCACCGATGAGACCCTCACGATACCAGTGACATGGACAAATTCCTTTGACTCAATAGGTAATCTACTTTTCAAATAATTTAAACATGTTCATTCGTCCGTGTATGTACGAATGGAAATGTTTCAATAATTTGAAAAGTTTCTAATTTTCACGGGTTTACCACAGGATCAGACCTACGTCATGTGTACATAAAGAACCTTCTAGATCATTCTTCCCTTCTAGCCCCTTCGGCAGTTTTGCTAACAATGTGTGGTTCCCGCAGGTCCCAAGGTCCCATGTCCAATTAACGAACACGTGTGGACTGGAGATGCAATCCATGCAATCAAACTTTCGAACTAATATTCACTCCACGGCTGATTCCATATCTATCGCGTTTAGTAGGCAATTGGTTTCTGTCATTATCATTATACACGTCTAAGGCCCAAACTTCACTGTAGGGGTTCCGATGACCGATAATATACACGATAGGATACATCAGCTCGCCAGTGCCAATATATTCTATCAGTTTCACCTCCGACACCAGTAGGCATCTGTTCAACTGGCAGCCCGAATTCCCGCTCTCTCGGCTAAGTCCGTCTGACAGGCTAGTATGGCTAGACTAGAACGGAGATGTGTGCTAGCTAGAGCGGAGATGTGTGCTAGCTAGAGCGGAGATGTGTGCTAGCTAGAGCGGAGATGTGTGCTAGCTAGAGCGGAGATGTGTGCTAGCTAGAGCGGAGATGTGTGCTAGCTAGAGCGGAGATGTGTGCTAGCTAGAGCGGAGATGTGTGCTAGCTAGAGCGGAGATGTGTGCTAGCTAGAGCGGAGATGTGTGCTGGCTAGAGCGGAACTGAGCTGCGTGCGGCGAGCGTCGGATGTTTGTTGAGATGAATGCACTAGCGGCGCCGCTCGCATCTCTTCTCGTCTCCGCAGCGTAACGTCGTCGCCAGCGAGGCACAAGTAGTTTTTCGAACTATTTGTTTAGGTCAAACGTTATTTTCCCTCCTTTTATTAGCGCTTTCAGATATATGGACACAACACGCAGCCCGTGTTGTTTTAGTACAATGTTCATTATGAATAACTGTCGAACTGATAATACTTCACGTGATTTAAAGAGGTTTGTAGAAAAATTAAAAGAACGGAAAGTTGATACTTTAAGTATCGCTCTTTGTGTTCTTTCGACAGTTAGTAATAATGTTTTACTCACTCCACCCCATGATGTAATGCAGTAGGTCAAAATGG
Source organism: Eupithecia subumbrata (assembly GCA_949316285.1). Lineage (NCBI taxonomy): Eukaryota > Metazoa > Arthropoda > Insecta > Lepidoptera > Geometridae > Eupithecia > Eupithecia subumbrata. Next base: position 1,052,586 of record OX438628.1, on the reverse strand, counting down.
ATTCGCATAGGGCCCGGTAAACTTGCTGCCTTAGAAAAACTGCCTTTAGAGTTAGTAAGTTGTGCTCACGACATTATTTTATTTACAACATTGAATCCACTTTGTGCAAACTTATACAGTTCTTTTTCAGAGGCAGCGGAGAACAGAAGGTCAGTGTGTATAATATGATATGATATTATTGTGTGTATGAATAATGACGTTGTATTGTTTGTTTAAAACACATCTCTTCTCCGCTTCGGTGAGGTCTGGCCCTTACAATAAGTATACAGGGTGATTGGTAGCGGGGTGCAAAGCTTGAAGGTGAAGCTAGCGCAGACCATTTGGAACCATTTGAGCCATGGTTGTATAAGACGATGTCTGACTATTTTTACCTAATTTTTAAGGATTTTTCGAAAAAAACCCAAAATTCTATGTATATAGGCGAAAAATTTGTAGTTAGTAGCGGCGTAAAATAAGTATAAGTGGTTTAATGAAAAAATGAAAATGAAAAATATGTTTATTGCTACTTATACAGAATTAAAATTACAAAATTATACTAATTAAACAAATAATTTAAAAAAATAAAAAATAAAGCGAACGGCCTATACTAATTTTCATTTTGGAATTTAGGAAAACTTACAGTTAGAAAATTACAAAGCTATAATAATAATAATAATAATAATCATTTATTTCAGACAGCACATTGTTACATATACAAGTCCATATAGGTAGAATCACAACAAGTAGGTACACAGAAACAAATAACAATAAATTAAATTAAAATAGATTGAATTAAAATAAAATTGATTAAGTTAGATTAAGTTAGATTAAATAAAATTAAAATAATTTAAATTAAACAACATTAAAATTGTTTAAAATATGAGCCTTTGTCCAGTACCGCATAAAGGGGGAGGCTGTATCCAGCCTTCCTGCAATGACCTGCAGGTAGCGGTTGGCGCTGCCGCGCACCCTGCGCATCAGCGACGCCGATCTCTTGCGCAGGATTGCAGCGAACCCGTCGACCCGCGCCTCCGCGAACATTCCCGTAAACATTTATCTAAATACTTGAGAATTCTGTACCTACATGTGTACTTACATAAGCTGTGGGCTATATGTAAGTACAAAGTACAGTACTTATATATAAAGTTTCCACTGGTAGCAAAATACAAAACGGTTATACATGTTACAGTAATAAATAATAGACGACTAAAATAAAAAAAAAAAAAATTCACTCTGTGGTCTCGTCTTTTAAATGCAATTTCCATTACTTGTCGATTTGAGATCCTTCCTACAATAAATATTGCTTACAATTATATCTGAAACTGGACGCCAAGCCAGTAAAGTTTTTGTGTCGTGTTATGTTCATAAACATTCCACGTCGAGTTTGGCTGGTGTATAGTTATTATATGTAAATATGTAGGTGTTCTAACAAAACCCTTCGTTATGATGAAGATATTCAGTACCCAGGCAGGTTAATTGCTTTATGCAGAATCTGCTTGCTTCAGGGAAGTTTAAACGGAATTAACACAAAGACCAGAACTCAAGCTCTATCACGCTTAAAGCTGCGTATCGATTATGCGCTCCAAGAGATCGAACATTGGCGCGCGCTCCAGCCGCGCGAAATGGATACCATTTTGGAACGCGCGCCAATGTGTTCGTTGGAGTGCCCGAACGCGGAGCGGTCCGTTCCGTCAGCTGTCGGTTTTTTACCACGCATCAGTCGCGGCGCGCGCGCCAATTGAGACGGACACGTTATATTTTTTTGTGTATGTGCGCTCCCATTTTATGGATAACCAAAGTTGCCGTAAGTTAATACAACTGTATGGTACAAAAGAACTGCTGTGGAATAGCAAAAGTTCTTCATATAACAACAAATCGCTGAGAGAAGATGCTTGGAGAGTCAATCTAGGAGAGTAAAATCAGTAGAGAAATGGGAGTCCCTGTGCCGGAGTTAAAGAAAAAAATGACTGTGTTCCTATCATCGTACGAAAACGTAGAAAAGGAAGCTGAAAAATGAGGACGATAAAATGTTTTTATAATTATAAAAGCTGCTGCTGCTCGTACACGACTGGCTTCCATGATGAAGGGTCAAACACTGGAACGGTTGCCACGCGCGCCAGGCGCGCTTAGTTGATACACTTCAAAAGTTTGGCACGCGTTCCGCGGAACGCACTTGTTGAAATTTGGCTTGTTTCCTAGATAAGTTGTAGGTTTCTATATAGCTATTGATATAACTACGCAGAAGTTATAGTATCTGAAAAGTGACTAAACCAATTCTAAAGATTTCCACGTAATTGCGTTGTATCAAATACTGCTGTTGTCATCATTCAATCATCGATCATATTTCGCTGGCTGGATAAATACAAGAACCTTGTTATACCTAAACTATACAGAAGTTATAGTATCTGAAAAGTGACTAAAATAATTATAAAGATTCCCACGTAATTGTGTTGAATCAAATACTGCTGTTATCATCACTTAATCATCGATCACTATTTCACTGGCTAGATAAATAAAAGAAGCTTGTTATAAACCACACATAAGTTTTAGTATCTGAAAAGTGACTAAAATAATTCTTAAGAATCCCATGTAATTGTATTGAATCAAATACTGCTGTTTTCATCATTCAATCATCGATCACTATTTCACTGGCTGGATAAATACAAGAAGCTTCAGAAAACTAAATAAAACAACCTTCTTCTATAGTCCTAAAGTTTAAGAGTGGGTACGGAGGGTACCTACTTACTACTGTCGCTGTAACCTACATGGGGGAGGTTGGATAAGGAAACACAGACCAATATGTTTAAGTACCTTGGCTATATTAACACAAAAACACACGATCAATACCAGACAAAGTCCTTATAGCTTGTACCTACTCAAGTAAAAACACTAACGGAACTATATATAAGTGGGTATGTACATATAAAAGGAGTAATACGAACATAAGTAGGTACGTCCCTTCATAAGGCCTTAGCTCTGGAGCTAAATCACATTAAAGAACACACAATAGAGAAAAATAAGTAGGTACATACCTCTGTTCAGGTAACAATAACAACACAAATACAACTTGGTTTTCAATATGGGGACGTACTGGTACTTAGGTAGGTACTTTGCCATGAAGTTATAATAAGATATATGATGTCACTTAACTTATCGCCGGAGTCGCACAAGGAGAATGATTCCCGTTCTGGCTTATCTTTTTCCTTTTATACTGCCCCTCCAAGGCCTAACCATTCTCTTTCCTATCCAAATATGGTCATGTTTGTTGAATCACAAGAGCCAATCAGCATCAAGATCTACTTTTATTCTTAATCTAACCCTTTTCGAAACAGATAATATGGTAAACCTATGTTGAAACTTATTCTAAGACTCTTGCCAGTCATCAAAATGGGTACATTATCTCCCTGAGGTTAATATCGTCTTAATCAGGATTTAGCTGATGAAGCAATAATTACAAACTTATATTTAAATACATTCTAATTTAACAACAGTAATCCATAATTACATTAACGATTTATGAATATTATTTGCTTCATGAATTGTAACATATTAGTTTATTTAATTGCTAAACAAACAATAAATCGGATGTCAATAAAAAGGTAATATGACAAGATTATATTTAGAGAAATTCTTTTTATACAAAACTTTATTTAAATTCAAATATAGATTTATTAACATAATCAGCTTCATGTATTGTTACACATTAATTTAATTTATTGCTAAACAAGTAACACAGACACAGAGTTTTTCTCTTTGGAAACTAAAAGCGCCACCTGTTACATTTTGCGGATATTAAATCGTGAACGGTGCTTGCAAAGCTGTTGTCTATTTGTTTACCCATTGGCGCTAGATGGCAGTTAATTAAATTGATTTGATTGAAATCTGTCACACTCTAGGCGCGGTCATTCAGCCAGGAGCATGCCAGGAGCGCAAAATCGATACGCAGCTTAAACGATCGTGTCGCTTCGCTCACGATTTACTAACAGAGGTATAATAGACTAATAGAGTATGTATTGTTATTATTCAAATTTTTTGGCATTACTCCTACCTCTCTCCGTGTATATTTTCGTTTCCTGCGTTAGTAAAAGCTAACTAAACACAAGCCTGAAAAATCTTATAATCAACGACATCTAATAAAATAACTACATACCTTATAGTGATTTTGCAGTGCAGTGAACTTTAAGATGATAGTACATAAAACCTTTATATTGTTTTAAAAGTACCTACGTAGGTACTTATATCCATTATTTGTTTGTATATTAAACAAAGTGCAAGTATTTATCGTATGTGATTATATAATAAACGAAAGATTGTAATTTCGGATGATCGTTACCAAAAATCCTAAACGGCTGTTTTTTTGCGTAGAGGTATTTTTAGACCGAAATAAAACATAAGCTGCGTTGTATTCAATAAATCAGTTCCCATGGGATAGAAATAGCATTTGAACGTTTTCATAGAAACAACGCATGCGAAGCCGCTAGGAAACAAATTGACAAATAAAATATGTAGTAGGTATCTAATAGAGCGCAGTGCCAAGAATTCATTCGAATCAAAAAGAATCACAAATCAAAACTCATTATTTCCTTTATTTCCATAAAACATTATAGAATAGAATAGAATATACTTTATTGCACAAAAGTTGTACATGGGCGAGCATAATGCTAGATAGCATTCTCTACCTGCTAACCTTTGGGTAGTGTGGACAACAATTTAGTAGGTAGTGCTAGATTACAAAAATTTATAGAAAAACAAGAAAAATAATAAAATAAGTACAATAAATAATTTGTGTTTTTACCATTAACATAAATAAATACACATACAAACATAATAAAAAATAAATACTAATCAGATTAATACATACCTAATAGATACACAATAATACATATATATTTTACGTACCGAATTATTCTTGCGAAAGAAAGTGGTTATAGACTCAAGATCTGAAGACATTTATTGAGGACGCCTCGCGATATTCAACAGGAAGACTATTCCACAGCCGAGTGGCCTTAACAGCAAAAGTTTTATGGTACCCTACAGTACAGGAGTCCGGAGAAGCAAGCTGCAGTCGCTTCGAGTGCCGCACAGTGCGCTCGGGTCCGTAAAGTGGGCTGAAAGATTCAGAGAGGTAGTTTGGGGATAGTGGGTTACAAAGTATTTTATAAAGAAAGCATAATGTGTGCAAATCTCGACGCTTTCTGATTTTTAGCCACTTCAGTTGGGTGCGGAAGACTGACACGTGATCGTATTTCCGCAACCCAAAGACGAAGCGGATGCAAAGGTTTTGTAGTCTCTCCAGTTTGTTTAGCTGCTCTTCTGAAGCGTCGGGATAGCACACATCTGCATAATCCAGGATAGGGAAGAGCAACGAGTTAACCAGTGTCATTCTAGTAGATTGTGGTAAGAAGTTTTTCATCAGCTTAAGAGAGTGCATGCTTCCATACATTCTCTTGCTAACCTGGGCAACCTGGGAGTCCCAAGATAGATTGCTGGTAATATACAGGCCAAGATTTTTGACCTCCGAGCAGTACTGAAGTGGAAAGTTGTTGTATTTTACGGGTGCCAATGATTTTACGTTTAGTCTGGAAATAAAGTAGTTACTACCAACGATCATTACCTGGGTCTTACTAGGATTTATGGGGAGCCCATACTCCTGAGTCCATTGATGAATCGCGCTGAGGTCTGCCGTCATGGTATCAATACCTTGTTCTATATTACTGGGATCGAAGCTGAGATAAAGCTGGACATCATCAGCGTAGAGATGGAAAGATGAGAATCTGATTTTAGATACAAGAGTATTGATAAAAATGGAGAAAAGTAGTGGTGAGAGCACACTGCCTTGAGGGACTCCTATACCTACTGGGCACCAATTAGAGGCGATGTCACCAACTTTGACACACTGCGAGCGCTCCCTCAGATAAGATTTGAACCAATTGATACTGTCTGGAGAGAGGTTTAAGGAGCGCAGCACAGCCAAAAGTAAATCATGGTCGACACAGTTAAATGCGTTGCTGAAGTCAAGAAGTGTGATGAGAGTAAGCTTTTTGCTGTCAATGGCACGTCGAATGTCGTCTGTAATTTTGATGAGTGCCGTAGAAGGAGAAGGAGGAGAAGAACATTAAAATAGACACTTAGAAAAGATCAAATTCTGACACGGAAATAAAGTTATATTTTTTATTTCTTTCGCTTCGGTATGTAGACTAAAGGAAAGAAGCGACAAAGAAACCTTTAGCCTGTTAGTTGTTATTTTTCGAGTTCGAGCAAAACCCGTCCCAAGCTTTAACAGTAGCAGATAAACGATACCGTCAGCTTCTGCTGATAGGGCCAACGTTTACCTTTATCTTTGGCTTTGAAGCAGACAATGTTTGCCATGCATTATGTATGAGCGGAAATCTCGTAGGTTTAGAGAGTGACGTGACACACTCGCTGGCCGGTACTCGGTTCCCGGACTCAGGAAGTTCGATGGGTTTCCATTATTTTGCTTGTTATTTGAATTTGAACCTTATCTATATTTGCAATGGGTCGCTAAAAATACAATATCAAAACAATACAAATACTCTTTATTGCACACCAAGATAGATAAAAATAGAAAAATAACACAAACATAGAAAAAGTTGCACAATGGGCGACATTAAAAGCGGCAATCCAGGCAATCTTTACGTTAGGTTCCTGCATTTTTAATTTGTCACAAATATCTGCTAATTTTTGTTAGTAGGTACCTACCAACCAATTTTCTGAGTTTTCTAATTTTCGTAGGTTCCGAGCTCCGTAATGCTTTACCTTCCTAACTGCTGGTCGGTACTAGGTACCAATGCATACCTACTCATCACACTATTTAAAATTATACATGTTAAAGTTTTGACAAGCTTTTCGCACCTAACTGTAGACTAGAGCTTATAAAAAAGAACGCATATCATCAGGCGATAAATATATACAATAAATTACCCAGTGACTTAAAAGCTTTATCATATAATTTATTCAAAATAAAACTAAAATTATGGCTTATAGATAAATGTTTTTACGACGTTAAGGAATATTTTAATTTTAAAAATTGACTTTTTATGACATACTAATTTTTTTTTTGTTTGTACTCTCATTTTGAATAATTTAATTTTTTTTTTGTTGTGATAATATCAGTTATTTTAATTATAATTTTATATAGAGCCCTAGTGACTAATTAATTTTGCACGCCTAGACGAGGCAGAATGTATTGGAGTGATATTTTATTATTAAGACCTATTCATTGTACCTACATTCCTGCAAATAAATGATTTATGATTTATGATTATGATCTTCAAATGATAAAATAAGATAATTTTTATTGGTTCACAACACAAGAAAATATAATGATAAAAAAGAATTAAAGAGAAAAAACAACGTGATACCGGCAGGCTGCCACTCAGCGTGTGCTGCACGAGCTCGGGGAGCAGCTACAGCGCTGGTCTTGCGTGTATAGATGTTTTTAGGGTTTTGATGATCGAAGATCGGTTTCAAAACCCTTATGGTCTCGCTTTGTCTGTCCTTTTTTCCCTCCTTAATAACTCAAAAACTACTGCAGCTATCAACTTGAAATTTAAAATAATAATACATTTCGTGCGCCTGTACAGATTTAGAAAAAAATAAATGAAAATAAATGAAAAATGAAAATGAACATTTTCCATACAAATTGTGATGCCGAAATTTTAAAAGATACCTACAGAGTCATATGGGGTATCAAATGAAAGGTATCGTTTTTTACATTTCAAAATATTTTTTGAAATTTTTGTAGGTTTCATACTTTTTAAAATATTTCGAAAAAAGTCGAAAAAATACCCATTCCCCCCCCCCTATCTCCGAAGATTGCAGAGCGATCCATGTAAAATGTATGGAGCGTTTATAGATATGGATCTATATTTTACAGGAAAAATATAGAGATGTTTGAAAAAAGAACACTTTTTGAAAAATGGTCAAAAAGGGGGGGAATAATTTTCAATAGGGGAGGCTACCTCACCGAGTGGGGTATCAAATGAAAGGTATCGGTTTGCACGTTACAAAACAGTTTTTCAAATTTCTGTGGGTTTCATACTTTTTGAAATATTTTGAAAATAGTCAAAAAAATACCCATTCCCCCCCCCCCTATCTCCGAAGTTTGCAGAGCGATCCGTTTAAAATGTATGAAGCGTTTGTAGATATGGATCTATATTTTACAGGAAAAATATAGAGAAGTCTGTAAAATGAATACTTTTTGAAAAATGGTCAAAAAGGAATAATTTTCAAAAGGGGGGCTACCCCACCGAGTGGGGTATCAAATGAAAGGTATCGGTTTGGACATTTCAAACCAGTTTTTTAAATTTCTGTAGCTTTCATACTTTTTGAAATATTTCGAAAAAAGTCGAAAAATTTACCATTACCCACCTTAACCGAACCACCCATTTAACCGAAGCATGCAGAGAGATCCATCTGAAATGTAGGTTGGTACCTACTATTCTTAGGTATTCGTTAAATTGCGAAGTCTCTAAACGGTACTTTTGGTACATACTTGTTGACAAACGTTCAAAACCCTCGGCGCGCGAGTTACACTCGCACTTGACGGATCTTGTTTTATACGTTACTACACCTGCTCAGAAAGTTGGTTATTCCTTTTCCAAACATAAGGTAGAAAGTACGTCACAGGCGTACTGAAATGCGGGAGGGAAAACTCTATAGAATTTCATTTCTTACGCGTTTAGCGGGAGAGAAAAGTGTATGGAAATCCATTTGCAACGTGTTTTTTTTAAATTTTCCTTAATTTCAGCCAGTAGCTATGGTTATTTTCTTAATAGGTCAAACGACAAAAAGTTTTCACTCCGAATCCACCTGATGATATCGGCCTCTTCCGTATTCGGAACAATAATTCCACAAAAAAAACCCTGCATGCATGTGTAAATCGGACGTGCGCGTATTTATTGCTACATTTGAGTTTACAATTTGAATTTACTCGAGTGATTCTGAAGATTCTATAACAATGATTTTCTTCAAAGGTAAAGCACTATGTATCACTCGGTATTGATATTGCGTATGGAATAAAACAAAGGCTACTTTTTATCCCACAAATCAGTTCCCATGGGATAGAAGTAACCATAACGTGATCACAAAAACGACGCGTGCGGTGCGAGGCTGCGGGAATTCTATTTTTTAATTTTTTATTTTATTTCATGGTCTTCCTTTTATTTAAGTTGCTATGTTATTTGGAAAAAATAACCCTTACGATTGAGCCTTTTGATCGGCATCGTAAAATGGCGGGTGTTTTTTTTTTACAAATTGTCGGATTCGATTCCTGGGGGATTCGTATTTGTTCTGCAAAACTTTAAAAATAGTGTAAAGTCAAGAAATTCGAAGTCAGTTTTTAGTTTTTTTCAAAATAATTAAATAATATTATCAGTAGTTTCACAAATTATGTTATTTGATTGATCGATCGTGTCTCATTGTGCTCCAATTTCCCCTACAAGAAACCAAGAGACACGATTTAGGATACCAAAATGTTAAATTGAGATGTCCCATTTTATTCATCAATCAAATTCCCAAACCAAAACGTGGCGGCTTACAATAACGTGACAATAGTGTTTGTTTTGTTATTGTTGGTTGAGGACGTGATGTTGTTGGGAACTTTTGTAGTGTTTGAGTTCTGTTCTTACTTGTTCAACTTGGGAAAGTGTTGCTCCGTGTTTCGCTAGGTTAGGTAACCTAGAAAGGTATCTACCTGGTGTTGGGTTTAACCGTGTTCTTGCGTGCAGACCGCAACTCGGTATATGTATTGTTGGACGCCTTCCGGCCAGGTGGGATGACGATCTGCAAAAGACTACAGGCATATTATGCTGAATGCTGCAAACATGGTGCTCATTATGGGAGGCCTTTGTCCAGCAGTGGGCTAGCATAATAGGCTGATGACGATGATGTCTTTACGAACCGATAGTGTAGTATGTATAGGCGTAGATAGGTAGAAACTTTTTGATGTTTCGAGGGAGGCAAAGCTGAAAATGTTGAATCTAACGAATTTTTTATTTATTTAACGTTACGCCATTTCTAAATGTATCAGGCATGTAAATGTGGCCCTTGGAACGTTCTCTTTAGAATTACAAATTCTCCTCTGAAATATTAATGACCGTGACATCATTAACATGAACTTCCTTTACTGATCTTTAGATGTTTTATACGCCACGAATTTTCTGCCTAATGAGGCTTCTAAAATATTTGAAAAATAATGTCAAAAAAGTCCCTTTAGTCGAATCAAAAATCACTTTAAATTTGATTATATTTTATTGCAGGGTTGCATCCACCATATTAATCATTCTCAATTGCTACATGCCCAGTGCGTCTAGCACACAAGCTCGGCTTACAATAACTTCCCCGGGGAGCACCCTGTACCAATAAAACCAACGCTGTAAATTGTGGCTCTGTACATGCACGCGACAGGCTTCTGTGCCACTGCAGAGAAGAGAACAGTGTCCTAACTAGCAATGAGGAATGGTTTCTAAACTGAAACTAAAAAGTATTTATTTCCACATGATCTCCGGTAACTTTGAATAAAAGCCACCCAAGAGTTTCCGTGTTTCCACGTCGGCTCTGGTGAATCAATCTTTCTCAAGATATTCCAGGCTGGGTTTACTATAGGGTTCTCAATAGATCCAATAAAATTATATATAAATAGATACTCATGTACTTACAACCTTTGTTATATAGGTATACTTAATAACTGATCTAAAATAGCGTTATACTGTATATATATGACAGGGATTTTTACTGACTTTGTGATTTTTTCTTTGAATGTAGGTAACATTCAAAGATCAAATATCTTAGTGTTTTATTTCCTTTAGACCTTACAGGACTCTTAGACACGTCACAAAATTCAAATTACAGTTTATTAAAACTAGGAAATAAAGTCATCATCTTTTTTTTTTTTTTTAGTAAGTATGGCAGAAGCCTTTATTCACAAAGAAAATTATAATATAATTAGTATTTACAATTGAAACAATTGAGCTAACATCAGACTGTTACAAACAATCTACAGGTAGCTCAACTGATCCATATCAATACCAGTCGGAAGCGTCCCCAAGACGCTGGCTGCATTGCCCCGCTGTATGGCAATGCTGATGCGCTGTGCCAGATACTGACCAGCCATCATCTTGATTTTTTGATCACTTCAATCTTTATAAGGTAAATAAAGAAGCGAACAAGAAACCTTTACATTGTTAGGTTGTTAGTCTTCGAGTGTAGTAAAACTCGTCCCAAGCTTTTTAATCCTCTAGAGATAATCAGAAGATATTTTGTAATCAGCCTTTTTAGAAAAGATATGTTTTACAATTTGTTTGAATATATTTTTTGATTTTTTTTTGCAACTAACTTTTAAATTTGTTGTTAAAGCGTAAACATTAATACTTAAAACTGTTATATTTTTGTTGAGGATAAATATTGAATTCTGAACAAAATCAATATGCAAATTACAACCAAATCAATGGAGCAATGCAGCCAGCGTCTTGGGGACGCTTCCGATTGTTTGCAACAGTCTGCAGATAGCTCAATTGTTTCAATCGTATATACTAGTTCTAATTTATTTTATTGCAATTTTCTTTGTGAATAAGCCTTTAAAAAAAACCAAATCAATTTGAAAAAATGCACACTTGAAATACTTACTCTCATAAATTTTGAGCGCCAATAATTTTGTAGGTGGATGTTAATATTCTGACCTCTACTTAGCTGTACGCTGCCTCGTAGCTCGCTGCCGGCTGCTATCGTATTGCAGTTCGGCCAAAACAAGTGGATTGCAAATAAAATATGCAGCATGCAGCAGCGGCTCGAGCTTCCAAAAGGTTGCCTCTGAAAACGTACTGGGAATAATATTATACATATTATGCGTTTTTTGACGTTAGAAGTTGGCAATTACGATCTAGTCAGGGTTTCCCAAAAGTTGACCTAATGAGGTTGCGATGTAGCGCATACTAATCATAGAAACTCCGTAGCACCTCCGTAGCTCTTACGTAACAAGCCCGAAAGATTTCAGTAGCACCTCCGTAGCTCTTTAGTAACATGCCCGAAGGACTTCTTTAGCACCTCCGTAGCTCTTATGTAACACGCCCGCAGGACTTCTAAAACGCCTCCGTAGCACCTTCGTAGCTCTTACGTAACATGCCCGAAGGACTTTTTTAGCACCTCCGTAGCACCTCCGTAGCTCTTACATAACAAGCCCGAAGGACTTCTGTAGCACCTCTGTAGCAAGAAAAATACAAGCGACATTACATAAGACACAAGAACAATGGGCGGCCTTATCGCTTAGAAGCGATCTCTTCCAGGCAAATAGAAGATAATTTATTATTTACTTAAAAATACTAGCTGCGCGACACAGGTCGTCAAACAACTAAATCAATCTACATCCACAGCCACTTGTCGGGTCTAGTCCACTGTTGGACATAGGATGCCTACTGATAAGCACCTTATCATCACGGAGTAGATGGTAAGTCTATAATCTCCACGCCGGGCATGCTGGTTGGTGATGTAGGCGTCAGGTATAAGATTATCTTTCACTAGGTACCGATATAGATTTACCATCATCATCACTCTATAATGGTCCATTGCTGGACATAGGCCTCCCCTAATGAGAAACCAGAGCGCCCTGTCTTCAGCTTGCCGCATTCAGCAATTTGCCTATAGTCTTCCGCAGACCGGTCAAGTAGGATGCTACTTGACCGGAGGCCGTCCTACACTAGGTACGTTTACCATTATACAGGGTGTGTCGTAAAGAGTGGTCAAGCCTTTACCTACGGGTAGGGGGCATAGGGTTCATAAAATAAAAAAATGTACTTAGTAAAAGTCCTCCGGTTTTCGAGTTATTGGCAATTTTTAACTTTTTTTTACCTTTGTCCATTCTTTTCGATGCCAAGGTTACAAATCAAAATTTTCTCAATCAATTTATGTTATAGTATTCTTGGATAATGTTTTATTAAATGCTAACTGCCATTTGTGTGCCAAAATAACACTTTTTCTTTAATAACATGCTTAACAAACAACAACGTGTTTTGCTAATTTTTTCCAAAAGTTTGACCTCCGCGGTGAAAAATAATATATGGTCACCTGAGCGACTGACTATACTATACTGAGTTCTGATGCCCCCTATCCGTAGGGGAAGTATTGACCACTCTCATCGCCACACCCTGTACATATATAAATAAATATTACCTACAGTAACATAACAGTAAGTTATTGACTTCGATTGTCGGCCAACTCCGATATCTCTGAACCTCTGCCCTAAGGTCTGTTCTATGTAGAGTCGATAAACTCGTAGGTACCGACCGGCATCATCAGTGTTTGTGTGTGGGAGTGTGTACTTCACACTATCACACTCATTTCATGAAATTGCGAACGTTTGGATGCTTAGATGTATGGATGGATGATGTTTGTTACTTCTTCACACCAAAACTACTGAACGGATCGGGCTGAAATTGCATACAGGTAGTTCTGGTAATTTATATTTTTCAGTCTGCCTGGGTTAGTCTTATTTTAACGTCTAAAACAGCATCCAATAATTCATTCAATCACTAAGCATGTCGTTATACAAAGGAATTATCAAAAATTCGGACCGCGCGTAGACGATACCTATCACAAGCTTTTTTTAATGTATCTGTAATAATTTTGTATTGTATTATTTAGGCAGATACTTGTTTCAAGAGTTTATTTCCTATTGGTTACCAAGCTCTCCAAACAAGGTATCTAACTGAATAACACAAAACAAAACTATTACAGATATATTAAAAAAAACTTGTAATAGGTATCGTCTACGGGCGGTCCGAATTTTTGATAATTTCTTTGTATAACGTAATGATAAAATAAAATATGTAGTGGCGCTAGTATCGAGGTATAGTATCGCCTTAAGGGTCCGGCGATGGATGAATTTCCCATACAAACGTAATACCAAAATTATTTGTAATTTGAGCATATTTTCACCATGCTCTGCTATTATTTGTATTAAAATAGTATCTATCTAGGTTCCTACCACAATTTTTTTTCAAAATACTTTTCTGATATGAAATTAAACCGAATCGCATTTTTTCATTAAGTAATGAATGTTTTCTTAGTATTTGTGTATATAAGTATTTTGAAAAAAGCTTGTGGCAGGAACCTAAATAAATACTATTCTAATACAAATAATATCAAACCATGATGAAAATATTCTCAAACTACAAATCATTTTGGTACTACGTTTGTATGGGAAATTCATCCGTCGCCGGACCCTTAATAGAAAACAAAAAACCAAACAGTTATTAATGCAAACAAATCGCGAAAGTTTAAAAAGTTTTAGAAAAAATATTTTCATTTATCTAGCCCCGTTCAAACGAACCAATCCCCCTTTGTTGAATCTGTTCATCTATTTTCACTGGCTTAATTAGCTCTGCTCTCTGGCGAGCTCTACAGAGATTAAAAGAATGTCAGCCAGCAGCAGTGAAATGAAAAACAAATAACTGGTGGACATTTCGCTAAAATACAGAGCTCAAATACTTAGGTAGGTACTCTAAAGCCCGTATTAAGAAAACCTGCTCAGTTATCTATCTATGCTCGTGAAAAGTTTTTTATGGTAAAAACGTCAACGTCAAGCATAAAAACGGGCTTAACCCCTGAATACTCAAACGCAACTCAGAATTAAGTAGTCTCTAGTCACGATTTTTGACAGTTTTCAATGAAAATCTGTCAATATTTCGTCATGGTACTTAAATTTGAGTTTCATCTGAGTATTCGGAGGTTATTCCTTAGTAACTCGTATTGTTTGGATTGAGATAGAGTCCGCTGTGCATGTCAATGGGTAGTGTTACCTACTTACTTTTTATCCCAAAAATGGGCGACGAAGCCGCGGACAGAATATCACGTCGTACCTACGACGAGTCGCGGGGTGGTACATACGAACGTTACCTGGAGGAGAAGTAAATAAATAAACAATGTTAGACAATCCACACAGCATCATCTAGCCCCAAGATAAGCAGAGCTTGTGTTATGGGAACTAGATGACTGATAATATCAGCATAATACAAATACATACGTAGCCGAAATCGATGGTCCCTATTAACAATGTCGGATATACATTTTTACCAATTTTCACTTATTTATATAAATAGAATCACAATAAAAAGTGACATGGTATGTACTATTTTATTTGATTGAAAATCATGGTATTTAGTCAGTTTGTAGGCTAATATTGTGTTGGTAGTGACGGAACCGCCGTTGTTTCCGGGGCGGGGGGAGCGCGGACGCGCGCGGATCTGCCACTTCGCTCTTTGTTGCTGGGGGAGCGCACGCGCGGCCGAAATTAAAAGAAATGTTTTGTTTTTGTGCGTGTTAAAGTGAAGAACCCATCATGTCGAAACGTTCTAAGCGGATTTTAGGTCTAGTAAATTCTCATAAACAAGGTCCTGTTTAGGTCCCAGCCGAAAGAGGCAATAAGTGACTGTCGAGATAATCCTATACCTACAGAACCAGGTAAGCATCCTTTATATTACTATAATTAGTCGATGGAGTTATTGTAGTTTTTACAGAAATTTCATTAATTTAAAGAATACCTACCACTTTTTAAGAAACATTCGTAATTTGCTTAATATAGGTACATTCCGGTCAATAAAGTAGGTTCCGGTAGATACAACTATTTTCGCTGGACTTCAAGTAGACAATGTAGTCGGATATACCACTTCCTACATTATTACATGAACGTTTATTAGATCATTTTGTCGGATGTACCACTTCCAACACTATTACATGGAGGCAAATACAATGATTTTGTCGTATGTGTCACTTCCAACATTTTTACATGTAACCTAAAAGCAGATGTTTTGTCGAATGTGTCACTTTCGACATTATTACATGTAATCCAAAGTTAGTCAGTCGGTTGGATGTGTCATTCCCTAGTTTCCTTACCTAAGAGCCGTGTTGGCTGAGTGGGATAGTGCTCAAATTTTGGTCCGAAGGTCGGGAGTTCGTCCGGCCGTTTGGATTTTTGTAAGTTTTTTTTTTGATCATTGGTAAATATTCTTCATTATACGAATACTTCCCTTCCTGACTTATCAGTAAGTTGGTGCCTGTGCCTACCTATCACTGTCACCTAGCATTTATATTCTAGAAATTATTTATATTTGCAGATCGAGAGTCTTCACCAGTACGTGCGCATTCTGATGAAGAATTGACACAGTGTCTTCAAGATTTGATGCATGATGTATTCAGTGATAGTGACGAGCCTGTAAATACTTATTTAGCTGAAGAGAGAATTCCTGAAGAGGCAATACCTATATTATTCTATTATTATAGGGGTATTCTTGATTCCGTAACAGAAGAAACGCAGGTAATCTCTGAAGGCGCATCAACGCCCACTAACAATTCAACGCCAATTCCGTCACCAGCTGCAGTTCACGAAGACGGATGTGGAAATGAATTCTGTGCCATATGCTTGGAAGCGTATGCCGTTAGGCCCGAAGAAGTCTATTTCAATCTTCCAACACCTACAACTATAACAGACACTTCCACTAATGTAACACAAACTACACAAAAACGTTCCAGGAAGAAAACTTATAAAACAGATTTAGGAAAGAAAAGACTTGTACACAAAGAGAATTGGAGTGTAGTTCTAAGGAAGAAAATGAAAAATGAAGGAAAACTATATACAAATAAAAAAGGAAAACAAATTGGTGAAAGGTATTAGGGCAGCCGTGCGGAAATAAATGTCGCTACAAGTGTACTGAAAACTATGATTTAAAACAAAGAGAGAAAATATTTTCAAAGTTTTGGAAACTGGGCGATCGTAATAAGCAATGGGAGTTTGTTATAAAATAGACGCACAGAAGGCACGCCCTACAATGTAAAAGAAATGGCCTCACGAGACTTCTACAATTTCACAGATTTGTTGGCTAACAAAAACTGGGTGAAAGATGTAGAAAATGAAAAAATGAAGTGGACACAAATTAAAGAGGTTAAAGTTAAGGGTATCGTTTTTGATAGAATCGAATACAAATATGATTTTGACGACGAGCCGAAGACTTTATTGGTTCTCAGATCCACCAAAAGAAGCACCCAACGCAACAATGATTTTAACGTATCTCAAGCTTATGATGGCCCTGTTCTTCTTCCATATGGAAAGAACAAAGATCTTAATGATATGTGCAGATCTGGTGTCATACCGGAAAAATATCATAGTTTTTATAGAGACCTGCCACACGTTCTTAGTAATGCAGTAGCACAAGAAAGTGACTCTGACTGAATGAACGGCTGTGATAATGTTTTTTCCGAAAAAATATTTTTGATAAGTACTATTGTGATTTTGCAGTTCCTGATTTATTATAGGTACAGTTATTTTTAATTATGATAAGTACGTTACCTTAGAATAAGATATTAGGTGTAGATTGACTTTTAAAGTACAAACTAAGACTGTACGTTAGTTGTAATAATTATGTAAGTTTTGTTCACAGAAAGTTCCTAAAGGTGCCAAGATGTAACATTTTTAAGCTTAACTACATTTTTAAAACTTTGTGATACTTACCTGCCATTATAAAGGTGTTTTAACTGATATATTTTTTATTGTATGTTGATTGCTTTTACTTTTCTAATTTAATTTCTGCATTAAATAGGTACATTGATCTCAAAGTGTGATTTCCTTATTTTAATTTGTGTTGATAAAACTATTCAAATGTTTAATGTTCAATAAATGTTTTTTAATAAAAAGTTTTTATATGTATAATTATTATTTTCGCTTATACACCAAACATACACGACAAATTTATTTTGAAATCTCCAGTTGAAAATGTCGAATATACCACTATCTACATAAATTACTTTTAAATATCCAATAAAAACTGTCGTAAGTGTCACAACCGACAATTCACCCGGATAATAGTCCATGTAAAAGTGTCGGTAATACCTTATTTCCTATAATATCAAGAAATTCTATGATTATTCTATATCATTACTTAGTAAACAATACGAAAAACAATCAGTACAAATTTCAACATTACCGGTTTCTTAACTATTTTTTTATCGTATAAACTAACTTTGACCCGCTCTACTCAAAAGTAGTCATTTTGCAGAACCGACATTGTTAATAGGGACCATCGAAATATTGCAGATAGGAAATTTCTCTGAAAGAAAACATTCCTTTATTTTTAAAAATAAGTCAAACTGCGTTCACAGAATTTTTTAAAATTACTCGATATATATATATTATACATAAAAATACACCACTGAATACCTAATTCAGTGGTGTATTTTTATGACAAATTATTTCTATCTTAACGGTAGCTTAGGTATCAAACTCTTTTGTTTTTCGCGTTTTAAAGGCGAGTTTCCGATGCCTAATCATCAGAAAGGGTTGCTATCGCAAAATAAATGCTCGTGAACGTCGCGAACGCTAAATTATGTTACGTAGTACGTAGGTACCCAATCTAAAAACTGTACCAGTACTTAAGGTTTAAATTTCTTGAAATTTAACATTAGGTTAAAGGCAACTTACCTATTTATTACCATATTACCTATTTCCTTTGATCTACCGAGGTGGGCTTGGAAGGTGGTCCACGGGCGATAGTCGCAAAAAAGTACTGACCTATTTAGCTAAGAATGGGCGCTTAGGTGACAACATTTTGGGGGTAGATTATGTGTGCGACTTGGAGGCCAATTCAGAATTCTGAGTATCACGTTAAAATATAAAATATCACAAATTTATTGAGTCCTGCCTAAAACTGCATTCTCGTGCGACTTATCGAGCCACTTAACAAAGAAAAGCCTTCGATGAATATCGAATCGCAGACTCTGAGAATACCCATATTTGCTACGAACCAATCACTCGATATTTTGACAGTTCTTCTTTTCATATTTATCGAGCAGATATTCCTATTGCCAGAATTGCTCTCCTGTTTTATGATACAAGATAGATCATCTCCCGTCCCTTGTTTCTAAGTGATGCCTACCTAGCTAATGCTCCGGGTGATTAATGGCCTGCTACACGTTGAATAGAGTCACCCACAAAGGCGGGACGAGACCTACATAAAAACTAAACGAAATGACGGATGGCTTCGCAGATTTTGGTGCTATGAAGTCTATTTTGAGATAGGCCTTTATCAAAGAGATCAAAATTAAAGTCTAACAGCGGTACTACAAAAACCAACGCAAACACTGGTCTAACAAGCGTTTGGCTAAACAGTGTAGTCAGGTTCAACAAGAGTTTAACGTCGTGAAACGCAGTTTTGTGGTAACACACGCCCTCAACAGATGTCTAGCTTTTTTGTAGTAAATCTGCAATGGTCTAGGTATGTATGCCCGACTGCGCAAATAGGAAGGTTATGTTTTAAGATTTTTATTTAATAACGACATCGTCAACGTAGCAGGTTGGATGCGAGGTACCTTCTCGCTCGCCTGTCAACACTAGAAATACAATAATTAGAACTTTTTGAAATCTGAAAACCTACTTCAATTCCCTTGTTTGTTTTACTGGTTTTTCGGTATTAAATACCTCCTCGGGAATAATTTTTTAAGGGACCACCTCGATCGAGATCATCCTATCAAGAAATCACCCAAATCGGTCCTTGAATGACGAAGAAATTGACAGAAATACATTAAAAACAAAACATATATACAGCCGATCATAGAACCACTTATTTTTTCCGAAGTCGGTTAAAAAGGTGGCATACCTGTCCAACGGATACTTAGGCGAGAGTGTTGATGAGGCACTAATAAAAAAAATAACTTGCTATTTCGTAGCTAAGATAAACCATTCTAAAAATGCACGCCGAGTGTATCATGTTTTGTGGAGGGGGCGTGCATTTTAAGAATGGTTTATCTCTAGGTACATAGTCTTTAATGAGTCAATACATTTTCTTTGCTTGTTACTAAAAGGGACTCATTAGCCGGTCCCTTAGGTCCACTTACATACAGTAGATAGGTACTAACTACAGGGAGGTAGGTACTAACAAATAATAAACATAGACACTGACATGTCCACTTATCAAACTCAGTTGGATTAACATCATAAAGTCTAAAAATACCGTACGAAACCAGTATCAGCGTGATAGGCGCTTTTAACTAGTTTTCAAATACCATTACAATTTACGTCACAATTTTATTTATTATACACACGGGTTGTAGAAACATTTATGATTAGCTTATAGTTTGCTCTTCCAACCTTTTTTCTCCAATAAGTCCAATCCCATCTCTATAGCATGGATAGCCGTCCCTGGGGCGCACATAACGCCATACCCCCCGTGTCCGTAGCAATGCACCACCTTCACTCCAGACACCACCTCAGGCTCAACTCTGACGGGCACGCGGTGCGGCCTCAGTCCCACCCTGTGCTCCACTATCTCAGCCTTCTTCAAGGCAGGTATTAGCTCGCAACATCGCTCGTAGATCGACGCACCATCATACTTATCCACCTTCGTGTTGTAACTGTCGTATTGACGCACCCCGCCCAAAGTGGCCACTCCGTCCAGCCCTGGAATGATATAGGTATCGTAATCACCGTAATAAGCCATTTTCAACCAAGGAGCCTTCACTTTTATAACTTGTCCCCGGATCGGAACCAAGTCGTGGTCGTCGCATAGACCTTTCGCGCCTAAACCTGCGCAGTTGAACACCAAATCGTACTCCGATAGTGATGCGAAATTATCGACGGTTCTAACGATGATTTTTCCACCTTTCGATAGGAATATTTTCTTCAACCAAGGTAAATGCTTTTCACATCCAATTTTTATAGTGGAAAAGTACGATCCGTAGTTCCATCCTTCACCACATATTTTAAGCTCTTTCTGATAAACGGCTCTGTATTCGGGCACTATGTCTTCAATTAGATGGTTCCTCGTGACGTGGTAGTTGTCTTTGGAGAAAATGTAGGCTCCAAATGGCATGATTCCTGCGTCGAATGCGTCTGGTGTCTTCATGATAGCGTAGAAATAATTCCAGGAGTCTAGAATCCATCGCTTTGTGATCTCTTTGGTAGGTCCTTTGAAGCTCATGCCGGGTCTGAAGATGCCGGCTGCGACACAGCTCACTGTATCTTGTTCGAATTTGTCCGCAATGACTGTTATTTTATCTGCAGGTAACCTTTCCTGGAGGATTTTAGCTAGCGAAAGTCCCACTATCCCTGCACCTATCACGACAATATTTGGCGCTTTCTTGTCCATATTTTTCTGAAACAATAATTAAAGTAGGTTACATAAGCACGCTGGAAACTAGGTAACCCACAAGAGGAGAACACCTCATAACAAAGGTCACCCTGACCCCGAACATCAAAACACGTATGAAAATTTTATTGATAAATAGGAGATAGATAGGTACGTACCAACTTTATTTATAGCAGAGGGTACTAGCGATATCCGACAAGTCTATCTTACACTTGCAAGTACGTACTTAACTACTTTTTAGGTTGGTCTCAAATAGACCGGCATCCAAACACGGACTGCCTGATATGTGGTTCAATAAACAACTAACAACGCACCTATTTATTTAAATGACTGTCCCACTAGATTAGATAATTGCGCATTAAATTGGCCTGGGTTGCCGCAGCATAAAGATTATTTTGGTAGAGTAGGAAAATTATGGTAGAGATGTGACGCGAGTTGCTAAATGATATGTGGAAATCCACTCATAATTTATGAGGCATTATCACCGATACAGGGTGCCCGTGGAGATAGTCCTTGAGTAGGTAAAACAAAAACCAAAACATTAGAATCGATTGTATGAGTAGGTAGTGTAGGTACCTATACAAATTTTATTAAAATTATCCTACTAGTATCATAAATGCGAAAGGTTGTGTGAATGTTTATTAGCACGTATCTCCGTGACAATTTAACCGATTTAGATTAAATTTGGCATGTAGATATTTAAGGTTCTAGAATAACACATAGGGTAGGTAATCTAATTTTCAAATTAACCTTAAGGGTGTTAAAAAGGATGGTAGAGTATCTATAGAATTTTTTTAGGTATTCCTTGGTTCGATTCACTGAAAATTCGGTATAAGTAGGTTAATAAACTTTTAAGTAATTAATAAGCGTCTGCAATAAATTTCTGAAATTGGTAGGTATGATTTCCACGCAGGCAATGCCGTGGAGCGCAGCTAGTATAGGTATAAACACTTGAGATGATTTTTAAAGCGTGTTATCATTTGATAGGTACCTAACTACCTAGGTAGGTACCTAACTACCTAGGTACCTAAGTATTTTTATCAAGTGTGAATTCACATGGGAAATATTTATTTTCAGAAGCGCGGCCGCCAAGAAAGAACTACAATCAGCTCTCTTCAAACGAGAAGCTGGATAACCGGCACCAAGACGACGAGATCCACATCGAAGAGGCCGCAGCAGCCGTGGAGTCGGACGCCAGCAGCACCGACCTAGACGAGCGCGAAAATCGCAACGTCTGCCCGCCCTGCGCCCATGACAGATACAACAACAACATCCGTCGACATGCTCACGATGACTTCAGTGATGACAGTGATTATGGTAAGATACATACAGTAAAATTAAAGTTACTTACCGTTTCAACGGACAGTTGACGATTTTATTCGCACTAAATGAAACGAGCGGGGCGGAGGACCTACACCTAGCTTCGTTAAACAGGTTACATTCTGTCTGTAAAATCGATAATGCTCGACTTGGGACATGCGCATCACTGAAACCGATGGATTTTTGATTCTGATTTCAAACTGATTAAGTTTGAAATATAAGAAATTGCCCTATCAAGTTATCGCAAGCAAAGGTAGGAAGAAGTTAAGCTGATTTTGGTACTTATTCCACCATGGAAATGGAAAGAAAGTTATAGTTATTGTGTCACTGTCAATGTCAGTTTGAATTGCATGGTCAAGTCTTACAATCAGTCAGTCACAGTCAAGTCAACTTCAGAAAGTATCAGTAACGTCAAACGTCAAGTCGATCGGCGGATGTTGGTTTGGTTTCGTTGTTTTGCGACAGCTTTTTTCAGAGTTTTCGTGTTATTTATTTGTTAGCTGTGTTTAATCCAAAGCAAATATAATTTTTAGATAGCACAACTAAATACCTAACGATACAGCACAACAATGGCGAACCTAAAGTCTGATTTGGATCAATATTTGCTTCAAAACGAAAGCCGTCGAAGTTACAAGTTCAGCTTGCCTCAGTTTTCTACGCCTAGTTTCTTCTCCCGAAGCGAAGAAGAGACGCCCACCAGCACAACGAGTAGTACTGCCAGTTGGTTCGAGAACGTGCAAAAGGAATACTTTACTTTGGTAAGTTTTTTGTTGAAAATCGGGTTTTCGGATGAGTCATAGATGCACCAGAATGACCCAGTTAGATGTTACCATTTGCTCAATCAGTGGAATATGGATCACTGGGCATGCTCTGTTTACTTGCTTATTATTACAGCCTACTTACCTAAACTAACAGTTGATTGACCTTTTCAGAGTCGAACTCAGCGGTTTCTTGGCTTTGGGATATGTCTGTTCTTCGGGATCCTCTGCTTCATATTGTCTTTCCTGTACATTCCCATGCTGCTGCTGAAAGCCAGGAAGTTTGCCTTACTCTTCACATTAGGAAGTCTCTTTTTTATGCTCAGGTAAGAACTCTTTATTAGTTATCTTATCACTATCAAGATCTATGTGGCTGAACAAAAGCACTATACTAGTTCTAACACTTAAAATAAAGATAAGCCTTTTATGTTTATCAAATACTTAAACAGGTTGTTTACAGTTTCAGTTTTCTGTACGGGCCCTGGGCGCACCTGAAGTCAATGTTCTCCAAAGAGCGAGCGCTCACTACATCTGTGTACCTGATCACCCTGACTGCAACCCTGTACTGTGCTCTCCACCTGCAGAGCACCCCGTGGACCATTGTCTGTGCCGTGCTGCAAGTGGTCGCCCTCTTCTGGATGATGATGGGCTCCATCCCCGGAGGCTCCACAGGAGCACGGTTCTTCGGAAGCATGTTCAAGTCATCCGTCTCAAACACCCTTCCAATTTAACAGACAGTTCCTTTTGTGATTATAAGACTTATTTGATAAGAACTTTTGTACTTTTGGGGAAGGCTGTTAGTTGATGTGAAGAAATAGTCAATGTTTCTGTGTGTGACCAATTATACAGTAGCTTTTGCAGCCATTGTAAATAAAAACCAAGAGGTGCTAGGTGTACTAAATTAATAGTGAACAAATATTACAAGATCATTAGCAATAAGATCTCAGGCTTTCCAACATACGAAATGAAAACACTATACAACATTTATAAAATATTTCTTATAGTATCAGGTAGGTATTATTATTATTTTTATAACATATAGCTAAGATTGGATGTGTGACAGAACGATTGTTTGTATTATACTTGGCATGTTTTGCATCTTTTGTCAGTGAGTGTAACAATATTTTTGGTGGTCTTGTCTTGCCTTTTGTAAATAAACTAGATTTTATAAAATTACTTATTTTCCAATGCTTGTAATGTAATAATGCATTTTATTTTGGGAACATATCAGAGCTTTGCTCCTATGCTCAATGCAAACGACGATTTAACTAATTTCTTTTATAATAAATTATTTTAAATAATTATGTGTGTTTCATTTTGAAGAAGTCTGGGAGAGTGAGGAAGGCAGAAGTCCAGCATGTCTTTTGAATGAAAGGGTGATGAATTCGAGAGTGGGTTTTTATATTAGTTGTTGATGTTTCATATAACAATAACAAACAAAAAAAACTGACGCAATGACTAAATTCAACATTGTATGATATAGATAGACACATCAGCCACAGGCTGCTCATCCATTATTAAATTATATTTTTTATAGGTTTATCAGTTTTTCAAGGCAAAATCGCAATAAGGTAGGTGGGTATAGGGTGGAAGAAGTAGGTGCCTACCTCACGTGTCACGAGACCTACTACAGTGCCAACTGTTCAATCCATCCATACCTAATAGAAGTGAATTTTAAGTCAATTATTGAAGACTCCAAAGCACAGCACTCGTAAACGTCTTTAGCAGTGGTAGGTAGGTAGGTACAGTATCTACTTAAAATAAAGAGAATTTCGCATAGATACACGTCGTGGTGGCCATTAATGTGAAACTATTAGGTATTTACCTACTTATTTACAAGTACCAGGCGTTTGTGACCTACCTAGCTAGGTACATAATAGTAGCTAGCACTTCCTAATCCGTTGGTCCGTCGTTTGATTATTATTCCTGGTCCGCAGACGAGGCGCTGACCTGCAACGTGTGCGACCGCTCCTTCTCCACGCGCCGCCAGCTCGCCGACCACCAGCAGAAGAAGCGACACTTTGGGTGAGCATCAATAGTTAACGACAAAAGCTTAAACTGGGTCAACGGTTTTTGGCTGTGTTGTATACCTACCTGCCCATACCTACTTCCAAGACGGGGCGGAACGTTTCCTAACTATGGGCTGTTTTTGGTAGGTAGCTAGGTATCTACACCTGAACTCGCAAGCAAACTTTTACAAGGAATTGAGCTGGGTAGGGCCAGTTTTGAATGGCACCAGTTTAGGGAAGCCTTTACCCTGAATCAGTGAATCCGGCTACATAATGATGAAATTGTCCGTGTGGAAAGGGCGATAGAAGCTTCTCTGTAAGAACGTTCTTACAGAGAAGCCTCTATCGCCCTTAGCTGTGAAAAGTTCTCCATTTTAGAATTAGAGCACTACCAGATCTCTCAGAGGCAGTATTAACCAGTTTCGTATATTTCCAGGTGCAGCGCGTGCGACAGCCTGTTCCCCTCGCTGATGGCCCTTGAGCACCACCAGGAGGAGTTCCAGCACTGGTCGGACTCTTGCTCGCGCTCCGACTCCTCCTCCGACGAGGAGTGCCACGAGGACCGCCATAGACTGCTCTAATGCACGCACCTCATTATTGCCGGGAAGCCCCACACTCTGGGCACTTTCGTTTAGAGTTGAAATGATGGCAGCAGTTGAGGTTTAATTTGGCTCTAATACACACTTGCCACCCTTTGCGGTTCTTACGATTACGTGTGTTTGTTTTTACCTTCCACCTGTGGAACCACGGATTTTTAAATCGATGTGGTTGAAACAGCAGTGCGAGTCATCCTGTCCGATTTACTTTTTGAAAAGTGTTTAAAGTGCTTTTCATAATTAAGTTTTTCGTACAAAACACACTCAACGAACGTTGTAAGAAAAAATTATACTAAAGATCAAGAATTAAATTGGAAGAAAAGCACAAGGGGCAAGTGAAGCAGACCCGATCTTGTAAATATTCAAAGCCTTGTAAATAGAGATGCTGCTGCCGTTAGATTCAACTTTACGACGGATAAAATATCACTTCTTGAAATGCAGTTTTACGACAATGCACACTGGGTGTCGGAGGCGACTTTCACATTAGTGGGTACTTTTACCTGAAGCAACTTGAGCTATAGGCCTTTAGCCTAAAAAGTTGAAATGAACAAGAGGATAATGTTGATTCCACGAAGTCCTAGTACTCATGAAAGTCACAGGAAGTAAAAAAAAACTACCAGTGTGCATTCCTGATAAGAAAAGAATGTGTGTACAGTCCAATTTCAACAAACTGACTTATCATGGCAAAACTACTTTTATCCACATTCCTAGCAAATATTTATAAGTAGTTGTGCTATGAGTAGAATATTTTGAAGAATAGAGAAGGTACTTGGTGTAAAAAGAGCTCGCTTAATATTATCCTACAATAATATTAACTATGGAAGGGTACCTACACAAAAAAACAACTTTTACAAATCGAGTTCCTTTTATTGTGTACAATCTTGAAGTTTACACATTATTTTACTTCAATATCAAGCCTCAAGGGTATTCTTTTTACACCTTGTATTAGAATCTATAAAAAGACATTGTTTTAGTCTAATAAGACGTATTGGCATAATGGAAGAACCTCATTAATGCCAATAAACTGCATTGGCGTTCAATGTCGACTGGAATTTAGAGAAGTGCTACTGTCTGTTCAAGACGAGTCAGCAAAGCCTCTTGAATTCAATTCGAGATATATCTGGCCTAATAAATTGTTATCAGCTCACCAAGGCCTAAAATCAATGTTTTATCAAATACAAACATAAATTAATAGGTAAAACATGTCACAATCAGTCAAGTTAGTTATTTCCTTTTGAATAAGAAAGGATTCTATCAAAGCAATTAATTGAAAAAAAAAACTATAGTTAAATTGAAAAAAATGCAGTATAATTTAGTAAATACGCTAGTATAAACAAGTAGTAAAAATACAATATTCAATGTTCCTGGCAGAGAATGAGATTCTTGACATCAATTTAAAAGGCAAGATTGTAAGTCCTATAGGCCACCTCCCCAGCGGAGCAGCCAATACTCATGTTCAAGTTAATTCTAGTCGTCATGAGGCCATGGCCTCGCCAATGTACTTTCCATGGAGTCCTTTATAATGACTAAGTTCAATAGTACAGTACAACAATGTGCAAGGAATTTGTGTCGAATATAAATGTTACATATCAATACGAAAAATCGTATCTATGCGTGAAAAACAAATCTATGGGTGAATTAAATATTTAAATATTCATTATCAATGTTTCAAAGTAGCGAATTCACTCCCCGTTTGTTGTTCACGCAAATTAAATGTATGTAGCTACACCATATCTTTTGTAAATACAACTTCCTAGTGATATCCCGGCAATGATGCATATCACGTATGTTAAATAATGTAATGTAATGACTGATCGTAGCGTAACTAGATGTAAACAATCACTCGATCCCGTCATCTCACTTACAATGTGTATTATATTAGTGTATCGAACCGGCGCGCCCCGAACCCGCGCGAGCGTCGCTCGAGGCGAACAGCACTCACTAGTCGTTATACTTCTTTATATAAACTAACTACATAGTACATAATAATCGCGATAAGATAAGAACGTATCTACCGAATCGAAGCAAAGTGTACATAACGAATACTCGTACAAATAAAATACCTTTTAAAAATATGTACAGAAAAGTTTTTTATTTAGTCGGGGTTACCATCGCTCGCACAGTCGGGGTTACCATCGCTCGCACAGTCGGGGCTCGGAGCTCGGAGCTCGCGGCGCGGGCCACGGACGCATCATCCAATTTGTCTTCAACGGTCGGGAATACGAATCACGAATCTCTTACAAAAGCATAATACTCGGTCTCGTCTCCGGCGCAGCGGGCGGGGCGGCGGCGCGGCCGGGGCGTGGTGCGCGCGCGCGCGGGCGGGGGGCCACGGCTTTAGGCGGCGCCGTTCACGAGCGAGGCGGCCGCCACCTCGGGGGCCGGCGCGCGCGTCTCGGCTGCGCCTGCGCCTGCGCCCGCGCCGCCGCCGCGCCGCTTGTCCCGCGGGGCCAGCGCGCCGCGCGGGGCTGCGCTGCCGGCGCCCTCGCCGGCGCCGCCGCCTGCGCCTGCGCCGCCGCCCCCAGACACGCCGGCTGCGTTGCCGTTCTTCCAGCCGCCACCTGCAACACCACAATCACATTCATACACTGAGCACTCCCTGCGGACCTCCGTGTGCGGACAGACAAGCGGCGGTGCGATGGACATATTGCTTGCTCAGACAAGACGGAATCCACGCGAAGGCAGACCGCGCGGTTTCAATCCAATCCAAGCTCCACTTGGAGGCTTTAGACATGATCCGCTCGGTCTCGTACGACGGAGAACGCGCTCAAAGTATATAAGTGCGGCGCAAATCCCGCCGTGTCTGATCAGGCGCTTACGAACACACCGTTATCATGGTGTAGGGATGGTTTCAATCTGAAAATTTTACATCGTGTGCTGCTAGATTAGGTACGAATGTGCATGCATGTTTATGATAATCAACTATTATGATGATGGTCTTAGTTATATCACTACATTGTGATGTGTGGGTGTGACTCAATGTTAAGATTATAATACATGGAAATAAAACAACTAAAAAACTACAGTCACGTCAATGTAAACGAATATGGCGAGCGAAGTACTATTAGCAAAATCAGAAGCAAATTCGTGCATTTAGGATCATAACAAACTGACAAGACGCCTCGGAAAGACAAGTCCTTACAATGTTTAGTTGAATGGTGCTCCTGGCCGTTTAAATCCTGAGTGAAGTACGTACCTTCCGTGGCTTGTCTCCTGCGCCGGCGGCGCCGCGGCGGGGCGTCGGCGGCGCGCGGCTCCGATGACGATTCTACACACACATGCAGGCTGCTGTGACACGCATATACACACACACACCGTCTGCTCACTCACACACCACTCATAGACAGCAGCGACCGGCGGGGAAACAGTTGCTTGTTACACAATTCGTCGAAAAGGAAATGAAACGTATCCCACAAATAGTAATGACAGTAGGCCTATATGATGTCAGCCTTACTGAAATCTGTCCTTTTAATTTCAGTACAATAGATTAAAATATTGAATGCAATGGTGCGTTTCTACGACCAACTCCAGATCGGCCTTCATTCGCTGTTAGAAGTTACACGACGTTAGATAAACGAAGGAGTTGCTGGCGAACTACGCACTCGCATCATATTCCATGTTGTTTTTCCTTTAAAATTTTATGAGAAGATAATGACTCCACTTACACTATCCTTCACCAAAAGCCGGTACACAACAGGTTAGGCGATTAAGCATGTTTTTTTCCTAGAACCATACTCTTTAAAAGCTTTCTCTGCCCAGTCTAACCATAGCAATATACCGATTTACAATAGATTACAGTAGCGATACAAACGAACTGAACGCCCATTTTAATTCTCCAAAGTACGCAATCGATTGATTCTTTTTTTTTATTACCAATTGTTACTCTATTATTCGGTGTATTAGAGTACACCAATTGGTTTGTACCTTATTATCGAGTGTATTTTATTATAGTACATTAATTGGTACTCTATTTTTCGATGTAATAAAGTACACCAATTCGCTGAAGCGTAACATGAAATTTCGTGTTGAAGAATTAAAATTTCGCGAGTAAAATCGTCATAGTATTATAGTATTGAAAGAAATGCAAAAGCAAACGACTGTTCCCCCGCCACTCTGATTACGTACAAATAATAATAAAAACTATTCAATTCATCCAACTATGTACTAATTAAAATGTAAAGTACGGGGTGCAATAAACATAAATAATATTAAAATGCATAGAAAAATTATTACAATATCGATAAAATACAAATACACAAGAACAATACATAATCCAAACTACATTTTAACTAGCACATCCAGTAATATTTTCAGATTTCAGTAAGAGTTATGTGGTCAATGTATCAAATCAACACACATAATATTATGAACATGTTGTGAACTCAAAAGAACTGATTATTCCATCAGTTCAATATCAGATAACTGGTGTTCTCTGAAAGTAAATTGAACGATCAGCTTCGTCGGTTAACTTAAGCGTTAACCAAACAAGCTGAAAATATCTAGATAAAACTCATCAGTCAGTCATCTAGTACCCGTAACACAAGCTCTGAATCTCTTGGAGTGAGATGATGCTGTAAGGTTCCTTCATTTAAGTACCTACGTGAATGCAACTCTGCGTTCACCGTAGCACCGACTGCGGGACCGAGCGAGGCGCGACACGCTTAACCCCGCGCCAGACCACATTGACATGTCTTTTCCATCAATTATCATTTAAGTATTTAAGTGTTGCAATAAATAGTGTGCAGTGTTAATCAAATCAAACTCTTTTCTTTGTTGTCCCCAACACTTTGTGCATTTTCCAGCATTATACAGTGTGCCACAGAAAAGGTGTAACATACTAAGCCAAATGGGGGGATTCTGGACCTCAACTTGTAAATAACGTTTTTTGATTTTCGAATATTTTTTAATTTATTCGCGAAAAATAGTTTTTATACAACGCAATCTTGCATTTAACATTACAAAATTTTTCACAAATGTTTTGTGCTTGTTTTTTTTTTTTGGCAAACCTAGTGTTTAATCATGATAATTTCATACAAGAAAATCATGTAAAAGTAATGTAAGAATACACATATAAAACACAAATATGAAGAGAAAATTTCTAATATTTAAAAACTTTGAACCCCTCGATGTCCAGAGTCACCCCTTCCAGCTTAGTACACAATTTCTAGATGACCCCCTATATATTTATTTATAAAAAAGTTATGTAACAGTCAACAGTCTTTCGATTATAAAACACCATGGTATTTCCAACCTTAAGGATCCCACTTGATTTTGGGCGAAAAACCATTCTCACATTACGAGGAGCTACGCGATCAATAATTGTGAAATTGAAATAAAAGCTTAAGTTCAAACGCTATAGGTAATGGTTTCAAGAATGTTTAGGGTACTTGTATGAAACCCAAGTCGGCACGTGATTACGTCTTGTGAAAATACACTCAGCGTGAGTGACACGTTTGTGAGGGGTGTGTGTACTGTGTATGTGTGTGTGTGTGTGTGTGTGTTTGTGAGAGGGTGTGTGAGTGTGCTGTGTGGGTACCTCTATCAGCGCTGGACACATCTTGGCTGTCGAGCACGGAACTCTCGTCATCAGTCTGTCGCCGTCTGTCGTCACGCCGCCGTCCGCTCTGAAAAATCACAAATTTTTATAGCAATAATCATTACCAGCCCATAAACGTCCAGCGCTGAACATAGGCCCTCCCCAAAACTGCGTCACGAAGCGGTGGTCCTGAGCCGCCTCCATCCATCGACACCATGTGACTGCTACAATGTCGTCGATCCATAGCAATAGTTACAGAGAATTAGGTAGGTTGAGAATCATGTTTACTAAAGTTGGGTATCGGCAGAACAAGGCGGCTTCGCCTTGTTCTGCCGTGTTCAGGAATCAGCCCGGTGCAGGAGTTGCTTAGATGCAAAGAGAAAACACGCAGCTTAGCTAAAGCGCCGTAACCCGCCGTAGCGCCGTAATGTGAACTGACGTTTCGCAGGCACGGTGTCATAAACGTGTGATGAGAACTAGAGGCTGCTCCGGTCCGCCTGCCGTCCCAACTGAAGACGATGTGGAGCTATGTATGCGCACACACTTGTGCACTAACATGTCCTGTTTATGTCCTGCGCACAAGGCAAGTCTGGTCGCCTGATAGAAATCAGGGTCGGTAATCTTCAGTAATAAGTCATATGTAGATAAAAATAAGGACAGCGGGATATGCATGGTGTCCCTCTTATATCACATTTGATCAAATATGTTCTAAGCGGGAATCCCATTCCCCCACCATGCATGCTGCCTGCGTCATCTTCAATCGCATTCTCCATCTGCACAACTAAAGGTCAGTTCCAGTCTAGTAATTCAGCCAATCAAAATACACTGCAAAATATATTAGTCTGGAATGGACCCACCATTCCAGCGACGATTCACATGATTCTAGTAGCATTCCAGCGCTTTATACAAACCTGGTGTCGTGCATCGTTGGAGCGCGGAGTGCGCGGGTGCGCGTGCGGGCGTCCGTTCTCGAGCGGCAGGCGCGGCGCGCGCTCCGCCCGCTCGGCGCGCTCCGGCGAGCGCAGCCCCCCGCGCGCGCCGCCCCGCCCGCCGCGCGCGCCGCCCCGCTCGCGGTACGAGTCGCCGCGCTCCTCGCCCAGCTCGGGCGTCGCGCGACGACCGCCGCCGCCGCCTGGAACAACACAGGACCGATCTGATTAACACCATTTCAAACTTCGACGGTGCAACCCGCCACTGCGCTATGGCTTCTCTAACATGCAAATGTGCGTCGTCGGCACTCATAATGCCAAAGCGTTTACAAAATTATTATAGCAACGGAACGGAATCGATACATCAGGGTAGGGTTCATTAAGACGGCACCTCTGTCGCGTCACAAAGTCCGTCCACTCTCGTCCTGTATGAACATGCCTGCCTCTAACGATGGCTGCTGTGCCTTGCCACAACGCCAAACAAGCGGATTGGTGATCGCAGTAGATGTATTAAAACGCCATTCTTCTGGAAGGTTCCCTACGTCCTACGACATCCCCGGGCAGAGTTAGAAGGGTGCTCACGTACCTGGCGGATACCTGTGCATGGCGGGGCGGGCGCGGCGCGCGCGCTGCGGCGGGTGCCCGCGCGCGGACGGGTAGTGCGGCCCGCCGCTGCCGGACACCACGCGTAGCTGCTGGTCGATCTCTTGCTTCTGCAGCCGGAGTTGCTCTACCTCCTGTAACGTACAACATTACAGCTATTTCCTATTATAAAGAAGAGTCGTGTTCTAACACGGGACCCGACATCGGCTGCGATTTCGACCATCTGCGGCAGCGGATGCTTTTTGCAAAAGGTTATTCTGTTATACTTCCTCTGAAAACTGTCAAAAATCCCACTATCCTGGTAGTCCCACTGACCGTGAGATTCGTCACATGGTACTGACCTTGAGATGCGCCACATGGTAGTCCACCAGCACCTAACAATAATCAATGTTTTTGGATGGATAAATCAATACCGAAATCGTGTTCCAAATGTCACAACTTGAAATGTATACATACCAAGACGTATTAGGTAGGTACTTAATATGTATCTAATTTTACTGATTCGGCAAATTTATGCCCGTAATAACTAGCGCGACGCGATACAAACTGAAGTTATGAAGTAATAAATAAATAAATATAAATAAATAACAAATAAAAGAACTTTGTATGATTTGTTGTGTCAGAAGCTTTATTATTATAAAGCTT
Source organism: Eupithecia subumbrata (assembly GCA_949316285.1). NCBI lineage: Eukaryota > Metazoa > Arthropoda > Insecta > Lepidoptera > Geometridae > Eupithecia > Eupithecia subumbrata. The sequence continues at coordinate 1,019,065 of OX438628.1, read as the reverse complement.
ACGATACATACAATACATACATACATACGATGCTTAGACGGTATTCCGTCACGGTGAGAATCTTACCACCGGCGGCCCTGTAGCTTCTAGTATACTATCAGCACGCATTTTGAGTGGTCAGTTCCAAGACTTCTCCGTGACGACCTCCGTGGCGCAGCGGGCGAAGGTCCGCCTGCGACGCAGGAGGTTGCGGGTTCGATTCCTGCCTCGGAACAAATTTGTGTACGATCTGCAGAAATTTGTTCCGATGGTCTGGGTGTTTTCTATGTGTAATAAAAAAAAAATCTATCTATGTAGTGTATTATATTAAGTATATCAGTTATCTAGCACCCATAACACAAGCTCTGCTTAGCTTGGGGCTAGATAATGCTGTGTGAATAGTCCAGCATAATTTATTTATGTAATTTATTTAATTTATTCTCCTGGCCACTCAAACAAGACCTCAGCTCTAGCTTACAAGCGAGGTCTTGGGAATGTGCTATGTTTGTGTAAAGTAATTCAGAAGTATAAGTAGTGCGTAATTTCTATTTCTGTATTTAGATTCCAAGGAACGAAAAAGTCGAAGGCTGGTTACACTAGTAAACCAAACAAGCACAATAGAGCAAATTGACGTTGGCGATGTTCCCCCTTGTGCCTACGAACACGAAGGGCACCATGCCCTACTCGCGCGGCGCCACTGGTACCTACTGACCTTGAGATGCGCCACATGGTAGTCGACCAGCACCTTGGCGTTGGCGATGTTCTCCCTTGTGCCTACGAACACGAAGGGCACCATGCCCTCCTCGCGCGGCGCCACGGGCGCGGGCTCGTTGTCCCCCTCCACCTTCACCTGCAAGTCGTGCGAGATCTGACATTACATCTTATCGACACTGAACCAAGCGACAGGGAGCGCCTCCCTACCTAGCTACCTATGCACGAGAGAAGCTAATGTGGGTATGTATGGCGGGTGTGCCTAACGAACCGGGACTCCGAGAATATTCAACAAAACGTGTATAGTCTGTTCGCGGAGACAAACTAATAGGGAAATCATAGACGGCACGTTATTGGTCGGAGATAACGAACATAGGGCACGTGCACACTGTGCACGCTATTTGGCCAAAAATCAGTCTTCTCTGTCTCTTGTGCGGTGCGGTCGTGTCGTTTGGTGCTCGTTACATGTGTTCGTAGTATTGGATTTTACGTTGACCTGGCTTGCTTTTTGGACTGTTTTCTGTTTACCTCGTGATATGGCGTGACGGACTGATTCTTGTTTTATTGTTGACCTGGCTTGCTCATCGGACTGTTTCCTATTGATTTGGCGTGTATATTGGACTGATTCACTATTACGGCCGCTACAGCCGGTAACCTAGTTATTAAAAGGCGGAAACGACCTTTTTCATCAACGGAAAAAACTGATATACAATAATAATAATGTATAATAGTTTTCTTGAGGCTACACCTAACACATCGAACAACGACATTTTGAAAACTGTTGCATCAAGCATGGGAGTTCATTGGGTATCAGTGTACAAGATTGTTAAAGGAAAGAACAGCAGCGGTCTCCTACGATCTCCCCGAAAAGAAAAACTTCCGACTTACAGTTATAGATAAAACTGATAATTTCACGAAAGATGCTTTGAGGCATCAGTTTTTCAAAATAAATGATAAATGCCTACTTTAAATAACATATTTGAAACAGTAAATAATGATGGCACATTAGAAAACTTCAAGCGAACTTCATTGCACAAACTGTTAAGAAATGGCTTCAAATTCTCTAAAAGAAGTCGAAACAGTATGTTGACTGACAGAGACGATATTTTTTTTTGGAGAAGGAATTATTTACGTACCATACGCGATGCTAGACAGTCAGATAAGATGATTTTTTACTTGGATTAAACATGGGTAAACAAGGCCTCACTACAAACAAGGCATGGACAGATACAACAGTTCTGGGATGGATAGGAACGTAGAAAATTTGGCAGAACATTTTATTATGAACTTGGAGTATGATTCGAGATTCAAGTGAATCAGAAAGTGAATAAATTTGTAAGAAAATTTCTGATGTTTTATTTTTTGTCTACCGAAATTAAACAAAGTATATATTTTTAGGTTATCAGTATCATAATAAGTAGGTCAATTATCACCGGGCGAAAAACTAGTGAATAATGTAAGTAATAGTTTGAAGTGAGCCATCTAAACATAGCTTAACATTTTAAAAGAATGGTCACTCCCACTGACCAATCTTAGTCTCTCACGCTAGTAGTTCCGTCCTTTTCACTTTCGTACAATTGTGCAAGAGAGCGCGCACTATATTAGTTTGTCTCCGCGAACAGAGTATAGGTAGGCTGTTTCAGGGCCGTGCGTGAAACGGCTGGTGCGTGCGAGAAACCAGCACACACGGCGTCACGTTTTGTAACTCGCTTCGCTTGCCGTATTAGCACAACTTGCAAAGCCAATACCTATAATTGGCAATTTGGACTCAAACTTGCCGCACTGGGATGGCATGTCGTAGGACATGTACCTACGCATGCTATGTTTACTAATTAGGTAATATTTTTATAATTTGAGGTACTCTACTTTTCATTTTATTGTCAATAGAACAATATAAATTAAGAAAAAAACTACATACTTATCTCAACATTCTTAACTCAAACAGACAAAATAAATTTATTTATTTAAATGATGAGACATGCATTAATTTGGTGCTTACACATTACAATAACCTATGTTTTTGGATGGTGTCGATCAAGATATCGAAATCGTGGCCCAAATGTCACAACTTGAAATATTGTGACATTTGGATACCTATCAAATCAAATAATCTATACCAATTTTGTATGAATTGTTGTGTCAGAAGCTTTATACTACCGTCACGGTGAGAATCTTATCACCGGCGGCCCTGTAGCTTCTAGTATACTGTCAGCACGCATTTTGAGTGGTCAGTTCCAAGACTTCTCCTGGCCACTCAAACAAGACCTCAGCTCTAGCTTACAAGCGAGGTCTTGGGAATGTGCTATGTTTGTGTAAAGTAATTCAGAAGTATAAATAGTGCGTAATTTCTATTTCTATATTTAGATTCCAAGGAACGAAGGTCGTGGGAATGTTTTTTGTTTGTGTAAAGTAATTTAGAAGTATAACTGTGTGCAATTTTTATCCCGCATTTAGATTCTAGAATCTAGAGAACGAAAAAGCCGGAGGATGGTTATACTAGCATACCGAACTCGCACAATGAACCAAATCGAGTCTCAGTGTGGACAAAAAAAGTAAATTTCCTCCCCAAACCTAATTTCGTCCCCTTTAATATCTACTTTTTTTTAAACCGCCATCTATTATCTTATCAGTGCCCCGAACCGAAAGCTTCAGTCGGTCATTTTGTAGAAGTGAATGCGCCACGACGCGACGTTCATACCAGCAGAAATTAGAAAATCAAAAAAGTGTTCATGGTGGGTTTTTCTTTGAAATATTCTCTGATTCCATAAAATATTAAGATACCTAACTTATTTATACATTTTTTTTCAAACTAGCTATTAATATCTTAGATGTTACTCGATTAAGTGAAATGTTAGGTTATGACACGTTTTTTTGTTTAAATGAATGCGACAAAAATATAAATAAATTTCCTAATATCGTCCCCCTTACGTGAACCTTAGACGGTATTAAGATCTCATAATGTTGAACACAATGGTGATGTCACTTCATTTTGCATATAACTTCAGAATGTTTTTTTTATCATATTTTAGATCCCGAAAAGAAAATTGTGGGATCCTGAAGCAATGACAAAAGCTTTCCAATGGATGCACGAGAAGATTGTGTTGAAAATCCAGGACCAAAATTTGTCTTCACATTTTGTTTGATCTACTTGTACCGATGATTAAAATAATTAAAGAAGGACTGATTAGATATTAATGTTAGTTAAGGCGCTACCCCGACCCAAAACAGCGCCACCACCTATTTTATCTTATTATTCTGTTAAACTAAGGAATTTTTAAAAACCGATTGGCCAGTTGGCGAATCCTATCATAAGCTTATTTTTTAATGCCTGTGTAAAAGTTTTATTTAGTACACTTTAAGCAGAGATGCGAAGTTGCAGGTGTTGGCCACCATGGTGACAAAAAAAAGCAACTTCGCATCTCTGCCTACAATAAACAAACTAAAACATTTATAGAGGCTTTAAAAAAAAGCTTATGTTATGTATGATTCAAAAACTAGCAATCGATTTTTGAAAATTCCTTCGTTTAACAGAATAACAAGATAAAATAGATGGTGGCGCTGTTTTTGGTCGGGGTAGCGCCTTAAGTTCAAGTTTATTTAATAGAAAAGGAGTACGTACAACTTCAGTTCACGTATTGATTATTGTGTTTGTTATATTTATTTTACGAAAAAGGGGCGATATTTGGCGAATCTACCTTATTATGAACATTTTGTTGAACGTTGATCGTTCAAAAATCGGGATAGGCTATACGGATTCTGTTCCGTTCCGATCCGTTTTGTTATCCGCCTAGCCATTCTATGTCGATTTTGGCGGCGACAGGTACACACAACTAAACCTACATTCTAAAGTTGGTCCTTTATTTGCGTAATCACAAGTGTACTTACGAGTTAGTAATAAACTGATTTGCTTAGGTTTAATGGTTGATTGATCACGCACGCCGCGATACATTGTACCTACTGTTGTACCGTCATAGAGACATGCAAGGGCCATTGAGACTATCTTAACCTTTTGACCGCCACCGTCGTCTATACCGTAAGTGACGTCATCAGCGTAACAAGACAATGGTAGTGACGTGCAAGTGCATTCCAAGTATGTCCGATCTGCTATTGATTTTGGATTTTATCTGCTATTGATTTTGGATTCATAGGTAAAATGTAGGTATTTGTAGGTTCATAGATCTCTTGTTTAAAACTTCGACAAAAGCATGTTTCTGCTTCGAAGCACACAGGTTCCCTGTAGTTCGGTGGGTAGGTAGGTACAACATACCTACCTACATTTTATTTCTTTCTTGTAAGATTAGAGTAGGTTCTTTTAATTTTCTTGTAAGATTAGACTACGTTGGGAACGGGATAAATTTTTGTGTACTAGATAGGTAGGTACTTTCATCATTGGTAAGTAGGTAGTGTAGGTACCTAAATCGGTTTGATTATGAGATAGGTATCCGACTCAAGGAAATAATTACGTGGACAGAAAATCAATAAAAGATGTTAGATGGATAGGTAATGCGTAGAAAATTTACAATGAATAAAGAATGAAGGAAATAAAATAATACCTAGGTAGGTACCTACCTACCTAGTGAAATTTCCTAAAAAGCGGCAAGAATTTGTACCATGCATGAATGATAATTATTGAGAAGAAATTCTGCAAGTAGCAAGGAAGATAATTAGGTATAAAATACTTTAATAGCATTCATGGTACAATAACGGTTAGAAAGGTCATTGACCGTTACTTCGACCTACCTACCAAGAACACAAATTCTAGCACTAAATAATAATAATGCAACATTCACCCGATACGGGGATTCTTTCTTTAGTCTTATACTGTTAGTTTTTCTCTTCTTTTAGTGATAAGGCCGCCCATTCTGCAATTCTGTTATTCCTCTTTCCCTGTTTTGTTTTTGTATTTTCTTGGTTTGCAATAAAGTGTATTGTATTGTATTGTACCTAGGTAGGTACCTAAGTGCAGTTGACTAGGGTAGGTAGGTAGGTACTTATTATTGCGTCTACCTACTTATTACACTGATGGGTGGGGACTAGGTATGTTGGTATAACTGGTAGGTAGGTAGGTACCGTTTCTTTCTCTGCATTGTGTAGTGATAATATTATTTGTGTCTTCAATCTTTAGTGGTTTGACAGTTACTACATGGTAGGTAGGTAGGTACCCAACTAGTTATTTGGCATTCAATGCATGTGATGTGATGACCATTTTAGTTTCATTTCAAGAGTGGACAGGTATATACCTACTTGCCCTTATCGATAATCAGCGACTATAACCTACCACATCACTACCTCAGATGCAGCAAGCTTTCAAACATCGTGCCAGCCGCGCCTATGTCGGCTATTCACGACAACAGAAGACGTCACGTGGGTGAATAGTGATGTGCTGTTGTTATTTGAAAATATTTATTGTCGATCTGATTTCTGGTTTTATATAGGCAAAACATCGGCAACTGCGGCGTAACAATTAATATATTATAGAGTAAATTGGTATCAAGTAAAATTCGAAAATTTAAGGTAGTGCTTCTAGCCTGAAGCCCTTCTTTTTGTAACTTGGATGGCTTGGAGAGTTAGATTTTATCATTTTAAGGTGGCGTTCAAAAGGTAATAAAACATCCCAGATTTTAAAAAGTTGTTTATTGCATAAAAAACCAACGAAATCAAGTCTCCATGTGTTTATCGACAATATACATTTTATCGACTCTTGGCAGTACTATTTTTTCGTAGGTATTTTTGGTCACTTTTGTGCTTTGGCGTCGAGGATACGAGAATGCGTTTGGGGCGTGGCGGTCAAAAGGTTAAATAATAATAATAAATAAATAATGCTGGACAATCCACACAGCATTAATTAACTTGAGTTAAATGATATTCTGGTGCGGAAACTACTTCAAGCACGTGAAATTCAGTTTATTATTGTTTGGGTTGCATTGATCTCTAGGCTCGAGTATAGTTAGGTTAATATGCTTTATTTTGTCTCTAAGCATCCTTTAATTAGGTGTTCTGGGTGTTTTCTATGTTTAAAAAAATTCCATGCAATGATTGTAAGTATATCAGTTATCTATCTAGTACCCATAACACAAGCTCTACTCAGCTCGGGGTTCAATGATGCTGTGTGAATTGTCCAGATTGAATTGAATTTTTTAACTTTAAATAAATCACAAGCAAGTCTAATTAAATTACATTATCTAAGGTATGTCATAATTAAAAATGATTTAAATATTTCTAAATACGTTTTAAGATTACAAATAAAAATAAAAACAGCATTATTTATATTAGTAGCACGTTATATGATCGTGAATGTGTAGTACGCATAGTTAGTTCAGTAAAGCGTTCGGTCCAGTAGTAGTGTACGTACCCTGACGACGCCGCTCTTGTCCACGATCCACTGGATGACCTTCCCGTTCTTGCCGATGACCTTGCCCACGAGGTCGCGCGGCACCTTCACAGACTCCTCGGCGTATTCCAGCAGTGAGCGCGCTGCCTTCACTGCTTCCAGGGACTGGAAACAATAAACACGACATAAGCTACGTTTTTCCTCGACATTTCATTAGATTTTGGGCGAATTTCCATTTTCTTGTTTACTGTCAACTTTTTGAATGTCTGAGAATAGGGATGAAAATTCATTTATTTATTTATTTAATTTATTTATTTAATTTATTGGAAAATCAACGGCTTAAACTAACTTAATCAAACTACGTAATAACATCAGAGAGCCAATTAAAGATTTTCACGTATAGTAACAATTTAACTAATAACATGTAAACATAAAAAGAAAACGGCTCAAACGACAGTGACGTGGAATAAAAAGATTACTATAGTTCGACCGAAACCGCTGTACCGCTCATTAAGAAAGTGCGGCGAGGTGGGGGCCGAGGAAAAAAGAGCAAGAGTACACATGAGATCGATATTGTGTGGCTGATGGTCTGTTGTGTTGTCTGGCAGACTGATGGATCGGAGCGGCCGATACTTCCCCCGCGTTTCGCCGCGCGCATACCCCAGGCGCGGTACAGCGGTTTCGGTCAAACTATAATAACTATGTACATAAAATGTATACAAACCTAAGTACCTACGTCACTATTAAAGTAACTCCTGGTCAGTCATATAAGAATTATGGATAGTCTGCTAAGACCATTTTCCTGTAACTACGCCGGTTGACTGATAGATCATTTATTCATAGAAAATCATTACATAGGTTGGTTAGTAATGCCTTAAAGCCTATGTTAGGTTTGTCTAGGCAAAACCCCGGGATTTTCGGGAATGAAAAAATAAAGTTTCTTAAAATATTGCATAAAAGGAACCAAACATACTCATGTCACTCTTGCTTGCAAAAGGTGGATGATAATGATAACACACGCCTGTAAGCAGTACTTTTTACCAATAAATACGGTGCACGGCTTCAAGCCGAAGGACAAGCATCACCTTTTCCGCCGCCACCGCCCCCGCGTATCACTCTCACATTACATGGAGACCCTGCCACACGCGTAGGTACGCGCGCGTGCATAAAAAGGAAATAAAAGGACTATAAAATGGATACAAGAAATGACATATGAATTGGTTAGAATTTGAAAAAGAGTAGAAAATTTCGGTGCATCGGAGCAATCGATGGGAAACACCTTGTTACGTAATCCCCTGCACACGGTACTTAGTCCGGAATGCTACAAACCGTGAACCGTTCCATGGCTACTAAACTAAACAAGCAAAGCGATTGAGAACACTCCACTGTTTGAGTTTAGTGCGTACTCAAATAAAAAAACATTCTGAGACACCCTACCAGTTAAAATTTTTTTCTACAATGTGTATTTTCGAACCTTGATCAAACGAAATGTGCGGATACACGACATAAATTTATCGATAAATATCGGATAAAAAAAATTTTTTCGTTGGCTATTTAAAAAAAAAGCCGAATTAATAATTTTTTTAATGAAAACTACTTCATCTGGGTTTTTCTTCGTTTCTGTTTGAGTAAACGGTGTATTTTATTCAAAGTAGTCTCATTTGAAAGCTAGATAGTTTACCTAGCTAAGATAATAAAAAAAAATACAATTTCGGTACATAAGCCTAGTAAAAATAATTTAGTTTGTAGAAATTTTACAAAAAAATCGATTTTTTTTTTCTTTGATCTGTAACTTTAAAACTGGATTATTGAGGTGTACTTTTTTGCATGTTGTATTAAACTTCATAATTTATTCTACAAATCCTCCAAAAATTATTGGTCTACCTCTTTTCGTTGTCATGTTATTTGCCATTTGATTTAGGTACTTTTTGCCTTGTACAAAGATCAACAGACAACAAATTATGTAATAAAACAAGGCAAGATAAGATGAAACGGAACGAGACCTTTGCCCAACAGTGGGATAGTAACGGTGGATTAAAATAAGATAAAGTAAAACAAAAATTTTAGTTATTGCTATCAATTTATTTATTGATTGTTCAAAATGTCCACCATTTTCCTCAATGCATATCGTTGCACGTAAAGCCACACTGCGCGTTGTTCTTTTTAGTACATCGCGATCGTTTCTTATTTGATTCGCCGCAGCAATTACTTTTTGCAATAGCTCTTCTCTGCTTTCAATGGGAGTACTGTAAACCAGCTGCTTCATGTGACCCCAGAAGTAACACAGCACTTGTTCCTCCATTTCTGCTGATAGAATGGGAGCACGTTCACGAGGTGGGCGTCGTAGTCTATTCTCACTGAACTCTTGACGCACGGCTATGAATAGGTACTCTGTAGTCAATGGCAGGTCTTGTCGGGAAACGCTCATGATATTCTCTCGCAGCAGCACGAGCATTGCCATTGCAAAATTCAAAAACTTCATGGATATCCGCTAATTCGCGAGCAGACAACGCATCCAACGTAGAAGTCATTACGATCAAAATAATTTAGCGTATTCAGGAATTGATACAAGAATAAACTGAGATACCAATAACCAATTTGAAATGTGTGTGCTGTGAAATTTTTTGAAAAAGGAATGTTTATCACTTCCATTTTCAAAGCGTGCAGAATGTAGATTTCTGTTGATCTTTGTACAAGGCAGAAAGTACCTAAATCAAATGGCGAATAACATGACAACGAAAAGAAGTAGACCCATACTTTGAGGAGGATTTGAAGAATAAATTATGAAGTTTAATACAACATGCAAAAAAGTACACCTCAATAATCCAGTTTTAAAGTTACAGATCAAAGAAAAAGTAAAAATCGATTTTTTTGTAAAATTTCTACAAACTAAATTATTTTTACTAGGCTTATGTACCGAAATTGTATTTTTTTTTATTATCTTAGCTAGGTAAACTATCTAGCTTTCAAATGAGACTACTTTGAATAAAATACACCGTTTACTCAAACAGAAACGAAGAAAAAACCAGATGAAGTAGTTTTCATTAAAAAAAATATTAAATCGGCTTTTTTTTTTTTTAATAGCCAACGAAAAAATTTTTTTTATCCGATATTTATCGATAAATTTATGTCGTGTATCCGCACATTTCGTTTGATCAAGGTTCGAAAATACACATTGTATAGTGTTCAGTAAAGTCTTTCAGCAGGGCGCGAAATCCAATTCACCTGTCCACCAGATCATACACACCATTCTGAGTTATATAAGATTTGGGTGTTAGTCTACCATCGTCGGCTTACGTTCCTTGACTTTATGACTGCCGTCGCCAAGAGACTGCGCTTTGTGCTAAGAAATGCTCCTGACTTCCAGCGATCAAGTCTTACGACTTCTGTACGGCGCGGCGCTCTAGTCCGAAGCAACCTAGAGCCCAACTCTTGCGTTTGGAATCCGCATGAGGTAACTTATGCTCTCTTTATAGAACGTTCAAAAAGCTTGCCTATGGTTCCTCCACTAGAGAACCACCATTCTCTACCTACACGATACTACCCATAATATATTGTACACATGACCAAAATGATCATCTTCTACATGACCGCACGGAACGCCATTGAAAAGCTCTACGTCCCGAACGAATAACATTCGAGGCAGGAGCCACAGACTTCTGGTGCCGAATCGACCCGCCCTCTTAGCGCTCTCAACAAGTTTGTAGCTACTTATTCACAAGTAGACATAGGTACGAGTATTTGATGATGAATGGAATGAGGGTTTTATTGTTGCAGCATGAGATTTTGTGAGATTGAGGGATGATACTTGACATTGTTGTGGTATTTTAATTTGAAATTTGACATCGGACGCTTTTTCGACGCAAAGCGACGCCACTTTCTCCCGACGACGTCGCAGCCTCGAAAATTCAGCTTTCCCCCGCTTCGTCTTTGCGTTGACGCAATGCGTCCGACAACGCAACGGAGAAGTGTGGTATGTACTGAAATTTATATTTAAAATGACGCAGCATCAACACTGCGACGACGCAACGCAGCGCAACGGAGCAGTGTGGATTCGCTTAAGAGGTTATTTGTTTGACAAAATATATGTATAATAATTTTTATTTGAATAAATTTATCAAAATTCAATTAAAATGCTTCGCTTATTCTGACCCAAGCATGATGGAATGGAGGTATTGTTGCATAAGAGTATGCGTCTTTTGGGTTCCACAACACAATATACTTTCACGTTGATAAATACAAAATATAAAACTGCCAAATCGAATTAACAAAACGGTTGAATAAATCAGTCTTTTTCTAGGTGGTTATTTTATGGTTTTCTGTTCCTGTAGGGAGCGTAGTGAGTGGGCAGTCGCAAACAACTGTCCTTGTCCAGTTGTCGACTGCCCCGCGGGAACATGCAGCGCTGTATGATATGCAAACCGTAGTTTCCTTTCCTACTCTATTACTTTTACTCGAATACTCAATAACAAAACACGTTTGAGCAGCCATTTTCGACAATTTTCCATTTGGTAAACGAAAACATAAGATAGCCAATAAAATTTATCGTATTCGTAATTCAACACCTGTATGTTTATCGCTGATGGATGAAGCGAAGAAGTTGAGAAAAACTTGCAAAGGGCTGAGACGAATTGCGATCTCTGGTGTAGCATGATATCCAATGCGATCAATTCTTAGCAAGCCCGCAAGTTCTTTAATAACATATTACATTATACAAGCACAATTTCCAAACACAGTTCAGATTGAATTATCAAACTAAGGAATTTAATAACTAAACTAACACACACCTTTTACAGCTTTTTGATAAATAGAAATCTATTTAAGGACTTTTAAAATACTTATTAAATAGGTATTTTATGTCTTGATTAAATCTGTTACACCTCTACTACTTGTAGTATAAAACAGGCCAATGATATGCGCAGGGCAGTCTTACCTCTCCACAAATCTTGAAGGTACAAGACACCTCCTCGAGGTCGATGTTGGTGACCCCGGTGACCTTGCGCGCGTTCTGTATGTTGGCCCCGTGCGCGCCGATAGCCAGCCCCATGAGCTCCTCGCGCACACTGAACTCCTCGCTGTAGCCGCCCGCGGCGTGTATCTTGGTGGACTCCAGTTGGCGCGCTGCTTCCTCTGTCCGCTTCACCAGTTGCAGCTTTTGAGTTAGGTTCCTGGAATGGAGAATTAGGACTAGTCATTTACAACGGGATATTTACCATGATTTGAAATGACTTCCACCATGGTTATTAGTGTTAATAACCATGATGGATTTAAATTTGATATGGGGACTTAGGATCTGGTTTACTATTGAGGTTATGATGGACTCACAATCAATATTTCCTCTCATCTATGGCATTTACATTCACAAACAAACGAGGGTATATTATGAATTTTTCATATTCTCACATATTCGACACTTACGATTAATCACACTTATATTATAAATGCAAAAGTTTACAGGTTTAGATGTTTGTTACCTCTTCACGCCTAAACCACTGAACGGATAATCAGGCTGATATTTTGCATAGATGTAGTTCTACACCTGAATTAACATTTAGGCAACTTTTTATCTAGGAAAAGTGCGAAGTCACGGGCTGAAGTTAGTTATAAATGACGAAGATGACTGATTATCATCATCATCGGCTGAATTTACCCCTCCTAATGAGCAGCAATGAAATAATGACCGCCCGCCATAGCACCCTGTCATTCATCCATCATCTACCTCCAGTTATTGGCAGGTCATCATCCCGCAACTTAGTTTAGGTGGTAGCTGGTATCTATCTACCATCGAGCATCAGCGTGGCAGGAGCGGGTTGTCAGTGAGAGGGTTTTAGCGGAACGAAGTGAACGGGAATGAGTTTGGTGGACATACTCAAAACGTTCTTTAAGGTAACGCGGAGTATTAGGGATGAAAAGGACGGAGTGTAAGAGCGAGAGAAAGTGTGCGTCCCGGCGAAGGCGGATTGGCTATCATTAAGCTTATTGCAGTACTTGGTAATGTGGTCATACTCAGGGTTGGACAAAAACAGTTTTTTTTTATATTTTATAAAACAAACAATTCAAGTTTGAAACTAGTTTTTTTTTTTCATTTTACCTTTAGGGATCAATTTCAAATTAATTATAGCGAATAATAAAATATTCCATTTCAAAACTATTTCCTAATTCACATTAGTAAAAATTAACAAAACGATACATATTTACTTTTATTTGCGTTTCTCTAATCTAATTATTAAAAATTATTATTATTATTAGTCGGACCTCTCGAATGGTGGCTGTCATTAAAAATACAAATTAATGACAGAACAATGGACTTAGTAACACAGCTTCACACTGCTGTGGCTTCAACTGCTGGAATTGAAAGACTGTTTTCAACATTTGGATTTATTCATTCAAAAAGAAAACTTGTTACAGTTTTTAAATACTTAAATAAGAAAAAGTAAGTTTGTCTTATTAGTTATTTATCCCAATGTCTGACTGACTCAATGTTGATTGTTATTTATTAATAGGAAGTTGTTTTCTTTATTAATTAATATTGCTATCATTCAACTTTGATTAAATATAATATAATCCTATTACGAAATGTGTTATCTTGTCTGACATAAATGCACAATGCACCAAATATTGATTGTTAATTAAAGGTAAGTATAGTATGTGCCTTAGTTATTAATGCATAAAACTGTCAGTTTATTTTTGATTAAATAAATTACTTCAAAAGAACATGTTTTAATTTCAATTCCAAAAGTTTTCTACACCTTATCTTATTATAATTAATAATTTAAATAAAAATACAACAAAGCCTCAACTTGTAAATTTATTTTAAGCTTTTAGAGTCCTATATATTTATTCGTTTGGATTTATTTCCATTCATTTGCAATTAAAGGTGGTTCATTTTATAAACTGTGTTTTGAAACACTTAATAAACAAGATCCGTCAACTGCGAGTGTAACTCGCGCGCCGAGGGTTTCGAACGTTTGTCAACAAATATGTACCTAAAGTACCGGTAAGAGACTTCGCAATTTAACGAATACCTAAGAATAGTAGGTCCTTACATTTCAGGTGGATTTCTCTGCATGCGGTTAAGTGGGTAATGGTAAAATTTTCGACTTTTTTCAAAATATTTCAAAAAGTATGAAACCTACAATAATTTGAAAAACAGTTTTGAAATGTCCAAACCGATACCTTTCATTTGATACCCAACTCAGTGGGGTAGCCCCCCTTTTGAAAATTATTCCTTTTTGACCATTTTTCTTTTTACAGACTTCTCTATATTTTTCCTGAAAAATATAGATCTATGTCTATAAACGCTCCATACATTTAACATGGATCACTGCAATCTTCGGAGATAGGGAGGGGAATGGGTATTTATTCGACTTTTTTCCAAATATTTTAAAAAGTATGAAACCTACAAAAATTTCAAAAACTATTTTGAAATATACAAACTGATACCTTTCATTTGATACCCCACATGACCCTGTAGGTATCTTTTAAAATTTCGGCATCACAATTTGTATGGAAAAGAATTATTTTCATTTTTCATTTATTTTTGTTTAAATCTGTACAGGCGCACGAAAAGTATTATTATTTTAAATTTCAAGTTGATAGCTGCAGTAGTTGCTGAGTTATTACTTATTAAGGAGGGAAAAAAGGACAGACAAAGCGAGACCAGTTTCGGGTTTCGAAACTGATCTTCGATCTTCGAAACCCTAAAAACCAGTTTTATTTTAAACTGTTTTAAACACTGTTTTAAAAACGTGTCTTAAATAACATATTTTAATCATGCCAACCCTGGTCATACTTGCGCAGACAGAAATTGGTAGATACCAGCGAGCACCCTAAACTAAGTTTGCGAGACGGAGTTCCCACTCAAGAACCCGTTTATCGAAATAGTTGTTGGTTCATTCTTCATTCTTATGATTACTCTAATGTCTTGCATCCCATATGCACATGTCCTATATTTGAATTTGGATATTTATAAGTATCTCAGTTCGCGTATGGATTTTCGAAGCTTGACGTCTGTCTTGCTGTGGGCGGGGGTCTGCCTGAGACGTAAATCCCACGGGATTCTATGCTTGTCGTGAGTCAATTAGCAGATATTCCAGGTCTGGATGTTTTATGTAGAAAGTCAGTCATCTGGTGGGTACTAATAAAACAAAATCTGACTGCACGAGGTTGCGGGTTGGATTCCCGCCTTGGGACAAATGTTATTACGATCTGCAAATATTTGTTCCAGTAAATTTGGTAAATACCCAGAACTATTTACCAAATTCATATCTATGTAATGTATTATATTAAATATATAGTTATCTAGTACCCATAACACAAGCTCTACTTAGCTTGGGGCTAGATGATGCAGTGTAGATTGTTCAGCATTATTTATTTATCTGTTGAAGCTTGCTTACCTGAAGTGCATCTCCTGCAGCATGGCGGCGCGCTTGGCTGAGGAGGCGCAGCGCGAGATGACGGCGAGCGCTGCGCTCTCCGGCACGTACCAGACGAGCGCGGCGCCGATGGCTTTTTGGAACTCCTTGTGGGCGTTCTCGACCTTCGCGCTGTGCATGTCGTGGAGGCTGTTGTTCAACAAGAGACTTATCAGGACACAAATAGAGGTCAGTTGGCAGCCCTGCCGGTCTGCAGCGAAGAATCAAACTCAGCCCGTGGAAGTTGTAAGTGCTGTTAAAGGGTACCTACTAGCTAGAGGAAGGTCAGCAGCTTCCATCTGTGAATTTTTAACATTTCTAATGCTGTTAGAAACTGCCTGACAAGCATTGTAATTGTGGCAAAGTACTCCTTGTTTGTGAAAGGCATGTTCAGAAGTGAATGAATGGATGGATGGTGGCTCATCAACTGCTGCTTCAAGCGGCTGAAGCATATATACGATGAGAGTTCCATCCAACAGCAATAGGCAGGAGCTAATAATCTTCCACCTATTACCACTAAGGCGAGATTTTTAGACAACACCATCAACAAGATCTGGATTTGTTATTAGGAATTTAGTATATTCGGTGACTTTATTTATCAAAAATTGTGTGTAATCCTGGGCAGTATCCTGTGTAATCTTGTGCGGTATACAGAAGGTTTTTTTTTTTAATGTTTACTGATGTTTTTTTTTACAAAATATGAGGGTGATTGGTTCAAGCTCTTTCATAGTAAACTTCCAAGAACCTCTATATCTCTATTGTAGCACCACCACCTTCCAACCTCAATGTTTTTGAAGAAACAACCTTGATTTATGACAAGGGACAACATGAAAGCAAAAGAAAATTTCCATAAATGTGATAAATGTTGTTGAACCAAGAGTGGTACTATTGTGATAAATAGGTACTGTAGTTATTGTACAGTTCAGTCATTCAAATCATGTTACAGTTCTATGAAATACATAGTTTATGTGAACAGGGGAATACCCAAAACTACAATGTGAGCCTGCCCACACTCCAGGCATCAGATATAATGTTGATGGTTTTATCAAATCCTGTTTAGTTTATACTTCACTTCATTAACTGTAACACTGTTGATGTTGGATCTAAGGTCAGGATTTAACAAAATTTCACATAGGTCAATGAACTCTGCAGTCAATGAACCCAATGTTCTGTCCAAAAGTTGACTTATTTCTTTATTTCTAAATATGTATATAGAATCAAGAGATGAATATACTTACTAGTCCTTGAGATTGTCTGGCACTGCTATGTCAAACTTGTGGAAGGTGCTTTTATCTATAGGTGTTTTGGTGGTCTTTACTCTGAGGCGATCCTTCGGGACTATCTCTGTGTAGCAGTTGTCCCATTCTAGGTATTCTATCACGAGGAAGTCACCCCGCATCATCTAGAAACATATATATTGACAGAACTAAACCTTGCTTTATTATTCCTAGTTTGGGATAGGGGTTAGTACAAAAAAATTATTGCCTCACTACAGGGCTTGCATCCCATCCCTTTATGATTTATTATTTAGAGATATCTACTTATCTTATTAGCAAGATTATAGATAAACACCTCTAACATTACAGAATGCCAGAAATGTTTGAATATTGACCATAGAAGGTAATGTTTTCTCAAATAAAAGTAGCTACATTTAAACAATCTAAGAGATAGGTAGGTAATCAAAATAAGCAAAAGGTCATTGAACTTGAAAGCTACTGCAGACTGTCTTCTCTTTTGTCTAAAAAGAGCTATCCTACATTTCAGCCAAGAAAATAGGATAGCAATATTTTTCCAATTACAAATGAATTTCATATGACCTGCTTTCAATGAATATTTGCCTATTTGTACTTGTAAAATAACGTTTTGCAAAATAGTGCACAGTCAAACAAAACAAACATACCTTGATATTTGCAGTCCACCACCCACATGCTTCCTTCTCATTGGATCTTGCATAAACTTCAACTTCCTGGTTCTCCACAAAGTCCGTGTGTTTGCCGGTGTCTTTCGGTGGGAGGAACACTTGTGAAAAAGGAAACTTCGATTCCGGCTGCCAGCTAAAATCATACGTAAATAAATAAGCTAACAATCATTTCATCACAAAACCTTCCGAATCATATCAGATTTTCAACTCACTCATTTTCAAAGGCTACGAGAACCTCGTTGTCGAGCACGTCGGTGACAATGGCCTAAAAATAAAAAGAATATCAGACTATTTTCCAATACAAGACAACTTAGCGATAGGCTAGAAATATGTTATTTGGGTCGGAAACATGAATATACGCAAGTGCAAGAATGTAGCACGATTTGCCCTCATTCCGTTAGCCTGTAATTGCTGCTAAAAATACAGAAAGCGACACAATTATTACAACACATGGAAAAATCACGCCCTGTCAGACGGACATGGCGTCCATTCCAGCCGTGGTGATCTTCCCGGACAAATATTTTAGTAAGTATGTGGTTAGGGGCTGAATAGAAAACTGATATTTTTGGGCAACATGATACATTGGCAAATTATACGTCATCTGAGAAGAAATAATGCGTACTTCACAATTTACAAACCTTGTAATATGCACCATTTTCACCGTACACCTCGACCGACAAATCCTCCATTTTGCTTTGAAAGCAATTTGGCGTTTTCGGAGCGAGAAACGAATATTGTCTGCCGATTGGCCAATCAAATGCTGCGCATAGACAATGTCTGGTTGCTTATAAAAATGAGTAGCAGTAAAATCTTTGAATTTAGAACTCGTTTTTGTTTGTATCACTCTCTGCCGGTACCACTCTCCAATTTTCTGTTTTTTTTGAGCCTAAACCAACAAGCAAACAAGCAGAATACAATTTTTTTATAATTTTGGCAGATTCTAAAAAAGAGTTACGAAAATGTACAATTTCAATTATGTAGTGATTTGTTTCATGTCTTATTTTCCATATTCGGTGTGTTGACTAAAGGCTAGCGTCCACTAGGCGGATCGGGTCGGGCCGCATCGCAACGCAAAAATACGCTTGGCTATGTTTTGTATGAAATATCGTCTATTAGCGACGGATCGGAGCGCGGCGGGCGGCAACGCATTGGCGGATCGCTTCGCAGGCGTATTTCTGTCGGCGCGGCGGTGCGCTGCGACCCGCCCCGATCCGTCTAGTCGACGCAGGCAGGCGGATGTGAGCGCACGTGCCGTGCTAATAAAAATAAACGAAAATGAACGAAGAACTGCTTATTTCTTTATTTTTAATATTATTTCTTTATTTTTTTGCTCTTCCTCAAGAAGGATTTGAAACCATAACATCTCTTCGTCTGAGCTGTCCATGGTAGCGCGATGTCAGTCCAAGCACGAAAACACGTCTGTAAGATCAAATCCGCTTAGGCGGTCCGCCGCGCCCCGTACAGATGGACGCAAGAGCATCACAGAACCGCGGCCCGTTCCGATGCGACCCGCCCCGATCCGTCCCTAAAGGACGCAGCCTTTATGGTTGATCTATCGCAGACGGAAAAAATCATCCGGGCTCACTGGACCATAAATGGTGGCTTGGCTCTAAGTTCGGCTAGAATTTTCACAGATGAAATATTATTTTATAGATGTATTATGCCTCTCCACACTCGCGCGCGGTTCGCGGCGTGAACCACGGCAAAACCGCTACTGTTCCACAGTCAATAATAATAATCAATAATCATTTATTTCGTTCATTTCAAGAATAACACGTCTTGTTTTACTTACAGAACACAATGTTTACCCATCCTCGACAACCGATAAGGCTCTAGGGAGGTGTCCAGACAGGCAGACGTACATAAAGTGCGTTTTTGAGATGTTCAAGAAGAGGCCGTTTGCTTTGAACCAATCGGCAAGTGTGGACGCGGTGAGGTTTAAATTATGTTCCAGAGCATCTATTGTTGTACACAAAGTTCACGCCTGATTCTCCAGTATACCTCGGGCGCTTGATGAGTATAGACAAATACGCTTATGACATGTTAAAAATACAAAAGCGTACATAAGCAATAATAAAGATTTTTATTTTATTTTTCACTAAGTTATCGCGTAAAATCAGAAATAAAAACACAACTATCCACGTAGCTTGCTATAAGGTAACTGAGCCGCCCGCGAATGAGAAAGAAGCCTTGTCGTGGGACCAAAAAACCGACAGCAAACGGGTACGAGGAGAATAAACGCGACGCGACGCCGCCGCCGCCGCCGCCGCGACGAATATGCAAATGGACTTCACAGTCATGGTTCGCGGCTTCGCGCGCGAGTGTGGAGAGGTTCTGATATGCGTGTTCGAGTGTAGAATCGTAGAATTTTAAATAAAAGTTATTTAATCTAAAAAAAGTCATGGGAATGATGAATCGACGGGATGTTGTATTTATTTTTTTAAGTTGTCCTACGTGGACGCCATTGCATGAACTGTAGCGTGATAGCGTGGTTATCTACCTAACCTAAGTGTGTGTGAAATTTTAACGTAAATAGATTGACAACAACTCCACAATAAAATATTTTCTCGCTCTATCATGGTGCGAGCGCTTGCGGGAGCAAATGTCGCCATTTTTGACAGTGCTAACAATGACGCTGGGACTGATATCGCCATTTTTCACAGCACTAGTAGCCTAATGTGGCCGAATTTCAGGGTCTGTAGCCTAAAAAGTAGCCAAATTTTCACTATAAAAAAACTTAACAAACTGACAGAATTCCTAGAGATGTTCTGCTTGCTTGACAGGAAAGGAAACTCTTGAAAAGTAAAAACATTACTCTATCTTACTATAGAGGCTGGTTATTTTAGGCTACCGCATTCGAAGGGTGAAAACGGCCATATTAAAAATAAGCCTCTGCTGTCTGCCCGTCTCTGTCTGTCCGTCTTTCCGTCCGTGAGCTTTATCTCATGAACCGTAAAAGATAGACAGTTGAAATTTTCACAGAATGTGTATTTGTCTTGCCGCTACATAAGTAATAAAAATTAAAAAGATATTAAAATTAGAGGACTTTTTTGGCCATTTTTGCTCTACTTTTGTCTGTTGAACCATATTTGGTAGTACAGTTGAAATTTTGACAGGGTACGCATTGCCACTATTACAACAAATAAATAAATAAATAAATATAAAGAAATATTGCTGGACAATCCACACAGCACCATCTAGCCCCAAAGTAAGCTACTCAAAGTTTGTGTTATGTTAATAATGATAAAAATAAAATTATTAAGGCGTAGAACGTCCATACCGATTTCCGTAGTTAAGCAACGTTGGGCGCGGTCATTACTTGTTTGGGTGACCGCGTCATGTAGGAATTATGCTGCTTTAAAAATATAAATAGATATTATGTGCGAAGGTATGGAACCCTCCGTGTACAAGTCGACTTGCACTTGGCTGGTCTTATTTCCCTTAATGTAATAGTGCTTCACATAATTTTTTTTCGTATTTTTAGTGGCATTTAAATTATTTTCTAAGTACATGCAATTGAAGAAGTTATTCCAAAGTGAAAGTGACAAGAAAATCCTGAACTCAGTTGGTATATTGAGTATAAATACATATCACTTCATTGCATCTAAAATTCGTTTCATAATTGCATCAGAGACCAACTTTTTAGGTGACTATAATTTTTATTAATATCAGTTCATTTGAAAAAAACTTTGAAAAAAAATTCAAAGGTTATTATAGCTGGAGATCTAAATATAAACACATTAGTTACAAATAAACTTACAACTGACTTTCTGGGACTATTAATGAATTAAGTATAATCTTTTCCAACACATAAAGCAACCCACGCGTCAAAAAAATTGTATTGATCATATCATAAGTAATTATCGAAATGCTGTAGGAGAACTACTTCATTTGGACATTTCGGACCACAATACTGCGCAATTGTTATATGTTCCAATAAATAGCAAAAGTAGAATGGTGGATTATTTTATTTACAAAAGGGACTATAACTTAGACAACATTAATAAGTTAAAAGAGTGCCTGCAAAACCTTAAATTTCAAGAAGTCTACGACCAAACAGAAACTGATTCAGCATATAATGTTTTTCATGACATAATGTCTTCTTTTTATAACTTATGTTAGGTATATAACCCTATAATTAAGATACGAATTTCACACAAAATTAAAAATCCAATTTGGATATCTAAAGGCTTAAAAATTAGCTGTAGAAAAAAAAGACACTTACGTTATAAGTACTACAGAAATAAATGCGAATCAAATAAAAATAACTATAAGTCTTATTCTCGGCTATTAAAGAAATGCATAGAAAGTGCTGTAAAACTATCAAATGATAAAGTATTAAAAAACTCTAAAAATATATGTAAATCGGCATGGCAGTTAATTAAACAGGAATCATATAACTTGAAAGGGAGCATAATAAGCGAAATAAAAAAAGACAATTCTGTATTATCTAGCCCTACTAGCATTGCCGAAGAATTTAATAGATATTGGATAGAGACTACAAATATACAAAATAAAAATGTTCAGGTTACACAAAAAAATTACTTGAACAATAGTATGTTCCTTGGACCTTATGATAATAACGAAGTTAAAAAAGTTATACTATCCTTACGGAATACTAAATCTGTAGGACATGACGGTTTTGCAACTGACGTTCTAAAAAAATGTTCAGATGAAATTGTTCCAGTTTTGACTCACTTAATAAATATGTCTTTTGCGGAGGGTTGTTTTCCCAGTCTTTTGAAAGACTCTATAGTAAAGCCTCTTTACAAAAAGAAAAAAAGACGTTAGTAGTAAACTACAGACCTATCACTTTGATATCGGTCATATCCAAAATATTTGAACGAGCCATGCAAAAACGCCTTTTATCATTTATTAATAAACATAAAATCCTAATAAATGAACAATTTGGTTTTCAAAAAGCCAAGTCAACGACTCTAGCATGCTTTCATCTTATGAAAAAATGTTATCGACGCTTTAGATTCGGGTAAAAAGGTGACAGGTGTGTTTTTTGACATGTCAAAGGCCTTTGACTTTGTTTCCCACCCATTATTGTTGGACAAGTTAGATAAATACGGCATAAGAGGCCCGGCACTTAGATGGCTGGAGTCATATTTGTCCAATAGACTTCAATGTGTCGAAATTGCCAACATCAATACTAAAAATGAGGTAGAGGCTTTTTGGTCAACCCATAGACAAAATAGATACGGCGTACCGCAGGGTAGCGTCCTCGGACCTCTCTTATTCCTGCTGTATATTAATGATTTACCTGCAGTAACCAATAATCAATGTACTCTATTCGCCGATGACATTTCTATTTTGATAACATCCAATTCTAATTCTGACATTAATAATTACAAAACTGACATAAATAATACAATCGACTCTATTATTAAATGGCTAGACGCAAATAATTTACAGGTAAACCTAACTAAGACTAATTTTATGCAGTTTACCAATTCTAATAAAAAAAGCGAATGTCTTGACATCTACTACAAGGAACATCAGATAGTACCTAGAGGTAAGAGAGACAAAATTTTTAGGTATTACATTAGATCAAAGATGTAACTGGAAAGCCCATATTGATCAAGTTAGAAAGAAATTAAATAAATTTACTTATATTCTTTACAGGCTTCGGAAAACCTCCAGCCTCAATACCATTTTGACTGCCTATCATGGATACGTAACTTCTACCTTAAACTACGGACTTATTCTATGGGGAAATTCTACAAACACCGACCTTGCCTTCATTGCTCAAAAAAAATGTGTACGCGCAATTGTAGGAATACCTCCATGGGAGTCGTGCAGGCCTCTCTTCATTAAATTAAAAATACTAACATTGCCCAGTATGTATATTCTAGAGGCTGCTAAATTAGTAAAAGAACACTCGAATTTATTTACTAAAGCTACGGATATATACCCTAGATGTGTACGTAACCCAGAAAGAATTGTTCTGTCTAGGACTCCTAAGACAGCATTATATAGTAAGAATTGTTATGCCATGTGTGGCTCTATATATAATAAAATCCCTGATGACATCAAAAATTTACCTTTAAAATTATTTACAAAAAAATTAAAATTATGGCTCATAGAAAAAGGTTTTTTTAGTGTTAGGGAACTTATGGAACTAAAATTTAGAAATAAGTAGTAATCAACATTATTGATGTGTATTGTTCAATTATGGTTTAATCTTGTTACAATTTTAATTAATACAATTTACAGATGTACCTATTTATAAGAAATTTTGCATGCCAATGTGTTTTGGTGAAGTATGTGACACTATTCTAATGTTCAAGACCCTGTATTATGACCATATTTCCTGCAATAAATGATTTGAATTTGTGATTCGGGCATTTTAAATGGCTTGTCTCTGCGAAGTAGCCTAAAAGAGTCACCAGTCGCTTTTCTGATTTTTTTCTCGCCGATTCTTGTCCTGAGTAGCATAAATGGCGATAAATCGCCTTCGTTGACCACACTGATTTTTGACGCATGTGATAGATTATTAAACACGATATAAACATAATGAACACCTGTGTATATGCTCCTGAACAAAATAAAATAAAAATACTGTAAAACATTAAACTACTTTGATTGTACTGTTTACATTTATAATTTTACTTCGTTTTGCAGATAAAACTGTATTTTATACGCTGTTTTGTTGGCAAAATGATGTATTAATTCGAGTTAGTATTATTTATACTATTTTAAGTGAAATTACAAGCAGAAAACGACTTTTTTATAAAATAACCTGCAAACTGGTAGTTGTTTATTCGCTGTTATAAAAGGAGGTCGCGCGGCCGGCGGGGGACTTCTAGAGCAGCCGTCGGACAGAGCGGAGCTCTCCCTATTTGCAAGTTGTTAAAGCTAAGTAATCTAATTAGCGTTTTACTGCTATTTTGGATAACTAAATTATATTTTTGAAATATTTTTTGAGGTTATTTGTGTTATTTTAAAAAAATCTAAACTGTAAGCTTAAGAGAAAATAAATAATTTAATAACGATAATTAATAAACAATTTCCAACATTAATACATTTATTTTTATTTTAAATAATTTCTCTTATCAGAAGTGGGACACCGAAAAACTATTTTATTAACATATTTATTTCTCAATTTCAGAATATCCGAGCACGGTTCCATGAGATATGGACCCCACATTGTTGGAGAGCCTGCTGAAGGCCATTCGAGATGCTGTGTCCGACCGACGTCGAGGTGACGACGTAGTGCTGCCGCCTTTCGATCCTGAGACCAACGACAACGGTGCTGACAGCTGGTGCAACACCATAAACTCCATCGCCGAAGACCTGGGATGGAGCAGCATCACAACGGTAGCTAAAGCCGGTAAGGCCTTAAAAGGCTCAGCATTATTATGGTATGAAACATGGGATCCAGATGAGGGTAGGACGTGGGAGTCGTTCAAATCTACTTTAAGGGATTTATATCCTGAAAAACGGAACTTATCCGAAAAACTTACAAAAGCTGTGTTGCTGACGTCAGATTCTTCAGATACATATTGTGAATATGCTAGGAAAAAATTAAGACTGTTGAGAAATAGCAAAATAAGTTTTAGTGAAGAACAACTGGTAGAGCTTGTTTGTGGAGGTATAGTTGATGTAACTGTTAGAATGGTATCGCATAACAGTCGTGTTAAGACCACTGCAGAATTAATGTCTTTATTAACTACGTATGTAAAAAATACTAGAAAACGCCCTTTAGATTCCAACCGACGCCTCCACTGTTGTAGCCAATAGTAAACGTCAAAAAATTTATAATTCTCAAGAAACACGCTTTTTCCTGTGTAACAAACTAGGCCATATTATAAAACATTGTTTTAAAAATCCTAATACAGAAAATAAGCCGCTATTAGATCCAAAGCCCAGTACCCCATCTAACTCTACCTCTCCACCCCAATGTAAAAAGTATTATATTATTATATTGTAAAAAGGTAGGACATACTGAAGCGGCTTGCTTCTTTAAACAGCGCAAAAGTGCTACAAACGTAACTGATTTGGCGATACGTCAATCGGATAAAAGCTGACTAGGTAATTGTTTCAGAAAAAAAATGAGATTTAAAACTAACCCCAGTGGTTATAAGAGGTGTGACCGTTTATGCTTTAGTTGATACTGGCGCTAGTTGTAGTATTATTAAGGAATCAGTAGCTAGACACTTAGATTGTCATTTTGTTCCCTATGCGTTAACTCTTGTAGGAATAGGTGATGGGAAATTACACATATTTGCTAAAGTGACAATTCCGGTAAAGTTTGATGACGTATGTTTGGAAATTGAGTTCTATGTTACAAAAGATAAAGGATTTTCGTACGATTGTTTAATAGGAAGAAATATAATTGAAGATTATTCCAATATCACTGTAGTTATCGACTCTTTAGGGTGCAGAATATCACGTAACGAGACATCAGAACAGCCATTAATAAAATTAATATAATTCAGACCACCACGAATAGTTTCGAACAATTGAATGAAGCAATAAAACATCTAAATACCGACCTTCAAGATAAAATAATAAAACTCTTTGAACGTTTCAAAGATGTATTTCCTACTGAAAATAATATTGGTACAGTAAAAACAGGTGAAATGATTTTGCGTTAAAAAAAAAAACAATGAAATTATACACTATCAACCTATAGGTTAGCACCTATTGAAAGAAAAAAAAAGTTAAAAATATATGTGAGGATTTATTTAAAAAAAATATTATTAGAGAAAGTGATTCACAATTTGCCAGCCCTGTGTTATTAGTAAAAAAAAAAGATGGGACAGACCGTATGTGTATTGATTTTGATTTTGAAATTGTATACAAAAAGGGGGTTTTTGTAAAACACGTAGACTTCTTGAGTCGTAATTCAGTAAAATTGCCTTGTATAAACGTAATCCAAGAACAACGCGATAATAATGTTCCCCCATCTTGGTTAAAACTTGCACAAGAAAATGACGAGGAAACACAAAGAATAATGACTGATATACAAACCGGTGAAATTGATACTAGTATATATTTAATATTGAACAACTTATTGCATTATAAAAATGAGCCCAGTAAGACACCGAAATTATTTATTCCTAAAGGTTACAGGTTAAGTTTATTACGTCTTTTCCATGATGAAAACTGCCAGGTAGGGTGTAGGGTATGATAAGACTTTGGGCAAAATTCGAGAGCACTTTTGGTTCCCAAGTGTTGCAGCTTTCACAAAATAGTATATTTCGCACTGTTTAACGTGTATAACGGGAAAAAATCACGCTGGGCCAAAACAAGGCTTCCTGCATCCTATTGAAAAATCTATACCATTTCACACATTACATCTTGATTGTACAGGACCTTTTAGTCAAAGTAGCAAAGGGTTTAAATACGTACTCCTAATTATAGATGGCTTTACGAAATTCTGTATATTAAAACGGCTTATTCCAATAATCCCCTGCCATGATCCCCTGCGAAGGGGATTTCTGGACTTTTTGTCCAATAATCCCCTGCCGGTTCAAAGAGAAGAGGCGCAGGGGATTTGTGGACAAGAGTTCCAGAAATCCCCAGATCCACTTATTTACACCGTAAGTAGTTGAACCTCTTAAAAGCTTAAATGGTCAAGAAATTTTGCCTGTTTTACGTGAAAAAATTACCTTGTTTGGCACGCCGAGTAGTATAATAACGGATAGAGGCACAAATTTCACTTCAACTCAAGTACAGTCCTTGTTTAGGGAAATGAAAATTCAACATCATATGATCTCTACTGGCACCCCTCGTAGTAATGGCCAAGTTGAACGATATGTTACTACAGTAGTAAAATATGCTAACAACGTCAATAAATAATGCATCAGAATGGCCAAACGTTTTATGGAAAGTACAACAAACGCTTAACACGACTGTTCAAAAGGCTACTGGATTTTCCCCTACTAGATTATTGATAGGTAGAGAAGGAAATATACCATCCATACAAGCTCAACTAGATGAAGTGGTTGATGAATCACAACAACCACTAATTAATTTAGAATCAGATAGAGAATTAGCTAGGCAGCGGCTTAAAGATAGTGCTGATCGTTACAAGAAACGTTTTGATGCAACTAGAAGGACCAATAAAAGTTATAATGCAGGAGATATTGTTTTTGTAAGTCAAGATCATAGAAGACACGATAAACTTAGTCATAAATTCAAAGAGCCCTATGAAATTATAGAAGAGTTACCAAACGATAGATTTTCGTTAAAGGGTCAAAATAACTTGCGTAATATAACAATAGCTAAAGAAAAACTGCGAAAATGGCCAGGTGAATGGCTTGAAGAGAATAATGACTTTGAAGAATCAGTTTGATTGGTACCGTGATAGATTAGATTATTATTATTATTGTGTTACAAAAAAAATATATTAGAATTATAAGATACCTATTTGTTCAGTTACTACGAGTATATTCATTTGAATTGTATAAAGTTAATTAAGTTGATTTACGATGAATCTGTGATTGAACACCTCTTGTTTTAGATAAATTTTATGTTTAATAAGTTATTTCTAATGGATATTAGTTCCTATATAAATTGATTTTGACTGTATAAAGTTAATTAAGTAAGTTTGATTTTCGATGAATTTGTGATTGAACACCTCTTGTTTTAAATAAATAAGTTTATGCTTAATTAGTTATTTTATATGGATATTGATATGGATATGGATATTATTATTAGGAGCATACACATAGATGGGCTGTTAGCACACTGGTCGATTCTTTGCCTGATGTGGACCTGAATGTCATTTGCAGTGGTGACAGGGCCTTCATGCCAAGGTACTGAATATATAATAAAAAAAATTGATTTAACTGCTGGTCGATCTCTGTCCTGATACTTCACTGGAATTCATGCTGCAGCAGGTGATAGGTGTTAGTATGTCAAGGTCAGAGATCTCAAACTGTTGTAGTCTCAGTATGGGACAACACAGGTTAATTTGTTTTTCAAGTAGAGTTGGTACTTCGAGAGCGAAGTACTGGTCAGTATGGCAGTGATAGATTATTAAACACGATATAAACATAATGAACACCTGTGTATATGCTCCTGAACAAAATAAAATAAAAATACTGTAAAACATTAAACTACTTTGATTGTACTGTTTACATTTATAATTTTACTTCGTTTTGCAGATAAAACTGTATTTTATACGCTGTTTTGTTGGCAAAATGATGTATTAATTCGAGTTAGTATTATTTATACTATTTTAAGTGAAATTACAAGCAGAAAACGACTTTTTTATAAAATAACCTGCAAACTGGTAGTTGTTTATTCGCTGTTATAAAAGGAGGTCGCGCGGCCGGCGGGGGACTTCTAGAGCAGCCGTCGGACAGAGCGGAGCTCTCCCTATTTGCAAGTTGTTAAAGCTAAGTAATCTAATTAGCGTTTTACTGCTATTTTGGATAACTAAATTATATTTTTGAAATATTTTTTGAGGTTATTTGTGTTATTTAAAAAAAAATCTAAACTGTAAGCTTAAGAGAAAATAAATAATTTAATAACGATAATTAATAAACAATTTCCAACATTAATACATTTATTTTTATTTTAAATAATTCTCTTACATGCGACGGTTCTGACTCGCTCGCACAGTACACGGGCCAGCGCATAGGGATGTGACATTCTACATAAAAAATCGATTATTAATTAATCGATTGTATTTTTTGCATGAAAAATCGATTAATAAACAATCGATTTTTCTTTAAAATTAATTGATATTGTTAAATTTATCGATTTTTTTCCTAATTTGTCAATTAATTCAAAATTAAATGCTAATAAAATTGTATTAATCACATTTTTACTAATTAAAAACAACACAAATAAGAAGTTTTAAAGTAATCAACACATATTAAATATTTAATTATTATTAGATATAAACTTCAATGTTTTGTGGAGCTACCGGCGCTAGAGTCTGTAGGATGTCGCAAAGATTTTTGACTTCTACGTCACTTGACCTCGTGGTGTAGTTGGTTAGCTTGGTGTCCCGTACTGAGTGACAGATGCGGGTTCAAGTCCCATCGAAGTCAAAAATTTTCGCGATATTATAAGCTAATAAGGCGCTTATCAGGGGAGGCCTGCGTCCAGTAGTGGACAGGTAAAACAGGTTGTTGAGGTTCTTGAGGAAGCGTTTGGACAATATTCGGCTCATGGTCTTAGTAAATATGGTGCCAGCTTTCGAGAAGAATCTCTCTGCTGGAGCCGAAGAAGCCGGCACCAAACGGTGCGTGTTTACACGCCACTGTGCCAGTTTGGGATAAGCTCCCTCATAGCTTCTCCAGGATTCTAAAGCGTCTTCTAATCCACTTATACAGGCGCAGTTATGTACAAAGTTAGTAAGTAATAGTACCTAATAGAAATTCGCGCCTTGGCCTCTAGAAGGCGTTAATTTTGGGGGTTGGGGTCGCAGATGAAAAATCGATTATGATTCATGAAAAAAAAACGATTACTTGCGAAATTAAAATCGCTTTTTTAAATCGATTTTTCTAATATAATGATTAAACAATATTTAGTAACAATTCCGCGCAAAACCTCCTCCGACAAGATCCAACAAAATGTGATTTGCCCCACTTGCAATCAGAGAAAGTAGTAAAATCACATTTTGTTGGATCTTGTCGGAGGAGGTTTTGCGCGGAATTATTACTAAATCGATTATCTACTCGATTTTCAACTGATTATTTTCATAATCGATTATATTTTCACATCCCTACCAGCGGATAGCATTCATTCATTAGCGTCTCCAACTACGCCGTAATTTAATTACGGTAGACATACCGTAACGTACTACCTACCGTACTGTCTATGCTACGGTATCAAAAACTACCGTAATTTTCAATTTGGAATTTTTTTATTTGCCTTCTTATTATTTATTATTGTATTTTAGAGATATTGATGAATATATGACAACACTGAAATGATTAAAGCGGGGAATCCCCACGCTCTTTCCACGGTCCATATGTTTATAACCCAACCAAATAATTGCACCTTTTTGTAACTGAATGAAATGAAATGAACGATTTCTTATTATCCCAGAATAATAACATTCATTTTCAGATTACCCTTCAAGTATTCTTATAAAAACATAGTACATCCCTCAAGGATCGGGGCGGCGGCGGTGGAGGGGGCAGTCGATATTTATGACCTAAGGCACTAAAATGGTTATATCTCAAGAGTACTAGGTCTTTTTTTATGATTTTTTCTGATTTAGAATCTAGAATAAATAAGCTATCGAAAAATGTAAATAACATTTTTATAATTATTATTGAAACCGTAATCTAGCGTATTTCTCACCTGGTAATACCGTTATATTTAATCTGTGGTAATACCGTATTTTCGATAGAACGAGTTGGAGTGTCACTGTCATTTATTCACTTTCTACTACGTAGCGTAGAAAGAATAGGCTCTAGGGCACATTCTACTACGGTTTTGTTTTGTTTGTTTGGTTGAATTGAATTTATTGTATTGATTGAATCAATCGATTTGTTTTGTTTGTTGAGTGAGGTAGACGAATCCGTCCGAATGTTTGGAAATTAAAAAATCGTTTTGCTTTGCTGGCAGCAAACTTTGAAACCGGCGAATTATTAGAAACCGCTGCAAGGACAATAATCCTTGGCCTTTGTTTTTGAGCGAGCGAGCAAACGTGGTAGTTAAATATGACAAAATTGAGTAGAGGTAAAATTGAAACAAAATCACATTTTCAAAGTTCACATTATTTTTTAGATGAGTGCTGGTAAGCATGTAATACTGGTGACAGGGGGCTCTGGCCTTGTCGGTCAGGCGATCAAGACTGTTGTATCCGAATCCGATTCTCCAGAATTAAATGAAACATGGATTTTCTGTGGATCCAAAGATGGTGATCTCAGGTACTACCTAACTTGAACAATTTCCAGTTGGTGCAGACCCTATCTATGGCGCTTGTCTTAAAAAGCTCAGGCTTAGGATTTTCCTCTATTTCAGACACCTTAGCTTTATTTCAGACACCTTAGCATATGAAAATTACTCATATTTACCAAAATACCATAAACATAACCTGTACGTACATGCAGGGAAATAAAATATCTTATACTTAAGTAACAAATTGCTGTATCACTCTAACATATGTTACTCTAATATAATGTTCTCAGAACCTTGATTGGTACATTCTGCATAGAAATATTATTTTCATTATATCATAATCTTTATCTCTATGAATTATTCATTAAGTCACAAACAATTAAAGGACAATAAATTTTAGTGAAGAGGATTTATTTATGTACCTAGGTATTAAGTTAAAAAAAAAATTACTTATTTAAAAAATTGCTTATTTTACTTTGATCACAATGTGTTTCATTTTCAGAGACAAGGCACAAACCGATGCATTGTTTGAAAAGCACCACCCCACACATGTGATCCACCTGGCGGCCATGGTGGGCGGCCTGTTCCACAACATGGCACACAACTTGGACTTCTTTGTAAGTCTTATTCTTAAAATAAAATACTTTATTTAGGTACTAACTAATAGAGACAAATTACGAATAGTATTTACACTAAAATCTATTTCTTAAAAATCTGTGCCGTCACACATGGCAATTCAATATGGCAATGCTGGCGGCATTGCCATATTGAATTCATTGACTAAAATAGAAGCCAGTATTCCGATCACCTGTGCACTCTATGAGAAACAAGGACCAGTCTTATGTTTATTTTATTTAGTGGGTGGTTAGCAAAAGCCACACATAAACTTTTTCCTTTCATTTACTTGTATAAAATGTCATGCATGAATAAATTATGGATGTTTCATTT
This sequence comes from Eupithecia subumbrata, assembly GCA_949316285.1. Lineage (NCBI taxonomy): Eukaryota > Metazoa > Arthropoda > Insecta > Lepidoptera > Geometridae > Eupithecia > Eupithecia subumbrata. The sequence continues at coordinate 986,940 of OX438628.1, read as the reverse complement.
TAAGAGAATTTATACAAAACAAAAGCTAATGCTCAATTATTCATACAGAGCATAGGTACATAGTTTGACCAGTAAATAATAAAAATAATTGTACAATAAAATAATAGTAAGTAAATCACATTGAAACATTTTTATGCAGCTTTATGTACCTACTGGTAACAAGGAGTTTACTTAATTTATTTAATTGAACACTGTAAATACTCATGTGATACTCATTTACAAGAGGTAGAGTATGTGCAAAACTTTATCAGCTCTGTGAAGTTGGCTTCAACGGCTACGCACTGAACCCAAAATAAGTCATATAAAAAAATTGTTTTGATCAACTCGCGATGAAAGCGATTCCATTTTAAAGCTCGCAAGTGTCGTTTGTTCTTGCGATTTTGTGGAGTATTCCCTGATTTTAGGTGTTTGACGTTAAATATGTGACAAAAACGTAAGGTAGTTACCTATTTAATTTGAACTCATGTGATCTGGATGAAAACAAAGCATAGTTTGTAGTTCATATAAAGATACTAAAAAAAAATCAATAAATTTAGTACTTATTTCTTATAGTAACTATACGTTACTCAAAACTACAAGATCACAGACTTATCATTGTGTGACATCACCACTTTCAAGGTCTATCTTTCGCACGGGCGCGAAGCCGGGGTGGGACGCTAGTTGGTAAATATCACTTTTCTGTTTGATTGTACTTGCGCACTTTTGCTTCCGAGCCTAAGTTCACAGAGCTCATTAAGTTTTGCGATCACTCTACTCAGCAGGTGTATCTGTTTGCCTTTTTAATAAGCAAACTACAAAAAATGTACTTAAATCTCTAAATGGGTATATATGTCAATAAACTGGGGTGATGTCTATCAAGAGTGATCAAACTATGTATGGGCTGACTCACCTGCACATTAGCAATATTGGTTATAATAAGATCCAACAAACGGTTCTTGCAGTTAGTTATATGATTTACTTGAGACATATTATTAGTTTCTAAGAAACTTGTCAACATCAGATTGACCTTTGTGTTTGGATTCTGTACTGAGGGTCCAAGGTTGAAATCTCCCACGACAACATGTTTATGAACATCAACAATTTTTTGATCTAAAACTAATTGAACTGAATCTAAAAATGTTTTTAGAGAAATCTGACTGACTGGGAGCTGCAGATAGACAATACACAGTGCTATGTTCTTGACCACATTATCTACTTTCACTTTTAGCAGGATCCACATTGTTTCCTGGTCATTCTCCCAAAAATTTATTCGTGAGGAATTGTATTCAGTTTTGATAGCTACGAGTAGACCCCCTCCATCATTTTTTCTTCGGTCTTCCCTGTGCACAGTGTACCTGGGGTCAATGATTTCACTATTTTCGATGTTTGATTTGAGTCTCGTTTCCGTGAAAGCTATGATGTCGTAATTTGATTGTTCAATATTCCTTAAAACTTCCTGTGTTCTAGTCCTCAATCCATTTACGTTTTGATAATAAATTTTCATGTTAAACGTGTTAGAGATATCGGCAGCTTTCCACTTCTACTTCAGACTTCTTTACTGATGTCCTTTAGAATACTGATGCAGCTCCGTCACTACAATACTTATGCTTCCTCAGTATGCATAGTGCAAACCTGAGCTTAGGTATTTAAATAGGCACTTAAAATACGCTTGAGATAATAAATTTATAGCACCATGAGTCACTACAATCACAGATATACATACATAGGTATTATTTGAAGTATCCTTCAGAAATGCTGTTAAAAGAACTATATTTGGACAATAAAGTTATGCATACACTGGCATGCAACACTTTTCTACGATTAGTGCATTTTATTCATTTAGGTATTTATTTTAGGAAAACTTACGGCTAAACATGTACAAAATTAAAGCATAAATATATAAGGACGACAACCTACATCGGTACAGCAAGGATATTTGAAATACTTGACAGGTATATTTACGCTGCAAATAACTTTTGTAGATTTAGAATAACTAGTCAAGCTTAAAAGACGCAAAGCCTATTCACGGACTTTGGTTAGACTCTACAAAAAACCGGTCAACCGGTCTTTTAAGTAGGACTGGTTTTAGATAGCGATAATCGACCGCATAGCAATATGATAAGATATTATGCAAAATGCGCACATAGGCACATCAAATATTTATCGATTGGTAAGTACCTCCTTCGTGGACGGGGAAGTACCCATCATCATCACCAGCCTTTGTTGACCCACTGCTGGGCATAGGCCTCTCTATGTTTATGTTTATGGGGAAGTACCCACCGATGCAAATATCGATCGTTTGGTCTCCAAGTACTATAATTAATTAGTTAATAAGGTACCTAATTTTATAGGTACCTATTGCAGTTCTTATCTTTAGCATGGTTAATAATCTGGTAGAGCGGCATATTTTTGGGGTTTTGAGATCGGCTTCGAAACCCATAAGCCGGCTTTTCACTATGGGATATAATATAATATATATTACATCCCGAGATATAATATTTTATCGCTCACCATACATTTTGTATGGCACCGTTTACACTGTGCTATAATATATATTACATCCCAAACTATAAATATTTTTTCGACCGAGTGAGCGATATTTGAAGGTCATTTGAAGGTGTATATTTTACCTCACGTCCCCGCACACCGCGCCTCCCCCGCTTCGCCCTCCGTTTGAATGTTGGCGTTCGTGTGCAGACATGTAAACTGCTCATTGTGTGCTCCAAAATATATATCTTACAGTGTGAATAGCAATCGCGGGATGTAATATATAGCACAAGATGTAATTTATATTATATCCCATAGTCAAAAGCCGGCTTTATGGTCTCGCTTTGTGTGACTTTTTTCACTGATTAATAATTCAGCAACTATATGTATAAAATAACTAAATAACAATAAATTTCTTGCGCCTGTGCAGATATAAATAAAAAAAAGAGATCAGTTTCGCCTGTACAGATCTAAAAAAGAGAAAAATTACCCATTCCCCCTATCTCTGAAGTTTGCAGAGCGACCCATCTGAATTGTATGGATGGAGCGTTAGTAGATATGGGTCTATATTTTACAGAGAAGAGAAGTCTGAATAGAACACCTTGAATAATGGTCGAAAAGAGGGAATAATTTTCAAAAGAGCGGGCTGCCCTACCGAGTGGGATATAAAATGAAAGGTATCGGTTTGTACATTTTAAAAAAGTTATTGAAATTTCTGACGTCTCATACTTTTTGAAATATTTTGAAAAAAGTCGAAAAATGACCCATTCCCCCCTATTCACGGGTGTATGCAGAGCGGTCCATCTGAAATGAAGGTTAGTAATTGTTTCGATAACTGCGTAAGATCATCACTTCAATTAATAGGTACTAGTAGTTAGCCCCTAACCATAACGTTGTGAGGGGTTTTTAGAAGGGGTGGGGGGTGATAGAGTTCATTCTCCTGATTTTTAGGGTTCCGTACATCAAAATGAAAAAAGGAACACCTATAGGATCATTTTGTTGTCCGTCTGTCTGTCTGTCAGTCTGTCAACCCTCTTTTCACAGGAACGCGTGGACGTATCGAGTTCAAATTAACGTCAAATTCTCAAGTCCGTAACCTTCTAAATCAACGCACTCAAAAGTTACAGCCGTTTATGTCCGAATATTTTTACATTTCCAAGGGAATCATATGCACACAAAACCTATAGGGTACTTCGCATAGACCTAGAATCATAAAATTTAGTAAGAAGCAAGGTTTTATATAGCACAAGTAAAGGAAAAAATCCATAAGCAGTAAATTTTTAATTTATTCACAAAAAAATACATCTGATTCTCGCCATTGACCAAAACCTATTTCCCGTTGACCTAGAATTATGATAATATGGCTAGACAAAAAGTCTTACGGACGGAACCATTAGTGCGCGAGTCTGACTCGCACTTGACGTTTTTAGAGATCCGACAACGGGGGTCTGTCTTGCGTGCTTCCGGAGTTATGCTCTACAACTTGGCTCCAAGTGATTTCCGTTTGGAATTCTCTTGGAGCTCCTTCTGCTGATCACGTAGACACCCCACATGATGGGTCTTTCTCCCTTGGATCGGAGATATTGCGTGAGGGTTTTATTTTCTGGCCGACACCATCAGACCATCACAGCCAAAATCGACACCATCAGATAACAACTGCTACAGAGAGAGGGAGACGCGTGAAAGATAACTCTGACGGCCTCCATGCCTGTGTCCTCCAGTTTTCCGGGTTGATTCACACCTCGGGACAAATGTTTGTTTAGTAAGACACAAGCCCAACTTCGTTTGCGGCTTGATGATGCTGTGTGGATAATTCAGCATTTAGTTATGGATATAGGTACTGCCAACGAAAGAGGGGAATGCATGATGGTAACTAAAATTCTAACTTCGCTGACGACCGACCACGACGTGTCACTACGTTTTAGCAGCACATTGAACATTGACATAACTCATACCTATTAAAGAATCATTTATGCAAACAATGGCTCAGAGAACATAACTTAAAACGAAACTGTTAATAAAACTAAAATAAAAACCCTTGTATTAAATAGCCGAACAAAGCAATTTCACTCTTTTAGGAATAATCCTAGACACAAATTTCAATTGGAAACAAGATCCGTCAAGTGCAAGTGTAAATCGCGCGCCGAGGGTTTCGAACGTTTGTCAACAAATATGTACCAAAAGTACCGGTTAGAGACTTCGCAATTTAATGTGTACCTAAAAATAGTAGGTACCAATCTATATTTCAGATGGATCTCTCTGCATGCTTCGGTTAAATTGAAATTGAAAATTTATTTATTCAGACATTCAGACATTAAAGTGGGTAATGGTAAATTTTACGACTTTTTTCAAAATATATAAAAAAGTTTGAAACCTACAGAAATTTTATATTAGTAACTAAAATTCCTAAATTAATCAAACAATGTATTATATAAAGGAATATCTGACTCATCCGAACCACAAGTTCTTGTCGCGGGTTACAGCTAGTTAATTCTATAAATATGAAGTAGCAAAGTTATCAATGTAAGAGCGAACCCAAAATATTGTAGCGCACTGACAGGGTTTTTATACATTGTGTACCCACTAAGACTACCTACCTACCTAGGAACAATATCTCTGTGCATAAAATCACAATAAATGATATGAATATGACATTAGGTTTGTTTTATTCCAGAGAGAAAATATGGCTATAAATGACAACGTGCTGAACGCGAGCTTCAGGTATAAAGTGAAGAAGGTGGTGTCCTGCCTCTCGACTTGCATATTCCCTGACAAGACTTCTTACCCAATTGATGAGGCTATGGTGAGTGCTTAGCTTTATGATAGGCCGACTTTCTTGTCGGTATAAAGGCCTATTCAGGGGCCTACTCGGAAAAGAAAAAATTGTGGTTCAGATCGTATTCGTGTAGATTCAAGATTCAAGATTCAAGATATTTTATTGCGGAACATGCTGTACAAAGGTCTTAAAATAAATTATGGTATCAAGCATGCACCCTGCTAGGGCACTGCAACATTATGCTAGGTTCTATCTACTCTTATAACTAAGCTTACACTAATAATATAATATTTGAAAATTTTAAAACACTTAAAATACCTACCTACGTGGACCTACGTAGATAACTACATACATAATATATTTTAGAAAAGGTAGGTAACATTAATAGGTTAAAAACTAGGACTAGGTCTCTCTTTCTAAAAACGTGTAAAACAAACTCTTTGTCACCTGCATGAGATTAGCGTGGTATGGTAATCGCTACTGGCCCATGATTCTCTATGACCTACGAGATAACATGCCCAAAACGTGTGACGTCACAACGTGTTCTAAACATAAACACGATTCAAACCAGCCTAGGTGTGGAATCGAAAAATTGAATTCTGCATGCCACAAGACTGGTTGTCTATGCCCCGTGTTTTGTTTTTCGATTATTTCACACGGTGCGTTCAAAATCTTACATTCGGACTACTCGGAAAATTTACGGTTTTATTATAAATTATTTTTTCTTTCCAAATAATAAATATTTTGAATTTTAAGCTTGCTCAACCATCAATAATTGTTGAGCTTACAATATTTTAGTGTGATTTGAAAATTAAAAGCCCAAAAATAATGATTTGTAAATACATTCAAGTCAGTCATGACTAGTTTCGGAACGTTTGTTTTGATTATCATAACCTAAAAATCTATCATTCCTAAGGATTGTGTTATTGTTATTGTGTTCTTTGATAAACACAGTCAACAAAAGATATCTTACGGGTTGCATTTTATGAAATGATTTTATTAAAACCTCAAAATACGAACGACGAAACGATCCATACTAACTATTGCAGGAACACGCTAATCTGTGCCTTAACACGCTATGAACGAGCTCGTTTATTTGACAGTTCAAATCGTGCCGTGCCGCGGTAAGAAATGACAACTAGGGCATGCGGAATACGGTTTTGGCCGATTCCACGCCGTTGTCTTGTCGTAGGTGTGTAACACGCTTGCGTTGGTCATAGTGAATCACGGCCCTCTGGGTAACGAATAACGAATAAATCTGGGGGCCTACTCGGAAAAGGTAAGTTTCGCTTGAATTTCGCGCTCGGTTTCGCGCGGTCCGCGGTATTTCGTTCAGTATTTTAGTGACTGGATTAGCACTATGCCGCTCGTATATTGCTTCCGCTCTGGGAAGCGAACACCGCGTACCCACGTGTGAACTGAACTGGCCAGTAGCCGGAAGAAACGACTGTTCACTAATAATGATCCTTGAGACGCTTTTCTCTGGAGCTGTTTAGCCAGGAATGTGACGACTGTATATCCCCACCAATAGGCTCGCTCGATTTCCATAGTACCTATAGCTTAGAGACGGTCTAAGTAGCTAGCGATCATTTTGACTGTATGTAACACGACCGGGGAGAGGTCAAGCGCAGGATCAACGGCTTAAAGTGCCAACTTCCTGACTCCGGGCTGCTACTGTGAATTTTTCTTTCGAGAATAACCCCAATAACAACTATTGGCCAGACCCGGGATTTGAACTCAGGACCTCAAAATCAAATTTACGAAAAGCAAACATCATAATTATGTAGGCTTAGAAGAAGTCTCAGAATGATGGTAGACACAAACGAGGTGTAGTGTAGCCAAAAAAATGCGACAAATACGTCTCATTTCCCTATTCATATACGTGCGCCTGTGTGAGTGGCACTGAAGTTATAGGCATGTCAACTCATACATACATTCGTTTTTGGCTTCAAAATCGAAAGAATTGTTGAGTGGCACTATCCTTCTGCTGTGATAGCAGCGTGTTTTATCTCTATGTATGTAAGTCTCTATGTAAGTGGTAAATTGGCACAGTTGAACCAACGGTATGTTTTCAGGTTCACAATGGTCCTCCCCACACTTCTAATTATGGATACAGCTACGCCAAGAGAATGATTGATGTCCTAAACAGGTAGGGTCCTTCTACCTTATAATTAACCTATGCTTCTACCACTTTTTACTCTTTAGTTCAAAGATGGAGGTACCTATTGTTAGAAATGTCCTGACACCAAAAACTGTGGCATTGTCTTTGAATGCGTGCTGAAAAAGCTGTACTTATTTGTGCAAAATGCAGACGACGCACGCACACTAGTAATAGTTAAAAATAGTGTTTTTGCCAATAAACCTAACTGTTATTATTACCATTTATTGTGCATTCATATTGCACGATTTAAAAAAAAACAAGATCCGTCAAGTGCGAGTGTAACTCGCGCGACGAGGGTTTTGAACGTTTGTCAACAAATATGTACCAAAAGTACCGGTTAGAGACTTCGCAATTTAACGAATAGGTACCTAAGAATAGTAGGTACCAACCTACATTTCAGATGGATCTCTCTGCATGCTTCGGTTAAGTGGGTGGTTCGGTGGGTAACGGTACATTTTTCGACTTTTTTCAAAATATTTCAAAAAGTATGAAAGCTACAGAAATTTGAAAAACTGGTTTCTAATGTCCAAACCGATACCTTTCATTTGATACCCCACTTGGTGGGGTAGCCCCCCTTTTGAAAATTATTCCTTTTTGACCATTTTTCAAAAAGTGTTCTTTTTACAGACTTCTCTATATTTTTCCTGTAAAATATAGATTCATATCTACAAACGCTCCATACATTTTAAATGGATCGCTCTGCAAACTTCGGAGATGGGGGGGGGGAATGGGTATTTTTTCGACTTTTTTCAAAATATTTCAAAATGTATGAAACCTACAGAAATTTGAAAAACTGTTTTGAAACGTACAAACCGATACCTTTTATTTGATACCCCACTCGGTGAGGTAGCTTCCCCTTTTGAAAATTATTCCCCCCCTTTTTAACCATTTTTCAAAAAGTGTTCTTTTTTCAAACTTCTCTATATTTTTCCTGTAAAATATAGACCCATGTCTTTAAACGCTCCATACATTTTACATGGATCGCTCTGCAATCTTCGGAGATAGGGGGGGGGGAATGGGTATTTTTTCGACTTTTTTCGAAATATTTTAAAAAGTATGAAACCTACAAAAATTTCAAAAAGTATTTTGAAATGTTCAAAATGATACCTTTCATTTGATACCCCATATGACTCTGTAGGTATCTTTTAAAATTTCGGCATCACAATTTGTATGGAAAATATTCATTTTCATTTTTCATTTATTTTCATTTATTTTTCTCTAAATCTGTACAGGCGCACGAAATGTATTATTATTTTAAATTTCAAGTTGATAGCTGCAGTAGTTTTTGAGTTATTAAGGAGGGAAAAAAGGACAGACAAAGCGAGACCATAAGGGTTTTGAAACCGATCTTCGATCTTCAAAACCCTAAAAACACAATACCAACAATGATTCAAAATGAGCGAGCTATCTGAATTCGCTTGGCAACAACCCGGCGCGGTCTCACAACGGAAAGGGCGTATCTATTGGTTTAGGTAACGAAGTTAAGTGGCTAAAGTGAATCGGTCATATCTATTCGGAAAAAAAGACCATAGAATTGACACATTTTCAACGCGCATGATAAGCAAGAATTATGTAGGTACTCTGCTTTATAGTCCCATCACATTAGGAAATATGTAAATAAAAAATATATACATAAAATAAAACAAATTAAAAAGAAAATTATACCTTTGTTGTGCTTTTATTAAATTTATGTTGATAATATTTCTGTAATTGCCACTGCTCATCAGAAATCAATAACTTTTATTTCTTTAAGCTTACAATAAGCACTTAGACGTCCCTCGTTAAGGGATGAAACGTTGGTGTTCTTCCAACACAAATAAGGTTCGTAGTTAACCCGCTTACATCCGTAATGAAAATACTTAGACAAGTGAAATTTCACAACAGCACGTTCTGGCAAAAACTCGTACAAAGGCATTTAAAATGGATAATATAAATATTAAAAGAATAATGCGCATATGTAGGTATATCAACAGCATCCCGAAGAAAGCAAAACTTGCGCTAAAAGAAAATCAGACGAGTCACGTTTCACTTCCGATTGCAGGGGCTACAGTGAATCAGGTGGTTCGTTGTTCACCTCAGTGATTCCCTGCAACGTGTTCGGGCCGCACGACAACTTCGACACCAGCGCCAGCCATGTCATACCCGCGCTCATACGGCGCATGGATGACGATATGCAGAAAGGTAGGTTTTATTAGGTTAAATCGTCGACCATTATCTAGCATCTATCATTATCTAGCCCCAAAACACCCGGAACAAATATCTGCAGATCGTACAAATGTTTGTGCCGGGGCGGGAATCGAACCCGCAACCTCCGTCGCAGGTGGAGCTGCGTCCACCGCGCCATACCGGTCGTCTCTTAAATAGTAAATGCGTACCACGCCCGAAATACAGTGATCTGTACATAAATCGGTCTTTTAATAAAAATTGGCAAGGAAATTATTTTACTTTCCTTGCCAATTTTCATTAAAATCCGATCAGCGTTAAGCCTGATTTCTGTACAGATCAATGATCTGCCTTAAATACTATAAACTTATTGCGCTGCGGATAGAATCTAAAATGTATTTGTATGTATTCTGGTGACGAAGAAAAGACTTTGACCAAATAATAAGACCTTTTATACCAAATAATTATCTTGACGGGGATGATAAATAAATGGGATAAAGCTTTATCTGGGAGTGTTGCGTGCTGAGCCGCGGGATATACAAGCCAGTTACGCCGTGTTTCTTGACCTCTATGTCGCAGAGGGCGGGAGTTCCGTCGTTGAAAGCTGCGGGTTCGAATCCCGCCGAAAGACAAATGTTTGTATGAGCAAATATTTGTCATGTCTTAAGTAGGTATATATTACTATGTAGTTTCTACCTGTTACTTGGCATGATGTCTATGGAAACGTTTTAAGGTTATCTATCTCTGGGAACTGATTTATGGGATACAAAGTAGTCGTACGTAGGTATGTGTTATTCCAGGCCTAGAACTACCTGTATGAAAAAAATCAGCCCCGTCCGTTTAGTAGTTTTGGTGTGAAGAAATACCACTTCATCAACCTATATTGGTCCACTGCTGGACGCAGGCCTCCCCCAGATAGGCGCCATATTGGCATTTATCCAAGGGGGGTAATTCCCATAATTTCCACGCTGAGTATGAGGGTTCTAGATCGCACTTCGGTGGTAGAATTGTTCTGCAGGGGGCGCTCCTGCCCACCCCCGGTGGGTATCCCTCAGTCGCCTGTTACGACACCCTCGGGAAGAGTTGGGGTGGTGCAAATTCTAAGCCGGCACCACACAGCGTGAAGAAGTAACAAACATCCAAATTTACGCATTTATAGTATTAGTGTGATTTTGCTTTCAGGCGCGTCTACGTTCACGGTGCTCGGCAGCGGCAAGCCTCTGCGACAGTTCATCTACTCCTTGGACCTGGCGCGGCTATTCCTCTGGACCCTGAGGAACTACCACAGCGTGGAGCCCATCATACTATCTGGTGAGTTATTGAAGGTTGCGCTTGCTCATTGTTTGTATGCCTACTTCGTCCCGCCATTCCTGGGATATTCCTCCCCCAGAGAACAGGGAAACCTCCCCATGTGCATTTGCAATACAAGATTCTGCCCGAGGCTTCGCACGAGCTTTTCAAGTATAGTATAATATACTACTACATATTATGTGAGCTATGTTCGACGCCTGTAAGCGGCCGATGACGTTTAAAGGAGACCACAGCCTTACCGATATTCACAAAGAAAATTACAATCAAATTACAATTAGTATTTGCAATTGAAACAATTGAGCTCCCTAAAAGTTTATAAACAAACAGAACAAACGTTTTTTGAAATATAAGGTTAGATAATATTTTAAATTTGAAAAATAAATTGCTTGGTCAAAAATATGAAAAAGAAAAAGATTTTTACAGTAAATTTAAACTGCTACAATATAGTTTGTGTAAAATAAGCTTTTTAAATTGACTCTCCCTGTATTAAAATATACCAATGTCTAGGAAATATTTTGTACTATGACTCCAGTCTTCTAATTTTTATTACTATCGTTAAGAAAAGGACGGCACCAGTTTTCGTGCTGTCAAATTAGTTTAGTTTTGGCGACGACGTCAGAATTGACACCATTTGTCGTCTCGTAACCAGTTAAACCACTATGACACTGGAGAATAAGTAGGCGAAACTCTTCCCACTCGCAGGCGCATGCGCGGAAGATGGTGCAAAATGGCGACGGAAAATGCCTGATCAGGCCTAACGAGAGTCTAGAGATAACAGATTTTTCATTTCCAGTGGACGAATCGGACGAAGTGACGATAAGCCACGCGGCGGAGAAGATAGCGGCCGCACACGGCTTCACCGGCACTATCCTCTACGACACCAGCAAGCCGGACGGGCAGTACAAGAAGACCGCTTCCAACAAGAAGCTCCGCTCGCTGTACAAGGAGTTCACATTCACGCCGTTCGAGCAGGCCATCGCAGACACGGTGCGGTGGTTCAAGGGGAACAGAGAAACTGCTAGGACGTAATGTTGGCTTTGGCTTTTGTTTGTTAGTTAAGTAAGTTATTTTCGACCCGTTAATTGGAGCTGAGTAAGCGCGCGAGTGGAACCAGGGGTATCTTTCAGGGGTGCCATGGGTCCACAATGTTTAATTCAGGCCTAGAGCTACACCTAAGCAAAATTTCAGCCCGATCTGCTGTGCGATCACGCAAAACCACCCATTCTATAATGACATGTGAAAGCCCTTTGAATGGCTCGTAATTTACTGTTCTTTGGATGTGACTATTGAAATGGCGTAATTGCACAGCCGTTTACTTCTTTCGGTGTGAAGGTGTAACAAACATCTAATCATTCAAACTTTCGCATCACACTAATATTATAATTTATAAATGTGAAAGTATGGATGTCATTTACCACTTCACGCCAAAACTACTGAACGGATCGGGCTATAATTTTGCTTACACGAAATTCTAATCCTGGAATCAAACAAAGCCTACTTTTTATCCCACAAATCATTTCCCATGGGATAGAAAACGTTTTCATAGAAACAACTCGTGCAAAGTCGCGGGGAGGAACTATTGAATAATATTGGTGTGATACTTATATAACCTTTATTGATTACAAATCAATACGTTTTTGAAGTAAAGCTATTTATTTCATCACTGTGTCAAACGTAAAAGTTGTGGTGTTTGATAAAATATAGCGAATGCTGTGCAGCATGTTGTGATAAACGCATTGGCTCACAATATAAAGGTTGTAAAGTTAACCGTATGTGGGTAAGATTACTAGTGTGTATATCGATTAATTCCATTTATCTGTGTTCCCTCTGAGTCTGATCATAGGTTACAAATATCATGTAGTCACAGTATTTAATTTAATATTTTTTTGTTTGAATAAAGTTATATTATCAGTTAGTTTTGTTTCATTACACCCCTGCCTGATCATTGGGAATTAGGAAGAAGGCCAAAAGAGGATAATTTTTGAGTTGTGAGGCGCATACAATGCATACATACTTTCAACAGAAATGATATTTCGTTGTGTGACAGATGCATATAAGACTTGCATGAAGCATTAGAGACTCATTTTAGGCGACCTAAAACTCAAAACAAGGACGCTCGTTTGACCTCAGCCTTAAGGACTGACGACCTCAGTGGCGCAGCGGGCGAGAGTCCGCCTGCGACGCAAGAGGTTGCGGGTTCGATTCCGGCCTCGGAACAAATTTGTGTACGATCTGCAGAAATTTGTTCTGTTGGTCTGGGTGATTTATATGTATAATAAAAAAATATCTATCTATGTGTATCAGTTATCTAGTACCCATAACACAAGCTTTGAGTAGCTTACTTTGGGGCTAGATGGTGCTGTGTGGATTGTCCAGCATTATTTTTTTTAAGGCCTTACCTCACGGACGCCTCCGCGACGCCGCCTGGCAACATACCCAAACTATTGTATTGCAGACGACTTTGCCAAACCGTCGCCATACGACTTAGCTGTCAGTTGTCATACAATACAGAATTAATAGTTTGGTTGGATACGTTGCCAGCGACGCAGTGTCGTCGTCCCAGTGAGGTAGGGCGCTTAGTCATAATTTTAGAAAATATACAAAAAACTCAACAATAAATAAATTTATTACTTATCTAATCTACAAATCGGGTTATTCTGCACCATTTGCAGATCCACCTTCGGCCCGACTAGATCCCTGATGTTGTTCAGTCCGTACTTGATCATCGTCGGCCGCTCTAGAGACAGGCCCCACGCGATGACATTCACGTCTTCCGGCAGTCCCATGGGCAGGAGCATCTCGGGTCGGAATACTCCTGAGTTGCCGATCTCTATCCACTTACCGAGACCTGGAATAGACGAATACTTTGTCAATTAATGAATAATAAAACTTTTTAAACTTTCGCGATTTGTAAACATAGTTAATGGTTTAATCGGGTATTTATCGCGTACCTTTTGTTATTATATTCCCTACGTTTCTACCGCGTTACAGCGATCGTGGTCAAGGGGCGACATAAGTAGAGACGTACGTAGAGAGGGGGGGGTAGAAACGTAGGGGATATAATAACAAAAGGTATGCGATAAAACCATTAACTAGGCTATAATAAAATTAAACATACTTAATACTTTCAATTATAGTGAACGTCAGATCTCCTAGAGCCCGATTTTGCAAAATAAAAATGATAAGCATTTACTTACTAAATTGTTAAATCGAAAAAAATAATTATATTAATATACTATGCTTTCTGTTTGGTGCACTGGACTTAACCATATCCTGAGTTTGGGCGCTGGGAGGTTTGATAGTTTTTAACTTATGCGCTTTCCAGTATTCCATTGTATTTTATCTACATTATGTATTTGTTCACTCTAAATAAATAAACATTTAAAAGCCTTAGCCATGGCGGTCTCGGTTTAAGATCGACCCCCGCAACTCGGCTGGTGAATATCTAGAGAGCCGACTAAGGGACACCTACCAGAGGAAAGGCAGCAGCTACTTTCTGTGTGAGCTGATGATTATGACTAAACCACTCTTTTTTTTTTTGGGGGGGGGGGGGGGGGTGCATGACCTTGTCCAGCAGTGGAAGGTGTGGTGTGTACTGTTCATGAGGAATAACCCCTCTGTACTATATTATGCATAACGTATTTTTCTGCGTACGAAAGCGTTGTGTTATAAATTTCGTGAAGTCTATTAGAAACCTCTAATATCTCAAATGAAATCGAATTTCATAATATTTTTTTTCGCCGCAAGCTCGCTGATGATCACTCCTGCCAGCGATTCCATTACGACATTCACACAAATACATAAAAATAATTAGGTAGATGGACTATAAAAACGATGACCACGCATTTCAAATCTGCCGGTCCTTTAAAGTGTCACCTTCATGGTAAGCGAAGATCTCCATACTGGGCTCCGTGTACGGGTTGTACGCCGGCTTGAACTGCAGCTTGTGGAACCCGAGCCGCTGGAAGAAGGTGTGCAGCGTGGCCAGCAGGTCGGCCAGCGCCAGGCCCGCGCCCGCGCACACGCCCTCCACCTGCTGGAACTCGGCCAGGTGGGTGGCGTCTAGGGTCTCGTTACGGAACACCTGGGAAAAGATAAGGTTTTTGCATTTCAGCGAAATAAGGCCGCCAAACATTCGTATTTCTGTTGATAATTGTTTTTTAATCCCCAACGCAAAAAGAGGGTGTTATAAGTTTAACGTGTCATCTGTGTATCTGTCCGTGGTATCGTAGCTCCCAAACGGATGGAATCGATTTTCCTTCCTTATCGCTATGAGCGATCTCTTCCAGGCAACCTTTGGATGGACAGGAAGTGGAAGAACAAGTATAGACGGTGGCGTGTTTTGCAAATAGTGGAAACTATAAATACAACAAATATGACAGATAAAATAAATATACAATATACATAACATAAATACATAAAATAAATATATAGGGTGTATGTAAATATACTAATTTGATACTAACAGTTTGAAGTAGAGGTAAGAAAATGTTTTTAGACCATAATAATGTTTGAATATAGGGAGAGACTTAGCTTGTCGAATTGAAGTGGGTGGGGCATTCCACAGCTTTATGGCACGTACGGTAAAGGATGAGCTATAGGAATGGAAGGGGCGGAGAGTTTGCAGTTGAAGAGTGTGTGTTGAGCGGAGGGAGCGGCTATGGCTATGGCTCCTTACTTACTTTATCGATGCTGAAGTACTTCTGCGGCTTGAAGGGCTTCTCCTGCGCGAGTCGATACAGCATGCGCGCGCTCACCGCCGTGGTGTGTGTTCGGAGTAGGTTCTTCTGGGCTTCCTCTATCTTCCACGAGTATCTGTAGCCCTGGAATTACAAAATTCAATGATGAAATTTCTGGAATTTTGTTCATCATCATGTCAGGGTCATCAGATCATCAATCAATCAATCATCAACTCGTACTATCATAGGGTTGACGCGGTAACAACTATATTTTGAAAACAAATCAATTCACGAAACACGTCAATAAGTCAATTTGTACAAAATATTGATTAAATAAATAAAGAATGCTGGACAATCCACACAGCACCATCTAGCCCCAAAGTAAGCTACTCAAAGCTTGTGTTATGGGTCTAGTTAGCTGATATATTTAATACATTATATACATAGATGGATATTTTTTTTTATTATACATAGAAAACACCCAGACCAACGGAACAAATTTCTGCAGATCGTACACAAAATTGTTCCGAGGCGGGAATCGAACCCGCAACCTCTTGCGTCGCAGGCGGACTCTTGCCCGCTGCGCCACTGAGGCCGTCGAATTGATCAATACTTTGTACAAAATAACGTTTTGTTTGTAGGTTGATGTCACGTTGATGTTTGAGAACCTTTAACGAGTTTCCAATAACCACAATTCGTGTGATTTTGTCCTTAACGTTTTGTATCTTAGGAACGCTCTTTTTGGACACGTTTTCGTGCGAATTTGATTCTTGGTCGAAAAATCCCGACCTTCCTAGTACTATATGGGAGCGCGCAGACCGCCTGCAATTAGTCGTACGTATATTATCTATGTGCATTTCGTTACGACGTCCGAAACATGAATCTTAAATGCTACGGCTCCACCTACTTCCTAACGAGTTAATTAGCGCGCTAATTTGGGCGTCACGCAGATGTGGCCAAGGTTTTAACGTGTTAATTTATTGACGACGCTAAAAATGCACCTCAATTACTGGTTCCCAAGGTGCAATTTTAGCGCCTTAATTAACGCATTAATGGACATTAACACTAACGTCAACGCTAACGCAGGTGGAGCCGTCGTATTAGAGTAAACTGGATCGTGCACGAACATATTTCATTCATTCAAAAGTACCTATAATTTAATGTGGCTAAGGCTCATTTTACTTTGTTACATCTCAGAGTAGAAAAACGAGCCGAGTGAGAGGGCTTGAAAGTAGTAGTTGGTCCTTGTCTAGCACGTTGCAACATGGTGTAGGTAGGGTGTACTATTAGTAAGTAGTAGATATATCGCATCGTACTAGAAAGAGATGAACTACTACTTAGGGGCCTCTCACTCGGCTCGTTTTTATGAAACTAGTGCACAGTCCGGGTTAGATATAGGTTCATGGTCCGAAACCAATCTTGCAACCACACTTTTTGGGATTTTATCACACTTTTCGTGCATGAACGCGATATCACCATCACTGCCTATTTGACGGAGAAAAACGTATTCAGTGTGCGCTCTCAATTAGTACGGACGACAATATACGATACATTTATGTGCTATACAAATCATCACGCATCCAAAGTGAGCTAGGCCTTCTAACCTGCCGCCTGCCGTCAATTTCAAAGTTTGTGAAGGTGATGAATGAAGGATTCATGATAGGTCAAAATTTGACTTACCAACCGCTAGTAACCTCGATGGGTTCGTAAATTTTTTAACATTTCAGCCGACTGAAATCCACTGCTGGACGAAAGCCTCTTGCAAGTAGCCTAGAAGTAGGTATGTAGTAGTGGTTACCTGTGATCCATACCCTCCTTCGCTGTGCACCTTCTTGACTCGCTCCAGGTAATCCATGGGGAAGTTGGTGGAGGTCGCCGGGGACGACACGAAGAATGTGTCGTGCGCGTCTCGGGCTGGATGCTGTTTATAATTTATTATTATTTTTGAATAAAACGTCAAGTGCGAGTCGAACTCGCGCACTAAGGGTTCCGTATAATTGTAAGACCTAGTGTCTTGCCAAATGATTCTAGGTCAACAGGAATGTCCATGGCAAGACTCAAAAATATTTTTTTTGTGAATAAACTACAAATTTATGGTTTTCAGATTCATCATCATTATAACTATACTTTATCCATCGAGCTTGTAGATTTTTCGTAAACAAACGTAATCAGCTGATTTTTAGGGTTATCACCATGAAATGACACAGGCCTAACGTAATTCCAATGATTTCACCCATAGATTCCGTTAGATTTGTTACTTTTTTCAATCTTTACTTCATATCTATGCAATATCTAGTTGTAGCAATTTACAAATCGTCATTATTTGGTCAAAAACGAAGATTCAAATGACCAGATATTTTTATCTTTTGTTAAAGTGCCAACCCTAACGAATCTTAGTTTTGACGTCATGGGATGCGAACAATTGGTATCTTTTGAACTATGCTTCCCAATTTAGGATAGCACTATGACCATACTTATTTCCTATACAGAGCAGTATTTTATTTTTAGCCGGATTATTGAAGAACGAATGGAACGTAAACTCAACACTGAGCGAGTGCTGCCAGCTGGTCTTAGCTACCCTATTGAGTGTAGTTTTAGGGCGCTTTAGGGTGTGTTCCCATTTTTTTTTTGTGACGATAGATAGTCGTGTCGCATGTCCCAATACTCCACGTCAAGACGGAGACAAGTGACAGGCCAAGTCAGGGTATTTATCACAAGAAATTTAAAAAAATCTAAGTTACCTATTTGTAAAGAAAAGGTAAATATAAAAAAAAAATCGAGATCGTCTACAACCTGTGATGGTCTTTTAACCTTGTTTACTGCATTTTTTTTCAATTTTTTTTTTAATCTGAATCCTGAGTAAATTGTTCTTCAGTAAATTGTTGCAATGAGAGAAAAAATATGAAGTACTTTTAGTTTTTTATTATTAAATATGAAATAATATGATATAAAAATATAATTGAAATCCTTAAAATGGCTAAACAAAAAAATCTAAACATTATCATAGACCCAGGAAGAATCTAAGAAATCAATGATGCTTAGAAAATATGGTCAATATAAAGACATAAAATTAAGAACGTCTATTTACTAATGGGCCTGGGCCTGAAACGCCTTCCTTCCAATGGAACCTCATTGACAAATAATAATCTAGCTAATCTAAATCTCCCACACTATTGATTTATGAATTGAACTCTACCAGAAAAATTATGTGTGTAAAAGTATGCGGATAGTACTGTAGCCACTGCTGTCACTGCACCCTGCTTGGGCACCATTGTGTCATATACTTTACCTAGATACTAATGCCACAGTATAAATAATAATATACAGTAGGCCTTTGATATCGCGGAACCTGCCGACAAGTGACGCGACCAGGTAATCAGGCCAGGGTTGTCACCATGCTAGCACAATGCTAGTGTTAAATGAAAACTTTTAATTATTTATTATAAGGAAACATCATCATAAATAAAACATTATGATTTTGTTTTTGGTGATTTTTCAAATGCCTCGCCCCTTGCCCCCCGCACGATTGCCCTGTCTAAATGTCTTCGTCGAACAACTGTATGCATAAGTTGGCTGTGCTAATACTTACAAATCTACAGAATTATTACAATAAAATTTGAATGAATGAACGAATGATAACATAACTTTATTTTCCCCGTTTTTCTGACAGAGTGGGTAACACTAACCACGATCGCCATTTTATCATTTTATTTCCTCACTTGACTTTCTTGCTTTGTTGTGGTTAGTTCAAGTAATTCTCTCCTTTTGTGCTCTCTGCTTACGTTACGTTGTTTTCGTTGAGTTTATCGTTGTTTCTTGAGTTTTTGTTATTGTTGAGTGTTACTGTTGAGTTTTTGTTGTTTGTTACGTTTGTTGTTTTGATACAATGAGCAATGAACCTGGCCCGAGTTCGTTGAAGCTCTTTGCTTCGCCCAAGAAGAAGCGTCAAAAGAAAACGCCTCTCAGTTCTGCAGAGAAGCTCACGATTATCAATATTTATAAACTGGTGGAAGAAACTTGGCCTCGAGACCAATTTCCCTATAAGCAGGAGATGGTGAAAAGGACTGCCGATACCGCTACTAACCTAAGTGACCACCTAGCTGTCCGCAGTGAAATTGCTTGGTATGTGTCATCTAAAAACTTTGAATCAAAACTTGTGCGGGACCAGTCCCAAATGAATTGTGACAACTTTGTTGATTCTCTTTTGAGTATAGACTGGACAGAACTTTTTAAAAAGCATTGTAATGACCTCAATTCCCTAACTCAATCATTAATTAATATAATTGTAAACAAAAATGATATATGTTTCCCTCTTAAAAAAAAGCACTGTAGTTATAAAAAGCAATCATGGATTACAAATGACATTGAATATTTTAGAATATTATTATTTGACATTATTGAAATCAGTAAATTGACCTCGTATAATGAACACCTGAATACCTTAATTAATGAACTAAATTCAAAATATGATGACATGATTAGAAATAAGCAAATACAATTTTACTCAAACATATTAAATATAAGTAAGAATACCTCAAAAACAATGTGGGGTATTGTTAACAAACAGAGGGGCGTAAATAAACACACTGCAATTGATTTTACAGAAATCATAAGAAACCCCAACGGGCAACCATTCCTCAACAAAGTGGACACAGTGAATGCTATGAATCACCGGTTCATTCATGCTGCCACCGCCTGCGGAGCGCCTGCCGCCAGCACTTCTCGTGTGATCGGCGCGCTCGAGGCGGCGCGCGCTCCTGCGGACCGCTCGCTGAGACTGCGCTGGTTTACACCACATGAGGTATACCGCATTATACTATCCCGAATAACACCGAAGCCTTCCAAGGATGCATATGGGATATCTATGAGACTGGTGCGCATGGCGGCGGCCCCATTAGCTCCGTTACTAGCAGAACTGTACAACAGGTGCATTCAGACAGGAGAGTACCCCGAGCCACTCAAACTTAGTAAAGTGTCACCACTGTTCAAGGGCAAAGGAAAACCTCACGACATCGACTCGTACAGGCCTGTGTCAATCATCCCAGCGGTGGCCAAGGTCTTCGAAAATGGCCTATGTACCCGAATCACAGAATATCTGACAAGTACGCACGCACTCTCAGACCGCCAGTACGCATACCGCGAAGGCAAGTCTACCACGTCACTCACGCGAGAGGTCATACGTCGGGTGTTAGATGCTCGAGAGAGGAAGCAGCACGTAGCCGTGCTGTGCTGCGACCTCTCGAAAGCGTTCGACGTGGCCGACCACGAGGTCCTAGAAGCCAAACTACAGCACTATGGCATAGTACACGCTCCATTACGACTACTGGCATGTATGATGAAAGGGAGGTCACAAATAGTGGTAGGAGCTGGAGGAACACTGAAGTCAAGCCCACTTACCTCAACAATGGGCGTCGCGCAGGGCTCCTCAGTTTCCAATATCCTGTTCTCATTATTGCTTAATGACCTTCCAGAGTCCGTGGACGCTGCCGAAGTGATGATGTACGCAGACGACGTCGCTGCCGTGGTGATGGCACCATCGATTGACCAGCTAGAGCAGAACCTCAACACTGCAGCCAGCCAGCTAGCGGGCTGGTTCGAAATGAATGGATTGGTACTCAATGTCTCGAAAACCCACTTCATCCACTTTTGTCTCTCCGGCCATCAGTTGAGAAAACTAAACGTTCTTGCCGGAGGTCTGCGCATTGAGCAAGTGGACCGAACGACCTTCCTAGGTTTCGAACTGGATAATGGGCTCACTTGGGAATCCCATATAAACAAAATATGCGGAAAACTCGGCGGTGCATGCTTTGCCCTAAGTCGATTATCACGGTTCTTACCTGGGAAGGTCGTTCGATCCTGCTACTTCGCGACGGTGCAATCTCTGCTGCAGTACGGAACCGAGCTGTGGGGCCGAGCTGCAGAATGGGAACGAGCTTTCCGACTGCAAAAACGCGCAGTGAGAACAATCGCGGGCATCCCCAGCGACGAATCCGCCAGACCTTACTTTAAGGAATTAGGCATACTGACCCTGCCCTCCTTGATTATCTACCAAGTAGGAACACACGTGCGCTCCAATCCAGACATATACCCTAAGCTCGGCGCCTCCCACAGATACAACACTCGCCATGCAGAGAGGCTGGCTGCAGCCCCAAGAACTCTGGCTAAATCGGGGAAGCTGACGCATGTGATGGGCCCCACCGTCTACAATAGAATCCCAAGGGACATATTGGAAGCGCCGAGCCACTCGGCATTCAAGCACAGATTTAAAACGTGGCTTGTAAATCAAGCGTTCTATTCGTTCGATGAGTTCGGCTGCCGAAAGACATCAGATTACATTAAGTAATTTTTTATAAATGTACTTCTACTTCCTAATAATTGTGATTTTTAAATGATGAAATGTACGTATGCTGTTTATGCACGAATAAATGAGTTTATGAGTTTATGAGTTTACCGCTGGAGTTGGCGTCAGTACGGTGTGGAAAGTCCTGAAAGGCTATTCTACTGAGCATCGCGTTCAGTCACCAGCACCTCTACCTCCAAGAGTAGCCAAAATTGACAAACTCTTGGACTTTGAACTAAGTGCCATACGAAGAAAAGTTCATGAATTCTTCTTCAGAAATGAAATCCCCACACTAAACAAAGTGTTAAATTCGGTTAACGAAGATGATGACCTACCAAATTTCAAAAGGAGTACATTTGCAAAGCTTTTAGCAAAGCTAAAAATAAAACACCTGAAAAGATCACGTAACAGCAGTCTCATTGAAAAACATGAAATAGTAAGGTGGAGGCGCAATTATTTGCTAAAAATTGCCAAAATGAGAGAAGAAGGGCGCAAGATATATTATACAGATGAAACATGGTTAAACGAAGGTAATTTACTCATTGTTTATTATCCTTTTTAGTAAATAATTATATTAAATATCAAACATGTAGTCGCTAAACTGAACTGAACTGAACTTTTGTGTGTTATGTTAACATTGTTTCTTGTTTTTGTAGGTCATACGAAAACGAAGGTGTGGCAAGACATGACAATACAGTCAACAAGGCAGGCACACCTGGAAGGCCTTTCTACAGGACTCAAAGGGCCTTCTGGAAAAGGAAAACGCCTAATAATAGTACATATTGGTATGTTATCTGTTGTATTTTCATGAATCAGGATAATTTATTTAAACAAAAGCATCAACATATCAAAGAAGTAGCACCATGGTCAAGTATGAATATGTATAGATTGAGTATTATTATTGCATCTTGTAATATCATTGATATTTTTATGGGTGGTGATGCAATGAGGTCGGTTTTCACCAATAGATAATCGGAGAATTAGGCAGCTTTCAGTTAAATGTATCAAAACTTGTGTCAATAACATCAAATCAACTGTTTAAAGTTTATTATTTGTTTTTTTTTTCTAGGAAACGAAGATGGATTTTTGAATGGTGGAAAATTAATGTTTGAAAGCAAAAGTGGTGATGGAGATTATCACAAAGAAATGAACGCAGAAGTATTTGAAAAGTGGTTCAAAAAAATTATAGATTTAATTGAGCCAGAATCAGTTATAGTAATGGACAATGCTCCCTATCACTCTCGTCGCCTGGAACGAGTACTAAACATGCAATGGAAAAAAGCTGACATCCAAGATTGGTTAAATAGCAAGGGTATCTCGTTCCAGGACACTATGATAAAAAGGGAGCTTATCGATTTGATAAAACCAATAAAACATAATTACATGGCCTATGCCACTGACACATTCGCAAAAGAAAAAAATATTGAAGTCTTACGATTGCCCCCCTATCACTGTGAATTAAACCCAATAGAAATGATATGGGGGCAAGTCAAAGGCCATGTTGCAGATAAAAATAAAACATTTAAAATGCATGAATTGAAGATTTTATTAGAAGAATCTATGAATTTGATAACACCTGCAGCATGGCAAAAATGCATAGACCATGTTATACAAGAGAAAAAAATGAGGGAACTGGATGGTATTACAGATAATGTAATTGATCAATTTATCATCCAGGTGTCCGGAGATACATCAAGTAGCTCAGATTCTGACAGTGATGATGATAATTGATTGTTGTCTATCAATAATGTCCCAGAAGAGAGACACATGTATACTAAAGATTGAAAATATAAAATGATGATAATTAAATTAACTAATGATAATGTCCCAGAAGAGAGACACATGTATACTAAAGAGTAAAGACATAAAATGATGATAACTAAATTAACTAATGATGCAACAATAAATTATTCCTATAATTTGAATTTATAGTCTTATTTCATCTCCTTTACCTTGTATTTCCTTTTTAAGGATAGGTAACAATAAAAAGTAGTACTGATTTCACAAGACTACCTTATTTACTTATGCCAACTATTATTCACATTAAATATCACTACCCAGAGACATCTATCAAAGCTCAAAATAGCCGCCATATGAGTATAGCTTGGTAGGTTATGTACTAATTTGTTCAATTTTAGTTAGGTATGTCATAGGTTTTATAATTATTTCTTTCTTTGCGTTTTTAGAAATCAAATAAGACCTAAATTATGTATATCCTAAATACGCAAACGAAGCCGCAGGCAAGAGCCAACCACATTATTAAAAATGTTTTTCACCCCTGCATCAGCTGATTGAACTGTCAGTGGCTTTGTTATTGAAAATTCTACAAGCTCGATGGATAGAGTATAGTCTAGACTTTTATTAGAACTTTTAAGTACAATAGAGAGTTTCTTACAACAGAAAGCTAAACAGAACTGTCTCGTTCAGTGTTTGCCATCTTTTAATGGTGACATCTGGTGCGGTGAGCGAAGGTCAGCATGCGACACAGGAGGTTGCGTTCAATTCCTGCCTCGAGATTTTTTTTTGTATAATCTGTAGATCTTTGTTCCTGTTGTTCTGTATAATTTCTATGTTTCATAAATATTTCAGTCACCCAAAACACTGCTTAGCTTAGGGCTAGATAATCCTGTGAATTGTCTCTGGAAGATTTTTCTGTTCTTTTTTTAATAGTTCCAATGGTCATTGCTTTTTATTCCATCATCATCTTATCAGCTCACTGGAACCCACTGCTGGACAAAGACTGATTTGTATTTCTAACCTGTTGAGGCTGGAACAGGGCATCAAAGTTCCAGAAGGAGCTCTCCACATACATATTCGTAGGCATCTCCGTGAAGCCCATCTCAAGGAATATCTCTCGGAACTCGGAGCGCACCTTCAGGAGTGGGTGGAGGTTGCCACTCTCAGGCGGCTGTCCTGTGGAATACAGTAGTGTCTATTGTTAGCTCTGGCCAACCAGTTATTTATTATAACTATTAAGCAGCTAAACCTGTATGTTCGTTGAGAAATAAGTATCTTACCCAACAAGCTGAAAAAGCCAGTCAACCAGACAGATCCTTACCTAATGCATCAAAGTTGTAAGGCTTGAACTGTAACGTCTTCCACGCTCCACTCATCAGCATTTCGCTGGTCAGATCAGTCTCTAGCTTTTTGATAGTTGTGGAGAACTGCCCTCCTTTACTCAATATGAAACTTTTTACAGTAACCTGCTCCAGAAGCTTTCGCTTCTTGTAATCATTCCTGATGTTATCGGCCAAGGTGTCAATGCCCTTATTTATTTCAATTAAGTGCTCTTGTACAATGTCTGTGATGGTGTCAACTTTTTTCTTGACTAATGGCGCTCCACCTGATTTGTCAATTAGTATCCAGCCAGATGACATTGCTTTGCTAAATCCAACTTTTGCATTTGGAACAGTCTGAAAGCCCAACATTAAGTATACTTGTTATGCAAACTTTCAAGAACATGACATTAATTATTTCTAGCATCCAAGACTCGAGTTTGAAACAGTGTTCCATAATCTTGGCTTTATGCACGCGAAAAATGATATCTTAATACCTCTTATCGGCGAGCCCGCAACTAACCTTCATAACTTCAGCCTGAGCGATGCCGGCATCAGGAATACTCCTGTACAAAACAGCCTCATGGCTTCCTTTATCCGCCACCAGCTTACCCTCCTCAGTAAGCTCCCATCTACAACTTTTTGCAGCTTCCGAAACAACCATGTCAAGGGCCTCTAAACTTTTCACAGCACCAACTATTTTTTGATGTTCCTCATTGAACGCTTTGGCTAGTTGCAGAGTGTCAACTTTATCACATTTAGCTAGGTAATGTAGAATTTTTTCGTTGAGTTCCATTGTATTTATGGTGATTTTCTGAGTTTATTGAAAAGAAAGGTTAATTTTATTTATTTCTTTCTGAGCCACGAAATTCGTAGCACGAATGGAATCAGTGTTGCCAACAGTTAGACTAGCTCTCCACCAGATTCAACCTCTAAAACCACCAGAAAACCACTAACTAAAAACGTCCTACTGTTAAAATCAGTAAAAATCGCTAAAATTGCTACTAAACATTTTTTTTAGATCTTAAAACGAAAACAGTAGGTATTTTAGTAAATAACCTTTATTATTACGTAATTAAATACTAACAATTAGTAAATCAACATGAACATCATTCAAATACAAGTCTATTATTTTTTAAATTCAACTTCAGATGAATCATTTTGGTCTGCACTGCACCATCATCGCCGGTTTTTTACTTCCAACGGGCGGGACAGTTAAGGAATTTTAGGCTGCTTAGTTATAACCGGTAATAATATAATAAATAAATATTGTAGAAGAGATGATAAACTAACCAATCAATTTAACAATAGTAACATTAAGAAAATTAAATAAAGACGAAAATCTAGGTAGTTCATTCATGTCAAGCTGAAGACAGGGCGCTATGGCGCTCATTAGGGGAGGCCTATGTCCAGCAGTGGGCTAATCTAGGCTGATGATGATGATGATGATTCATGTCAATAACACGAAACATTGTTTATGTACTATAAAAACTATCGTAGTTTGACGAATTCATTACGGATGTAAGCGGGTTAACTACGAACCTTATTTGTGTTGGAAGAACACCAACGTTTCATCCCTTAACGAGGGACATCTTCAGGGTGAGTGCGGTTCTAGACGCGCGCGTTCCGCATCCCTCCGAGCACTGCGCGCGAGCGCGCGTTGAGCCCGCGACGTGAGCGCCGGGGGTGGGGGTGGTGGGGGGTGCGCTGCTTGAAGATGCTGTAGGGCGTGAGAGTCATCTCCTCGTAAGGATCCTATAAACTGGAATATAATATATATAATAATATATATAATAAAATGGAACTCAATGCCTTGAAGAGCTTACGTAGCAATATGGATGTTCTGGTGCTACCGGCAGATAAGGGAAATGCAACTGTGATTGTCGATACAGAGTCCTATGAGCAAAAGATAACGGACCTGCTTAGTGATGGGTCAACATACACACAAGTCACCCACAACCCGACTAATAGAGTGACCTCGAAGTTGAAGGAGTTACTGCTCGCTGTATCTAAGGATCTCTATGAATCGTTGCGACCCATAAATCCCACACCTCCTAAAATCTATGGTCTACCAAAGGTTCATAAACCTAACTGGCCCTTACGCCCTATTGTCAGCCAGATAGACTCACCTACGTACAAAACAGCACGATATTATGGCGAACCTACTACATCCGTATGTAGGAAAGACTTCTAGCTACGTGAAAGACTCGACGCATTTTACGCAGCTCCTGGAAGATATCACGCTGCAACAGGATGAACGACTGGTGAGTTTTGACGTGTCCTCCTTGTTCACTAATGTACCAATAGCAGAGACTTTACAAATCATTCAGAATTTATTGAATATGGCAGGAATACCTATTGAGTACATGAAGGTGATAGAACATACCTTAACAAGCGGGTACTTCTTGTGGCGAGGTAATTATTACCTACAAAAGGACGGGGTAGCCATGGGGTCTCCGATAGCACCAGTCGTGGCTAACATCTATATGGAATGGTTCGAAAGCACTGCTTTAGAAAATGCACCCGTGAGGCCGAGACATTGGTGGCGATATGTGGATGACGTGTTTGCTATTATACAACAAGACCAAATTAGCACGCTATTAGAACACCTCAATGGCATTCATCCGAAAATAGCATTCACTGTGGAGTATGAGAAAGACGGTGCTCTGCCTTTTCTTGATGTTTTGGTTAAGCGTACACACTCGGGACGATTAACACACACGGTCTATCGCAAACCAACACACACAGATATGTACCTAAAGGCTGACTCGCACCATCATCCGTCACACCTAGCTTCAGTGCCACGCACTCTTATAAATAGAGCTTTAAGGCTATGTGACCCACAATACATAGAAGGTGAACTACAGCACGTCAAAGATGTACTACAGCGAAATGGTTACGGCTGGAGACAGAGCTGCCGTATTGCCAACATGTCCCAAAGAAAGCGGCCCCATTCCGTCGAGAGAGCGGTCGCATACCTACCCTTTGTGAAGGGACTCACGGACAAGATCGGTCAGTTGCTACAGCGGAAATATAGCATTAAGACGATCTTTCGAGCTCAAACGCAACTGCGGCAATTACTGCGCTCTCCGAAGGATAGAGTACCACTGGACGTCCCCGGCGTATACATGATCCCATGTGACTGTGGTAAATGTTACATCGGTGAGACAAAGAGGAACATATCCACCAGGCTCTCGGAACACATACGCGCCGTAAAGAATGTTGACACCAATAGCTCGGCGGTGGTAGAACACTGTATTGAGGAAGGACCATCGCATTACGTACGTTTCGACAAGGCCCGTGTCTTGTCTAGGGAAAAATTCTTTGTTCCCCGCAAGATACGCGAGGCGATAGAGATAGATCGATGGCCCAACTTCAACAGAGACAGGGGTTGGAACCTACCACCCGCCTGGAAGCCGTGTCTTCATGAGAAGTTGAACAGCAGTATGGAGCCGGGTGTAGATACTGTTAGTTCCATATGTACCCAGGGAATACCAACACCCGACACAATAGGATCCTTACGAGGAGATGACTCTCACGCCCTACAGCATCTTCAAGCAGCGCACCCCCCACCACCCCCACCCCCGGCGCTCACGTCGCGGGCTCAACGCGCGCTCGCGCGCAGTGCTCGGAGGGATGCGGAACGCGCGCGTCTAGAACCGCACTCACCCTGAAGATGTCCCTCGTTAAGGGATGAAACGTTGGTGTTCTTCCAACACAAATAAGGTTCGTAGTTAACCCGCTTACATCCGTAATGAATTGTTTATGTACTTATTAATTTGCTAGCATTATCTTCCATTTTCAATAATACACACAGAAAAAAAGATAGCAATCATTCTCAGAATAAACCGTCAAACACAACAGCAGGGCTATTCAGAAACTCCGTTTCTGACATGGAATCTGACTTCACTTTCGCGCGCAATTCAAATATTGTTACGGTTTTTAAATCTGCGTTCTACAAAGAGGTACACAATCGTGGCTTTTTTATGGTGGGTGGTTGAGGGGAAAAAGTTTACATTTCACTACTTGACGAGTGGTACTTTCAATAACTTGAAGCCAGTCTTTTTAAATGTGGTTCTGAAGCCAAGAATCTTGAAACTATTGCGTATATTGTGGTTTAAGCATAAATCCGACGCAAGACACTCAAGACTCTGTCTCACAGAGTTCACTCAGTCAGTTTTGTTTGTTGTAAACTTACTACTGCTGAAAATATTCTACGAGGAATCAAGGCATACAGTGTATTCTGGAGCTCAGTGATTCTGACGGATCAGTCAGTGTGGCCTACCCGCTGGAGTAAACGAGTCCCGCGCGACTCGCGCGCGTCTAATCAACACGCGGCGACCGTTATTTTTTCGGCCGGCGCGCGATTCGACATCTGGCACTTAGAGGCTATTTACTACTCAACTCCTTGGAATTAGACCCTTCTTGTGTGTATGTTTTTTGTTGAGACTGAGTTGGCGCTTTGAATGACACATAGTTTGTACGAGTTGTACGAGTGTGAAAGTGTATTACGAAATAAAATAGATCAGAACTTTCAACTTCAAAAAAAAAAAGCATATTGTATACAATTATTTTTATTTTAAAAATGAAGGGATAAATTATGTTTTAGATGTTTTATATGAATAAATAAATTCAATCTGAAGCAGAAAAAAACAAAACAAAACATTCCATTGTAAAAAAATATTTATTTACAAGCTTTCAAAACCAATACAAAATTGTCAACCGGCAAAATGGACTGTTTTGTTTATTTTTTTCCGTGACGTTTACGAACCGTTTGTTATGTTGGCATGACTTGGAATGAAGTTCAAATAAGTGCGAATGGGATGGAACTCCTTTAATACGGTTATTCTTATTATAAAAAGCAGGATAGAAGATTTACGACAAGTGGCGGTGAAATTCAAAATCGGGTACTATAGTACCCACGTTGTTTTTGAGCAGTTTTTTAAACCGGGTACTATAGTACCCGCGTTGATTTGAGCGGTTAAACAGATGTAAAAACTCACTAAAATAGAATTAAGTAGAAATAATAATATATAAATACCATATCACTCAGCAATTAGTGGTTGAGTGTTAGTATCTCCAGTAATAGAAATTGAATTTCACTAAATCACTAGAAAAATCCACAAGCCACTAAAAGCAATATTTCACCACTAAAGCGGGGGTTGAAACCACCAGTTTTAGTGGAAAATCCACTAAGATGGCAATACTGAATGGAATGAAATGAACATAAAAAAATATCACAAATTGTATAAATTTGTTTCCACATAAGCTTGAAAATTATGGTTAAAAATATTATATACGCTATGAACAAAAAACTACAAGAATATCGAAGTTTGTAGGTTACTTGTCGATACTACACTGATAAGAAAAATTATAACTGATGGCAAACAACAAACTTTTAGTCATTGACTAATGCAAAAAACATTTTCCCATTATCTCTGCATTTCCTTTTAGGTTGAAATCAGCTAGATAAAGCCATAAGTGCTTGAGCTGTAGCCTAATTACATAGCGTTAAGTGGAAATACACGCTGGCTAGCGGCCATTTTGCGTGCTTATGTGGCGCGCCACATAAGCACGTGCGCGTTTATTTCATTAAGCTGATTGGCTAAATAACTGAATGAACCCTAAATAAATCACTCTCTTATGTCAAATCGCGTGTAAATACTGTCAAAAACCTGCCTAGCGCGTGTAGTTAGCAAATTTCACGCGAGTAGTTGCCGTGTGCGTTTATTTGCTGCCTAAAAGTACTCCGGCAGTGGAAATTGGTGCAAAAATTTATCGGGGTCGATTTGTAGGCGGATAAAATTAACGCTCAAACAAATATGGCCGCATCGCAATTCATCGCATGAGCTATCGATATAGGTAGATAGGTACACACGTGTGTGACAAAGTCATAAATTTCCTTGTGCTTTCAATTCAATTCGTTTATTTTTATGTTATTTGTTTGTTCATTTATTTATTCTGTTCGTATTTCCTTTGTGCATACGATTCTTAAAATTACTAAGTTATCATCTTGTCTTGTAGGTATTTTATAAGGTAAGATACATAATTATTTGTAAAATCAACGAAACAAGTTGTTACTCATCGTTATTTACTTGTGTTGAAGTGATGATGTCCATAAAACTCTTTATGTAGGTAGATAATTACCTTTTTTCTAAAGGATTCAAGACAGTAGGTACACACACATGGGTAGGTACTATATTTTTCAATTATTGTTCGTTTCACAGTATGGATTACGCCCTCATTGAAATGTGGCGACGGCGGCGTAGGGCCAGAAGCGACCAAAGGCGTTTGGAACTTAGAACTATACGAGATCAAACCAACCCTTTTGAGATCCCAGAGGTTGAATTTATTTCGCTCTTTAGAGCCAACAAAGCGATGGTACTGTATATTACCGAGCAGCTTAAAAATGACCTCGAGCCTCGCCGCGCAGGAGGGGTGCCAGTACATTTAAAAGTGAGTTTCCCCAGTAAACTTTCCAATCAGTCCAATCAATCCATCCAATAGTTACTTAAATACCCACCTTTGTCTGCCGCAAAACCTTCTGCTTATGATGATATATAAATTAATCTTTAAAGGTCTACTTGCTAGTCAAGAAAGGTCCCATGGGATATGATGCCCATGGCGTCCGCTAAGTGACTAATAACGACTCCAATTCACACATAACACACACATGGGGTACATAAGTAACTAAGGGTAGTTAACCATGGGTACCTACCCTCAAGATTATCATTTTCGTTCTTTTTACAGTATGGATTACGTCCTCATTGAAATGCGGCGATGCGGCGTAGGGCCAGAGCAAGCGAACAAAGGCGTTTGGAACGTCGAGCTTCATATCGAGAGATCATAGCTACCCTTTTGAGCTCCGGAATTTGTTTTGCTCCTTAGAGCCAACAAAGTGATGGTAATATTATCTTACCGAAAAGCTTGAAAATGACCTAAAGCGTAACCGCGCAGGAGGAGTGCCAACACAATTTATATGTGAGTTTACTATGGTTTACTATGTAGGGATTATTTTATTTTCAAAATTTCACAGCTATTTTACAGCTAGGTGTTATTTGAATAGGAAGTTATTTACATACCTACTAAACATGCTGTCACAGACCAGCGCATGAACCTATGGTGTGGTCCAATAACAGGTTTCGGCAGACTACTACAATAAAATAACAAACCTTCGGTCTAGTCTAAAGGTCTCATTCAGAAATATATCACTGCTTATTTACCTAATCCTAAAAACATTAAAGTACCTTACAATTATAATGATGCCTTATTATGATACCTCACAGGTCCAGCGAGGAACAGGCCAGAATAGTATACAGTAGAATAGTAATAGCACTCAGTGAAGGATGAATAAATAACAGAGATGAATAAGTGGTTCTTTGAATTAGGACACCTACAGAGAATAAATTTCCTTCATCTTATGTTTTCAGATGGATGTTTTCAGCCCAAGTGGATTATGTTTCGAGGCAAAGAAGCATGTAATTGTTGTAATGTGCTCGGTGCTCGGCTATAGACTGCACATATGAGACTGTGAATATAAAAAGAGAAAGGGTTAAAGTAAGGTTGAGTGGGGTAATTCCACATCCAATAGGCTGCAATAAAGGATATTGCTTAAAAGTGACATCGAGAACTTTAACCAAAAACCATTACCGAACCGGTATTTTTTTAAATAAATGTATCAGAAAGTTGGTGATTTTAGCAATCGATTTTTTATTGTGGGAGTAAGTAGAATCATAGTAGAATCATGGGCTCAATAAAGAGTTGCCAAAGAAACTGCGATTATTATTATTATTTAAACTTAAAGAAGCTTTGTATCAGCAAAAGTATCGTCATCCAAACAATTGAAAGCTGCAATCAATCAAGAGAGATACAGAATTCAAAAGTACTATACTCAATTATCGAACAGGTAAATGCAATTAAATCAAACTATATGATTTCGATAAAATATTTAGAACAGTATTTACAAATTTTATTATGTTGTGTTGTGATTTATTGTGTATTCTTAGTCTTAAAATCTTTCTAATCTGAAGCTGTGAGATTTTATGTCTATTTACTTTAATTATAAGAGAGACTGATTATGTTTTGGTAACTGTTATTTTATTGTAGAGTATAAATTGTACTTATTGTAGTTTTAAAAAAACTATTTTAATCTGAAGCTGTGATTTTATTGTTGTTGAATTTTAGAAATATTTTTTTTTACATTTGCCGTTGTGATTATGACTGAATAGACATATTTGAAATAGAAATAAGATAGAATCTTTAATTTTTATATTTACACAATGTTTCTTGGAGCGCGGTGGAACTCAAATATTCAGTTATTTTATTGCTTAAAAATTATTGGAGCGTTGTGGAATCAATGAGTATGAACTTTAAATTATTGAGAACAATGGGTTTTGGAGCGCAGTGGAACTACCCCTTTGTAAAACTTACACTGATCAAAAAGAAATCAATCAAATTGATACATTTTAATTAGGTACTTCTTGTTAGATCGGGAGTACCTTTAGACAGGTAATACATAGATTATTATATCCACACACCACTAGTATGATATACATTTACAAATCACTGAAGTTTCGGAATTCGAATGACCATATATTATTTCCTCTCTATTGGGTATGTGTAATCTAGAGGCAGCTTATTTAATCCATAAAGATTAGTTGAGCAAACAATCTAGAGGCACTTGAGCGAACAATCTAGAGGCAGCTCATTTAATACACATACATTAGTCGAGCAAACAATCTAGAGGCAGATCAACTAATCCGTATAGATTAGTTGAGCAACCAATCTAGAGGCAGCTTATTTAATAAACATACATTAGTTGAGCAAACAATCTAGAGGCAGCTCAAGTAATCCGTATAGATTAGTTGAGCAAACGATCTAGAGGCAGCTTATTTAATACACATACATTAGTCGAGCAAACAATCTAGAGGCAGCTCAACTAATCCATATAGCTAAGTTGAGTAAACAATCTAGAGGCAGCTCATTTAATCACTATAGATTAGTCGAGCAAACAATCTAGAGGCAGCTCAACTAATCCATATAGCTAAGTTGAGCAAACAATCTAGAGGCAGTTCAACTAATCCATATAACTAAGTTGAGCAAACAATCTAGAGGCAGCTCAACAAATCCATATAGCTAAGTTGAGTAAACAATCTAGAGGCAGCTCAACTAATCCAAGTAGGTAAATTGAGTAAACAATCTAGAGGCAGCTCAACTAATCCATATAGATAAGTTGAGCAAACAATCTAGAGGCAGCTCAACTAATCCATACAGCATACAGATTGTTAGCTCAACTTATCTATATGCATTAGTTGAGCTGCCTCTAGATTGTTTACTCAATTTACCTATATGGATTAGTTGAGCTGCCTCTAGATTGTTTACTCAACTTAGCTATATGGATTTGTTGAGCTGCTTCTAGATTGTTTGCTCAACTTAGCTATATGGATTAGTTGAGCTGCCTCTAGATTGGTTGCTCAACTTATCTATATGGATTAGTTGAGCTGCCTCTAGATTGTTTACTCAACTTAGCTATATGGATTTGTTGAGCTGCCTCTACATTGTTTGCTCAACTTAGTTATATGGATTAGTTGAGCTGCTTCTAGATTGTTTGCTCAACTTATCTATATGGACTAGTTGAGCTGCCTCTAGATTGTTAGCTCAACTTAGCTATATGGATTTGTTGAGCTGCCTCTAGATTGTTTGCTCAACTTAGCTATATGGATTAGTTGAGCTGCTTCTAGATTGTTTGCTCAACTTATCTATATGGACTAGTTGAGCTGCCTCTAGATTGTTAGCTCATCTTATCTATATGGATTAGTTGAGCTGCCTCTAGATTGTTTACTCAATTTACCTATATGGATTAGTTGAGCTGCCTCTAGATTGTTTGCTCAACTTATCTACATGGATTAGTTGAGCTGCCTCTAGATTGTTTACTCAACTTACCTATATGGATTAGTTGAGCCGCCTCTAGATTGTTTACTCAACTTACCTATATGGATTATTTGAGCCGCCTCTAGATTGTTTACTCAACTTAGCTATATGGATTAGTTGAGCTGCCTCTAGATTGTTTGCTCAAGTTAGCTATATGGATTAGTTCAGCTGCCTCTAGATTGTTTGCTCAACTTATCCACCTACCTACCTATTAAAGCGCAGGACCAACAGCTTAACGTGCTTTCTGAGGCACGGAACAACGTAGTACTTACTTAGGCCCGTTAAGTTTGGGTTGACAAATCCAACGGGATTTGTTTGTCTTCACAAGTAGGTAGGTTAGGTTCCTACTAATACTAACCTACTTTGGTTCTAGAAGATGAAAAATCTTATTTTCAACCTTACGCTAATGAAATAGAGATTATATTACAATACTTAAAATGCAAAGGGTTACTGTGTTACAGTGTTGGAAAGGGTAACCCCAAACGACCGGGTTATCAAAACTATGGAGTACTCAAAACCCTTTCAAAGCGTAACCCATTCGACTGGGTTTTGAAGGGGTTACCCCTAAAAGCGGATTATTCATTGAAAGGGTAACTTATGGACAGGGTTTTAAAACAACCGCTTCGAAAAACCCTATCGAAAACCCCTTCAACGGGTAACCAAATCAGTCCCTGGTTTTAAGTCAATACCTATCAATATTCTATTTACAGCGAATTAATTTGTTTCAGGTCTGCCAAAATCACTTTGAGAACTACCAGTCACACTGATTCAGAAAAAGTTTTTGTTTTTATAAAGCGTAAGCCTCACACTTTGGCAAATTTCTATAATATTATGAAATAGGTATTATTGTATCCAGATTTTGCACGCCGCAACGGTAGAAATACATTGTGTCATATCTAAACATATACATAATATATCTATGTACCTTATTTACATGTATTTGATCAATAAATTTTACTTTACTTTACTTGTCATATCAATCATCTCACAGCTAAAAAACCTATTTTATGCATGGTGATACCCTAGTTTCCATAGGGACATTAAGGTAATACATATTTAAAGACCATTGATAAGTTATATTATGAAGATTATAGGAGGTAGGTAAATATTTTGTATAGATAAAGGAATGAGAGTAGAGTCCTATACCTTCACTTGCCTGTTGTTATAATGGAATTATTGTTTACATCATAATGGAATGGACGGGCACAGGATAGATATTTGAGGATGTTTAAGGTAGGTAAGACATGCGGAAACCATACATTATACCTTACATTGGTGAAACTATGTTATGAAAATTGCACCAAACTTTAGTAGGAAGTTTTATCAAAAAAAAGAACATTTCCTTTAAAAAATGTATTCAAAAGCTGTAACACATTATAATACCTAGCAAGTTATCAACACCATGACTGTAGACACAATAATAAGACCCCAGGTTATGCGTCTCAAAATGTTATGTTATTTGAGTTTTTCCAAGTTTGATAAATATCTGAAGATATGTTTACACGTCATGTAGATGGTAGTGGTGTTTGCAATGTTATTAATCCAACAGTTCTGCTTTATTTCTGTGATAACCTGTACAGTGTGCAGTTTCTCATTTTGTTGAAAAAGGTTAGTTTGATAGTAAATTTCAGCACCCAAATATATTCAGATGCACTGTTTTGTTTAGCCATAGGTACATGTTACATCGATGCACAAGTTATTTGCACTGTTTTATTTCGTTCCTAGTCTGCGTTGAAGCTTTCTTAGCACTCGTTATTCGACTTTACTTTTGTGCACAGATTTGTGGATGGTAACAAATCACTCTCCGGTTGCCGGGTTTACGGGGTCTTTATCAATAGTAAACTTGATTAATATTTTCAATACTTTTTTATGATTATTTACTTGGTTTTTCTGCTAAAATATTTCAAAAACACTTTTTTCTTTTTGGTTGCTTTTGGTTATGTTAGTTAAAATAATAATATGTTGCCAGCAAACACACGAACAATTTTGCGATAAGAAATTTACGGAAATGATGCATGCACTAAGGAAATTCTTGCTATAGTGTATAAAATCTTAAGCTGGGTACTGACTTGCGATACGGGGCGTAATGAAACGTATTACACAGCGAGCGTTCGTGCAGTCATTACCTAAGGGAAAAAAGGCGCTCTGTGTACAACCCCTCAATGCTCTGTATATTATGATAGGTACCTTTGTTAGTAGTAGACCAACAACATTTTAGATTTAGGTTCTCCAAACTTAATGAACAAGCGTGTGTTTCAGTGTTATCTGAAATCTTCCTGAAAACAGGCACGACACCGATTTGGTGAATCACTTATGTTGGTGCTTCCAATTTTACTTATGGTTTCTCTAATAAAACAAATAAACAAAGCCTATTATTAGGAAACTTAATTCCGCGCGGACGAAGTTGCAGGCAACAGCTAGCTACTTACTGATAAATCTAATAAACCATACCTATTTATTTTTGGCAAGGATTTTGCTGGTTTTGATAACCATTGACATAATGTTAGTCAGTGTTTCTCTTTTATAGCAATAATACTGATAAATTATGTTATTCCTGTTTGCACCATATTTAATATTAATAACGGGGTAGGTTGCATGATTCAATATTTGGCGGAAAAGCGCTACGTTGAACACAAAAAGCGCTAAGGTGGAAATACATTGCTTGCCTTATTGCACAGATTAAATATAACCCTTATTGACTGACATATGTACCAATTGATGGAAAATGACATGTTGCTTTATTTGTCAATGTCAACAGTCAATTAAACTGGCAAGTGTGAGTCAACACATACACGGCGGGTTCCCTACTATAGTATAAAAATTTCGCAATAGAAACCTTAATAAACAAACAAAAGCCAACAGTACGCGGTCACCTATCTAAGTACTGACCGCACTGGACGTTGATTACCTTCGGTGATCGGTATTCGGTGCTCAACGTGACGGACGTTGGTCACTCCTCCAAAGAGTTAAGTATTGGTATTGCGTTACGACCAGAATAATTTTTTTAGAAGTCGGGGAGTCATGGGTTACTTTTATCCGATTCAATCAATGTCCTAAGTGTTGTCACGGTTGCTGTGATATTTTTTTTTATTCATATTCATATTCATATCATTTATTGTGATTTTATGCACACAGATATTGTTCTTAAGTGTACATATTTGATTTTAGATTATATATAAAAAAATATTAAAAAAACTACAAGTTAAATTGAGTTAAGTTTTTTTTCAATTAGTTCTTCATTTATTATACTACCCATTTCAACGATATGCTACATTAAAAATCGTAATTAAATCTATCAAAGTACTACGGATACTTGACTGCTCGTCGGTCACGATTATGTAAACATTTTTTTATGTTTTGTTTTTCTCACAAAATTTGCTCAAATTGACCGCCTTTTCATCTAATGCATTCACAACACCACTGTTTAAAAATAAATAAAAATTAAATTAAAAAAAAAAAAGTTACCACCACCGCCTACATAAGAAAATCGTGCTGTGTTTGCATGGGGTGAGAAGGTGGCAAATTTAAGCAAATCTTTGAAAATATCAAACACCCGGTGTTTATTTTATAATATACCTATACATATATTATTGATTATTATTTAATTGTTCATTGGCAAGAATAATACACATTCTGTGAAAATTTAATCTGTCTGCCTATTACGGTTCATGCGATACGGCTTGCTGACGGGTGGACAGACGGACTGACAGCGGAGGCTTTAGGCCGTTATGCATTACGTTTTCTGGCCTTTTTATCTAGGTCTAGAAAATATACATATTTGATTCTAATAGCAACGCAAGAAAGTTGATTTCAGCTTATACTTCTCCGAC
The DNA here is from genome assembly GCA_949316285.1 of Eupithecia subumbrata. NCBI lineage: Eukaryota > Metazoa > Arthropoda > Insecta > Lepidoptera > Geometridae > Eupithecia > Eupithecia subumbrata. The sequence goes on along the minus strand of OX438628.1, from coordinate 948,228 downwards.
AGAGCGCTGTTTGTCTAATTTCTGCATTGAAATAAAGGGCATCTCTTTCTACACTATGCAAATGGAGCCTGACATCAGACCCACATAGATAGATAACGCACTACAAGTGTTAAATCTCTATTATTTATAAGGTCCCGTTTTCACCCCTTGGGTAACCCTAAAAATTACATTATTCGTTGGGCGAACAAAATCACCCGTTTGTTGCCATGATGCCAATGTGTCATGCATGTAGCATAGACACAGACGTGTGAGGGGCGAGACTGTAGAAAGAGTATGGTGAGACAGATCGCCATCTCTTTTCTTCTCAAGCTATATGCGTAAGGTTGTTTTCTCACTCGTGTGAAAGGTATGGCTTGTGCAGATTTTCTAGTCTATTCTAAGCTTGTCGTTTTGGTGTCTTGTAAAATGTGTACCGTGCGTAAGCATATACGAATTGGGCAAGATGTAAAAGATCATTAGACGTTACTACCGACGACGCGACGGTCCATGGCCCGTAGCATTTTTCATTAGATTGGCTAGATTCTGTAACTTATACAATGTCTTGTTTATTCTCACCTCGGACGAAGGAAATTATTAAGGTTGCTGCTTTACAGTATGCAATATGCGACCTCATTAGATGTAGAAGGTTGTGTCAAAAGTGAGATAAGTAATAAAAATGTCAGTAAGCATGGTGGTTGTAAAAATATATTTCAAATAAATGATTTAAACAGTTTATCGTCTATCGCTCTGTATCTAACAGGTTATGGGCCCAGATTGATCCAAAATGGATCTAACTAAAGTACAGATCGCGAAACTAGAAGGTACTAACTGGGTACAATGGAAATATCGTATGACGGCACTTCTACGAGGAGTTGAGGGTCTACAAGATATTGTACAAGGAAAAATAAAGAAGCCGGTAAAACCTGCATGTGGGGCTGGTGATTCAGCTGCTGCAGATTTGGTTCTTTATGAAGGGAATATGAAAAACTTCAACAAGCTGGACAGTACGGCATTGTTACTGATAACGAACAATATTGCAGATGACACATTGGATAAAGTCATCAGGTTCACAACGTCCAAGGAAGTATGGGATGAACTGCATAGATTATATGAAGGCGTAAGCGAAGATCGTCTGTATGATTTATGTTTGCAGTTCTTCAGCTACAGAAAGGATCAAGGTGATGATATGGCGACGCACATCTCAAAGTTGAAAAATGTCTGGTTCCAGTTGAGACAGGAATTAATGAAAGAAGAGGATTCAAAGGAACTTCCTGACATTTTATTAATCTGTAAAATACTGGACACTCTACCAGAGAGTTATTTTTCATTCAAATCGAGCTGGTTGCTCATGTCTAAAAAGGATCGGACGATTGAGAATATCACAAGCCAGTTGTGTGCGCATGAAAAGGCGCTTGGTAACAACAGTAAAGACGGTGAGTCTAGTTGTGACGCCTTAGCGGTGAAAACAGGAAAAAAATTTACTAAAAAGAGTTACGGAACTTCAGAGTCAATTAAGAAAGTACGATGTTACAACTGTAAAGAAGTTGGTCACTTTAAGAAAGATTGTCCTACGAGGAGTGCATCTCGTCAAGTTGTAGAAGGCAACAAAGGAGTTAACATGGCGTTATTATCTGTGAATACGGCTGAATCTGAATCTGAACGTGATAACTGGTACGTGGACAACGGTGCTACTAACCATGTGACGATGCGAGCAGATTTGTTTCAAGATTTCAGATATTTTGATGTAGATCACACTGTAACAACTGCTGATGGAAACGTGATTAAGGCTATTGGGCAAGGATCACTCAGCGTTGAAGCTAAAGTTAACAAGAAAGTTGTCAAATCAACATTGAGAGATGTCTGGTACGTTCCAAAGATTAGTAAGAATTTGTTTTCAGTGTTGTCGACGCAAGATAAAAACCCAGGGAGCGTATTTGAGTCGCGGGTTACTTCTTGTTCAATGAAGATTGATGGACAAATTACAGTAACTGGAAATAGAGAGAGGTATGGAGGTCTGTACAGGCTCAACTGTAGGATTGTACCGCCATCTAAAGTTGCTGTGAATTTGGTACAGAAAGAAGATATGCTGCAACTCTACCATGAGCGGTTGGGACATCAGAATAAGAGGCATGTAAAAGGTCTAATTGAGAGGGAACTCGGTATAAAAACCAAGGATACTGGAGAATTATGCGAAGGCTGTATATTTGGAAAGTCACACAGACTGAAGTTTGGTGTACGAGAGAAAGCCAATGAGCCTGGAGAACGCATACACACGGATGTGTGTGGTCCATTCCCTCTGTCGGTATCCAAGTATCGCTACTTTGTACTCTTCAAAGATGAATTTACGCGTTATAGATTTGTGTATTTTCTGAAAGAGAAATCAGAAGTACATGAGAAGCTCAAAGAAATGTTGGCGTCTGCCAAGGTAGCTGGTCATACAGTTAAAGAGTTATTGAGTGATAATGGCGGAGAGTTTGATAATCAGAAGATACGGAAAATGTTGGCAGATATGGGTATAAAACAAAGATTAGTTATGCCATACACTCCAGAACAAAACGGGTGTAGTGAACGGGAAAATCGCACGATCGTTGAATCGGCGAGAGCTATGATGCATGCGCATGAGGAAATATCTCAAAAACTGTGGGCAGAGTTGGTGAATACTGCTGTTTATATTTTGAATAGGACAGGGCCAACTACAGTGGAAAACAAGTCACCATTTGAGCTTTGGGTTGGTAAGAAGCCACAAATTAAGCATTTGCGAATTATTGGGTCGACTTGTTATGCACATGTACCGAAGCAGACCAGGAAGAAGTTGCAAAAGAAAGCAGTGAAATGTATACTTGTCGGTTATGATAATGACGATGGATACAGGCTGTGGAATGAGCAAAATAACTCGTTGGTAAGGTCAAGGGATGTAAACTTTGATGAGAAACCCTTGGGTGTGGAATATTTGACTAATAATTCAGGTACAGCTGAAATTGAATTTCCTTTGGGATTTATGGATATGCATGGAAATAATGCATTTAATCCAAGAAGTCAACCCCAAGTTGCTCAGAATGCAGAAGATTCAGGCAGTTCTGAAATAATCAACAATGATGTTATTCATGATGGTAATGAAGGTGTTGGTACCAGAGTTGGGGACACTGAGGTTTTTGCTAGAGAAGATGAAAACGCAGACTTTGTTGATAGAGAAGACGTTTTAGCTGAAGACTTTGATGCATTTGATGATGCTAGGAGTGCTGATTTCGAACAGAGTTTTGAGTTAGGGGGAGATATAGAAGGAGAAGCAGGAGAAGCCAACGACCATACTAATGATGAATTTCCTGAACAAGAAATAATGGAACATGGTAGAAGGGTACTCAGAGACAGATCGTTGCTTCGTCCACCTGAGAAACTCAAAGACTATGTTTTAAATATTGCTAGCTGTGGTTACCAAGAACCAAGCTGTTACAAAGAAGCTATTAAAAGCTCTGAACAGGATCTTTGGGAAAAGGCAATGGACTGCGAAATGAATTCCCTTAAGGAAAATAAAACCTGGATTCTTGTGCCACTTCCCAAGAATAGGAAAGCTTTACCATGTAAATGGGTGTACAAAGTGAAACTTAACGCTGATGGCTCAGTGGACAAGTATAAAGCGAGACTTGTAATAAAAGGCTATAGTCAAAAGAAAGGTATTGATTATGAACAAATCTTCAGTCCAGTAGCAAAAATGACAACTGTCAGGAGTGTGTTAGCTGTCGCAGCTAATGAAAACATGTCGATGATGCAATTCGATGTATCTACGGCATTTCTATACGGAACACTCGATGAAGAAATCTTTATGAAACAGCCTGAAGGCTACGATGATAGTTCTGGTCGGGTGTGTTTATTAAAGAAGAGCCTTTACGGCTTAAAACAGGCTCCAAGATGCTGGAACAAGCGGATCTTGGAATATTTCAAGGAGATTGGGTTCAAAGTCAGTGAATCAGATCCTTGCTTATTTATAAGAAAGACGTCATCTGGAGGAAAGCTTATTGTTGCACTGTATGTGGATGATGGTTTGGTGGCTGCAACAAGTCAAAACCTTATTCATGAGTTTATTGCACAAATGAAGAGTAAGTTTAAGATAACTACTAAGAAAGCGTCATATTTCCTCGGCATTGAAATAGAGAAGACTGATGATGGAATCAGGATATCTCAGGGGTGTTATGCAAAGAAATTGCTTAAGAGATATGGCATGGAAAATTGCAGACCGGTAATGACACCAATTGTTACAGAAGACCAATGTCAAGACCAGTCATGTGATGTTAGCAACTTGCTAAGAATTTATAGACAAGTTGTAGGTGCATTGGCTTATCTAATGGTCGGAACTAGGCCTGATATTGCATACGCAATCAGTGTGGTTTCTAGAAGTCTTGAAAATCCAAAAGAACAAGATTGTGTCAAACTTAAGAGAATACTACGCTATTTGCAATACGCACCAGAAAGAGGAATACTCTACAAAAGAGGTTTTAAGAATGGTATTCTTGAAAGCTACAGTGATGCTGATCATGGAGGGGATTTGAACACAGGTCGTTCAACCACAGGTGTTTTGTGCATTTATGCTGGAGGTCCTGTGTCGTGGATGAGCCAGCGTCAAACAAGTGTAGCTATTTCAACTACAGAAGCGGAAGTCGTAGCGGCTAGTGAAGGTGCTCGTGAATCAATTTGGCTTCATAGATTACTTGGAGATATGACAAAATTGAAGGGTGTGCCTGTACTGAAAGTCGATAACGAAGCTGCAATCAAGTTAGCACAGAATCCGGAATATCACAAACGTACCAAGCATATCCGGACTCGACATTTCTTTGTGAGAGAAATGGTCACTAGTGGGGAGCTGAATGTTAGCAAGGTGACTACGGAGAATCAACTTGCTGATACATTCACAAAAGCATTAGCTAGACCAAGGCTGCAGAAGCTTCTGAATCTAATGGGTCTTTATTGAGAGAAGATATTAAGGTTGCTGCTTTACAGTATGCAATATGCGACCTCATTAGATGTAGAAGGTTGTGTCAAAAGTGAGATAAGTAATAAAAATGTCAGTAAGCATGGTGGTTGTAAAAATATATTTCAAATAAATGATTTAAACAGTTTATCGTCTATCGCTCTGTATCTAACAGAAATCACTACCCCGTCATAAGTCATTCATGCAATATACCTCATTGAAGTTGACAATACATACTGCAAGTACTTTGACAGCATCTTAATTTGACAATTGACGCATTGATCTTTTATTCATTCATTCAATCATTCAATGAGTGAGAAAATGAACCAAATAAATAAGCGTGCTTATATAGCCTAAATAACGCGCACTAACGCGCGCAAACGCGCGCAAACGCACGCAAACGCACGTACGTGCGTTTGCGTGCGTTTAGGCACGTGCGTTTATTAGTGTAATAAGCTTGCTGGTATTACTAGATGACTTCTGTGATGTGTTGTCACTGTCGTAATTTAAAGTTCTGTCATGTTTAAAGAACTGTCAAACACACATGTTTTCTGTCAAAACAAACATTCAAGCAAAACCAAACCTGTCTGTGCCAAACCTCATCCTCAATCAAACAGAAAAAGTCGCCGATCTAGGTACGGTTTTTTGCTCACAACTTAGTTGATTCTCATTTATCTATTCTATTATTTATTATTTATTGGTTGGCGATTGGACTTTAATCCTAGGATAAGACTATCACAGTGAGTAATTGCCGGCCAGTAGCTAGCCTAACGATCGCTCGCACTGTCTTTGTCGTCGTCGCCGGCTCTTGCAGTTAAGATCATAGATAAAACATAAACTTCTGGGAAATTATTCTGTGCTCCTGCTTAAAGGTTCTTGTGATATTAACATAGAAAACATTGTAGGGTAAGTGCTTTTTATATATTTTTCTGTATATGTATAGAACTTACCGACGCTTATTTCTAGATTCGTTTGTAAGCTTTATATTCATATAATAGTTCTGTATTCCGTGGGTAGGTGTATCTACAATTACCACTTCTATCTTGGTAATGTCTCCGTGTCGGTACTTTATGTAGGTATTGCTAATTGAACAACTACAGGGTGTCCCATGCAACCTGTACCAGCGAAGGTCTGTGGTCAGGGGACACCAATACCTATTGACTGGACCCCCAGTTTTCGAGATATGAATTTTTTGTGTTTTAGTTTCAGATTTTTTACCTTTGGACGTTTAAAGCTATAATTTTTTCTGTGTAGCGGTTCTTTGATATTTTTTTGTTAGGATCAAGGCTAGCGAGACAAACACGTATGTCTGTAAAAATACCAAACACCAAAATTCTAACAACAAGTAGCTCAGATTTTAATCAATAAATAAAAAATTCTGTTAAAGTCAAATTTTAACTTATTAAATTTTTAATTTTTCTATTTTTAACTTGATTTCAACTTGAAAAAAAATACATAAAGTGAATGATAAAACCCAACATTTTCAAAGCCTTTGCAACATTATTCTCAATGTGCTTGTTAAAACGAAGCTTAGAGTCAATAGTTATACCTAGGTCCTGGACACTACTGGTTTTATCTAGGGCTTGATCGTTAATTTTGTAGACACATTCAACAGGATTAGGGGATCTAGTGAATGTTATGCAAGACCATTTGTGAACATTAAGGTCTAATTTATTAGATACACAGTACTCATGGAATGCAATGAGATCTTGTTGGAGGAGGTCTGAGTCACGAGTGTTATTGATAGTATATCCAATATTGACATATTGGATTCAAATGGTTGTGTGCAAAACATTCTCACTTTACCCGAGACACTTAAAATTATTATTAAGAGTTCACAAAAATATTGTCTTTTCCCAGATGTCTCGACTGAGTATAGTTATATTCGGAGCCACCGGGTTCACGGGCAAGTATGCCGTGCTGGACATGGTCCGCATAGCGAAGCTGCACCCGGGGCTGACGTGGGGGGTTGCAGGCCGGAGCCAATCGAAACTCGAGAGCCTCATGCAGGATGTTGCAGCCAAGACTGGTAGGATGAGCATCCTTATCATTTTAGCATTATTATCCTTTTTGTATATTTTTACATTAAGTCTCTTCTTCTCTGCCAAAGATGGCTGTTAGTTGATTACTGATACACAACAATTTAAACAAAATTATTATTATTTGGAAGCATATGATTGGAGTGGTAGAGAAAATTCTTCTATTAAAAAACAGCCTTATCGGCGTTCTGTGTGTCACTGTGCTGGCAGAGTTAATGGTGCATCCACATAGCCCGGCGGCATTGACGACGGCTTAGTCACAAAAATGCCGGCGGCTTAGAAACAAGCAAAACCGCCAAGTGAGCCGACGGCACACAAAGCCGAAGGCAAGGGCGGCGTCTCGTCCGCCGCGCCGCCCCAGCTCGTTCGCCGGGCTGCGTGGATGCACCACATAATGAAATAAAGAAGAGCCATAGCAATTATGGTTAAACCACAGTTATTACAGTAGCGTGTTATTCCGCGTTCCGAGCTAGTAACCACCCATACCTACTTTTGTTTCTACTTAGAGCATTAGCATCGGCATTAGGCATGTCCCAGTTGATACATTATCAGTAGGTTAGTTAGTACTGGTACCTACGGATCTGACAGGCTACTCTAAGATAAAACATTTCTTGCAAACTTTTTCGCACGCTCTATTCCAATTCTGAAGAAACATCCATTCTCTATTTCACTCGGATATCTTATTGAGAAGATAGGTAGCGTCCTTCTCCAAAATGAAATGAAATGAAATTTATTCTATCTGTATCTATATCATATTTCTAAATGTTACCTACTGATACTCTACTTCCCCAAGATACAATCGATCTCCTGGACAAGTTTCATTAGATCCATGCAGCCGTTCATTCAGTCGAGACAAGGTTACATACAGTTATAGTTATTTTCCGCGTTCATATTTAGTGATAGGTCATACTTATTCTCATACTTATAGAAAAAACTCGCTGCCGTCGCAAGCAAGCTATAAACAATAACATAGAAATTATACTTTAACCTATGAACCTACTAAGCAGTCTTTTATAAGGGTAGGTAGGTATGCTATGTACCTATGCTACCTAGGCTAGGGCAAGGCTAGGTTGCATTTAATGATCATAGCCTAGCCTGCAATAACTACATTTTTATCGATTTTTAAACGTAGGTATTCACTAAGTAGGTAGTTATGCAAACGCTTAGGTAACTATTTTCTGGTGATAGGTACTATAACTACATTTTTACTACACTACAGCCTATGCTAGTCCACTACTGCTGGAAAAAAGTATCCGTCTTAATGGCTCTCATCATTAGGATGATTGCCCAGCGTGGGGATTATGACATTACGTCATAATCATCATACATAGATTTTATTTGTTTTCAATTCATATAGGTAGGGTAATTTTCCCTTATAAAAATTATTCAGCATGGCTGAGCAGTGCGTTTTTCTCACTCAGTCGCCATGAGAAGACCAACAACTCCTATTTCTTACTGTTGAGAGAAGTTTATTAGTGGAAGTGTTTATTCTTCTTTTTTGTTATAATACATTGCCCATTTTTAAAGATATATTTATGAAAAAAATATTTTGTTCATATCATTTGAATCTATGTACATAGCTAATTTCGACGATTTGTTAATTTAACTATTTATTTTCTAAATTGTATGATTGCATAGCATATTTGATATTCACACTGTCATTTAATTTTAGCCGTGAAGGCCATTCTTTGTTTTTTGTTGTTGGATTCGTGGACCTTCCTTAAAAATAAATAAATAAATAAGTAATCTGGGGATTATGACGGTTGGGCATGCGGGCTGGGGATCGCCGTTCGGTGATGTACCTTTTCTACAGAGGGCTCCGCTGCCCGCTCCACAGTGGATATCCCTTAGTCGCCTTTTAAGACACCCGCGGGGACAGTTGGCTGCACATTCACCGCACAACTGGCATCGGCATTTTGTCCATTCTAGGTTGATTATGCTATAGCCCGCTGCAGGTATGGACGGAGTTATTGTCTCCGGAGTTGTTTTCTCCAAAATAGGTCCTTCATAAAATTGTTCTCATTCCAGGCGAAAAACTATCCCACATCCCGATAATAATCGCCGACGTGTCAGACGAGAGGTCTCTGAAGGCGATGTGCGAGCGAGCCAAGGTCATCGCCAACTGCTGCGGCCCGTACCGACTGTACGGCGAGCCCGTCGTGAGGGCCGCCATCGAGGCGGGCGCGCACCAGGTGGACATTACTGGCGAGCCACAGGTACCTACCACAGCATAGACTATCTATGCAGCATTTACTGGTGTACTGCTGAATGCAGGCCTCGCCCTGATAAGCGGCTAATTGGCTTTTATCATAATACAATGTATGTAATGCCTATAATTCCCAAGCTGGGCATGCGAGTTGGGGATCGTACAAAACAGTCACAATTTTTTTCGTGGTGTGCACACCACGAAAAAAATAACCCTGTATTGCAATACAGGGTTATTGGTAATTCACTGACACTGCATAAACTGCAGGTTCCGCCCATCATCACGAAGACGTTCGTGAAGACGCCAGGTCTTAATTATTAATTTTTTTGTAAATCGCCCAACATACAAAATAATGTCCCAAACCTAATTAATTACTAAATACCGGGAGATCGGTATTTAGTAATTAATTAGGTTTGGACTCCTATTTAAATACACATCATTATCATTGGCTTATTTTACATGTACGCAAGATGATTTACGTGGCATTAGCCTGGCTGGGAGACAGCCGAACACACACACCCACTGATAATTCAGGACAGATCCAGAGAGATTATTCATCCAGTAAATACTAATATCATTCCCTTTCCTCCTATTTTAAGAATAGAGACCTATCGTCTTCACGGACGTGTTCATGATGGTGGGCAGAACCTGCAGTTAACATAGTGTCAGTGAATTACCAATAACCCTGTATACTATATATTTTTTGCTCACTTGTACGTAGGTACATGCATACCTACAGCTTAGCTGTTAATGTTAGCTTAGCTTAGGTCAATAGTACATGCATCCGCACGACTGCCTTGTTGGTTTAGCAGTCAGCTTGTTCAACCGCTGATTATGTAACTTAGGTACTGCAAAAGAATTCATATAAAATTACAAATTAAGTATCAAATAGTTATTTCAAGGTCAGGTGAATCATGCATGACAATCCTAATATAAATAAATAATATTAAGGTGGCAGGTGAGATTGTGAGCAAACCAAAGTAAAAAAAATCGGTAGATCTTTTTTTTGCATCTGGCTGTAAGTTGATACTTGGCTTTTTTTCTTTCCAGTTCATGGAAACAATGCAGCTGAAATACTCGGAGGAAGCTCGCTCGGCCGGCGTCTACATAATCAACGCTTGCGGCTACGACTCTATTCCCAACGACATGGGGGTCATATTCCTGCAGCAACAGTTTGGAGGTAAATTGAATCTTATAACATAGAGCTGCCAGATCTTAAAAAAAATCCATACTGTCACACTAATATTATCCATCCATACATCTAAACATCCAAACTTTCACATTTAGTGAAAGTTTGGATGTTAAGATGTATGGATGGATAGATGGATGAATGTTTGTTACCTCTTCACGCCAAAACGACTGAACCGATCGGGCTGAAACTTTGCATAGATGTAGCTTCAAGCTTGGAATCAAAACAAAGGCTACCTTTTATCCCATAAATCAGGTCCCATGGGATATAAACCACCTTTAAACGTTTCCATAGAAACAACGCGTGCAAGCCGCGGGCAGAAACTAGTTTGAATTAAATCACTTGTAAATTGCATTTTAAAATTCTTTGCTCATCGATATCTCGCCGCCTTGCACACGTTTTTCCTGGGTGAGAAGTAGCCTGCACCATGTTATTTTAGGTTTAAGTATGTAATTACATTAATAAAATCATTGCAAAGTTCCCGATTCATTTAGTACTTTTACCCGTCCCAGCTGTGGAATTACGCAAAAACCACCCATCCTATATTAACATTTGAAAACCCTTTGAATGGCCTTCGTAATCTGCAATTGTATGGCGAAAGCCATTGAAATGGCTTTCAAGACCATTTAAAGGGCTTTCAAATATCAATATAGGTAGTGCGGTTTTTGCGTAAACGCATAGCAGGTTGGTCCTATTTGCGTCAGATCTGAGATTCAAACACTCAAGGTTAAAACTTATTTGAAAACAGTTTTAATTTGTTTGGTAAGCGGGCATCCATTAATTAAGTATGTGAGGCGATTTTTCGACCCTCTCCCCTAGGTTTGTCCTGAGATTTGGCTCGACCCCCTCCCCCCTCAACACCTCACGTAATTAATGGACGCTGCTTAAAATAAGCTAACGTTTGTTTTAGGTACAGTGAACAGTGTAGAGTCCTACATGAGCTCCGTGATAGCCGACAAGTATCGCTCGCAAGCCGCGAAGGAAGGGGTCATACACTACGGCACTTGGGAGTCGTTGATACTGGGGTAAGTATTACTGGCTTCCTCGGCTGCCTCGTTGGTCTAGCGGTCAGTTTGTTCAACCGCTGATTATGAGGTCCTTGGTTCGAATCCCGGTTTGGGCCAATAGCTGTTGTTGGAGTTTTTCTAGCAAGAAAAATTCACAGTAGCAGCCCGGAGTCAGGAAGTTGGCGGTGTTACCCCTGTGCCTCGGAAAGGCCGTTGAGCCCGCACTATCTAGAGTTTATTTAATCTATGGACGATTCTGCGACGATACTATTGTCATAGTAAAGCGATTGGTTAGCAGAATTCGGCCCCTGAATGCATATCTATGTCCCTCGGGGAAAATCTAGTTTGATATAAATGAAAGAATTTTTAAAAACGGATCAACAGTTCCAGATAATACCCCCTACTCATAAACAATCAAATAAATTGATTTTAAACAGAGGCTCTTTTTAAAAATTATCTGAGCGTCTGGTCGCAGCGACGCGTGACCCGAGAGCTGGTGAGTGTCTGGCGCAGCGCATCAGCATTGCCATAAAGCAAGGTAATGCAGCCGTCGTCTTGGGGACGCTTCCGACCGGTATTGATATGGATCAGTTGAGCTACCTGTAGATTATTTACAACAGTGCAGGTAGCTCAATTGATTCAATTGTAAATATTAGTTCTAATTTATTTCCATCGTTTGATTTTCTTTGTTAATAAATTTTAAATTTTCTTTGTTAATAAATTTTGCGTATGTCATCGACCCATCGCGTCGGTGGACGTCCTCTATTCCTACAACAGTCTCTTGGCCACCACTCAGTCAGTGCTTTAGACCACCTGTCGTCATTCCGTCTGGCCAAGTGTCCTGCCCAACTCCATTTGAGCCCCGACATCCGCTCACTAACGTCTTGAACTTTAGTCCGTAGGCGAATTTCAGTGTTAGGAACTCGATCTAGCAATGTGATGCCGAGCATGGCACGCTCCATGGCTCTCTGTGCGACGCTGATCTTGTGCACAGCCTCCTTAGTAGGCTACACCTGGCCCAGACTAGCACAAGACGGAGGTGAATGGCATAAACATAGAGAGGCCTATGCCCAGCAGTGGGTCAACAAGGGCTAATGATGATGACGATCATGAAAAATTTTTACCCCATTATAATATTAACGTGGCTAAGTAGGTTTCGTAACATTATTATAATATTTGGTAATGTTGTCTTTCAGATTGACACATTACGAGGAGCTAAAGCCGCTGAGACAGAAGCTGTACCCGGAACGAATGCCTACATTCAAACCTAAACTGGAAAAACGGTACGTATTTATTATACGTTCATTCAATTAGGTCACGTCTGTTACGCAAGGCTGATCTATGGAAAGTGCTGCGCTTGCACCGACCTTAATACTGCACGTACTTCGAGTGTTATGCTTTGTCGACGGCTCGTGTTAGTGACGTCAATCGCGATGTCTTCATTTACCTAAATTATAAGGAATTACCCATTCTCGATTCACACTTCGAACGAGTTTGAACTCTGTTATTTTAACTAATAAATTAGGGTTAAATATTAAAGTCTTTTTTTAAAAGCCACCCCGGAGCGTGACCTACATAATTGGCGCAGCCGGTAGGATACTTACTTCTAGAAGATATCTAGAACGAACCTATTAGTGTTGCGCTTCGGTTGAATCCGAACTTAGATTCAGTGCAGTGGTACCAGAAATCAAATGCGGTAAGTTGAATCTTTCATCCTTACATGCTGCCTTATTTCTAATCCTATCCTTATTATATGTATTTCGTGTGTGTTAGATTTAATTAATTTTTCAAAATTTTTCATCCTAAAAATTTTAAGCCTAGGTTAGGTAAAGTTAGTAGTAATAGTAGGCTTAGAGTAGTAGACGAAAATAGACAGTTAGATTTTGAGGACACGATGTCTGAGGATAACGCCGCCGCGCGGATCATTGTCACTAAGATGGACATGATCTACAAGTCCTTAAGACTTGTGCCAGATTTTGACGGCAACCCCCATATTTTAACCAGATTTATAAATTTGTGTGACCAGCTCGTGCTAACCTATTTTAGTACGGAACCAGGTAGTGAGCTTCCAAATCAAGCTCTCCTAAATGATATTCTAAATAAAGTATCGGGGTCCGCGGCTAGATTGATTAATTCGAACGGAATTCCAGATAACTGGCAAGGCATAAGAAGCGCGCTAGTTAATAATTTCGCTGACCATCGCGATGAGACCGCTTTGTATAGTGATTTATCCTTAGAGACGCAAGGATCTAGTACACCGCAGGAGTTCTATGAAAGGTGCCAAAATTTATTTAGCACCATAATGACTTATGTCTCGCTTCACGAGAGAATTGGCACGACAATTGAGGCAAAAAGGTCGTTATACAGTAAGCTGACCTTACAGGCATATTTACGAGGACTCAAGGATCCTCTAGGCTCTAGGATTCGTTGTATGCGTCCCGAGTCTATGGAGAGGGCCCTGGAATTTGTCCAGGAAGAACTAAACACCCTGTACATGCAGGAGCGTAGTGGTGGCACACCAAGTAAAAAGGAATGGCAACAGCCCGTCCTTAAGACGCCCCAATTTAACTTGCCCCTAAATAACTTTGCCCCACGTCCTTCTGACGGCCCTGGAGCAGGACAAGTGCGATCAAATTTTAATATGCCTAGTTCATCAAGGCCAGCTCTGCCTCCTCAAGGCTGGAGACCTAATCCGATGCACCAATTTAGACCACCACAGGGTCCTTCACGCACCCTTCAGATGTTCCGCGCCCCGCCGCAGAACTACAACCCTCAGAATAATGCATTCAGGATGCCTCAGCCTCAGCCACAACAGTCATTTAAATTTGGTAACCCCCAGCGTCCGACTCCCATGAGTGGTGTTAGCCACTATGTAGAAAAGCGACTACCCCTGACAGGACATGACTGGCGTAAGCACGGGAATCCACCCCCTACCAACTATTTTAAAACGCGTGAATTAAATTTTAATGAATTCGACGAATCTGGCTACGATAATAGTTACTATTGGGACTATAACATGTGCTCCGACTTTTCGGGTCCGATTTACCACGAGGATTATTATTATCCGTGCGAACCCGAATACTACCCCGGGCAGTATTCTTATCCCGAGTCGCCCGTTGTTGAGGAAGTTAAGGAGGAAAAAGATGAAAATTTTCAGAAGGAGTCCAGTTCCGAAAAGCCAAAATAGAGGTCAACTTGCATATTCAAAGGCAGTTAGGGTACATTCAGATCGCTAATCCACCTTTAAAATTTTTAATTGATACAGGAGCGAACCAATCGTTTATCAGCCCTGACGCGGTAACGCGATACTTTAGCCACATTCCTTTGAATTATGATCCTTTTGAAGTGACGAATGTACATGCGACGAGTAAAAATAACTACTCTATCACGCTGCCCTGTTTCGAGGAATTTAATGACCTTCATGATGTGACTTTATATATATATATAAATTTCACAACTACTTTGACGGACTTATAGGATTTGACTTATTGGATTCATGGGATTCTAACATTGATTTTAAAAATAGATTACTAATAACCCGTAACACGCAGATCCCTATTCAGATGTACGATTCTAGGAACGTCAATTTATACGAGGAGATTATTCCAGCGAAATCTTCGAAGCTAGTCAGATTGCCGGTTAACTCGCAGGATGGCGAAGTTTTGGTGGAAAACCAGGCGATTTGCAATTGTTTTATTTCAGATTGTGTGACGACGGTCCAGAATAACCGAGCGTGGGTGGAAATTACTAACCCCTCTACTAACGATGTTATTTTTTCTATGGATCGTCCTGTTGAAGCTGAAATATTTAATTATGAATGTGACAGTACTGAAATTTTATCAGACCGCGCGAAGGATGTTTTATCTCGCCTTCGAACTGACCATCTTAATCCCGAAGAACTCGCTAATTTACGGCGTTTGTGTGCTAATTACGCGGATGTGTTTTATCTGGAGGGTGAACCCCTTACATTCACCAATCAGATCAAACATAAGATTAGGACAACTGATGAAATTCCAGTACATACGAAAAGCTACAGGTACCCTTACGTTCATCGACAGGAGGTCAGAGACCAAATTAATAAAATGCTTGACCAGAACATCATAAGACCTTCAGAGTCAGCTTGGAGCTCTCCGATTTGGATTGTACCTAAAAAAGCAGATGCTTCCGGTAAAGTTAAATGGCGTCTTGTCGTGGACTTTAGGAAAGTTAACGAGAAAACGATTGATGATAAATATCCCATTCCTAATATAACGGACGTCTTAGATAAATTGGGTAAATGCCAATATTTTACGACCTTAGATTTGGCGAGTGGTTTTTACCAAGTAGAGATGGATCCTTCAGATGTTCATAAAACAGGATTTAACGTTGAAAATGGCCATTATGAATTTTTAAGGATGCCCATGGGACTTAAAAATTCCCCCTCCACATTCCAAAGAGTCATGGACAATGTCCTTAGGGGTCTTCAAAACGAAATTTGCTTAGTTTACCTGGATGACATCATTGTCTTCAGTACATCCCTTCAGGAACACATAATTAATCTAGATAAAGTATTTAAAAGGTTGAGAGAATCTAATTTCAAGATTCAGATGGATAAATCTGAATTTTTGAAGCTGGAAACCGAATTTTTAGGCCATGTCATTTGCAAGGATGGTGTTAAACCAAACCCTAATAAAATTAAAGCTATACAAGATTACCCACTTCCTAAGACGACCACGGAAATCAAACGTTTTCTCGGACTTTTGGGCTATTACAGGAAATTTATTCCAGATTTTGCACGTATCACGAAACCTCTAACTCAATGCTTGAAAAAGGGTTCTAAAATTAAATTAGATCAAAAATACATCAACTGTTTCGAACACTGTAAGACTCTGTTAACGAACGACCCAATCCTACAGTACCCTGATTTTAATCGCGAGTTTATTCTAACAACCGATGCCTCAAATGTAGCTATAGGCGCAGTTTTATCACAGGGTACTAAAAGCTCAAATAAACCTATCGCATACGCGTCGCGAACTCTTAACTCTAGCGAACTAAATTACAGCACTATCGAAAAGGAGCTTTTGGCGATTGTCTGGGCAACCAAGTACTTTCGACCGTACATCTATGGTAGGAAATTTCTAATCCTGACAGATCATAGGCCCTTGCAATGGCTAGTTAATCTCAAGGACCCTAGTTCACGTCTCACTAGGTGGCGCCTAAAGCTCAGCGAGTATGATTATAGAGTCGAATATATTCAAGGCAAAATCTACTCTAATGCCGACGCGCTATCGCGTATCGAGGTCAATAATGAAGAGCTTATGTCGATTGTAGTAAACCCGTCCGAAACGAATCCCGCGTTAGATGAATCTAGGACCATAACAGCTACGGAACCCGGTGATAATTCTAGAACCGCTACCGTTCATACGAACAACGAAAACCCCATCTTAGAGGTCCCTATTTCGGATGATCCCTTGAATAGGTTTACTAAACAGTTAATTTTAAATGTCGTCGGTGACATTAAAGGAAAGCCTCAAGTCACCAAGCCCTTTGACACGCACACCCGAATATCTGTGCAAATATCCGAGTCGAACCTTGAGGAAGACGTAATAAACGCGATTAAGGAATATGTCCACCCTAAGATCAAAACAGGACTATTCATTAATCCTTACTTGGCTATGTATACTATTATACCTATTATACAAAAAACCTTTAAAAATTCGGCTATGAATCTTACACTAACAAAAACGGAAATAGAGAACGTTAGGGAATATTTAAGGCAACAGGAAATCATCAATAAATATCACGATGGTAAAACCAATCATCGCGGTATCAATGAATGTTACCTAGCGTTATCTCATAGATATTACTGGCCAAAAATGAGAGAACAAATCGCTAAGTTTATTAATGAATGCACTATCTGTGGCCAAGCGAAATATGACCGGTCACCGATTAAGCAACAGTTCCAAGTAGTACCGCCCGCTAGTAAGCCGTTCGAGCTAATTCACTTAGATTTATTAACCATTCAAAGTGAAAAGTTTTTGACTATCGTCGATTCATTTTCGAAATACGCACAGGCTTACTATCTACGAGACGGCACTGCCGTAAGTGTAGTGCAGGCCTTATTGAACTTTTGTACTCATCATGGGATTCCGATCACTATGGTTACAGATAACGGTACCGAATTCACAAATCAACTCGTTGCCGAATTCGTTAAGATGCATAAAATCCAGCATCACAGAGTAGCTCCCCACACGCCTAACGAAAATGGGATTGTTGAAAGATTTCACTCTACGATATTAGAACATCTTCGTATCTTAAAATTAGGACAAAAATCCGAATCTGTAATTAATTTAATGCCCTACGCCCTTTTGGCTTATAATAGTAGTATTCATAGTTTTACTAAGTGCAAACCGATAGAAGTAGTTACAGGACATTACGACCCTAGAGACCCTTTCGACGTAGACCTTTCGGCGCATTTATTACAACAGTACATGACTAGCCACAAGGACAAGATGACTAAAGCCTATAACGCGATTCATGACATGTGTACGACGACACGTAAAGATCTTACTGACCAACGAAATAAGGAACGGGAACCAGAGGCTGAATACTCTCCCGAACAACAGATTTTCGTGAAAAATCCGTTCGCTTCCCGACAGAAATTAGCTCCCCGTTTTACTCATGATGTCGTAATGGCAGACCTCCCTATTCATATTTATACTAAGAAAAAGCGAGGTCCCATTGCCAAGTCTAGGCTAAAGCGTCTCCCTAAAAGCGCTCGCTTGTTACAGGACTCTCCTAGTATTCCTCCTGCTGCTGGCCCCAGCTCAAATGCAGGAGATAAAACTTGAAAGCCTCGATGTTGGACCTGGTATTTTACCCTTTAAACTTGGCCCCGCTAAAATTATTACTCATTACCATTCCTTTCTACAATACGTGGACCTTATTGAATTGCGAAATAAGATTATTTCAGTCGAAAATCAAATTGATAATTTCAGCCCTCAGCTGCATAATAAAACTAACTTTTTATTCGAGCCTCATTTAATCTATTTGAAAAGTAAATTAACGAATGTGCTAGATCAGTTGCAGACCTTCGAGATAAATCGTGTTAAGCGAGGACTCGTAGATGGTCTCGGATCCTTAGTAAAAAGTATCACAGGCAACCTTGATTATACAGATGCGTTGCACTATAATCAGGCTATAGCCCGTTTGGAAAATAATGAAAATAAATTAGCAATTGAATTAAATAATCACGTTAGCTTATCTAAAAATTGGACCTCTCAGTATTCTAAAATTTTGGACAGTATTGTAGATAATCAAAATAAGATCCGTATCTTAATGAGTAAAATAGAGCAAGCCGAGGCTTCCCAGGACTATGATTTAGTGAAATATGCACATTTCGCTCAAGTACTTATGGTACTCACAGATAATGTAGATGCGATTTCCTTAGAATTAGTTAACCTTCAGAATGTCCTAGCCTTTATTAGAGCTTCTACCACGCATCATTCGGTCCTTAATTTGTATGCAATTCGCGAAATTATTCGTAAATTGAATATACTATATAGCAGTACGCAGGTGTTAGATTTAGATTTTAGGGAATACTTCGATATAATTAGGTTAGGTTCTTACTATGTAGGTAATCAGATAGTTATAGTATATAAATTCCCCGTCGTGCTCCCATCCACTTACGACATGTATAAGCTATCCATTGTTCCCAATAAAAATCATGAAATCCTTACTCCTCCTTTCCCGTACCTAGCCATCCATGAGAAAGATTTCAACTACATAGAGGCAGAATGCCCGAAGACAAGTAAATGGTACCTCTGCGAGGAGAAAAGGAATCTACAGAGCCGATCTTCAGATGACTGCATCCAGCATCTCATCTCTACACAGCAGCGAAGCCGAAACTGCACACTCACTACCATCACCTTAGAAAAACCAGCATACGAAGAACTCGACGAGAAACATTACAGCATCAGCTTCCCGGTTTCTACGAAAGTACAACTCTCCTGTGGACAGGACCTCTACAAGACACTTCAAGGAAGTTATCTCGCTGTAATACCTCAAAATTGCTTCATGAAAACCGCCGAATTTACGATCTCCAACACTAAGGATCGTTTGAAGGGACAAGCACTGAAAATCATGGACGTGCCTGCAAACTTCAACTTCAGGACATCATCTTCAGCTCCAGCATTCAAATTAAACTCGATTAATTTGAACTATCTTCACGAAACAAACCAGAAAGTTCTACACCAAATGCCATTGAATCTTGAAAAGGACACCGGACACAGTTTATATCATACTACAATACCTATGTACCTCATCACTCTATTCGGTGCATGCACACTGGCGGGCCTACTCTACCGGCGCTACCGAGTAAAGACAGTCAACTCACATGAAGTTTCTGGAGATAGCCAAGCTGAACTACAAGGAGTCTACACCATCCCTGTTCCTGTTACCAGAAGGGTTGATTCCAGTCAACCCCCAGCTCAATTTACGACAAGCTTCAATAGTCGCTGTTCTTCGGGGGGAGGTGTTACGCAAGGCTGATCTATGGAAAGTGCTGCGCTTGCACCGACCTTAATACTGCACGTACTTCGAGTGTTATGCTTTGTCGACGGCTCGTGTTAGTGACGTCAATCGCGATGTCTTCATTTACCTAAATTATAAGGAATTACCCATTCTCGATTCACACTTCGAACGAGTTTGAACTCTGTAATTTTAACTAATAAATTAGGGTTAAATATTAAAGTCTTTTTTTTAAAAGCCACCCCGGAGCGTGACCTACATAATTCGTCTAAGAACGGATATAGATAAATAGATACATAGATATACATTTTTATTTGCTTAACATCCTTTATTATGAATAAAGAAAGGAAAAGATTTACATTCTTAGACGAAGTAGGATCTACGGAGCTTCTGCATCGAATGGACCCATTATGTGTGTTAGTTAAGATTTTGTAAATATTTATTTATTTATTTTATTTATTTTTACAATTTTGGAGAACCTTACAGCTAGGTTTACAAATAACAAATGAACATTAGAACATACCTGGGTAAACCAGGCATGTTTGTTGACGGCTAATTACAAGTTTCCGCAGATATACTTATAAATAGCATGAAACACAATAAGTTGACGACTAAGAGAAAAACAAAAACAAAATTAATTGAAAATACTGGAAAAACAAGAACAAAGTTAATTAAGTTGGTAACATAATTTTATAGTTAGCCTACACTTGAAAAAAAAAATTATCACTAAGTAAGCGTCTTAAGCTTACTTGTACTGGTGTTGAATATGTCTACCTCACTGTTTCTATGTACTAAAGAATTAAACGAGAGAGATTAATTTAAATTTATTCTTTAACCTTATTTAGCCCACTGCTGGGCCTCCCTCAAAAGTTTGAGCTGACCAAAAAATACTCTACTGATAACCGTGAATTTATTAGGTTCTGTGGTTCATATAGACTCGCTATTATTATTCAACACCAAATTAAAAATATCCATCATCATCATCATCCTATATTAGTCCACTGCTGGACGTAGGCCTCCCCTAATAATCGCCATTACGCCCTGTCATCAGCTTGCAAAGACCCTTAAGCCCAATTAACGCATTCACTGCCCAGCGACACGGGGACGGATACTGGCATGAGCGTCTTGGGCCGTGATTGAGAATGAATGAATGAAATAGTATTTATTTGCTTAAATATAGGTTAACAATGATGGTTTTAGAATAGGGTAGGTATCACTATATTTGACTTATTAGGCGTGCAAATGTTTAATTTGGTCATTTATGTAAGAGTAGAAAATTAACTTAACTTATTTGATCAATAATTTGCTCTCACAATTTAAAAAAATATATACATGTAGATCATATGCATAAAACCGTAAAAATAAAACTTTATTATAGAATGATTTATCAATACTAGGCACACGTCAAAAATAATTTGTTTAAATTTCAAATATTCATCTATACTATAAAAACAGTTTTGACAGAGCCAATTATATAATTTCCGATAATTTTCTTATGTCATTTGAAAGTTCATTGTATAGCATTATTGCCATTGCGTAGCAGTTCCTTTTACAAAGTTCTAATCTAAATTGAGGCACCTTAAGTGGTATTTGTACAATCTTTCTTTTGTATTTAGACTTTTCATCCTTCTCAAACAACGGCATGTTGTTCTTGACAAATTTCAACATCTCAAAAATATACAGTGATGGAAATGTTAATAGTTTATTCGTGTAAGTAATAGGTGTAATTGAACTTCCAGCTCGGTGATCCACAAAGGCTTGGGCGGCTGGTGCCTGCCGTTCTTGGGCGCCGACAACTCCATCGTGTACAGAACGCAGCGCACTCTGCACGAAACGTCGGGGCAGCGGCCCGCGCAGTTCAGGGCTTACTTGGACGTGGGCTCCTGGCTCTACGCCTTTCTGGGGCTCTTCGCCGCCGTGGGGGTATATCTGCTGACCAGGCAAGTAGTGGAACGATGCTGGACATCATCACAGTTATCAAATACATGAAGAGAAAGCTAGCCAGGTATAACAGAAATATGATTTATTGGGAAAAGTACAGCTGTCTAGTTGACAGTTCTAGAAAGAGAGCCGGCCTAGACCACAACTCCACTTGTATAGTTCGGCACAGCGCCTCTAGAGACGGCTGTGAACTACGTAAGACACAAATGATTTAATTAGGTAATGTGAGCCGTTGGGACGCAGATGGCGCTGTGTTAAACAACAGTTCACTGCGAGGTGAATCGTCATTTTCTCAAGACTGGGGTCCACAGACGAGCCTGTGTCGTGGTTGATTTCAGGAAGAAGAGACTATGCAACATGTGGTACTCTGCACGGCCACAGAGAAGGCGAGACACAAGATGGAGCTGATGTCTCTCATAGAGGCATCAATCCCATCCACACCCACAGAAAAGCTGTCAATCACCAAAAGTCCTGGTCCGGTACTTGTAAGGAGCTGGCCTGGTTAGGGCCTGGCTAGGCAGAGGGATAATGCACGATACACTCCCATGCGAATGCCTCTGCTCTACGAATCATCCGATCATAAACCTTCAGACCCTTAAACTGACTAGTTAAAAGAAAAACTCAATTACTTTTGCCACTTTAAATAACGAACGCGATATAAAAAAAAAACATACTGAAATTGTATAGACTACCCATGGATCTGCCCAGATCTATGTTTTCTTTATAGTCAATAGACTTTCGTTTGGCCGCAATCTCACCTGATGGATGTACCACCACACCACGAGCGTCTAGAAGATACCTATTCACTCTTGTCTTGCACAGACCCAGGTTTATAAATCTTTTAATTTCAAGGCGCATCAGCCAGCAGACACCACAAATGTTATAAAAGTTCAGATTTCTAAATAAGCTTACCTTTTCTATTTTTATCCCCAGATCATCATTCCTCCGCCGCATCCTCCTAGCGCACCCTCGCTTCTGCACCCTCGGCATGATCACCCGCCAGGGGCCCTCCGAGGCCGTCATGGACAACACCAAGTACACAGTCACCCTCGTGGGGGAGGGGTGGGCCGCGGACACTGAGGATAAACTGGCACCCAACAAGAGGGTACTCGCTAAGGTGAGAGTAGACACGAAGACGCCACATGAGATACCTTTAGTTTGCTGAGTTAACCTAATGTAGCAAAATCTCACCTCACCTCAACATCCTGTATTGGTCCACTGCTGGACGTAGGCCTCCGCCTGATGAGCCCCTCACTGGCTTATATCTCATGGGCGTAATGCCTATATAATCCCCACGCTGGGCATACGGGTTGGGTGCAGTTTCGTTGGAAGAATTTTTTTGCAGGGGGCGCTGCTGCCCACCCCTCCCATTCCTTAGTCGCCTCTTACGACACCCGCGGGAAGAGTTGGGTGCAAATTCTAAGCCAGCATTACTCAGCCGAATGGCGACATCTATTGCTAATTAAAGAAATTACAAATGGCATCAATACCTTACCATGTAGCCAACTGTTCACAACGAACTTCCAAAGATACCTGATAGATGGCGCTAAGATATCCTGAAGAGAGTCTCTGTTACTTGAGGCGAAGTGTAGGTACACCTGACTGAAGTAACAGAGAGTTCACTAAAGAACCTTTTACATTAAAATTATTTTTCTACGTAATTAAGTAAAAAAATTATAATATCGCAAGCTAAGGAATTCCATGAAATTTGTGAGAATATCTAACTCAGGAAAATTTGTGAGTCAAACCCCTTTTGCCTTAAGTTCTTCGCACATTAATCCAACGGCGCTAGCGCGCAGCACAAAAATATGTATTCAAATATGAGTTTAAACTCGTTATCATAAGATACATTTTACAGTGATAGAATGGCTTCCAACAAGCTTCAAATGAGTTGCCCGCGAGCTGTCCGTCGTCTGATGCCGTCAATATAAAATGCATCTAAATGTTACGAGTTAAAGCCCATATTTGAACGCACATTTTTGTGCTGTAGAAGCGCGCCTCTGACCTGCATTAACCTTGACATAAATAGTAATATGTTAACTCCTTTTTTCCAGTGTAGATTATCTTCAATTCTAGCAAGCAAATATTTGAAAGAATATTATTAACTTAATTTTATCCATAAACCAGTAAGGCGATCATTTGATAAAAATTTACAAGTCGAATAATAACTTCTAACTTAATCTTTTTATTTCGCCACTTGACAAGTAATAAGTATCAAACTAAATAATTTAGGAAAAAAAAACAACATTGGATCAATTATTAAGCATATGTAGAGGATTTTTGTTGCACTAAGCTTTTATATTTCTATTTCTTTGAGTAATGTATTTGATGATATTTTGAACGGCTGTTTAAACGTAAGAGACTATTTTGTAAACATATAATATTAAAACTGTTGGTCTTTAAATGAATAAATAAACTATTGACAACCTCAGTGGCGCAGCGTTCGAGAGTCCGCCTGCGACGCAAGAGGTTGCGGGTTCGATTCCCGCCTCGAAAAAAATTTTGTCTACGATCTGCAGAAATTTGTTCCGTTGGTCTGGGTGTTTTCTTTGTAGAAAAAAATATCTATCTTTGTATATAATGTATTAAATATAATAATAATAATAAACATTTATTTACCAAAAACACATGCAATAACAATACAGTACAGTGCCAGCGGAACTCAAACTAATATATCAGTTATATAGTACCCATTATTCTATGGATTTTGTTCTGAAATAAATGAATAATAATAATAATAACACAAGCTTTTCTTAGCTTGGGGCTAGATAATGCTGTGTGAATTGTCCTGCATTATTTATTTAAAAAATATTATATTGCAGGTGTCGGGCATGAACCCGGGCTACGGCGCCACGGTGTCTGCGCTGCTCTACTCCGCCATCACTATACTGGAAGAGAAGGACAAAATGCCCTCGAAGTGAGTACCTTACTTACTATACACGCGCTTTTTGCGAACTTAAACCACAAATACTCAACGCAACTCACATAATGTAACGGTCTCGATTTTTTGATAATTTATAAAACAAATCTGTAAAAAATTGTCATTTGAAGCCTGCTTGAGGCGCATACCAGACCCAAATCAGTGCGATGCGAAGTTGCTCTTTTTGCTCACCACCGTGCCCAAAAAGAGTAACTACGCATCTCTTCCTCACCATACGAAATAAAACTTTTAGAGAGGCATTCAAAATAAGCTTATGATAGGTATTACAAACAGCAAAATCGAGTTTTGGAAATTCCTTCGTTTAACTTAATAATAAGATAAATAGGTGGTGGCGCTGATTTGGGTCGGGTATGCGCCTTAACACTTTACTCTTGTAAGGCCTGATCAGGCATTTTCCGTTGCCATTTTCCGCGCATGCGCCGGCGAGTGGAAGGATTTTCGCCTTTTTATTCTCAGGTGTCAGGGGTTAAATATAGAAAAAAGCTTTTTGTAATTTCTGACTTTTTAATCCAATATAAGTTTTTGATTAGCTATGCTAGCCTACGGTAGGAAAAGAGCTATGCAAAGAGCTGTGCTCGGAGTTTCTCTGAAGGATAGTCTTCGTAACGAATCCGACAGAGAACCAAAGTTATCGACATAGCTCAAAGAAATAGCAAGCTGAGCAGTGGGCCGGCCGTATCTCGCGAACCGCTGATCGCCGGTGTGTGACCGCGACTCGGTCAACGTAGTGTAGGACGCCCTCCGGCTAGGTGGGGTGACGACCTGCTCTAGACTGCAGGCAGATGCTGGATGCGGCGAGCTGAAGACAGGGCGCTATGGCGCTCATTAGGGGAGGCCTATGTCCAGCAGTGGACTAACTTAAGCTGATGATGATGGATGGCATTATGAATCAAGATTCCTATCGATAGTTAGACATCTTCGCACCGTCATATAAGGTAGGATTCGTACTCCTGCTTCACATATTTATCATACATGTATGTTGTTGCTCTACGACTCTTTTACCTCCTTATTTACTCTGTTTATATAAATTAGTACCCGTTTATTTGTCTCAAGTAGCTTCTTAGTTTTACCATAGTAATATAAGATAGGTTAAAACTCCTACTTTGTAAAAACCACTCGAAATTAAATAAAGTTTTATTTTTATTACTTATCATACATCTAAACCTCAATAATCAGTCAATGAGTCTTGTTTCAGCGGAGGCGTGTTCACGCCGGGCTGTGCGTTCAAAGACACGACCCTCATCAAGCGCCTCTCGGAACCCGGGAACAACATGAAATTTGAGATTATCGGCTCTTCTACCATCTAGTTAATCGGTACGAACCGGTTAGTTTACGTACCCGTACCCGTCTAATTTAGTCCCCTGCTGGACATAGGCCTCTCCATTGAGTGGACAGTGCCTTTATATCACTTTAAGCACACTTTTTACACCACTGAGTTATATTATAATAAATATAACCCTCCTTGCGCAGTCGGGTAAAAAAGAACTACTAAATAGGGAACTAGGTTCGTAGTTAACCCGCTACGGTCATGCATAATATACCATTGAGTTTATACATCTCTAAATAATTTCAAGTAAGCGCACTTTTTAGTTTTCATACTTTACTTCAAATTTCGAAAGAAAAAACTTTACAATGGAATTAAAGGAGAAATGGAAAAATGGAGAGGAATCTAATGGAAAATGTATTGAGAATTGCAGAACGAAACCTGTCACTATCGTAGCCTTGGTTAAAGCTACCATGAAAAAAATATTTATTTTTGAATGAATACTTCAGGTAAAGTTTGTCGCGGTGTCCGTACTAGGCAAAGCCTGTATGGGAGCGGATTAATTAGACCTAATTTAGCATGAAATTTCGGAAGACTTCCCATAAACGAACTTATGATAAATAAAATACGGTTATACTAGTTTCAGGCCCTGGCTTCGAATGCGGTTTTTCTGGATAAAAAGCCTTCCTCAAGGTACTGGTTTCTGAGATTTGATAGGCTGTCATGGCCTTAAATATTATGTAAAAAAATTGGAAATAGTATGGTTTGGCCGTTTTCGTTCTGCGTTTGCAATTAACTGTAGGTATTAAATTTAAAACTGTATTAAGACATGTCCCTTTTATGTCTACAGGGTGTCCCGGACTTCTAGTAGACTGATAGGGTGTGTTGATGTGGTATTACGAATGAGGCTAGATTGAAATGAAAGGCTATTTTAAAACCAGTATTATTGGACCAATAAATAAATTCTATATGATTTCCATATTGTTAAAAACTATCGTAAGTAACGGATTAGAAGGTACATAATGGATTTATTAACCACTGCAACCAAAAGGTTTTTTTTTGTATTTTCTAGTATTAAAAGTTACGTTGTTATTTAAGCTTATAACCAAAAGCATTTGTATACGAATTGTTCGCTTTTAGTTTAATCATTCCGTCACTATTGTAAGTGAATGTTAAGTATTTAAAGTTGAAAAATATATCTAATATTTTCATATCGATACGTTTTATTTTAAGAAATTATATCCACTCGAAGCTTTTACAACTCTCAGGGGCCAAAGCCCATTAACATTTTTTGCTCACGACGCACATTGAATCTAGCAGACCTAAGGTACAGTCGCCAAATTTCCTCGACGTTCGTACAAGCAGAAATTAGAAAACTCAAAAAAAGTGTTCATGGTGAGTTTTTCTTGGTAATATTTTCGGATTCCATAAAATATTAAGATACCTAACTTATTTATACTTTTTTTCAAACTAACTATTAATATTATTATAATTATTCACGGGTATTTATCGCGTTTATTTACCTATTTTTGTTTATTTAAGTATTAATATCTTAGATGTTAATCGATCAAGTAATATTTTATTTCAAATTAATGTTTTTTTTTTTTTTAAATTAAAACGATTAAGTAAAATTTGTGTTGGGGACGAAATCCAAAAGAATATTGTCTTAATTTTAGTATTTTTGTTAAAGCTATTCTTTAACTGTTTCGAACAAAGTTAATGGGTTTTTGATTATTTCTATAAACAAAGGAAAATTGAACCTAATGTGTCACGTTTTATTTATTACTGTGGTGTTTTTGTGGTGGGATTTATTTCTGTGACGGCTAGATAAAGCTGTGGAAATTCCAAAATTATTTATTATTTAATATCGTATCGTCTCAGAATTACACATTTTAGCATTTTACCTGAGATGAATGAAACTACAGATGGAGCGACGCGTGTCAAAAGTGTTACAACTATTTTTCAATCTCTCCGCAAATAGCACCGCACGTACTATCTAGAGTTTCTTTCATCTATGGAAGATTCTGCGACGATACCATTTATCATAGTAAAGCGATTGGTTAGCAGGATTCGACCCCAGGTAGATGGTGATTAAACAGGATAAAAAATAAAACTTCATGATGAAAATAGATACAGTTAATTTAATAATGAAATTACATGTAATTAGTATCTACATACATAAGATTTACATCGAGTCACGCGAACTATGTACAAGACTGTACATCACATAATGTATTAAAAAAATAGGGACTAGGATCTTCTGCAGGCGACAAATAAAAAAAACTTGACAAAGCACTGAAGAAAAAAAACAATACATAAAGATACTCATTACTGTGACACAAAATTATAATACGAATATCTCTATTTCATATCTAAGTGTAAATCTCAGAGGCATTCTGTAGCATATTCAATTTCGCCAATTTTTATTTTCATACGCCTTCGACATAAAGGTAATGAAATGACATGAAAATTTAAAATGAGGAGTTTTAAATCTCTAGTTAAATCAACTTTTGCGCTCAAAAGTGATTTGACTGGCAATTTCAATTTTATTTATTTAGGAAAACTAAACAATAATTTAAAGTTAAATTGAAAAAAGTCGTTTAGTAAGAATTTCGTTTCGTTTCGCAACTTAAAATCTATGGAATGATGCTTTGGTTTAAAGGAAAATGATAAAAAAATAAATAAAAAACACTTAAAATCACTTATCTCTAGGTAGCTTATCTAATCCTTATCGAAACAATCTCCCGGATTAACACCAAATTAAAATGGCTACCTATCTAGTCGACGAACGACCTTCTTCGTTGTCCAATTTAGAACAGATAGCTGTCTTCTGATGAAGTTATTAGTCAAAATAATACCGACTTATTGGTTTATGTCGCCAAAACTAAACTAAACTAATTTTCAATGATGCGATCCTTTTTATTTCGATCGTTATGAAAGGGATCGCAACATTATTAGTGCTGTCAAATTAGCTTAGTTTAATTTTGGCGACATTTGAATTCACACCATTAATAGATAAACCTGGTTCTAAATTGTATATAAATAACGACCGAAGTATTGCATTCAACATTATTTTAAGACTATATTAGTTTAGAATAGTTATAATTTTAGAATCTACAAGTATGGGTTGATTCTCAAGACCATAGTGTGTTAGTTGACTTAGGCACTAATAGGTTTATTCATAACTAGCTGTACCCGCGACTTCGTTCGCGATTGCCTTACCTGCCGACTAATTAAGTTCACATTTAACCATAGTCTCTCATATAATGAAACGCCGCCGTGCAAAAAATCGTGTAGGGTCTACGGGGGATAGCATATTGTCATCTTCAATCACATTCTTTATCCACGCGACTTTTAGCTACGACTCGGCCAGCGTCAGTGTTAAGAAGTGTCCTACTCGTTTGACTTACTCACAGCTGGGGCCCTATTCTGCTATACTAATCGCTTCACTATGACAGGGCTATCGTCACAGAATGACACGTTTTGGTATTCCACCTTGGATGAAAGAAATTATGATGAATGCAGATGGAGAGACGCGCGTCAGGTTGAAACTACATATTAATTTATCTCGCGCGCACTATCTGGAGTTTTATTAATCTAAGGATTCTACGTGATGATTCTGCGAAGATTCCATTGTAATACTGAAGCAATTGTTTTGCAGAATTGGGCTCCTGATCCATTTGACTGGACCACCGTAATTTTTTTTGTTAGTAGGTAGGTACAGTTGGCTGTGTACCACAATAAAAAATATTTTTCTGCGGTCCAGTTAGTTTAAATGGACCACAATAATTAATTAATTTAGTACCGTTAACTGGACCAGCTAAACCACCATATATCATGTAAGGCAGGAACCTAACTTATTTTTCTAAATAGATAGGAACTTACCTACCCTTTATCTACTAATTTTTTTCTTCAATCTACAGATTATTTTCATCGATCTACTGATTTTCTACTCGACTTTCTACTGATTTAGTCATATTCGATCTTGCAACACTGTTTCTAACAAAAAGAATGCATGAAATCGGACGACGCGTAGACCCGTCGTGATGCGCGGTTAAAGAATTCTACTTTTTCCTCTCTCCCAGGGGAACCTTACTGAATTCCAGGATAAAATGTATTCCATGACCTTTTTTGTAGTATGAATGAACTCAAAACGTGCCAAGTTACATTCCAACTCATTACCTATGTAGTTTCGGCGTGATGAGCGGTGAAGGAATTTAACTTTCATCCCCTCTGCCAGGGCAACCTTACTGAATTCCGGGATAAAATGTATCTTTCCTCATAGTACGAACTAAAATCACGCCGAGTTGCATTCGAATTCATTAAGTAGTTCCGTCGTGATGCGCGGTTAGAGAATTTTACTTTCATCCTCTCTCCCAGGGGAACCTTTCTGAATTCCAGGATAAAATGTATCCTTCCTTGAACTCAAATAGTACCAATTCAGTCCAACTTATTCAGTAGTTTCGGCGTGATGCGCAGTGAAGGAATTTTACTTTCATCCCTTCTCCCAGGGGAACCTTACTAAATTCTGGGATAAAATGTATCTTTCCTCGTAGTATGAACTCATATTATGCCGAGTTCCATTCGAATTCATTAAGTTGTTCCGTCGTGATGGGCGGTTAAAGAATTTTACTTCCATCCTCTCTCCCAGGGGAAAATTACTGAATTCCGGGATGAAATGTATCCCATGTTCTTCCTTGTAGATAGTATGAAATCAAATCGTGCTAGGTTTCATTCCAACTCATTTAGCACTTTCGGCGTCATGCGCGGTGAAGAAATTTTACTTGTATCCCCTCTCCCAGGGGAACCTGACTGAATTCCGGGATAAAAAGTATCCTATGTCCTTCCTCGTGGTATGACCTAAAATCGTACCGAGTTTTATTTCAATACCTTTAGTAGTTCCGTCGTGATGCGCAGTTAAAGAATTTTACTTTCATCCCCTCTCCCAGGGAAACCTGACTGAATTCCGGGATAAAAAGTATCCTATGTCCTTCCTCGTAGTGCGACCTAAAATCGTGCCGAGTTTCATTTCAATACCTTCAGTAGTTACGGCGTGATGCGCGTTTAACAAACAGACAGACAGACAGACAGACAGACAGACAGACAGACAGACAGACATGAATGAAAAAAATTGCAGTTTCGGCTTCAGTATCGATAATAGAGTGCCCTCCAAAAAAAAATTTCAAAATATCTTCAATGTACAGAATTGGACCTGTTACACTTTTATTATAAGTATAGATGATCCTATAGAGTTCTGATACCTATCAACAGCCCAAAGTTTATGGTAAGATCACTAGCGGCGTAAGGGGGGAGGCGGGGGGCGGTCCGCCCCGGGTATCAAGCTTGGGGTGCCATCTGGGCACCCTACGGAGTGATAGTGAGAACTCACACGCACAGCCAGATCATATATAAATTTTTCGCATCGTTTCGCTCGCCGTTGATTCTATACTGCGGCTCACTCCACTCGTTGATATTTATTTTGTTTTCGTTTCTTAACAATCGTCTCAACCCGCAAACTCTCCAAATTTTCAGGGCTTGCTCTGCTCGCCGTTATATCATTTTCGTTTTTTTATTCCTTCTTTGTTAATCGCATAAATGCTGTAGCTACCTCCGCTCGCCGTCGTCTTAGCTTCCTTGTCTTTGTTGCTAACCAGACCTCATCAAACTCCAAAATTACCGCAGTTCGCTCCGCTCTCCGCTATTTATATTCAAAGCTTTTTCTATCTACCACTGCAGTCTTAATTTTGGAGGCTCGTTACGCTCGCTATAATTTCATTTCATACTACGGTACTCTGATTACTTTTTTCCAACAATCGGAAAAAACAAACGGATTTTGTTATGTTTGTTATGATAATGTTTAGCTAGGTATATTTAAAGGCGAGCGGGTGGGGGACAAAACAGTATAAAACCATAGAGCATTTACCTCATAGCATGGTCAGACTGAGCCGCCAGGGAATGATACGTTTTCATAGGTATTAACTCTACGATAGGGCTCTCCGTGTACCAAAGGGGTAGTCTTTTTTCACTCTGATATCGTTAACAGAGCTAACGCTGTCGTACTAGCTAGCCTAAACTTTCCTATACTCACAACTAAAGTAGCGTTATGAATAAACCCCTAATTTTATATTTGTTACACTGTACATATTATTTTTTAATGTCCTTTGATGATATGATTTTGGCATTTAGATTCACCTGAAATATGGTATGTATCTATTTCACGTAGGATATAAAATTTCAAGCGTTTAAAATAGCACTGTATTTTTTTTCACAAACCATCGTAACACATTTTATCATCAACGTTCAATATAAGGGAGTGTCGAAGCATGTTCATGATTCATGTTTCAAAGCAACATAGTCCGTAAAACTGTAGCACTAAAGTTTAAATTAGCACTAGGCATTATCACTTGGCTGTTTTCTCCATGCACCACAATGACTTCCTCTTTCCACAAAACGTAGGTAGTCCATAAAACAAGCACTAGGTATCCTAGCTCATAAAACGTCCATATAACAACAGCACTAAGGTTGAAAACACTTCTAGCTCGACTCTCGGCTATTCTCGTTAGACCCGACATTACCCGAAGCGACTTCGGGAGCGACGATCAGCCCTTCTTTTATCCTCTTCTTTTGCTTCATCCGTCGATTCTGGAACCAGATTTTGACTTGCGTCTCGTTCAGTTGCAGGGCGGAGGCTATTTCTATCCTTCTCGCTCTTGTTAGGTATTTGTTAAAGTGAAACTCTTTTTCGAGTTCTGTTAGTTGTTTGTTTGTGAAGTTTGTTCTTCCTGTATTGTTAAGGTTGAGGAGAGGGTGGGGTATTTGCCCACCGGTGGGCGTTCGCATTCCTTCCTGTGGGCTGCCCAGCACGCCTTGGCTGACGAATTCCGCTGGCGGGATCATTAGTTTCGGAGCTGGAAAGAAAAAGGTCTGGTTAGGAGAGTGCTCAATACAGTAGAACTGGACTTCAGTGGCCTTCCTAGTAGAATATATTAGATAATAAAGGTTTTCTTCTAAGTAGTTCTATAGACTCTCTACATAATGGGTTATCCCATTGTTACACACTATGGATATGGTCTAGGTATCTCTAAAATTTACGAGTAAAAAGTACCTACCAATTGTCTATATGTATTTAGCGGCTTAAAATTATGACCTGCCTAGTTAAATACCGTTTAAATCGAACTGACAGCAGATCGTCCAGAGAATCAAGATGCTAATAAGAAATCTCTAGGTAAAATATGGTTAGACTGACCAATCAGACCATGCCAAGCTTTTTTCCTTTATTAGAATAGGGCTTCTCCATATAACATAGAGTTTTCTTTTCTCATTGGGTATCACTATGTGCCTAAAATAACTAAGTAGGTATGAGGAGTAATTTTGGACGCAGATTAATGCCAATTTATTAATAAGTGTCATGGTGTAGGTAAGTATAGCTTCAGCTTTGTCCAACTGGAAGATAGCTTCAAGCAAGCTTCAAGCTTCTATCTACTACATGGATCATTTGAGCTACCCTTAGATTGTTTACAACAGTTTGCAGTTAGCACAATGGTTTCAATTGTAAATAGTGTAGTGTATGTATACACAAGCTCTGCTTAGCTTGGGGCTAGATAATAAATAAATAAATAATAAATAATACTGGACAATTCACACAGCGTTATCTAGTCCCAATAAGATAATGATAATTCTAGATAATGCTGTGTGAATTGTCCAGCAATATTTATTTTATTTATTTATTTATCTGTGGTATAGTATACCTACTAGTTCTAATAACAATCAAATAATAGAAATAAATTAGAAATAGTATTTACAATTGAAACAATTGAGCTAACTGCAGGCTGTTGCAAACAATCTACAGGTAGCTCAACTGATCAATACCAGTCGTCGCGTCCCCGCTACGCTGCTGCATTGCTCCGCTGTACGGCAATGCTGATGCGCTGTGCCAGATACTGACCAGCTCTCGGGTCACGCGTCGCTTCGACCAGACGCTCAGATAATTTTTTAAAACTCCGAAGAGCCTCGGTACCTCACGGACCAAGGGTCGTGACTACAAGGGGAACAAATGTTTAGGCTTCCCACTTATTTGCGCCTCTCAGTTCTAATTTGTTATTTGTTTTTTTTTTTCATAATAATGATTATTAATTAATTTTTATTTATTAATTATACCAGGTACCAGAAATTCGTTGATATTGAACGCTTCCATCCACGTTTTCTTAGTAGGTTTATTCTATTTTATCTATTGTTTGTGTTCGTTTAATCTTAAAGAAAATAAAACAAACATTAAAATAAAGTTTTACGCCAAACTCCATTGATACCCATTGAATCGTTCCCATTGTTCCCAAGTCACCGGACATAAGTTTGTTTACATGGATTATCTTCTGAACCCACTAATACTAAAAGCCACTTATTTCAATCCATAATGCCATTATGTCATGGGAGCTTGACATTCGTGACAGGTGTAATTTTTTTCTAATTCTTGCTCGCGAGATAAAAGATATTTCAATATTGGTCTAAAGGACGGCCCGCTGCGCTGCGCAGGAGTGCCTGGCTAGCTCGGTTCACGGCGAATTTGATAGGTGACGTGTCGACTAGACAAGTGGCAAGTGAGATGGTTTGTTTCATTTAGTTATTTATTTATTTAATTATTAATTAGAACGGCGAAAACACCAATTACACTAATTAATTATAATTACATGCAAACAATGAAACTTATAAAACTAACATTAAATTTACTAATATAAAACTTAATATAAATGTCAGATTAAAATTATGCATGATCAAATTGTTAATGATAATATAAACAGAAAATAAAAATAATAATAATAATCGATCATTCATCCCTCTCACAATAGAAGAGACAGACTGATATAAGATCTTTCCATTCGTCCGCAAATCACCGCAATCAATGTCACATTTAATTTATTTTATTTTTGCTTGCATGTTCATTCATTCCCAGGTCTAAGTGAATGGTTTGTTCAGTTGTCAGTAGGTAGGGCATTTGGTAGGGCACTGCAAAACTGAGTTCGACTTTATTTATACACTAGCTGCATTCTTACTACCCGTTGTCCTAATACCCGTTTTCCCGTAGGAATGAAGCATTTTTCCGCGGTAAAAAGTAGCCAATGTTCGTCAGGAATAATGTGGGCTTCTAATGGTAAATATATAATTTTTCAAATCGGTCCTGTAGTTTCGGAGCCTATATCGGAACAATACAAACAAACAATCAAGTCTTTCCTCTTTATAATATATAGATAATGTAATCCTAATGTATAGATGTCATATAGAAAATAAAAATATGGACGCAGGTCCAGCTGTGGACCAATACAGGCTCTTGAGGTGAGGTGAGGAAACGTTTTTCATCCAGCGAATGGATCGACCACTTGTCTAATCATAAACCTGCCTAAGGTATTGAATCCAACGTGTCTTGTCGTGGGTAGCTGTATTGAAATCTTCTAAACGTGTAAATAATGTAAACATTGACTCGGGATGTTCGTGGAATCAGGTGTTTTATTCATCTTCGACACGCTTCGGCAGCCGAACTGAGCAGACGTGTTACACAAATTTTTCTTTAAATGTTTAATTACCTGCCAACCAAAAGTAAACGTTAACTGAAGTGCATAAAGACCAAAATCCACAAAGTTTAAAAACCATTTGAGCACGGAACGCAGCGGCGCCTGAGCAGCGCGACCTTGGCCAACACCCGACTTCGCACGATCTATACCGAGCCACAGCCGATCTCAACCAAACTGGTCAGTATGAATGTGCAGCGCTCGCCACAGTCTAAAGAAACGCCAGCTAGACCACGAGTTTCACACCCGGACGTGCCTCAGACATATGATTATGATTCCGATAATCAAATCACTTTACGAAAAAGGAAAAGAAGCGGCTGTGAATGTAATCAAGTGGTTAGCCTGTTACAAGCTTTTCGCCAAGACATGATCTCAGCTCTAGAAACTAACCTAAAACCAATACGCGAAGACCTATCTGCAGTTAAAAACCAGATGGTAGACATAAAAACCTCAACTGAGAAGCTTTTGGCGGAACACAATGACCTAAAGGAAGAAGTTGCTCAACTCCAGGCAGCGAGCTCAAATACAGACTCAAAAATATCTGCTATTGAGACAGAAATCTCTAAACTAAAAAATAACCAAGCTTCTACAGAAAGCCAGACAGGAATATTTGAGAGCGAAAAAATCATAAATGAAATGAGAGAAAGAGAACGTAGGAGGAAAAATCTAATAATTGTTGGCTTAGCAGAACCAACCCACGCGGATAATACTGTTCGTTACAATGAAGATATGCGCTTGGTTCAAAAAACCTTCCAAGACTATCTGACAACTAAGCCAGAAATAGCAAAGATTATACGCCTGGGAAACTTTTTTACGGGCAAGGTCCGGCCCCTGAAGGTATGCTTTGTTAATACAGATGAAGTAAAACAAGTATTCAGAAATAAAAACAAACTACCCCAGAATATAAGAATATACTATGATCAGACACCAACCGAAAAGAATTTGATGAAAGAGCTCAGTAAGGAACTGGCCCAACGTAAAGAAAATGGTGAGACAGATCTACTTATTAAATATATAAATGGTACTCCAAAAATCATCCGAGATTCAAAAAACCCTCAACTACTGGACAAGGAGACCAAGAAGAACCCATAACATACCAATTAAGTTACACCTATCAAAGTTTAAAGACTGAAAAATCTAGCCTTAATTTCCTATACCTGAACGCTCGAAGTATATGCAAACCCGGAAAATTTGACGAGTTAAAATGCATTGTCCGATCCATCGAAGCCAAAACCCACATCATATTACTCACCGAAACTTGGATAAAGTCTACAGATGAAGCTGAAAGTTACCAAATTTTAAACTATACCCACTACTATAATATCCGAACAGACTCAAGAGGAGGTGGTGTATCAATCTACATCCACAATGATATAACACACAGTTTTAACGAAGAATCATATACTGGAGGCATAAACTATCTTTGGATCAGCATAGAAAGATACGCACTAGACATAGGAATTGTTGTATAACCCGGGTAGTTCAAATATCAAGGATTTTCTCGAAACATACTCAGCGCAGTTGGTACAAAGGAGGCGAGCTATTGTCTTCGGGGATTTCAACCTGGACCTTCTCAAACCGGAACGTAACGTTAAACTATACAAGGACATGCTCAAGGAATCAGGATACTACTATATAAACAAAATTGAAGCACGCTTCTGCACGCGAGAGACGGCATCTACAAAGACAATAATTGATCATGTTTGTACGAACATACAGATGACCTTCCATATGGTGATCCTCGATTCACCAATGTCTGACCATAAACAGATCTACTTGAATATGAAAAAACTAACGCCACCTCAAAAACGTCGAACTCAATATGATGCTATCAACTACGACGACCTATATAATACTATAAAAAATCAAACTTACAACCCAGTACAGCACACCTATGAATATCTAGAACAACACATACAAAACGGCTTAAAAAAAAGTAAAACGAAGAAATTTAAAATAATGAACCCCCCTAGACAAGATTGGATCAATAAAGACATAACAAACAAGATAAGAACTAGAAATGAAATTTGGAAAAGACTTAAAGAAAAACCGAATGATGAAAACCTAAAAACTCTATTTAAAAAAGAGAGAAAAGAAACTGCTGATAAAATTCGAAATGCAAAGAACAACTATTACAATGAAGCTTTCACAAAACACAAAAGAGACCCCAGAAAGATGTGGAGCCTGATAAATAACTTAGCTAAAAACAAAATAAAATCAGACAATACTCCCCCAAAACTTATAATTAACAACGTCGCTATTACCAACGGTGACGAAATTTGTGAGACCTTTAACACGTTCTTCTCAACAATTGGCTCGACGCTTGCTGAAAAAATTCCAACAACACAACCCACTACATTAACAGATATACCTTCTATCAACGGTGTATTTAACAACTTCAAACCATGTACGATGAATGAAATTTCCAAAATAATTCGAGACCTTGACCCGAACTGCAGTGTAGGTGTAGATGGAATAAACACAAAATCATTAAAATGTATCACTAGCCTCATCTTAAAAAACCTCACTGAATGTATTAACTTTCACTTAGATAAAGGTACCTTTCCCGATTCCTTAAAAATTGCTAAAGTGACACCGATTTATAAAAATGGAACTCATTCAAACCCAAGTAATTACAGACCCATTTCAGTCTTACCCGTTGTTTCAAAAATACTAGAAAAAGTAATACACAAACGATTAGATAAATATCTTTCTTCTATAAATTTTCTCTCTAACAAACAGTACGGCTTTCGATCAAAATCAAGCACACTCTCGGCAACAGCAGACTTAATTACCAAAATTCAAACCAACATAGATCAAAAAAAATATAGCTCTAGGAATCTTCATAGACCTTAAAAAAGCATTCGATACTGTCAGTCATACTATTTTACTACAAAATCTCAAAGATTTAGGCATATCTGGAGTAGCGCTGTCTATGTTTGAGTCTTACCTGAGTAATCGACTCCAGATTGTCAAAATTGGAGATTACTCAAGCAAACCACATAGCATATCATTTGGTGTCCCACAAGGTTCAATACTTGGACCTCTATTATTCCTTATCTACATAAATTCAATTACCGAACTCAAGCTCAATGGCCACATATCGCTGTATGCCGATGATACATGTCTGTTTTACTTTGGAAATGGCATTCATCAGATCACAAATCAGGCACAAGAGGACTTAAACAAACTATTTGTTTGGTTCCAAAGCAAACTACTCACAATTAACACGGATAAAACATGCTATGTCATTTTTAAATCTAGAAACAAAATAATTACAGACCATAGGCCACCGTCAATTGACGGACAGACACTGCAGCAAAAACAACACGAAAAATACTTAGGTCTAAGACTTGACACCCACCTTAACTGGCACACACAAATTGATCATATCAGGTCTAAACTCACGTCTTTACAAGGATCGCTACGAAATGTAGTTCACTGTCTTCCCCTTCACATTCGACATACAATTTACAATTCTTTGGTGAAACCGCATCTCCTGTATCTAATCGAAATTTGGGGCAGTGCCCTTAAAACGATCCTAAAAACCCTACAAGTCTCTCAAAACAAAATTATTAAAATGTTATTTCATTTAGACTACTTAACACCCACAATCAATGTTTATCAACAAACCAAACTTATGAACATAAAACAACTTTATACTTACAGTATTTGCACACTCATTAGAAAAATTTTAAATAAATCAATACACACTAATATAACGTTCATAAAAGTCCATCAGATACATACAAGAAACACTCGCAAAAAAGACCACATACTTCTTCCAAGCGTGCGAACTGAATTCGGCAAACGAGCGCTAAATTTCCAGGGAGTAAAAATTTATAATAGTCTTCCCAAAGAGGTGAAAAATGCGGAATCGTTCAGCAACTTCAAACTTAAATTAAAAAAACACATACTTAATGATATATCCTTACTCAAATAACACATTGCCTAACTGTCTTTGCTTTCACTGTGACATGATAATGCCGAACGACTACGCAATGACCGGGGAGTTAATAAATATGCAGGATTTTGCGGGTAGTGTTCAAATGTTTTGATATCTCAATCTCACTAAATCTAGGAATTCTTTGTTTTGTATTAGAGACTCAATTTTAATACTTTTGAACAACTTATGTATGTAACTTACTATTATAATAACTTAAACTGTATACTTACTTATTAGGCAGGTACCAAAAATTTGTTTGACTGCTCGAAGTCTTATTTAATATACTTAACTTTAAGATGTTTTCTCAGATAAGTGAAATGTATTTCTTTTTGAGAAAATAAATATTCTTTAAACCTATCTAATATGTTCTGCAAGTTCCTTTGATCGGTCTTCTGCTCGGCAAATAGTTAGGTTTGCTCAATGACTTTTCAAATCAGTTTGACTCGAAAAACCATTTTAAATTATTATTAAACACATTCAGTAGGTACTGGAATCCCAAATATCTTTTCGTAAACAGAGATAGTTACGTAGGTATGAAAACTTAACTAAAACTGAAAACCATAACAGATACCTACAGCAGAGTAACAACATAACACAAAAAAAAATTAGAACGGATAATTGCACACGGGGAGCGAATCATATCATTTTCAATGATGAACATGATACCAGTGTAGTGAAATCCTAATACATTTTTCACCAATATTTCTTTGCTTTTGTATTGCTTTGTTGTCCAAAAATATCTTAGATTCTAGGATTGAGTAGTAGTTTTTATGGTTTCTTGAAAAAATCTTGTAAGCTATCTTTCTACGTATTAGATGCTGCTCTATGTTGTACCAGCTTTTTGTACATACAGAATAGGTTGACTTGTTAAGGACTGACTGATTTTTTTCATACAGTTCCTACCAAAGGTACCTATATAAAGGTACCATCCACGGTTGTCTGGTAGAGATCGCTCTTGAGCGATAAGACCGCCAATTGTCACATTTTTTGTTGTTTTTGTAAATTATCTTGATAAGTGTGCAATAAAGAATTTTCTATCTATCTATCTATCTATCTATCTATCTATCCACCATAAAATATAGATATCAGTTATCTAGTATCCATAACACATGCTCTGCTTTGCTTAGGGCTAGATGATGTTGTGTGGTTGTCCCGCATTATTATTTATAGTCTTGTTAGCAAGTGAAGAAACTATCATTCATAACAGCAATGTCTGAATCTGTAAGATCACCGGAAACCACGCGTAGACGACTCAATTGAAATTGAGACAGATGGCACATGATTATGTTGTCACCTTAGTTCACACAAATACAGGAAGTCACCTACTAGATTTTTTTAAATCTTAGAACACATGACCTATATATTATTAACTACCTAAGGCTTTGTTATTATAGTACGTAAGCCCTATATAATTATACTTATTTCTAACAAATCAAGTAATAATGGTTAGCGCATTCCCGTTCTGAGGGAAGGATGCGGGTTCAAGTCCCGGCGATGTAGATTTTTTTTGGGATATATTTTGGTTTTTTAATAAATACCTACTCAGCACACATAATGTCCACTGCTGAGCGTGCCTCCACAAGATGGGATTAATTATATAATACGTTATTAACATCCCTATATCCCATGTTTCGCAAAATAAATGAATTGATGAAAGGATTGTAGTATTTTCTAATACGATAATCTTAGGAAAGTTAATTATGTCCACATTATCGAGGCATCACGTCTGTCCGTCTGTGCGTCCCTCTAATCCTTTCGACAACAGTTGGTCATCCTCGGAGATTGTTATTAGATGTATCGTTCATTCTATTAATTAGGTACCTTCCTCTGACACAAGTTTGGTAGCGTTAGGGTTCTCGAAAAAGGGTTCGTTGTAAAAGTTCTCCGGAGCTTTTTAGGATTTATTTAATTTTACTTCTTCTATACCTCCCATAATTTTATACATACCGTTTATTCTAATGTGTTCGACTGAAAGTACAGAATAATGAAGTAGGTAGAGTTGCTAGAGTAAAATTAGAAACATATTCGTGGCTCTTCCCATTTTTTGAGCGAATCACAATGAGAAACTAGAGAATATTGGTAATAAACACGGCTTAGCCGAACGTGAAATTCCATCTAGTACCTATTAAGTTGCGCATCCCATTTTTAATTACGTTTAGTTTTCACTTAGTTCCAGTGCTTCGTTCGTAGTTCTACTCTTATTTTGCGCCGCTTGCAAGTTTACAGGAGAACAACTAACTCAAGCAAATCAAATCAGAAACTCTTTTTTTCCATAAATACAATACCATAATGTACACTTAGAAAAGGTCAAATTATAAAATTATACACTGACACGGAAATAAAGTGAAATGTTTGATGTTTGCTTCGGTATGTAGACTAAAGTAAAGAAGCGACGAAAAAACATTTAGCCTGTGAGTTATAGTTGGATGACTAATTGTTACCGTGATACGAATAAGTATCTACATAAGTAAGTATAATACTTCATTGTAATTAATTAATCTGAATCTAATTTCGTGTTCAACTGTACGGGCTACCTACGCTATCGCTTTATTATCGGCCGTATACTATCCATTTTCGTAAATACCACACCTCATAAACGAATGCTGTTTATACACATACCCACATCATATATTATTCATATTCATATATTTCATATAACGATACAAAAAATAGAAATCATTATTTATATATAGATAGAAGAAGGCTCTGATGATGACGACTTTGCTCAGTTATCATAGTAAGTTTTCGGTGTTCCCTTACTAAGGCCTCCTAAGTAGAAAGTAAGTTGTATATGGACCATCGGCAGGGCAGGTGGGCACTGCCCATCTCATGTTCCTACCCGTTCGTAGATCAAACAGCACCGGCTGTGTTTGTGCAGCTATTGCGCAATATTACTTGCACACGATATCCACATTACTCATATTAATCCTTGAACACAAATATTGAAGCTTCGGCCAAAGCTGCGTCTCACACGCGGGAGCGTCAGCCGCGCGGCGGACGCTGCAACGGCGCCACGATGAAGCCTTGCGGCACCTACGCGACGCGACCGAGACGCGGGAACAAATCAAATCAAAACAAAAACTCTTTATTTCCATAAATACAAATAAATGTACACTCAGAAAAGGTCAAATTATAAAACTAAACACTGACACGGAAATAAAGTGATATTTTTTTATTTCTGTCGCTGCGTATACTAAAGTAAAGAAGCGACGATGAAAATTTTAGCCTGTTAGTTGTTATTTTTCGAGCTGGAGCAAAACTCGTTTCAAGCTTTTTTATCCTCTAGATAAACTGATATTTTCTAGCAAGCCTTTTTATAACGGATATGTTTGACAATTTGTTTGAATTTATTTATTGACTAGCTGTACCCGCGACTTCGTTCGCGATTGCCTTACCTGCCGACTAATTAAGTTCACATTTAACCATAGTCTCTCATATTATGAAACGCCGCCGTCCAAGAAATCGTGTAGGGTCTACGGGGGATAGCATATTGTCATCTTCAATCCCATTCTTTATCCACACGACTTTTAGCTACGACTCGGCCAGCGTCAGTGTCAAGAAGTGTCCTACTCGTTTGACTTACTCACAGCTGGGGCCCTATTCTGCTATACTAATCGCTTCACTATGACAGGCTATCGTCACAGAATGACACTTTTTGGTATTCCACCTTGGATGAAAGAAATTATTATGAATGCAGATGGAGAGACGCGCG
Organism: Eupithecia subumbrata; assembly: GCA_949316285.1. Lineage (NCBI taxonomy): Eukaryota > Metazoa > Arthropoda > Insecta > Lepidoptera > Geometridae > Eupithecia > Eupithecia subumbrata. The sequence continues at coordinate 904,973 of OX438628.1, read as the reverse complement.
TCAAGTTTGAAACTACATATTAATTTATCTCGCGCGCACTATCTGGAATTTTATTAATCTAAGGATTCTACGTGATGATTCTGCGACGATTCCATTGTCATACTGAAGCAATTGTTTTGCAGAATTGGGCTCCTGATCCATTTGACTGGACTACCGTAATTTTTTTTCGTTAGTAGGTAGGTACAGGTGGCTGTGTACCACAATAAAAAATATTTTTCTGCGGTCCAGTTAGTTTAAGTGGACCACAATAATTAATTAATTTAATTGTTCACGAAGTTTGGTTGGAGTAAGACTCCAACCAAACTTCGCTGGACCAGCTAAACCACCATATTATATCATGTAAGGCAGGAACCTAACTTATTTTTCCAAGACCCACCACCTTAGTAGGTAGGAACCTAACTAATGGGTGCGTCTTGGAAAAATAAATAGATAGGAACTTACCTACCCTTTATCTACTAATTTTTTTCTTGAATCTACAGATTATTTCATAAATCTACTGATTTTCTACTCGACTTTCTACTGATTTAGTCAATCTTGCATCTCTGTTTCTAACAAAAAGAATGCATGAAATCGGACGACGCGTAGACCCGTCGTGATGCGCGGTTAAAGAATTCTACTTTTTCCTCTCTCCCAGGGGAACCTTACTGAATTCCAGGATAAAATGTATTCCATGTCCTTTCTTGTAGTATGAACTCAAAACGTGCCAAGTTACATTCCAACTCATTACCTATGTAGTTTCGGCGTGATGAGCGGTGAAGGAATTTAACTTTCATCCCCTCTGCCAGGGCAACCTTACTGAATTCCGGGATAAAATGTATCTTTCCTCATAGTACGAACTAAAATCACGCCGAGTTGCATTCGAATTCATTAAGTTGTTCTGTCGTGATGCGCGGTTAAAGAATTTTACTTTCATCCTCTCTCCCAGGGGAACCTTACTGAATTCTAGGATAAAATGTAACCCATGTCCTTCCTTGAACTCAAATCGTACTAATTCAGTCCAACTCATTCAGTAGTTTCGGCGTGAACGTGATGCGCAGTGAATAAATTTTACTTTTATCCCCTCTCCCAGGGGAACCTGACTGAATTCCGGGATAAAAAGTATCCTATGTCCTTCCTCGTGGTATGACCTAAAATCGTACCGAGTTTTATTTCAATACCTTAAGTAGTTCCGTCGTGATGCGCAGTTAAAGAATTTTACTTTCATCCCCTCTCCCAGGGAAACCTGACTGAATTCCGGGATAAAAAGTATCCTATGTCCTTCCTCGTAGTATGACCTAAAATCGTGCCGAGTTTCATTTCAATACCTTCAGTAGTTTCGGCGTGATGCGCGTTTAACAAACAGACAGACAGACAGACAGACAGACAGACAGACAGACAGACAGACATGAATGAAAAAAATTGCAGTTTTGGCTTCAGTATCGATAATAGAGTGCCCTCCAAAAAAAATTTTCAAAATATCTTCAATGTACAGAATTGGACCTGTTACAGTTTTATTATAAGTATAGATAATTTTTGCAACTGGAGTTTTGTTGTAGAAGCGTATACATTGCCCTTTAAAAGATACATTTATCTTGTGTAGCCTGGTTGTGAGCACAGCGAGTTTATTCTTATTTCTAGTATTTATATTATGTATGACGCTACTTTTAAATTGATATTTCTATGATTGTACAACAAGTTTTTATAAATATACTAGCTGCTGCCCGCGGCTTCGCCTGCGTAGTTCCCGTTCCCGTGGTAATTCCGGGATAAAACATAGCCTATGTCCGTCTCCTGGTTCTAAGCTGCCTCCCCACCAATTTTCAGCCAAATCAGTTCAGCCGTTCTTGAGTTATAAATAGTGTAACTAACACAACTTTCTTTTATATATATAGATTGACATGTACTGTCATTATGTTTGAACTTTTAAGGGAACAGTTTCGAGATGTTGACGCTATTGCTTCGCGTCCCGCATCCTGCGTGTTTGACGCGTAGGTTTGCCCGACCGAAGCTTATGCCGTCAGGCGGATTAGGAGAAAATCATTTTTTTCTTCTCATTTTGAAAGCCTACGAAAATTCTACGAAATTGAGGAGTAGTCGTGTCAAAATCCATATTATGGTATATTTTCCGGAACTACTGACTATTATTTATAGGTACTTATGTACTATGAGTTCACTAGCACCATTTCTTTCCATTGTTGTAACTTTTGGATATCGGGGCTGGTGACACTTTTAGAATTAAGTCTATATAAGATTACCTATAGTAACAAATTACAACTAGTGTTTACATTCATATCAATTTCCTATAAATTCAATCCGTCACCAGAAGGCAGAGTGCAGAAAATTCTAGCAGCATTGCCACGTTGAATGGCAACGCTAATTCGTTGACCGAAATAGATGCCAATAGTTTGATCAATATTGATTGATCGGAACAACTGTTATTCCGATCAATGTTAAATAATAGTCAATGCTTTTTTGTATATAAGTGTGACTCTTTGTTATCCGAAGAAATAAAAATAAAAGTAAAAATTCTTGGATTATTAATTTTATCGTAATTTCATGAAAGGTACGCCAAGATATGAAATAAATTAGATTTTCAGTCAGAATCTCCTGTTTGTCTAGCTTTCGTAGGCCCGCGTAGCACACTGCACAAAAGGCTACGTCGTAGCAAATCTAGAACTTTCTCAAATTGTTTTATTTCTTTCAGTTTTTTTAGTCCACTGCTGGACGCAGGCCTCCCCTTATAAGCTCCTTATTGGCTTTTATCTCATGGGGGTAAAGCCCATAATCCCCACGCTGGGCATGCGGGTTGGGGATCGCAGTTTTGGTGGTAGAATTGTACTGCAGGGGGCACTGCTGTCCGCCCCCAGTGGATATCCCTTAGTCGCCTCTTATGACACCCGCGGGAAGAGTTGGGGTGGTGCAAATTCTAAGCCGGCACCACACACACAGCCAATTTATAAATGCCTGTTAAATGTCAATTATTTTGTTGTACCTACTTCTAAAACAGTCAGGGTACATTCGGAAAAGTCATCGGAATTTCCTTAACTTTTCGTAAACCAGACAAACATTTTGTATAGTTCAAATTATAAACTACTTTACTAAGAACCAATAAGATCTCAGCAAGCCTCGGCTGCGCGTACGCAAGGCAAAGACAATATTGACAATAGACAAACTGCATCCAACTCTACTTGTCTATACCGCGAGTAGGTATTGGCTCACTGCTTGTCTGTTTGTCTGCGTTGTTTGAACGGTTGGATAATATTATTTTAGACTGTTTTTCGTGGATTTTGAATAAAACTTGGGAGGCCTAACATGTCTTTACAAAGTCGAAGTAAAAAGTTTATGTAATTTTTACTATCTATCTATACTTACGAATAGTAATCTGTACTGACAAAGAAAATTACAATCAAATAATAGAAACATATAAGAACTAGTATTTACAATTGAAACAATTGAGCCAACTGCAGACTGTTGCAAACAATCTACAGGTCCATATCAATACCAGTCGGAAGCGTACCCAAACGATAATTCTATACAAATAAATAGGTTAATACTATGTTCATAATGTCGAAATAACAGATTTATACCTACTAAGTAAGAAACTTACTACAAAATACCTAATTTTGAAATGTCTGTTTGTCGGTTTTTTTTCGTCCAATCTCCGAAACGGCTGAATCGATTTTGACGGGATTTTCACAGGCAATTAGCTGATGTTATAGCAGGTATAGTCACGAAAGATAGGTATTGTGGTTATATTTTTGAATTAGGGTTCCTCGTAAAAAAAATTAAACCAAGTGAATTTGTGAATTCTATGCGGGCAAAGCCGCGGGCACAGCTATTTCATAAAATCACGTAGAGCAAGACGCGGGATAATTTTATAAACTAGTTCTGGATTCACTAAAAATGAAAAGCCGAAAAAACTCGAAGGGAATAAGTTACAGTATTTTCACGTTTACGGGTTTTCTTACGATGGTTTTGCACATAATTTCAAGCGTCGTCTTCCTCCGACTCAGCAAATTAAGTTAAAAAAAAAAACAGAAGTTCGTTCTCTATTTTCAAACATAAAAAATCCTTGGGATTTTCCCAGAACTTTCAAACCATTTCTAAATAGAATAATCTGCCTAACCTCCTTGGTCATTCTAGTCTCAAGTAAAAATAAAAAAACAATCCTCTACCTATATAAGCTTTCATAAATAGAACGTTCGAACTCGGTAGATGAAAGAGCCGCTGTTTGAGCAACGGAGGCTGTAACCCGAGCCGCGACATCGGCAATCCATTACGCTTTGCGCAAATATTGGCCGGGTTGCGTACGATTACGCGTTTTGTTTTATATTTATTTATTCTGGCAGCACGCTGTGGGCTTTTGTAATATTGTGAAATGTGTAGAGATCTTGCTATTAAGTTCTTTGTTAAATTCGGAATTTAATTTGGATAAGAAAATTTGATTTACATGCTGATGTGTGTTTATATTGGTCGTAAGAATTAAAGACCCCTTCGATTTAACCCGTAGAGAGAGGAAGGGTAGCAGCTTTCTTCTTTGTATCTTAACACCTCCACTGCGATCACGAAACCGCCAAGCATGGTGATAATATTTTCTGGCAAAACGCCCTTGTTTGGGGCGAGGCATGATCAGCCAGTGGACGAAGGAGCCTATAAGCAAACTAAGCAATGGCTTAGGGCATCAGATGAGTTGAGAGGCACCAGAAACAGAAAAAAAATTTGCTGGCACATGAAAGAAAGGTAAAGGCTGTTTGAAAATCCGCGCGTTTTAAATTGACTAGAACTCTCAAACTTTTTTAGTGACGGAATCCTTTCGGACGTCGAAATATTTGACGAGTTACCTAGTTGCCTTAATAAATAAAAAAATGGAGAGTGGAGCGACCCTCGAAAATTTTAAACACTTTTTAGCGACTCTTGAGAAATTTGAGAGAGAAAAAGAAGAAAAGACGATATAAAAACGGCAAGCGGAGCGACCATCGAAAATTTTAAAGACTTAGTGACGATAGGAAAAATTGTGGAAGAAATGCCCGTACATATAAAATAGGCGAGCGGGGTCTCGAAATTTTCACAGATTTTTAGTGATGTTTGGAAAATTTGTGAGAGAAAAGGAAATGAAAAATATTTTTAAGGCGCCTCCGGCGTCTTCCGCATTGAATCGGTTAAATTATGGATAGGGAGCCCCACAGGCGTGGATTGCTTAGGGCATCAAGTCTTAATCCGGTACTGCTGATGAGAAGTGTTTATAAGATCATTAAACTAAAAATGATAGCAAAATAAACTTTTACTTCACTTATAGGTCTAACTCAAGCTTTAAAAAAAATCAGAATTTTTTTCCTATTTCAACGCGCACGATTATAAAGTTAGCTATTCACACGAAACCTATGTATTAGCATAAGCTCTCAGCATGCGAACAACGCGGTTCACCATCCCTCTATGTAGGCACAGGACTACAATGCGGGTGGTAATCCATAACGTCCCGAATTAAGCATAATTCAATCAATTCAATTGTCCAACACCATGTACTCAGCGTCAACGCCCTACCGAGAAAAAAATAACATTCGAATTTCAAACAATTGACAGTAAACTGACAGCTAGGGGAGCGGGAACCGACGCGATTGGTCGGAATTGGACAATACGGCAGATGCGCTCTATATTTTTTTATTCCTTTTTATTCTTACACCGCCATGTTTGCTCAAATTCTTTACCGAAAAATGGGCGGAATAAAAAACACAGTAGACAAAGATGTTTAAATTCACCGGTGAGAGTTGACAAGAGATGTGAGAGATTAATTAGTCATACAATTACAAAGCGGAACAACACGAAATTCAGTTGACACAAAGAATTCCAAGTTTTTATAATTATCGCGATCGAAATGATGCATCGTTATTCAAATTCTAAAATTAGTTTGAAGTAGCGGAATGTATTTAAATTTCCATTTTAGGCAGTCGAAGCAGAAGATATTATACAAATTATGCGTTTATTATAAGTGAATGTGACTGAAACATTCATAATTATTTTTAACATTTTCATAGCGCTGTCTTACTTTGGCACCTAATTATAGTTTTACATTTATTAAGAATTTTTTGTCAAACAGCAGGGCAAACTCGTAAAATGAAAACCTCTATTTACGAAATCGAATGATACATTAACCTACCATCAACTAAAATGCTTACAAATCCATCTGCCAAAATTACCATAAAGCAAACACTCGAAAGGTGAAAATTACCCGATGTGTGTTAACATTGTTTTCAATATGCGATGATAAGTGTCTGTATCGGCCCCGAATTGAATGGCAATGCAAACAGGCGAGCCGATACAGGGGAACAGGGGTTCAGCTCGTTAATCCGCGGCTACTGTAATATCTGATACTGGCAACCGATAGGGTAGGAGTCACGATGAATTAGGTACTCTAAAAAAAATTTACACCCAAACACTCAAACTCAGAACAAAACTGAATATCAAACGACTGAAAATTTACTTCACTTCGAAATCCAAATCTATTATCTAACCATTTTGAACCTGGCTGAAAATACTAATGAACCAAACTTTCAAAAACCTACTAAATCCAGATACCTAAACTTCTATTTAAATAAAACAAAAGTAATAAAATCTGTTATAGTGAAGTTCTGAGGTTAAAAGTTAAATGAATCCAGCGGAATTGAGGATTTTATCCTTCTTAGGGTTTCAAACCTTCTTAGGGTGTTGTGAAGCCGTTTAAAATAGCTAGTGCTATAGTGAGTTCTTACCTACTGATTTTCTATAGTTGTAGTGGTAGGAGTGGTTTATTTTAAAAACGGTATTTAAAGCAGCTCTTTGTGGCCTGGGATTTTTTTTTACTTGTCCAGAAAACACAACGTGCCTTTATCACAGCTTGTCGAAAGTAAAAATGGTTCTTTCCAAAAATAAAATGAACGATATTTTTCCACGAAATTCGGAAAACCTATTCAGCCATATCTGTATTAGATTATTAACGCGAATGGAGAATATTTTTTGCCTCCGGAATACCGATCCGTCATTTGCTGTCGTGCCGGCATAATGCACGTTGCCAGTACGAAATTATTAACGTAAGAGGGTGGCAACACTGTGAGAATAACATACCGGAATAAAATGAAACTGGAAATTAAGCTAGCTAGAGAAAGAAATAAGTACCTATGTATTCATAGATAGTACTATTTACCATACCAATTTTTATAAAAAAATTATGACTTATGCATGATTATGAGTGAATTATAACTAACTAGACAAACTATCAAAACCCTTAATTTTATAACTTTTGAAATTGCCTTGGTTATAAAACTAAAACGCCTATAATTTTGCCGAAATATTGGAAACTACCACCACCTATGCTAATAACGTATATGTATGCAATGAAGAAATCTGAAATCTGAATTATTGGAAACAGAATTACATTATAATAATTATATCATGTTAGGAGCGCTTTTACCTCTACTAAGTATTTCAACAAACCTGCATTAAGTAAGTCGTGTTTTTTAAAAAATATCGAGAAAAGAAAAGAACATAGGTAAGTACCTATCATTTATGTTACCCCAAAAAATTGTGGAAATACAATACAAGGAAATAGTGCTCACATATAGAGGAAGTATAACACATTATAATCGGAAAACTAGCAGAAATCCATTTTTCAGCCAAATATAGGCTTGAAATTTCGCAAAACGCAAGTACCTTACCTACCTAATCTTTTAATTTCCCCATGGTTTCCTGCGCAGTGTTGCCAGTTTCCCTCGGATTACCATACGAATTATTATTCAAAGCACTCGGAACACTCCACTCTACGACCCTACTCACCATATTTGCTCAGCATATTTACGCAATTTTAGACATCAACGCGCTCAATAAAAAGGGACACTTTTTGTTGAGGCTTCCTGCTTTTATGGGAAGGTAAGTAATACGGTGGGTATTACTTACCTAATTTTAACGTAATTTTATTAAAGCTGAATTTTAATTCATGTCAAGAGATCAATTTAATTAAACCCTAGTGTACAGAAGTAGGTACTTGAGTGACCTATTATAGAATGAATGAGTGAACCTTTTATTGTAACCTAGAAACAAAATAATTAAAATAGAATTCTAAAATATACACAGTACAATATCTCTGAAAGCGATTTCTCCCAGTCAACCTTGGGATAGAAGTTCAAAAGAAACGCAGTCTTACCTTTTGCATAGAAAAGGAGTAACTATTAATACTTCATTGATAATGATAAAGGTGCTTTAGACTTTGAAGGAGAGGTTTACCTGCGGAGGTTACTTCCCATTTGGACAACTTTCTATTTCGTAGCTCTTATTATTGACTAAACAAAGCAGGTAGGTTTATGTTAGTAGGTTGGGAACCTACATGTATTATATTTTCTGCCGAATTGATATTCTACATGACCGAAGTTACTATCGCTGCCAGTCTGGCATTACGTGCATCCAAAAATCTTAAAAGGAGTCATAACTGCAGTAAATTGACCGGAGGAAGCAGGAGCCGGAGGTTGGAGGAAGGTGGTGACCGTCATGGAGTACTTCCGTGTCCCCGGTTGCCAGACATATTAGAACTTGTAGGTTTAAGTTGTCAGTAAGTAGGTGTCTACTGAGGTAAGTGTGTTATTGCAGTCAGTTGTTGAATCATAGAAAATCAATCCATGATTCAAGCTGCAACTGAATTTGAAAAACCTCACATCTAAATCCAAACCATCCAACGTCCCGTAAAATGTCGTGGAAATAAATATAAAAGCAGAAACAACAAGTCCTCCGGGTCCGGGAGGCGATCAATCGTGCGGAGTGACGTTTCCCTGGACACTGGACCGGGGGAGGGGATAAATAAATTGTACTAATACATAACGGTACGTAGGTAGGTACATATGTGTACTATTGTAGAGACAATAGTTGGGGATTTTCATCGAGATCTTTCGTTCAGTAAAATGCAGTAAGATCGCATATACCTACATACATACTATAAATTGACAGTATTTAGGAGAGGGAGAAATAAATAGTAGGTATTAACACATATCGGTATATTATTACAATTTTCTTGTAGAGGTGTTGATTTGCGGCGTCTTTTGGAGAGTAGTCGGCCGTAGCAATTTAGTTGATCGATTTCTCTAAAACATGTAATGTTCTCGAAAATTAACAATTGTAACCAAACTGCCGTTGTTATTGAAAGTCAGTGGGCGTTCAAAAGGTGTACGCAGAAAAATTGTCTGGGTCACAAATGCTCTAGGCAACTCTATCGTTGCTTGGCTTATTGATCGATCCAGGTGAGGTTAAAAATAAAACGTCAAGTGCGAGTTGACTCGCGCACCGAGGGTTCCGTATAATTATAAGACCTTGCTTCTTGCCAAATTTTATAATTCTCGGTCAACGGGAAGTACCCTATAGGTTTTGGTCCATGGCGATAATCAAAAATAATTTTTATTGTAAATAATTATAAATTTACGGTTTTCGGAATTTTCCTTTTACTTGTGCTATTAAGACATAGTTTCTTGCAAAATTTCATGATTCTAAGTCAACGGCAAGTACCATATAGGTTATGTGCGCGAGTTGAAATTCACATCAATACTCAACGTATTTGATGTGAATTTCAACTCAATATCTCCACGCGTTCCTAAAAAAGGGGGTTGACAGACAGACAGACGCTCAACAAAGTGATCCCATAAGGGTTCCTTTGAGGAACATTACCCTAAAAACTGATACGAAAGTAGTCGCAAATCCTAGGTTTAAACCCATTTCATCATTAGTCAGTGCAGAATACCTCGTACGAGAAACCTTTGAAGATATTTTATTTGTGGCCTTTGAGTGTTTTTGTCAGCGCTTCGTAGGTACTCTATACATGGTATTTTATACAATTTATACGTATATGTTTGTTACATTATATACTAAAGTATATAATAATATAATAAATGTGTATAGGTACTTATGTACGTAAATATAATTATTCTGAGGCGCTACGCGATCACACACATTTCTTGACATGCTTAGGTTCGTCATGACCTGCCCAATACAACGATCTAGCCACAATACAATCTGAAACCTCGAGTTTATCGATATCTTTCAAAACATATGATGACCGAAGATAGGACGAAGGCCAGCGATAATACGCAAGAATTGTGTGCATTTAACGAATTTAATACAATGTTCAAATCAAATCCGTGATAAGAACAGGTTTGGAATGATACGATATCTTACATCCACACACGTATCTAGGTATCTACTAAACAAAGAAGCACTTTTAAACTATCATGGTTATAAACCGAAACATAGGAAAACTCAAAATATTAACTACAATTTTTTACAAGCTTTTATTTAACCTGCGCTGTATGTAACTATGTTTGTACGGGGGGAATCTTGCAACTCAATTTCGAAGTAGGTAGATATCTTCATGTGATTGAGCTCAAATTTTGTGTACATGTTTAGTTTGGATGACAATGCATTAAAAGCTTGTTTTTAAAAAAGGTTTTTTAAAATGTTAAAACTGATTTATAATCAGTAATCCAGTGTAGGTAAGTAACTACTAATTATATCGGTTACTTAATGTCTGCTTTAAACTTAGAAAATGGTGTCAATTCTTATGTCGCCAAAAGTAAAATAAAGTAATTAGATACTATTAAAAATGATGCCATCCTTTCAAACACCAAAACTCCGATTGAAGATCCATATTTAAATATCCATATTTTTTTCCAGAATTGAAAACAGATTCTCCGATACAGCATGTATCAGAGAATCGCCATGTTTAAGTATTAAAAAGATACGTAGAGGAATAGCGCGATTACCTATTGTCTGATAGTGTTTCAGGGATTTTAGAAGGTATGAAATAGATTAAGAATTGTATGTATATTTGTCAAAAAACAAAACTATAAAAGTGAGAGAGCACATTTAAATGAAATTGCTTGGAATCATATAACGCTCAGCATGAGACAAGAAATGAAAAGAAGATAAAACTGCAAATAGAAAATTTACCTTCACATTATCTAAGAAGGAGGTTGTATAATCCGTGACGTGAAGATTTACGCAGATTTAGGAGGAATAACATTTACCCTGATAACAAAGGATTGCCTAAATATTAGCCATATTTGTACGTAGCAGCCACTCTGTTTACAACACAAGATACTCGTACGTACACTACACTCTGTTATCAATCACCTTATCTATCTTAAATTTAGATTATAATATCGTCTTTGTTCTTTACTTGGATTTTCTGAATCTTAGGCCCGTAATAAGAAAGCTTGCTCAGTCGTGAGTGACGCTTTTTAACCCCCGACGTAAAAAGAGAGGGGTGTTATAAGTTTTACGTGTCTGTCTGTGTATCTGTGTATCTATCTGTGGTATCGTAGCTCCCAAGCGGATGAACCGATTTTCGTTTAGTTTTTTGTGTTATAGATACTTTAATCCCCAGTGTTCTTAGCCATGTTTCAAGAAAATCTGACAGGGGGTTTTTTTTAATTTTAAATTTTGTTCTTGTCTATGGCATAAGCATTACTCATGTATATATCTATGACTGAGCAAGCCATAGCTTAAGACGTCTAGCTGAAGATAGGGCGCTTTGTCACTCATTACGGAAGGCCTATGTCCAGTAGTGGGCTTATATAGGCTGATGATGATGTTGAAATATCTTTAGCTTAGAAACCGACTTTTTAAATATACCTAATACCTCGATTATTTCTTAAATGATGCCTCGGTACACCCTGTAAGCTATCAAAAACCAGCCTTGTTTTCAAAAACAAGCAACGTTTTTGAATTTGCTTTCTTGCAGATTAAAAATTGTAACGTACACTACACAGACCATTCGCCACCATTTGGTCTCATTTTACCCAATGAGTCTGGGTGAATTTTTGAGATCGATTTACACGTCACCGTTTTTTTTCCAGGCACCATGATCCTGCGCTAGCCACGGTTTTTCCGTCATCGTCAACCAACTGTATCATGTTTTATGGTTATGGCCGACGCCGACGCTTATTTTCACCAATTTTTATCCGGCCTTATAAATAATAAATAAATAAATAAATAATGCTGGACAATTCACACAGCATTATCTAGCCCCAAGCTAAGCAGAGCTTGTGTTAAGGGTACTAGATAACTGTTAAACTTAATACAATACACTACATAGATAGATATTTTTAATAATGAAGTTGACATGACAAAATTTTTAGGACTTACTATTGACAAAAAACTTAACTGGAAATCTCATTTGGAAAATTTGTGTAAAAAAATTAATAGCTTAGCTTATGTCCTGTTTAAAATATCTAGAATTGTTAATTTAGATACCCTGTTAACAGCGTACCATGGATTAATTGCGTCTAACATTCGTTATGGTATACTTTTTTGGGGAAACTCTACTGATATTGAAAAAATTTTCAAATATCAAAAGCGATGCATAAGGGCCATGTTTAGCCTGAAAGTAACCGACTCGTGTAAACCATTTTTCTTTCAGCATAATATTTTGACGATTCCTGCGCTGTATATATTTGAAACGGTGATGTTTGTCAAAAATAACCCAGATTTGTTTCAACAGCTCTCTGATGCCGTGGTTCGCAATAGGCGAGACAAACATAGAGTTGTTACTCGCAACTCCAAAACGACCTTAATGCGTAAAAGTATATTCTGCTCAGCACCATTCGCCTATAATAAACTGCCAGAGTCTATAAGAGAATTACCTTGTGCGTTGTTTCGGAGGAAGGTGAAAGAACTCTTGACAAATAAATGCTATTACTCCTTTCATGAATTTATGACGGATAAATTGTAGGTAGATAACGTTGACACTGTATTATTATTATTTCTTATATGTCTGTGAATTTTATGTATTATTTTCTTTAGAATTGTATAAGCATTTATTTTATATTTTAAATTTTAAGACATTGCACGCCCAATAGGGCAGAATACATTGTGACATGCTATTACATTATAATTACAACTTTTATAACATGTATTTCATGCAATAAATAAATTTGATTTGATTTGATTTGATTTGATTTTTTTTTATTATACATAGAAAACACCCAGACCAACGGAACAAATTTCTGCAGATCGTACACAAATTTGTTCCATGGCGGGAATTGAACCCGCAACCTCCTTCGTCGCAGGCGGACCTTCGCCCGCTGCGCCACGGAGGCCGTTATGATATTTTTTTTTGTAAAAATAGTTCATTTTCGTTCATTTACTTAAAATTAATTTGACTTAGTACGACTTATTAACTTTACGCAATTTTACTTGATAAAACGTCACAATGAATCAGAAACTAGCTGTCATACTCTTTAGTATTCGGAAATTACAAAAAATCCAGATTTTGTAACTCGATAGTACTGATAATTTTGCAAGTATCGCCAATCTTGGCGATAAGAACTACCTGCACGCTGTTCGCAGATTAGATTATCGATATTCACGCTTGACGGCGCCAATTATAAAAAAACACTCTTTCCATGCAAAAAACCAGCTTGAGAAAATTCACTTTAGGAAACTCACCCTTTACTGTGACTTAAATTCAGAAACGCACAAGCATTTGCTTAAAAAGTCCTCTATTTTGCGTAATTTTTTCAACGATTCCCAACAAATGGTCAAGCGCACAATGAAGTCATCACTGACGTTTCCCGGCGGCCATTTTATGCAGCTGCGGCATCGATAAAGCTCCACAATCGATCATTCGGACGTGTCCCACCACTGGCTGTTTGGCGTTCGGTAATTTATTATATTTGGTGTGTGCTTCCGGACGGACAGTCAACACTCAATAAATCAATTATTTATTAACATCTTAACTGCGATAGTGAGACACGTGGGTAGAGGTGGATAAATATGAGCTTCCTTGGCTCAGGGACTGATAAGGCAGAACTCGACGCCACCACTCTAAAGCTAAGATATAATTATTATAAGCTAGTGAATGCGCGCGCGTTGGATCGCTTTGTATCCGATATTTAAATTATTTAGTCTAGGTAGAGCCTTAGTAGCAGAATGTTAGAGTGACGGAAAATGCAATTTTGCCTAAAGTAGGTACTAGATATTTTTTGAGCAAAGATGGTTGTGTCACAGGGAATAAACGTAAAGTTCGCTTCAATAATATGTTCAGTTGTTGGGTATCTTAGTTTCAGCATTCAGAAAAAACAAATACCTTTTCCCCTTTAAAATATTACTTCGTCAACTCAGATCATTTAATCATTTCCATGTTATCGGAACCCAATTTTGTTTTCATTGTTGTTACAAAGACGTTATATTCGTTCAAGTTTGTCATTGTCGCGAAAAAATCAAGGTATCTTGGATTGAAGCAAATAATTGCCCAGCTATTCCCAAACCCTTGTGCGTCACGTAGGTAAGGTAAGGTACCTACAATATTGACAGTGCTGCGATTACGGGTAATCAGTCGACCGATAGCCCGGTTCAATCTCTGACGACGGCTCGTCTTACAGCGATCTGTACTTAGTGCACTTCATATAGATATATGGCTACCGGATAGCAGAATGGAATCAGCCCGTTTGTAGAATGACTAGGCGGATAACAAAACGGCACATTTCAGATGAAAACAAGATTGAGAAAAAAATTACGATGAAAAAAGTCATGAAAGTGCACTGTGTCGCACATAATTTGGTCTAGATCTCAGTAACCCTGCGGTCTATTGAAATTACTAATGTTTGATTCGTCGGTTATTACTGATTATTTGGTCCCTTGAATCAGTTTTTTTCAAAAGTTGCGTAGTTTTCTTGTAAATACACAATAACTAATTTAATTTTGAGGATTACGCCGTTCCAGAAATGTATGCTTTGTACCGCTCCTATGCCTATACTTTTCAGAAAATGGCGCACATATTATGTCCCCTTAAGCTATTTCGTCGAATGAAATGAAATAGGTTTTCCCACCAAATAGCGTTTGTTTTGAAATCCGTCTAGGCATTCTACAGACAGGCTGATTCTACGATCCGGCGGCGACAGATACACGGGCGATAGCTATCTACGCGATTTTGTGGAGATTTCAAGACATTTTTACAGGGTCGTTTCCCGTGAGCGTTTGAATGGCAGGTCCACTTTGAGCTGCACAAGGAATACCATAAATATCAAATGCTAATAAAGTTGCTGGTTTCAAAAAGTAGATTAGAATCAATCTATTATTTGATAAAATAAAATAATTCCACCGGTACAGTGTCAAAGATACCTTATATCTACACAAGGTTTAGATAAAGCAACAAAACAACAAAAAATATTTGTTTATTTATAAAAATCTAACAAATGACTCAATTATGACCGGTACAATGCAGACAAAAACGTTGTAGACTTTACGCAACGTTTAGATAAACCATAAATAGCACATTCTTCGGCCAGAATTCTTCCTTAGTGAAGGTCGAAATATTTTCAGTTGGAATACGCACCACAAATCACTATAGTTTTTATAATAAATTCTAGACAATCACTCTTATTTTACGGCGAACTAAAAATCATGGTATATTTTATTTTATTTAAAAACAAATAATTATATTGTATATTTTAAACGCAGTATCGTCTAACTGAAAAGTAAGCAGAGTTTGTGTTATAGTACCACCATAGCGAAAACAATTACAATTACGTACTTTGAATCATCAAGATAATATTTCAAATTTATTTATAACCAGCTAACGTATTTTCGGTATAGTTAGCATATTATCGAAGTTAGCTGTGTGGTACCTCCCCAACTCTTCCCGCGGGTGTCGTAAGAGGCGACTAAGAGATATCTACCGGGGGCGGGCAGCAGCGCCCCTGCAGAACAATTCTACCATAAAACTGTGATCCCCAACCCGCATGCCCAGCGTGGAGATTATGGGCATTACCCAATGTGATAAAAGCTAATAAGGTGCTTATCAGGGGTACGCTTGCGTCCAGCAGTGGACCAATACAGGCTGTTGAGGTTGAGGTTGAGGAATCTAAGTTATGCTATGTTCTTCGTAATCGTATGGCGTACATTTGTACGCCAAATTTCATCTCGATCTGTTCAGTAGTTATGTAGATCTTAGGTAACAAAATAAGATTGACATTGCACAAACTTTCGGCTTTATAATATTAGCAGGAAATGATAAGTAAGATTGCACTTTTGTTACAAAAGGGTTTATGATTTTTTTTCAAGGGATGATATCAATGTTCAGGGATGGCTGAATTAAGCAAAGTAGGTAGGTAAGTAATGTGTGGTTCCGAAAGATAAAGTTTCCATTGATTTGTTAGTGGACCCTGTAATCTGTGATTACCAATCTTGCTGATTGTAAACTTTTAATCCGTTTGACGTAAACGAAAAAACCACTGATTGTGTTGTTTACTTTATTGGTTAATTCTTTATTCACAAAGAAAATTGCAATAAAATCATAGAAATAAATTAGAACTAGTAGATATTTACAATTGAAACAATTGAGCTAATAATAATCCATATCAATACCAGTCGGAAGCGTCCCACTGTTCAAACTAGTCACTTTATTGTAAAAAAACGAGTTAAGTTAACATAGAAAAGTTTACTTATTCCGAAAAAAACATACCGTTTTTATGGACGTAAAGTATATCCCTTGACTGGCCTTTTCACAAAACTCTACCTATGACATATAATCAAACTGTATTTATAGATTAGATGATTAGATCTGTTGATGTTTGTATCCTCTTCCCGCTAAACCTACAAACTCCTAAACCGATCGGGGTGAAATTTTGCATAGATGTAGTTAGCTAGCAGATACTAAATAGTTTCCCTCTAAGTGATTCGTCCACAGACGTGAAGACCCACAAAAGGCCCATTACCTACTATCACCTGTTGCTTATAGCCCACCGATGAAATATTCATCATCCCACGCGTGGGTACTTAATACCCACTCGTTATCTGAACACGGTACAATGGACCTTATCAGAATGTCCCAATCGTGGGCTAAATGTGGGTTTAGGTTAGAAAGCGGCTTTGATTAATCTTGGATTAGGCAGTAGATTATAGATTAAATAGTTTGTTCATAATGATTCTATGACATAATTTATGATTCAATTTTTTTTTATCATGTTTTGATTAAAATATTTATCGTGGGTAGCAAATGGTTTAAAATGGTCGCAATAATATTTTTGTTAATTGCAGAATGCAGAAAATACAAAAAACTAGAAAATATTGAATTTCCCGCGCAACCGATGACGATCAGCCTGAAGTTAAAAAAGCTCGGCGAGCATCAACTACCAGTTTTGTAAACGAAACATTTCTTTGTTTGGTTAATCTGATCATTAGTATTAGCGTTTTTTTTTAATTTAAACTGATACAAATATTTAAGAACCACAAAACAGAAATACGAATCATTATACTTATAGGGCTCCAAATAAGTCCACTCGGGCTGTCAATCGCACCGAGGACCGCACCGCCGCCACCGCCGCCGTCGGTCCAGCCACCCACGGTACTAGATAATAATTGAGAAAGTTGCTGAACATTCTCACATCATACTTTCCTATAGATAAAGATACATTATTCTATCGGAGAAGACTTCCATAGGCTCGACGACCACAGTGGCGCAGCGGGTGAAGCACAAACTACATAGGGATACACGTATCCCTATAGTGGGGTGAAGCCCCGCCTGCGACGCGCTTCGGGGCCCATTCCCGCCTCGGGACAAATGTTTGTAGGATATGCATCTATTTTTTCCGGGTGTTCTGAATGTTTTACTGGTACAATAAAAAATTTCAATCCATTCTCGATACATAGGGTTATTGGTAATTCACTGACACTGCGTGAACTGCTGATTCTGCCCATCGTTACGAACCTCCTAAATTGGCATCAGCCTGGCTGAGGAGGCAGCCGAACACTCACATACCCACTGATAATTCAGGGCAGAGCCGGTTTTAGGTTTAGTTTAAAAGAAAACCCCCATAATGAACGATTTTTGAATGGAGAGGGGTACATACTAATATCATTCCCTTTCCACCAATATTAAGAATTTAGACCTGACGTCTTCACGAACGACGTGTTCGTGATGATGGGCAGAACCTGCCGTTCACATAGTGTCAGTGAATTACCAATAACCCTGTATACTTTATTGACAAAGCAAATTAAAATCATATAATAGAAATAAATTAGAACTAGTATATTACTATTACGGTTCTGGTTCCGTCGATAATGAGCTTTCTCATTGTCATAGGAACAGAAATCGTGTTATAAGTAATAAAAAATTGAGCTAACTGCTATCTGTTCTTTCTCTATATTACTAAAGTATATCGTCATAAGTTATCTATGGAGTAAGTCATCTAGTAGCCATAACACAAGCTCTGCTGAGCTTGAGGCTAGGCTATTTTGCGCATGTGAATGCTGTGCTAATTCACATGCACAAAATAGTTATTTGATAAACAAGAGTGCAAAGTTGCTTTTTAACCGCGTGCTCAATTTTGATGACCGAGCAAGCGAAGGATTCTAAAATTGAATCACGAGCGCAGCAAGTGATTAAAAATTAGAATTCTGAGCGTTAGCGAGGGAGAGCACGAGGTAAAAAATCTTTGCACTCGATTGCAACACGTAACTTTTCATCCCACCTCAGCGAGGAAATTACCTCGAATAAAAAGTACACCAAGAAGGTTCCGAGTCTGAGTTTTTAACAAATTAAAAAAGGTTGTATGCTATATTCGGCACCATGGAGGTTGAAGTAAATAGGTTTTGAATCACAAACGTAGTGCACACGATGTTCTAAATTCAATTTTACTTTATCCTCTAGCGGATAAAAACGGCTTTTGCACTCAGATATCGAAGAGCAAAAATACTCTTTCCGAGATGGGGGGATGAAGAAGGCTTTGACTAAGGTTTAACCTAATCGCAGAGTTTAACGAACCAAAAACACCAAAGGAGACGAAAGAATCGATGAAAACATTCGTTTTACTGTATGCTGTAAGCACGGTATGAACAAGCGAAATATTATAGAATACTTACGACAAATTGTTTTAATATATTTTATTCCTGTGTTAAAGTAAATTATGTTGTTTATTTTTGCTATTTTATTTTCTAATGAACTAGATAATTATATTCAGCCTCAAAATTATTGTAATTAGTGAAAGACTTTCTGGTTTTTGAACCTAGTACCCAAATAATAATAAATTTAAAAAAAGTCGTAAGCACCACGAATGTTTGCAAGACGATGTCTTTAGAATCTAGGTCACCACTTTTGACGTTCACTACGGACGTGCCTTCCCCAAACATTATTTGTCAGATATGGTTACATGAGTGAATTTCATCAACATTGTCCATACAGAGACCAACAATACGACGACCTTTGTGGCGCAGAGGGCGAAGGTCCGCCTGCAACGCAGGAAGTTGCGGGTTCGATTCCCGCCTCGGAACAAATATTTGTACGATCCGCAGTATATGTTCAGAGTGTTCTGGATGTTTTTCTATGTATAATAAAAAATATCTATCTATGTAGGTATTGTGTTTAGTATATCAGCTATCTAGTACCCATAACACAAGCTTAGCTTGGTGCTAGATGTTGCTGTGTGAATTGTCCAGCATTATTTATTTATTTAGTAGGTTCCGGGCGTACGACCTTTCTTTATCCGTGGGCTATTTTAAGAGTTCATTAATTTCTACTCTTATAATGACGTCAATGTCGTGTTAACCACAAACGTAACCAGCAAATGAGTTAAAGCTTACAATCGATGCTGTTACAAGAGTGACCTTTCCACCCCCAAGGTACCCCCTGGGGGGTGAACCTTTGATCTAACTATGTAAATCTAATATTTTCTGTAAGAAATTTCCCTACTTTATAGAAGTGATGTTTTATATGTGAAAGTATGTTTGTCTGTCGCTCTATCACATTTCTCGACTACCGTTGCACGGATCTAATAAGGAGATTGATACCTATACACTAGCCAAACTCGATGTAGAATTCTTTTATCATCCAAGTTCCAACACAAACTAGGTTCGTAGTTAACCCGCTTACATTCATAATGAATTCGATGTAGAATGTTTGTAAACAAACCACGACACAAATAAACCTGCTTGGAGTCGTGTTTCAGATATAATTGTAAGCAATATTTATTGAAGGAAGGATCTTAAATCGACCGGTAATGTAAATTGCGTATAAAAAACCGCGTGTTGTTGTACCACCGTAGTTTGTTTACAAACATTCTACATCGAGTTTGGCTTATGTATATTACATTTGTGTTCTGTCGAAAGTTTATCGAACTTTCGTAGTTCGCCAGAAGGGCAGAGAGTGCTTTTTATTCAGGTAAAATGCGCAGGCAGCGTGCGGCGCCGCAGGCAAAAACTAGTGTTTATTATCAACACTAGCTTTTACCTGTGTCTTTCACTGGGCAGCCTCGGCGGAGCGACCCGGAGGCGCGCCGCCGTGTACCCCAAGGAGCTGCAGAATAGTCGTCAATGAAAGTGCTTAACACTGACCATTCCGGGTTAGGGTACATCTCGTCCGAATCTAAAACTCGGCCGCGTACGAGATGTCCACTTCACTTTTTAGGAGGGGTACATCGCGTCGGAATCTAAAGTTTAGATTCGGACGATTTGTACCCTCAACCAAAGTGAAGGGGACAACTCGTCCGAATCTTGTCGTTTTTTTTCAAGGGTTAGATAAACAATGTGTATTTTCGAACCTTGATCAAATGAAATGTGCGGATACACGACATAAATTTATCGATAAATTTTTGTCGTGTATCCGCACATTTCGTACACACATTGTATACACATAGTATAGATAGATAGAAAACACTTTATTATACCACACAAATACAGGAAACAATACAAAGAAAATGCTTCGAAAAAAGGAAGTATAAAGGGCGGCCTTATCGCTAAGAGCGATCTCTTCCAGGCAACCTTGAGATGGACTGGAAATGAAAGAACAAAATAGACGGTGGCACTGAATAAAGGGGTTCTGTATTGAAATGTTTTATATAAACATCTACCCACAAATGCTCCACCCCCTCCCAAACCTTTCAGACCTCCTTTGTATAAAACTTGTGTAAATCACAATTTCTGTAGGAATTATGATTTCATAGAGTAATTACATGATTTTCCGTGAGCTGAGAGTCTGAAGGGGTTATTAGGTACAGTGGAACCCAGCGTGCAAGTCACCTGCATTAGAAACAAGGAGTGGTGTAAGTGAAGAACGGAAGGCAAGAACCTTGCTGATGGGCAAATAAATGTCCATTAGAGACCGCACTTTTTCGGTCAATAGATTCGGATGAGGCGTCCTCACCCGCTGTCGCTGATCTCCAATCCGTAGTCTCACTAAATCACCCCGTCCCAACTCTGTCCATCCATACAATACCTCCAAAATCGTCAAACTTCCTCTCTACCTCCCTTTATCTTTTCCTATCTCCTACTAATCTGTCCTTCTCCCTCGCCTATTCCTCGCACCAGGCGCTTCCAGTAAACTGATTACGGGCTAGTCCTCAAAAAGTACCAGACCTATCTTTTAACATCTATCTACCATTCTATCCTTTCATCTGATGGTACTGCTATCTCACCAGACCTATCTCTTAACGACTAATATTCCCTTCTATCCCTTCGTCTGATGGAACCACTATCTCACCAGACGTAACTCTTAAAATTTCAATCTTCCCTTCTATCCTTTCGTCTGATGAAACCACTATCTTACCAGATCTATTTCAAACCGTCTTTATATTCCTTTCCATTACTTAGATAGATAAACATTTATTTCTTCGACTGATGGTAACCCCAGACCTATCTCCTACCGTCTATCTGACCTTATAACCTTTCGTCTGAGGTTCTTCTATCTCACCAGACCTATCTCCCACCGTCTAACCTGCTTTTACCTTATCCCTCGCACCAGCTGTGTCCAGTAAACCGATTAAGGGCCAGTCCAGCTATCGCGCGATCAGCACGCAAGGTGGAGCCCTCACGTGACGCCGCGGCCGCTTGCCGATACCTTTGTACTGGTAATGACCCCGTGACTCTACGTCGATGCTGCTTTATGGCTGTTTGATCAACTTTCTTGGCCGTAAGTTAAGTAACATGATAGAAATTGTAGAAATTGAGGAGTTTTGGTATATATTGATGCGCACTTTAGTTCGTTGAAACTTTCCTGCAGAACAATATCTACTAGCTATTGTCTCATTAACTCTTGCACTAACATTTAGTCCAGGACCGGCTGCAGCTTTAGCGAGTCAAGTCGAGACTCACCATGTGTCGGTCAACATTGATGAACAATTAACTGAACCATACGATTTCGGTTCCTAGTATCCCAGTTGAAGGAAGCATGAGTACCTCAGATTTGTTCACTGCTAAAAACAGGAATTTAATCAGATGATGTTTTTAAGGGAATAGATTACGAAAAGATTACGATAGATTTTCTACATTTGTTTAAATTGGATTTGAGGATCGTTTCTCCATTGATTTAGCTTCTTACCTATCCACAATCAAACCCTAAAAAACCAACTTTACCAAACCCAACAATAAGTCACAAAATCGCAGAAAATATTCGAAGTTAAGCGACAGCTTCCAACGACAATACCTATCCTTTACAAAATTATCTTACACCTGTTGGAATGCATTTCATTCACATTTTCCTGTAACTTTCTTACATTTAGGGTCTATTTTCGCGTGCAAGGATTTTCGGAGGTAGCATGAATACATTTGTGAGGTCCCCCAAGGTAAAGTACAAGGATTGTATTGTGGCATAGATAAGATCTGAAAGGTCTTTGACAGGCTTCACGTGTGGTCTACATTTTAGCATGGTGGGTACTCTTTTAAGTGCTGCATTGATATCAATCTAGGTTTAGGTACCTATCGGAAGTATCGATACAAAAGTTGTCACAGGTCTATATATTATCTAGGTTGTAATAACTTGAAGAATATTAAGTGGCCAGGAGTGAGAACGAAATGAATGAAATTTCATATTTCTCTGTATAAAGGTCTATCCCATTAAAATCAATAAATTCCTGTTATGCGAAAGCTCTCTTTTAAACCGACTTCGAAGAAATTAGGAAGTTCTGTGTTAGGTTGTATTTATTATGTTTTTTTATAATGTACCTATGTTCGTCGATTTCTCCGTAATTATAGACCGATTTTGAAATTTCTTAGGTTATTGTATAGAAAATGATTCCGACGTGGTCTTATAAAAGTATAATTCCAAAGGGATTAATTAGTATCTATCCCGCAAAACTGTAAAACAGGATAAAATTAAGGGATTTAAAGTTGATTTTAGTTTTTTCAAATAATCAAATTATTTATCACTCTCTTCTAGTGTGGTAATTAGGCATATTAGGCTCACCATAAAACTAAATTCTAAAAGTCACGCAAATTCGCCTCCACCTAGCATTACAGTGAAATAGCCGCCCGAATCCATGTAAAGCTTTTAATAAAACCTACACCAAAGCAAAGTTAATAAGCTCGGGCAATTTGTCACTGGCTAAGTAAGTACAGTGAGCGACAAAGGTGATTCGACTAAAGCTACTTTAGGCTCGCCGCACACAGAATGCTAACTCACTGTGACTACGACAAGTGTAACAATAAGGGTGACTGCAAATATTGAATTTTGTTCGGTTTTATTTCGTTAAAGGTCGAAGCTTTTTGTGGAGGTCCGTTTGTTGTGGTTTTTGAGTTGAATGCCCATTATGGGTTAGTTTTTGTGAGTTATTTTGATGTTGTAAATAATGACTGGGCTTCTACCTAATGTTTTTTGTTACCTACCTACTGAGTAAGTACTAAAATATGCGCTCTTAGTAACAGGTTTAATTGATACTTGATATTATTTGAAGGAAGGCACAGACGGACAGATTTCGCAATTTAGTTTTGTTACTACATGGATGCATAGGTACATCTAAACATCGGAAGGGAGTCCACAAACACACTAACAAAGCGCTAAAGATATTGCTGCTGAAGATTATTCTGTCTTATATTGTCCTTTTCTCAGTATGCTAAGCAGAGCGATTGTTGTCTAGAGAAGTAAAGACTAAAATTACATAAAAATGACGTAGAATTGTCATCCATTGTGTAAAATACCTATGTGATAGGTAACAGTTCCTTTAACTCCAATTATTTAAATTATAATCATCATTTTCTCTATTCTAGTTGAGACAAAAAATCACCATGCTAAAAGGGCGAGGGATAATTATATTGAGACCCTGAGGGAGACCCTAACACATTAAACTAGGTATATTATTTTATACCTAGCTGAGTTATTTTGATACTCATGTATGTGTTTGACATGTAAGAAAATTTTCTTATAATTAAATAACTGAACTGAACGAAATATTATAAATGCGGAAGTTAGGATGTTTAGATGTATCGATGCTTGGATTGACGTATGTTACTTCTTCATCCAAAACTACTTAACGAAACGAGACAAAATTTTGCGTTAAGGTAGTTCTAGGCCTGGAATAAAACATAAGCTACTTTTATCTCATAAATCAGTTCCCATGGGATAGAACCTAACCTTAAAAGTTTCCATAGAAATAACGTGTGCGAAGCCGCGGGCAGAAATCAGTTTAATTATAAAACAAAGTCGCATTCCACGTATATCCGTCTTTTTGCTTCACTTCCGAAAGTAAGTGAATCAGAATTAATAATAATAAATAAATAATAAATAATGCTGGACAATTCACACAGCATTATCTAGCCCCAAACTAAGCAGAGCTTGTGTTATGGGTACTAGATAACTGATATACTTAATACAATACACTACATAGATAGATATTTTTTATTATACATAGAAAACACCCAGACCAACGGAACAAATTTCTGCAGATCGTACACAAATTTGTTCCGAGGTGGGAATCGAACCCGCAACCTCCTGCGTCGCAGGCGGACCTTCGCCCGCTGCGCCACGGAGGTCGTCGAATTATATTCCGTTTAATGGGATTTGATGCATTTTCCAATATCATTTAGATAATTTGCTTAATTTTTTTTAGGATTAACACAATATTATTCATATTGGTTTTTATTAATCGATTGTAGTTTTCTTTGTTTAAAAAGCTATCCAATTGTTTTTAAGTGCATGCAAAACAGTAGCGGTTTACCTGGTCATAATTTTATTATAAAAAAAGAATATTATCGCAGATCGTCTAATCTGTGTAATATTCACTACTAGGTTAAATCAAGGTCTCCATGAAACAAACGATTTTAACAAAATAAATTGCAGAAAAATATTATCATTTTGTTTTTTCCCCGAAATCAGGCTACTTTGATTCGCGTGTAATTAAAGAAACAAACAGAGATAAGAACGACACAGGATTAGGCGAGTTGTAAGCGAGCCGCCGCCGCCTGTCGCGTGCCCGACTTACGTGTCTGGAATAATGGGGAACAATGGGAATATTCATATTTCGTAACAAGGGCCAAGATAAAAACTTATTTAAGTTAACAGGATAGATGAAAAAAGTTTTAATAATTTTCACATCAGTTACAGGCAATCGTTGAATGGATTTAATTAAATGTGGAAGCATGGTCGGATTAATGTGGATGTTCAAACATGATAGAGAATATTAGAATCGGCATCTTTTAATTCCTTTTAATATTAACAGATCATCAGATTTATGTGATAGGTAGTAAAGTTTTTTCACAAGATATTTCACAAACTCATGATGTTAATTTGTGAATCATTCGAACCAAATATTCCCCAATGGGGTTTGGTTAGAAAATCGTAATTAATTTCAAACGCCTCATAATGTTTAAGTAGGTAATTGGCCTCGAAAATCCTATGTAAAAACTGTAGTAAACCAATGGAAATCAACATAAGAACTATCTTTGAATTCAGTTTAAGTCAAACTTTGGACTAGAGACCAAAGTTTAACTTAAAGCTAAATTCATTTAGAATATAAAATCTCTTTCATTGAACCGTTTTAATTGTCATTATAAGGCCCGCTCGTAGCCGTCATAGCTCCACGCACGTCACGTTATCTGCGCTCAGATCTAACACTTGTCCGTCCGAGTGTCCGCGTGGCAGAAACGCTATTGACAGTCCGGGCCTGTTTTGACTGTGCCTGTTGTTTTGTTCCTGACTGTACGCTCGTGATGTTGGAAATAAAATAGTTCAATCGTAGAGTCGATCAAAATATTGTAGAGATTTAGCAGACGGAGGCTGCAAGTGCAACGAGAACAGACATCCTGTAAAATATACTACGCAACAAACCTTTTTTGTTATTGTGTATTTTTGATTTCCTATCTTTTGCACCTATTTACGATCGCGGCGCAATAGTAGTCTAGAGAAGGTCGAGTTTTAGGAAAACAACAGTCCCGTTCCTTTGTCAAACTGAAAGCTACGTTTGTTTGAGCAAACAAGAACAAAATTAAAATTTTTAGAAACTCTCCGACAGATTTTCGTGAAATATGGCTAAGAACACTCGGGATAAAATTATCTATGACAAAAAACTAAACGAAAATCGGTTCATCCGTTTGGGAGCTATGATACCACAGACAGATACACAAATACACAGACAGACACGTTAAACTTATAACAACCCTCTCATTTTGCGTCGGGCGTTTTGGTATAACTACAATATTTACAACGGCCGGTAACATCTTGCATTTGGCAGGAAACCCCCGCCGGCGCCGCCGGGTGGGGGGCGTCATAAAGTACCTTGCGCTAAGTACGGGACCCTAGTGTCGTTGTAGTCGGATGACTCTAATCACGCAAAAACCATTACTAACACATAGTTTTGCTTACTTTACGGCGGCTGATGATGGCTGATGGTTTGTGCAACAAAGAATGAGCATTTTATTAACTCCCTTGACCACTATCCTTACATATTGTCAGTAAGCAGAGATACCACACAGTACACGCTGATGGACGTGATAGACTCGACACAGGCATGGGGCCGTCATATTATTTGGAGAAGTGGCCGCGTCTGCCGGGTCGCGACCCTTGACTGCTGCGGGTGGCCACCGCAAGATGAGGCTTACGACACCACTCATAAGTAGGCGAGTTTATAACTACTTACCTACTTATTTAGTGATGCTTAGTTCGTAGATTAATAATATTAAACTTAAAATTGCTTTAGCTTAGTATGCTGTAGCTGTTTAGTTGAGTTGTGTGTATTGGCGCATGTTCTGGCTTCCTCTAATTTAGAGTGCTAAGTTTGTTTTTGTTTTTCACCGACTTAAAAAATTCTAATAAAGGAGGAGAATCGATATTTGGTTCTATGTTTTTTTGCATGTTCGTCAATTTCTCCGTGAATTATGGAGCGATTTTGAAAAATTATTTTGCTATTATACCTGGTTATTGGTAATTCACTGACACTGCGTAAACTGCAGGTTCTGCCCCTACTCTGTTCTGTTCTGTTCTCTACGAACACGTTAGTGAAGACGCCAGGTCTTAATTCTTAATTTTTTTGTAAATCGCCCCACATACAAATTAATGTCCGAAACCTAATTAATTACTAAATACCGATCTCCCACTCCTATTTAAATACACATCATCATCATTGACTTAATTTACATCTGTGCAAGATGATTTGAGTGGCATTAGCCTGGCTGGGAGACAGCGGAACACACACACCCACTGATAATTCAGGGCAGAGCCGTCTTTAGGTTCAGTTTCAAAGAAAACTCCTTTATTGAACCATTTTTGAATGAAGGGGGTACATACTAATATCATTCCCTTTCCACCAATTTTAAGAATAGAGACCTGGCGTCTTCACGGACGTGTTCATGATGGTGGTCAGAACCTGCAGATAAAATAGTGTCAGTGAATTACCAATAACCCTGTAAAGAGAATGGTTCTGAGGTGGTCTCATAAATATTTTCTTGAGGGATTAGTATTTATTCCGCAAAACTTATAAAGAAACCAAGTCGGTTTTTAGTATTTTCAAAACAATCAAAATATTCTACTTTGTAATTCCTTTGTGTCATCGCCTGAATAAATAAATTGCCTGTACGGACATTTTGTAGCAAACATTATTCTGATATGGATCGTCGTCGGGTTTACAATTCTAGACTTGCGCAGGCTTCACGGCATTTACGAACTAAAATTAATTAGTACGTAATTTCTACTTAAATTAACACTAGACAAACCATTTTGATACTAAATTTTGACGAAAATCGAAACGATGCGCAATATTACTACAACAAAACAATAAAACTCAAAGTGAGTTGCAAAAAATATCAATAAATAAATTCAAACAAATTGTCAAACATATTCTTTGTAAAAATGCTTACTACAAAATATCAGATTATCTAGAGGATAAAATAGCTTGGGACGAGCTTTGCTCCAGCTCGAAAAATAACAACTAACAGGCTAAAGGTTTCTTCGTCGCTTATTTACTTTAGTCTACATACCGAAGCGACAGAAATCAAAAATATCACTTTATTTCCGTGTCAGTGTTTAGTTTTATTATTTGACCTTTTTTAAGTGTACATTTATTGTATTTATGGAAATAAAGAGTTTTTGATTTGATTTGCTTTGATTAAGTGTTGGCCGTTTCTTTTCATCTTTTAAGTTCCATCCTACTTATTTTTTGTAACATCTTGATTCTAAACACTAAATAGTACCTACCTACTTATTAATTTAAAGTTATGAATTTATGATAGCATGAAGGTCATGGTTGCTTAGATATGTGCCTACTACAGGTACTCAAGCAGATTTAATCTGCTTGCCAGGAGAAATCACAACGTACGAGTTAGTGCACTCTTGCGCAGAAAGTTGCCGTAGGGCTGGGTGTAGATTTTGAAAGTATTTATATCGATAAAATAATGTCAAAGCGTCAGCTAGATTCTAAAGTTTCACTATGTGGACACGCGGTAAAATTTTGGCGTGTCCAGATGACGAAATAATAAGTGATACTAATTTTGAGTTTCACCAACTGGACACACGTGTGTCCGTTGTGTCGAGTTAGTAAATAACCTCTAATTGCATACCCAGTGGTTATAAATAACGGATCCTAATAATCTAACGATGGTTTTTGCTGAGATTAAACCAATTATTTCAGGTTCTGAATGTAAAAATGTAAAATACTTTTGAAGTTTATTGATGTCTTTTAACGACTTATTATATAAATTCCATTATAAATATTTTTAATGTTATTATTTTTTATTCTAAGGATTAAAATATGTATAAATTATATTTTGTACTCACCAGACGGCTTAGGCACATTTCGCTTAACCTGCATCCACTTATAAGTAGGAACAGCATGCGAGGAATGCGCCTGATGCTGCAGGTGGACCTGGCCGCAGTCCTCCCGCGGGAACTCCCTCAGGGCTCCGTACTCGTCCTTGGGCTGGTAGGGCTCGAAGTCCGGACACGGCAGCGGAGACCCCGTGCTGTACTGCATGGACTCGTCCACGAAGTGCATGTTGTATTTCGTCTCCAAGTAGTGGTTGTCGATCTTCGGCTCATGCATGTGCATTTCTTCCGGCCGAGGGAGACTGGGGAGAGAGTCTTCGCGTCTGATCGGGTGGGAGATTTCTGGGTGAGGCAACGGGTGGAGAGGATAACTGGGCTGCAGCTCTCCATAGTCCAGGTTCGTGTAACAGAGCCCCGTGTCCGTGCTGATGACAGGAGTGACGGGCTCGTGGGACTGCCCCGGCAGGATCGGCTCGTAGTAATGCGAAGGAGGCTCGTAGTACCCCTCATGATAACCCTCGTACGGCACCTGGTACCCGCCGCTCTGCTGGTAGTACTCCGCGCTGTAACCGCTCTGATTGTTGTACATCCCGACGTCCATAGTCATCATGTTTAGCACGTAGATACGCTTACATCACACAAATCACTGACACGCGCGCTCGCCAGCTGCGCCGCCGGACACTGCTGCACCGCGCATACTTTAAACCACACCTAGAACTTCGGATCGGCCGTCCTTTTCCCTCTTATCTACCGTCGAACCGTCCGACGGAGACGGACTTATAGATAATCAAAGTCTGATAAGCGCACCGTGATTTTAAATCGAGGATGTTTTCGGAAGACGCGCTTTGAACTCGCGAGAGGAACTAAGCTCGTGTGATCTCGGCCAGGCGGGAGCTTGTTCTGGATGCTTTTTGTGCGGAGTGGGAGGGGCGAGGGAGATGGGAGGGGCGTAAGGGTTGGGCTGGACCAATGGCGCGGCGCGGCGCAGGTCTCCATGTTGTATTGGCTGGTGCGAGATAATAGTGCGAATTCTGGAGGCTGGGTGCTCGAGATGCTTTTTATTTACTCCGCTGAATGGACGTCCATTCGCTGAATGCTTTAATTTATCGTTGACGTAAATCGATTTGAAGGTGTGAAGTTGCTCTTTCGTTCCACTGCTGCCATGTTCCCAGCTGCCCATGTAGTAAATAATCTTCAGGATCTATTCTATTCAATTCATTCGTTGCCTGGAATCGAGGATCGATAGCGAAAGAGCTGGCTTTGATTTGTTGTTCAGTTTTCGCCAAGTCTTGATAATTGTTATGAAAGATCGAGTTTTATTCTAAGTATTCAGATGATGTTAGAGTTCTGTGGCTTTTAATATCTTCTGGCAAATCAAGAAACCTGAGAAAACCCAATCATTTTTGGCAGTTTAAAACAGAAACGGTCAAGTAAATAGCATAAGAGCACCATCTCGAGTGGTAGTTAGGCACCTGTGTAGCTTCAGATAATTTGTTATCAAGATTTCTTAAGAGAGAAAATTACAATGACAAAATAAAACAATTTAAACTGGTATTTACACTTATATCAATTTCCTATAAATTCAATCTATCACCAGAAGGCAGAGTTCCCAGAATGCTGGCAGCATTGCCACGTTGAATGGCAATGCTAATTTGTTGACCGAAATAGAAGTCAGCATTCCGATCACCTGTGGACTCTAGTAGTTATTTTACTCGTTCAGTTTTTTTGGTCAGTTATCTTAACTTTTTTAATATTATATTATTAAGAAAATGTTACATAATCTAGCTATATCTAATTCATTTTTGCTAATGTCAATTGAAGCCCATAAATAAAGATTCCCTTCGCACCCTCGCTACTCCAACCCAATGCCCCTTGTAAAAAAAAAACAATTGCATGGACATCCCTACTCAGCCGTCACTTGTTTTAAATTAAGTTGTATTACTTCACCCCTCTCTTTCCTTCGCATTAGTACTTGTGTTTCTGTCTCGTTCGTGTAAGTAGCGGTCCGTATCTTTACAATGATGAATGTTGCAAGGGGCACGTAGCTAGCTACTACTGGATTGAACGAGTGAAGTAGGATTTACGAGTATATATTCCCTACCTATGTTAACTTAGTCATAAACATCGAATGTTTTCCCATGCTGAGTGGAAGGTAACGGGTTCAAGTCCCATCGGGAACGTAAATGTTTGGGACATTATTTCAATATGAATTGTTCAATATTAAGTGTGAAATAAAATAAATAATGCTAGACCATTCACACAGCATTATCTAGCCCCAAGCTAAGCAGAGCTTGTGTTATGGGTACTAGATAACTGATATACTTTGTAGTGGTGTGCATTATGAATGTACGTGTTAGCGTAAAGTAGCGAGTAAGCATTTTCATTCTATGGTAATACTAAACAGACAATAAACGAGTGCCACTCATTACGGACGTTTAACTATCTATTCCCGATGTCTCCGCTCGCCCCTCGCAACACACTACATGGTGACGCTGCCAGCGACCGCGCTACCGTCGCGTTAATAAAACAGTGTTAAATAAGAAAACAAAATATAAAAAGACTTAAAACAAAAAAAAAATGTGCCGCTCCAACATAGAAAAAGATGAAGTTTTCATATCACAAAGTGCTTCTGGAGGATCTAACACAGCCACAGAATATCACCTCACGAATATCAGCATCGTTATGTTCGTAATATGCACAATACTATCCATAGCAGGACTGTATGGATTATACGTTCTGTACAAAAAATGCCATCATGACTGGATAAGGAGCGAAGTTTTTACGCAGAATTTAAGAAGATCTTTCCGCCGCGTGACTGCGAGACAAGTAGAGGAACCTACCTGCGTCGCCTGCACCTCTCGTAATGATAATGAAAAGTAACAAAATTAAGAAGAAGAAAATATATAGCTATGAAGAAAGAAGAAATAAATATTAAAGAAAATTAATTGTGAAAAAAGAAGAAAAAAAAATATGAAGAAAGAAGAGATAAATATAGGAAGAAAATAATAAAGAAACGTGAAAAATAAAATCTAAGAAGACAGAAGAAAGAAAAATTTATTTGTTGGAGGAGTCAGGGGTATTCCCGGCTCAGTTACCAGTGGTGTCCAGGGTATAGCCCGGCCCAAGCAGCCTATCCAGAGGACGAGCCAAGCAGCCAATGCAGTGGAAAAACCAAGCAGCTGTTCCAGTGAAAGTGTGAAGCAGCCCTTGCAGAGACAGATCGTGCAACAGTGTAATTCGTATAATAAGTGACTTTATTTATTAATGGAAAGACTCAGTGAAATATACAATAGTTTATTAGATTTGTGCGTAAGTATTAGAAAATTAGGTCCAAAACGTCGAGAAGATACAATAGGTAAGCAAAAGTTTCAGGAGGCTCATGATTTGTATAATGAGTTTACACTATTAACCGATTACGGACGTCTACGTAAGGACGAATTAAAATTAAGTCCATCAATTCCAAAAAAAATTGAGGAAGTTTATAGAAAATCTTAGGCTATAAAGAGGTAAAAGATATTTCAGAGAGTTCGTCTGACGAATTTTTAGATATAGACGAAAATAATACTATTATAATGGAGACCTTCAATTTAAAAACGGCAAGTATTTTAATTCCATTTATGGATGGTAAAGAGGATAGCATAGAAAAAATAATAGAAGGTTTGGAGATGTACGAAAGTTGTTTAAAAGATGATGCAAACCAAAAATTACTAATATCATTCGTAATTAAAACACGACTTTCAAAAACAGCAAAACTGAAACTGATAAATTCATATGAATCTGTGCAAAGTTTAGTCAAAGATATGCGAGATTGCCTTCTCTCTAAAAAATCTGCCAATTCCATAATGTCGCAGATTAACAACCTTTCGCAAAATAATATGTCCATTTCAGAATATGGTGAAAGATTGCGGGACCTGTTTACAGGTCTTACAATAGCGCAAGCTGACGGAAATCAAGCAGCAGCTGTAATATTGAGTCCCATAAACGAAAGGTTAGTGGTCAAAAGATTTTCAGATGGCTTGAGAAACCGTAGACTAAGTACCATATTGGCAGCCCGGAACTACGATAATATGAAGGATGCTGTGCGCGCAGCTGAGGATGAAGAACTGTCACTTCCCAGAACTTCAGGTCAGGATGCCTTGTTCTCATATACACGAGGTAGACCTCATCGAGGACGTGGATATTACAGCCGCGGACAGACAACAGGGTACAGAGGTAATAATGTACAGGTTAGAGGCCAGGGACCTGCTCAGCGAGGTTCTTATCGAGGACGTAGATACTACCAACCGCGTGGTTACTACAGATCATCGAATAGAGGATTCTATTATAGAGGTATTAACAGAGGTAAAAGATCACCACAGCAAAATAATGTGAATTTAGTTAATGAGCAAAAGGAGGAGAAAAATGCAGAGGTTAAACTAGGTCAGTTTTTTCGGGACTCCTAATTATATTATGACAAGCGAAACTTTAGATTGCATTCATTTATATTTTCGAAATAAAAAACTAAAATTCTTAATCGATACAGGCGCATCAATTTCTATAATAAGTACACATTTAGTAAACAATTTAAAAACGTACTCTAATAAAACAATAATAACAGGAATCGGCGGAAAAGTTCAAGCAACTAAATTCTCATGCATTTCATTGCAATCGGAGAACGGTGTAGAGTTTTATCATAAATTTCATTTATTTGATACCGTTCCGTGCAAAACTGACGGAATCATCGGTTTAGATTTCCTGAGAAAGTATCATGCAAAAATAAACTTACCAATGAATATACTTACTTTGCAATTAAATGATATGACAAAATGTGATATACAAATACAAAAGCGTTACGATGAATGTTCGGAGAATGAAAGTTATTTAATTATCCCGGAACGTAGTGAGTCAATACATTATGTTGATATCAATAAAAACATTTATAAAGATTGCGTATTATATCCAAAGCAGTTAACTGACGATTTATTTTTAGCAGGTTGTATAGTTAAACCGAATCGCGGTAAAATCCCAATAAAAATTTTAAATACTAGTGAAAATTCAATAAAAATAACAACAAAAGATATTATCCATCATGAAGATTTTGATTATTTGGAAAATTACAACTTGTGTTTATTTAATCAAGCTCAAAAAAGTACCGATCGTGTCACTAAATTATTATCCGAACTAAAACTATTACATTTAACCCCAAAAGATAGAAAACAAATTCAAATTATTTGCGCAAAATATGCAGACATATTTTTCCTAGAAGGCGATAAGCTAGGTACAACGAGTGTAGCCGATCAGTCTATAGTAGTGAAACCCTACACGAAACCAGTGTATGTCAAACCTTATCGTTTACCCCAGTCATCTAAACCAGAGATTAGTAAACAAGTGCATAAAATGCTAAGGGATGATATAATCGAACCAGCTTGTAGTGAATGGAATAGTCCAATACTTTTAGTGCCCAAAAAATCAGGCGAACAAAAGAAATGGCGTTTGGTTGTAGATTACAGGAAAGTTAACGATACGATACAGGACGATAAATTTCCCCTACCGAACATTACCGAAATATTAGACTCTCTTTCGGGTTGTATTTATTTTAGTCATTTAGACCTTGAACAAGGATTTTATCAAGTCAATTTAAAGCCAGAAAGTAGAGATATTACAAGTTTCTCTACAAGTACAGGTCAATATCGTATGAAACGCCTCCCAATGGGATTAAAAATTTCACCTAGTGCGTTTTCTAGAGTAATGTCTATAGCAATGTCAGGTCTCACCTATGAAAAATGTTTCGTGTACTGTGATGATCTAATAGTATTCGGCAGAACATCTGATATACATAATAAAAATCTTATGGATGTATTTGAAAGACTTAGGAAAATGAACCTTAAGCTCAATCCAGTTAAATGCGACTTTATGAAAACACAGTTACTCTATCTCGGTCACGTAGTGTCAAGTGAAGGTGTGCTACCCTGAAAAAATTAGTATTTTAGAAAAATATCCAGAACCGAAAAACGCAAATGAACTCAAACGGTTCATAGCTTTTTGTAATTATTACAGAAAATTTATCCCATCATTTGCAGAAATTACCGTACCCCTAAATAAATTATGTCGAAAAAATGAACCTTTTATATGGACAAACGAATGCCATAAATGTTTTAAAACGCTAAAAGATAAACTAATAAAACCACCAGTTTTACAATATCCAGATTTTTCGGAACAAAATGAATTCCTACTTCAAACAGATGCTTCTGGTACAGCCGTGGGATCAGTGTTATGTAATAAAGACTTAAGACCAATTGCTTACGCTAGTAAGCCACTCAATAAAGCAGAGATTAACTATCCTACGATACAAAAAGAACTTTTGGCAATAGTATGGAGTGTTAAGTATTTTAGATCCTATTTATACGGCAGAAGGTTTATTATAATGACAGATCACAAACCCCTTACATATCTATTTAGTATGAAAGACCCATCTACACGTCTTTTAAAATTTAGATTACAATTAGAGGAGTATGACTACGACATAAAATATATAAAAGGTTGTAATAACGCAGTAGCTGATGCATTGAGTAGAGTGACAATAAGTTCGGAGGAATTGAAATCGATAAACGAAAAAATTATAGCTATGGTAACAACTAGAGCTCAAAAGGCGAGATTAGATTTACAGAGTGATGAGCAATGTGGATTGAATGATGATAGTACGAGTAGTAGTTCTCTTAATATACCTGTCGAACCAAAGTTTGGCCAACCGAGGATAGCGGAGATATTAAGAAAACCGTGCGAATGTGTCGAGTTGAAGTTTATAAAAGGAAAAGATTTAATAAAGAAAAATATTAATTGTGAAAATGAATGTCTTGCTTTTGTTAAAGAAGAATTAACTTTATACATTAATCTCAATTTTATGTCGCATTTTACGCGAGCCGAATTTGCGAATATGTTGAGTAATTTTTGTAAAAAAATAAATATAAAAGAAATATGCATAATAAAAGACAAATGTAATGAAAGTTTTATAAAACAATTAATCGACGAAATAAAACAAAGAGTCGAATGGTCCGGACCACAGATAAATATTCTTAGAGGTAGTATTACAAAAGTCCTCAATAATGACGATAAAATATGCATCCTACATGACTATCATTTGTTACCTACAAGTGGGCATGCAGGCATACGGCGAATGACAAACAATATCAAACGTAAGTACTTTTGGCCAGGCATGAGCATCGATATTAAGAATTACGTTGCTAAGTGCGAAAAGTGCCAATTTAATAAATATTCAAAAAATAAAATCGAACCTATGACTATAACTACGACAGCGACGAGTGCCTTTGAAAAGGTATATTTAGATTTAGTAGGGCCCTTAGATAAGGATTTAGATAATAATGTTTATATTTTAAGTCTACAGTGCGAATTAAGTAAGTATGTCGAGGCATATCCATTGCAGAGAAAAGACACGGTGAGTGTTGCAAAATGTTTGGTAAATAACTTTATTCTCAGATACGGCGTACCAACCACCATCGCTTCAGATCGAGGCACGGAGTTTATGTCCGAAACTATGAAAGAGGTATGCAAATTACTAAAAATAGAAAAAATTCATTCGACAGCTTATCATCATCAGTCGATAGGTGCTTTAGAGAATACCCATAAGCACCTAGCTGCATTTTTACGAACACAATGTGATGGCCACCCAGAAACTTGGAGCCAATGGCTACAGTTTTGGTGTTTTTCACATAATACAACCATACACACAGAGACAAATTATTCACCATTTGAGTTAGTATTTGGTAAAGTATGCAACCTTCCTAGTAATTTAACTAATAACGTAGTAGAACCTCTTTATAATCCTGATAACTATATGTTAGAACTTAAGTATAGATTACAGTTAGCGCATAAGGAAGTAGCAAGTAATTTAATCTCAAGAAAAATAAATAGAAAGCTAGTTTACGATAAGAAATGTAATCCAATTAGTTATAAGAAAGGAGATTTAATTTTAGTTAAAAATGAAACTAGAATAAAGTTAGATAAATTATTTGAAGGACCTTATAAAGTGTTGTTCGAAAATGAACCTAATGTCACGATACTTAAAGGTAATAAGCCTGAAACTATTCATAAAAATAGAACTAAGATGTTTATAATTTAGTTTATTGTTTACGTTACATGAGTAGGTATTCTTCTGTTACATTAGTAAGTTAGGATAGAAGGAATTAGTTAGTTATGCTAATTAAGCTAGGTACATTAAGTGTGTTAGGTATTAATATTTACTGGTTATGAAACTGTTATAAATGTGTCAAATTTATAAGTACAAACATCTTACTGTAGATTGTGTAAAAAAAAATATAATAATGTTTTATTTTTTTTTCTTTGCAACCCCTATGATGTAGTGGTGTGCATTATGAATGTACGTGTTAGCGTAAAGTAGCGAGTAAGCATTTTCATTCTATGGTAATACTAAACAGACAATAAACGAGTGCCACTCATTACGGACGTTTAACTATCTATTCCCGATGTCTCCGCTCGCCCCTCGCAACACACTACAACTTAATAGGTACAACAAATTACATAGATAGATATTTTTATTATACATAGAAAATACCCAGACCAACGGAACAAATTTCTGCAGATCGTACACAAATTTGTTCCGAGGCGGGGATCGAACCCGCAACCTCCTGCGTCGCAGGCGGACCTTCGCCCGCTGCGTCACGGAGGTCGTCAAAACTAAACGTGTGAAAACGAAGCTAAAGTTCGTGCCTGTAAAAAAAATACTTTAGAGTATTTAATTTAACTCCCGTAGAGTACCCAACTGCTCGGAGGGATTTGATTTCAAGTCAAAATGGTTTAATTAGGTTAATAATGGTAGATAATTAGGTAATCTTAATGAAAAATATGAATAATTATCAAGAACTTAATAATAATCCCTTTCCTTACAAAAAATAAATCAAACCCGATATTAGCCTATCGTTAAAAGCAGAACATGTTACCTACATCAACAATATTAAAAAAGCTCATAAAGTGGACAAGCCTGTTCCATTATTAATCAAACGACACGTCACAACACTATGATATCGTTATTCAATTATAATAACCCTTTACTTTAATTTTTAAGCGAAACTCAACTTAAAACTTAAGGTTTTAGCGCCTTATTTTATATGCGAGTCGTTTGACATTTGCGTCTTTTAGTGATGGGGCGATATCGATGCGACGATGAAACATCGACTTTGGTCAACCAGTTTAGAGTTTGTTTCATTTTGACGTTCGCATGGGCTTGTTAATAGCATGTCAAATGATAGGGTATTGTTTTTGTGTACGGAATATGAAGACATTGGCTGTCAGGCTGCTTTCATTGTCCGGAGATAAGGTCTGCGCTAATGTTCGTTGGTTCTCTTTTTGTTGATTACGATAAGTGTCATTAAGGTGGTTGGGAAACTCTTGTCCGTTATGATGATGGAATATTTTGGGATTAAGTGGGTAGTGCATTCCAAAACTGTTTAAATGGCTTTATGGATATGGATACTGCAAATGGTAACGGAGCATGTTTTACTCAAATTCGAGTCAAGTGGATACACTACACTTTATAATAATTTAACGTTGACCAATCAACCTTTCTACTTCGCTTCCTTTTAATTTAGCAAATTAACTAGGTAGGTACCTAGTACCTACCTACCTAGTACCCGAGCAGGATTCGAATCAGTTCAATAGCTGAAATTTATATTAATTTACGAACGATAATTGCAATAACTACACGACTTATTGCGGTTATGACTAGCAAATATTCTGTCTATTTATGAAACAGTCCTAAACATAAGTACAATACCGTGATTTTCAATAGCTTTCTCAACACATTTACCAATTTTTGGTACAAGGTAATGTTCTACATATTTTTATCTATAATCTTGTGAAAGTTTCGAGTCAATATTTTGTATGGAGATGGAGATGCAAAAAAAAAAATTTTTAACTGGGTTTTTTTCGAAAGTAGCTTTGACCTAGTTATTGCACTTTTAATAAGGACGGCAGAATTGTTGTAGCACACACAAATAATGTAGCTGTGAAAGATTATTTAATCGCACTTACCAGACAACTTACAAACACTCACAAAATAATAGTCAAATACCTCTCGATGGTAGATTTTAAAACTTAGGTAGGTATGTCGTCTAGTATAAACTAGAATTATGCAAGTAGGTATTTGT
The DNA here is from genome assembly GCA_949316285.1 of Eupithecia subumbrata. Taxonomy (NCBI): domain Eukaryota; kingdom Metazoa; phylum Arthropoda; class Insecta; order Lepidoptera; family Geometridae; genus Eupithecia; species Eupithecia subumbrata. The sequence continues at coordinate 865,868 of OX438628.1, read as the reverse complement.
AATTTGTAACATGTTAACTAACCAGTTAATTTGATCGTGTTAGATCAATTAGCCACTCGCTAATTAATCACAGCTGCTCCATCACTGCTGCGACGGGTGTTCGTTTGACAGCTGTCACTTTTGACAGCTCAAGGTCATTAACAGTTCAGGGGTGACCTGTCAACGGATTAACTTCCGGGTGTCATTTGGTAGGAAAGTTTGACGTTTGGTACAGACGTGGATAGGAGATGTCAAACGATGACGTTTTACGGCAATATGGGACTGGCAATGAACTCTGAGAATGTAAAGTAACCTTTACTGAAATACACGTATGTACCAGGTGTATTATGTCTTTAAGTGACTAAATGTATTCCTTCCGGTTTCACGGTGTGCAATGTCTGCACTATACAAATAATACCTACCCACCAATTAAACACAAGCTTACAATAAATAAAATAAAATTGAACTTGAAACTAATGTTCGATTGGATGAAATGAAAGCAATTTGAATGTCATGAAGCAGAAAAATCTATGTCAATTAAAAATTCATTTTAATTGACATAGATTTTTCTGCTTCATGCATAATATCATTTATTTGAAAGATTTTTTTTACTTTCTAAGAAACTCCATATTCGGCAGTAGTGTTATAGGTATGGTAGTAATTAATGAATGAATCGGGAAGCGGGTTGGAAGTAGCATTGGCGGCGTAGCCAACCTCTGTCTATCATGGATGGAGATTGGTGGAACTGTCTTGCTTGGGTTTTCAACAATTTATCAGAACGTCTAGTGCAAGCGACTCTTGACGTGACTCGAGAGCTGGTGAGTACCTACCTATCTGGCGCAGCGCATCAGCATTGCCGATGGCAATGCAGCCAGCGTCTTGGGGACGCGACGACTGGTATTGATACCAGTTGTGCTACCTCTAGACTGTTTCCAAGGGTTTGCAATTAGCTTAACTGTTTCAATTATAAATAGGTACATTAGGATTCAATTTGTTTCTTTTCTTTACTTGTACTTGTGTTTTTTGTTAGTTTCTTGGTGACTTGTACAGTGATGCGGAAACAGAGGCGCGAGCGCTAAAAATGTAGAAAGTAAGGCACTGATTAAAGAAGTGTCACTTCTGCATTTTGGATATATCTAATACTATGGAATGGTATCTAAGCTAAGTTCACACGATACGTTTTTAATCTGAAATAATACTACTACTGAATAAAACCTACCTAATAAGTCGCTTAATCTAATAATTTTGAAATTCTAACTTTGATATTATGTAGCTATTACCAACTTGTCTGTTTTAAAAGATTAGTCTTTATTCGCTAGACCGAAAATTAAATGTACCTAATACGGTACGAGTTAAAACGAAGTTTGACACAAGACTTTTCCTTTTGACTTTTAAAACTATCAACATTTTCATTCTAAAAAGACCCCGATTTTGTCTGATGGAAGGGGGTATAGCCGATAACCATCCCGATGGTTATGGGGGGATATGTCTCAATACCCCGGTATCTCAAATCCCGGTAAATCAATCGATGCCTCACTCCAACATACGAGTACATAATTATATTACATAGCGTGCCGACCTCATAACCGTCCTCCGTTGATAGTCGGGTAAAAATAGTAAACGTAAGTAAAGTAGTAAAATATGTACATAGGCACCTCCTGAGAATGTTATCAGCGCATTATCGGGTGCTTCCGTCTGGCTTGTTGGTGTTTGTCGTGCTCGTGGCGTCAGGCAGATAAAACTGTTTAGGAGGAAATAATCACATGGAATTTTTCACATAAATACTTGAGTCAGTCTTGCTTTAATTAAAGTGAAGATGATGATGACTCCCCGATTGCTACGCCGTAGCAAGCTACGAAATAATTCATCTTAAGGCTGCACGAGTCGTCCGGTCCAAATCTTATCTGACATAATAGACATTCTCGCGCGCTTGATGAAAGGCAAATAAATTTATTCGTAAAACGGTCGCGTAAAAAAATGGGAAAAGACTTTTAGCACAAGGGTTATTTATTATAGAAAAACTATTGAGAGCATTATTTCAAAATAAATTTATTTAAACTTTTGAATAACTAAACTATGTCTGTACAGGCTTTATTTTAGAGTTTTCTTTCTCCGTATGTTATTTATTTTCGCCCAAAGTTCGGCTAAAATCGGTGTTGAAATACGAAAGTTTAGAAGCTTGTATTTTTTTAATTAATACTTTTGTTACAGTTTCGGGTGCATACAGACATAGATAATGACGAGATAAATTGATATTATTCTTAGTTTTGGATGGTCAACATCAAACAGCGTTGAGGTTACCCTTCCATTTGTATGGAGAGATGAGCGACTCGTTCAGCCTTAAACCTTGGTTTCTTGATACGTATATATATTCTTGATCGTACGCTCCGTTATGCGCCGCGTTATTATGCCGGAAATAGTTGTATGTATGTAACGTCTTTTGGTCTTTTGTTTCGTCGAAGTCTGCGGCGGCGGCGGTAGGGGCAGTTCACAGTACTCAGCGTACGTAGCGTAGTGATCAAGGAACCAAGGCTAGACAGTGTCTGGGTCCTGCTTGGATACCAGCGCTACTCTCTAACCTTCTGTATAGCAACATAAGTTTACGTCCATTATTATATCTACTAAATGTTGTTTGCTATCTTAAACTTTAGTGACTTAAAAACATTTTTGGTTGTATCGTTGGTCTGGGTGTTTTCTATGTATAATAAAAAATATCTATCTATGTAGTGTATTGTATTAAGTATATCAGTTATCTAGTACCCATAACACAAGCTCTGCTTAGATTGGGGCTAGATAATGCTGTGTGAATTGTCCAGCATTATTTATTTATTTATTTTCTTTCCTATGAACCCATTAAACTTTTTAAACTCTCCAACTAACGCACGACGATTTGTAGAATTCAAAAAATAATCTTTGAACTCTGTTTAATATAATTATGTTGAAAACGTTTCTACCACTGCCAAAATCTGTCGGTCTCAAAGAACACACATAACTTCACAGTCGATCAAAAAGAAACACGCGAAGAAATCCCACAGAAGGGCATGCAGTTTCAGTTATTGTGCAAGGGCATGATTGATCACCGAGTTGTAAAGTTGGACTTAGAGCGAGTACCTACACAGTAGGCGTTTTGAAGCGCACGTCCATCTAATACATCTGTAATCAGTAAGTAATTCGAACTCGCGAACTCGGTGCCGATTAGCAAGCTGAAGTGCCAGTGGGCCGGCCATATCTCGCGAAGAACCGATAACCGCTGGGGTAACTTGTTTTTGAGTGGAGACGGCGATTCAGCAAACGTAGGGTAGGACGCGCTTCGGCCAGGTGGGAAGACAACCTGTGAAAGACTGCAGGCAGATGCTGGATGCGGCAAGCTGAAGACAGGGCGCTATGACGCTCATTTTAGATAAAGATAAAGATAAAAAGATAAAAAAATGTTAATTTCGTCTTAAGTTACACATCAATATTTCTAAATAAATGAACTTATAGATATAGTCTTACTTAAGATAGTTGGTAACTGATGTGTGAAAAAGACCCATTTTAAGGCCTCGCTAGTGAGTTCCTCGCTCTTGCTAAGTCGAAACTTGTATTAAGAAGCGAGGGCTCCTGCTCTGGCTAACATCGGGCTTATTTTTCTCACAATGGTGTATATTGAAATGAAAAGAATACAAAATACATATACAAGTTCAATATAGAGATCAATGACATTAGAAAATTTTGGGAGGCCTTTAACGCCCATGCGTGGACTAACTGACAGATGATGATAATGAACAGGTGCTGAAGCGCCTGTTCCTCATCATCATCATCAGTCATACCATGAACGGTATTTCAACGCGTATTTGAATGTGTACGGATGTATCGAACTATCATCACCACCTCCCCTTATCCCATTCCAGGTGGGGTCTGCATATGTTTTTCGTGTATCAGACAATACGGTTTTTAGAACGCGTTACCAAAGCGCGCGCTTCAAAACGCCTAATGTGTACTCTCTGTAAGAGTCCGGAGATGGATGGGCCCGTGGGGACCTCTACACGTCCCCCGGGAGCTGGTGCCGTGTCGCCGGTTACTGTCGCGTTAACTTGCTCTGTAGTCTCGCTAAACTTACACTGTAGGTACCTGGAAGACCCTATTAGTAGGGATAGGTAGGTGTGCACGCCGTGTCGACGTCCTGAGAACTTGTTCCAAAGTCTTGCTTCTAATACTTTAGAAAGTACATGCCTCGGTTATACTAGGTTGTGTTGGTGTAAGTCAGCCTCTAAACTTTACGACATTTTGCTATGATGGTATAAAATGGTGTGTTGGTGAAAATATAGGTAGGTACCTACATGAGGCCCTACATAAGTACATACTTAGGTAAATGGCCGGGAGCAGTAGAGCAATGTATTGTAACACGTTGCACGATTTAATAAGGTGACTTTTTCGCAAGAAGCCAGAAAATGGAGTAAAATCCTTATTCGCTACTTAAAACTAGAAGAAGAGAAGAAGCTAATAGAAGCTAGTTTTAAATAGCGAATAAAGATTCGCGACCAAAATGTAAAAATGCGTAAAATGCGTCTTCGCACGCATTTTACCGAACAGTACCTACTTAGCAATATTCAGATGCAAATTTTCACCAAACTTTTCATTCGTTTTGGGGCTCTTCGTGCAAGACACATGACAATTACAACCTCTTCACAAACTGCCGACTTTGTCATTATTGGTAGGATATAATAAATGATACAATACCAGACTAAATAGAGAGTTCAGTGGTTTTGTGAGATATACTACCACACACCCACCAACAGTGTCGGTAGGTAGGTAGGTACACCTAAACAACACTCCACAAGGGAGTTATTGTCTCAGGATCGATATCCAAACATCCGTTATCACGTTATCTCGCGGCCCCTTTCTTCTCGTTGTAAACCCATCAGTGATGGTTATGGCCGTGGGAAGGCTAGGCTCAAACAAGGTCTAGGTTAAAGATGCGCCACTTTGAATGATGTGGTCGTATGATCTACAACCAATAATTTACTCATTCGACTTAAATATTAGTAATATACTAATCTTCAAAGTCGAATAACAACTACTAATTAGTACCTAATTACTAATGCCCGACTCGGGCAGTCGCCATAGTCGTTAGTAATGGCGAGAGGCGTCGAATAACGAATTGAGTTTGACTGCTCGACTCGAGCATATTAGCGGATACAGAACCCATGTATAACCTGGTACCCCCAAAAGACCCAGGAATTCCATACTTTCGAGTCATTATTTCGATTCAATTCAGGTGTAAAAAAATCTTTGTAATTTGATCTGCGAGGCGCGTAGTGATCCATGGAATAAACCTACTTCTCTACTACCTTGTAATTTTCTGCGGGATAGGCGCAGGTGAGTGCTAGAATACCTACCTACTTGCTCCTAGGAAGCGAAATAAATCAATTTTGCGAAAGGACACATGCCTAGTGCGAGCGCGCCGATATTCCTGAGTGGGTCGAACCGATATTTTAATATTTTTTTTAAATTTCTCCAGTCACTAGTACATAATTGATTTCGTTTATTTATAACTAGCTTCAGCCCACGGCTTCGCACGCTCGTTTCAGGTAGCCTATGTCCGGGATACCGTTTAGTTCCCTGCCAAATTTTATTAAGACCCGCTTAGCCGTTTAAGCGTGAAAGGTAACAGAAATTATAGTAACACAAAATTTTATTATTTTGAAAATAACTAAGAACCGACTTCATTCAATTCCTTAATATTTACACTGTTTTTTTAAGTTTTGCGAGATAAATACTAATTATATAAAAAAAATAGTATTTATCGGGTTTTTATGGGACCACCTCGGTGTCAAAACAAACACAATTGTGTGTTATACAATAACTTAATCATTTTTATAATCTGATGGACTGAATGGACTGATTATGAAAATTATTGACGCAGAAATCGACGAACATACAGATGAAAAAAATACTTACAGCCGAATATAGAAAAATCTCGAAAGCAGGATCCTCTCGTGAATTTTTGAAGTTGGTCAAAAAGCATTGCCGCCGTCAAAAAAAAAAAGACATCCTCCTACAACATCCACGGGCTGGGTTGTCGGGGTCGCTGCGACCGCCCCGGCCTAGACTTTGTCCTATAGGCTGTCAAATATGTCGACAAAGGAAGGACGTTTATGATTTGATAACTCGGTCATTAAATTTGGCGAACTCGATATGCATATGGAACCGGGTTCGATTCCCGTCGTGCAATTGTTTGTATGATATGCAAATCTTTAGATAGGAGATATTTATTTATTTATTTATCTATACTTATAATAAAACTGTAACAGGTCCAATTCTGTACATTGAAGATATTTAGAAATTTTTTTTTTGAGGGCACTCTATTAACGATACTGAAGCCAAAACTGTAATTTTTTTCATTCATGTCTGTCTGTCTGTCTGTCTGTCTGTCTGTCTGTCTGTCTGTCTGTCTGTTTCTTAAACGCGCATCACGTCGAAACTACTGAAGGTATTGAAATGAAACTCGGCACGATTTTAGGTCATACTACGAGGAAGGACATAGGATACTTTTTATCCCGGAATTCAGTCAGGTTTCCCTGGGAGAGGGGATGAAAGTAAAATTTCTTCACCGCGCATGACGCCGAAAGTGCTGAATGAGTTGGAATGAAACCTTGCACGATTTGATTTCATACTACAAGGAAGGACATGGGATACATTTCATCCCGGAATTCAGTCATGTTCCCCTGGGAGAGAGGATGAAAGTAAAATTCTTTAACTGCGCATCACGATGGAACAACTGAATGAATTCGAATGGAACTCGGCATAATTTGATTTCATACTACGAGGAAAGATACATTTTATCCCAGAATTTAGTAAGGTTCCCCTGGGAGAAGGGATGAAAGTAAAATTCCTTCACCGCGCATCACGCTGAAACTACTGAATGAGTTGGACTGAATTGGTACTATTTGAGTTCAAGGAAGGACATGGAATACATTTTATCCTGGAATTCAGTAAGGTTCCCCTGGGAGAGAGGAAAGAGTAGAATTCTTTAACCGCGCATCACGACGGGTCTACGCGTCGTCCGATTTCATGCATTCTTTTTGTTAGAAAAAGTGTTGCAAGATCGAATTTGACTAAATCAGTAGAAAGTCGAGTAGAAAATCAGTAGATTGATGAAATAATCTGTAGTTAGAAGAAAAAAATTAGTAGATAGAGGGTAGGTAAGTTCCTATCTATGTATTTTTCCAAGACGCACCCATTAGTTAGGTTCCTACCTACTAAGGCGTCTTGGAAAAATAAGTTAGGTTCCTACCTTACACGATATATGGTGGTTTAGCTGGTCCAGTTAACTGTACTACCGAAGTTTGGTTGCAGTAAGTGGTCCAATTAAACTAACTAGACCACAGAAAAATATTTTTTACTGTGGTAAACAGCCAACTGTACCTACCTACTAACGAAAAAAAAATTACGGTGGTCCAGTCAAATGGATCAGGAGCCCAATTCTGCAATACAATTGCTTCAGTATGACAATGGAATCGTCGCAGAATCATCACGTAGAATCCTTAGATTTATAAAACTCCAGATAGTGCGTGCGAGATAAATTAATAGTTTCAAACTTGACGCACGTCTCTCCATCTGCATTCATCATAATTTCTTTCATCTGAGGTGAAATACCCAAACGTGTCATTCTGTGTCGATACCCCTGTCATAGTGAAGCGATTAGTATAGAAGAATAGGGCCCCAGCTGAACGGAACCATCAGTAAGAAGTGAAACGAGTATGACACTTCTTAACACTGACGCTGGCCGAGTCGTAGCTAAAAGTCGTGTGGATAAAGAATGGGATTGAAGATGACAACATGCTATCCCCCGTAGACACTACACGATTTTTTGCACGGCGGCGTTTCATGATATGAGAGACCATGGTTAAATGTGATCTTAATTAGTCGGCAGGTGAAGCAATCGCGAACGAAGTCGCGGGTACAGCTAGTTTATTTATAAACGTACATCTATCCTAACAGGCACACCCAATGCGATAGAGTACCTTATATTCTAGTCTTATAATAAAAAATGGAAATCATCAACATTTACACAATACAATAACATTCAAACAAAGATCATTCATTATTAACAATATCAATAATTCATAAATAAAATAAAAAGAAATAAAAATAAAATTACATTTAATACGAACTGTGATAACATAAAATAAAAAACAAAGCCTTTTGGAATTCGCTCCGGGAACAGTAAAAAAGATCGATTTTCTCGGCAATCAAATTAAGCGTGCGGATGCTTCGCGTCAGAGGTGCTTTATGTAGCAGGTTGGTTCGCCCTTTTGGTACTGCCAATAGGGCGGGGCGCCTTCGTCTGTGCACAAAGTCCGAGGGCACATTCAGCCGCATTTCCTCCAAAATACCTGGATGGGCGATCATCCCTCTCAACACTTTTAGCAAATGTAGAGCGAGCGCTGCATCCCTCCTTACTTCTAGCTTGTTGTATCCAACCATGCCTATAACAAACAAGGTTGGATACATCAAAGGGTAGAAGGGGTATATACCGTACACCTTGAAGTATAAATATCTTGTGAACTTATTTTGTACGCGCTCTATCATTTGCTTGTACTTGGCCTCATGCGGAGCCCATATCGCTGAATTAAATTCCAAATGGCTTCTTACTAGAGCATTATAGAGCGACTTTACTGCTTTTAGGTTTTTGAAGCTGTTTGTCTGACGGAGTACAAATCCTAAAGTTTTAAAGGCCTTTTTGCAAATGTTGACCATTTGCAAAAAGGCCTTTATTTCTATATTTGATATGCATTTATTTCCTGAAAGATCTATAAACGCATAACAAAAGCCCAGGTAGGTTAGGTACAATAGGATCCTAAAAATTCTAACTTTTCTCAAATCAATCAATTATTATTAAGTTTTTATAATAGGTCGTTTCTACAGGCTATAATGACCTACAGATTATAACAATTTTGATTTTCAAATCGAGTGTTAATATCAACAGCTGATAAGGCTCCGGTTTACGGGTAGGTACCTACTTAGGTACTATAGGTACTTACCTATGGTCCGATGCTACTTACGTCTTGATAACAACACCTAATCCTTACCTCCTTACTATACAAGGTGATACGGAAATAAATCTTTGAACATGGCTGAGCAGTGCTTCTTTCTCACTCAGTTAACATGAGTAAACAACGACTCCTAGCTAATGCTTAGTATTGAGAGAGGTTTATAAGTGAGAGGGTTTATTCTTTTTTTGTTTCATTGTTTTTATTGATAAATATATGAAAAAAAAATATTTTGTTCTCATCACTTGAATGTCCATAGCTAATTTCGACGATCGTTTAACTTAACTTTTTCCTTTCTGAATTGCATAGCGTTTCTAATATTCACACTGTCATTTAGTCATGAAGGCTATTTATTAGCTTTCTTGTTGCTAGATTCTTGTAACTTATTTTGTATTTATATAACCTGGTAGGCCTTCCTTAAAAAAATATTAAATATTTTGAGTAGGTAATGGGTGAGTCATGTATATATTTATGCTATCGCTCTTTTTGCTTTTTACGTTTTTGTTTGCTTGTGGTATACATGTAGAAATGTTGGAAAAAAATTACTAATTTTTTCAGACCTACTCTAAAATTTGTAATTGAATTTACAAATTCTATTAGACTGACTCACCTACCCACTGATATCTTTGTACATTGTGCACCATTTATAAGTCTAAATGTCTATATCTAACTTGATAATCTTGTCTCAAATGAACGTGACAAATTGACAAGTAGATAATTTGATAAGAATAGGTACCTACCTAGTGTACCTACCTCCCGAAATACCAAAGATAATAAAGATTCAATATTACTAACACGTTATCACGTCGTTCGCAACAAACAGAAATAGGATTTTCACGTTTTGATGAGTAAACTGGGAAATCCCAAATTGTCATATCTGTTTATTGCCTCTTGAGACGCTAAATATTTTATCTATCACTCATGCCTTTAAGATTGTGGTTTGTATAGGTACTTAATTTTCTTTTTCTATATCACAAAGAGTTCAATACGACTCAGCGAAAACTTGCTGAATAAAAAACAAAAAATTAGTCCAGAGAAATAGAAACGATTAAGAGTCCAACAGAAGCGCAGTAGTTTATCAAAAACAAATTTCCTCACTCCAGAAGCTTTGTCTGATCATGCCATTCAGGATATCCGCATGCCTAGTCCGGACTTAAATTATACCAATGATAGGTAGCCTAATTGACAGCTTTACTAGATAATCGTAAATCGCAAATACAATATCATGTCGAAATAATTACTGTCATACCTCGACACTTCTATCGTCTATAGGTACTGGTCCAACAAACTTATCATCAACTTATATCAACTGAACTTAAACCTTCCTAGTTTGTAATACGAGTGATGGTTACGTTTGGTGAGGTAAAGATAACTTGGTAGAGATAGGACAGTGTTCACATCATATATCATAGTTATCTGTGGACAAACTCGGTAGCCAACAATTATTTTAGATTTTGTCACCACTATGGATTTTTGGGTGAAGTGTTTCGTATCTCTTATCATCGCAGTAGGTGTTTTTATGCTTTAATTAAAACAAGCATTTACGTCACTTACGAGATTGATCACATGAGCTTTAAAAACGTATCCTTGTAAGGCGTTAGACGCTATTGTATCCTGTTTAGCTGTATTAAAATATTTACTACGCTCCTTATCAAGCAAAGATAGATAATTTAATTAAATTCAAAATGCTCAAAGTAACTAGATCACTGCACATTCTAATTACTTTCAACTCAATAAAACAAAATAAGCAAATAAGAGTACCCTGGGGTTCATCTCTGGTCCTGTTCTATTTATACCGGCTACGACAACAATGACGTAGAGAGTAGTTAGCAATCCAATAAAGATATATCTTATCAGTCGGTTTGTCTGTCGGTAGCAGCAGAGCCCGTAAGCTTATAATCCCAGTGCGATCGTGTATCCGATGTTATTAGTTTGAACATGTGATGGCTGAAGGGTGTAGTGGGAACTACTAACTGTGTGATTTCATTTACAATAATTAGTTGTGTCGTTTTTTTCAATACTTAATTTTCTGTTAAAATCGGGATTTGATTTGTCATTGCACTCAATCCTCTATTTTTACTCAACTACCAACGGAAGAGGGTACTCTTCCGTTGGTAGGGTACAACTAGATAAAGGTGAAACTCATGTAATGGAATATTTACCTGCATAGCGCAAAATTTTATTTGACTAAATATTATTGAAGAGTGAATCATACATACCTTAAGGTATTTCACTTTTTTTAAACAGATGTGACATTCGGACGGACAGATAAAATCGCAACAAAAGGGTTCTCATACTATTTTGGTCGCAAGCCCTAAAAGAACATCAAAACTTATTCACGTAATAAAAATGGCAGTGTCACTGAAAATCAATATTTCAAAAAAGATAACACTAACTTAAATGACAACAAAATCAGCTTGACACACAATATACTCTAAAAACTATATACGAAGCTCTAAACTGTTAAAAATAGGGTTGTAAATCGTAAGACGGCATAATTAGCTGTCGAGTCAATTATTATGGAAAAGTGGCTTGTCTCTGTAGTAACGAAGTGATGGGCCGTCGACAAGGCGAGGAGATAAATAAATAAGATGATACTTTCCGGTCCCGGGCTGAGGTTGTGCTGAAAGCAGGTAAATGGTAAGTACAGATGACGACATATGTCTCAATTTTCATTTTCTCCCGCTTTGTCGAAATCCTCATCAGCATTCTTATGGCCATTGCATAACCTGCTTCCCTCAAACATGGGTTTACCTTTACTCTAATCACCGCGTTTCGCAGGCAGATGAGTGTTCGCACTAAAGGTGTTACAAGCACACAGAAGGATGCTGCTTTGTCGAGTTTGTCGACATATCCCTTTGGTTTTCTTACGATTGATTCCACAGATGTCATGCTGATTCTTATAACCTCACTTAATCAAACGATTTTATTCATTACACTGATTTTTGATCCATTGTTTTTTTATCGATTTCTCCTCTAAAATGGGTTTTTTCGAGTTCTATGAAACAAGATAAATCACTTCTTCATCTTTCTTTTATCTTTGGCTCTGCATCATGTTTTGACACAATATGTCGCATTTATGAACGAATAGGATTAAAATTCATGGAGGTTGAGTTTAAATTATACAAAATGAAAAAATAATAAGTGGATAATTTAATCTCAATCAGACAAATCAGTTTCTTAATGAAATAAGAAGTTTCCTAATTGAGAATTAACATCGAGACACCTGTCTAATTTCGTAGAGTAGTCACTTTCAGAGCAGGGATTTGATAAATTCGGAACCGGTTACCCAATTTTCTTCTAAATGCAACCGAAAAAAACGTCAACAACAAGTGCAATGTCACGATATCGAGATGGGTCGGTTTTTGTGCTCGGCTCCGATTATCTAAACTCAGTCCTCGGGGCGAGCTTCGTGCTGCTAATCATTCGGAGACATTTTGCACATTATTTTATGACTCACAATTTGGTATGAGATTAATAAATGAAAAATTAAAACTAATTTTATTAACCGACTTTGAAAAAAGGTTTTTTATGTTTGTTTTTTTATTATTATTATTAGCCGAGTTCATCCCACTGCTGGGCAAAGGCCTCCCCCCACTCTCGGAAAGAGTATGTTTTTAAATATATTTTTTTTTTAATTTTGAAAATTCTTTTGCCATTGCCAACTATGTACGAATCATCAAATATCTATCTATCTAGGTATCTTTCTATTGTATAGTGAATAATATCCACTTAGTCCCATAAAATGTTTATCTGGAGGGATTAGAATTAGTCCCGCATTACTTAAAAATAATGTTAAATTTTAAGATTCGAAGTCGGTTTTTAGTTTTTTCAAACAATCAAATTATATTTACATTGACAAATTTTGAAAACGGTTGAAAAACTTTATGACGTCCCGTGCGCGACTGACCCGAAGCCTAATTAGAAGAATTTCTTTGTTTGCTCTCTATCCTAGGGTACTACGATTGCCGGGTAGAATATTAAAACTTGTCTTAACCGTCAAAGCTACGGCTGACACCTAAAATGATTGTGCTTTTTGGTATTCTACTAAAATACCTAAACGTGTCCAATGGTGGCGATTAGGATGCGATACATGGACTACTGAGACAACTGTATAACAGAATCAGGCCCCCGTTCGGTGGTGGTCTAACTGAGGTGTAGTGCATAATTGGGGAGAGCACGAGTAAATTGGTATTTTTAATAAAATAATGTACTACTAGTCCAATCAGAGCGCAATCAGAAAATCGATCTCGGAGTCTTCAAATCTTCTGGGAAAGTGTTCTCCATCTTAGGGAGCATATCTTCACTTACTCTAGTATGATAGTTGTAAAACGCCTTACCCTCCCAAAAATCGAATTCTCCGAAAAAAAAATATTAAACAATTTTACAATAGAAAAAGTTCTGACTTCTAGCTTTGGCATCCATAATTTTTTTAAAGCCATGTACAGCCTTGTAGCCGTGTATCTACGAGTATCATAGGCTGACGATAATGATGATGAGATTCTATGACCTGGGTTTTTTTAATTTAGGCGCCAGACATGTTTTTTTCCCCTCAAAAGCATGTAAATGCAAGCCGTGGAAATAACAAGTGGAATCACACGAGCCCACTTCCTAGCTTGACCAGAAACTTAAAGGGTGGGTTCCATTAACTTTTTAGAGTTCTGTCGGTCAGTGAGGAAAACCACATGGTTTGTAGTTTTTTTGATGGGTAAAGTAGAAGGTAAGCTCGTATTAAAGGACGGGATAAATAAACCGAACATAAAAAAATTTTTTTTTTTGAAAATAAGCCTTAAGTTATGAAAAACACTGACAAAATCGGTCACCACTCAGCATGTAGTATGGGAGAGCAGATCACGCCATAGTCTTCCGAATAATTAAAATCTTTACACACAGCTTAGACCAATATCATCTAAATTTTTCTAGCAAGTAGGAAGGTGAGTCACTTCTAAATAACTGCAGGATTACACAATACCCATATAATATATGCCTAAAATTTAATAATATTTACCGACACTTCAAATCAGGTGCTTACCAAATTGTTTTATCTTACCTTTATCTTTATCAGATAGTAAAGGAAAATTATATGAAGGTTTATTACCCAACTACTTACGTTGCTATCAATATCACTAAAGCAAAGCATGTCACTATTGATTAAACAATTTATACCTATTCCACGAAATTAATTTCGTTTTATGAGTTAGTTAGACTAACAATCAAAGAAAAAAAGAAAAAAAACTAGGCATGTCCTGATGCTTTACCGATTAAATTTTTTATGACAACCGATTTTAACAAATAATGGACATGTACAACGGCCCCCTACAACAGTTTTTTTTACAGCAAACCTATGGATATAAAGAAAATTTATGAAACAAGTGTGGATAGATAATGTTTATCAACTTCTTCAGTTGTAATCGATACTCAACATTTCCTATTATTTAACAGACTTTACTCATTTCAACTTGACTTTTTTTAAATCAGAATATTCAATAGAATAGTATTATTTTTGTTGTTTCATTTGCTTTTTGCTTCTACCCGCGGTATTACAAGTGGTAAAAAGCGTTTTCCCGTGATATATAGTAAGACAGATTGAGTTACTGTGGTAATTTGTATGCTATTTTCAATACTTTTTCATGGAAAAATCATCAGGAATAATGTTCGTTACATACTACATATGTCGCTTCGTTAAAAGTCGAAACTTTCTTAAGACTCCATATTTTTCGTGTCGACAGATTCGCATCTTTATCTGTCAAAAGTAACTGTGTCTACGAATTACTTCATTTTGTCATTCAGTCTTCATTCACTCACATATGTAGTCGTGCATATACCGAACAGAAAAAAAAAATTCGTGGATATTTTGAGGAATGAACCAATAAGCGAAATAAATTAATTTAAGAAAAACTGAATTCACCAGCGATGATGTACAGAACCATCATAATTTGTCCAGCCAATGCCCTGTCATATCGTTATCTCCTCAATTCGGAGGTAACCTTATCCTGCGGTGTCCAGTTTTTGTTGACGTTGTAACAAGGTTGCGGTCACCACGACACGCGTTCGTCTCACCATCGAGGGATCAAATTATTTTTTTAAAACATAAAAAACCAATTGAATTAGACGTGGACAGTTTTTTAAACTTCTATAGTCTATTATCGTCCATCATAGTATTGTGTAACATTTAGACCACTTTTACTTTTTCCTTACCTACCTAGTAGGTACTACTTTTACTGTACCTAGTATTAAAAAATTCATATCATAGTTAAGGTGGTGTGAGACGCTTGAAAAAAAATCAGGTTATTTTAATTTTCTAGCAAATAGGTTACAATGTGGGGAAAACTTCTTTCATGCTATCTTAATTACTTGTAGAACCTGGAAAAAAGTAAAAACCCGATTTTTTTTACGATCACTAACCACCTTTAGCATCCCGTTAAAATATCACATAGGTATAATATTAAATTTAATTTTTGCCTGTCTTTGTATTTTTTATGTGGTCTTGTATACACCAAATAAAAATTATCTTATCTTAAATGCGAAATTTTGAATATTTGTTTGTTTGTTACCTCTTCACACAAAAACTACTAAACGAATCAGGCTGTAACCTTGCATACATGTAGTTCTAGACCAGGATTTATTTATTTTTTTATTGCGGAATAAAACATAGCCTAACTTTTATCCCGGAAAACGTGTTCGAAGCCGCGAACAGAAGTTAATAAGTATGACCGTTGAACTCTACCATGGCCTATACACCAAAACAGAGGACACAGTCAGATTCAATTTTTACGATTTGCCATCATTATTCCACAGCATTTTCGAAAGTATTTTGTCACTTTTATCTTTTTTCGAATCTTACCACACATTCTTGAACTCCCCAGAGAGTAAGAGCACAGGACAGGACCGCTCTCACGGTGACAGGTATGGCTAACCGGACGACCCGCGCAAACGGTACGCGGTAGAGATATTGTTCCTCTTGCCATTATATAAGGTTCGTTGAAAGAGTTTTAAAACTATCAAATAACTAGACACGAATGAAATGAAGTACGTACCTACGCTTCGTATTGTAGTAATAAGGGTGAAATAGTCATAACCACCAATAGTTTCGTTATCCTAGTGATCTTTTATAGAGGATGTTTGGCCGAAGGAATTAAAAAGACAAAAACTGCTGGGCAGAAATATTGGACACATAAAGATTTGGCCCTTGAATAACATATCGGCTACTTTTTATTTTCAAAATACGTAGGCGAAGCCGCGGGCACAAACAAGTAATTTATCAATCCAAGCAATCTTAACGCCAGATTTCACATCACATAAAAAGGTACATTTCTGTTTATGACGCCGTAGGTATCAATTTGTAATTAGACACCTACCTATTATTTATACAGATATTTTAAGGATATTTTTTTTATTATTATTTTCGTGTGAGCAAATAAATTGATTTTCTTTCTTCTTCTTCTTTCTACTAAGAACATTTCTGGCGAAAAGGCACCCATCCTAAGACTATCTGCACGCACATTAGGCGTTTTGATTTGAAGCGGACGTCTCGTCAACGCGCATTTTAAATAGTTTAAGGTCCTCTACATCCGTAGGTACACACGAAAACGCGATTCAGATTTTGTTCAGGATGCTCGAAAGCGCGCGCTTCAAAACGTCTAACATAATAGGCACCGCTTTAGGGTATCTTAATAACAATTCACACCTAAATTCTGTTGATTTTCCACAGCTTTCTATTTTATTTCTACTGCAGTAAGGCTTGATGAACTAAACCCGATAGCACTGACCTTGCTTGACGTTTGCAGCCCTTAATACAATGCTGCTAGATATGCAGATAGGCTTCCAAAGACTGACAAGGGAGGAAATTAAGCGTAGCGCCCCACACACGATCCAAACACTTCTGTTACGAATTAAAATTAGGGAACTAGGCTTTTTACACTACATCGTAACACAAGGTATTGGTTCGATGCTTAAGATATTTAGGTACCTATTACAAAAATATTTATTTTGTCGTATCAAATTCATTATCATCTTTCGTTACAGAAGAGGGACCGACATTTTGTCGTCCCACGCAAAAAATGTAATGCGTTGTGTGTATTTCTGATATTTAAATTGCAAGTTTGCTTACCTGTCCCGTCTCAAACTTATTGACGTTTTTGAACTGTTGTTTTGTGTAAAAAACGCACGTATTCCGATTCACTGAACGATTGACAGACGGCCCAGAGGATCTCAAACTTTTGTCAAAAATAAATTTTTTATTTGTTATATAGTTAGCTTTTTCCCTATCTAATAACCTACCTAAAGCTCATCTGGTTCTTAGATCTAACGTTGACTATAACACAGATCAGGCTTCCTACTTATCAATAAAAATTCCATTGAAACCAGACTAGTAGAGTGTGAGTTAATTAATTATATTATAAGTACTACTACGGGCCTAATAAACCTGCATTCTCACAAAAGTCAAAAGTCTGTCAAATGTGTCTTAGGTAATGTCATTGTATTGTATTTTTGTTGAGGCACAAAAAGGATTTTGTATTGTATTGTAGTCTGGAATATTGTCTTGGTAAATAGGAAGATGATGTTGACCTGATAAAATTTTTATTTCTTTCCAAAGAATACCTGCAGTCCTTATAAAAATTATAGAGTTTGTAAAAGAAATTTATTTTGTAATGTCCTCCTTTAAAAGTTTGGGTATCATTGGCACATCCGTTCACGCGACAGGTCGTGCTGTTTTGACAGCGCCCCGGGATGTTTTCTTTGTTCCAACCTCGGAATAAAGACTCCCTTAGGTTCAAGATCTAACTGCACTCACTGTATTCCAATTGTGTTTAATCTAACAGTGACTGCTCGATGCATTCTTTGTCACTTCGAGGAATAGTGCTCCTTTGGGAATTGAATGAAGCGCGCTTTATCTCGACTTCGAGTGTCTAGTCTTCAGATTGTGATAGCAAAAGAATGCAAGGTTTTGTGGATTGTGTTGGAATTTGGAATGTCTGTGACATGGCGTTCTTTGCCATCGCAATCCGCTTGCGCACGTGATCTTAACTTATACTCACCAAATCAGTAAGACCTGATTTTAGGAATACAATAAATAAAATACTGAATAAGTATTCTCGAACCGAGAGGCACTTTACAACTGCAATGCATGTGCAGAAGTTGTGTCGTTATTAGAACTAGGTATATTTTGTAATCAGATTAAATTTAAAAATAAACCATTTAAACTTTATGGTATGCAAAACCATAGACAAAAGCTAGGTTTCACGATGTTATCTGTTAGGATTATGACGTCATATCTCCGGACATGCATGAGAACAATCTGTGGCTGAATCGGTAGACGATGTCAAATGTAAGATAGCGGTAAAGTAATTAATTTTGATAATGCTGACACCTTAGATACACTATCAGCATAAAATAGGTAGCTGGTTAAAATAAGATTAATATGAGCCGTCGCATCAGATTTCAACCATTTTTGTTAAGAATTTATTTTTCTGCCGATTCCTTTCTTAACATTTTATGTTTTATTTTAATTTTTTGGCAGATTTTATTATTAGTGTAGCCGACATTTTATTTATGAATGCTCACAATTAAGTATTCTCTCCTATTAGATATACCTAAATTTTTTTAACATGTCGTCTATAATTCTTCTGTTGGGATTCCATATACGTTCCTCTACCACGTAAGTGGTGTATAGGTACTAGTGGTTTATTTTTCACATCTTCCGCTAGTGAACAAAAAAATTAAATAAAGAGGAAATCAATCACACCGTATTTCTTATATGATAAAATGTATGGTGTAAAAGTTGACTGCCTAAGTGCTTATTTTGTAACCCTAAAGAAATAAAGTTATTGAAACCTGAAATCTTCATAAAATACGCTACTGATATTCCCAGCTCTTTCGCCAACTTTTAAAAATTTATCTATACGCCATGACGTTTTGTCAAAGGATAGTTGTTTGCGATTGGCTCTAAGGCTCATAAGGCTCTTAGTAATTAGGCGTAAAAATTAAATGCAAACCGTACAATTTCCTTAGCGTATGTTGAGGCAACATACTTTACAGTATGTTGCCTACCTTATAAACTCGATAAGGCGTAAGCCTTATCGAGTTGGCTTCATTGCTAGCAAGTTTATTTAGGCGCTTACATATCATGTGTTGTTCTGTAGATTAGGATATATGTAAATAGTATCTTAACCTGCTAATGAAAAGGTTTAATTTCCCAACGCGGTTTAAAGCTTACAAGGCAGGGGGTGTACCAAAGCCTATGTAAAATAGATAGTATAAATTTTTTTTGTGATCAATAGCTTATTTTTATTATCCTGGTACCAAATTCCATCCCAAATCGTTCAGCCATTTGAGCGTGAAGGAGTCACAAACACACACACAAACTTTCGTTTCTACCATAATTATAAGTATGATTTTTTTAATGCGATTTTGTCAGAAGGTTCGAGCTTTGGTTAGCTTTAAATTTTTTTAGCAGCTTTAGGGGAAGGATATAAAAAAATTAACATGTCCATAGTGAAAAGTTTATATTTATTTACACTGGTATGCATACCAAGATACAGTTTATAAATAAATAGACACCATGCCATAGAAGCCAAGACTGAACATTAGATTTGACTAAATTTAATGTTAACTCATGTGCTTTTTTTGCAGATAAACTGGATTTAATAACGATCTTAAATCCTTGCTGCAGTTTGACATTATTTATAAAAAATACAGCTTTCCGTAAATATATTTCAATCTATACTTAGTCCTCTGATAGCTAAGACTAAATAGATATTCGAGTTGTACCTATATTAATTTATTACACTTTAGATTACGAGACATTTGAGTTTTTTCTGCGGTCATTCTACAGCAAAACCTAGCAAAATGTTGTTTTGTAACTATCAATTTTATACAGACAATTTCCTAAGGTAAACTAACTCTTATGAAAAAGAAATATGTTTACATTATTAACTATTTGAGTGATATAAACCGAAGTGCATAGGTGGAAATGTATTAATGACTAAATAACTAAAAAAATTAATTGAGCCAGGTTTACTTTTATAAACGAACGTAGTTGATGATTGACGTCGGATCGCACAAAACGAAGGACGCACGATTCGTTAATTTGATGACCTTCTAAGTTTAACTCAAATAAAATACTGACATAAAATATTTAAGTAGTTAAAGGTTTAATCGGGTATTTATCGCGTACCTTTTTTTATTATTTCCCCTACGTTTACAAATCGTCAAAATTCAAAAATACTTTAGATACATAGAACGTAGTAGGTTCTATGTTAACAAATCGCGTAAGTTTAAAAAGTTTTATTCGCATAAAGTATTTTTGAATTTTGACGATCGCCGTGCCATGTAAAAGATAAAACTTTTAAATCCATCATGGTTATTAACACTAAAGTCATAAATAACGGGATATTTACCATGATTTGATTCAAATCATGGTAAATATCCCGTTATTTATGACTTCATGTAAAAGATGTCTATTTATTTCACACAATTCTACTTTACACGGCACGGCGACTGTGCCCTGACCATAAGCATGTGAAAACACTGCATTCTAGGTGGGCATTATTGACGCGATCATTGTGAAACATTAACGCCAACATTTTTTTAGTTTGGAATTCGAAAATGTATGGGCCGCCGCTTCAAGTTCACTCACGTAGGATGCAGCCAGGAAGGAGGTCTACTTTGAAAAACGAACGAAGTTGACGGATAACATCGATCGCACGAAACTAACGACCTTACCAGTAACTTCTGGCGCGTCACCAACTGACACCTTTCGTTTCGGTTCTTAGAAGATAACAAGTTGGTTAAATTATAGGTACCTTACATTAAACAAGAACGTATAAAATTAAGAAATCTTGCTTAACAAAGTTACGACTTTCTCTACAGCTATGATTAGAAACATTGGCACATTGCACCTTATTTTCTAACTTATTTTTACTACCTACTTACAATATTTTTAAAGAGGCAGCAGCCTTTATTCATAAAGAAAATTACAATAAAATAATAGAAATAAATTAGAACAGTAGTTCTTTGTAAGTATACAAATCTGTTAAGTATTAACAGGCACTCGAAAATTAAGTGAATTGGTATTTTGAAAAGGAAAATTTTTATGTAGCGTATTTATTCTGCTTGAACATCATAGTGGCCACTTTTCCTTGTTATGGGTCACAGTTTTCACAGTATTTACTATAATTAGAGCTTACTAATACAGATATAGTACTAACTAGTACATGAATAGTACCTTCTAGTACAGGTATAGTACTTAGTAGTACATGTATAGTATTTACTAGTACAGGTATCGTACTTAATATCTGTGCTTTGAGGTAACTATCGACACAATTTTAAAGTAGATTCGTTCAGCACGATTTCTTCCCCCATATTACACTGGAACTGATGGAACAGTGTTCTGTTGCGCTTGTCTCTTCTCCAGGTACTGCGGGTTGCCCTGTTCTATCCTGCTCTCAAACAGCTGGTCGCCGTACGTGACCGGCTTCCTCTGGTCTCCGCGGTCTATGGTGCCTACGAACACCTGGTCATTATACCGCTGCAGGTTCTCCTGCTGCTGCTTGGCGCGTAGCAGCAGTTCACCGTATTCCAAGTTTCGCTGCTGACTCTCCAGCAATGAAATCTGGTCTGCGAGATGCGGCGGTCGGACCTGGCCCAGGCGCGGGGGTTGGATCTGGTTTAGATGCGTGGGCCTAGCCTGGTCCGGATGAACTATCCCAAGCTGGTCGGTACCGTATTGCAAGGAGCGCTGTGCGGCGTTCTGGTCCAGGAATGAGTAGCCTGGCGCTGGGAGCTGCTCCTCGGGCTTCGACCTGGACTGCTCTACGCCTCGAATGGTCTCCGGAACCTGGAATGAGGAGAAGTTGAAGTGAGCTGATATTGTCGTGAATGTTCTGTGAGGATTCAATTATACTAATTAGCTCTCTTCTCATCTAATTTTTTTAAGTTTAAGTATATTAAAAATAGTTTCAGGCGTTATTTTGCGTAAATCTATTTCAAAATGTAACGATGAAAAATATTTAGTAACAACTCCGCGTAAAACCGTCTTTGATAAAATCCAACAAAATGCAATTCGCGTGCACACCCCGCCCTCCCACGAATTGACATGCTATTTCTTCTACAGTTAAAGAGTGTTCTTTCTTATCCCTACGGACGAAGTTTTCATCTAATTATGATAGAACTTCACGTACAGAGAAGTTCGTTTAATCATTAATTCTGTTAAACTTGAAGCTGACTGAATAATACGATTGGTGACATTTTGGAATGGCTTGACATAAAAATCTAAAAATAAATTTTAGTGAATCAAAATATATTCAATTTACTAAATATAACTTTAATCTTAATATAACAAAAATAGACGAAATCGCGCAAATAAAGTTATTAAGGGTCCGGCGACGGATGAATTTCCCATACAAACGTAGTACCAAAATGATTTGTTGTTTGAGAATATTTTCACCATGGTTTGCTATTATTTGTATTAGAATAGTATTTATTTAGGTTCCTGCCACAAGTTTTTTTCAAAATACTTATCTACACAAAAACTAAGAATACATTCATTCTTTAATGTAAAATTGCGATTCAGTTTAATTTCATTTTAGAAAGGTATTTTGAAAAAAAAAATGTGTCAGGAACCTAGATAAATACTATTTTAATACAAATAATAGCAGACCATGGTAAAAATATGCTCAAATTACAAATCATTTTGGTATTACGTTTGTATAGGAAATTCATCCGTCGCCGGACCCTTAAGCGTAATATATGACGAAAATATGAATTGGAAATCTCAGCTAGACTCAGTTACTTTAAAAGTTTTAATATTTTAAAAACCTTTTTTAAAAACAAGCTTTTAATGCATTTTCATACAAACTAAAAAGAAAAATATAAAAATAAATAAAAGTTTATCAAAATTTCAGCTCAATCAGTCGAAGATATCTGCTTCAAAATTGAGTTGCAAGATTCCAACCGTACAAACATAGTTACATAATGTACATTGCAAGCTAAATAAAAGCTTTTATAAATAAACAAATTTGTATATGCTCTAGGACAAACAACAATCGTCACAAACATCAAAACTGCCATTATGTCGTGTCACGCGTACTAGGATCGGTACTTAGTTATGGGTTAGTAATGTGGGGGAACGCTGCAGATATTAAAACCGTATTTGTGCTGCAGAAGAGAGCTGTTCGTGCAATCTATAATATGGGTCCCAGAGAATCCCTGCGTGATAAATTCAAAGAAATAAACATAATGACAGTACCATGTCAATATATTTATGAAAACTTGTTGTACACTCATAGAAATATCAATCTATTCCCTAAAAATAGCGACATGCATAATATAAATACTAGAAATAAGGATAAACTCGCTGTGCCCACAACTAGGCTACACAAGATAAATGTATCTTTTAAAGGGCAATGTATACGCTTCTACAACAAAACTCCAAGTGAGTTGCAAAAATTATCAATAAATAAATTCAAACAAATTGTCAAACATATCCTTTGTAAAAAGGCTTACTACAAAATATCAGATTATCTAGAAGATAAAAAAGCTTGGGACGAGTTTTGCTCCAACTCGAAAAATAACAACTAACAGGCTAAAGGTTTCTTCGTCGCTTCTTTACTTTAGTCTACATACCGAAGCGACAGAAATCAAAAATATCACTTTATTTCCGTGTCAGTGTTTAGTTTTATGATTTGACCTTTTCTAAGTGTACATTTATTGTATTTATGGAAATAAAGAGTTTTTGATTTGATTTGATTTGAATGTGGGGCAATAGTAGGGACAGACACAGAGCGTTTTTAGCGCAAAAAAAAATGCATCAGAGCATTATCTGGAATCCCGACTGATAAATCCTGCAAACCGTTTTTTAATGATCTTGGTTTGTTGCAACTACCATAGCTTTATGTTTATGAAATTTAAAATTTTGTAAGGAATCATGGATATCCGTTCCAATTAGCATTTGACAAAAATATTGCAATGTAGAGACCCAAATTGGCTTATTCTAAAAGAAAACCTCAAAATCAGCGAGACATCAAAAAAACTGCTTGATTATGTATGTAAAAAATTATATTAGGGTACCTAATGAATTTAAATTATTGGATGACCATTTATTTAAAACAAATTATTTAATTGGTGAATGAACTTAATTTTTATGATACCAATTAGTTTAATAATTTTAATCCATAGACATAAGTCAATTAATTGCATGCTATAGAATAGTTAACGTTAGTAAACTTAAGCTCATAACTCATGAACCACCTTGTAGATATAGCATGTTATAAGCTATAAAAATTTAATTTATCATTTAAACTTCTTCCTCGGGATAAAAGAACTACAATGTAGTATTTTTACCTATCCCGCATGCCCAGCGTGGGGATTATGGGATTACTCATGACCCTCTAATACGAGCTAAGTAAGGCGCTTATTAAGGTATGCCTAAGTCCAGCAGTGGACTGCTATATGAAATCTCTTCTATTCGCATTTGCAAGTAACCTCATGCATGAACCAACTTCTGTGGCGCAGCGGGTGCAGGTCCGCCTGCGACGTAGGAGGTTGCGGGTTTGATTCCGGCCTCAAGACCAATGTTAACATTTTCATGGCCCAAGCAAGACGCATAATATGTCCGTCATCGCCACCACATGGCGGCGGTGGTGGCGCGCTCCTGCGGGTCACCCCGCCGAGGCAGTGTTCCTGTTACTTTAACCCCCGCGGCCCAGCAGAGGCCGCATTTTTGTGATTTTTAAAACCATCTGAGACTTAGAAAATAGTATTTAATATTCTGAAAAAAAAAAATACATTACTTCAGGATCTAGTCTAGTCAAATTCGCATTCAGTTACCAAATCTAATGAACTTCACTCGAAAGAAAAACATCGCAAAGTTACCCCTTTTTCTAAAGTTTTCTCATTACTATGACTAGCGAACTACTGCTATCACACTTTTTTTTGTATTCAACTAAAGACACTTAATATTTCTAAACAAATTCGCAGAGTTTGACTTGATAAAATGATATTCGTAATCACCATGTTTAATTATCTACAAAAAACACGAGCGCGGCGGTTTGGCAGGCGCGCGTTTTCCCTTACGCCTACTGCTGCAGGAATACCTGGCCTTAAGTTTGATGTGTGTGGTCAATGAAGTATTAAGGTTGTTGCAGACCAAGACCGCATCGCTGCCGCACGGCACGACAATGTGCATTAAAATAGGGGTTTTAACGCGTCAAATTTAGATGTATTTTATATTGACGGCATCAGATAACGACTCGCGGGCCCTCCGTGTCAAGCTCGCGGTAAGCTATTTTATCACAGAAAAATGTATCTGAAGAATAGGAGTTTAATCCCTTGATTGAATGCTCATTTTTGTGTTGTGCGGTAGCGGCGTTGTATGCATAGTTACTAGAGCTGTGTGTGTGTCTATGCCTCTGTGCGTCTGCTGTGGAATTGTAGATCTCTCCTATTCCTAAACGGTTTAAATAATTAATTTGGATAAAACTAGTTTTTTTTGTTTGGAAGATGAGTTCTTCGAAATACATACGTAGAGAAAATCGGTTCAGTCTTACAAAATGTAGTTTAAAGTAAAATTTTGGTCAGGAATTCTGATTTTTTGTTAACTAGAGATTATCAATAAATACAGTACGAGAACGTGACTTTGAATTTTGATCAACGTTATCAATGAAATATACTTCCTGCATACCTACTTACCTACCAACCACAGTTAAATTCATATTTGTTTTGCAACATGCCATAAAACTTGTTACAGTTTCGGTATTACGCAACGGCCTTTCGATTACTATAATCTTTGAAATAAACTCTTGTATCTTGAGTTAAAGTTCATTTTTGAGTGGTTTTTGTTTGGAGGTGTGTGCAGTGAAGTTCACAGCAAGGCCGATGCGTAGACGCACGTTTAATTATAGCTTTGGATGGACTTTACAGAGTAACTTTTAAGGTAGGTACTTTTTTATTCGAACATTGTTTTCGATTTATCTTTAAATAATGTTAATGAATGAGACATAAAAAGTAGGGGAGGGACTAGCGATATCGTGCACTTTTACGGAAGTTTTCCAAGCTTCGACATATTCGCTACCCAGATCGGTAGCGAAAGCCGAGGGTACGCGGTAGTTCTACTGTTCATTGTGGTCCCCGTGGGATACCCACCGCATTAAACTGAATTTAATTCCGACCAAAATTTATATTTATGTATCTATAACTTACTCCTCAGCTTTTATAATATTATAGAGACGGGTCTGTAAAATTCACTTATAGGTAGGCTTAATATGGAATCATTGGTCAAGGACCCATATTATGAAACTATGCTCAGTCATCGATCTGTGCTTGAGTAACGCTATTGCTATAGAAAATCGTTACTCAACGTATACTTTAACGTGCAATCCGAAAAGCAGAGTTTCGGAACGTATGGGGGCCAACTTTTCTATTCCACAATTAGTTTTTTCCCCACCACTGCACATAATATCTGCACGCGGACGTACGTAGAAGTTAATAACGCTGCTCGAGAGCCACACCTACCTTGCGCGTGCGCACGACATTGACATTCCATCAGACACATGGTCACTGCTGCTTGAATCGAGGAAGCTGTCAATAAGATGTGTGACCGTTCTTGAACCCCAGGTACACTCAGCTGCTCAGACATGTATATTATATGTACACTCCCAAGTTTAACTTTTATAATACTCGGAAATTTAAAAAAAAGACAAATATAAGTCTACGAACACATTTTTCATAGAAAGTAGTCTTCGTACTCGTCAGAATGCGTTACATAAAATTACAATACACCAAGTTATTGGTGGTAGGAACACTCCCAAGTTTACATATTTTGGCAGTTGACTGTACGTGCCTATGTACTTATCTCGACTAAGCAAAAAAATGGTTCTCGATTCCGTGTCTATTTTTCGTTGAGCAAAAAGTGGAACGACCATTAAGTTTATTCCATTACATAATGGTAGGTATTAGAGCTCCTAACGTTTAGTAGAGCAACTGTGACTCTTCTCGTACTCAAGATGTACTTCTACGACAAGTTGCGGCTACATGACGAGAAGCGTCGAGCTTGTACGATGATCGAGACGATTACAATGACGATGACTATATAATGTCGTGCTGAACCGATCTTCATCGTCCAGGAGGGCGATTACGGTGTAGTAAGGCACGGCATTACGGCTCAAACGTTAGCAGTTGAAACGTTCGGGGGCGCGTTCACAGGCCGGCGTCCGGCAATCCGCACTAGCCCGATCAATGGATTGACATAAAAAATCCGCACCGCACGGAGCGGACTGTCGGCAATGCCGGCGGGGATTCTTGAAGGTAACTTTTCCGTTTTGTGCGACTGACGTCATTCAGATTACCGATCAGTGTATGTAATTGTCAGCGGATAGTCCGATGTCGGCCTGCAAACACGCACCCTAACGTTTCAACTGATACCGTTTGAGCCGTAATGCCGTGCCTTACCACACCGTGATCGCGGCCCAGGTGACGGCGGCGCCGGCGCTCGGGTGACGGACGTGCGGTGGACAGGCGGCCATAGTAAATGCACGTAAATGTAATATAATAAATTAGAACTAGTATTTACAATTGAAACAATTGACCTAACTTCAGACTGCAAACAATCAACAGGTAGCTCAACTGATCCATATCAAAACAAAGATATAGAACAAATTAAATTCAGAATAGCAAAAACCTTGTTATTGGTACGAAAAGCTAAATACGTGAAAGATAAAGTGATTGTAAACCATTATAATATACCTAAAAGCCGAAATCCGTTTCAACAGGCAACCCTAGCTCAAGCCTCCATTGACGGCTGGTAAAAAGATAAAAGAACAACTTCCGCATACCGAAGTCTGTAGTTTAAAAGTGCAAGTAAACTTGGTCCTTGTTTACTATTAGCTGGTAGCGGCAATTATATTGATCACAATGATTTTAATACAAGTAAATTAGGCTCTTCGAGTTTTAAAAAATGATCTGAGCGTCTGGTCGAAGCGACGCGTCACCCGAGAGCTGATCAGTATCTGGTGCAGCGCATTAGCATTGCCATACAGCAGGGCAATGCAGCCAGCGTAGCGGGGACGCGACGACTGCTATTGATATGGATCAGTTGAGCTACCTGTAGATTATTTGCAACAGTCTGCAGTTAGCTCAAGTCCATTGTAAAAACTAGTTCTAGTTTATTTATATTATTTGATAGTAATTTTCTTTGTGAATAAAGAGTTAGTAGATCAGAATCTATATGTCCAGAAGTCAGTCGAAAAAGGATGATGATGATGAAATTTGGATCTTCTTTCTTTAAAAATAAAGATGGTCTACTACCCGGTGAAAACTTATTAGGCAAGGGCTGAATATGGATGATGTTGATGACAGCCTTTCGTCAACTCGGACTTTGAGAGCATCATCAATAAAGTGGTCAGGGCATCACGCGTGGACGGCTGGAACAATTTCGCAAATTCAGTTTTTGTTGTGTTTGTTATTGTCAGGAAAATGTTGTTATGAAAGAAAAAAATAAGAAAGTTTGAAACATCCACGCGGGTGAGGCCGCGGGGCGCTGCTATTCAAAAATACAAGAAGAGCATGCTTTTATTGGCAACCCTATTAATAAATCAGATAGTGTAATGATATGGTCAGAAATTTTGCCTATGTTGATCTAATGACATTGAACGATTCATATCTGATCACGATTTATGTATAGACACCGCCAAAAACTCTTGAACAGACGAAGACAGCAAAAATCCTGTGTACAAGCAACAGAAACATACGTACATTTACATATACGTTACAGAGTATTTAAGAAACTTTGTTAACAAAAAAATAACATTCAAAAAATGTAAACAAATTAGTACTGTATATAAAGACTTTTGCAAACAATCTACAGGTAGCTCAACTGATCCATATCAATACCAGTCGGAAGCATCCCCAAGATGCTGGCTATATTGCTCCGCTGCGATTTTGATGCGCTGCGCTGCGCCAGATACTCACCAGCTCAAATATTTTTTTTAAAAACTCGGAGAGCCTCGGTATCCCACGGTCCTAGGGTCTCGACTCCAAGGAGAGCAAATGAGTAGGCTGTATCAAGACCTTATAGCGCCTCTTGATATCCTCGGCCAAATCTGCCGCGCACCAGCCCTCACGAATGTCTTCCAAAGTATTTTAATTTCTAAAATATTTTACCAATTATCAACTTCAGGGTACATGCTCTAGCTAGAACTAAAAGTGGTGCAAATCTTTCATACATTCACATAACTCTTGAAGAGTTATGTAAAACTGCGGACAATCTACATAAGGTCAGAAATATAAAGCAAGCATGCTGGAACCGTGCCAACAATGCGGTTTCTCAACGAGCCATTGACCCAAGCTGTCAAAACTGACGAATAGCGATTTAACTCCACAAATAAGGGGCAATCTCGACAATCAAAAGATGGAAAAGATCGTAGACAATTTGCAAACTGTACGATTGTCACGTTTTTGCAATAACGTGTGGTGTACAAACTACATAATAAAGCTTTAGAGATTATTTTAGAACGCATAAGGTTCGACATTTTATGAAAGAAAAAAAATTGAGCAGTTACAAATGTTACAATTATTATATTATTGTTTTAGGTAGTTACGTCACAGCAATTTAAAATGACAATTTTAATCACCTTGATTAAAATTGTCCTTTAAATAATTGCCTAACACAAAGTAGTTTGGTATCGGGAGGGATAAACACTTGTTCGAAAATTTAGTTTTTCATTTTTGTCGTGTTTGATTTTGAATTATTTTTGACACTGGCTGTCAAATATTTGGGCTTGTTAAACCTGCGCAAGCGCAAGGTCGGGTGTCGTAATCAACCGGTCAGTCTGGCTGTCTTACCTCAGCGGAGAGAGTGCTTGCTATTGAATTACTATATTCCAGTTTTTTACTGGTTGCAAATTTCCGTTTTAACAATAATTTAACCTGAAAAGCTTACAAACATCCAACAATTTTTTTTATTTACTTTGCAAATGATATACTTACTAAATTCTTTAAATCCTATTTCCATCACTTATTTATAGAAAATAGAGGAATTTGAGAAGCCTCAACAGGTGAATGAGGTACATACCAAAATCATTTAGTTTTGTAAAGGTTGTATTAAATGAATGCAGCTTTACTTTTCCATTTGAAGAAATAGAGAGACACTTTTAGCTATATAACTCTTTCCATGTTTACCTAATTATAGTAACGAAATAACTTAATAGACAACAGGTACCTATTTAACAGAGGTAGTTTTTCGGTAGCCGTTTATAGGTACCTTATATATAGTTTATACCTGGGTACTTAAAAAATTGTAAGTGAACAAATGAACTTTCAACCAAAATCTTCAAACCCTGGCCTACACGCATTTCCCGGGCATGCTTGTAGAAAATCTAATCTAATGTAATACATGTTATTATATGTAGGTTACGCATAGTATGCAAAGTCTATATAAAATATATAATTTTTTTATAGGTTGCGTATAAAAATA
Source organism: Eupithecia subumbrata (assembly GCA_949316285.1). NCBI lineage: Eukaryota > Metazoa > Arthropoda > Insecta > Lepidoptera > Geometridae > Eupithecia > Eupithecia subumbrata. The sequence goes on along the minus strand of OX438628.1, from coordinate 835,385 downwards.
AGGTAATTTATACAAATTATGTACTTGCAATCCAGACATGTTTTACAGATTTCGACTTACGCGATCAGAACACATTATAAATAACTATCTCGGAAATTAATCGTGTTTATTTACCTGTTTATTTGACACACATTTCTTCGAGTTATTAATTGTTTCTCTGTTGAATCAGGAATCTGTAAATATGATTTGTTTACTTTATCAGTGCAGCTACCTATTGTTTTTCAGCAGAAACAAGATTTCGTCATCCTCATCATGCTGGGTATATGCCTTCTCTGTTTTATTATTATCATTGTGTAGACTAATTATTTCAAGCTTGTGAATCAATAAGATGATGTATTAACTATTTCTTATATTTACCGTATACGATGAATAACTAAATATTTGGAGTCTGAAAAAGAATAATTAAAATGAAATAGAGCAAGCAGTCCGAGCTGCAACAATAGCAGTGTTCGCGGTGAGTGCGTGACTTGTTTATGTGTTGCTTTGTTTGCATTTCACCTAGTTGCGTCACACGCGTCACTGATGTACAAAGCATTATATTAAAATCTACTAAACTCTGGTTAGATTATTATTTAAAAACCTAGATAAAAATAATAAAAGATAAAAAAAACAATGGCTAGATGGATGGTGGATGGCGTACTATGAGTTCTAGTAGCTAAGTAAGAATAATTTGAGTGTAACAAACTATGACCTAACATTTTACCAAAAAAATAAAACAGACTATGTAGACATTGAAAAATGTTAACAACGTCAGATTTTTTTTGCGGTTTTTTCAGCGCTTATTGTTTAAGAATAACAACAATACATACCAATAAGATTGTTGCAAAATATAATAACGCGAAAATATTTCCGCGTTTGTCTGCTTATTCGCTTACTTTTACTTTCGTTTAAAATTCGTACAAACCAAACTATGATGAACATTTGAAACCGGTACCTTAAATTCTTTTTTACGAGAACTAAATACCGAAATGTACGTGACCTGGAGTGATCTAGGACAAGATAAAACAAATAGGTATTTTCTGAGGAACATAATACAGAATGTAGAGGTAATGTAGAGCTCTTGGTAAAGTATCATTTTGTTCTGAATACCAATAGTTAAAGTGTCTCTCTATTGATAATGGCGGGTCTTTAGAGCAGGTGTACTAAATACTTCGCGTGGAGAAATAATTGTACTTATTTTAACTATTGCGGTTTAAGGCTATACCTATCTACCTAATATGGTAGGTATATGGCGACATCCTATTTGGCAAGGATCCATATAAAATTCAGTATAATTTTTTATTTTATTTTAAGTTTGCATTGCGGTTGTATTTGCCATGATAACAAAAAAGTCCCTCTCTCCTTTCTAGGACGAGCGAGGAGCGAGCATAAACCTTCAAAATTATAGACCTTCCAACACAGTGAGGTCCTAAGTGGTTACGGTTAGGTATAATATGTTCCAGTAACCTTTACTTGACGATCAACTTGTGACACTGTATGATTTACGAGTTAGTAGCATATTGCATTATGCATATTAGCGTTTTTACGCCACCTTGTATTAACCAGTAAGTAGAAATACAGGCTGATGATAGAACACATCCACATGTCGGCCGAGTCGCTTATGCTTGGCCGACAAATGAAATTGTTGCAACACTCGATCAACATAGGGTAAAGTCTGGATAATAGCCGCGGTGGTGATACGTGACACACGGCCAGAAAAACCTTAGTCCTAAAAATCGCAATCAAGTGATTGGTTCAAAATTTAGCTTATTTAACTACAAGGATTCTATCTTATGAAAACTTTTTTTTTATGGCAGTGGGTAGATAACGAAACCCTCCTAAGGTATCAAGCCGGGCTTTACATCATCAAACTCCTTCTTTACTACTTGGGCTTTCAAAATATAGTTAAGTACTCACATGAACATCAAACGTGAACTGGTAGTTCGGATGCGAGTAGATATGATCAGTGGACCCCCTGGAGTAATGCGCCACGCTGACCGGGTTGCTCCCGTGGTGGATCTTCGTTACCTTGTAGGGCTCTGCCCCCTGCAGCTTCTTCAACTGCGCCCCTTGGAACACAAACGGCTGGTAATGCTTCTTAGGGCTTATCTTAGTCAGGAGTAACGTAGCTTTGTCTTCAGGTTTCTTGTACCCCGTATATTCCTCTACGGTTTTCGGGTAGAACCGTGCGACTGGTGCTTCGTACGGCGGGTGTGTTTCGTGCGGCGCGTGCGTTTCGTACGGCGCGTGTGTTTCGTACATTGCGTGTGTTTCCGGCATATCTAACCCTTGCGTGAACTTATGAATCACTCGTTCTTTTTCTAGTTCAGGTAGCTTGGTGTCTGGGTCGTTGAGGTAAGCTATTAGTGCGTCGTCCAGGGACTTGTAGGCCGCGTACGCGTACTGCGGTCCCTTGGCCCCGGGGCCGGTGTCGTCGTACTTGTTCTGCTGCGCGAACTTGATCTGTGCTTCGGAGGCAGCGGAGTGGGGCGCGCCGTGGAGGTACCCAGGGTAGGGGCGCTCGGCCGCCGCCAGCGAGAGGAGCGCTGGGATCTGCAACCAGAGCACTTTTGTTATCAATTTGTAGTTTTGTCGTTTTGGAGATCGAGGAAGTACATAAAATTTTTTGGAGTCCAGTTTTCCCCCTTAGGGGGGATTTCAGGGGGGAAAACTGGAATAACCCAAATAAACCATGTGGTCCGATATATCCGTACTGTAGACATATTATAGGTAACCAACTAATGTGTGTGTCGTTCCTTAATGTATGATCTATGATTACTCCGAGTGCATACCTCCTAAAATAATAAAGTTGTAGTCTGTGGTAAAACCTCTTTTTATTACGTATACCCAAATGCCCATTTGAATACCGAAGCGTGCGTTTGGGTGTGTATAACGGACTAGATGAACTTTAAAACGCGCGTTACCAACGCGTATGCCTCAAAACTCCTGATGTGTAGGTATCTGCCTACATCCTTTTAGCCAACAATCGCCTTAACATAAAGCTCTTGCCTTTTTATTAAGCTGTAGATTAAATAAAGGTGCTCATTTATAATATTTCACGAGAGTTAGTCCATCAATTACAAATTGACAAATCTACCTTCTTTAGATATTTTTAGTCAAATCTAAATCCATACGTCCTTAACATTAGGTACCTGCCTGCCTAATAAATAACATAAATGTGCAAATAACTATTTCTGTCTGTCTGTCTTTTCACGACTGAATGAATAGTAGGCATCAGAACAGTACGAATGTCCTTGAAAAACGTGTGCGAAGCCGAAGGCCGAAACCAGTAAAACCTACTATATTTAGATATCACATTGTTGTGCAAAATTGAACTAAATTAAATGTTCAGGCAAAAAACTTTCCGCTAATTAAACACCTAGGTGTTAATAAACAAAGGAAACTAGTCTTTATGTTTACGTGATAAGGATCAATAAATCTTAGGAGAAAGTCGTTCTTTATAACACTCGGACTAAGGGTTAATTAAGTCGGTTGCGGTTAATTACGTCACTACATTTGCGTTTGTATGTGTTTGGACTAAAAAGAATAATTTCTTCGCGAGTGGTTGTTAGATATTATGTAAAGTATGAGATACAAGTTAATAAAGTAGAGAAAGAAAGTAAAGTAGGCAATAAAATAATGAGTTTCTCGTATGGTATGAAGATGACCTAAAAAAAGAAGTTTTTCAAGAGTAGCCATGAACAAAAACAAAAGTTCGATTGTGGACGAAAATAAACTCAACGGAAGGGTCATTGTCAGCCATCGATTTAAGTGAAATTCGGGAGATTGAGTACCAGCTGCTCGAATTGGAAGGCTCAAATTAGGTCCAATTAGGTCATAGTCGGACCGTCGCCACCGGCGTTCGTGTCTCGCGTGCGTATTGTTGTCTCGGTCGCACTTTAGTTGAGGTACGTCCACGTCTTTCCATCTTTGTTGTTCATTAGGAAGGTTTATTCCAAAATATTTGGGACATCCTCGGCCTATGTGAAATAAGGAGAAATGGCGAAGAACTCACAACCCTTACATCAGGACATCTGTTTTACCACCGTGAAGGTCAAAGGCCCGGGATTGGAGGCATAGGCTTTCTTATAAATAAAAACATTAAGAACAAGGTGGTAGATATTAATAGCATATCAGATAGAGTCGCATATGTTAAGCTCAAACTTTCAGCGATGTACGACTTAAAGATAGTCCAGGTATATGCTCCGACAACTGACCACACCGATGAAGAAATAGAATTATTCTATGACGATATCGATAGCGCTCTTAAAAAGGTTAAGTCTCACTTCACCGTAGTCATAGGTGATTTTAATGCTAGAATTGGGGCAAAAGTATCTGAACAGGAGACCAGTATAGGCAAACATGGATTAGGGAGAAGAAATTGCAGAGGCCAAACATTGATTAACTACCTTCAACAGAAAAATCTCTATGCCATGAATACCTTTTTTGCCAAAAAACCACAACACAAGTGGACTTGGAAACATCCTGATAAAATACACAAGAGTGAATACGACTACATCATTACCGATAGAAAAAGTCTTGTGAAAAATGTTTCGGTGCTTAACAGCTTTAGCACTGGTAGTGACCATAGACTGGTGAGATCAACATGCTTCTTTAATATAAGAATGGAAAGGAAAAATCTGGTGATTAAAAAGCATATTCCAAACACTGATAAGATTGAGGTCATAAAGCATAATCGAAACCTTTATTTAACACAAGTCAACAATAATATCAAGGAGAAAGCAGACCAGATGAGTGTCGAAGAGCTCAGTGACCACATAGTGACTTCACTAACCTCTGCTTTGGAAAACATAGCACCTAGCAATCCTAAGGCCAAACAACAGAAACTGTCTCCACAAACTCTAACCTTTATTGAGATGAGACGACAAATGAGAGCAGAAGGTAAAGCAGACACATCCGAGTACTCAATTCTTCAAAAAAACATTCGTAAGGCGCTGAAATCAGACCTAAAGCGATACGAGGAGGATGTTATTGAAGAAGCTCTAAGCCGCAACACAAATAGGAAAACCATGGCATTAAAACTCAGCACCGGAAGGAAGCAAATCTTCAAACTCAACGACGAAAACGACAATGTTGTCACAAATCGAGACGAAATACTTAATATTACGCGCAGGTACTATGAACAACTTTACAAAAGCAAAACACCAAACCCAGCAAATGCAAAAGGTACTTCGAAACGTGCATTAGTGATTAATGTGGGATCAGAAGAGCTTCCAGATGTCTCAACAGCTGAAATCGACTTAGCCCTCCAACAACTTAAAAACAGAAAAGCCCCAGGGGAAGATGGTATTATTCCAGAAATGCTGAAAAACTCCACTGAAAAACTGAAAACCTCACTGGCAATCTTATTTACAAAGTGTCTAGTGGAAACTCAAGTACCTGAAAAATGGAATAACGCTGTTATTACTCTTCTTCACAAAAAAGGTGACATTAAGCGACTAGACAACTATCGACCAATCAGTCTGCTCAGCCATATACAAACTTTTTACTAGAGTTATAGTCAACCGCCTTCAGAACAAACTCGATGATCAGCAACCGCGAGACCAGGCTGGATTTAGAAGAGGTTTTAGTACGTGTGATCATCTGCAAACCATTAAAACAGTCATAGAGAAATGCCACGAATACCAAAAGCCTATAATAGTTACTTTTGTGGATTACGAGAAGGCATTTGACTCTATAGAGTTCTGGGCCGTAGAGCAAGCCCTCGCAGATGCCCTCGCACTGAAACTGAAACTGAGACACAATATCTCCAAAGCTTTTCACAGCCGCATTACAGAACATCTTTAGCAAAATTAACTGGGAGGAGAAAGGCATTAACATCGATGGAGAACGCTTGACGAACCTAAGGTTTGCTGATGATCTGGCTATATTTGCGGACAATATTGAGGATATGACGGTCATGATCGATGATCTGAAGCGAGAATCGGTAAAGTCGGTCTCAAAATGAACGTCGCTAAAACCAAAATCATGACCAACATACCTACTCCACAACCGCACCAACTCCCGGTCGAAGTCGTAGAGGAGTATGTCTACCTTGGTCACAAGATCACCCTGGGGTTACAGAACCAAACGGTAGAGGTTGAGAGACGCATAGCCCAAGCCTGGGCAGCTTTTGGCGCCAATACTAAAATACTGCGTGGAAAGCTGTCCATAGGAATGAAGAGGAAGGTGTTCGAGCAATGTGTGCTGCCGGTCTTTACTTACGGCGCGGAAACCATGACTCTTACAGAAAGATCTGCAGAGAAGATAAGGGTGGCGCAGAGAGCAATGGAAAGAGCGATGCTCGGAATTTCCTTGCGAGACCGTAAGCCAAATGAGTGGATCAGGGCCAAAACCAAAGTGAAAGACGTGGTGGAACTGATTGGAGCGCGAAAGTGGAGATGGGCGGGGCATATTGCCCGAATGGATAGAGAGCGATGGACGCGAAGACTGCTGGAGTGGAGACCACGACAGCACACCAGACCGCGGGGAAGACCACCAAAAAGATGGGTTGACGACATCCGACGACACGCAGGCCATGATTGGATGTCGAGGGCTCAAGACCGTCTAGAGTGGAGGCGTTTGGAGGAGGCCTACATCCAGAAATGGATTCATGACAGGCCGCGATGATGATGATGATTCCAAAATATTGGAAATAGCGTGTCTTTGCGTTTAGTTTCACACACACGCATCTTGGAAGCTCCTGTTGTCGGACTCTTAAGAGACCGGTGTCCTCAGGAGCAGCTAGTGCTCAGACACCACACACACAAACCCTCACACACACACACACACACGCACTCTGTGTCAACAGTAGAGATAGATGTTAAAATTCTACTTAACTATTCCTCACTTTCTTATATTCAATATTTTTGTTCTAGATTTTTTTTTTAGAAACCCTTTTCTATTTAACTTTATTAGTTAATAAGTTGTTACCTAATATAGTTTAACCTTAAGTACGTAAAGTTCGTGGAACTATCTTACCCTAACCCCGGAGGTGGGCGTTGTGATTTGCGACACAGTTTTTTACTTCAGCAGGTCGCATCGCTGCCTAGTTTTTGTTATAATGTTCCTAAAATAAAGACTTTTTACTTTTACTTTACTTAGTTGTAATTGTAACAAAACACAAGCCATTTGTTGAGAGAACGTACTCATATCTACAAAAAAACCTTTAATCTATTTTATCAGCCCAAGTTAGTCCACTGTTCGACAATGGTCCCTTCTAAGAAGAGTGATACAGCGCACTGTCTTCAGGAGCATCAGCATCTGTCTTTCGCAGGTCGTCTCCTCACCTGGCCGGAGGGGGTCCTACACTACGTTTGCCGAGTCGCTCTCCACTCAAGAACACGCTCCTTTATCGTTGTACCCCCACGGCAGTTTAGTTTTTTTAGCATTGCCATACAGCGGGGCAATGCAGCTAGCAGCGTCTTGGGGACCTTTCCGACTGGATATATTGATCAGTTGAGCAACCTGTGGATTGTTTGCAACAGTCTGCAGTTAGCTCAACTGTTTCACATGTTAACTTGTTCTAATTTGTTTCTATTATTTGATTTTAATTCTTTGTTAATAAAGGTTTAAAATATAAATTAAAAAAAACAGTGCTGCTTATAGGGGAATTAAAATTCAAGAAAGGTCCTGTACTTGTAATTCGCGCGAAGTGTGAATGGGAGCGCAGTAATGGTGCATTGTAATCTTGTATTGTATCAGAATCGGATATTGTTCAATGGCCTACAATTAGCATTTAACTGTTTAAACAACTGATAACATCGCAATGTGTGCAAATGGGTACCTTATTGTTTGTACCTACTACAAAAAGTCTTAAAAAAAAGTTTATCTCCTCGGGGTTCAGAATCCCTTTTCGTAATGTTTGTATGATCTGCACATTTTGTTCCGGGTGTTCTGGGTATTTTCTATGAATAATAAAAATATCGATCTCTACATAATGGAATGTACCGACTTATTGTATTTAGTAAGTACATCAGTCATCTAGTACCCCATAACACAAGCTCTGCTTAGCTTAGAGCTAGTTGATGCTGTGTGGATTTTCCAGCATTATTTATCACAGTAATATTAAGAATGCGAAAGTTTGGCTGTTTAGATGTAGGTATGTTTGGATCGATGTTTGTTACTTCTTCAGACCAAAACTGTTGAACGTATCGGGCTGAAATTTTGCGTAAAGGTAGTTTGTGGCCTTTTTACTTTTTATCCCAAAAATCAATTCTCATGGGATAGATATAACAATAAATCGCTTCCATAGAAACGATTGATAAAACAACGCGTGCGCACCGGTGTCGGCGAGTGTGTGGAGTAGTGGTCTCGCGGCCATGCATAGGAGGAAAGGGGGCGCCAGTCGGGCCGCGGATGTTTTAAATGTTCCCGTGGTTCGGCGTAAATGGCGAGAGAGAGACACCGGAGAGGTTTTTAGGTATAACGGTTCTCAGGGGGCGTCGAGTCCTACATAATTCCCTTATGGGGATCTGCGACAGAGTACTGGCTAATGCGGGATGCAGGAAGCTCAACCCTGAGTGCTTGTTAGGAGAGGTCTAGCAGTGGACCAGCGATAGGCTTAATATGATGATTAAATAAATAACTGGATGGAGACTATCGCATTGCCGTAGAGAGTGGCAGAAAAACGTGGTGATAAATCAAGAAGATAGTAAATATAATGCTGGAACCGCATCATTGAACCCAGAGGTTACCATATGAAGAGGTTGAGGTTGATCACTGTGGCGCAAGATTTATTTTTTGTTTGTATTTAATTTGTGCGTTCTACAGGGATTAAAACTATCGAAAAAATAATTTATCGCAAATCGTGAACTAATTTCTAAGAACCTATGATAACACCAACTTCGGTTCAATTGTATTTTGGAAGCATTTAGGAAAATGTTGATTCGTCCACAACCTCTTATTTTCCCAAATGCTCCAAAAATACCAATAGATCGAATTTATTTTATTCATAAGTTAACAGAAAATGGTAAGCGACAGTCGGCAAATTACTTTTCCGCTAGTTTTATTCCTTGTAGAACGAAGAAAATATTTTAAAAACACAAAAAAGAATATCTCGCGCTAACACGAAACCACCAACCTTAATATATTGGATTTATTTCTCCGTATGTAGGTACCTACTAAAAACATTGCATAAGGTTATGAAGGTAGGTAAGGTACTTAATTTAATGCGATGAGCGGATTCTAGATCAAGGTGGCTATGATTAGCATTTTGATATCATTACCATCATCATCTAAAACTGTAGGCCTTGTGTTAGGTGGGGATTGCCCGAAAATATTAGATTTTATTGTTATTTTACTCGTAAAAGGCAGAGACTTACATACTGATGTGTGAATATGTGAGACAACACTATTTTAAATTAATTCATTTAGGCCATTCGATACAAGAGTGCAAAAATTATCAGTAAATAAATTCGAGACGGGTTTTGCTCCAACTCGAAAAATAACAACTAACAGGCTAAAAGTTTCTTCGTAGCTTTTTTACTATAGTCTACATACCGAAGCGACAGAAATCAAAAGTATCACTTTGTTTCCGAGTCAGTGTATAGTTGTACATTTCGACCTTTTCTATTTTGACCTTTTCAAGGGTATTTTATTGCATTTATGGAAATAAAGAGTTTTTGATTTTGATGTCTACATACACTTTGATGCTTCAAAAAAGCTTTCAAAGATATGTCTAAATAGTGATGAAAACGGTTCTATGAAGTTTGTACGGTAAATCTTATCCCAAAATAAGCCTTTTTCGTTGCCTCTACTTATCGTAGACTACATCGATGCATGCCTCGATGTAACTGGCTCAATCCAAATTAATAATATTATGTAGGTCAAGGTACCTTTAAGATGTCTCTTGTAATTAATGACTTTAAAAGATTATCGTCAGCAACCATTAATTTGGTGAGATTGGAACAGTTTTTGAGATAAAACACCCAGTTTTTTGTTCCACTTTTGCTTCGATACTGTATTTACCTACTTAATTATTAATTCACATCAGATGAGCATTAGAAACTTAGCATTATGTCACATGCAATGCAACTGGTTTTTATGCAACAGTAATAAAATCCTAAACCATAAAACTTTCATGTTGATCCTACTATCCTACTAGTGTACAAAGCCGGAAGTTAGTGAAATCTGAATTTTGTTACCTAGGATCTCCAAAACGAATAAACTGATCAAGATGAAATTTGACGTACGTTTAGAACAAAGCCTAACTTAGATAAATAGGCTACTTATTATACCGAAAATACGCGTGCGAAGCTGCGGGCAGAAGCTAGTAGTGGAATAAATTTCCAACGTCTGTTTCATTCGGGTAGCGGCTTCCTTCTGTGTATTTTTATTTATCACCTCCACTGTTCACCAAGCAGCCTGTCAAGAGATTGTGACTATGGCAACACCCTCCGTGTTTGGGGGAAGCATGTTCAGCAGTGGACGGACGTATGAAGGTTTGAGGAAAGTGTTTTTATTTTGATTCAATTCATTTATTCACAGGTGTTACAGGAATGTTTTGACGTAAAATTAAAGGCCCTGTGACCTGCCATCGGAGGCGTGTCTACCATTTTTATTTAGAAAGAGCTTCCGCCCGCGGTTGCGCCAGCGTTTTTCTTTTTTCAAAATACGATAAAAAGCCACCGATTCCTATATTTTTGCTGGTAGGTAAACTATCTCAACGTAGGTTGTTCACCTGTGGGTCTTGAACAATCTACATTTAAGTAAGTTTACTAACACAAATTTCAGTTATGCTAAATAGATTTGTCGTGAAGGATTCAGATATAAAATTTTCGACTTTTTGTATTATCTTATAAGTGTATGGTATGTTTCTGGAATGGAGCCCACGACAGCACACCAGACCGCGGGGAAGACTTCCAAAAAGATGGGTTGACGACATCCGACCACATGCAGGCCATGATTGATGACATGGACGTCAAGGGCTCAAGACCGCCTAGAGTGGAGGTGATTGAAGGAAGCCTACATCCAGAATTGGATCCATGACATGAGGCTGCGAGAATTATAATAATATTTACATTAAAAAGAACAAGTATCAGATTCTTCCCGCGGGTAGAGAGGCGACTAAGGGATATCCACCGGGGGCGGGCAGCAGCGCCGCCCGCTGCAGAACAATTCTACCACTGAACTGCGATCCCCAACCCGCCTGCCCAGCGTGGGGATTCTGGGCATTACTTCCCATGAGATAAAAGCCAACAAGGCGCATACCAGGGGGAGGCCTGCGTCCAGCAGTGGACCAATACAGGCTGTTGAGGTTGAGGAAGTATCAGACTACATCACCTAGAATAAAATAAAGGCAGGGAGCTGATGATCATGATGAAATGCCTCCATCGTCAGCCCTTGTCGTACCACTGTACGTATCTATAGAGCACAACATTATCTTGTAGTGTCGGGAACAAGTTGAGACAACTTTCTTTAACAAATAATTATATTATTGCACTTTCTGATTGAAGTGAACCTGATATGAGAATGAAAACAACTTCCGAAAAATTACATCACGTTTTTTGATAATCCATGCGATGTGTTAGGAACCAGGCTTTGGGTCACCTACCTGGATATTTCCTCTTTAATTTATTTATTCATGGTAGGGCTGGTCTATCAGTTCAAAGTCGCTCAGCGAGCTATGGAAAGAGCTATGCGCGGAGTCTCTCTAGAGGATAGAATTCGTAACGAATACATCCGACAAAGAACCAAAGTTATCGACATAGTTCAAAGAATTAGCAAGCTGAAGTGGCAGTGGGCCAGCCATATCTCGCGAAGAACCGACCACCGCTGGGGTAAACGTGTTCTTGAGTGGAGACCACGACTCGGCACACGTAGTGTAGGACGCCCTCTGGCCAGGTGGGATAACGATCTGCGAAAGACTGCAGGCAGATGCTGGATGCGGCAAGCTGAAGACAGGGCGTTATGGCGCTCAATAGGGGAGGCCTATGTCCAGCAGTGGACTAATATAGGCTGATGATGATGAATTTATTTATTACCAACCAGCTTTGTCCGCGGCTTCGCTTGCGTAGGATTCACAATTTCATGGGTTTTACCTATTTGTTAAAGCGCGGAGCCCTAATTTAATTTCTAAAACAATAGTAGCTTAGTACCCGCTATAACATCAGCTATATATCTACCAGTGAAAGTCTATTCAAAATTGGTCCAGTGATTTCGGAGATTAGAAAAAACAAACAGACAGACAAACATTTAAAAATTTATGCGAACCGTGTAATATATTTCAATTCAATTCTTGGTTAATGTGTAATAATAAGAATACCTACTATAATATGCATTTAGTAAAAAGCTATTATTTTGACATTTCAAACAGACATTTTAATTTTATTTATTTGTGTACTTAGATAGGTATGGAGAACAATATAGGAAGAGCAACATTTATTAGGTACTCACCATTAAGCCCAACATTGTAAACTGTCTCCCACTACCACAGCAAAACTAATAGGGATGTACACTTCATTCACAAAACTTATATATCGATAAAGTTTAAACTTGAATTTGGAGCGCGAGTAACCGACAGCGCCGCGTTCTAAAGAATGACGGCCAACAAGCGGGCCGCGAGGAATACTGAACTTTTTATGCAAGTGACCACCGGAGGCGACGACGCGACGTCGCCGCAGCGGCGGAGCGACGAGCGGCTGTACGATCTATTATTGCCATTTCTGTCGTATGAATAAATTAATGCAGTAATAAAAAATTACCAATGAAGTAAATGACTATAGAATGACGTCAGCCAGGTACGTTAATAGGAAAAATAATTATTTCCAATACCATTGCTATCTTCCTGTAAATGTTAGCTATTAATGAAAATCAAGTCTTAATAGGATCGCCCGACTTTTATTTGAAACTTATAAAGGGAAACATGAAAACAAAACTAGAAAAATTACAGAGCAGTGCGAGTTGAAAATTTATTTGTTACATATACTACACACATACAGACAGTAGGTAAAGGTACATGTATATTTATTTCACTTCAACTCTTTCATTTTAATCGAATCGCTTCGCTCTCCGCTGCTCGCTGAGCTCGCGCCATTTCTCAACCTAACCCAAACTGTCCACATTCTTTACTCCAATTTATACCATCACTCAAAATCAGGAAGTGCCTGATCGCTTTAAAAGATGGTTTACTAAAGTTTACTGTCGCAACGTGAATTTTAAATATTGGTTTTGTAAGCGGTTGTGAAAATACGTTTTCTTGTGATGTAATTTTGTTTTATTGCCTTTTAGTCGCGGCGCATGTGTGGTTAGTCTAAATAACTAGAACATTATTTTGTATTACAATGATTATTTGACCTACTCTCTAGTAATTAAATGCGTGAGATATTATCACTTAGGTACCAGGTTACCTACCTAATTGGCTTGTTGGTTTACCTTAGCGTCGATAGTTTTGTTTGAAAGTCAAAATTCTTTTCTTAATCTTACAACACTAGAATTCTTTGATCATGAAGTAGTTAAGTGCTAATTTAATAATACATTTTATAAATATACGTTTTCTAAGATAATTACACAAGAAATTTAACTAGTTTAAGTTATTTTGTAGAGCTCTAACGGGGTAGGTAAATATTTTGTACCATAATTTTATGACCTATGTAAACTTAATAAATGATTCTAAATGCATTTTTCAAAATCACTGGAGTTTCACTTTATACTTAGCTAATTTAGGAAAATGTTTTAGCTTACTCTTGGCATGCTTGCGTTGAGTCTCAAGGAGTGGAAAAGGAACCACAACCAAAAAAAGAGAACCTTGTGACCAGCAGTGATGCTATGTTTCTAGCCGAATCTTCGGCCACGGCGGCCAGTCTCAAGGGCCAGAAGAGCAGGACATTTATAGTGCACAAGTGTGTGCACTCTTGTAATCCGATGGGACGGCAGACGGATAGTTAGCCCTGCAGTAGGCAAAAAGTCGGCTACTCTGTGCTGTGACGACAAAAAAAATCTAATCTTGCTTCAGCCTGTGTCTTCGCTTAAGTCGGAGAGTGTCTCTTGCGTTATTAATGATGTCAGCCATTCATCATTAGCCTAAACTCGTCCACTGCTGGACACAGGCCTCCCCTAATGAACGCCATAGCGCCCTGTCTTCAGCTTACCGCATCCAGCATCTTCCTCCAGTCTTTTGCAGGTCGTCATCCCGTCTTCTATTTATAAGGTAAATCTTTCTTCGTTACTGCCGACAGGCCTTGAAAGCTCTATTGTTTTTAACAAGGTAGTTAGGCCTAGGCACAATTCGATTACAAAGGCTAGGCCATAATAACATGATTTATAATGTGCACTCTATTATTAGGGTAACTTATCGGGTACGCCTCTCATTCAGAGCGGATGTCGAAAATTCTTGTGTGGAAAGGTGAGGTTAGCATTGAGTGGACTGCATTTTGGGCCAGGGGGCCTGTTACGATCCATTCAGCATAAATAACATTCTAGTGTCCACAAGTTGGCTGTCGATACCTATCGTTGCTAATATTGAAGGTTGCCTTGCCAATGACGTTGGATTAATTATTTTTTATGACTCACTGCACTAATGAAAGTATTGTTATATAAATGGTACTCGGCGCTAGAAATACAAATAAATAAATTATGCTGGACAATTCACACAGCATTATCTAGCCTCAAAGCTAAGCAGAGCTTGTGTTATGGGTACTAGATAACTTACGAGTACTTAATACAATACACTACATAGATAGATATTTTTTACTATACATAGAAAACATCCATAACGCCCTGGACAAATGTCTGCAGATCGTACAAACATTTGTCCCGAGGCGGGAATCGAACTCGCAACCTCCTGCGTCGCAGGCAGACCTTCGCCCGTTGCGCCACAGAGGTCGTCAAATATAATGTATGTTATTTTATTATATCATGAATAAGTTTAAGTATGTGTATTTTGTTATTACCATTGTTATTACCCATTGTTTGGGAGACAGACAGGTGAGATACGGTGGTAGGCATTAATGAATGGTCACGACTTCTAAATTTTGTTATGGTAGGTATCAACGGAAGAAAAAAATAGTTTTAGGGTTTCGATATCGGTTCCGAAACTCTTATGGCCTCCTATGAGCAACTACCGCAGCTATTAAATTGAAATTTTATGTTATAATACATTTCGTGCGCCTGTACAGATTTAAAGAAAATAAATGAAAATGATTTTTTTAGTACAAATTGCAAACTTTGATGTCGAAATTTTAACAAATACCGACAGGGTCATGTTGCCTATCAATTGAAAGGTATACATTTTAAAATAGTTTTTGAAATTTTTGTAGGTGTCATACTTTTCGAAATATTTTGAAAAAAGTCGAAACATTACCCATTAACAATACCCCTCGTATCTCCGAAGTTTTCCGAGCCATCTCTCTGAAATATAAAGCGTTTGTATATATGGATCTATATTTTACAGGAAAAATATAGAGAAGTGTGTGAGTAGAACACTCTTTGAAAAATGGTCAAAAACGTGGAAATATTTTTCTAAAGAGGAGACTACCATACCGAGAGGGGTATCAAATGAAAGGTTTCGGTTTGTACATTTCAAAACAGTTAAATATTTCTGTAACTAGGTTTCATACTGTTTCATACATCTGTGTGCATTATTTTATTATGTAGCTAATACAAATCTTACATACAAATACCGACAAAAATTACACAAATGTATAGGTACCTACATACTAAATATATTATATATACCTACATTACTAAGATACTTACATGGATATATTTCATTATACATAGAAAACATCAGTGGTATCGGCATGTTATGATGAGGGAAGAGTGTTATGTTACGGAAGGAGAGTGTAGAGAGAGAGATATGAATGTGGATCGATAGAAGATCTACTCCTATAGGACTGCGGTGGGAATAAGAAAAGATAGATCCATAGACTGTGTGAAAGATGACATGAGTACGACAAGAGTGAGTGTTGAGATGATGACTGATAGAAGCGACGAGAAGAAGAAAACCTGTTGAGCCGACCCAACCGGAGTGGGAACAGGGCAAGAGAATGATGATGACGACTAGACAAAATATGCTTTCAATATTATATAATATTAAATCTTTAATAAATTAGGCCGGCTACAGACGACGGTGAGACACGCTCTAGCCGACGAAGAAATAAATAAGTCTATAGTTTGTCTAAGGTTAGAATCTCTCTACTTATCTTTTTCTGTTTTCTTTTCTTTTTTCTCTCATTGTTTCCTGTATTGTATGTAACCTCTCTATCTACTCTTGTCTGTGTATTAATTGAATGTTAATATTGTTACCATTTTTGTGCCACCACACGAGGCCCTGTCTGAAAATCAGCGCCGCTACTCGCTGTGGCTTGTAGCGGCATAATGCTGAGACAGGGACCTTTTTGGCCCCTTTTATTTATTTTTTATTTTATTCCTTTTAATTTTGTATGTATTAGGGTCAAATAAATGGATTTTCTTTCTTTCTTTCATGACTTAAAAGAATATTATGGACTATTGTGATAATAATCGTTAAGTGTTTAGACATGATATTTTTGAATAATTTGGACATTGTTATTACCAAACTCAAACATTAAAATTGTAGTTAATTTGTAAACATTTTGGATATTAAAATATGGAGGCTTGTAGAGACACTTTTTACGGTGCTTATTTATAAGACATTGCAACTGTATTTCTTCTCATAACTTCATAAATGATATGATTATTAATATCTAGCTAAATTAGTAGAACCTCACTCAAACCTAGTCACATTCACACGCCCCTAGGGTAAGATGCAGTGAACCTAATACCTAATCAGCGATATTTTTACATTGTATATCTTGACGAAATATCTGCACATCGTACAAACATTTTGTAAGCGGCCATTTTAATGTTCAACAGTTGCATGATAAAAGTATTTAGGATGAGTTATCTAATTATTATGATAATCGCAAGATAATCATTGTTCATAATGAACAATATCCGACGCGAAACGTTTGTTTGTATCTGACTTCATAACGCGATCAATAAACAACCGCATGCCTGCTAGACTCATACCTGCTAGACTCATTTCATTGTACCTACATCATCTGAATAGCTTCATCATGAGCATGATCACTCGCAGCCGGGTTTAATCACCGACCTCTATTAGACGAGTGTGTAAGTCAGTGGAATTTATCAACTGCTGGACCACCAGGCGCTGTCACGGCGACAGTGCGTGCTTTGACGATGAATAAAATATATTTTAATAAGCGCCTTATTGGCTGTTATCCCATGGGGGTAATGTCCATAATCCCCATGCTAGGCATGCGGGTTGGGGATCGCAGTTCGGCGGTGGAATCGTTCTGCGGGAGGCGCTGCTGCCCGCAGCGGGGGCGGTGGGTATCCCTTAGTCACCTCTTACGACACCCTCAGTCGCACTTCGGTCTAGGTACGGGTACGTCTTTCCATCTTTGTTGTTCATTAGGTAGGAATACTGAAAAAGATTGGAAATAGCGTGTCTTTGCGTGTAACTGTAACACAACACAGGCCATTTGTTGAGTTGGTTAGTTAGGGCTGGGAAAACATACCATATCTACAGAATTTTACACATATCTATGGGTAAAACAAACTAATTGAAAATTGGTCATGTAGGTCGCGCTTTAGTGAATGCTAGGTACAGACAGCGTCAGAATTAAGTAACCCCCTGCATAACTAAAGACGCAGGTTTAAATCCAAACATCTGATTCTGGTTCTGAATGGGGGAAATGGAATCTGCACTGACATCTCGCATAGGAGTGTATTGTGCATTGTCCAAACCAAAATCCAAACATTTTAACCGTAGGAGCTTTAAAAGTCGAAAATAAATTATATTTTTAGTCACAAACGAATAGATTAAAAAATATAAAAAATCGGATTCTAACCTTCATTGTGTTATGCAGGGGGGTTACTTAATTCTGACGCTGGCTGTACATAGGAAGAGCTCTAGGTAGGTCTACATGCGCGGGCGCAGGCGTGCGAGTATGATCGCGGAGCTTAAGTCGGAGTCACGAACAGCCTTCGTAGCGGATTATGAATAGAGTGGTATTGTTATGGTCTAAAGAACTTTTGAAGTAGATACATAAGGCAAGTAAATAGGTAGGTTATTAATTTCTTCCTACTACTCTTAAGTCAGAATCTTGAATGTGTTAATAAATTACATATCCTACTTTTTAGTTTTTAGATTATTGTTAAAATTAGTTGACTAGCTAAGGGGCCATTCATTTATTACGTAAGACGATTAGTAGGGGAGGGGAGGGGGGTTTATTTTTCTTACAAGGGGGTGGAGGGATTCTCGATAGTTCTTACGTAATATCACAAAAAACGAAAGTTTATTACTAGGTACCAAAAAATTTAAATTATTAGTAACTTTGTAAGTAGGTACAAATAAACATTTCTAAAAATTGTTTCTTTGAAAAATAAACATTAAAACAAACCAAACGTATATTCAATTTTTCCTTTAGATTCTTACGTAATAGATATTAAACAGGGGGAGGGGGTCAGCCTATTCTTATTTTTTGTTATAATAGGGGGAGGGGGTCATAAACTAGCGAAAATCGTCTTACGTAATACAAATAAATGAATGGCCCCTAAGTACTTTGTTCTCTAAAGATTTTCGCTTAGTCAAAGCATTTTTTGTAAATAAAAACAACTTGCACGTGTAGCAGTGTTCATTTTCTCTTTAATTGTTTCAATTGTAAATACTAATTATATTATAATTTTCATTGTGAATAAAGGCTTCTGCCATTTTATTTTCTCTTGTTCCAATAATATTAAATCTGTCTGTTTGTTTGTTTATTACCTTTTCACGACTAAACGGAAACATTATATTCAAGGATAATAGCTTCTAACAGCTATATTAAATTAACTATGAATGAAAGACCTTCGCAATTTCAAAGTAAAGACCATCGATGAGGGTCCCACCACATCTATGGACGCGAAATCGACTAAACCGAACTTAGTTACTTCTGTAGTCTACCTAAATTGAAGCATTGAATTAAAAAGATTCAAAGCAGTCCGACTTTCCTGCTTGTTAACCTTTTACCGTTTACTATATTTTTAACCCCCGACGCAAAAAGAGAGGGGTGTTATAAGTTTAACGTGTCTGTCTGATCTGTGTATCTGTCTGTGGTATCGTAGCTCCCAAACGGATGAACCGATTTAAGTTTATTTTTTTGTGTCATAGATAATTTTATCCCAAGTGTTCTTAGGCAAGTTTCATGAAAATCTTTCAGGGGGTTTTTAAATTTTTTAATTTTTATGTCATTTTCTATAATGTCCTATCTAATTAAATATAACATAAAAGATTGTTCTAATCCGTCATTGAATAAAGAAGAAGAAATCTACAACCAACTAATTATATCAATTCATTGCTTACTCAAGACGAGCAAATGCAATGAAATAGATTCATTGCTCGTCTTGTACACAACACAGCTCCAATTTCACACACATTAGTCGTAGTCACAGAAATCATTACTTTAGTAAACGCACGTTTCTGACCCGTGGTCGTTTACTAAAGAAGCATAATTAAGTTGGCTTAACATGACGGCCAGAAAGACTCATCAATTGCATACAGAAATAGCAAGCCCGCGCGGGTCCGTAAATGAAGTTATTTGCCGATTCTGCGTGAATAAATATCGCTCACCACTAGGCCCGCGCCGCCGCCGTTTCGAGCGCGCCGGCGGTCATGTGGCTTCATATGCCAGTAATTATAAATTCACATTTGATTACCATTACCATGGCCGTATCGTTGGCGTTTCTGGGCTATTTCATGGCTAGATTTCCGCCTTAGAATAGTGTGGCCTCGATTGGACTTTTTAAATATTTGCATGGTCGAACAATAACACTACCATACACATTTGATATATCATCATCATCATCATTCATCTGTATCCAGAATTCACTCACTGCTGCACGAACACAAGAAACCCCTAGACAACAATCCCTGTGCTGGCCACAGGGATTGTTGTCTAGAATAGTCAATAATAATTTGATTGTTTTGTAAAAACTAAAAACTAACTTGGAATCCCTTAGTTTTAAACTGTTTTTTTTTTATGTTTTGAGGGATAAGATATAAAATCCCTCAGTAATATAATTTTTAGGAACCACCTCTGGAACATTCTCAATACAACTGCAAAATAATCGTCCAAATCGGTTCATAAATGACGGAGAAATTGACGGACATGCATCAAATAAAATAAAACATAGATACAGCCGAACATGGAACGTCCTCCTTTTTATGAAGTCGGTTAAAAAAGAAATAGCATCGTCATACATTAATTTATGAAGAACTAGCAGCGCCTCGCGGTTTCACCCGCGTAATTCCCGTTCCCGTGGAAATTCCGGGATAGATATAGCCTATGTGTTATTCCAGACTATAATCTATCTCTGTGTCAAATTTCAGGCAGATCCTTTCAGTAGGTTTTACGTGAAAGAGTAACAAAGAACCATCCATCCATTCATACTTACAAACTTTCGCGTTTATAATATTAGTAAGATTAGTTTCAAATACTTTACGCATTCGATGACGATGTGACGTAATCTTTCTCTATTCTACCCTAGACGAAAGTCACTGTGCTTGGTCCTGGTTTGGCGATAAAGACGATAAAGACAGATTCTCAAAAAGGATTTAATATATTTTCAAGAAGAAACAGGTTCACAGTATTACTTTACATTTAGATTTTCTTACAAATAAACTATTAAAGGGCTCTAAATTCTTGTGGCATTCCTTCATTATGGTCCCACGCATATCGTCTTATCCCCCTGGATAAGAACCCAGGTTCGCTTTATCGAGGCTATTTAATTTTATCAAAAAAAAATCACAGCTCGTCGAAAGCTGAAAACTCAAATCACGGTAAATACCTATCCCCAGACTTTATTGTTTATAACCATGATGGTTTCAAAAGTTTTATGTATAGGTAATAGAGAAAATTTAACAAAATACTTATTAGTTTCTTTATTCAATAATAGGCCGTATTACGTATCCCATTACAAGACAAAGGTTTCTTAAACGTTCTATCAGTTTTCTCTGATTCCGATGTTATATAGGCCTGTCTGGTTTTCCTACATACTCGTAGAAGCATGAAATATTTATTGTCGCTAAGAAATAAGCTTCTTATTACGGTAATATGGAAAAAAAATCCTCTAATTCTACCCTCCAGGCCGAGGGGGTGCTGAGGGGGCGCGGGACGCGGGGCCGATCCATCACCGCTGTCACATGCCATTAGCTGGGCCTACGGTACAGGAGGAACGAAACTTACTAGAACAAGAAAATTCTGGTGCTGTGCTCTATATTTTTGTGAATTTTTTCTCCTATTGATCCGTGTATGTGATTGCTCTCGCTAATGCTGATAAAAAATGCTGTACGTAGAGCTATTATTCTGTGGTACAGGTGACAGGAACATGAATACTTACCTACCATCACGATAGGGCCAATTCCAGATTCCGTAAATATTCCGTAACAGTGATTCATTCGTGGCACTTATCTATTTTATCTTGCCTTGAGCTGCCTTTATGTCTAGAGAGTGAAGGCACACCCGGAGTGAAATGAAGGACCTAGAAGCCCTAATTTCGTAGGTATGCCGTGTTGGCACTAAGATTACTAAACTAACATAATATCTGTCATTCGATATGCAAATTATTACTAGTTGTTAGTTGTTGTTGAGTTGTGGGATGTGGAAACTCATTTCGAATAGCCAAGTTTGTGCAATGTAACAAAGTACCTATATTTTATGTGTAAAATGTTAATAGTGAGAAAAATCAATAGATATCTATATCCATGGAAAAGCTCCTAATTTGATAAATAATAATTAAAATAGATGACCTTACCCACTTAAATAAT
This sequence comes from Eupithecia subumbrata, assembly GCA_949316285.1. Classification (NCBI taxonomy): domain Eukaryota; kingdom Metazoa; phylum Arthropoda; class Insecta; order Lepidoptera; family Geometridae; genus Eupithecia; species Eupithecia subumbrata. Next base: position 813,616 of record OX438628.1, on the reverse strand, counting down.
CATATTTAAGAATTTTTAAGTAATGTTTCTATGTCTAGACAAAACAGTAAATCAAACATATACATTCCGAGATATAACAGTTTTAGTTTTGACATCTACCGTTAATTTGACATTTATTGCCAATTTTGACCAACAGTCTGTTTTGCATGATTATCTTGCGTTTGTGACAGTTTCTGTCACATGTAATAGAAACTGTCAGTCTTTTCCTATGTGCCTCCACTCTTCTCGAAATTGTTTTTACCCAACTGCAAAATCATGTATACAATTATGTAAAAAAACCCTGTCCGACTTCAGCGTACTATTTCCCCACACTAGCACTAGTGTAACCACGATTCTTATGTTTTAGTAATTACTGTTGATCACACCGCACAGTGTAACCACGAGTAAAAGAAATTACTAGTAGTCACACCGGTGTAGCAAAACGGTGTGACCACGAGTCCGCCGCGAAATTTTCTATTACGAAGACGCAATTAGAAACTTTACTGATCTTTAAAAGACCAGTACCAAACTATGTTATTAACAATCACTATGTTATTTGCCACTTGTTCAATGCTTAATTAAGCTATTAAAGTTGCTTCTTTACTTACAAGTTATGTTGATTGGTATTTGGCAAGAAAATTGTCCTCCTTAGTTGAATTCTAGTAAAAGTAGAGTATACCTTACCTACTACTGTTCTTACTATAAATAATATAGGTATATATACTACATAGTTTTTTTTTATAAATACAAGGCTGCCTACTGACCATTTACCTTGCATCAATTCCAAAATTGAGTATTTTGAAGGTTTTTTGGAAATATTGCGAGATGTGAAATGTCAATGGAAGCCTATTAGAATAACATGTATGTACTAAATATCGAGGTCGAAAGTCCGATTCATTCTCAGTCTCATATTAGACTAGTTTCTGCCCGCGGCTTAGCTCGCGTTGTTTGTATGGACACGTTCAAAGGTTATTTCTATCCAATTGGAATTTATGGGATAAAAAGTAGCTTGTTTTATTTCAGGCTTAGACTTACAACTATGCAAAATTTAGCCCGATTCGTTTAGTAGTTTTAACGTGAAGAAGGAACAAACAGCCATTTATCCATCCATCCAAACTTTCGTATTTTAATATTAGTGTGATGTGATTGATTTATTTATCACTGTTATTGTTTCGACCTAGATCAAAATGTTATCTCAAGCTTCCATTGCATTGATTTGTTAATTATTAGGTAGGCACTACATCCTCATTGTTATTTGGTATAGGTAGGTACCTCATTATAAATTCAAAACAATTACATAGGCATTTAATAGGTATTTCTACCTAAGCAAAATTAAACACCTTGACCGATGTTTTTGTCCTAGTTTAGTTTTTTTGTTTAAGATTGATTACAATTTTTAAGTGTTTTTCTTGAACAACAGTGAGACAGAAAAGGCCCCAAAAATATAGCTTAAAATACTTTCGTTCCGCCGTACCGTGCGAATCTCTCTCAAATAAACGTGTAGGAGCAGTCTGTAAACAGCGAATATCTTCATCCGGCGTGCTGGGCCTCTCCAGCGGACCTTCTGTCACTATGACTACAGCCGAATATCGACCACGGCGGCCAGTCTCATCGGAGACTAGCCAGATCCGCAGGTATGCGCAAACGCAGATGCACTCTCTATTCCCTTACTCTCATAATCCGATGGGATGGCAGAAATACATGACCGGAGACAGGTCAAGTGCAGGACCAACGGCTTGACGTGCTTTCCGAGGCACGGCTGTGTTACACCGCCAACTTCCTGACTCCGGGCTGCTACTGTGACCGATCTGAGACCGACCCTGGATTTGAACCCAGGACCTCATAATTAGCGGTTGAAGAAGCTGACCGCTAGACCAACGAGGCAGACCTAGATAGTAGTCTATGTAGAGTAGACAAATGTAGTCCTATAGGTAGACCACACAACTGGCGGATCTCTTTAGAACCTTGTCACAATAAGAAAACAAACGCCAAGCACAGTAATAAACGCTACTTTTGGCGTTTGTTATTGTGACATGGTTGTACAGCGATCCGCCAGTCGTGTGCTCTACCTATAGGTAGAGTACGCAAAGGTAAGGCTGTAGTTATAATATCTGCAACTTTATACAAGGTACCTACTACGATATATTGTACTTAACATGTTTGTAGTGTAAGCTTAACAAAATGTAGGTTTAGAGTTGGAAATAATTTTGTTATTACATTGTATAATATTTGATATAAGAGTGCAACACTCCGTCTGTCATTGACGCCGTTGTAGAAAAGTTAAGTTTATGGATAAATTGTTTTATGTTGTAAAAGATTAAAATACCTAGCTCATGTTGAACGTCTTTAGCTTTCACTAGGTATAGACTGGGTATAGGTACCTAAGTAGATAAGCCAAGCGAAACACTCGCAGAGTCACTTTCTTAGTCCTACCATGTCCTACCCAATCCGCGTATTAAAAACTACGGAAAATTATGTTTACGTACGAAGGTCCATAGTACCTACCACAACAAAATACCCTCCATTATAAAAAATGTAAACTCGATCAATGCATTTAAAACAAAACAAACTGAATATGTGGCAGATAATTATTTTTAGATTCATTGGATGGGTAAGTAACTAGGTACCTATTAAACGTACGAAAGCGGCCTACCTACTCAATTTATTTTAGAATAAGTTTTTTCTCATGTGAGTGATATTGTGTCTTTTTGAGACTACATTTCTTTAAATTGATAAATGCGCATTAATTCTGCAAATTTACCTACTGAAACAGAGTGCAGTTTGGTGTTGCGACTGATATAATTTTTTGAGGTATTGGGAGGGACATGAGCCACATAACTCTGGTACAATCAATGTCCTAAGTATCATGTTTGCTGAAATATAATTTTTTAAAGTTTTTCTGATAATAACCCAAAATCTCATCGTCATATATTTTTTGTTTGTGGTCTTAATGCCACAAAATTACTAGCGCTGTATTCTTTAATAGGTATATATTTATTCTAAAATACAATCACCTTAAAAAAGTAACGCTATGCACGTTACTTTTTAAAGTAAAATATCTGTGTAAAAGTTAAAATCGTAACAATTTCTAAATTCAATGAAAAAACTAAAAGTCATATTAAATTTATTTATCTTTTAAAAAGTTCTTCAGTTATTCTTATTTTCAACAATATTGTTTTATGACAAAATATTAAATAAGGTTGTCAAGCCAAGAGATATTGTCTGCTAACGACATGATGAAGTAGAAACTTATTTATTAGGTATGTTTTGTTCATTTGAATGAATTTCACTAACAAAATGTGCCTAAATTGGCCGCCGGTGATATTCAAACTCAAAATGACTGTGCAACGACCAGTGCGTGATCGTTTCTTAGGTTATTTGACTGAGAAGCATTCTGTAGATGAGAATAATTTGTGTAGCAAAGCAACGTATGTATGTAAAGTTGATTTAAAGTTGTAAGTATGTGATGTAATCTTGATGTAAAGTTTTGTGGCGTTTTTGCGCGGAAATAAAGTTATTTACTTGTATTTAGGTTATTGCGGTTCCCCACCGCTGGATCCAGCAGCCCAAAAAGTTGCTGGATCAAGCTGAATCGCGGGAACTGTTACCTACTAGATTTTCTGCTAGACTTTCTACTGATTTAGTCGAATCGATCTTGCAACACTGTTTCTAACAAAAAATAATCAACTTTTTATTATTTTTTATAATTTTCAATGGCAGAATCAAACTTCACACTTAATTTAAATCCGGGCGAGTCGGATTTAAATTAAGTGTGAGTAGTTTTAGTAGAAAACTAAGAATTAATACATATTTCCGTAGCTCACCCACCCCTAACTTTAAAGTCCAGTGATCCGTCGAATTACCGGTTTTATTTTAAATCTGCGGCTACATCTTCCCTATCGAGCCGCACCCCATCGAATTAGGTGTTTAAACATTTCCAAGCCGAGGGTGCCCCGGCACTGATTTTATTACTTACCCACTTGTCAGGGGATGATGGGTTATGTACTGTTGAATTAATAAAAAATAAACCAAGATGGCAGACACTTTTTATTATAATGGTGATTTTGTAATTTTAAAATGATGACGGGCCTACAATCACGTTTTTCTTGATGATAGGAATTTGCTAGAAAGTTTTTGCCAAAAATAGGTTTCGTGCATACATTTTACTCCTACGTATTTTTAAGAAATGTGTTTATTTTACTTCTCCATCGTAGACTCCATTTTTATTTCTGTGAGTATTTTTTGCGAAAATTGTTGAAAGTTTCAGAGTCAATCCATCAAAGTTGGTCGTCCGCGGAGTTTAGGCTTGTACGACACAGACAACTGTCAAAAACTTTGAACAGCCGTTTAGTACCTACTTTCTACGTTTAGGTCTGTGTTCGCCGAAAGATAATCGGACAATTAGGCAACTTTGTCGATTAAAATGTATGAAAACTGGTGTCAAAAGCGTCAAAACAACTCTTTAAACTTTAACCATCTGTTGGAGAACTCGGGTCTAGCGTCTGTGTTCAACAATAGATAATCGGATAATTAGGCATGTTCGTCGGTTAATGTTGACGTTTAATGTATGAAAACTTGTGTCAAAAACGTTAAGACAACTGTTTAAAAAACCATCTGTGGGTGAACTCGGGTCAAAGTCAAAATTTTAAGTTCGAGTGAGTTATTAAGGTGAACCTATATCAAAATATACCAGAGCATCAAAGGCCACAATGCTAAACGGTATATAAATTTTGATGAAATTGCGGCTATTTAAAATACCTATGAATAATAGATATGTACTATTCCTTCCAGAAGGTACACAGTAACTCTTCTTGAGTTTCTACGTAAAGTTAAATTCGCTGCTGCCCAGATAGTAGAAAAGTAATATTATGTAGGTAGGTACTAATTTTCATGTAGAAAGGCATGATACCTGGCCGGTCTTTCATTGCAACAAGATAAATGGGTGTCCGGACTGTGACCTTTATTTTCAACTCACCTAGCACTAAAATTTAATTGTATGACTGCAATAAATGAAAATACTGATATAGGTAATGTACCTCTACATAGGTACATAGGTAAACATAGATACTTAAATAAAAATACTGAATACTGAATACTTTTAGCGTAATTACAATACACAGAAAAAACCGCAATTTTTTCATATTCTCCTTATCAAGTAATATCCATCCACTTCGTGTCCGTTACGACTGAGGGTCCACATTGGAATTTCATGATTCTGAATACGCTATTCTTTAGTAAATGTTCTGAAACATTTGTTACTACAGTCTCTAATTTGTAAAAGTATCCAGTCAATAGTTACAACCGGTTAAATGTGGTCCCTCAGACGTGGCTTGGAGATCGTCATATCTCATGAACTGAGCAAAGCTCACGGATTTCATAAATTACAACATTTAGTAAATCATTTGTTAGAGTAAATTACAAAAAATCAGCCCTTTCCGTTCACTGGAACAAACAAAATCAACTGCAGAAGGTGGTCCCTCACACGTGCACATACGCCCCTATTATCTTAGGAACTATTAGTAATGTTGAGATTTTCAATGCGTGTAGCTTTAGTAAAAGTTCTTGGACGATTACAAATGAAGTCCCTAATTTGTAAAACAAGCCAGTAAATAGTTAGGACTGTTTAAAGTTGTGATTATTACACAAAATAAAACTTATTTTAGAGAGGATCCGGAGGATCAATCAACATTCAGAATATACCAACCTGTAGTTAAAATGTTTACTACATATTACTTCAAGAATTATTGTTAAAACTTGTGTCGTTTTCGAATAAATCGTAAATTTAATTACTAGGAACTAAGCCAGGTTAGGGTGACCACACAGTAGGTTTATTTTTAGGACAAAAGTAAAAACAATGCGCCTTAAGTTATCGGGGTAGGTTGTTGCGTTTAATATAATAGAAACATTTTTCCCGCGTCGGGAATCGGACCTGTGAGCTTCGCCCACTAAGTTGTTATTGGTTGGGGACATTAACGTAACAACGCATGATCATGAATATCATGATGTTTATAGGGCTCCTTGTAAATGCAAATGCAGCCATGAAGGATTACAGTAACTTTCACAAAAAAATAAAATAGAACTAGCGCTGGGAAATATTCCTACGAAGTAGGTAAGGCTAATAATCATCATCAGCAATGGATGATGGCAAGATCACACTCTTATTACTTGTTAGTGACGAAGAGTTATTATTCCAATGGAATATTTGTTATAATTATATTATTTGTTGTATAATGTTTTAACAAAAAATTAAAAAATTATCATAGCTTAATACATAGTAACATTGTTTACAATGAATTGCAGGGACTATAGAATAATATTCGTTCAAGAACATTATTCTATACACGTTCAAGAAATACCACAACAGATTGACAATTCGTAGTTTATTTACGCAAAATGCCAATTGTTTACATTGTTTTAGAATTGTTTCAAATATTCTGGATAGAGATTAATTTGATATCAGTAGAGAGGCGGGCGTCTTGAGGTGCACTCAGATTAAGTAACATGTTTTTAATAATATAACGATAATCAATCAAGGAAATAGCTTCCTCCATTGATCATTCTCTGCACGATACACTCCCAAAGCAGGCTGTCACAGCCCTCAGAATGCTGTTGCGACTGCCATGTAGGTACATCAAGGACGCTGTTTTTTTGCGCATGATAGCGCGGAAGCTATCAGTGTGGTAAATACTCACTGCACAAACATCCCTGACTCAAGGTGGAATCAGGGAAATGGCAGCATCATCCGAAATATTTTATTATATTGGTTTTCTATGTCGTCCATCGAATTTTAACATGTTGGACCCACAGATTTCCCATGCTAAAACTTTGACAATACACTTATAAAGTGTGAATTTAGCTCGGTCAGTATAGTGATACAACAAGAAAATTTGTGTGTACTGCCTATAATTACCTAATGGCTTAGGTATGTCAGTTAGTCACCTATGATACGAACTCCCAACGATGTCTATTTACAACTTTCGGATAAGATGATTGTGTGATATTGTCCAGTAGTCCAGTATTTTAATCTAATGCTGTACTTACATGATAATAATACATACATACGAGCAGTCAACAGCATTATTTTTACTTTTTTCCAAAAAATAAACCTACTGTGTGGTCACCCTAACCTTACTTAGTTCCTAGTAATTAAATTTACGATTTATTCGAAAACGACACAAGTTTTAACAATAATTCTTGAAGTAATATGTAGTAAACATTTTAACTACAGGTTGGTATATTCTGAATGTTTATTGATCCTCCGGATCCTCTCTAAAATAAGTTTTATTTTGTGTAATAATCACAACTTTAAACAGTCCTAACTATTTACTGGCTTGTTTTACAAATTAAGGACTTCATTTGTAATCGTCCAAGAACTTTTACTAAAGCTACACGCATTGATAATCTCAACATTACTAATAGTTCCTAAGATAATAGGGGCGTATGTGCACGTGTGAGGGACCACCTTCTGCAGTTGATTTTGTTTGTTCCAGTGAACGGAAAGGGCTGATTTTTTGTAATTTACTCTAACAAATGATTTACTAAATGTTGTAATTTATGAAATCCGTGAGCTTTGCTCAGTTCATGAGATATGACGATCTCCAAGCCACGTCTGAGGGACCACATTTAACCGGTTGTAACTATTGACTGGATACTTTTACAAATTAGAGACTGTACTAACAAATGTTTCAGAACATTTACTAAAGAATATCGTATTCAGAATCATGAAATTCCAATGTGGACCCTCAGTCGTAACGGACACATCCACTTCTATTCACGTCACCACGTGCGAATTCCCGAAAATCTGCCGTCGCCCGCGCCGTGCGATTGATGGATCACCGCGAATAATCCCATTCTCCGGACCTGGGAGCTGGATTGACATTTTTGTTGGAATTTTTTGTACACGTCAACGAAGTAACGAAGGAAATTGAGATTTTAGACGGTTCTAAACAAATTATTATTCAGTGAGATAAATGAATGAAAAAGTTGACAGCCTGTATATCTATATAGTCTTATGATCTTTTCAGATACTCATGTTTAATTCAATAATGAGATTTTTACTGCATCATAGTACCTACAGTACCTACGTATGACTATTCATTTTACTTTGTAGATACACTGACTTAAGGTAAATAATATCACCTTCTTCAGAACCACCAGCAATCTTCAGAGTAGGTAACTCTGAACTCTGACTAGGACACAGATCTAAGAACATAAAATTTCACGTCGAGTTGCCTATAGTTGTAATTTATTGTTGGATGTCCAGTTTCGAACTAAATTTTCATGAGCTCATGTGTTATATACCATCTCTCTTTCCTGGTTTTGTGCCAACCGGGTCCACGACTTCCTATCCTATTGACCTTAGGGCTTACAGAGTCGCCTGGCAACCGGACATTGGAAGAAGATAGAAAGATAGAAAATACTTTTATTACACACTTAAAACTAAGAAACAATTAAAAATGAAATAATTAAAACCTAAGTGACAATTGGCGGTCTTATCGCTCAAAAGAAATCTCTGCCAGATAACCTGGTATAGATAGGATCGTCGGATATGTACATGGGGTCAGATCTGTGTACATCTGTTATATATATGTATGTAATAGAAATAGTAATGTCCTCCTAGCCGAATTTCGACCACGGCGGCCAGTCTCATCGGAGACTAGCCTGATGCGCAGGACATATTATAGTGCACAAGTGTGTGCGCAAACACAGGTGCACTCTCTATTCCCTCACTCTCATAATCCGATGGGACGACAGATCGACACGATCTAAATTTTCATGAATGTTCTTTGTTATATGTATGTTATATGCAAGTCCAATTTAATAAAATACTTACCAAAGTATTAAGTTTAGTGGCAGAACCTACCCTCCTAGGTAGGTACACAATCCGCAGTAGCCAGAGGCTCGATCCATCACCCTGTCAGCGCTCGCCCGTGCCGCGTACATTGTTTACGATTTCTGTACCGAATGTCACTTCTGACGGCTTTATAACTCGCTTTTATTTCTATTTCAAAGTTCTCAATAAAAATATACAAAAGCGAGAAATACACGTCTAAAGAGATGATACAATGTGCTCTGTGAACAAAAATAAATATTGCTGGATTTTTTAAACAGCATCGCTCTTGGCATAAAATCAAGAATAGACGTTAATCTTACTCCGTGGTGATGTGATGTCCATCCTACCAGAATTTCGGCCCTAGCGGCCAGTCTCATCATCTTATAGGAGACTAGCTATGTGCACAGAGCGTATTATAGTGCACAAGTGTATGCGCAAACACAGGTGCACTCTCATAATCCGACTGGTCGGTAGACCGACACGAATAAGGAGAGGTCAGGCGCAGGACCACGGGCTTAACGCTTACGTCGCTCGTGGTAGAGGTCATATGAATTAACTCCTTAATTATAACGTCTACGGCGTAGCAGCTCTACAGGAATCCTTGCTACGACGTAGAGCCTGCTACGCAATGCTGAAATACTTGCTCCTGATAAACACAAGATATATTTACAAGCAACTTTTGTGATGTTTTATGAACAGGGATGATATAACCCCATTTTTTACGGACAATAAATGCTTCGTCTATATTTTTTGTAATAAAATCTATTTATTTATCATCTATTTATTTATTTTAATAAATGTAGGTACATTCGTTAGTGCATTTGCTGATTTATATTACATCAATCTATAAGTACCATAGTTTCTATATTTTATCTTTGAGGCCTAATATTATTCAAGAACGTACTGAATGATCTTTAGAATCCCTAAATCAGACCTGGGCCGGAACTCTTAAAAACGATTTCGAAGTTTCTGATTCGTTTTCGTGTAAACGTAAATCTTATGCTAGCGTATTTAAGAGTTGTTTTTGCACGACAACGAAAACAAAACTATGATTTTCCTTTTCTGAATAGGCTCATAGTTTTAAAACTCTTTCAACGAACCTTATATAATGGCAAGAAGGCGGTCCTGTCCTGTGGTCTTGTGGAGGACCACTTTAGCTCGCTGAACCACAAGAATAAGTAAGCCACATTTGTAAAGTAAAATCTTTAGATTTCCCTGTCCTTGGAACCTACTCGCTTAGCAGCCAGCACCTAAGCAATCCATCAGGCTGTCACTGTCGCCGGACGATGTTGCATTGTACCTTCGTCGCGTTGCTCCATCCGTGGGGAATACACGAGATTTGGCGCGGGGGATATTTTAGCTTGTACTTGACGGTCAATTTAGTATTATTTTTGGTATTTTGTTCCAACCATGTTTATGTTTGCGTCCTTGGCTTAGGCACAGATATTATAATACTATACTAGGCTTAGGTTACGTAATGGTTCACTAAGAATGAAAATAGCACTGTTTATTATTTTACAACTTTTGGACATGTTTACGCCATGTTTTTTTGGTTGATTTAATTTTATGATGTTTCTTTATATGCTGGCGATTTAACAAACATCATAAAATTAAAAGGCGTATTTATTTCAATCTACCCTACATTTTACGAGTGCATAATATTTTAGTGTTAGATTTTTATGGATAGAAACACAGTCGACTTAATAAATAAATAATGCTAGACAATTCATTCAACATTATTTAGCCCTAAGATAAGCATAAAATGTTTAAATAATAAAAATGTTACTGAAATAATAAATAAAATGTAATAAAAAATGTTTGTCTAATTTTCATTTAAAAAACTTCCACAAAATATCAAAAGTAATAGGTTTTTTGTATTCAATAAAAATAGTAACAAATAAATAATTCAAACAAATAATAAATAAGAAACAAAAATCAATACGCACAAATACACAGTTGGTCTGAAAACCTTACTACCACGAAAGGAAAATAATAATATACATTGAAGGCAAAATAATAATTATTGTTTGGGTAATAACCTAGATCGGGACCAACTTGTTTTTTGTCAAACTTTGTCAGGCTGTCTGTCTAATTTTCTTGAAGCTAAAAAAACAGATGTTTATTTCTTAATGAAGTAATGTAGTGCAGGGATCTAATTTTTGTAAGTCTATTGACTTACAAAAATTAGATCCCTGCATAATTCAGAAAATCTAACCATATTTCTTACAGATAGCTTTGAAAAGAGACTGTCGAAAAATCGGCCATTATCAAACTCATGGTGGCGTGGCCGTGGTCCCAATACAATGCGATTCGCGATCAACATCAATCATCGCGCGAACCGGCGGATTCGTGATACACAAACATATTTATGTTCGCGCGATATGATCAATTGACTTAAATATTTTATATCTAATCGCGTGAATTTTGTTCATACAAATCCGCGATCAAACATTATAAATGTCGATCATGACGCGATAAACGATATTGGCGATCATCAGGCTCACGCGATCTTAATTTCTGTCTTTTCCTAGTATGTGTGACTTCATTCAACGAAGTAGGTTCAAATGTTGCTTATCAATTTACTATTTACAAATAAAGCCTACGGTGACGGTCCGACTATTAATAATTAGGAAATACAAAGTTTTTCATCGCACGAACCTATGCTGATCGATCTTCATCGCGCGATGATCGCGTATTCACCTTGTGTTAAGACCACGCCCAACGCTAGCGACCGTGAAAAGCAGATAGTCTTACTTCTTAGACAGCACACTCTTGACCGCTTCTACGATGTCAACGACCCGCGGCAAGCACAACTGCTCCTGTATCAGCGCGTACGGCATCGGTATGTCGGCGCCGGTGACACGCCACACCGGCGCGTCCAGCTCGAAGAACGTAGGGGATTCTATCACTCGGGCGCAGATGTCAGCCCCCACACCTGACAGATACAAACAAATAGTACTAATAGTGGTTTTACACTTGCAATACGTTATCTATCTATCTGAGTCTGAAGTCTCGCTCAGTTTGCATACTGTAGAAAGAGATGCCCTCTATTTCAACGCAGAAAGACCAGCGGTCTTTCTCCGTTTAGACAAATAACGCTCTGTCAAAGAAGTACAAGCTGAAATCAACTTTACCGCGTTGCAGTTAGAATCTAAAATGAATTTTCCAGGCCCACATAGATAAAGCCAGAAAACGTAATTTATTCCATAACAGACGATCGAACATGGTGCGGCCGCACCACCGCAGTGCGGTTCGTTCCGTGCAACAGACGACCGCACAGCTTATCGCACAGTCGCTATTCGTTTCGTTCCATCGAACCAACCGCACTTATTATAATAATTGTAAATTGAATTAAGCTATTGATTTAAGTTGAAAAAAAATACTAAATAATAATAATAATGAGCGGCGCACCGTTCGCTCCGCGATCGAATAAGTCCGGGGCAAACCATGGTCGCGGTGCGGAGCGCAACTTGTTCGAATGTCTGTTAGAATTTTTACACTCAACCCACACCATTTGTAGGATATAAAGGCCTTTTCGACCCACTGCTAGGCCCATCTATGTTTATGCCATTCGCATTCAACTGTATGAACAGATCATGCTGGATAATTCACACAGCATCATAGGTAGCTCCAAGCTAAGCTGAGCCTGTGTTATGGTTGCTAGATGAATAAACTTAATACAATACCTACATTACATAGATATATATTTTTTATTATGCATATAAAACGCACGTCTTGAAATAGGTAAATGTCTAAAATATTAAGGAATATGAAGTAGATTTTTAGTTTTTTCAAAACAATCAAATTATCTATCCATCCAGTTAGAGGAAAAACTTCTAGCTCATACGATTTTTCACCATCCTATCCATGTACGAGACCGGTACGGTACCCGGTACGGTACCCGTGCGTAATATGACTATTCTAAAATATGTATATTATAATAATCCAAGTTGGTAATATGTAGTAACCAGATTGCGGCCAGCCCTGCTCGACGGTGACCAGGTGGTGCGTCTTGGAGACCGACTGCGCGATGATGCCGAAGTCCATGGGACGGAGAGTGCGCAGGTTTATCACCTCACATTCTATTCCTGCAAATCAAATCAAATCAAATCATTTATTTGCAAACATGGGTCACAAAGATGTAGGTTATTAAGATTGGTAGGCACCAGACATGTGACTGACACCTTAATCTAGGGCATGCAAAATGGGTGCTATGGAGGCAGCAGTAGGCATCTAAAAATAAAATTAGACAAAAGTAGATTTTAAGTTACACAGTCAAAAAAATAAAAGAAATGTCAAAATCTATTCATAAATTACACAATAGCAGGAACATTTCAAAGTTGCAAAGTTGCAAAGTTTCAAACACATGCATAAAAAATTTTAAAAAATTGTTATTACTGATTAGTCAATTTTGCTGTCGCGATCTAACAGAAATTCATTTATATGATAATAGCATTTTAATGTCAAAAGTTTATTGAGTTTGTTCTTAAACAAACAATCAAAGTGAGTTACTACACTAGCCTCTAAACACGGCTTCACTCGAGCCTTTCTGGAATCATCCGGAAGTAGTCTGTGTCCTTCTCCGGGGTACGGTCTACCTCTGCGAAATTTCATTAAGATCCGTTCAGCCGCTTAGGCGTGAAAAGGTAACAGACAGACGGAATTACTTTCACTTTTATAATATTAGTAGGTAGGTAGATAGTTTTGACGTGACGAGGTAATAAACATCCAAACGTCTATCCGAAATTTCGCATTTATAATATTAGTGTGTGGTGCAGTGAGAAGTGATTCGATAACCAAATATAGAGTGAAGGAGTTAGCCGTTGATTGGCATAGTGAACACTATGAACTACTTGCAGATACTTCGCGTCCCTGTGTAGATTAGACTGAATGTCATCTGACTTCTCACGCTTCTACAACAAAACTCCTAGTGAGTTGCAAAAATTATCAGTAAATAAATTCAAACAAACCTTTCTGTGCAAACAGGCTTACTATAAAATATCAGATTATATAGAGGATGAAAACGCTTGGGACGGATTTTACTCCAACTCAAAAAATAACAACAAGCTAAAGGTTTCTTCGTCGATTCTTTATTTTAGTCTACTACTAAAAATTTCACTTTATTTCCGTGTCAGTGTTTAGTTTTATAATTTGACCTTTTCTAAGTGTAGGTACAGTTATTGTATTTACGGAAATAAAGAGTTTTTATTTTATATTTTGACTGTTCAATATCATCAGAATGTCAGCCAAAGTCGTTCACAGCTGGACAAAGACCTCCCCCAAAGATCGCTTTTGCGCTGCTCGCGCATTCGCCAGGCCAGAGAGTCTCAGGCCCCAGTGAATTTCGGTTGTGCATTGTATGTGTCATTTGACGATGGCTGTCAATGTTCAGTCTTTACGAGATCAAATAGAGAGAAGTAACAAGCCAACCGACCGGCATAGCTGTAGCAAAACCCAAGTGGCAGTCGTTAGAGCATATACTTGTCGCCAAACATCTTGTCCGGTGACGGGCAACGAGAGTGCGAACATTGCGCTGGTAAACTCACGCATATAATTCATACACCGCCGATAACGCAGCAGGTGAAAGAGATAGGTACAGGTTCGTATAGCTCTGTTTCGCTCTTTCACTGCATGAAACAAAAAAAATCTGACGCGACTGTCCAGAAGGTTTCGCCTTAGGATTGCGTTGTTCGCCAGAGGACAAGAAGATTGACGGTTATTATACCTATAGGCCATTATTTTGCCTATTATTTAAAATTAATCGGAATCCATCCGAATTATTTTCGCCACTTAACACTTCTGGACGCACTGCACGGTACTCAAAACTACTGCAGCTTGGAACACCGGATCACTGTACTTTAGGCTACCATAAAACCTTTGTCGTCCAGGCCACTTGTTCATGGAATAGTCTTCCAATGGAATGTCGCGAGGTATCATCAGTAAATGTCTTCAGATCTGATGCTTTTAATCACTATATTTCTCAGGAATAATTCGGTACGTTATATATTTTATTATTTATGTATCTACACTTAAGTATTTATGCACGTAGTATATTTTATTATATTTATTTTAATGTTACGATCTATTAATTGTATATGTATATGTAATTGTTGTTCACACTACCCAAAGGTTAGCAGGTAGAGAATGCTATCTAGCATTATGTTCGCCTATGTACAACTTTTGTGCAACAAGAAGAAAATTAAAAATTTCACTCGACAGATTTTCATGAAACATGGCTAAGAACACTCGGGATAAAATTAACTATGACACAAAAAAAAACTAAACAAAATTCGGTTCATCCGTTTGGGAGATACGCTACCACAGACAGATACACAGACAGACACGTTAAACTCATAAAACCCCTCTCTTTTTGCGTCGGTGGTTAATAAAGTATATTTTATTATAAAGGCCGCAGAACTTCAAATCGTTAAATACATACATCGTTTAATTTGTTTATGCTGTGACTAACCGCCTCCAGAAAGTTCCTTAGCAGCAAGGAGTGCGGTCTCGGTGGCCCGCCCGATGCTCGCGATGGAGATGTGCGAACCCTCTCGCTCTATTTTGCCCTTACCTGCAAGGTTCATACAAAACTTTATCATCAGGGTACATGTACTAACTCTAAGCTAATGGATACGCTCACATTATGTAATACTAGTTTATTCTCGCGGCTTCGCACGCGTTGTTTATATGTAAACGTTAAGGAGATTTCTGTCCCATGGGGAACTGATTTATTAGATAAAAGTAAAAAGTTTGATTCCAGGATTAGAATTACCTGTTTGCAAAATTTCAGCCCGATCCGTTCAGTACTTTTGGCGTGAAGAGGTAACAAACAAACATCCATCCATCCATCCATCCAAACTTTCGCATTTTAACATTAGTGCTTCCCGTAGGTTCTAAATAAGACTTTACAATATCTTTATTGTATGCGCAGCAGACTCTCAGGCAAATATGGCATCCACTCAGCGTCATGCTGGATATCAGTAAAGGGTAAGTATGGTAGTGCCCCGTACGTCTGCTTGCCTTGGAGTGGAAGTTCTTGGGCTGATCAGTGATCACATCCAGGTCCATCGCAGTCTCACAGCCCTCTTAGCAGGTGGTCTGGTAGCACTGCGTCTGTTTAACCTGGGAGTTCGGTTAAAACCCTTTTCCACCTGCCGTCACCATGACATTAGAAAATGGTAGACGAAATTGTCTTATGAAGCTAAAGAGAAAGCGTGATTTTTGTGTGTTCTTTGTATTGAACTTTGAAACGTGGTATGAAATTTTTAAAATTACTAAATTCTTAGTAGATTAGTAGACCAGTAGTAGTACCTTAGTAGACCAAGCATTAGCGATGATAGTTTTCATGAGAATACGTCTTTACGGGACGTTAAAGTAGGTGATAAACTGACCAATCGGAATAACAAAGTCCTTGTCCATGGACGCGTCGGACAATTCGAACGTCGTGCCGTACAGGATCTCATTCTCCAGGATCACGACGGGATCGTCGTCGCGGACGGCTGACTTGAACAGACCTGGAACACACGAAACCGCATCGATACTGGACCAGCCCAATATTACTGCTTGGCTCTCTTGCTATCTATCGAAAACTTGACAGACACCGTCAAGTTAGCAGCCCCGCCATGGAATTTGGTGGTTTCAACTATGCCAATATTGTGTACTGAAATAGTGACTTCGATGCCCTAAGTAAAAATAATTGTGCCCCAGTACTTTAGGAGATATTTAGGTTTTTCAATGTGACTGCTATCTTGACGTCAAGCTGGCAGCCCCGCTGATTTCTACGAATCTATAGCGAGATATGAATCATGAACTATGCCAATTAACTGTGCCGTACGGTATCTACACTTGCGAGCTTTAAACTGGAATAGCTTCAAGGGTTGTTCAAGACTAATTTTTACAATTTCTTTGCAGTGAACTATGAGTTAAGTTATGTTTTCCCTTACGCAGGATTTATTGGCGACGATAAATTTTGATTTAATGGACGATAATGTCCGCTGCCACACCGCAGCAGTGACTAGACAGTACCGACAGACGTCTTCCATGTCGGCATTCCCACACTAGACTGGCCAGCCCTTATTCCTGACTTGAACCCAATCTGGCATATGTGGGACGAGCTAAAACAGCGGATACGAGGGAGAAATCCAGCTCATCCAGCTCCGGCGCCGATAGAAGCCGATAGATGCAACTTCGACCTATTGCAATAATTCCCAAAATTTAGGTAGCCAACTTAATTAATTTTAAATCTTCTTGATATCACTTGAAAGGTAACAAAATTACCTTTCAAATGATATACCACAATCTATAGTTCATTGTACATAAATTATAAAAAAATTGTTTTGATCAACTCGCGATGAAAGCGATTCCATTTTAAAGTTCGCAAGTGTAGTTCTCCTGAAAAGCTCAGATATAGACCTCCTCCGCCGGTTTAAGAGATATTGGCATAGAAACCACCAAATTGGATGGCGGGGCTGCTAACTAGACGGACACTCTAAAACTACAGTCACATTGTTGAGTTAGCATGGCAGAGCCCGATTTTATGGCTTGTTCACATTGATCCTTCTTAGCTTGGCTTAGATGTGTGGTGCCGACTAATATTTTGCACCACCCCAATTCTTCCCGCGGCGGGTGTCGTAAGAGGCGACTAAGGGATATCCACCGGGTGTAGGCAGCAGCGCCCCAATAGAACAATTCTACCAACAGAAGAATTCTACCACCAAACTGCGAATCCCAGTAAGTTAGCTGACGCGCTAACCGGTATAAAACCGCTATTACCTCTGTAGTCCTCAGCGGAGTACGGCATGAGAACCTTGAGCCCTGGGATGTGCGAGTACCATGCCGCGAAGCACTGAGAATGCTGCCCCGCCACGCCGGACGCCGCGCCGTTGGCTCCGCGGAACACGATAGGCACGTGTACGGTCCCTGCCGACATGTAGAATGCCTTTGCTGCTGAGTTTATCACCTGGAATAACAAATTCACACTTATATAATGCCAAAGTTACCTGTCTCTTTACGCCTAAACGACATAAGTAACAGATTGGGCTGAAATTTTGTATAGGTACAGGTAGCTCTACGCCTGGATAAAACATAGGCTACTTTTTATTGCATAAATAAGTTCCCATGGGAAAGAAATACCCTTCTTTTTAATTATTTTATAGTAAACAGACCTTCGTTTGACCGCAATCTCACATGATGGAAGTGAAGATGTGGCCGCTGGTGGATCACGGAGGTCTAGAAGACACCTATTCACTCTTGTCTTGAAGAACTTAGGTTGTAATTTTGGCCGGAAAAACAGAGAAACGAGTTCTATTCCTTAGCGGTGGGAATAATGAAGGGGAAGAAAAACCGCTTAGTGCAAGTTGAGGGTATATCCTTCAAGTTAGGGATGGTATTGCAAAAAAATCATAGAAAAACAACGCGTGCGAAGCCGCGGACCGATCCAGTTAATTTATACAATTAAATAAATAATAATGCCAAACAATCCGCACAGCATCATCCAGCACCAAAGTAAGCAGAGCTTGTGTTAAGGGTTCTAGATGAGTGACATACAAACTGAATACATTAGGGTGCCACGGAGTCTGGGGATGCCACTTTATTTATTTATTTAATTAGGTTTGCCATCAGCTTAACTAAATAAAATAGAAATTAAAATAGATACAGAAAGCTAATAATAGGCATTCGCTAATAGAATTATAATAAACTACTTATGAAAATGTGGTGTAGTAAACGTTTACATCATTTATTTATAGGTAATTTTTGCTCTATGAGCTTAAAGAGCAAAACTCGTTTTCACTTTTTGCTGATATTATCTTAGATTATTGGACTACTTTGTTAGTTGGGTAGTTACAAACCAAACTGAACTTTAGACATTATTAATAGTTAACGCATTCTCTGCCCAGCCTCCGTGCGTGCGACCCGCAGCGGCCGGCAGCGTGCCGCCGCTCCATGGAGGTGGATGTCACCATCTACGTCTTGGGCGATGATAGTGTTACTTTAAACTTACATGATCACAGCTTTGCATGGAGAAGTTGTAAGTCATGAATTCACAGATGGGCCTGAGTCCGGCGAAGGCGGCTCCCACGGCGAGCCCGGTGAACCCAGCCTCTGTGATCGGAGTGTCGATGACTCGCTTGTCGCCATACTTTTTCCACAGCCCTCTGGAATTATTGGTGATTGTTTTTCAACTCCAATAGTTTAATAGTATATTGTTAGTATTATAGCTAGGTACGACCTTACATTATGTACATGGGAGTGGCGCGCTGGCGTGGCGTGGAGCTACGTTTGCTTTTCTTTTACTTTAGTGTAGTGTTTAATAGTAGTAGGTAATTTCTTTTACTTAAGTGTAGTGTACTATTTAGGTTTGTATGAACGTTGTGGTTTAGTATTTTACGAACGAGGATGCATTTAATATTATTTATTTAACTGTTTAAAGTTAATTATTTGAGTTTGTAAACAGTTTTGGTGGGTGTTAGATGGGGAAGATCAAATAGTAATTTAACAAGTTTATTTTGTAAGATTTGAAGTTTAACTAGTTTAGATTTTGCTGCACTTCCCCATAATTCATCAAGTATAGTAAATGCGGTTTGACTAGGGAGTTATAGATGGTACAGCGTGTTTGACATGGAACACAATGCATGACATTTCTTATTGCACCAGTAAACGACGAAAGTTTAGATTTAATGGGTGTCATGTGTGTGTTCCATGTCAAACAACTATCCAGGTGTCGAACCAAATAGGTACTTCTCATTGTTCTTTTCTTGCAAAGTAACATTATTTATATTGGGACGGTCATAAAAAAGTATTGATTTGTTTCTGGGCTTAAAAATTATGTAGCATGTTTTGGAAATATTTATTCAAATCAAATCAAATCAAATCAAAAACTCTTTATTTCCATAAATACAATAAATGTACACTTAGAAAAGGTCAAATCATAAAACTAAACACTGACACGGAAATAAAGTGATATTTTTGATTTCTGTCGCTTCGGTATGTAGACTAAAGTAAAGAAGCGACGAAGAAACCTTTAGCCTGTTAGTTGTTATTTTTCGAGTTGGAGCAAAACTCGTCCCAAGCTTTTTTATCCTCTAGATAATCTGATATTTTGTAGTAAGCCTTTTTACAAAGGATATGTTTGACAATTTGTTTGAATTTATTTATTGATAATTTTTGCAACTCACTTGGAGTTTTGTTGTAGAAGCGTATACATTGCCCTTTAAAAGATACATTTATCTTGTGTAGCCTAGTTGTGGGCACAGCGAGTTTATCCTTATTTCTAGTATTTATATTATGTATGTCGCTATTTTTAGGGAATAGATTGATATTTCTATGAGTGTACAACAAGTTTTCATAAATATATTGACATGGTACTGTCATTATGTTTATTTCTTTGAATTTATCACGCAGGGATTCTCTGGGACCCATATTATAGATTGCACGAACAGCTCTCTTCTGCAGCACAAATACGGTGTTAATATCTGCAGCGTTCCCCCACAGCAGTATGCCATAAGACATAACACTATGGAAGTAGCTGAAATAGACTAGTCTAGAAGTATCAACGTCTGTAAGATGACGGATTTTTTTGACTGCATACGCTGCAGAACTAAGTCTCTTCGATAGCTTATCTATGTGTGGGCCCCATTGAAGTTTACTATCTAAGGTTATTCCTAAGAATACTGTACTGTTTACAATTTCTAACGTTTCTCCTTTTACGTTTACATCAATCTTAACGTGTTTTACATTAGGTAGAGCAAATTTTATACATTTCGTTTTAGTTTCATTAAGCAAAAGATTATTGACATTAAACCAGTGTACTACTTTTGAGATTGCATTATTCACATCGTCAAATTTTATGTTTCGTCGTTTCATTTTAAAAATTAATGAAGTATCGTCAGCAAACAATACAATCTCATGATTATTCTTGACTAGGTGAGGCAGGTCATTAATATAAACTAAAAATAGGAAAGGACCGAGGATAGAACCCTGCGGTACACCCATTGTAACTACAGACCCCGAAGACCGTTTCCCATTAATGTCAACTCTTTGTATCCTATCACTCAAGTAAGATGTAAGAAGATCCAAAGAGGTGTCTCTTATTCCATAGTGATGTAGTTTCCTGATTAATGTTTCATGGTGTACGCAATCGAATGCTTTTGACAAGTCGCAAAAAACGCCTAAAGCATCTTGCGACTTCTCCCAAGCATCAAAGATATGCGATACTAACTCTACACCGGCATCAGTAGTTGACCTACCCCGAGTAAACCCGAATTGCTTACCATGTAGCAGGTCATTGCCATTGAAATGCCTGAGCAATTGATGTAAGATTAGTTTTTCAAAAACTTTGCTGAATGTAGGCAGTACTGATATTGGTCTAAAGTTAGTGGGGTCAGACCTACTACCCGATTTAAACAGTGGAATTATTTTACTACATTTCATTAGATCAGGAAATACGCCACAATCAATACATTCATTGAATATAAAAGCTAGATCTGGTGCAATCGTATCAATTAAAGGTTTAATAATTCTGACGGAAATGCCCCAGAGATCTGCAGTTTTCTTTATATTTAAAAGTTGAAAGGCTTTTTTAATATCTTTTTCATCGACATGGTTGAAATTAAGTTTATTTTCGCATTTAGGTACATTTTCTATAAGTAAGGACTCAGCGATTAATTGAGAAGAGTTTAGACACATTGTAGTAGAGATTGGAATGTCAGTAAAAAAGTTTTCAAAAGCTTGGGCTACTTCAATGTCATTTTTGATTGTGCAGTCATTAATCTTTAAATTGTAATCATTAAAGCAGGTACTGACCTTTCCAGTCTCACTATTTATTCACTATTTATTTATTGTCAGAAGATTATGTTGGAACCAAGAAAAAAGAATGTCCAGGTCATCTTGAGCCTGTGATATAATAGTATGTAGCTATGGAAGCACCAAAATAGGACAGGCGTTTTCGTTACAAGACGGAGAAGAAGAACGCGCAGGGCCCCCATCGTCAGGGGGGCCCCGAAAAGGCCGACAACAGAGCTACTTTCTGGCAACCCTGAGCAGTAACAATCAAATGCATACAAGCTACACACACACAAGCTCTGCTTAGCTTAGAGCTAGAATTGTTAACACATGACTATTAATAGTGACATTGCCGAGTTTCACAGAAAACGTGCCACTTCCCAGGCAGGAAATATGTATTTATTTAAGCATTTCCCTGCCATTCCACCAAACACCAGGGAGTGACGACGACTACTCGCTTCTTCACATTCTTCTATAAGTCTCACCGTTCATTTCATTCTATTGGTTCTTATGTTGTGTTCCTGTTTTATACCCTCCGTATGCGAGTCGACTCGCACTTGGCCGGTTTTATTATACTTTCAAACAGAGCTCCAAATTTTGTGTGGCCCGAGGCCCCGCCATGGCCTAAGACAGCCCTGCCTGGACAAGGCTTCTTTTACCCGACTACCAACGGAGGAGGGTTATGAGGTTGGCACCCTACGTAGGTATGTATATCATCCATACTAATATTATAGATCCGAAAGTAACCCTGTCTGTCTGTTACCTTTTCACGCCTAAAGGGCTGAACGGATCTTAATTAAGTTTGGCTACTTATCCCGGTAAAGTGCGTGCGAAGTCGCGGGCAGAAACTAGTGGTGATACCGAAAGCAAAGTGCAGCCAGCCCCCCGAGGTCGACCTTAATCTGTATCATGTGGGTACTCCGTACTTACTTGCTGATTTTGTAAGCGCCGTTGTATTGTGCCACTTCCTCGCCTATGATGAAGACCTTGTCATCACGCGCCATCTCCTCGTCGATAGCGGCGTTCAAAGCCTCTCGGACGGTCATGGACTTCCCAAACTGAAGCTTGCCCGTGGAGAAGCAACGGCCCAGCGACCGCGCTTTGGTCAGTGGCGACGCGTTCACAGCCATTCCGTACTCAATCACTTCCAGACAGAATAAACCACTAAATAGCTTTACAATTTGGTGCAAGAACTACGACTTGATAATTTAATATACCTACCTACTCAAAGAGAAAAGTCACTAGGTTATTACCTATTCTTTATCATTATTCATTAGTTTATTTTTGTGTGGGTAATTATAATTACGCGCAGATATCTGTGAATTGAGGAGCGCGTCAGAGTCACGCGACACCCGCTAAATCACTTCAACTTTTTTATTTACATTTAAGGAATAGAAACCAATTGGAACTACTAAGTATTTATAATTGAAACAGTTGAGCTAACTGCAGACTGTTGCGAGCAATCGACAGTTATCTACAGCTACTTCAATTCGGTCCTCATAAAAACATGACAATGCTTGCAACAACAACAACAGCAAGCAACCAATATAGAAACTCTTGAGTCTGTCTAATGCACGGAGAGTGGGGAATCCCCCTGTATCAGAAGTCTCTTCACCTCATCTCAACAGCCTATATTGGTCCAGTGTTGGACGCAGGCCTCCCCCTGATAAGCGCCTTATTGGTTTTTATCTCATGGAGGGGTAATGCCTGCAATCCCCACGCTGAGCATGCAGGTTGGGGATCGCAGTCCGGTGGAAAAATTGTTCTGCAGGGGGCGCTGCTGCCCGCCTCTGAAGGATATCCCTTAGTGACCTCTTAGATACGACACCCGCGGGAAGAGTTGGGCTAGTGCAAATTTGAAGCCGGGACGCCGCCGCATAGCTAATCAGAATCAGGTCTAATGTAGCATTAGTGGGTAAAATGTTAAAATATTCATTAGTAGCTTAGACAAAAAGTTTACCTAATTCTTTGTTTATTAGCTACCTACTTTTACTAAATTACTAAATTTGAAGCCAGGCGGGCTTGGGTTTATTCATCAGATAAACTCAAGCTGGCCTTTCCCCGGGGGGAGTGGGAAAGGTCGTGATGGTCTTGGGGGAGAGCGCAAGTCGTGTAGATCCCCAAGGCAAGTCTGGTGTACGATCCTTCTCGAGGTGCCGCCCGTTATTGGTCTATTTCGCTTTTCTAGAAATAGATGTAACTAAAAACACCAGGCGCCATCGTCAATTGCGGTGGTGGGGCAGGATTCGGGGGGGTAGAATAAGTGTTGGTTGAAAATAGTGGGTTGTAAATATTTTCTGTTCTTGTTTTGTCCTGTGTTGTTTTTATTAGATGGAAGAAGTCGCTCCAGCTCCTTCTGGTCTAGCAGAAGGCTGTGGATGCGGCTTACACATACATGGTGGATAAGTTTGGAGTACCAAATCTCAAGGTCTGGCGCCTGCCGAGGGGAGTATCCCCCGAGCTGACCCAGACTCGTGTGAAGACACGCGTTTTGGATGGCTCGCGGGATATGGTCGGGGGGAACCCGGCCGCTAGGGCACCAAACACGGGACCTCACCCCTTAAAGGAAAAAAAAAATGATAATGGCAAATTGTAGAAAAACACTACCCCAGGAAGGTTCCAGTCTCCCAGAGACTGGGGAATCCTTTGGTGCTTCGGCGCTCAGTCCCTCGTATTCTGGGGGGGACAACAATTGCCTCGATGTTAGGGGGTCTTCTGGCGCTGTGGCGCAGAAGACGGCTGCTGCGACAGCATTAACATGCGCACCCGCGCAGAATGCCAAAAAGGCATGTGGTAGGAGGAGGCCAAGGAAGTCTAGGACTTTGAACGAGAAGGTTGACTCGTGCCTAGAGATGGAGCCGAGACAAGAGGGAGAGGATAAAAATTGCGAGTGGTACGATGCCTCAACAGACGAAGATCTCCCACCCCCAAAGATATCCACTGCTAAAAGAGGAAGAGGAAGAGGGCGTCCCTCTGCCCCGGAGAAGTACGTCAGCTTCCTGAAAAAGAAAGAAGACGTAAAAAAGAAAAGAGAGGAGCGTCAACTAACTGCTGAAGAGGAGGTAACTGCGAAGATGACCAATGTGAGGAAGGCATCCGCACGGCTAGCTACTTCGCTGGCGAATGAGGAGCATGCGTCAGCCGACCTTAACAAGTTAGTAATGGACAACGTTGACGTCATAGTCAACGTCGCCACTAAGTCCAGTAACCTTAAAGGTACCTTCCAAAAAGCCCTGAAGGATGCAGCAGCATCAATCAAAGAGGTGACAGCAGTGCTCTTGCGCCGTACTGTGTCAGAGGAGACTGCAAAGCTGCAGGTGGACAATGCGCGCCTACAGGCTGACTTAGCAGATTTACGCAAAGAACTGGCGGAGCTAAAAAGTAACTTAACACCACCTCGGGTCGACATGGAAGAGTTGCCCTCTGTTATGGTCTCAAATCCATCCGAGGTAATCAGAAGCCAAGACGCGCTGCCTCTCTGTGGTGGCAACAATAACTGGCAAGAGGAACTAGTGCGCTCGATTATGATCCAGGTAGGAGGCATGATTAACGCCAGATTTGAGGGACTTAAGGACAGACTACTTCCTGAAAAACGGCTTCGTCCTTCGTTAGCTGCCGATAAGTTTAGCGAAACGGCGAGGTTAGAAACAAGCTCAGCGCCTAAAAAGACAACGGAGCAGGTAAAATTATCAATCAGGGAGCCCCAAAAGGCTAATCAAAGAAATAATAAAGAAGGCACTACGCAAGAAGTGCCTACTTTAAGGGAATCGAGTGAGCTATCCCCGGCACATGTAACTGACGGACAGGCCTGGGTGCAGGTTGTAAGAAAGAGCGGGAAAAGACGGGCACAAAACATAGCCCCTCAACCAGGACAGCAACCGGCTAAACAGCCTGTGAAGAAAGGCGTAAAACTTAATCCCCCGCGCTCAGCGGCCGTAGTGGTCACTCTGCAACCGGGAGCTGAGGAAAGAGGAGTGACTTACAGCAAAGTCCTTGCAGAAGCCAGAGGTAAAATCAACCTTACTGGTCTTGGAATTCCTGCCCTTCGGTTTAGGCAGGCGGCTACAGGTGCACGTATCCTGGAGATTCCAGGTACCTCCAGTTCCGAGAAGGCAGATACTCTCGCAGAAAAGCTCAGAGAGTCTCTAAATACAGAGGACATTAAAGTCTCCAGGCCAAATAAGTGTGCGGTGCTGCGGATATCAGGCCTGGATGATTCCATCACTGTGGATGAAGTGATCTCCGCAGTCATGCGCGACGGTGGATGTCTGGCTGACTCTGTAAAGTCAGGTGAAATCCGTCTAGAGTCAACAGGTCTAGGAGCTGTGTGGGTGAGATGCCTAGTCACAGCGGCTAAAAAACTCGTTGAATCTGGCCGGCTGCTTGTCGGATGGGTTGCCGCACAGGTCAAGCTTCTGCAGCCTCGACCAATGCGCTGCTACCGGTGCTTAGAGGTGGGACACGTTCGAGCTCGTTGCACGTCGGAAGTAGACCGTAGCATGGAATGCTATCGCTGTGGCCAGCATGGACATAAGGTGAACCAGTGCACTAGAAGTGAACCTAACTGTAGCCTCTGTCTTGCGGCTAACAAGCCAGCCGGACACAGATTAGGTAGCGCGGAGTGCGCCGCCCCTAGTATCAACAGAAAGGGGAGAGGGGCAAGAGCTACGAGCTCTATGCAGCAGTCTCGTCCTACGGTCAATGTAGAGGCCAAGGAAAAGACGGTTTCCATGGATACTGTATAGTTATGGCTCTAAGTGTCCTACAGGCGAACCTCAACCACTCCGCCAGAGCTCAGGATCTCCTGATTCAGAGTATGGCGGAGTGGTTCATAAATATAGCAGTCATTTCTGAACCCTACTTTATCCCTCCAATGGATAACTGGGTAGGGGACAATGATCAGTTGGTGGCTTTAGTTGCCCAGCGGGTCGCTGGCTCCCCACCTCTCACAAATGTAGTGAAAGGACGGGGATGTGTCGCGGCACGTGTTGGTAACATTATAATCGTGGCAGTTTATTTCTCGCCTAATAGAGTCCTTGCTGAATTCGAGAGATTTCTCGTTGAGGTGGGGGCATTGGTGGAGAGGAGTCATCCTTGCCCTGTGCTGGTGGCGGGGGACTTCAATGCTAAATCAACGGCTTGGGGGTCCCCTGCTACCGATGCACGTGGTGAGGTGCTGGAAGAGTGGGCCCTAGCCTCTGGTCTGTCAGTTATTAATCAGGGCTCTGAGAACACCTGCGTACGGCGACAAGGTGGCTCCATAGTGGATCTGACCTTCGCTTCTACAAATCTTGTTTCCCGTGTACGAGGCTGGAATGTACTCACGGAAACAGAGACGCTATCAGACCATAGGTACATAAGGTTTGGAATCCACGATGACCCACAGATGCCAAACAATCCAGCACGGAGTAATACCCACGGAGGAGGGCCCCGTTGGGCGCTCAAGCGCCTGGATAGAACTTTGCTGGAGGAAGCAGCCTTGGTTAAAGCATGGGAGTCATCGTCCAGTACTGCAATTGATGTGCAGGAGGAGGCAGGGTGGTTCCGCGTGTCATTGACAGCTATTTGCGATGCTTCAATGCCTCGAGTTGGACCCATGACTCCCAAGGGTCAAGTATACTGGTGGTCGGCGGCACTCACTGAGCTACGGAAAGCGTGCATAGCGGCGAGGCGCCAGTTCACCCGCTACCGTAGAAGACGGCGTCGCTTAGAAGAGGAAGAGTCCCAAATATATGACGTCTACAGAAACGCCAAGAAAGCTTTGCAGCAAGCCATATATCTGGCGAAGATCCGAGCTCGTAACGAGATGCTGGAAACTCTGAACCGTGATCCATGGGGCCGTCCATATAAGACTGTTAGAGGAAAACTTCGTCCTTGGGCACCTCCACTAACCCAGAGTCTCGAGCCACGGCTCTTACAAAATGTGGTTGAAAAACTTTTTCCTGCTAGAGAGGAGCACATCCCTCCACGTATGGTGTCACCTGATAGCCAGGCGGAAGTGGTAGAAGTAGAAGTGC
This sequence comes from Eupithecia subumbrata, assembly GCA_949316285.1. Classification (NCBI taxonomy): domain Eukaryota; kingdom Metazoa; phylum Arthropoda; class Insecta; order Lepidoptera; family Geometridae; genus Eupithecia; species Eupithecia subumbrata. The sequence continues at coordinate 786,007 of OX438628.1, read as the reverse complement.
CCGAAGTATCGGAGGTCGAGATGAGGGTTGCGATCATGCGGCTCCGAGCCAAAAACACAGCTCCGGGTCCAGATGGTATCCACGGTCGTGTATGGGTTCTGGCTCTGAAAAGCTTGGGAGCCCGACTCCGCACCCTATTCACTGCGTGCTTAGAACAAGGGCGCTTCCCAGTGCTATGGAAAACCGGCCGACTGGTTCTACTGCAGAAAGACGGACGCCCTGCGGACTCTCCTTCTGCCTACCGTCCGATTGTGCTACTTGACGAAATAGGCAAGCTCTTTGAACGGGTTATCGCCGGACGCCTGATCGGGCACCTGAACTGTATCGGTCCTGACCTGAATGACAACCAGTTTGGTTTCAGAGTAGGACGCTCGACGGTGGGTGCAATCTTGAGGGTCAAGACACTTGCAGAAGAAGCTGTCTCTCAGGGTGAGGTTATACTGGCAGTGTCGCTTGACATCGCCAATGCCTTCAATTCCTTGCCTTGGGGCTGCATAAAAGAGGCACTTAAATATCACCAGTTGCCGCATTACCTCCGCCATATTGTCGCGGACTACCTGGCAGAGAGGTATATTGCTTATGAGGGGCAAGAAGGTGTGAATCGTCGAAAAATGTCGTGCGGTGTCCCACAGGGCTCGGTCCTCGGTCCGCTCCTGTGGAACATTGGATATGACTGGGTGTTGCGAGGCGCGACACTACCAGGAGTTACTGTCACCTGCTACGCCGACGATACACTTGTGACGGCAAAGGGCAAATCGTTTAGGGAGGCCTCCATGCTTGCAACGGCTGGAGTAGCTGAGGTGGTCAGCAGGATTAATATGCTGGGTCTTGAGGTAGCTCTTAACAAATCTGAAGCCTTGTGCTTCCACGGACCACGAAAAGCTCCTCCAGCTGGATCTAACATAGTGGTGTGTGGAGTCAACATCGCTGTCGAGTCAACGATGAAATACCTGGGACTCGTACTTGACAGTCGGTGGAACTTCCGCCCTCACTTTCAGCGACTGATGCCAAAGCTGATGGGCTCAGCGGCAGTACTCGGAAGGCTGCTTCCTAATTTAAAGGGTGCGAACACTAGCTGCCGTCGCCTCTATATGGGAGTCGTGCGCTCCATGGCTCTATATGGAGCCCCAGTATGGTACGACACCCTGAATAGTCGGAATATCGCCCTTTTACGGAAACCACAAAGAGCGATGGCAATCAGGGTGATCAGAGGATATCGGACGATCTCCTTCGAGGCGGCATGTGTCCTGGCAGGTTCCCTACCCTGGGACTTAGACGCTGAGTCACTCTCGGCAATTTATTATTGGCGGGAGGAGGAACTAGAACGGGGTCAGCGCCCAGCACAGAGGGAAATCGAAGTACGACGGGCACAGTTTCATGAGGAGCTTGTAGAGGTGTGGCAGAACAGGCTTTCACATCCAAGTGCCGGTCATAAAACTGTGGAGGCGATCCGACCTGTGCTAATGCAGTGGTTGGAAAGACAATACGGAACACTGACCTTCCGGTTAACTCAGGTCCTCTCAGGTCATGGTTGTTTTGGGAAGTACCTGAGCCGTATCGCCGGAAGGGAAGAAACAGAGAGATGTCACCACTGTGACAGTCCCGAAGACACGGCTCAACATACGCTTGAGTCCTGTCCCGCGTGGGCACAGCAGCGTCAGATCCTGAGTGCAGCGGTAGGTGATGAACTTTCGTTGTCAACCATAGTTAAATCTATGGTTGAGAATCAGGAAAGCTGGCAGGCAATGACTGAATTCTGCGAAGAAGTTCTCCTGCAGAAGGAAGCGGCGGAAAGGGAAAGGGAGGATGCCTCTACTGATCCAATTCGCCGAAGGCGAACCGGGCGAAGAAGAAGGGCCTTTGGTGCCCTTGTTCAGTTATAATGACCTAACATCCGGTCATAGGCGATGCGCGTCCCTACACGCCACATAACTTTTGTAAGGTGGTCCCCACTTTTTGGAAGGGTTCCGAAAATGGAACATCACAGTTGGGGCTCGCGGAAGCACTCTCGAAAGTCCCCGCGTTCCCTAGCATATGTGTCCGGAGGACACCGTGAGGTTTTAGTCAGTAGTAGTCTGACATAATCTTCCACCTGGGGAAAGAAGACTATCCATGAAGGATTTCCTCACGAAAAAAAAAAAAAAAAAAAAAGTGCAAATTTGAAGCCGGGGCTAATCAGAATCAGAGGTCTAATGTAGCTTTAGTGGGTAAAATGTTAAAATACTTATTGATCAGTAGCATATACAAAAAGTTTACCTAATTCATTCTTTACAGCTTTATCTACAGCTAAAGAACATAAACGATAATAAACGAAACTTACCCTAAAATACATTTGTACCTACATTTTGTAGTTTGCTGAATTCTTTTTATACTTACGCAATTTTCGTCGGCTTCCATACTAGGCCGTATTACAGCAATTAGGTATTTCACAGATATCTTGTGGCACTATAGGTAGGTACGTATCTACGTCATCTGAGGATCTTCGTATATTGGCACAACCATTTTAAAAAGTTTTCTATGAACCATCTATGGATTAATTCATGAATGAAATAAACAATAAGGTCGAGGCGTTTAGTCTCTTGGTAGGTACGGACAAGGTACCAACATCATCATCTTCATCAGCCTAGACTGGTCCACAGCGGTAGAGCAAGGACAAGCATTGCTGTCTAAAAATGCGTAAATTCTTTAAAATTCATTCCTTCAACTTCAATATTGTACGCAATGTAGGGGAGGTAGGGCCATTGGGCACTTTTTCACATAAACTCTAATTAAAATGTTTTTTATAAAAAAATCTTAATTGTATTGCCAAGGTTGATTGCAGCATACATTTGGTTAGAATTAATTATAACTGTAAAAAATTGACAAAGGGATCTTATTGTAAATTATAGGAGCCATGCAAAACATAAATTGTAAATGATAGTTTTAGTTTCAATTCTGGCATCATGAGTCAATGGGTTGTAAATCAACATCGGCCACTCGCCCCACTAGTAACCCAATAACTTTTGACATTTAAATATAATTTGCTCACTATATTAACATGACATCATATTTGAAATTATTATTATTATTATTATTGTTATTATTGATTGATTTATTTTGTTTTGTAATTGTACTAACCATTCTCAATTTTAATAATATTGTGTTACTAACAAAATGGATGAATGTCTGAATAAATAAATTTTCAATTTCAATTTCAATTCACACTCTTCCTAAGTAAGGCGGTCTTACATGGGTGGTGGTGCAGTGTACCCCCGCGACGAGTGCCAGCTGGGTCAAATCGTTCCATATTAGTCCGAACAAAATTAGCCACTTCATATCTATACAGAGAAGGTAGAGTAAGTATTTTCCAATGCTTAAAAACCTCCTTGCACGGTCTGTCTTAGACCAAACATTGCTCTAATGTCTAATGCAATGTTTCTGTGATATGAACACTTTTTCCTCATTAATGGAGTTACCCCAAAATAAAACTCCGAACCGTAATAGCGCTGCAGTGTGCCCATAGTAGGCTGCAAGTAATGCTGAGGTGTTTGCTATCTTGTTCAATTTGTACAACGCATAAGAATATTGGTGTAGCCGGCTGCACAGTGTGTCCGTATGTATTTTCCAATTTAACTTGTTATCTATTTGTAAGCCTAGGAATCTCGTGGATTCAGTAAAAAAAAATTTGTTACCTAGATAGTGCACGTTGATTGTTGGTAGAGTAGAGAGCCTTTGCTTAAAGTCCTTATGATAAGTTTTAGTCAAGTTAATTCGTAAACTTTATCTTTTCGTACTTTATCTTGTAAATGTTGAGTGATCACATATTTTAAAGTGATTTAAGTACAGCTTAATTAACACGTTAATATACACACAATGGAATATAAATAGACAAAATCACATATCTTGACGCGCTGGTTTCTTTTTTTGTTAATGAAAAATTTTAATTTTCTGATTATTTTACTGCCTTCTTTCGCCATATGTAGACAAGGATAGAAATATACGAAACATTGGTGTATCAAAAGAGATAGCAATAGTCTTGTTGCGAGTCGAGTCGTTCTTCGACTCACACCATCAATCTTCTCACAACTGGTGAGAGTTGATAAATCGTAAAAGGATATTATTTTCATTCTACAACTCGCACCACCCTTTGTTTCCATTTAATTTATACGTCGAGAACAATCATCGAAAAAACTAACTTTTTAGATTCCAATACAGATTACAGTTTTATGTGTGTATTAAATTCTATGTGGAACCTTTCTATCATTTGTATTCATTTTACATCATTTTACGATGTGCACTAAATACAAAAAAACATTGTGTATGTATTCATAATAATCAAAGGTACCAGTTGGGTCAAGATTGTTTTTAGTTTAATAAGGTTGCACTAGCGACTCATATTGTAGTCTCGGTCTCACTTCGGTCTTAAGTATCTACGTCTTTCCATCTTTGTTGCAAGGATATTGCACAGGACTGAAAATGTAACTGAGAGCGTATGTGTTTACGTGTAGTTGTAACTCAGGCCATTTGTTGAGTAAGCGCTGGGAGAACGTAACACATCTTCCCTTTTCTACATCAACGAATGTGACCAATAAAATATGTCCTGCGACTGAATAATTCGTTTAGAAATTTTAAGCAATAAAATAACCGGTAGTTTAGAGAAACACCGATAGGCTCCGGTACTCACCCTAACCGGTGATTATCCGGTTTTTTGAGAACCGGTGACAAGGTAGTCTCCACTCAAGAACACGCACACCAAGTAACTATAATACTTTTTTGTTCACCAAGCGTTACCTCACCGGTTTTTTTTTGCTTTCATTATGCATCTATGCAAACTTTTACTTTGTAAAATGATATGTGAAGGTTCTAGATTTACCACCCTCGTTTAGAGGTTTATAACTTCCCATTGCTCCCCTGACATTTCATGACATTTAGCGCCATCTGTCTTGTGGTCTACGAGTTGTTGTTATACGAGGGTGGCAAAACTCCAACCTTCACACATCTCTTTCGAACAAGAAACTGTTTGCGATGAAATTACTAGATGGCGTTGCAAATAGCAGATTAAAACATCTTTATTTTTCAGCTACGAAAAGGGTCTTTAATTGTTGCAGGTTTTATTTGCTGTTTGTTACCTTTTTCACATCTAAACGATTGACCGGATCTTACAAAGTTTGATAAGAATGATCCTGGGCTATTCTCGGGATAACATCTTTGCTCAATTCGAGTCGGGATAAAAACATGCGAAGCCGCGGGTAGAAGCCAGTAAAAATTATACGTGGGGTTGAATTTAAACTTAGTTATAATTTCTTTAACAATTTATTTATAAATAACAGAACACTATCATCCATACATCACATTGCAAAGCAGTAGCTGGCGGAAATGTGTATAATAATAAATATAATTACTTTATTTACATATATTTTAATTAATATCTGTTGCAATTCTTCTAGAGATTCCTACACTATTGGCTTATTGATGCGCTGGAGATTCTGGAAAAGAAGAAATAGTACTTTTAGTTCTCTCCGCTAAGCTATGACTATTCTAAACGTCACTTTTTTTTGTTTGTCTGAGATAAATGATTTGGTGACTGTCGCTTCAGCCATAACGACTGAACGAATTTCTACAAATGAAGTATCGGATTTATCCATGGCGTTATGAAATCCAAATAGAAAACTAAGTGGGGCTGCGTCCACTTATAACATTCGTAACTAAATCCCCTCGTATAGAGGTAACTATTACGGGTAGTTTGGGAGTGAGGATTGGAATTCCAATTTAGAAATCCAAGATGGAGGACATACCAGCCGCGTGGCGAGCGAAGCGAGCCGGTATGCTACATCCCCACACCAGCACGAAAATCTTACTGTTAGTGCGGCGAGCGAACGGACCAGCGAAATAGATAGCTCTGAGTAGTTCATTATGAATGTAGGCGGGTTAACTACGAACCTAGTTTCTGTTGAAAGAACACCAACGTTTCATCTCCTAACGAGGGAGTTCTTCAGGGTGAGTGCGTCCCTGCGAGCACTCAAGCGTTAATCCGCTTACAATCATAAGGAATTCTTCAAGATTCTAGTTTTTATTGCTCTGGGTAGATGGTGAATTGTCTTCTTTATATCGAGAGAGAGAGAGAGAGAGAGAGCTTTCTCACTTGTTAGCCAGCACGGCCCGCACGGCCTGCACCAGATCGTCCGCCTTGGGCAGCGCGAGTGTTTCGAGCGAGCGCGCGTAGGGCATGGGCACGTCAGCGCCGGACACGCGCCACGCCGGCGCGTCCAGCTCGAAGAACGTGGGGGACTCCATCACGCGCGCGCAGATCTCGGCGCCGATACCTGGGGGAGTAGGGGATCATGAAACCAAAAGGTAAACACTTTTGAAGGTTTATAAGAAGGCATTCCGCGCCGCAACTAAGTCAAAAGGTCCAATTATTTTAAATAATGTGGTTGAAACTAAAAGATAAAGAGATCAATTATAGATATGCACTTTGAGGAGTTTTTTACCACCTGACTTCACACTAATATTATAAATGCGAAAGTTTGGATGGAGGGATGGATGCTTGTTACCTCTTCACGCTAAAACTACTGGACCGCTCGGGCTGAAATTTTGCATATAGGTAATTATAATCCTGGAATCAAAACTAGGCTACTTTTTATCCCATAAATCAGTTCCCATGGGATAGAAATCACCTTTAAACGTTTCAATAGAAACAACGCGTGCGAAGCCGCGGGCAGAAACTAGTTCTTTATAGGCCCGTTACATCAAGTGACAGAGAAATCGGGACCAAACGTAGGGCGGCTTTTCCCCTGCAGAGGGACAGTGAGGGATAAAGCGAGCTAGTTCCCCTGTAGGCACAGTTTGCTCCAGATTTCTTATTTCCTCTGCAGGGGAAAAGCCGCTCCACGTTAGTTCCAGATTTTTCTGTCCCACGATGTTTGTAAGCTATAAATAATGAAGACATAATGACCAGATTGCGGCCAGCCCTGCTCCACGGTGACCAGGTGGTGCGTCTTGGCTATGGAGCGCGCGATGGTCTCGTAGTCCAGCGGCCGGATGGAGCGCAGGTTGATCACCTCGCACTCGATGCCTGGAACGTGGAGGGACAACGGTTAGCAACCTATTCATTTCATTTACAAGCGTTTGGCCAACGACTCACTTTAAGTGAAGATGTGGTCTAAGATGGAAAATCGTCCAAATTTTGGACGCCGGCCAAGGGAGAATAGAATAGAATTATTTATTCAGGTAAAAAACCACATTACTTTTCGGTTAGAAGTGCCTTAAAGCCTATGTTAGGTAGAGGAACTCGCACAAATAATCATTTTCCACAAATGGCGTAAATTTACTTCAAAAGCCGAAATAATGCTACACGCAGACTACTACTACTAGTGATTGCAAGACGAATTACCGTGAACGGAAGAAAACGTCAATCAACCAACCACGTCAATAAAGTTACATTTTCGATCGAATTCGGAAAGAAAGAATTTCGGTAACGAATCCTCATCGATTGCATAAAGTAAATTAGAATAAATGTCGCAATAATTTGCATGATATTTCTCTGTATTCTAGCTTATAGAAGCCTTTCCAGGCTTTTCATTACGTCATACTTATCGGAATCAACATTTTTTTTATACTTCTCCTGCTCAGAAAGCTATTTCTTTTTCCAAAAATAAGGTACAAATTACGTCATTGCAGGCGTACTAAAATGCGGGACGGAAAACTCTATGGAATTGCATTTTTCATCACTCACGCGTTTAGCGGGAGAGAAAAGTGTTTGGAAATCTATTTCTAACGTGTTATTCTTTTCTGAATTATCAGCTTTTTTCTTCATAATAGGTCAAACTATAAAATAAGTTTTTACTCCGAATCCGTCATATGATATCGGCCTCTTCCGTATTCGGAACAATAATTCAAAACCATGTGAAAATTGCACATGCGCGTATTTATTGGTACATTTGAGTTTAGCATTTTAATTTACTCGAGTGATTTTGAAGATTCTAAAACGGAAGGTGTATTGTAAGCACTATGTATCAATCGGGAGAAAGTGCGATTCCTACCTCGTGTGTTATAATATAACTTATAATAATGTCCGGAATTTTGGGGCAGATTTCCCGGAAAAAATATTCTCGGAAGGAAGTCTCCGATTCTTTTCACTGTTCCTCGATGTTTAGGTAAATAAGCCCTACTTATTCCTATCACTGGTTATAAGGATAAACTCGCTCGCTTCTCGCCTAGATGTACAATGAACAATACCAATCATAAGCTATTTTTTTGTTGCGGGAATCGAACCAGCAACTACCCTGCGCCACAGAGGTCGACACACAAGTAAAGTGCTGTACAGCTGATGCGCGACGTGCCGGTCGACTGCCCTTCCCCCGCGAGTTAGCTGGCGGCATTCAGAAAGGTCATTTCAAATTATACAGGATGTTCGGCCGTATGCATAATTATGGTGGAACCAAGTGCAATCGCTTGGCGGCTATTAAAGCCCTGAAAAGCCGCTCGGCTATTTTAAAGATTTTTCGATAGTTTTCTGTAACTTTTTTTTAAGAAAAAACATTATGCTTACTTTTTGTCTTATTACATCTGGCATGTTATTAAAGTCAATAGTAACGTGAGATCTACGTAAATAAAGCAGCGATGGGCATGCAGTGTTGAAAAGTGAAAATAAAAAACTGAGAGTTGAACTTAGGATTGATAAAAAAACTAGGTGTGTTTTAGATATTACAATTCAATGGAAACTTTTCTAGTTCATGTAATTCCAACGAAATTGTGTCAAAAAAAAAAATAGTAGTTTTTATTGCGATATTTTATCTATCAGTTACCATTATGGCATACAATCTACCGAACACTGTATATTTTGCAAATAATAACTCATTTATCTCGATATATTTTTGTGATTCATATGCTCATTCTCGTTGCGGGAATAGGGTAGTGTTCTAGGAAAAAAAAAATTCTATTTAGTCCACCAGGGACGACATTATCAGAAAATATTGGACACACATTTTTTCTTTTGTCAATTAAACAAAAAATCACAAAAATAAAGCGCGTCAAAGTTTGGAAGTGGGGGGCAAGTGACGTCACACCTTGCTTAAAAGTGTCGCAAGGTGTGACGTCACACGGAACATTAACTGGCTATATCTTCATCACGTGTTCTTTAATCGACAAAAAAAACATACGTGTCTAATCTTTTGATAATCTAAATGATAGACTAATTAGATTTTTTTAGGACACTAGCCTATTGCACCTTCAGCCATTATCCTGGTCTCGGGGTCCCCGGACCCGGGTCGCGGTATTCGTTCCGTTGGTCTTTTTCTATGTATCATAAAAAATATATCTATCTATGTATATAATGTATTAAATATATCAGTTATCTAGTACCCATAACACAAGCTTTGAGTAGCTTACTTTGGGGCTAGATGGTGCTGTGTGGATTGTCCAGCATTATTATTATTTTTTTTATTATCATCTCATGCTACCACCCCAAGAGGGATACATGTTGAGTAGAGGGCGCCACGGATGTGCTGATCGACGTGGTATGACTGACCTTCCCCCGCGAGTTGGTTGGCGGCGCTGAGCGCGGTGTCGGTGGCGCGCCCCGCGCACACTAGAGTGATGTGCGCGCCTTCGCGCTCTACCTTGGCTTTACCTGGAAATTACACGAAATATAGATTATACAATGAAAAAATATAACGAAGGGACCTAGAGAGAGACCATATTGATTTCTCAGAAAAAACTGACTAGGACGTCAAAACAAAATAAATTTCGCTTTTATTTGATGCGTCAAGTATAAATACCTAATGGAACCATCTATTAACCTAACCTCATCTCAACTTAATCACACTATCACACTTCACACTAATATTATAAACGCGAAAGTTTGGATGGATGGATAGATGGATGGATGAAAGAAAGAAAGAAAGAAAGAAAGAAAATAAATTTACGGATGGATGTTTGTTACCTCTTCACGCCAAAACTACTGAACGGATCGGGCTGAAATTTTGCACACAGGTAATTCTGATCCTGGAATTAAACATAGCTACTTTGAATCCCATAAATCAGTTTCCATGGGATAGAAATCACCCTTAAACGTTTCTATAGAAACAACGCGTGCGAAGTCGCGGGCATAAACTAGTTAGTAACTAAATCCAAGTCATATTATTGTACTTTTTTCAAATTACTTTATTCATTGCTAGACACTATTAATAAGAACACATTTAGTTTAGTCAAAAAGTGAGGTACAGTGGCGTTCATTGTTAGCTGACCCGCGTTACGATTCAAGTCAATTTATATGAATACACAACTATTTTAAAACTAGCATATTTCGGTAGAATGAAGATAGCAAGCCGTTTTATATATAAAAACAAAAATATTATAGTATAAAACCAAAACTGATGCTATTACGAGACTTGGAACCTGACAGGGGGACAGCTACCCTACATGTTTTCTTTCTTATATATAATTTCTATGCCTCACAAATTAAACCTTAGAAACTCACCGATAGGTAAAACAAAGTTCTTGTCGAGTGCTTCATCGGACATGGGGAACGGGACTCCGTACATGATCTCGTCTTCAAGCACCACCACGGGGTCGTTGTCGCGGATGGCTGCTTTTAGAAGACCTGGAATATATGGGGTTAAGGTTTAAGTGGTTGTACTTTTTGTCTGCATTTATTTCTTGATCGATGGGGGGTTATAGTTAAGAAATGTATACCTTATGAATTTGCTACAAGAGAATTTTACTAAAACTAGATAGCCTCGCAGTTTTTTCATTAGACGAGTAGTTTTCTTGAACTTGATGTTTGCGTTTACGCCGTTCCAAAAAGGTATGTTCTGTCCCGCTCCTATGAATGCGAATTCCTTCGCATATCCTTCTTAAAAAATGGCGCACATTGACTGGTTAATCTTAGGTATAGCTGCTTATTTTATTACAAAAATAAGCCTAGTAGCGTAGTTGGTTTAGGGAATATAATGTCCTATTATTTTTATTACGAAAACTCGCAATCATTCCACCGAGCCACAGGGCATCCTCCACTACGTTCAGCGAGTCGCAGACACCGCTCAATTCGTTTGCGTCAGAGGTTAAGGGTTACCTTTAGCATCCTCAGCGGAGTAAGGCATGACGACCTTGAGTCCGGGACAGTGCGAGTACCATGCTGCAAAGCACTGTGAATGCTGCGCGCCCACGCCGGCCGCCGCGCCGTTGGCTCCGCGGAACACGATGGGCACGGGCACGTTGCCCGCTGACATGTAGAATGTCTTCGCTGCTGAGTTTATTATCTGAAATTATTATTTTTTTCTGTGTTATTACTATTTTTTCTTTGTGTGACTATTCACATAGCATTATCTAGCTCCAAGCTAAGTAGAAATATATAGCCCCTTAAATTTTAGATATATAAATTAAGGGTAGATATATAAATTAATCAATTTCAAGGCCTAAGAAAAATATTGGAGAACTGAATGCAGAACAACATGTCTTTGTTATTATAACAAAACCAAACAAAAACCATCCAAATTTCGGCTCCTCACCTTAAATGAAGAGTCATAATTTCAGTTAAATATTCTGACACTGTGTCACAAGACTTTTCCATTCAATGTTTATGTGAGCAGGTTTGGTTGGTTGGTTGTTAGGTATTGGAACATACATAACATACAGAGAACCATTGTTTGCATTAACATAACAACCCCGAGTTCATCCAATGTTGTTCAATTATCTTATCATGAATCAGAAATATCTTTGAGTTTTGTTATGATTTACTCATTTCCTGTCTCATTTCTTTGATAACAATGTTTCTTTTGTGATTGTGTAGGTATTTTTATGATTTAGCTGTTGTAGGTATTCAAATGACGACCTCAGTGGCGCAGCGGGCGAGAGTCCGCCTGCGACGCAAGAGGTTGCGGGTTCGATTCCCGCCTCGGAACAAATTTGTGTACTATCTGCAGAAATTTGTTCCGATGGTCTGGGTGTTTTCTATGTATAATAAAAAATATCTATCTATGTAGTGTATTGTATTACGTATATCAGTTATCTAGTTCCCATAACACAAGCTCTGCTTAGCTTGGGGCCAGATAATGCTGTGTGAATTGTCCAGCATTATTTAAAAAAAAAATGCTTTAGGTGAAACATAGATTCAGAACAGATTTTATCTTATAATGTTCAATTTTGTTATTACAAATTTAAAGGAAATAGAGGAAGTCCGTTAAGTATGTCTTTTTTTATAAATCCTGCACGGTTATGCTCAAACATGAAAAATTTAGATGGCTGAAACTTATTCAATTATGGGCTTTTCTGGGATAGACATTTATGTATAATATTCCAGGCTCATTAGGGGAGGCCTATGTCCAACAGTGGACTAATATGGGCTGATGATGATGATGATGATGATGATTCCAGGCCTATGACAGCACGAATGCAAAATTTCTGCGCAATAGTTTTGGTACTTCAAGGAGCTGGGCTGCTTATAGGGCCTGTTTAGGCAGGGGGATAATGCACAATACACTCCCAAGCGAGATGTCCGTGCAGATCTCAGTTCCCCCAATCAGAATTAGAATTAGAATTAGAATAGTTTTGGTGTAGAGGTGACTAACATCAATCCATTCAAACTCACATTTATAATAAAAGTGTGATGAACAAATTGATGTCCTCTATCGATAAAGAAAGTGTTTTTAAGAGCACCATTGTGTGTGCGGTCTTACAAAGAGCAATTGCCTAAACTAGCATTAACACCAGAACCTATAATAACTCGATGGGGTACTTGGTTACGGCGGTTTTATTCTTTGCTGAAAATCTTGAGGCCGTAAAACAAGTAAGTAGGTAGTTGGTCAATTTGACAGTTTTGAGGCTGTTGCAATTCAGTCAAGTAGCTGGCATTTGAAGACACTTCTATTATACTGAATATCGCCCTCATCTCAACACATTTGAAGTTACCAGATGCCTTAGAAAAATTGAGAAACCAAAAACCTTCCTCTATTTATATCAAACTAGTTTATGCCCGCGGCTTCGCACGCGTTGTTTCTATGGAAATGTTTAAAAGTGATTTCTATCCTATGGGAACTGATTTATGGGATAAAAAGTAGCCTATGTTTGATTCCAGGAATTACTATTGCTTGTATGCAAAATTTCAGCCTGATCCGTTCCGTAGTTTTGGCGTGAAGAGGTAACAAACATACATCCATCCATCCATCTATCCATCCATCCAAACTTTCGCATTTATAATATTAGTGTGATACTGGAAGCAATGATCGAACTGGCTGATCAGAAAAGATTCGTACAACGTTAGACGCTATTTTGCTTAACAATCCGAGTCTTGAAGACATGAAGAACATTAATGCCTACATCAACGGCACAGGTACATACCCTGCCTTAACAGGTATCTCATGAAATGGCGCCAAAATTAAAATTTTGTCCAATGTCCTCAGTTGACGTAGAGAGGTCGTTTTCAGCATACAAATTACTACTGGGTAACAAACGTCACAAATTTGGTCAGGATAATTTGGAAAAATACTTAATTGTATAATGTCCCAAATTTTTTTTTGTAATTTACAGAATAAATTTGTTTTTGTAACTTCTATATAATTTTTATTTAAAATATAAAACAATAAAAATGGTTTTAATTTTGCATTGTGCATATTTCGGCCTTTGTGAGTGCTCTTAGTGCATATTTTGGACTTTCTTAGTGCATATTTGCATGCATATTTTCCCACTTTGTTAGTGCATATAATCCGAATAACCTACGAATCAAAACAAAAAATCTTTTCTTTAGTTCCTGAGATCTCAACCAAATTAGGTGCAAAACAGTGCACTTTCATGATTTTTGTTATCATAATGTTTTTTTGCAGTTGTGTTTTCCAATTAAGGAACCAAAGAAAATTGTTGAATTTTATGTAATCCTAGTTTTTTACCACAAGGATCCTGTGAGTACTGAGATCTAGGCCTAGTTTGACAAGCAAACCCGCTAGGTTCGCCCCTTAAGCAAATTAATAGAAAAGCTTACATGATCAATAGCTTGCATAGAGAAGTTAAATGTCATGAATTCACAGATGGGCCTGAGTCCGGCAAAGGCTGCTCCCACAGCAATTCCTGTGAACCCGGCTTCTGTGATCGGAGTGTCTATGACTCGCTTGTCTCCATACTTCTTCCACAGCCCTCTGAAATTATCGAATAACCATTTGAAATGTTTCTGGTCAACCCTGACAGTCAACTATAAGCATAATTCATAATCGGCCACATAGTAACATCAGTTAAATAAATATAAATACAAATCTAGTTTAATAAATACAAATCAGGGGAAAATTGTGGTCAATAGAAGGTGTATCCAACATAACAAAAATATTGATCTATGTAACTAGACTTTTACTAAAAAAACATACTTAAACGAATTTGGTACTAAAACAACTACATCAACAATTTATCCTTTTCAATTCTAGTATTCCAGAATCATAAAAGTAAATAGCTACTGGCTAACATTGGGACTTGTTTACATGTCACTATGGTTTCTATTTAATAGCATTGTAGGTATTGTATTAGTAGTGTAAAAGGTCTACAGAAAAACATAAAAAAGTACTACTAACAAAACAAAAACATAGGGATATCATGTTCATTTTGCTGAAGGTCAGTAAAGTTTAGGGCATATAAACATCTGAGACTTGCGACTTCCTCAATTGATATCTGTCAACAAATACCTTGGTTATGTAACATTGTAACTGTTTAGAAAGAAACTGCAAACAGATGCAGGAGTTATAAAAACTTGAAAAATTCTGAGGTTGGTGCATAGTGGCACTGTTTACTTCCTGGGTTGTCTAGGCCTAGCGCACGAGGTTAGAATAGCTGTGCTGAGAGGGTACCTGGTTACTTTGTAAGCTCCATCGTATTGCGCCACCTCCTCGCCCAAGACGAAGACTTTTTCGTCACGTTCCATCTCCTCATCGATGGCTTGGTTCAAGGCATCTCGGACAGTCACAGGCTTGGACGCTAAAGCCCTGCCCGTCGAAAAACTACGGGTCAACCGTGATAGCACTCCGAATACTACCGGCGACGATTTCAACGCCATTTCCAAGTCGAACCACTTGTCGAACAAATGAAAAACACTTTATAACCCCTGTAGAGGTATAAATCTAAGTGCTTTCAGTTATTTTCGTTGAAAATGAAGTTAAAATCGCGAATTTACAGCGGCGAAGGATGAATGGAGGTCGTACGCAATGCAATGATTGGAATGAAGTTCGTCCGATTTGCATGTGTCACGGTATCATGTTATGTCAGCTGTCACCGCATGCATAATACTAACTGTCACTGTCAGCACGGGAACAATGTTATTTCGACGAATTTTTGCGCGCGGTCTTGCAAATCAGCGCCACCGGGAATTTTCAAAAATTTATTGGCGAGTTTGTGATGCCTATCGTAAGCTTTTTTTAATGCTTCTTTAGATGAAAAAATTCCTTCGTTTATCAGAATAATAAAATAAAATAGATGGTGCCGCTTATTTGGATCGGGGTAGCGCCATAAGGAACACATTTTCTTCAATAACCCGAAATTAGGTACACTGTTCCCTCTACGATGACGACCTCCCCCCTGCGATCCCCCGTCCATGAATGAAATTGAATGATACCTACTTGAAAGAGGTATATTTCAAGTATCATTCAATTTCATTCCTAACCTTTTCCCCCATAATAAATTTTAAAGGTTCTCTGTTTTGCAAAATCTATAATCATGGAGTAAAAACTGCTTCTTCTAAGTCTATGTTATTAAGATAAAAAAGAGAGTCATTTGTGTAGGTAAGTAGGTAGGTACATAACATTGTTATTGCACAGCAGCGAGTTTTTACTCTATGGTTATTGCATTGATCATCATTCATCCATCATTCATTGTGCTTTTGATGCTGTGTTGTCCTTTTGTTTGCCTACATGTTGTCCGTTTGATCATGTTTGATTTAGCAAATTCATTTTGAAGCAAAATTATAAAATTAAAGTAAAACCAATCTTAATCTGTTTTCGCAATTTATAACATTCCAACACATGCGGCGGCGCCACTAAGAAATAAGTTGAATTGAAGTTGAATTTTGATTTTTGGCGTTAGGTATCTTCGATCAAGTCTTCGAACATTTTTGTTCGGAAGGGAAGTGTTCACTGTCTGCTAGCTGTAATTAACTTATGAAAGTACTACTTTCATACACTACGTATTTGCATAGGTACTTCCATACACTTTGTTGCTGAAAAAAATAAAGGTACCTACCTTTGTTCATAAATTTCATTCATAGTGCGTGAAACATTTGAAAACATGAGTTTAACTTTCTTGCGGTAATATTATACGTACCTACTGCGTAAAACAGCCTATATAAAGTATGTGTGTCAGAAGTAAGTGCACAAGTATCAGAATCTTTGTTCAAAAGCCCCGTGACATAGTATTGTATCATAGACACCGGTAGGTAGTGAAAGCTAATGGAGGTTCAACTGTGTTACTGAAATAAAACATGGCATGATATTAACATGGGCTAGGTATATTCCTTTTACAACTTAAAACAATTTATCCATAGAATCAACATAACTTTTCTACAACGGCGTCCATGACAGATAGAATGTTGCACTCTTCAAATATTTTACAATCTATAAAACACAATTATTTCCAACTCTAAACCTATTTTTTTTGGGAGGCTTACATTCGGCCATTCGACATAACACGCGTCTCGCGTGGCTCCAAGATTAGGTTAAATTTAAACATTATAAGTATGTCAAAATTACAGCGGAATTAAATTGGCAATTACAATTTAAGTAAGTTATACTTTCTGCTTTAACATAAGAATAAAATTTCTTTACTGTTTCAACTGTAACATATAAATTACTAATCAGTTTGTCCGTTCAGACATACAATACTAATTATTGTTAGAATTATTAAAATAAACAAATTTTTTTTTCTTGATTTTTGAATAATTAATATTAATAAGCATAGATTATGAATAACTTTCAATTGATTACTTTTAAATAAAATAAATGTTTTTTTTTTAAATAACAATATATACAATAATAGGTAACTATTGACCATACTTTTATAATAACTCCGTTTAAGTTATACACTAAGTCAATAAACACATTTTTGTTTTTACCCCGCAATTGTTATAAAATCTATTTTATGATTAGAAAAAAACATTATAACCACCACTAGCTATTCTGAAAACGTTAGTTCCATACATATAAAGCTTAAGTGCGTAGTATCAGTTGACTACATTTAGTGGCGGAAGCAATCCAGATAACTTAAACTGCCTGGCTTGTCAGAATTATACAATTATTGGTAGATTACAGTATACTTAATTTTATGTGTGAATATCATTAATACTTGTCTACCACAAAAAAAAACAGATTTATTTATCTTGCTATAGATAAGCGTTTCCATTATCATAACAATATCTCTTTTTTTAACATTGTCGTATCGCTTTCATTTCATTTTAGTATCACTATCATTATGTTATCATTTTAGTATAAATTATCATGATTCACAAAGATATTTCAAACAATGATTCTAGAGGCAAATGAAGATTTAGGGTACATCATAACATAAACATTACCTATTATCCATAAATGATAACTACATAATTTTTCAACTTTACATTAATTTGTAATAAGCGTACAAGTTATAACGTTTACAAAGACTGTTTTCGCTCGGCCATACTGCCAATAATATACGCGACCTCGCGTTCGATATCTAAATATTTGCATGTGAGTAGGTAAATATCGCAAGCAAAATGCTTAATATTACATAACAAATTTTAAAAGTTAAAATTATAAGATTACAACATAATTTCATAAGCCTTGATAAATCACAATAATATAAAAATGACTAATATTTAATTTGCAATTTATTACATAATAGTCTTATTAACTATTATACTATGTAGTGATACAACTTACACCGTTGCAATCCAACGGTTCACTTTATCTGTTGCGTCCAACAGAAACTATTTATCACTGTCGCGTCCAACAGTTCATTTAAATTATAATTAACACCTTACATTTAAATTACAAATAACAACTTACACCGTTGCAATTCAACGGATCACTCTATCTGTTGCGTCCAACAGAACCTATATACCACTGTCGCGTCCAACAGATCATTTAAATTATAGCACCTTACATTTAAATTAAAATTAACAAATTACACCGTTGCAATCCAACGGATCACTCTCTCTGTTGCGTCCAACAGAACCTATATACCACTGTCGCGTCCAACAGATCATTTCGGTCACTATTATACTGTTAAAAATAATTATAATATAGTCTCTCTATGTACTCATTGGTACTCACTTTAGGAGATATATCTCTCTCGCTCTCTTTCTCTCTAACTCTCTCTGTTGCGTCCAACAGAAACTATAGATGACTGTTGCGTCCAACAGATCATTTCGGTCACTATTATGTTGTTATACAAATAATAATAACACAATCTCTCATTTATCTGTGTACTCATCGGTACTCGCTTTTTTTTTCTTTTTAATCGCTTATATTTTTCACTATGTATTTGTTTTATTTATTTCACTATATTTGCTTTTTTTTTCACTTTACACTTTTACACTTTTTCACTTTTTTTTTTTTTTTGAATGTATCTGCGATTCAATGTCCTCTTCACTTTGATTTCTCACTTTTAAGGAAATAATTTCACAATTATCGCTTTCGTTGATCACTGTCTTTGGATTTTTTTTTAAAAGTTTTTTTTTCACATTACTTAATTATTGGCTTTTCTTGATCACCTTTATATTACTTGAATATAATATTATCTCTTAAAATTATTTTGCTTATTCTCTAAACACACATAATTTATTCGTATCATATGCTCCGCTTTCAATATTTACATTTATGAAAATAAGAATCATAATAATAATCATGATGCTTTAATATCATTCACGTTCAATATTCACACAACAACTTTACCGAAACATTAGAAAGCTTAAATCAACAAATTATCAAGTTATTTATGTATGTAATAATCGATGAGAGTAATATTCTCTGATACTATTAATTCACCATGACTATTTATTTTTTTGTTTTAATACATTTTCTAATAATTTCATTTAACAAACGGTATCACACAATTTCGAAAAATTCGTTTATTATAATTATGTTATTTTTCTCTTATGCCATTGTACAAAATCAAAATCTCTTTATTTCCATAAATACAATAAATGTACACTTAGAAAAGATCAAATTATAAAACTAAACACTGACACGGAAATAAAGTGATATTTTTGATTTCTGTCGCTTCGGTATGTAGACTAAAGTAATGAAGCGACGAGGAAACCTTTAGCCTGTTAGTTGTTATCTTTCGAGTTGGAGCAAAACCCGTCCCAAGCTTTTTTTTTATCTTCTAGATAATCAGACATTTTATTTTAAAGGTTTTGACAATTTGTTTAAATTTATTTACTGATAATTTTTGCAATTCACTAGGAGTTTTGTAGAAGAAGTGTATACATTGCCCTTTAAAAGATACATTAATTTTGTGTAGCCTAGTTGTGGGTACAGCGAGTTTATGTTTATTTCTGGTATTAAAGTTATGTTTATCACTATTTTTAGGGAACCGATTTACATACTGATAATACCGATGTACATGTGTACTAAATTTACTTGACATCAATGTATGGATCTCATTACTGAAATATAATTTTTCGCTTTAATAACTTACTTTAAATAAAAAATATTGAATATAGGTACTTCATTTTAAAATATATATATATATATATCATTCTACTACTTTTCTTTTTAATAACTTTTTTTTTGTAAATAGTTATTCGTTTATTCAATATTATTATTGTCTATCAATCTCTTACTTGACAACACTTTTAATTTGATGTAAGTATGTTATTTGTGGGTAGTGACAGAAAGTACGTTTCTACAAGAAAAATTACTGTAATCATATAAATTATTCATCACCACGTTCTTTTTTTTGTACCTTAATAATAAATTAGTTAATTTTAATTTCAAGTCTATAGTCTGCTATAAACAAATACATCGACTTCCTTCTCAGTAATATATAATACCCTTGAAGCACTTTAAAACGTAGAGTTTTATTTTCGCATTTAATAGGTTAAGTGATAATACTTCAAAAACTTACTACTAAAACCATCTCTATTGTCATTTATTTTACTGTTTATCTGTATTATAACTGAAATAAATTTCACAATCATGTCAACATTATTATCTCTCCTTTTATTTGTTATCTTTTAATGTTTATATCGCCAATACATTTTTATTTTCAAGTACGTCTCATATTATGAAGTTTATCTAAAAATAATATTCTGCGTATTATTTGACAATTGTAAATTCAAACAATCTGCGTTCTAAGCTTTTCGTATAAAAATACTGACTAACTGAAGATTAGTTACATTTTTTTTTTATTGGGTTATGTATTTAAATATTAATAATTGTTCATACTCGTTAATCAGATTCAGATTCCCTTAATATGTACCTGTGTACGGTACCTATTCATTTCTCTGACTTTTACACAACAGATGTTCTCTAGTATGACAAATTTTTGACAATATTCTTAATATAATATGTCACATTCTCTATTTAATGTTTCTTTGTTTTAGAAATCCAAATTTATTCATTTCTCGCGTGGCGTTCCTGACCACAACACAGTTTTATTCTTTAAACGGTCGGTAATCTTTGTAATAACTTTATAGCGTTTATTTACGTTGTATTTTAAAGCAGTATCTCGTTTTTACTAGTCGCCATTTTTATTCATCTAATCCTAAATATTATTCATATCAAAATAGACACAATTAATATTTTCGTAAGCAACATATCGTTGTATAAAAATGTAAGTACGAGTATACTTCTTGCTCTATTCATTGCGTTTTTAAATTATCTTAATTTTGTGGAAATAGTACTTAGTTTATTATTATTATTTATAGTTTCAATCGTGCCTTCGTTTATTGTGGGTAGATAACTTAAAATTTATCGATTTAATTTTATCTCTTTAAATAATTAGATTTGTTACGTTATGCTTATTTAGGTCCAAGTAAGGTTTGTTTGCTTCACACTAATAGTCTGATTTATTTTACTAAGGCCCTTTTTTTATGGCATCTTATGGAATCTTGTCTTGTTCTTTAAAGATAAACTTTAGTTTATTGAATCCATTTTTTTTAAATAATTTCGTGCACCTAACACAACAAGCGGTATACGTAATTTAAAGTAAAACTTTGTTATTTCGTTTTCAAATTAGTATTTCATATGAGCCATGTCAATCTTAAATAAGTGGTTTATTTCTTTCTCCTTAAATGATTGTTATTTATTTTGTTATGTTAACAATAACAAAAAGCACTTACACACAATAACAAAAAGGAATCCTGTTTATTTAACTGTGCAAATAACTCGTCCGTTTTGTCTAGAAACGTTTTTTATCATTATTATTATTACTCTCTTTGTAGGTATGATTCTCTTCTCTCTATAGCTTTTGCTTAAGCGACTCATCATTTTTTTTTTTTTTTGTGCTCTTTAATTCACATGACTTGTATATTTTGTTGGTAATTCTAAATAAATAAATAACGTCAGTGAGTAAAATACTCGATTATCGCAGTTGAATAATTATTCAAACAACAATGACCTACTTATGACACATTAGTTCATCCACTAACTAAATATCAATATACCAGCGAACCGGTAGCAAACATACTTTTTTTTTTTTTTTTTTTTTTTATTTATTCAACTATAATCTACAACATTGCAACTGAATTTAAGTAGGTACCCATTAACCCTCAGGAGATACTTTTCTTATTCACAAAATTAATATCACAAGCGTCTGTGAGACTATGGGTAGGTAGTTAAGGGTTAAATATCAGTGGTGTCTGTAAGACGATGGGTACGCATTTCAGGGTTAACCCCGAGAAAAGGCATAATCCGGTCATTATTTTCCACGAAGCCGATGAAATGTCATCAAGTGAAATGTCATCTATATCACATGCCTACCAATTAGCAATGTCACTATTTTCCATTTTATATAAAATTTTATTAAGGTAATTACTTATTCTTGTCTCCCAACCCTGTCGGGTTAGTATTGAACATCTAAGACAATTTCTTAAACTGATAGTTGACATAATTGTATTCCTGATAGGTCCGACAACAATGCATCATTTCGAGTTAATGAAATAAGTATTTAGATTATCATCATCATTCAACCCAGTTATTATATAGGGAGTTATTTCATTCACTACTAATAAGTATATTTTCAAGCCAAAGTGAAGCTAGTAGTAACTAAGTTACTTCCAAAACTGATATCACTATTTTCAAATACTGAGAACAAGAAAATAGATATTTTGCTCACCCGACATTTCTCAGTCTATGCAAAATTATTATTATTATGTGTACTACACTTGGATGGTGCTTAATATTGTTTTCTTATTATTTGTGCCTGAATAAGGGTTATAAATTCTATTCATAATCATTAGATCAAATATTCAATAAAGTTTGGTCGCTCATCATAGCAATTGGTACCTATAGATACTTTCTGAAAATACTGTATGATTAACATTGAAATAATTAATATGTCTAAAGACTTGTATAAGAATCCAAAGTTAGTTGTTAGTTAGTTCAATTCACTTCAAGCAAATGTTTATGCAAAATGTAATGCATAACAAGTAAGAAACAAATTCTCACAACGGGAAGATTTTTGAATTTTCATCTTTATTTTGTTTTTATGTGTTGTAGATTTCAAGGAATTTACCAGATAAATAAGTACCTACCATCACTATTCAGAATGTTAGTGCAAAATTTCTATCACAAATTGTGAACAAATCAAATAATTCCATGATATTAACCAAATTAACTTTGATTACACAATTTCTGTGTTTTTGTGTTTAAAATTCATGTGTTTAGTTATCTCAATCATCTCTATTAATTTAATGTGGCATTGTAAAGGTATTGGTACAAACCCAATCATATATTTTCTCTTGTAGCAAGATTGCTCGATGAACATGGGAGTAAACTTGTAATGCATTTTGTTGGTCACTTTAATTACTGTAAAGGGTTTCATTGGAAGCTTGTATTTTACTAGTTCAGATCAATTCACAACATCATTTTTAACAAACCATCAAGAAAAGAATAGAAAAAGTAACTTTATCATATTGGAGGTTACAAGTACGCTATCATTTATATATGATTATGGATGACTTTGAACTCTTATTGAAAGTCTTTACTATTTACCATTGAATTCGAATGGTTTTCAATCAACACAATCTAATATTTCGCTTGCCAAAGTTTGGCGGATAGGTAATAATTGCAACTTGTACCTAAATATGTAAAATCAATGGTTCAAATCAAAGAGAATATACCCACTCCGGTTCAAATATGCGTTTGTTTTTGTCGTCAGCCGATTTGTGTAGGAAATCATTGCATATGTCATCGAAACTTGAGTTTTTTCATAGGAATAGGTTTCACTGAACTTTTCGGAAGGTCACATTCACATTACTGTAGGCGTGTCTTTCCCTCTTCGGACTGAAAGCTAATGGAGGTTCAACTGTGTTACTGAAATAAAACATGGCATGATATTAACATGGGCTAGGTATATTCCTTTTACAACTTAAAACAATTTATCCATAGAATCAACATAACTTTTCTACAACGGCGTCCATGACAGATAGAATGTTGCACTCTTCAAATATTTTACAATCTATAAAACACAATTATTTCCAACTCTAAACCTATTTTTTTTGGGAGGCTTACAGTAGGT
The DNA here is from genome assembly GCA_949316285.1 of Eupithecia subumbrata. Taxonomy (NCBI): domain Eukaryota; kingdom Metazoa; phylum Arthropoda; class Insecta; order Lepidoptera; family Geometridae; genus Eupithecia; species Eupithecia subumbrata. Next base: position 762,343 of record OX438628.1, on the reverse strand, counting down.
AGGTCAATGATATTATATATAAGGTACATCATTTAAAAATATTTACCTACCTAAATAGTAAAAAGCTATCCAGTAGGTACCTTTATGTAGAAAGCTTTTTGTTACGGGTTTGGCTGCACTAAAACAAATTAGTAAAAATTTCGCCTAACACGGCTTATTATGATACCTAGGTAGGTAGGTTGCTTTTATAGGTAGGTCCCTACATCAGTACCTATTGACCATCGTTAGACGTTAGAGTTTTTATAAGAAAGTAAGTAAGTACCTATTATAAGCTAAGAACTGTTGGCATAAATACGATACCATTTGTGTAGGCTTTCTTCAATTTCCCTAGGCCGTATACGGTCGGAAATTCGAGTCCGTCGGATACAAGTACAAAACTGATGTTATGGATGTGTGCCAAGGGCGCTGTAAAGATGTAATAACCGCGCACACAGGGCTGCCTACGCCTACGATGATCCTGAGCGAGTTTAGTGATGCATTTGCATTTTTCTAGTAGCTATGAAGAGTAGGTACGGATGGACCGGACCTACCTACCGTAAGCTGTGCTAACTTTGCCGCATGTTTGACAAAAGCCTTATTAGGTATTTTCTTAACTTGACTTACTAACAAAATAACATAACTTTTTGTTCATCTATCGTTCTTTATCATAATCAGATAAGATTCTAACATTAGAAATGGGAACCAGACGCTTAGTTGGTACAGGTATGGTTCCCCTTTTTACATAATTCTATGTTAATTACCTACCTATTTATTTCGTTTTAATTGCAGAAGGATTGTTCGAAAAGTAAAGACAGCACCAAAAATCACGTGTAGGTACGTACTTATGTTTTACCGAAAAGAAGATGAAGGAGATTATCTTATACCAGATCCGATAAGTGTGTGACTCGTGCGCGGTTTCGACTAGGTATGTCTAATATATGTCTATTATACAAACAGGTGTACCCACCTACCAGTTCTTTTCTTTAACTGATACACCTGTTTGTTTTCGCTATTTAAAGAATATCTAAAAACAGTAGGTTTTCAAACTACGGAAATTAGGGGGTAATGGTAAAAAACCTAAAAAAATATTTAAAATTTGTTTTGAAATGTAGGTACAAACATCTTATCTTTCATTTAATATAAATAATAGATTCAGGCGTTACTTTGCGGAAATCCATTGTATAATATTAGGATGAACCAATATTTAGTAACAATTCCGCGCAGAACCTCTTCCGACAAGATCCAACAAAATGTGATTTGTTTTTTTTTCATTGTGTGGTTGGTGTGGTCTTTTCTTTCGCAAATTAAGTTAAGTAGGAGGGTAATTTACTTAATTTAATTAAATTTAAGTCTATTGTTTACTTTCTCTGATTGTAGGTAGGAATAATTTACTTAATTTAATTGATTTAATTAATTTTAAGTCTATTGTTTACTTTCCCTGATTGTAAGTAGGAACAATTTGTGGGAGGGCGGGCGGTACACACAAATCACATTTTGTTGGATCTTGTCGGAAAAGGTTCTGCGCGGAATTGTTAAAAAATATTGGTTCATCCTAATATTATACTTTCATTTAATGCCTATTCTACTTTGCCTTGTAGATCTCTTTTAAAATTTCGACATCACAATTTGTACTGATTTATTTTAATTCGTACAAGGACCCGATATTTATTGTTATTTTAAATTTTAAGTTATTGAGTTGGTAGTTGCTAAGATATTCAAGAGGGAAAAAAGGACAGACAAAGTAAGACCATAAGAGCTCTTATACATACATTTTTTTTAAGGTTTTTGTTTTTACCTATAGTGCGTAAGCCTCACACTCTGGCAAATTTCTAAGAAATTAAATAACATCGCAAAAATTTACGACTTCGGCGGGACTCAAACCCGCATCCATATCACATCTTTACGGAAGGATGCGGGTTCAAGTCCCGCCGAAGTCGTAAATTTTTGCGATGTTATAAATTTTTTTTAAGCTTGTTGACTTGGCTTATTGACGGCACCGTGCCTACACACGGTGACATAACCGTAGATTTTCTCGGCGATAAAAACGTGTGTTAAAAAAAAGGCCCTAAGGGTTTCGAACCCGATCGAAAAAATGGCAATGCTAACAGCTGACAAAATTGACAAGGATTTCTTGCTATTTTAATACAAATATATTTTTTTACACATAGGGTTGTCTGATACAATATAATCTAGGATATTGACACTACCACACAGTTTGTAAAGGTTCGGCAGTGTCATCGTTTCACTAAGTACCTATTTAAGATCATTTATGTAAAAATGTTGTGAATAAAGACTTCTATTATACATTAATTTATATTATACAAATACGGGAATTGATTGAATAGACTACATCTGAATAGATCAGCTGGACACTGGTTTTTTCTGATAAGCGCCAATATTACTTGCCTTTATTATTGCGCTATAATTACTCTCCTGTTCTCCTTCCATTATCTAGATTAGGTACCTATCTATAACACATCGGAACGCTCTGTAAATAGCTCGCTAGACGGCTAATCCAGGAATAAATCAGTAAAATACAGCGCTGATAAAATCTGATGAGCGAGCGAAGTTTATGGCTCCTACAGTTTGATTTCGCGAGGTGGCGACGCGACGCACGGGGTAGAGCCGGGGACAGAGGTAGGAAACACACTGCACAGGTGGAGAATTATAAGTATGCCGCACAAGTGGGGAATTACACACCGTGCAGTTGGGGAATTATACAGGGCACAGATGAGAAATTATCTACCAACACACTGCTCAGGTGGGAAAAGATTAGATGTGGAGAATCACATACATTAAGAAACAAATCGTGTACCGCAAGAACGCAGAAAAGGGGGGCAGGTAGGTCGTCGCCCTGCATTATAGGATGTGAATGTGACTGAAGTACCTACTTCCTGATGGAAATGATTGTTGGTAGGTATTATTCTACCTTGCTTGGTTGTTGGCCGCTCGGCACCGGTCCTTGCGGCGATTTTTAGGGTAGGCCATGTCGAGCTATGAACGTTTTTTGGTCTACGATATTCCAACTTCAAATGGACGGTCAAAATTTATGAGAATGTTTTGCTGAGATACCGATCTTATATATGTATTATCTCTATTAGATAGATTACCTAATGAATCACTTTGATGTAAACTGGCGGTGGCGTAAGAATCAACCCCTCGAACATAGCCCATATATTTTTTAAGAGCCGCCTAAGGGAACCTACCAGCGGGAGTGCAGGAGCTTCCTTCTTATTAACACCTCCACTGCGTGATCGCAATCCGTCTACCAAGAGTGCAATCAGATGTCATATTTGACATCAGCTGTCATTTTTGACATTAGCTGTCTTCAATTCACTATCATTTTTCATAAATGTATGAAACAATATGAAATTTAAACTATTTTGGATAATTCTAAAGTACTTAGTAAGAATTGAACGAACTGGATTCGGGACGAATCGCTTATTGGACGAAACGCTTGTTCGACGTTTATCCATGCAGGAAATATAACAGGATCAAAATTTCCACAACCGTACATACCAATGGGACTACAAGAAATAGTTCTCCCTCGTCCCATTAATGGGAAAAAATAATGGGACCACGAAAACACAGCGTAAAATCCTCCTCAGTCGGGGGAGGCTTGTTTAGTTTGTTCACGTACAGCAGTAGTCGCATGTGTGCTAGACAACGAATCTATCCTACCCCCAGCTCCTGTCCTAGCACTCGACGTTTAGTGTCTCGAAGCGACAGGGGTGCGATGGGTGATACATCACCCTCGGTCAACGACCCCCACGCATCGCATCATCCAATTATGACATACGTTACTCTGATTTTGGGCTAAAATGTCTTTTTCCGGAATGTTTGGCCTAAAAATAGCCTGAATAATTTTCTCAAGTAACATTTAAGCATGTTATTTTAACGTTGCAACATCGATCAAGGTTTTTGCCGGCCGCGGAATCGTAACGTTGCTTGTATAAATAATTTGAGATTTTGACCTAAGATTTCGGCTAAAATATCATCTTAGAATAAAAGCTCTTGGATAATTCACGAACGAATAATCTCAAGTCCCAACTATTGAGACATCCAAGTTCCACATATTTTATTTGTCTAAAAATACTTAGGCGCAAGAGTTTGGAGGCCTATACCGAGCTATGGCTGAATACAGGATTCTGATAGATGGTGATGAAGAATACTTGCTTATAATTAACAAATTAATAAAAGATTTCTCATTTTACAAAAATTATAGATGAATCATTCATCCATCGTTCTTAATTTCGCAGCAAAATAAATAAGCAAATATGCCTACGGCGTCTGGTCTACGATAAAGGATCTCGTAGCAAATGGCGTAGACGCCTACGCCGTAGCTCGTAGTTAGTCTACGAGAAAGTCATAGCTGTTTTTTTTGCGAACTATCGAATAGGTAAAAACAGACAAAGATAAAATATAGGAAATTGCCGTTACACTTTTATTTGTAATTAGTTTCTGCTCTGGGCTTTGCGTGCGTTTTTCCGGGGTAAAAAGTAACTGTTATTTCAGGTTCAAAAATTGCGCACTTAAGGGTCCGGCGACGGATGAACTTCCTATACAAACGTAATACCAAAATGATTTGTAATTTGAGCATATTTTCACCATGGTCTGCTATTATTTGTATTAAAATAGTATTTTCCTGCTACCATTTTTTTTTCAAATTACCTGTCTGAAATGAAATTAAACCGAATCGCATTTTTACATTAAAGAGTGAATGTTTTCATAGTATTTGTGTAGATAAGTATTTTGAAAAAAGCTTGTTTCAGGAAACTAAATAAATACTAGTCTAATACAAATAATAGCAAACCATGGTGAAAATATTCTCAAATAACGAATCATTTTGGTATTACGTTTGAATGGGAAATTCATCCGTCGCCGGACCCTTAATAGGCTATCCGTTAGCTGATCCGTTCACTAGGTATCATCCTTGGTTTTGTCTCGTGACAAAGACACATCTCGACCAACTGTCGTATTTAAAATATTAGTAAAACATGCAACAGGGTGCAGAATACTACAATGAAAATCATGTTTGTTTCGCGCCAGTCATTAATACAGACTTTTCCTTTGTCTAGTCACTATCATTATCCCTGTAAATCACAAATAAATACCTTCGTTAGTACAATAATCCCATCTTTAGTGCTTAAATCTCGAAGCTCCACAATAAAAGAAACAGATGCCAAGGAACTTGTTCGGCCATTTGTAAGCAAAATGTTTTATTGCAAGGTTTGCAAGATTAAGAAGCTTTGTAATATTTTTTGCTAGTTTATTTTTTGAACAATGTTGAAATCAATTTTCCTGTTTTTATGATCGAGCCTAAGCCAAAAGTTACTATTGATCAAATATTTTAATAACACATTCTATCAAAATAATATTGATAAAATACCTACTAAACGGCCCAAAAAATATTAAATTTGCGGCATCATAAATGTTTCGCCTTTGTTTAGGTTTTAGACAGCGCGTTTATATGCGATTTTCAATTTGGTAATATAAGATAAGATATACTAAGATTTTTTCAAAACGCACATAATTGACATAATTGACATAATTGTTCAGAATTACTTCTAATTATATGCTTAGTCAAAATCGGTTTACCCGAAATCTGAAAGCACACCAGCGAAATTAACAAGAAAAAAAAACAGAAATTCTGACGTGGCTGGATACGGCAAAGGAGGCCATCAGGCGATTTCCCTATTCTGCGGATGGTATGGTAGGTAGGTTAGCAGGCCTAGGCCCTAAACTATGCAGGACTCAGGTGGAAATAAATAATGAGGGAACCGAAGACCGATGGTCACGGTCGATTTAAATTCACACCCACATGCAAACAGTAATGTGACGCCTGTTATTTTAGCGGTTCTGAGTGGCGCATAGCGGAAGCGGGACAAAACACATTCGATGTAGTGTCGTTTCACACGTTTCCGCCTATTTTGAAAAATACTATTAAAATTAAATAGTGTCGTTTCGTCCATTGGGGAACTCTTTCTTTTACATTGCTGTTTTTTGTGTTAATCGACAAAGAAAAGCCCAGACAGCAGCGTGCGCACACATGAGAGAGGTTTTATACTGAAATTGCGGTAGTGCGCTGCCTAAGGTAGCTTAAAATATATTTGATACTTACCCCTCCACAAAAGTTAACTCTAGCTAGACTAGATAAATAAATAAATAAATAATGCTGGACAATTCACACAGCATTATCTAGCCCCAAGCTAAGCAGAGCTTGTGTTATGGCTACTAGATAACTGATATACTTAATACAATACACTACATAGATAGATATTTTTTATTATACATAGAAAACACCCAGACCAACGAAACAAATTTCTGCAGATCGTGCACAAATTTGTTCCGAGGCGGGAATCGAACCCGCAACCTCCTGCGTCGCAGGCGGATCTTCGCCCGCTGCGCCACGGAGATACGTGCCCTCCGAGACAAGAAGAGGCAGGGGGGGGGGGACATGTATGAAACTTTGCTGAAGTCACTAAAAATCACTTTTTGCATTAATATTATAAAAGCGAAAGTGCAGATAGATGGATGGATTTATGTTTGTATCTTCGTTTAGCCAAAACTACTGAATGGATCGGGTGCAAGTTTTCGTAGGTCTAGACCTAGAAAAATTTAATCCTATTTATGGGATTGCCGGATTTATAAATCAGAAATAACATTTGAACATTTCCATTGAAACAACGCGTGCGAAGCCTCGGGCAGAAACTCGTTAAGAATATTTCTATAATAATAACTGACAATGAAACACTCCAAGTAAGTATAAAGACCGCATAATGATCGTCATCCGTGAATTCATACGCTACACTCAGGACACACGCTAAGGTACCTACTCTTGACCTTTACCTTTGAAGTTGGAATGTTTTGATGAAATTATGCCTTCATTAGGAGCCTACAGTGCTGTTTGTACGATGTGACTTCTCGTATAGAATACAGTGCTGTTTGTACGATGTGACTTCTCGTATAGAATACAGTGCTGTTTGTACGATGTGACTTCTCGTATAGAATACAGTGCTGTTTGTACGATGTGACTTCTCGTATGCAGATAGGTGCTACGGTACCTTACGGCCTTGGTAATACGACCGAATAAAATTTGGTATGAACAAGAAGAAATAACGGTTATTTTATTGCTTCTGGAAATACGCTTACGTTATTCAAAACGTCACATCACTTTGAATTTTACTGGACTATGGAAAATTATTGTGCTGTTTTTTTTCTTAGGATAGCTAAAGATTCCTTGGTGGTTCGTTTGGTTCGATGGGCCACGAGGAAATACCCGTGGTTTCGTGGCAAAAAAAAATACCTAACTTAATTAATTTATCTATGGCTGGAATATGTACTTATAAAAAACCGTAAAAAACTAAAAAAACCGTATTGAATTGAATGGAGTCGAGGCTCTTCGGGTTTTCAAAAAATTATCTGAGCGTCTGGTCGAAGTGACGCGTGACCCGAGAGCTGGTCAGTATCTGGCACAGCGCATCAGCATTGCCATACAGCGGGGCAATGCAGCCAGCGTCTTGGGGACGCTTCCGACTGGTATTGATATGGATCAGTTGAGCTACCTGTAGATTGTTTGCAACAGTCTGCAGTTAGCTCAATTGTTTCAATTGTAAATACTAATTATATTATAATTTTCTTTGTGAATAAAGGCTTCTGCCATATTGAATGAACTGAAACGTTTATAGGTGATAGTTGCACCGTGGTTTCTACGCAGAGCTGGAACAGGGTCGTGTCGAGACATTGAAGAAATAAAAACCTTTGAACAGCCAGTGAGCCAACCTGAATTGAAAATTATAAATAATGCGTTACTTTGCGGAAATCTATTGTATAATCTATATATATAAAAGAAAGTCGTGTTAGTTACACTATTTATAACTCAAGAACGGCTGAACCGATTTGGCTGAAAATTGGTGGGGAGGCAGCTTAGAACCAGGAGACGGACATAGGCTATGTTTTATCCCGGAATTACCAAGGGAACGGGAACTACGCAAGCGAAGCCGCGGGCAGCAGCTAGTATTAGGATAAACGACAGAGTCCTCCCAGTGATGTTGCCTCTCTGAGCTCCCTGCGTAAAGTGAAGCATAGCATAGCAGCAGAGGCAACATCACTGACAGGACTCTGTCGTTGTTGCTTGGCGGTCTCAGTGAAATGAAATGAAATGAAAACATTTATTGAAAAAGAAATACACAATAACAATGGTTAACTCAATGTTAAGCTAAAGTAAGGTGTTATCAGTGTCAAAGTCGAGTATTGTTGTGGTGTCCTGATGATGTCTCGTGTACTCGTAGAGACGAAACTAGTTGACGACTTACTTTCGATGAGTTTTTTCATCGTGTAGTTGGTGTGGTCTTTTCTTTGACAAATTAAGTTGTGTTCGTGCTTAAAATTGGAGAGTAATTTACTTGGCAATTTTATATTGCGTAAGTCTGTTGTTTACCTTCTCTGATTGCAAGTGGGAGCAATTTGTGGGAGGTCGGGCGGTACACTCGAATCGCACTTTGTTGGGACTTATCAGAGAAGGTTTTGCGCGGAATTATTACTTAATATTGTTTTATCCTAATATTTAAAATGACAGACACACGATTCCGTATATCGTGTTCATAAAGTTGATGACTATTAGATTATTTACAGAGAATATTAACGGCGAAATCAAATGTTTACGAGCACTGCACCGCCACGGAGCTGTACTCATAATTTTATGTGGTCTCGACGACTGCGTGACGCCGGAGTAAACACGTGTACCTAAACTTGAAATTATTGTATTTTGAAAGAAAGATCATACTTAGATAACATTTACTGTACCCTAAGCTAAGAATAATCCATACTCCAGTACCAATTAAAAGTAATACTGTCTATTTGTTTGTTTCACCTTTTTACACCTAAACGGCTAAACGGATCTCAATCAAATTTAGCAGCGACGGATTTAGGCTACTTTTAACCCGGAAAAGCGCGTTCGAAAAAAAATCGGATATAAATCGAAAAATCTTTAAAATAGCCGCTAGGTTTTCGCTTTTCAGGGTTTAAAAAGCCGTCAAGCTATTGCACTCAGTTCCACCTAACCCCGTTACACACAGTCTGCTGAACACCCTGTATAATACTTGGTGGACAACGGGCGCGAGTTTTATAACAGTTTTCATACAAAAATCGCGCTGAATACTGGTTCCATTGGAAACTGTAAATAATCCGCTTCTGCTCCGATTCTCAGCCAAAACCGCATCCTACGCCCCCGATGTGTTGTGTTTCAGTTTGTGTCCTTAACACTTTCATGATATTATTTAGATCATTCGCAAATTAAAATAAACACCTACTCTATTATCTAATGTATAGGTACGTTAAATTACGAAATATTGCATGAAACTAGACCAATAATTGCATGCCCATAAAGGGCAAATTACCTTGTAATGCATTTAGTATGTAAGTACCGTCTTTTTCAAATGCATTAAATCTACTTTTAATCTTAAAAAATTAAGCCATCATCACACAGAAAATAAGGGATAAGAATTTACAAAAATCAATGTTTTGTATTGGTTTTTCGTAGAAAGGTCAATGCGTGACGAGGTTAATGATGACATAAGTAATCTACTTCTTCTTTCCAAGGTTGAATAAAAATTAGCTACTAAATGGACCAACCCTCCCTGTCACTAACTGGCCCATAATGGGGCACTTTGCTCCCCTCTTGTTTTAGTTAGGAAGCTATGAACAGCGTGCTCGTGCGCTGAATAATAATGGACACCGACTGTGAATTGAATCGTGGGGTGCGTACCTACTGTCTAGGTAAGTAGGTATTCAGTGCTTTTGTGGAACAAGAGCTTTTTCGTTTGTCACACTTATATCATCACACTGATATTAAAAATGCAAAAGTTTGGAAAAATGGATACATGGATGGAAGTATGTTTGTTACTTCTTCATAAATAAATAATAAAAATAAAATTTAATTATAGAAACTCGTAAATAGACAATACATAAGTGCACTAAACAAATAAATGCAGCTAAGTATAACAAGTTAGCCTGAACTAGGTATTCCTTTGTTTCAAAACATTCCAAAACTACTGAACGGACGAGCTTAAATTTTGCTGAGACGTAGGTCTAAACCTGGAATAACACATACCTATACTACTGTTTATCCCATAGATCAGTTACGCTGGGATATAAATTAACTTGAACATTTCCATAGAAACAAGGAGTGTGAAGCCGCGGGCAAATAAAGAAAATGCAGCTTTAAGCATCCCCTTACGAAGCTCGGCTTTTTATATTATTGATTTATTTTATAAAGTAGCTGAGGTTCCTGAACAAATCGCAACAAAGAAGTAGACTTTACCAAAAGGTTAAAGCTCAGATACATTCTGTTGTCAGAACTTCAACAATCTCCGGATTTACTTATCAACTGCAATTTGTCAGTCTGAAGTGCCCCTCGAAGATTCGACACTCCGACGCATTTGATCGGAACGGAACTCAATCAGATTGAGTTTACATAGACAAGTGCTTTGTATTGAGTTTGTTGTCCGGCAGCACAGGGGTTAAATATGTAGATAAAAGTTTAAGCCCACAAAATAGCTAAAATTAAGTCAAAGATAGAGCGATAGATAGATAAATAATATATTCTTTAACTAGCGACCTGCCCCGGCTTCGCAAGGCGTCCAATGCTGATACTAATATACTACAGAATCGGCCCCCCATCCGGTACCGCTGCAACCGCTATGTCCCAGCATTTTAAAGCTGTAATTTAAATTACATGCTATAAGGGGCCATATATATTTATATTAAACGCACAATGTATTTAAGGTACTTAATTGGATAAGGATTAATGTGGTTCAAGATATTTATTTCTCAATAGAATTACTATTCACTTACAGAGAAATACTTAGAATTAAGGTAATATTAGTGTGCCTTATAATTATCACATTTATAACAATAGTAGGTACAATAGGGTTTTACCTAAGTTACACAATTATGGTGTTACAATTTATTTATTATACATTTACTTACATCGGTAATTTTCTTAAATACAGAAAGCAAAACAAAACCTAGTTGGGGGTAGTTTTATGCTGAGGCAAACCGCGGCGACCATAACGCTTGCATTGTTGTGTTGGTGTTGTGTTGTTGTTTAAGGCGTACGCCATAGTGAGAAGATTAATGCTATATTGCTTAAAATCGCTTCGTAAATAAGCCATTATTTCTCGTGAAAAGATAAAAAATGGTTATTATGGGTTATCTCTAAGAGATAGACATATACCATCGCGGAATTTTTTGTAGACCTTTTTAAGGTGTACAAAACTGTAGTACATTATTTTGATCTATCTTGTAGGGTTCAGCCAGCGTTTGCAATGTAAGCGCAAAAAAAATGTGTAATCATTTTTTTATTGAATTTGTAGGATAGATAATTACAAGAAGCCTATGAATAAATATTACAAGCCCAGACAGATCACGGCAGCGGCGCGCGGAGTCGAATACTCTTTCGCTCACACTTCTAATGCTGTCTCAAATCGGATGCATTCGGTGGTTCACGGAAGACTTCGGGTAAGCTCGGCCCCCCACTACGAAACGTCATAGAACCTGCACCATCGAGCATTTATAAGGCGGAGCACGCGCATTAAATCTTCAGTTAGCTAGGGATCTTCTGACGGATACGCGGCCTTTCGGTGCGCCACCTCTAAAGATCTAGGCTAAAGGGCAAGGAGGGTTGGTCGGTACGTCACGTCCCCAACCGCTGGCCCTTGGCAAGTACCTATAATAGCTAGGCTCACCCCATATATGATATATGTACTTACCTACAAAGGTACACATTGAATTATATAAAGACACATCGATGTAGGTAGGTACACAAGCGTACCTACTCAGATATATAATAAAGAAACACCAGTGTATGTGTAAGACTCTGACTGTAACATAACCCCATCTGTTTTTGGATAATAAATGTACAAAACATACCCAATGGCGTTTTAACTCAAACCCTTCTTCTACATATTTATATTATATTTACGACATCACATTAGAAACCTCTAAAATTGACAGTGTTTCCCTACTATACAGGGTGTTAGCGTAAACAGTCTTATCCTTGAAACCACGTACGTACACCCGTAAAATAAGACGATACAAGTTATTTTTAAAAATTAAAGTCAATTAGTTTCGATGGAATTTCATAATTCATTTCTCTGCTATCCTACGTGATTTCATGGACACCCTAGTGACCTTATCACGCCGCGCCGCCCGCTCTCGCCTGTAGCCGGCCGGTGGTGTAGGTATCGAACCACTCGAATTGTAGGTACCAACTTGTGATGGAACTTTCCCTTCATACTTTTCCTGGCTTAGGACAGGCAATAATAGCTACTCTAACACATTTGCCAGTAAGTAGGCTAAAGTAAGTAGGTACTTTTGGCGTATTTAAAAAGTTCATCATCAATCAAGTTTTATGCACAATTCAATTAAAATTTACAGCTTTATGTACAGTTTGATTTACTCACATTAGGCAAAAGATCTATATCTATGTAGTGTATTATATTAAAGTATATCAGTTATCTAGCACCCATAACACAAGCTCTGCTTAGCTTGGGGCTAGATAATGCTGTGTGAATAGTCCAGCATTATTTATTTATTTATTTATTTATAAAATGTTTTGAACTGGCCGTAGGCACGTAGCCTGTGACGTAGCCTTTGTGTAGCCGCTAGGATCGTTTCCCGGCTTGGCACACGTTGTTCTGGGAACCGCTCTGCGTACATCGTACGAGCCAAGTTCATGTTGTCACCAGCGATGGCATAAAGTCGCACCATTTCAGTCCACTGTTCATTTGTGAACGACATCGTCACTTCTCTACTTAACACAATACGCGAACAAATCGGCACATCACAAATTAGCACGGAACGCGTCGTGACGTGCTCACTACCTAGCAGACGGGCCGCGACTGACGTGACGAGCGCGCGAGCGGCGTCTTTGCTTGAAACCGACAAAGCAGGCGAGCAGCGCGGACGCGACGTAGGTATGTAGGCGGCGGCGCCTTTAAGTCGGCGCGCGAGCGGGTCTTTGTTGGAAACCGACAAAGCAGGCGGCGTAGGTATAAATGTAGGGTGAAATGCTTTTATGATGTATGAGGATATTTTTTTCAAAATTATGTAAAAAAAGAGTTTAATTTTTTCATCGGTTTTGGACTCTGCTCATGATTCTGAACTTCTGGTTTCAAGGATAAGACTGTTTACCCTTACACCCTGTATTATGCATGTATTATAAATAAAATCCTTTCTCTTGAATGACTGTATCTATTAAAAAAACATAAAAATCCGTTGCGTAGTTTTAAAGATCTAAGCATACATAAGGACAGACGGACAGACAGCGGGAAGCGACTTTGTTTTATACTATGTAAAGATTATATTCGTCACATAACTTAGTAAGCAATGCCTTAAAGCCGGTTGTAAGGTTTTTGTAAAAACTGTATGAGAACTTCTCTAATTTTAAGATCAACAAATTGTAGTATCACAGGAACATTCGCTAATAAAACTATTTGATTGATCAATAGAAATTTATTTATCGCAGTACCAAACAATTTATAAAAGAAACGTGAGTGAGTAGAAATAAATGGATAGAATCGTGTAAAAAGCTGATTATGGTAAAGTCTGATGATAACTATTTTTTGTATGCTAACATCATCAGTTATTAGCTAGTTATAGTTAGCGCACATAGGTATTTTTTAAACGCATATCCACTGTATAACAGTCTTACGTAAATTTAACAAAAATACTTTATTCCCGTTTTCCACAAAGTTTTTTTGGCAAGGCTTTTTGGCTCGTTATAAAACTTATCATAACGTATATTAGGGTCCGGAGCTTTTCAATACATCTCAGAATATCTCGTCGCTTTAGAAAGCTACGGGGTCAAAGAACCGGCACAACGGACACCAGGAATCTTGTGTTTACTTGTAAACAGTAAAAAAATACAATGGGAAAATCGTTATTCTAAATGTGGATGGCATTCTGACTTCCGCGAAAAAAGGTCTCGGAGAATTTGATGAGATAAAGGCACAAACATTTGTTGAGAGCTTTTGGCACGAGCCTCCTTGAAATTGGAGAGTTAGTAGTCCTTACTAACTCTCCATGCTTTTATTTGCTTTGCTACAAGGCAAAAGGGTACATTTAAAAAACTGTAACAAATAGTCTTGCTTCTTCAGAGCGACGCGGAAAGAGAAGACAAGAAAACTAGATCAAGTCATGAAATGGTAGATGTAGTTATGAAACATTCAGATTCAGAATAATATCTACCTAAATGCTTTGGAGAGAACACATTCAGGTGACTGCAGCAAATGTACAAAATACATGTTTGCTTGTTAGAGAATCGGAACACGAATAGGAAACCGCTTGCTTGAGTAACAAAACCGCCCCTAAGATGTAATAATGAAAAATATTTAGTAACAATTCCTCAAACCTTATATAATTTATCCCAATATTTTGCAATGAACTTCCGCAACCTGAATCTATCATTTAAAATAGTCCAGTCGTATTTGAAACCAACACTGAGATAGTTACGATTATTAATCAAATATTTAGGATTTTAAAGGAAGAAACGTTGTCGTCCAGGCTTTTGTAAGGTCTCAATCACCTTTTACAATATCTACAGACCGAAATAGAAGGGGTCTATTCAAGACCACCACAGCCAATAATGAACGGAAAGTTTTGAAAGTTGTATTCCGTTGCTATTGTCCAAACACCCACGTGTTGTCTCGTGTAACCTTTCACTGCAAACCACAACTGATACCGCCGATGACATTATAGTGTCCTAGATTCTGCTAGCTTCTCTCGGCTCACTGAAATAAACGCTTCATTAGGGATTAAAATAAATACGAGAGGGTTGCGTAAGCCCTAGCGAAGGGTTGTTCTGACGTACCGTCATTTATACTATTATAGTTATTCTTTGGTTCCGTACCTACTTTGTTGGGGCTTGTGCAAGAGCCTAAATCCATATAAATATAGTGTTTATGGCCTGCTTACTTGATCCAAAAAAGTTCATTTCAGCTTGTACATTTCCGTTAGATAGCTAACAGCTGTATTTCCGAGTATCATCAGGTATCTTTTTCTACAATATTCAATTTGAGCGAGACTTGTTGTGACCGGTGTACAACCACTATTGGGCACTTAAATATTTTCGATATAAGGAACTATTCTTACAAGGTACAATAATTTTATCAACAAAGTACGCTCCTAGCTCTCTTGTGTTCTCATTAAAATTACAAACCCATAACATAATGTGCCACACATTGAAGAACACCAACGTTTCATCCCTTAACGAGGGACATCTTCAAGGTGAGTGCGGTTCTAGACGCGCGCGTTCCGCATCCCTCCGAGCACTACGCACGAGCGCGCGTTGAGCCCGCGTGCTTGTAGATGCTGTAGGGCGTGAGAGTCACTCACGCCCTACAGCATCTACAAGCAGCGCACCCCCCCTTCACCCCCAAATACACCACCCACAAATAAGGTTCGTAGTTAACCCACTTACATCCGTAATGAAATCCATCACGTTTTTAATTCCCAAAAAATTAATTGAGCAACGGAATTTTATTAGCATTTCTAAGAAAATTGTTAGGAAATAGATTCTGCCTATGGCTTCGGTCACGTTATAGGTTATATTGGATTTCATTAATTTGAGAATTGTGATCTGTGGTTCCAGAAATTGATAATTTCAAACAGACTTTATTTTGCTTTTTCTTATGGTAGATTAGAAAACACGTTCGCACGTTTTCCTGTGCTCACGGGGATGGAGTCTGGCTTCAGACACTGGGGACTAATTGGCGTGAAACTCGCCGCAGCGTGCCGTTCCCGCTGAGCGAGCTCGAAACTACAAGGTCATTTGTGGTGGACGACAACAGCAGAGTCGGAGCCCAGGACACAACAAATAATATGAGCACATGATATCTGAACTCTATCGAAGTGATTGAATTGTTACTAGAATTAGGTAAGGTATTTTGTTATTAGAGTACCCCACACTGTAACGGACCAAAATCTGTAGGGAGTCGCAGAGATTTTCGACTCCCACGTCACTTGACCTCGTGGTGTAGTTGGTTAGCACATTGCGGTAATTTTTAGGACACTAGCCTGTTTACTTAATACTCGTCGTAAGAATAGATCCCCAACACAACCTGTGAAAGAAGCCGCTTCCTTCTGCATTTTAACACCTCTACTGCGATCAGTATCCGCCTCACAAGTGTGGTGATTATTACAAAAACCCCCTTGTTTGAGGGAGCTACGCACAGTGGACTTATAGTATTAAAAAAGCATATTTCATGGAATTATATTCTGTAGTCCACGTTCGTAACTGATCTTTGAATACCAGATTCTTATCAGCCATAAAAAGTTTTTATTCATTTTCTAAACATTGAAGCCGACTGTGCAAAAAAGCGAGATCGTCGTAAAAGGAATTCAAGCGCAGTCTTTACAAGAATCGACATTACAGGAAATGTGCCCTAACCCGAATCGACTAAGGGGGAATCGACGTGCGAGGAACAATTCTGTGCTGATCGGTACCTACTTGAGGTAGGAACCGAGTGCAAATACAACTGGTCCTCATCTTGATGTGTTAGGGGCCACATCCTTTACTTCTTAGTTCGTAAAACATTCGACAAGGTACGGTTAACGAAGGCAAATAAATTTCGCGTAAGTATATGAAAAGAGATAAGAGCTTTTAAATTGAAGAAGGCATAAAATTCGCAGTTCTATTAAAAACTGGCTGCTACCCATTTCACACTCCGGCAACGAGACGATTGAAAGTGTACCCACACAATCTCGACTGCGTCAGATAAAGTCTTGTCACAAAAAGTCACAAAAAGACGACCTCAGTGGCGCAGCGGTCGAGAGTCCGCCTGCGACGCAAGAGGTTGCGGGTTCGATTTGCAGAAATTTGTTCCGTTGGTCTGGTTTTTTTCTATGTAAAATAAAAAAATATCTATCTATGTATATAATGTATTAAATATATCAGTTATTTAGTACCCATAACACAAGCATTGAGTAGATGTGTATTGTCCAGCATTATTAAAAAAAAAAGTTCAGGTACCTAACAATCACCCCAAGTCCACACTTCAGCAACGACACATTTAAAGCGCCTATATAATCTGATTGCTAAAGTCCCCGTCACTAATTTGCCGCCTGCTGCTGTACAGCTCTACACGTGTAGACACTTAGCTCAGCTGACAGTATTGCCAGCGCCTGAACTATTGCTCCTATTAAAACTAAGGTTTAAAGAACTTTATTTCTCATACAAATTATACAGTTCATTTATATTGAGATAAACATATATGTATTATAATACTTATAAAATTAAATGTGTGGAAGCTCTGAGATCTTTGTAAATAACAAAAAATAACTTGCTACATAGTAAAAAAATGCTATTTGAAGTAGCTACTGAAATAATGAAGTAGTTATTTAAAGTAGGTAGTGTCAGAAACTTATTTAAAGAGAAAAATGAGAACAATGCAAGTTTTGGAAACTATCTATCTACTAAACTTGAGCTATGAATATGACTCGACTCGAGATCTGCTTGCAAACTATTTCAATTCTCATGCTTCAGTCATAGTTCTATTACATTCTTCAGTAGGTACCGTAGATTATTAGTAGGTTCCTATTAATGTATTTCACATTATAGAACTGCGGCGGCGTTCGCGGTGCCAGAATTGACCTCTGCAACTCAATCTAAGGATGTCGTAATAGCCGACTAAGGTAACATAACATAGGTAGGGCAGTAGTTTTCTTCTGTGTATTTTTATATCACCAATCCGCATGCCAGCGCGTTATGACAAAACTCCCCATTCATAGTTTGGCAATGCCCTTATACAGCAGCATACTTTGACATGACCTATAATTAATTAATTAATTATTTATTTGATTCCAACATATTATTTTTATGATTTTTTTCAGTCATATCTGTCTGTTTTTTTTTTCTTTGAACATTATGGTGTTTCCTATAGTGAGATACATGCTGTGTTATTGTTGAAATAGGAATAAAATATAGAATGTAACGACATCAAGTGTAACATCAAGTGTACCTACGATGGAATAAATAAATACAAATACAAATAATGTAAGCGGGTTAACTACGAACCTAGTTTGTGTTGGAAGAACACCAACGTTTACATTCATAATGAATTCGTCAAACTACGAAAGTTTTTATTGTAAAAAAACTCCCTATGTTTGGGGAGGCACTTCCTATCATTCCATTCGAAAAAAAAATCATTCCAGCACTAAAATTATGCATCCTTTTTACAAGCTTTTATTTAACTTGCAATGTATGTAACTACGAGTACCTACATATGTTTCTACGGGTGAAATCTGGCAACTCAATTTTGAAGCAGATATCTTCAACCAATTGAGCTGAAATTTTGTATAAATGTTTAGTTTGGATGGCAATGCATCAAAAGCTTGTTTTAAAAAAAAATTTTTTTAAATTTTAAATCTTGATATGTAGCAACTTTGACGTACACAGTAAACAAATTTGACAGTAGTAAAAATGTTGCCGCACTCTATCGGCGTATTAAAAATACCGACGCCGCGCGACACACAGCTTTAGTATGTTGCGTTCGACATCCAATCTATCCATACTACGTCAAAACTCCTTCGTCGAACGACTGTATGTGTGTGTGAGTTTTGACAGGGCAATCGTGCGGGGCCCAAGGAACGGGTCGGGGGGAGGGACGCTCCCGAGTAACTAAAGCGGTGATGTATGTATTCTACTCGGGAGCGTCCCATACATCGATATATATGTACTACGCACTAGATTTCGCGATCAGAACACTCACTCTGTTCGACTGAACTGTACTGCAATCCGTACACCTGACATTAGTGTGGCTTCGACATGCATGCAGCTTGGACGCATAAGGAGCCGCGCTAATAATACGAAAATACAAATCTAAGTGTGACCCTGGACGTAAATAATGAAAAATAACAACCCAGTAGTCAAGTTAGTAAAATTATTTGTTGTATTATGTGAATAAATAGGTAATAATATCGTAATACCTCAACAGATAGAAATAATTTTTCATAAATATGCACGCCATTGTAATCATAGACTAAAACATGCAGATGTTCCATTTCAAAACCGGTTGAGGTAAAAATAATGTGATTGATGGAAGACAGATAGGGTGACAGACTTGACGCGGTGTTTTTTTTTAAATGACTGAATTTTTTATTATTGATTTTTAACCAGTTTCATATTTTTAACCGACTTCGAAACAAGGAGGAGGTTCTATGAAATGAAATGAAATGAAATGAAATGAAATTTATTGAAATGAAATGAAATGAAATTTATTTATTGTAGAAATTGTGTACAAAAAAGATCTTAAAAGCTAGGTGGAACAACAGTTTATCCATTAATTATGGACGTACAATATTTAACTTATATAACTAGGTAATTTATTGATTATAAAATTCTTTAATATCATAAAAACATTTATCTAAGAGCCACCTACGGAGTTTTGTCTTAAATTTACTAGTAGGCAGTTCTCTTATGTCTCTAGGAATTTTGTTAAATACTTTAACAGTCATGGTAGAGCAATTTTTCCCACTCAGTGCAGTTTTGTGAAGGGGCAATATAAGCCTAGTGGGATCTCTATTTTTTATAACAGAGTTGTTTTTATCTTTATATTGGTAAAAAAATGAAGCGTGTTCTTTTACAAAACAGCCAATTTGAAAAATGTATAAACCAGTGAGCGTTAAGAGTTTATGTTTCATAAAGAGAGGCTTGCATGACTCTAATGGGCCTATTCCAAAAACGGCTCTTACACACTTTTTTTGAATAATGAAAGCTCTTTTGATGTGCGTAGAGTTACCGAAAAGCAAAAGACCATACCCTAGTACTGAGGTGACGTAGCCAAAATATGCGGTTAATGCTGTTTGTTGGCCTGATGTTCTTCTTAATCTTCTCAGTGCAAAAACGAAACGATTAAGTTTTTTGCTTATTTGCTCTATATGCGATTTCCAATTTATATTTTTGTCCAATATTATACCAAGAAATCTTATTTCGTCAGTCTTTTCTATTATTTCATTTCTACATGTCAGAGTGCTATTAAATATATTATTATTATAATTCGAATTAATGTTATTATTATAATTTTTAAAATGTACATATTTAGTTTTTGAAATATTAGCTTGTAAATTATTAGACTCCAGCCAATTCACAACTGATTCAGCCTCCGAGGTAAGACAGTCAGTTAAAGTTCCATCCTTCTTCTCATCGGCAACTCGTTTAAAATAAAAACTATTGGTAATTATGAAAAATCCTACCACCATTTTGAAGAGGGTGTATAAACTTATTTGTACAGAAAATTTAGAGGCATAAATCGGTTCCGTTTGCCTGTAAAGTTAAAAACCATGTTTTTATAGAGCAGTTTTCGGGATTTTTTTTTCTGCTATGAAAGTTAACCAATCGTGAAAACCTACTACCAATTTAAAGTAAAAAAATTCAAAACATAAAAAATAAATTCCGAATGTCTTGTAATTGCTGAAAAAAGTTGAAATACCTGACACCAATATCTTCAATGCGTCGTCTTAAAATCAACTAAAGTAAGCAGTCAAATAAATTAGTACATATTGTCCTAAGATATTTTTTAATACACTAATTTAACACTTCCATTGCCTATGACGCGAATCGCCATGTTCCAAGCTATGGTGGCAGCGACGGCGCGCGCGGGGCGCTGGCGCAGTTAATGAGTTAATTATTGTGTTCAAGTACCTAGGTACATACTTTTCATTGAATTAAGAGTGCACATTAGCATTTATTACTTTTTTTTTATTAATTGATGTGTTTTTGCAGTATCGAAATGCGCACGTCGTCATATTTTCTGAACTTTGTTCATAACTTAATATGTTCTGAAAGGAAAAAAAATAATAAATTTTTCAATAATTTGATTTCGGCTGTATGTAGTATGTTTATAAGTATGTTCGTCGATTTCTCCGTCATTTGATTGACTGATTCCGGACCAATTTGGTGATCTTTTCAGTTGTTTATAGGTGCTCCCAAGGTGGTCCCAATATTTTATTCCCCAGGGATTTCTATTTATCCAGCAAAACTTAAAAAAAACAGTTTAAAACTAAGGGATTCGAAGTCGGTTTTAAGTTTTTTCAAAACTATTTAATTATTACATTTTCAAAGAAATCAAATTATTGAAAAATTTATTATTTTTTTTCCTTTCAGAACATATTAAGTTATGAACAAAGTTCAGAAAATATGACGACGTGCGCATTTCGATACTGCAAAAACACATCAATTAATAAAAAAAAAGTAATAAATGCTAATGTGCACTCTTAATTCAATGAAAAGTATGTACCTAGGTACTTGAACACAATAATTAACTCATTAACTGCGCCAGCGCCCCGCGCGCGCCGTCGCTGCCACCATAGCTTGGAACATGGCGATTCGCGTCATAGGCAATGGAAGTGTTAAATTAGTGTATTAAAAAATATCTTAGGACAATATGTACTAATTTATTTGACTGCTTACTTTAGACTATTGCTAACATGTTTGAATAAACGCATAACAATCCATTTATTTTTTAATTTTCTACTATTTTTTTAAACAAAAATTTTTGAAATAGAGAATAAATTCTTACTTAGTTATGTAGGTACAAAATCTGTGTCACCTCTGCGCGGTGTGAAATCTATAGGGGTGACATGTTGTCAGAATACGTTGAGAAAACAATACTCGTTAAGCGATCTAGCGCTGAATGTTTTAATAATTTGGTTAGACGACTTAGTTCATATTTTGGCGCTGCAGCGCTTGCCGCGCCCAGGCCACCGCTGTCATGAGAATGAGACGTTTTTTGTTTGAAATTTCTTCTATAGGTACATTTAACTCAGTGGTCCCATACGATTTCTCTGTCTAAACCACGTCAAAATGCCTTCGTCGGTAGGCTGTGCTACTACCATACCATACATTCGAAAGTAACTCTGTCTGTCTGTTAACTTTTCACGTCTGTCAGGGACGAAATTTCATGGTTTCCCGGAGAAGGACATAGGATAATAATTCATATACCAGAAAAGTGCGTTCGAAGCCGCGGGCAGAAGTTAGTGGAAAATAAATATAAGTGCTTGAAATAGGCACATTTACCTGCTTAATGTTCCCAAGAAATGTAACCACTCCACAGATGTAACCAATAAATGACAATGGCGATGAACCTATAAAATATCAATTGTACTTAAGTATTCTTGTAGCATTTTACGCGCAAATAAAATGAATCTTAAATGGTATTGTAGCAAAATGAAGCAAAGCAGATATTTTGGTCCAGGCTCAATTATGAACATGAATATCAAATTCCTTGCTTGAATGACAACAAATCAAAGAGTTTCTCTTTTTGTCGATTTTCTTTGATTTCATACATCATGGTTTGATTGCTATCAAAAAGTTCAATAACTGTTATGAGCAGGTAAGTTTGAGAGTTTATTTTAATGTAGCGCAGTAAGTGAATTTGAACAATATTCAAATAATAATAATAAAGAACAAGAAGACCTATTTTGGGAATTAGTTAAATTTTCGAGAAGTTTGTTCAGGCTATGAGCCAGTCATTTTAGACCTTTAACCTTTTCAACAGTGTATTTAAATTCTTAGAGACTGAGTAGGTAAATAGTATCTTAAGTTAATTATTTAAAGGTTTTGTAAACAGAGAAAGATGAATCTTGACTAATTCAGGGAAATTGCTTCGTGGGACGGGGTCACGTTTTTAGGATTCCGTAGTAAACAAGGAACCCTTTTAGTTTCGGCATGGCCATTTGTCCATCCGCTGATGGCTCTGAAACGATTTTTAATACAAACTTGTTATTTGACATGGGTTTACATTATTAACCACGCCGACTAAAATCATTAAATATAATTCAAGGAAAATATTTCGGGAATATACAGGGCGTCCCACGGATATGCCACATGGAGGGAAAGTACCTTGAATATTGTAGATGGAACATTTTACTGAAAGAAGACATTATTTGAATTTAAAAAACAATTTAAACTAAGGGCCACCGGTCGGATATCTCGCCACGCCAGCCTTAACGACATCATCCGGCGGGCCTTTGTCACCGCTAACGTACCAGCTATTCTCGAACCGAATGGTCTGTTACGTGACGATGGTAAAAGGCTCGGTATGACACTAGTCCCATGGGAGTTGGGGAGGTCCATTGTGTGGGACGCTACATGCGTCGACACACTTGCGCCTTCCCATCTTCCGAGGACATCCGTGAGGGCAGGCGCGGCGGCAGATTTGGCCGAAGATCTCAAGAGGCGCAAATATGCAGGTCTCGACAGAGCCTACACATTTGCTCCTCTTGGAGTCCAGACCCTAGGTCCGTGGGGTACCGAGGCTCGTCGGATTTAAAAAAAAAAATCTGAGCGTCTGGTCGAAGCGACGCGTGACCCGAGAGCTGGTCAGTATCTGGCACAGCGCATCAGCATTGCCATACAGCGGGGCCATGCAGCCAGCGTCTTAGGGACGCTTCCAACTGGTATTGATATGGATCAGTTGAGCTACCTGTAGATTGTTTGCAAAAGTCTGCAGTTAGCTCAATTGTTTCAATTGTAATTACTAGTTCTACTTTATTTCTATTATTTTATTGTAATTTTCTTTGTGAATAAGGGCTTCTGCCCTTTTACTTTTTAGTAAGAAAACAAAAAATAAAAAATTTAAACTGCATTCATAGATATTTAAATAATTACATGTTTGAAACGGGAATCGAACCCGTTACACGCGTTGGGGTATCGATCAAAAATATTGCAGGGATGGGAAATAAAAGGTCCCGTTTGCGAAATTTAAACCCCCCCCCCCCTCTGCCTGCTACGCGGTTGTTATTAGACATGTGCAAAAATTCACAGTAGTAGAAATAATAACAAAATTAAAAGAAAAACTTTCACACACAAGACTATGCTTTAATAGTGAACGAGTAATCGATCAACTATAAAATGCTGTTCGATAGATAACAGGGAAAATTTCGTACTGGTTCCAATGAAAATTACTAAGATAAGGTTGTAAGTTGTGTTAAACCGGTAAACAAGTGTAAGTCAATCAACTATGCAACTATGGAACACTACATTGTGCGCGGCCTGACACCTTTACCTTTTTTTTATTGGGTAAAAATTATTTTTACCATATAATAAAATCGGCCAAGTGCAGCAACCACGCCAAGCAACCACGGCAGCAAGCCTTCCAAATAAGCCTATCGGATGTATAGCTTGATATCTGAATAATACAAGTATACACGCGAATACAACGTAAACACACATTTCATTGATATGGTAAAAGAACCATTAATTTATTCTCTGAATAAATAGCTAAATGTATGAACTCCCATACAATCAGTCCATGTGTGAATGATGACCACGGGTCAACGAACTAGTGCCTATTTGCGTTCTGCTGATTCATGGTTGAAGCCAAAAATAACTGGTTAAACTACCCCTGATGTAAACACCACCTATCGCTCATTAGTGAAAACGCTTTTAGTGGCGTCTAAATTATCAAAACAAATGTGTGAAATCTATAATAATTGCTTGAGACTACGTTACTTTGCGGAAATCGACTTTAATCGACGTTAATAAATAGAATGAAATTTATGTCTGATACTTTATAATATTATGTCAATACTTACTAAATACTTTTCATTTCATGTTTTTAATTAGTAACTGTAAATAAATAATAAATAAATAATGCTGGACAATTCACAGAATACTATCTAGCCCCAAGGTAAGCAGAGCTTGTGTTATGGGTACTAGATGACTGATATACTTAATACAATACACTACATAGATAGATATTTTTTATTATACTTAGATAAACATCCAGATCACCCTGAACAAATATCTGCAAATCGTACAAACATTTGTCCCGAGGCGGATCGAACCAGCAACCTCCTGCGTCGCAGGCGGACCTTCGCCCACTGCGCCACAGAGGTTGTCGACTGTTAAAATGATTCACTTAAAAACAATTGATACATTTCCCACTGCCCCAGATAAAACAACTGCCCAAACTCGATTCTCCATCAAATCGATTAAAATGCATGGAATGCTAACATTTCGGCTTCCTCGTTGCATTTTGAACGAGCTTCCACATACCTTTCCTTTACAATAACAAAGCAAAAAAGAGCTTAACGGCTACAGAATAAGGTAGGAAGTGGGTAAAGTTTGGGTATGTTTGGGTAAGTTAACAAAATGCACATGCGTGGAGCGGCCTACGGTAGCGGCGCGGCTCCGCCGTAGCGGCAGACGGCGCCCGCCCGCCGACTGCTACGACCGTAGACCCTCTACGCCGTAGCCGTCTACGCGCCTCGCAACTTTTCATACTTTTCTATTATCGAACTTCGTGTGAACTAACTTTCGGATTTTGTTCTGTGCACTATGTGTAGATGAAGTGAGATGGCCCCCTTGCGGTTACAAGACTTCGCGATGGATAACTTGAACTTTTCTACGCAAAGTCCTCGGCATCACTGGAGGCACCATAACCACTCCCACCACAAGATCGAGAGAGAACGCGAAACTCACAACATGGCTGAGGTTATTTCGAACTCTGTGATAGAGGTGATGAACAATAAATTAGTGCCAGAGAACAGTGTACTTCCTGACTTAGAGCCGTTGTCTACCCTCTTGGAAGGGCGCAATTTAAGTTTCGGGTACAATCAGTCGGAAACCGTGGAGCACGATGTCTTGTACCGCCACAACAGTACGCTGACGGCGATGTACTGCGTGGCTTACCTCGTGGTTTTCGCCGTGGGCCTGGTGGGGAACTGCTTCGTGATCGCGGTGGTCTACCGCTCGCCCCGGATGCGGACCGTCACCAACTTTTTCATCGTGAACCTGGCGGTGGCTGATATCCTGGTCATCATGTTCTGTTTGCCTGCGACGCTGGCCAGCAATATATTTGTCCGTGAGTATTAGTTTAATATTTCCATGTTTTATTTTTTACCCGCTGATTCGGCAGACGTTTAAACGGTAATAATATAGGTTAATATAGGTGTAAAATATTGGAATCCAATGCTCCCAGGATTTTGAGAATGTGACGACTTTTTAAGCTTCTAGGCAAATAATATTTTAAACGGTACCTATTAGGTGATGAAGAACGTTTTTTTTATTTAATACTTACCACGTAAAAGCCTGTAGTATTCGGTTTCGGAGTGTTTGCTGAAGCTGTTTTTATGTGGGGCTCACCGATGAACAGCATTGTATGGTAAGATGAACTATGTTTAATGTGCATTTTATTATTGTTTCTACAAAATCCACTTGCTTTTATTTATTTGGCAGAATTTCCTTATATTTTAGCGTATTTTATTTCAAGGTCATCAATTGAACGCAGTATGATAAGTACCAGGTATTATTATTACGATTAAAAAATAAAAACACATTTTATCGTGACCTTGGCTGCATTAATCACATCGACCATTACTAATCAGTTGTTATCACAACTGAAGTGTGGAAATACGGATTTTATGATCCAGATGCTCTCCTCCTCTAAACCTGATTTTCCTGAAACCGTCAATATTTTCAGGCAATCAAAGCCTTCCGCCCGCGAGATGAGGCTCTTATTGAATCTGGGCGCATCCTCAAGGCTAGGGCGGGCGGGTACGGTTACGGTTATTTCTAGCTATTTTGTAATCCTATTTATTTTAGACTATGCTGTACTTACTATACCTACTAAACTAAAGGTACTATCTACAGCTTGGATATCCAGAGGGGCATGTATTGTAACAGTTTAGTTAGGTACTTACTGATAATGATGGAGAGTATATTAATAATAAACTTGTACATTTCACACAATGTAGGTACATAATGGTCATGTCATTAATGTTATCTCAGAGCATAAATTTGTGAAGTATTTACCATATTACTTAATGCTCTGCTGAGCAGAAAAAAATATTCATGGAATCTTTGTAGCGCAGTGGACGAGTAACGAGTTAGAATCAGATATTGCAGGTTTGAATTCCGCTCAGGAAAAATCTTTGTAAATAAAAAAAAACCTCACGATATCAGAAAAAAAATGCTGATGTGTTTGCTTTATTAACGAAGAAAATTACAATCTATATATATAAAAGAAAGTCGTGTTAGTTACACCATTTATAACTCAAGAACGGCTGAACCGATTTGGCTGAAAATTGGTGGGGAGGCAGCTTAGAACCAGGATACGGACATAGGCTATGTTTTATCCCGGAATTACCACGGGAACGGGAACTACGCAGGCGAAGCCGCGGGCAGCAGCTAGTCAAATTATATTAAGCACGTACTTCGTTTTCGGAAAGCGCATTTTGGTACACAAGCAGTCCGCTAGAGGCGCTGCACACGTTTTAATTCTGGAGGCAGTTTACTGCTATCACGTAATCTGTGGCACCAGTGGAACCAACTTAGTTAAGTTATTCAGTCGGATCTAAGTTTGATGAGACCCGTTTAGCGTTGGCCACTAAGCGGAGATTGATTGATATTGATCTTTTAGTCCAGAGGATATGGTGCCTTTTGGTTTAGCGATACGACAGTTATGTCGTTGATGTATAGGAATGCAAGACGAAGAAGCTGGTAGACCACTTGATGTTAAGTGGTAAAACCATCATTTGCCATGTCTCATGTGCTCTTAATTTCAGTAAATTCTAACTTTAGGATTTGAAATATGTTTATATTATAAATATGCGTCGTGATCAATTTAATTAAATGACATAGCAAAAGCACTATAGCGTGTTGTTTACAATATAGCATTGTTTATATTCGGCGTCATAAGGAGCGTTATTTTCGGGATTTTTATTAGTTTGCTCTATCGTAGACATTCGAGGGCGGGCAGACAATTTAGCACTGTTTTTACTAGACACAGAAATATTTGTTACTTTCAATTCTTTGGTGGATTTTGACTCATTTGACATGCATGCGTGACCCAGTCTATTTACCCGCTTATTTGGCCTACCATCTTTGATTCGTCTCTTGGGGCGTAGAGGCCTTAGAATGAGTTTTGCATGGTTTAAGAACACTTTAAAAGTATCAATTTATCTACACTACCACACCACCCTATCGGATAATGGGAGGAACTAATTTTCATAGTAGGTACATACCTACTCGAGTTAAATCATTACATCATTGACATCAATGATCAAATAGTTTCATACGAACTCGATGTAATGATTTAACTCGAGTATGTACCTACTGAAACTCGATTATTGTTGCAATTTGGAAGTAAAACTTCAGCAGTAGTACATAAAAGAAAACGTTTTCGTTTTGGTATTGTTGAATGCCTTACAAGCCACTCAGATCGCTGTTTCGAATTCAGTTTGATAATTTGGGAAGGACAAGAAAAGACCTCACGGCTAAACACGCGTCTATGGAAGGAGGAGCTAGAGATGCACCTTAAAGACTGGACCTCAGTGATGCAAAGCAGAGGTGTGGTTGAAAGGGAGGGCTTTACCCAGCAGTGGACAGTTTGGGCTAATAAAAACAAGTTATACTATGCATTGGGAAACTAGAGGTTTAAACAGATTTGCAGGGTTTCGTATCTTCGTAATTTCATAATTTCTAGCCAAACGCTTTATTATTACTACGGCAGCAATCGATCTTAAACCAGCCTACGTTGGAAACAAAATCCTGAGTGATACCTTGTTGACAGACGCAAAATGTGTGCTTTGCGAGGAAGCCCGGAGTGTCCCACCAGTAACCTGAGACGACTAGAGCTGGTGACACTGACCCTGACAGGTTACTGACCGCTTATCCTCTAGCTAGGTCACCATTTGAAGATAGATCCCATTGCTATGACGTCATGGCGACCATTTTTCATTTAAAGAACGTACTGTACTGTAATGCAGAGATTGAGAAAAATTAAGAATTGCAATGTTTTTTCGCTCGCTTGGTTAGAACTCTCAAGAATTTGTATATGTACCTAAGTGTCTACCAAATTCTTGATCGATTGATTCACAAGTCCTATCAAATACATAAGTGAATGTTCGCTCGATATTTTACACGTCGATAACCAGTGCAAAAATCCCAAACATGAAATAAATAGTTTTTTTTATGGCAATCAATCTCAAACAACAATTTCTTAAGAGCATCTTTACCCATTTAATTTCATTACCTACCGATAAATTTATTTTATTCGTGAATTTATATTCAATCTTTTAAAAAGGTATTTGGTGTAATGAACTGGAAAATCTATATTTTAATGACACCTTTGCTTTTCTTTATCGTTGTTTTGATTTTACGATAAAATTACAAAAATATTTGTGTCTACTATTAGGGTGCAATCGATGTTTTAACAAAATTGAAAAATAAACTTAGTGTATCTTTAAATTTTCACTGTTTTTTAAGTTTTGCGGGACAATGAGTAATGGTGGAGACATTGGGACTGAAATTTATAAGAGATGTTCCCTTATAAATATTATTTCTGGGATTATTTTTTATATGAAACCAAAATAATCATATACATCTGCGAACATACATAAAAAACATACCCACATACAGGCAAACATGGTTCCTAGTCCTTTTTACGAAGTAAAAAGCCGCATTCGTCCAAGAACGAAACGATGCCTCTCCATAGCCTTAGGTGCAATCGACTGTCATTGAATTTGTAGTGTAAAGAATGAAGGCGATTGTTTTTGAGCTCGATCTCCGTCGTGACTGAACCTTGGACGATGCGTGGACGTCCCTCGGCATTGAGACAATTGGAGTTCGTTGACTTCTCCTTTTTGGAATGTATGTGTCTGAGTGTTATGTGAATGCGATATCAGTTGTTGTTGGCAAGCCTAGGTATTTGGTGTCTTGTAGGTTTGTGTATATTTATCGGGTTTTTGCTTGTTTGTTTCTGAGAAATTTTCACATGCTCCAATTTCGCTCCAATTTCTGCCAACTTTTATTTCATTCCTACCATCTTACTTATTTAGGTAACCTTTCGACCAAAATACCGGAAATACTGCTTACAAACTCTTCATTAATAACTAAGAGTTCCTTTAAACGAAGTTCCACAAAAAAGATTTAAAAACGTAGGAAATCTGTGCTACAATTTCAAAGCTTCGGCCTCGACCATAAGATTCATTTTCATCCATTTCAGTCGTTCCAATCGTTAGTGCAAGGCCTGAAACTTAATCAGTTTTGAGAAGTTCCTCGTTCTGAGCCAAAAAGTAAAGTTGATATGAACTTCACATTTCCACTTATCAGAAATTCACATTAATAAATGTAAGGTCATACTCAATGTGTATCTAACCTATCCATAGTTTTAATTATCTTGAGTAAAATTTAGACTTACTCATACTTCTTAAGAAAATAACGCTAAAATCATCATCGATAACACAGATAGAAAATACTAAATGGGCCAATAATTCAAAAGCGTCTTCTCACCAAAGTCGCGAGTCCGGCGAAAATTTGAAAAAACACTGTCGGCGATCTGCAATATTCATACAATGTCACAGCTACCCGCCGGGCTGTGTCGGCGAGTTCGGCGTGTAGAGTCCATCATACTTACCGACACATTACTGGGTTTTGACTTTTGTTGCCGAACGTACCTGTAGGTAACTAAATTACTATAAAAAAATTACACAAGAGTGTGGGCTTACGCACTATAATAACGAAAACCTGAAAACGTTGCTAGTTTTACGAATTAATTATGAATTCATTATGATTATGCCCTCAGCAATAACCTTTTATCAGTTTTATAGGCCATAATAATAATGTATCTTAAAATGGTATAAGAGCAAATTCGCTCTGCCTACACTATACAAAATAAAACTTATACATAGGCATTTAAAAAAAAATATTATGATAGGTATCACAAACTGCCACAAAATAAAAGGTATTTGAAAATTCCTTTTCGATTTTGTGGTGGTGGCGCGTCATAATGATACTGCACAATAGGTTACCTAGTAGATCTATTATGGCCCAGAATAGAGACTCATTGGCATTATTTGGGGTATCGATAATCCGTGTATTATTATTACGGGTATTGGAGCAAATTGATATTGCAGGAAGTTAGTAGAGCAAATTATGTGGGTGAGAATAGTAGGCACTGGTGTGCCCTCAATTCTGTTATTGAAGGATGTGCAAAATGGAGTGTGCAATGACATACTTAGGTATTATGAAAGTTCGATGGATGATTCAACTAAGTCAAGATTTTTTTTATTTAAACACTTAAACCTGTCTGTGGCTTCGGTCACGTGTTTATATGATATTTGCTAGAATCGGACCAGCAATTTAGAGATTGTCCGTTACAAACAAATAACTGCACAAATATTGCCTTTTAAGCTTGTCAAACCCGCAACAGTACCGCATAACACATAAATGTGCATTTAGCGGTTATGATTTATTTTGCAATCAATTTTGTTTAATCAAATTATAATGAACAGAGCAGAGCAATGCGCGTTCCGAATGATTTGTTGCACCTTTAAAAAGGTTCCTCACTATAGGGGTTTATTTCTCGTTCACCAACGTAATAGGATAGGAGTTAAATAAAGGTAACAGCCGACTACAGTCCAGCCGAATAGAGTTCACAGTTCCTGTCAGCTAATTGGGCCGGAGTGGTGTGCGCTAAACAGATTACTTAGCAGCAACCCTTTTACACAGGTTTTAGGTAGGCCTAATTACTTTGTAATACATTTAGCGATGCGCTACACTTCGGCTCAGTAATTGCAGATTCGGGCATTTTGTTTGATTGAAAAATCTACTTAGCTGACATATTTACTTGATGCTGCGAAATCAAACACAAGGTTTTTGATTTTGATCTTTCGCAAATTAACATGACCTTCATCTTAGACGGAAGACGTTCACTGCTGGACCTCCGCAAAAAATCCTAGTGATAGATCCTATGGTAAGACAAAATTGGATTCTAATCTTCATATAGTTACTGGTCCCTTAATAAGTATTTTTAATTAGTATTAGTAATGTTACGTCCTGGTAAAACAAAGTGGATCACATTAAACGCAACGATGTTGTTAACGACGCCTTTTCTCTTTACGTTGCGACAGCCGGAGCCTCCCGAAGTACCCGAACGGTTTTATTAAACCCTTGATTGCTGAAGAGAATAATTAGTTAAAATCATGTACCTATTGTTGTATGACGACCGATGTGGCGCGGTGGGCGAAGGTCCGCCTGCGGCGCAGGAGATTGCGGGTTTGATTCCCGCCTCGGGACAAATGTTTGTACGAACTACAAATATTTCTTCCGGGTGTTCTGATCGTTTCTATGTATAATAATAAAATATCTATCTATGTAATGTATTATATTATGTATATCAGTCATTTAGTACCCTAACACAAGCTCTGCTTAGCTTGGGGCTAGATGATTCGGTGTAGATTGTCCAGCATTATTTATTAATATATATTTATGAACCAGGGCCTACACTTATTATTTTTATGGACCAATATCTGTTTGATCTCTCATTTAGTCTATTTTGCACCTTGATAATAAGGACCATTATGATGACGCTAGTTTTTCCAGACTTCAAAATATTTATTTCTAACTCAATGTAAATGGGACCTAGTTATCTGTAGAAATACAGCTGAACACAGATTGTCCAAGGTCCGAGTCATGTATTTTTTTACTGAATGAATACCTAGTATTCAGTGCAAAGTTAAATTTCCTCTAGACCTATCAAAAATCTTGAGCAAGTCAGAAATTTCGAATGACATAAATAAACTAGAAAAGATGACTTTGATTTTTTGTAAGTAGTAAGTTTTTTGTAGTTGTAAGTAGTAGATACAAGAGAGTTATGGGTAGGTTGGTCTAGCCACGTAATAAACACATTTTCAGAGCTTTGCTTAGGTACATCTACAAACAGTAGAGCCGGATATATCTTTCACGACGATATAACTTCTAGGTTAAGTTTAGTTAAGTAGCATGTACAAGAGACTTATGGGTAGGTTGGTCTAGCCACGTAATAAACACATTTTCAGAGCTCTGCTTAGGTACATCTACAAACAGTAGAACCGGATATATCTTTCACGACGATATTACTTCTAGGTTAAGTTTAGTTAAGTAGCATGTACCTCAAAAGTTTTGATTTGTGGATAGACTTATGGCATTATAGAGATTTATATGCTTATTTTTTACTTTTCATGTCCTGACATGTCGTTAATCTTATCAAGCAAGCTTAACACAAAGAACATACTAGAAATAAAGCCCATTGTCTTCGCAGAGCCTTTACAAAACAACATTGTTACATGAAAACTTGAGGGTATATTTTGCTAAGTAACTTTTACAAAGATTTTGACTTTGAACTCGTACGCGGAAAAAAACAAACCAGGCTTTTTGAGACGCTGGGCATACTCATGCTTGAGATGTTGGGAATAGTCATGCGTGACACGCTGGGCATAGTCATGCTTGAGATGTTGGGAATGGGTGCGTCTCCATGATACGTTGCGAATAACTCTTATCAAGCTGGCATTGTAAGGAATATACACAAAGGTACATACTTAAGTTACATGCGGTTTCGGATTATTTGATATACAAAAAAGTCTGATAGAAGCCAGTCAAGTGTTATTCGGAATTGCATACGATATATTTCTATAGGTATTCCGTGTTAAAAAACGTCGTCAAATTATGTTTCTTGGCCCTTTAACTTTGTTTTTAATTTATTTTTGTAAAGTCATTGTCGATAAAGCGGTTGTCTGGTGTATCTCTGGAAATTTTCAAGTGTCTATTCAATTCAGACGGACAGCGAAAGCTTAGTAATAGGGTTCCGTTTTCACCTTTCGGGTACGGAATCCTAAAAAGCAGTCCCAGTCTAGACAAGAGTAGAGAAAAACAAGGTTATTTTCATACGCACGTGTCGTGTTCTAAAAGAACAACCCCATTGTTATATCTATGAGCTCTCGCTGTGGATCCAACAATACCGCACAACAAACCCCTCGCCAGCTATTCTCACCTCAATTATTAGTTGCATAAAGTTCAGAGTTATTTGTCGAAGTTGCTCTGCAGTTTGACAAATAATGAGAAGAGTTTCTGCGATTTCAGTCGCCGTGAATGTTTGCGACAATTACTGTTGTGTTTTGATTGGGAGAACTCTCATTTAGTTTTGTCATTATTTTATTCATATGATGTCTTTTTAGGGCTTTATTAAATTATAGCATTTATTTCTATCAACAGTTACCGATACCTATCTAAATTGTAATGTGTATTCTATACAGGGTTGTTGGGAATTCACTGACACGGCGTGATCCCTCGCACGTTTGTGAAGACAGGTCTTAATTCTTAAAATTAGTATTGGTAGTAGGTATTCAATAATCGTTCGAGGGATTTATTTGAAACTAAACTTATAAACGGCTCTGCCCTGAATTATAGTTTATAAAAATAAGAACAGCGTCTTCACGAACGTGTTCGTGACGATGGGCTGAACCTGCAGTTCACACAGTGTCAGTGAATTAACAGTAACTCTGTATAATGGTAAGAGAGGATATTTACTATCCTACTTTTTGTATCGATCAAAAAAGGCCTATCATGACCGCGGTGACACGAAAGCCACCAAATGTAAATAAATAAAATACTGTCCTTCTCACTCTATGAGCGTCTTTTCTCTATTGCGCCATTCTGTCCGGTACGGAGCCATCCTCGATAACTCTTTTGGCTGTATTGACGCAAATTCTCGGCCTTTTAGGTGTTGAGCGTCTTCCGCCATTCCATAAGGACCTACTGCATTGTATGTTCCGACTTGACAACTCGTATACCTATGCTGAAACCTACGCCTTAGACACCTTAATACTATATTGGAAAATTGACCGTGCATAGCGATTTTTGTCGCTGACCGCCCAAAACAGAAATTGAAAACGACCTCCAATAATATTACAGTAGAAAACGTTCATACCTATTACTTAGAGTCAGTTCCAAAGTCGTTTGGCTGTTAGCAAGCTGGCTTTAATCAGCCATACACATTCGCACCGTCTCGTCTAGACGATACGAAACACCCTGCCACTCGTGAGGCTCTCTCCCATTTCACTCCATTTCCTAAGGTCAATGCAACAACATGTTTCAAATAAAACTTTACGTTTAAAAGTATTCGTTACTCGCTCGAATGGGTCACTAACTTTATTCAGCTTGAGATTGAAAAAGTTTTCAATCACCGATGCTATCGATTGGAAAGTTCGGGCTAATTTGCCGTTGTTTTGGGAGCTGTTATGATTCTTTATTTTTTAAATAATTGAAATGGCCTTTTAAAAAGATATCTATAGGAAGATGTTGCAAATTTTTTTCGTTATTGCCTTCGCATCGCATAACAAAGCAGTTGTTTATGCCAAATTAAAATTACCAACCCTAATGATTCTTGCCTCAGTACTCTACTCTAAGTATTGAGACAAGTAGAATAGACATACGTAGCTCTTTTGACATGTAATAACAATCAAATCAACTCCATGAATTTTGAGTTCCTACAAGCAAACTACATGTGAACAAAGTCGCAAAAATATCCCTAGTATTACAAAACCCTCTCATTTAATGTTCCAGACGGATTCCGCTCAAATAAAATATCGTTAACGGGAGTTTATCGCGATAGTAATAATGTTTAACTGCCCGTAAAAAAGAACGACTGCTAGTTTTATAGATTTCTAATGTGGAAAGATATGATTAAACGTCAAGGCATGGCGCTACAGCCAAAGTAATTCGAGGGAAAACTCATTGAAACGCCGGCGGAACACCCATTCCGTCACTTGGCTATGTTCGAGTTGAACATCTATGGTGTAGAAGTGTATAAATTCTTGAAGAGAAGAGGCTGATTGACAAAGGTTGGGTGAAGCTCACGGATTGTTGAAAGTATTATTAATAAAATATGAGCCATATCCGTTTTTCCAACATTTTCGCGCAATCACTTGAGTTAAGGATAAAACCAGCCTTTGATAATCCCACGCACAATACACTTTTTATACATACATAATGTCAAGACCTACAAATACTAATTCTGAGCTATTATCTAGACCTTTCTAAGGACAGACCAGCGAAGATTAATGGGACTACGCGGCGGGATAATCCACACACGATCTCAGGATAACAATGTGGCTTGTCTATCCACTGCTTTGTTTGCCGCGCTTGACTGTATCTTATTTATGGTCTGGATTTTAATGGATCACGCTGGTCTTCGGACTTTAGGGCAGTAATGGCAACTAGATTTCCAACTTACTTAAAGTTGGGCAGTATTAATAGTTCCTATGTATATTTTTTATTGTACGCGTGGTTTTTGTGTTGTCAGATTTGACAACCTGTACAAACAGGTACAAGTTGTACAGGTTGTCAAATCTGATAACACAAAAACTTATATTTGTCGGAGATCAGGCCGCCGCCGCTGCATTGATTCGTTCGTGGTTCGGTCTCCAACGCCATCTGTTAGCTAATCGAGGAGTGTATAGTAGGAAACGTCAAGTAGACAACTTTCATTGTCACAACTGTAGTCGTTACAAATGTCATTGTCACCTGGGCATGGTCAAGGCGGAGAGCCATAGAGGTTAGGTTGGACGGTGATTGACGGCACTTCTTGTTGGCGACTCTCGAGGAGAGCACGGGGTCTCGTCTGGCCTCTGCCTTGAACTTGCCACGTTTCACAATTTGCGAGACTATAGCTACCTAATGAAGTGATTGTAATTAAACAATAAACACCTGAACAATAACGTTGCATTACTTCATTTGAACTTCGAGGCATGTCTGACGCTCCGGACGGCAGGCCACCGGATCCCTCTCCGTTATATTAATGAAATGGCAGAGAATTATATTAATTATTATGATTGCGAAAGTTTGGAGGGATGTATGTTTGCTACTCTATGTTTTCTCTTCTTAAAGCCAAAACTAAACGGAACGGGCAGATATGTACGCTGGAACAGCGCATAGGCAAATTTTTTCTCATAAACAAGTTCCCGTTGAAAATAAATAAACTTTAAACGTTTCCATGAAAACAAAGCGTGCTTAGTCGCGGAAAGAAACTAGTATATAATACTATATGCCACAACCGCATTGCATGATAATAACTTGGATGGTAGATGATGAGAAAACAACCGCACGAAAATGTATGGGATCCGCCACACTGCAAGCGTCGAACTTAGCAAATCGCTCAGATATATAGTGAGGTCTTACACCGAGGTTAATTCGAATGCTGCGCTACGTGAATTATAAGATATTTTCGGAATTTAGATAAAATTGGATGTAGAATGTCACGTAATTAATTATCGAAGACCTAAGGAATTTACGAGTTCATTCGACCGAATAGAATAAAGAATAAGATTATTAGGGTAGACTCGAAACCAATACAGGGTAAGCAAGGAGATAAAAAATACAAAAGAAAAACACAGAACGGACAGGGTTTATGATTGGATTATTGTATTTGATTGTATGCATTATACCGGCTCCGTTTTGTCGTGGGTACATGTATTTAAAAAGTTTCACTTGTAGGGATATCAAGAACGACATCTTTGATCTCGATTTAATGAAAAAACTTAACCCTCTAAAAATAACAGCCCCAATAAATACATGGGCGGAAATGAACCCAAGACCTCTCAAAGTCTTTTAAATTGTCCCTTTATTAAATCTTCACCATTTATCTCCCAACCACTCAGTTTTCTTCCAAAGGACCATTCTTTCATTATTATGTTTGTTTACTTTTGAGGAAAAACATCGCAGAAGATCGACGCGATCCGGTAGCTTTCTTTCATTTCAGGTCTATCGGTTCATTGACCTCGTAGACGGTATACTGTAAGGATATGTTGTGTATTGTATCCTGTAGTTTGCAGATAACGGTACACTTTATGGTCTAACCTCAAATCAAATCTCTGTGTGTAATCTAAACAACGACGTTAGTACGTAAACAACGCTTTGTCCTATACAAAGACGGCCGGTCTTTGTTCTTCCTGTCACAACTGAGTCTCTTCAAGATAATAGGTGTCTTTGAGGTTTTTGAGATACACCTTTTGCTCACCACACAATGCGACAATTTTTCTAACAGTGTTGTCTTAGTCCTGTTAAAATCATGAAAATCTAAAAAATCTTTGGCCACGTTGTTACTTAAATCAGGTGAGATTGTGCTCAAATAAAGATGCATTCATGATAGTAAACACAATAAATGATATGAATATGAATAAACAAAGACCTTAATGTTCCATGTGATTAAGAACTTTTGAATAAGGGTACCTACCTACATTAAATCACACTAATTTTAAAATGCAATAGCTTGGATGGACAGATGAATGGATATTTGTTACATCTTCACGCCTTTTTGTTCCTTTTGATCGGGTCGGGATGATTTGTAGCATATTATATTGTTCTAAACGTGGAAAAACAGACATTTTATCTCGTAACCCACAGGCTAGAAGCTATACCTTTCATAACAAAAGTCTATCTTATTTTCAAATATTGACAGAAACAGCTTCTACCCAACCCTTAGACCTTTAAGATCTACACGATCCTACTAACCATGACCATGAAACGCTTTCGTGTTGTTATTAGTTTATCTAATCAAATATACCACAAGATTTGCACAGCAGCATGTTGTCTCAATAACTTTACAGCTATGCAAACTAGTTCAATCAACAATACTGGCTTCTTTGAATTGGTTCGACACACGTGACTTCACGGTATGTGTTGTGGTTATTTATCACGTTTTAGAGGGTTGATGCTAGGGTAAACAGGTATTTATAAAATATTAGTATTGTGATACCAAATCATCAAGATTCTATCCCACTAATAATATAAAGGCGATATTTGTGTGAAATTTGTTTAGCGAAGACAATGCCAAAAGTACGGAATGGATCGGACTGATATACATTTCCAAACCGGGAAGAACCTACTGTAGTACTTTTTATCCCGGGAAACGCGTGCGTTAGCGGAAATAGTTTAAGTTAAGGAAAATGTGACTAAAAAGAAAACTGACTCGTTCAATAGTAGGCAAAAGCGTAGCGGTGCTACGGCGTAGCAAAAGCTAAGTCGTAGCACCTCTACGCTATAACATCGTCTCGTAGCTAAGTCGTAGCACCTCTACGCTATAACATCGTCTCGTAGCTAAGTCGTAGCACCTCTACGCTATAACATCGTCTCGTAGCTAAGTCGTAGCACCTCTACGCTATAACATCGTCTCGTAGCTAAGTCGTAGCACCTCTACGCTATAACATCGTCTCGTAGCTAAGTCGTAGCACCTCTACGCTATAACATCGTCTCGTAGCTAAGTCGTAGCACCTCTACGCTATAACATCGTCTCGTAGCTAAGTCGTAGCACCTCTACGCTATAACATCGTCTCGTAGCTAAGTCGTAGCACCTCTACGCTATAACATCGTCTCGTAGCTAAGTCGTAGCACCTCTACGCTATAACATCGTCTCGTAGCTAAGTCGTAGCACCTCTACGCTATAACATCGTCTCGTAGCTAAGTCGTAGCACCTCTACGCTATAACATCGTCTCGTAGCTAAGTCGTAGCACCTCTACGCTATAACATCGTCTCGTAGCTAAGTCGTAGCACCTCTACGCTATAACATCGTCTCGTAGCTAAGTCGTAGCACCTCTACGCTATAACATCGTCTCGTAGCTAAGTCGTAGCACCTCTACGCTATAACATCGTCTCGTAGCTAAGTCGTAGCACCTCTACGCTATAACATCGTCTCGTAGCTAAGTCGTAGCACCTCTACGCTATAACATCGTCTCGTAGCTATTCGTAGCATTGCTTCGTAATTAATAATGTAGGTTATACTTTTTATAGAGTCTATTCTGTTAGATTCGGATAAATTCGCAACTTTAGAAAAAAATATTGGAATGAAAAATATAAACCTTCTCAGCCAACTTCCCCAAAAAGGGGTTTTTGTCATAATAACCTCGCTTGGCAACCGGAATGTAATGGCAGTAGAGGTGTTAAAAATACAAATTTCTTGTGGTAGCTTATGTTGACTCTTACAACATCCACGAGATGAATGAAAAGTTTTTCATTATTGAAATAAAAATCAATAATTTCAATACAGCTGAGTTTCAGACAGACATGGCTTATGAGTTGTTGCTCATAACAATGGATGGTTTTTTAAGCATCGGGCACATTCTACTGAAATATATACAAATTCAAGAAGTACGCAGAAGATATCTTAAATATCTAGGAACGTAATTAGTAATACAAACCTATTGGAGTTGTTTTCTCATTATTGCCTGTACAGAGCGTTTGTCGGGAAAACTGAGTTGAATTTAAACTTCTTGATTATCTAAGCTTGAGTAAATATTACAGACGGAAACTTCTTAAAATTTGAAGATGATATTCCATTTTGATATCATTTATATAATCAGTTGAGCTACCTGTAGATTGTTTGCAACAGTCTGCAGTTAGCTCAATTATTTCAATTGTTAATACTAGTTCTAATTTATTTCTATTATTTGTTTGTAATATTCTTTATTTTAAAATTATAAACAACATTTTGTCTGGAATGATTTACAATTTTGGTAATTTATGAAGTGCTAGGTATTCGTGCTAGTAAAGTTGACCATAAAATCTAGATTAATCTTACTTAGATTTAACTCTCTCACGAAAAATAATTAATCGGCTAATACCTTGTTGGCTAATTGCACTATTTTCAAGATGATTCAAAATTAAAGACCGCATTCACAGAAATCTAAACCAATCAACACACTTATTGCAAACTTCAAATCAGCAGAAATCAGAGCAATATCAGCATTATTTATTAATGTTTTACGGTTTAACATAGGTCAGTGACCTAGACGACGTAACTACCACTATGTGTGACTAATTTCAGAATATGCGACCTCTCCACTGGGGTTTTAGATCGAAGTATTTTGAGTTTGATACAAAACTTTTTAATGAGGCGGGTAGGGGTATTGGAAACCACTCTAGTTTAATTTGGTACTGGCTTCCGAGACTTAAAAAATATAACGAAAATTCGTATTAACTAGCAGATTAGGGAATAATCTAAGTGTCATCAACAATTATATAATTTTAATTAACACTTATTTTCATCATCTGCAGTGGTTCATCGTCATCATCATCAACCTATATAAGTCCACTGGCTGGACATAGGCCTCCCCTTATAAGCGTCATAGCGCCCTGTCTTCAGGTTGCCGTATCCAGCATCTGCCTGTAGTATTTAGAGTAATTAGAGACCTTATGTTCCTGCATAAAATTCTCAATAACAACATTGACTCCAGTGAACTTCTTGGTAATATATTTCTTTTTTGCCCAAGACTATCGTCTCGGAAGAAAAAATCATTTTGGACACCCACATCCAGAACCCAGTATCATGGGAATGTTTTCATAAATAGAGTATGTGATGCATACAATAAAAATTTCTCCGATGTAGATATTTTTGACTTGTCTGCACTCGAGTTTCGTAAGGAATGCTTTGCCCGCCTCGCCAATACTGCTTCTTAAGGATTGTATTTTATCGCTTAAAATTTGTCTAAATTTGTCTTTCGCTTAAAATTCACTAAACTTACCTTGATATTAAACTTGTCTATTAGAATTATGTATCTAAGTAATCTGTATCTGATATGTTTCACACACGTCAAAGCGTTACTACAGTGTACTATTCTTTAACGGTGGAAATACTAATTGGTTTTAGTATTAATTCTATGTCTCCATTGTATTCGTTAATAATATAACTTTTTGTTTTCTTAGTAAAAACAAAACAAAAAAACAAAAGTATTTCAGTCATCATACCACCTGGCCACGGTCTCTACTCAAGAACACGTTTACCCCAGAGGTTGTCGGATTTTCGCGAGATATGGCCGGCCCACTGCCACTTCAGCTTTTTAATTCTATGAGCTACGTCGATAACTTTACTGCAGTGGTTATTTTACCGCTACGAAAATTTTCCGCTAAATTATGAACGAATCTAAAGATTCTAAAATAAGTTTACCTATAGGTACTAAGTGTCTAGGAGTTGAGGTAAAGCTAGACTAGGAACTTAAGATATCGAACTTTTAAGTGTCATCAAAAACGATATCATCTTTCGACTCCTTATTACGAAAGTCTATTTCGGTCTCTATAAAACAGTATTAGTATTACGTGTCATAAAGTAGTTGGTTTATATCTCCGCTTCTCGCCCGAGTCCGCTTCACTGCGCCCACGTATGGTTTCATACTTTGGAACTTGTGAAGTAGAATCGATTGTCGAGATGTGATACGTCGTCTGTAAGGCTCGACCGGCAGTTTGAAAACTTTACTCGTCTGTTTTATTACCTCCTATTTGGAAAACACATGGATCTTTTTAGGGTTTTGATGATCGAAGATCGGTTTCAAAACCCTTATGGTCTCGCTTTGTCTGTCCTTTTTTCCCTCCTTAATAACTCAAAAACTACTGCAGCTATCAACTTGAAATTTAAAATATTAATACATTTCGTGCGCCTGTACAGATTTAGAGAAAAATAAATGAAAATAAATGAAAAATGAAAATGAATATTTTCCATACAAATTGTGATGCCGAAATTTTAAAAGATACCTACAGAGTCATATGGGGTATCAAATGAAAGGTATCATTTTGTACATTTCAAAATATTTTTTGAAATTTTTGTAGGTTTCATACTTTTTAAAATATTTCGAAAAAAGTCGAAAAAATACCCATTCCCCCCCCCCTATCTCCGAAGATTGCAGAGCGATCCATGTAAAATGTATGGAGCGTTTATAGACATTGATCTATATTTTACAGGAAAAATATAGAGAAGTTTGAAAAAAGAACACATTTTGAAAAATGGTCAATAATGGGGGGAATAATTTTCAAAAGGGGGAGCTACCTCACCGAGTGGGGTATCAAATGAAAGGTATTGGTTTGTAAATTTCAAAACAGTTTTTCAAATTTCTGTAGGTTTCATACTTTTTGAAATATTTTGAAAAAAGTCGAAAAAATACCCATTCCCCCCCCCCCTATCTCCGAAGTTTGCCGAGCGATCCATTTAAAATGTATGAAGCGTTTGTAGATATGGATATATATTTTACA
Source organism: Eupithecia subumbrata (assembly GCA_949316285.1). Lineage (NCBI taxonomy): Eukaryota > Metazoa > Arthropoda > Insecta > Lepidoptera > Geometridae > Eupithecia > Eupithecia subumbrata. The sequence continues at coordinate 719,531 of OX438628.1, read as the reverse complement.
GGAAAAATATAGAGAAGTCTGTAAAATTAATACTTTTTGAAAAATGGTCAAAAAGGAATAATTTTCAAAAGGGGGGCTACCCCACCGAGTGGGGTATCAAATGAAAGGTATCGGTTTGGACATTTCAAAACAGTTTTTAAAATTTCTGTATTTTTCATACTTTTTGAAATATTTCGAAAAATGTCGAAAAATTTACCATTACCCACCTTAACCGAAGCATGCATAGAGATCCATCTGAAATGTAGGTTGGTACCTACTATTCTTAGGTATTCGTTAAACTGCGAAGTCTCTAACCGGTACTTTTGGTACATATTTGTTGACAAACGTTCAAAACCCTCGGCGCGCGAGTTACACTCGCACTTGACGGATCTTGTTTTAGTATTTTTTTGTTTGTTTTAACTATACGAGTTACTGATATGTCCATTGAAAAAGAGGCGTTTTATAGTTTGACTGGAAAGATGACGCTTGAGTTTGGGCCTGTCAAATGAAAATGACATACGTAAGCCTTGCAAAGTTTGCTATGACATTTCAAGCACAATCTCTATTCTTCCGCGAAAGAACCATACCCTCTATTGATTTTTGAAATGGTTTTCTCGATTGTTTTCTATTTTGGTCGCTTAGGACAAAGTGCGACATTTCAATCACTTTTTTGTTTTAATTAAATTGAGTTACTGAGTTTTAGCCCTTAAGTTTTCAAGTAAATCCACAAAAACAAACTCAAGTTTCAGTGCATTAATTTGCAGACGTTACCTTATCTCAATAAATCAACAGCTCTATCTTAATGGCTTAGTACTCTAAAACTCGCCCGTCTTGGGAAATTATCCCGCCTTGTTCTGTTCACTGCCAAGGTCAAAGAATTCGTTGGGAAATGTCTGTCACTTTACGAGCTATAATTAAAAGCGCTCACGTGAGAGCTAGTCTCTTTCTGCGGTAGGCGAGCTGCGAGAGGTGCGACAAAAATATACTGGCCGCTACCAAAATAAAAATAGAAAACATCTTAAACGTGCATTTGTTTACACATAATAGGGTGTTCGTTGAGGCGCGAGTGGACTGTTTCTACACCACCCTGCGCAAGAGAGGAGCATCTCTGGTGCGCAGGGTCCGGGCCAGCTCCAACAGCATTCTCAGCGAGCTCGCTAATAGGTTTCACTGCATTTATATGTATCACTACTCGAGGAGTCTCTAAATTCAAAGAATTACTTTGGATTATGTTGTTTTTTTAATATGTGAGCATTTGTTGTTGTATATTATTCATAAAAATTAACCTAATTGGTTTGAAATAAATGATTTTTATTTAAATTAATTTAATATTTCTACACTTTATTATCTCCTTCCCGATTTTTAGGCCTAAACGTGGCAAGCTCTCGTACGAGGACAAAATCATATAATTATTACTATCCTGTCTGGTTCCCTGTTCATAAAAAAACTTGTAGGTAAAAGAATATCAGAAGTCAAAGCAAATTGCTCAGCTTATTTGAGACGAAAAAACGTCTGATCAACAATTCCTTTTTTAACCACCCAAAAAGCATACAATAACTTGTCATGGTACAAGTTCAATACCCCAACAACGAGTCTAAGAACATGCATGTGAATAAGTCACACACCATTTTTACGATGCACTCAACAGTTTTCCTAAATCTGCGAAAGTACAATGAATTTCTACAGCTACTCCACAGCTTTATTAGTTCCCAGAATAAATTGAAATTTCGCCGGAATTTCAAAAAACGTCCTCTTTATGAACTGTAAGATAAATTTCGTCGTGGGATTATCTAGTGAATATCTAGAAAGGGCAAACGTAACCAAATCGTGTTTGGCTGAATTTGCATATTATACTGCAGTTGGTTCTTTCTTATTACCTATTTTAGCGAGATATTGTAGGAATTTGTAAGGATGGAGTTTGGAATTTGAAATGGTTGTCATATTTTTGGTTAAATGAGGATAGACGAACCATTTAGCCTAGACCGGACGAGAAGATATTTACATAAACCCAACGCAGAAATATGCCTAGACACAAAACCTGAGAGAACTTCGCTCAGCTTGTGAAGTCAGTACCTAAGTCAATACCTAAATTTGCTTGCATATTGATTTTTGAGAGTTTAGGAAAAGGCATTTTATAATTAACTGTGAATATAAAATGGTATTGTAGGTTTCAGATAAGTGAACTTTGAAACTAAAATGAAATAGGTTATTTAATCAGATGTTTGTTAAGCTTACATCCAACACATTAAACAAGCTTTTTATAATAACTTGTAACGACGTTGTTAACACGTTCATTGTGGTCGTGACTGGTTCAAAGAATGTAATTATGTTGAATCACAATTTTTAAACATAGTACATATTTGATATCAGTGAGTGAGTTGGAAGACTTAAGTGGGAGTGGGCAGGTCACATAGCCCGCATAAGAGACATCATGGTGCAAGAAACTCTTGGAGTGGAGACCATGGGGGAAAAAAACCGGTGGGACAGCCACAAATGAGATGGAAGGACGCCATCAAAAAGATAGCAGGCAGCAACTGGACATTAACTGCCCAAAGTAGAAGGAAATTGAAGAGTTTGAAGGAGGCCTACCAGTCTACTGGTCGACGAAGGCTGGAATGAAAAGAAAGAAGTTGTGTTATCTCTAGATACAATACAATACAATACAAAACTGCTTTATTGTACACCATAAAATAACATAACAAGGAGAAATTACATAAGACAAGTACAATGGGCGGCCTTATCGCTTAGAAGCGATATCTTCCAGGCAACCTTTGGATGGAAAGAATTATGTGTTTTAAGAAAGGCAGGGGGTGTACCAAAGACTATGTAAATAGACATAATATACATACTGTGGTATCCGATATCCGTACTGAACGCTCCAGACTGGAGCAGCTTGCTCGGTCACTCTGGAAGCTCGCTCTCTTTCCCACAACACCTCATAATGTAAGTTGTGTCTCTTACGGAAATAAACAGTATTTAATTAATTACAGTGTTTTCCTAAAGATATAACATTGGCGACGATAATAGTAAAGAACCTAGTGCAAAATACATAATAAATCGTACATAATTAGTTGGAAAATTAACAACAATTCAATAAAATTAATCACGAGGAACGTGGGAATTTGCAATCCGTCAATCAAGCTATCAAACATAGATCAATCATAGTCTCAAATCAAAACTCAAACTCAAGTAATCAAGAAAAATCATCTCAAGCGTCAAGTCAAGCATCAAGCCACGCCACACCGCTTGTTTTGTTTTTGTCGTTTCAGCAAATTGAACAAAATCGTTTTCTACAAGGAAGTTTTCATTAAAATTCATGTCGGCGGCAGAATCTGATAAATCTGCGGAAGATAGCGATTATATAACATTGGTAAAAACAGGCCAGAGATCCTTCATCTACAAATGCTCTAAGCCACAGTTGATACAAATATTGGAAGACGAAAAGGTTCATTATTCTCAAAATGCCAGCATAGACGCTTTGCGTAAATTATTGAGTGATTTTTACAAAAACAAGACTAAATTATCAGCAGCCGTGGTACCAAAAAGCAAAATGTCCATCTGCGGAGACATAAAACCATTCGATGGAGCCCTGTGGCAAGTTTTCTTACAGCAACTAGAATGCTTCATCTTACTAAACGACATTCCAGAAGATAAACAAACACCATTATTGATCACCAAATTATCGCCACAGGTTTTTGAAGGTTTAACATCTTTATGCCAACCAAATAAACCACTGGACCTGCCATTCAAGACTTTATGTGCTAAGTTGGCTGAGAAATATGACAAGCCACTTTCCATCACTCTGGAACGAGTGGAATTTAGGAGGAGGAACCAAAAACCAAATGAAACTATCCAGGACTACATTCTTGAACTGAGAAAACTAGCATCTAGATGTAAATTCAAAGACTTAGACGACCAAATAAAGGAAAAACTAATAGATGGTGTAAGTTCAAATTTAATTAAATTTGAACTCTTGAAGGCAGAAGCGGATACAACCTTAGAAAAATGTATTGAAATTGGAAGAACAGTGGAAGCGGCCATGTCACTTACAGAGAAGCAGTCATGGCAATCTAATGCCAAAGTTGAAAATGTCTACTACCAAAAAAGAAAAACCTCATCAAAACCAAACCAGCAAACTGCTAAATGTTTCTGTTGCGGAAAAAACAATCACCTAAAAAAAGATTGCACCTTGGCAAAAAAGTATTGCAGCGAGTGTGGAAAACAAGGCCATATCTTCAGAATGTGCACACAGAAACAAAATATTAAGATCCTAGAAGCTGAAGAGGAAATATCAAAGTGCAAAAAGGGGGAAGCTAGTCAGGCAGAAAACGATGTACAAAAATTATACAGTGAAGACTGCAATACCTACAGCGTCAGTGTAAGTAGGGTACCTCCCCACTACATTCAAGTAAAAGTTAATGGTTCAGCACTAAACTTTGAGCTGGACACTGGTTCAGATGTGACGGTGATGTCAATAGAAGACAAAAATAAGTACTTTAGCTCATTTGAAGTTCAGAAATGTAATGTGTCATTTAAAAATTTTGATCAAACAGTGACCAGGCCTTTAGGTATAATTACCGATATACCTGTGCAATACAAAGACATGAGAAAAAGATTAAGTATATTTGTTGTAAATAACAATGCACCCAGAGTAATGGGTCGTGATTGGTTGAACCAATTACAACTGTGGCCTCCAAAAATTAATGCAGAGTTTAACATTGGTAATAATGTATTTAAAAAAATTTCAGATCCTAAACAACTAATAAAAGAACGGTTCGCAGCAGTATTCAGCCCGGGATGGGGAAACTTCAAGGGAGATGAAATATCATTAAAATTAAAGCCAGAATCAAAACCCAAATGTCTTCCAGTAAGGCGAGTACCATTTGCACTGCGAGAAAAGGTAAAAAATGAAATTAATAGATTATTAGCAAATGGTAGAATCATACCTGTACAACATAACCAATGGGGAACTCCGGTTGTTCCTGTACTAAAGGCAGATGGTTCTGTAAGGTTATGCGGTGACTACAAATTAACAGTGAACCAGTGCTTAGAGATTGATCATTTTCCATTACCACATGTAGATGATATTTTGAATACCCTGAAAAACGGGGAATACTACTGCGAACTGGATCTAAAAGAAGCCTATCTACAAGCACCACTTAGTATAGATAGTCAAAGTTGTACTACCATAGTCACGGAATCAGGAACATACATGTACCAATATCTGCCTTATGGAGTTAGCTCAGGACCGGGGTCTTTCCAGAGGTTAATGATGAAGAAACTAATGGGAATTCCTAACACAATTGTTTTTATAGATAACATATACATAAAAGGAAAAAGTTTGCAGGATATATTTGAAACCTTATGTCAGGTTTTACAAAGGTTGCAAGATTGTGAATTTAAACTAAAACAAGAAAAATGTAAATTTTTTACAACCAGCTTAGATGTTTTTGGATTCTCTGTGAACAAAAATGGTATAAGTGTAATAAAGAGTAATATTGAACCGATTTTAATGGCCAGCCCGCCTACAAACATGACACTGCTTAAATCATTTTTGGGAAAAGTAAATTACTATGCTCGTTTTTTGGAAAACATGGCTACTGTGTTAACACCTTTATATGAGTGCACAAAGAAAAATAAATTTGAATGGTCAGTTAAGTGTGACGAAGCTTTTAAATTAATAAAACATAAATTAGCGAATGTTAGCAATTTAAAGCATTATGATCCTGAATTACCACTAATCCTGACTTGTGATGCTTCGGAAACCGGATTAGCCGCAGTATTGTCCAACAGAGACAAAAATGGCATAGTGAAACCAATTGCTTATGCCAGTAAAAAATTAAGTGATGTGGAACAAAGATATACCACTATAGATAAAGAAGCATTGGCAGTCATATTTGGTATAACTAAATTTTATAACTACGTGTATGGCCGTCCCTTTGAATTAGAGACAGATAATGCTGCCTTGGTTAGAATATTTGGCCCCACAAAAAGTATTCCAAAAATGGCTGCTAAAAGGTTGCAACACTATGCCATATTTCTCTCTGCTTTTAACTATAAGGTTAGACATATTAAGTCATCAGAAAATCCTGCAGATTTCTTGTCCAGAACAGTAACAAATGATGACAGAGAAATTAATGTACATTCACTTTGTAATCAAAACTTCAGTATGACTTGTTACACAAATGATTCTGAATACAACTTAATAAACTGGAAAAAAATTCAAAAGGAAACAAAAATAGATTCAACATTAGCAAAAACAATTAGGCACTTAATTGATGGTTGGCCTGATAAGAAATTGTTAGATAAAGAAATATTACCAATGTATAACCGAAAAAACGAATTAACTTTAGATATGGGTTGCTTATTTTGGGGATATCGTATAATAGTGCCTTATGCAATGAGAGAAGCTGTTTTGAGTGAACTACATAAAAGCCATTTTGGGATCGTTAGAATGAAAGAAATAGCTCGATCATATTTCTGGTGGCCCAATCTAGATTCAGAAATAGAAAATATACCCAAACAATGTGTTATATGTTTACAAAACAGTAAAACACCCACACAAACAATGAAACCATGGCCAGTACCACCCTCAACTTGGTACAGGATACATGCAGATTTTTTAGGTCCCTTTTATAATAAAATGTACCTAGTGATCGTAGACAGCTTCTCTAAATGGCCAGAAGCATTTGAAATGTCAAACATAACCAGTGGCCGAACATTAGATGTTTTTAAAAAAATATTTTCTACTTTTGGATACCCAGTACACCTAGTTACTGACAATGGCCCCACATTTACTAGCCAAGAATTTTCAGATTTTTGTAAATTAAACCAGATAAAACATACATTCACACCACCATATCATCCTGCAACAAATGGTGCGGCAGAAAGATTTGTTGAAACATTTAAGTCTGCAGTAACTAAAATAAAAGAAAGTGGGCATAGTTTGGTTTCAGCTATTAATTTGTTTTTGTTTGATTATAGAAGTACACCTCAACGTACCACTGGAGTCTCACCAGCTAGGTTAATGTTGGGGAGGGAAATTAGGAACAGATTTAGTTTATTGCGCCCACCTCCTGTAGCAGAGACTGTACTGGAGAAATCAGAAACATGGCATCAGCGAAACAGAGAAACAGGGTTTGAGGCTGGACAAAAAGTAATGGTAAAAGATTATAGAAAGGGAGCCAAGCCATGGGTTCAAGGTTTAATCATAGGGGAGAGTGTTGCTGGTGTTAGTTATATTATAGATGTAGAAGGCTTAAGGTGGAAACGCCACATAAACCAAATGTTACCTTGTTCACAAGGTTTAGAATAATAAGTTAATAATGTAAGAAGTGTAAACTCTAAATTGATTTAGAATGATAAGGTAATATAGTTAAATCATATGCTAAGCTAACGTTAAGAAATAAGTCTCTGTTAAACTTAGTTGATGGGGGGAAGAGTGTGGTATCCGATATCCGTACTGAACGCTCCAGACTGGAGCAGCTTGCTCGGTCACTCTGGAAGCTCGCTCTCTTTCCCACAACACCTCATAATGTAAGTTGTGTCTCTTACGGAAATAAACAGTATTTAATTAATTACAGTGTTTTCCTAAAGATATAACACATACCATTTTGAATACAAAATAAAAACAAATAATAAATAAATATAAAGAATACCTAACAAAACTTAAGAATACAAATAAATATTATATATATATACATATATATATATAATTATATGTGTGAGTGTATTAGACTACTTATATGCATAAATAACTAAATAGTAAGTACCAATATTCACTTTTTTGACAGGAAAAACTCCTTGTCATGAGCTTTGAAAACTGGTAAGGATACTGCTTTTCTAATAGACTCTGGTAGTGCATTCCACAACCTTATGGCCTGGATGGAGAAGGATTTGTCGTAGAAATTGGTTTTGTGAGGTGGCATATTCAAAACCAAATTTTCTGACGACCGGAGGACACGGGAAAGATGAGGATGAGAATTGTGGAGGAATTCAAAACGCTCCTTTAAATAAAAGGGAGTGACAGGGTTCTAGATTGTTTGCAACAGTCTGCAGTTAGATCAAGTTTTAAATTGTAAAAAATATTTCTTATTCGTTTCTATTCTTTTGAATCTTATTTTATTGGAAAGGTGATTTTATACAACCTTTAAGAGAACAAAAAGCAGTGTACCTAAATATTAGATATTGTTTGTGTTTTGGTTTTAGATGTTATTTGTGTCGGGCTGCCGTCCCATCCGATTATGAGAGTCAGGGAATAGACATTGCACCTGTGTTTGCGGACACACTTGTGCACTTATGTCCTGCGCATCTGGCTAGTCTCCGATGAGACTGGCCGCAGTGGTCGAAATTCGTGGCTAGTAGGACATCATTTGTGAAATATATCTATCTTAATTAATAACATATTAATATAATAAATTACTAATTTATTAAATTAATGACTAGAGAGCCCTCTGTCCAGCAGCCTCGTTCGCAATAATGGAGTGTGATGAAACTAATTATTTATATCTAAGAGCCTCATTTGATTTACCTATGAACCTCATTACTTAAAACTTTTTAAAGAATATACAAGCTTTTTGAACAAGGCTTAAAAGAGATTTTCGAATTTTGTGCGACTTAAAAAATAGAGTGATGTAATTGGGTTCAATGGCCCAAATTACATGACACGCTTGCAGAATAGACTGTAACTACTAGAGCCAGCATTTAAATAAATAAATATAAATAAATAATGCTGGACAATCCACACAGCACCATCTAGCCCCAAAGTAAGCTACTCAAAGCTTGTGTTATGGGTACTAGATAACTGATATATTTAATACATTGTTTACACAGATAGATATTTTTTTTATTATACATAGAAAACACCCAGACCAACGGAACAAATTTCTGCAGATCGTACACAAATTTGTTCCGAGGCGGGAATCGAACCCGCAACCTCTTGCGTCGGAGGCGGATCTTCGCCCGCTGCGCCACGGAGGTCGTCTTTTATCGTCGTTTACACGCTAAATGAAGGTGGTGAACGCGGTTTAGTGAGAAAAATATTATTTTTATAAACATGTAAATGAAATTGATGGAAAAACAAATATTTTCTTATCACATTGTGTACCTGATGACGAATGGGATTGTTGAATCAGCGCGCTTGTTAACCACGATATTCAGTTAAATGCCTAGGCCGATTGTAGAACGACCAATGTTCGATGAGTTGGCTGACTGATAGCAAGCTCGAGTGGAACGGCAATAGAAGCCGCTTTATTTTAGTATTTTTGCTTTAACTTTGTTAAGTTATTTCATTCGACGAGATGGCTAAGCGACGTTCAGCCATATTGTTGAACGTTGGTGTCGTCACTCATCCAACTATCAGCCTAAGCTATTAATTGAATGGCTCCGCCCTGTTTTGTAAACGGCCTAACCATTCTACAAACGGGCTGATTATACCATCTGGCCGCGACGTAACCGTCTGTGAATCGCCTCTACCAGAGCAAAACCTCACGAGCACCCATGCCTCGGCGCCTGTCTGGTAATTTCTAAGAAATTTAATAATTAACTCTTTAAGAAAAATCGACTTTGACGGGACTTGATCCCGCAAATGCGTACTGAGTTTTTTTTTTATTTTTATTAATTTTATCAGTTTAGCCTGGAAGAGATCGCTTCTAAGCGATACGGCCGCCCATTGTACTTGTCTTATGTAATGTTTCCTTGTAATTTTATTTAAATTGTATTTTTTCTTATTGTATTTGTATTTAGTTTAAGAATCAAGCGCTTCTTTCTTTCGCTCTTCAGGATCATCGAGGCCAGTAAAAACAACGCGTTCCACTAACTTGCTAATTGTAAACGAGGCTCATAGATGGCAACAGTTGGGTCTAAATTGTTAGTGTTATTTTGACCTTAATCGTTAAGTAGGTACTAGATTGGGCGCCTTGGGCGGGCCAATGCTTATCTTCCAATGGGCTGATGTAACCGGGTGTTGGACCCAATTGTTAGAGAAAATTGACCTTAATGGTTAAAGCTTATCGTTTTGACACAAAAGGTTACAATTGTAGCAATTAAGGCGAAATAATGGAATTAGGGGGCCTTATTTTCCAAGTATGATTCAGAACATTATTTAGGTACACTGTACCTACAAGTCAAGTTTTTTAGTTATAAAACGCAGTGTAATGCTATTCAAAATATTTTTTCTATTGCCCATGGACGTTAGGTTCGTCTGCATATAGAACTCCTAAATAATTTTTATACTACACCGGCTCAGAACGTTGCTTATTCCTTTTCCAAGCATAAGGTAGAAAGTACGTCATTGCAGGCGTACTAAAATGCGGGACGGAAAACTCTATGGAATTTCATTTCTCACGCGTTAAAGCGAGAAAAGTGTATGGCAATCCATTTCAGAATTGTTATTTATTTAATTTTCTGAAATATCTGCCGCTAGCGTGGTTATTTTTATAATAAGTCAAACGACAAAAAGTTTTTACTCCGAATCCGCCAGTATGATATCGGCCTCTTCCGTATTTGGAAAATAATTCAAAGAAAGAACCATGTGAATCTCGCACGTGCGCGGATTCATTGTTACATTTGAGTTTACAATTTGCATTTACTTGAGTGATTTTGTAGATTCTAAAACAAAGATTTTCCTCGAAGGTGTAGTTAGTATATAGCACTATGTATCACTCGGGAGTAAGTGCGATTCCTACCTCGCGTTTTTTAATGCCTCAAATGACACACTCGATAGAAATTGGGCTCTTTCTCGCCTAGATGTACAATGTACTATTGTAGCAACTGTTTCGATACGGTAAATATCTCTTTTCTTTACTCATAACGTGATGTCGTCCGAATATTAGCTATTTGCGCAGGACATAAATAATTATGTAGTACGTGTGTGCGTAAACACAGGTGCACTCTCTATTCCGACGAGACAAACGGACCGACACGACCGAGGAGAGGTCAGGCGCAAGACCAACGACTCAACCTGCTTTCCGAGACAAAGGGCTAAAACTCGGCCAACTTCCTGACTTCGGGCAGGTAATCAGAAAATATTCATCTCGTATCATAGATATAACTCTGGTGAATTGAGGTTTTTGAAAACACACCTTTATAATTTCAACTTTACTAGCTAGGTACTGAGTTCAGAATTAAACTGTGCTCATGTCAAATTGCTCTCATTAAAATGTATAGCTAAGGTCACCCACGTTGGCCACCGGTGGGCAATCAACCTGCGGTTTTGAGAGCTTTATTTATTGACGGCTAAATTCTAAGGCGGCGAGTAGACGGGCGTTTTGAAGCAAATAACAGTGGCTGCTTGCAGGCTCGGTTGAAAGAATAAAAACCAATATTAATGCCAGAGAAATTGGTAATATTTTAAGTACGGCGATGGTTAAAATCATCATCAGCCTATAATTAATCCACTGCTGGACATAGGTCTCCCCTAATGAGTGCCACAGCTGCGTCCTGTCTTCAGCTTGCCGCATCCAGCATCTGCCTGCAGTCTTTCGTAGGTCGTCATCAGGCCTGCCTAGTGGGCGTCCTACACTACGTTTACCGAGTCACGGTCTCCACTCAAGAACACGTTTACCGTAGTTACTATCGACCCAGTTAAATATTTACGTACCTACTAGGTTATTTATACGTCATATTTTGTGTTTCTGAATTAAACTGTGAAAAGCTTTAGCTACATTAAAGCTTAAAATTTACTCACCTAATAATTTGTCTCCAATTGGAACGAAATATTATAAAAAACCAGTTTACTTAAAAGCTATCTATCTCAGTTTGTTTTTTCAGCAAAACTTATTTTTATTTCATCTCTCTAAAATAATTCACTGTGCTTATCCAAGCGAACCTCAATTTTTAAACGCTAAAACATTTTTTCATTTGAATAGCCAAAAGCAACGTTTGTTTAAACTTTGGTGTTCGTGCAGTACACACTGGGTTCGTAGTATCGCTTTTTCTTTATTTCGCTTACATTCATAATGAAATACAAACTTCATTACAGATATAAGCGGGTTAACTACGAACCTTATATGTGTTGGAAGAACACCAACGTTTCATTCCTTTTACTTCTTCCAACACATGTAAGGTTCGTAGGTGCTTACATCCGTAATGAATTCATCAAACTACCTACGATAGTTTTATAGTAAGATATATTACTCGTAGCTTGATAATCTTGATATATATCTGCGTAAGATATATTTTGTTGGTTTTTGTGTATTCTCAGCCTTATTAATATCAAATGGGGCTATAAAGCAATAAAGTAATTTAGCAAGTTAGCTTTATGGATCGTTCCAGTGATTAGTTAGAACCACTCGTAAGTTATGATCCCAATCTGACCCACTTGGGAGTGAAGCATCAAAACAAATTCACTCTATTCAGTTTCAACTGATGTGTTTTTTGAGCTGTGATGAGGGTTTAATAAGTTAAACTGACAAATAAATGATTTACTTACTTACATACTGAAGTGTTTTTTTAAGTTTTGCGGGACAAATCATGAATAATTATCGTTCAAGAATAAAAATGAATCATTCTCTAAATAATTGCAAAAGATTCATTTTCTACCAACACTTAGTTGTAAAAGCAAAATAATTGCAAACAAATCAGCTCTTGAGCGATAAGACCGCCAATTGTGACTTAGGTTGTACTAATTTCATTTGTAAATTGTTTCTTAGTTTTAAGTGTGCAATAAAAGTATTTTCTATCATCTTTCTATCGTCCAAATCGGTCCATAAATGACGGAGAATTCGACGGACATACATAAAAAATTATATATTCATCCAAACATAGAAACTCTTCTTTTTTTTTAAGTTGGTTAAAAAGTTGAGTGGTATGGAAGTAATTCAAGTTTAGCCCTAAAACAAAGCTACTGGGCGAGGTCTCGCACGTTCTATACCCAGGTCAGGTTTTCATCCCCTATTTCATCACCTCAGGTGACCCAGGTGAGTTTTTGAAACAAAAGGTAGTCAGTTTGTATTTATGATGACATGTTTATTCTCTGCCTGTTTCCTTCCCGGGATACTATGTCTATACTATGTCAAACTATTGTTTGGCATAAATAATATTTAGATTCAGGCGTTACTTTACTGAAATCCGTTACAAAATATTACGATGTGTTTGCGGATGCTTGGATGAGTCTGTACGCGGAGTGCCTGACTCTGTCCGAGTTGAATGCCTGATTATGATAGGACCAAAGCAAGATATGACTAATTGTATTTTTAATTGGAATTGAATTGAATTTTATTTAAACTGTAATTTCTATATTGTGCTATTATATAATATATTTCCTTAATCTAATTAAAATGTAACATAAGTGACTAGCGTAATTAGAATTTCTGTGCTAGTTCAATAAATAAATAAATAAAAATAAATTCATAATTCATAATTCTTTATTGCACAACATAGGTATTACAAGTAAAACATATCGCAAGAAAATAAATAAACGATAAAAATATTTCGCAACAATTCCGCGTAAAATGTTTTGCATCTTAATGGATTTACAACCGTATGATGCGCGCCACTATAAAATTAGTCTACTGTTTTGTCTCGCTCATTTTCTTGGGAATATGAAACAAACGTACGACAAAACTGAATGTTCTCGCAGTGCGTATCACAGCCAGGCTGTTTAGCCGCTCAATCGTAAAAAAGTAAAATGCAAACAGGAATATACGGCGACTGTTACATTTAATATATAAGGGTTGTCACCGAAATTGAATGCGGGGGTTAAAAACGTGGGCGTCTGAGGCTCAATTTCAACTTCAAAGCTGCAAAGTCATTCAATTCAATTTCCTCATCATATTCTTCTGGAACATTCCGAACTTCCGAGTTTCTTCTGACATGCGGTCAATGTACCGAAACATAGTCTAGTAGCGAATTTAAAACGACTTTCGACTAAGTCCAGAGCAAACTTCCACGAAATTGAAGTATTACACGATTACAGGCAATATTGGAGGACTTTTTGTTATTGTATTGTTTGAAATCCGTCTGAGTTCTGTGAGATTTTAATGGAAGCAGGATCGTGCTTGTGAATGTTTTTACAGATCATCGGTAGGAATTGAACGTCTCGAGATGTTGACAAAGATCAGTCTCGAGGTTGCTGACATTAGAGTACATGGTAAGGTTTTTTTTAAAGCTCTTGGGAGATAAATCAAACGATTCTGACGATACGATGCGACAACTAGACGTTGAATCACTACGGTGCGGCGAACTTACCGTAGCTTACTGGTTGTTTGCTGGTATACTCAGGAAAGTTTCTATTCGCAGTTGAATTTCGCAAATTAAAATTCCGACCAAAAGAGTGAAAGAGTCTGTCAAATGAAAAAAAATGTATTTTCCAAAGGATAAATTATTTTCACAGAGAATACTTCCCGGATGTTTAGTCGTTAGTCTTGTAACACTTTGACTGCCGCCGACGCACACGGTGATGTAGGACATCCGGGTCGCATAGCTTGGCGTTGAACGAGTTATCTATGTTTTATAAGTGGAAATAGTAACATTACTTATGTGCTTAGATTACTTCCTTACTACAAAAACAGCTCATCCCTTCAGACAACCTAATTACCAGCAGACTAAGCCCCGTAACCCACTTGCAGTCCGCGACCCCACTATTCCGCGACCCCACTATTCCGTGACCTCACTATTCCGTGGCCCCACCCGACATGCATCGTAACCTCACTTTGCTAAATGCACCGCACCGCCTCGATCGGAATGCATTCCTACCCAAATACCGAGTATTTGGTATTTGGCTCGGTTGGCATTTGTTTTTGACTAAGCAGTTTGGCATTTGTTTTTGGTGCCTGATGCTTATGCTTACGATAGTATTATCGTTTATCATACAAGAATCTAAGGCCCGTATTATGTTTGCTTGCTTAGTTATTTATCTTTGCTTGAGTAACGCTTTTCTGCAACATAAACGTCACTCAAGCATAGATGTAACTGAGCAAAAGTTCACTTTTGTTTGACTTTTTTCGTGTCATTTGATTTTGTGAAGTGTGAAATAACTTATTTTCTTGTGTTTCTCACAAGTGCGAAAAAAGAAGCGCGAAACGAAATTAAAAAAAAAAATCAATTCACATAATCTCATACTGAGAAATTATTATTTTTGAATACCTACAATTTTAAACAATTTGAAACTACTAAAGACTGAATGAAAATATCTATTGTTAAAATCACCTAAAGTTAAAATAAATATAGTGTGTTCAAATCCGCACGCCCTTATAAATTAATAAAAACCTTTATAAAAAGAACAATTCGTGTATTCGTGTAGTACACATAAACAGACAGAGCGGAAAAATTGCTATTTACCGGAGCACTTTGCCAAAAATAGACAACAAGTGAACTGAACTCATAAAGAGGGCTCAAATTACTGTGACGTCACGGCAATAAAGTACAGGCACCTCCAAAAACCGTTGAACA
The DNA here is from genome assembly GCA_949316285.1 of Eupithecia subumbrata. NCBI lineage: Eukaryota > Metazoa > Arthropoda > Insecta > Lepidoptera > Geometridae > Eupithecia > Eupithecia subumbrata. The sequence continues at coordinate 704,162 of OX438628.1, read as the reverse complement.
GATAAAGATTCGAAAACCCGTGAAAAACACACAAAGTAACAGAAACCCCTAAGCCCAAACATTCCTTAAGGTACTAAACCCGCAAAAAAACAGAAACCGCTGCACTTACCTGAACAAAATCAGCAAATCTGCCTGTGAAATATAACTTTCCTTCGTTGGTAGTCGGGTAAAATGAAGAACCACCTTTTCTATTCTACACTTCTTTTGCTTTAACTATCCCTAACTCTTTTAGTTCAATCCAATTTTGTTGATATTTTTTTTTATTTATACTAAACGTATCGCTTCTCATTATAAGCTTTGAATGGAAAAATCCATGAGACAAATTGTTAACGAATTCAAAGTTTAGCTGCTTCTCTTATCTTGTTGGTTTAGCTTTAGGAATGGTGTGGTTTAGTGGTTTCTGTTGATTTTTGTGTACACGAGGTTTTGGAGTCTTTGCCTGTTCAACGCTTTTTAGCACAGTTACTGTACCTGCCTTTTCATGGAAGACTTTTGACACCTTTGAAGTCAACAACAATTCACGTACCTACTCATCTTACTTGATTCTTTTACAAGCTTTGTTGTTCTGTAAGCTTTCGCAGAGATTTGTATGGATGTATTGAAGATGTTCAACTTTGTAGATTGAAATGTCAGGGTACCCGTATTTTCTCGTATTTCGACTTTTTGAACATACGCAGATGAAAGGTACTTTGACAATTTAACTATGTTAAAACACGAAACACAGCGCTACATTTTAATGGTAGATTTTTCTAGAGTAAATGCATGCACCCATCGCTTAATAGAAATAAACCAATTCGTTACTTTCAAAGTAACAAAGTCAAGACACACTTCATAATATCCCAGTCCAAATATCAAATGGAAGAAATATATGTATATTATGTACTATATAATTCACGCAAAACCTTTTCTGATCCAACAAATTCGATTCGCATGCACAAAAACGCAAAATTCTTTACTTTTATCTACAAATCGAAGCGACAGGCATCACAGATATCATTTTGCTTCAATATCTATTTAAATTTAAGGAATTTGACCTTTTTTAAGTGTCAGTTTTTTATCGATTAATTGAAAAATAGATATCAAAAACCTGATTCTTGAATTTATCCCTGTCCACTATTGTTACACTAAGGTCCGCAGCCCCAAGTTCCCACGTCACACGATATAGCGTTATAAACGTGGTTAATTACCTACCTACCTGCCTCTCGGATCTGTTGAAAGGGCTCTTTTCATTAGGAAAAGCCCTTTCGTCAGATCCGAGGCCTGCCCAGCCGTCGGAAGTTTTTGCTCTTCACCGTATATTGGCGTCTACAAGTTTTTGGTAAGACCACGCTGAGCCTTGGTAACTAAAGATCTATTGTTGCTAATAAGAATGTTATGGGTAGTAGTAACAACAGATAAAACTTTGAAAACCACGGGATTTTTACAAAAATTAATCCTCAGTAATTTCGCCATTATCACGAAATTACTGAAGTCCCTGCGTGTTAGTTTTTATTTACAGACATACGTACCAATCTAAATCGGTAACTACAGAGTTTACAAACAAATGATCATCAAAAGTATCGCCTCCGACGCAACTTAACACAAAAAGCATGCAGTGCTCGTTAAAAAGCTCTTTAAGCTATTGCTCTCCCTTCCGGACTTTGATGAGTACTTATTCTCATGTTTAAATCCCTTTTCCACCTCTTGATTCTTCTATAGGCAAAAACCTAGAAGATCAGAACGAGAAATTTAGTGATGGTCAGCATAGGACAGTGGTGGATGGTGAATGCAGTTCAGCTGTAGATGATGATATGGTGCAAGCAGTTGGCTAAGCTGACCTTGTGCAATTGACATAACACAATAATAGGTTTAAGCAAAAAAGTTAAGATGTTTTTCTAGCCAGTTCGATGAATGAATTTGTGAAGATTCTCCTGAAATATAACTGGCCGCAAAATCCAGCAACATGACCTCCCGAAGCCGTAAAAATAAGAATCGCTAAGAAAGTACATACTGAGAGAGAAAACCATTTTTTATTTATGTTTGACCAAAACTTAGGCCGCCTACATCAAACCAAGGCTTTGGTTATTTGAGACGCTTTCGCTTGGATTCATTTTATTTAGCTATTATATTTTATTTTCAATGTACTTAATAGCTCAGCTATTTATGTACGTATTTAAGTAGTACAATAAATTTTTTATCTATCTATCTAGTACTAAGTGAAAAAGCTTGAACAATCGAAAGTCGGCAGATTTTCGGTAAGTACCAACAGAATAATAACTACGAAGTTAATTATATGAGGAAGGTAAACAGTAGATAAAGTACATACTAAAAACTAATGCGAGCAGAACTCACAAACGACTACAACGAATTTTACTTATACCATTACGTGGTATTATGGAAAGTGGCCGCGCATTACACGGTGCCTTCAAACTAGGCCGTTCACCTCCGAATCTAGGTAACCTGCTTTTGCTACCTAGATATTTGTGGAAAGACTATTAGGTGTATCAGATTTTTGTTGAATAGATTTAGATAATATAAGGTTCAATAATGATTTATAGGTGAAGGCCTTTGAATGTTGGTCACAGACAAAACACCAGCCGTTTTAGAAACCAGTGATATGAAGTAGCTGCATCAAAAATAACAGCTATTAGGAATCTAGTTCAACCGATCGTTATTTGGAGCTAGACTGTCGGAAGGCAATGGGTATTCTCTACTTTGGGTTTTACATCACACTAATATTATAAAAGGGAAAGGTTTCATGGATAGATGGATGTTTGTTACTTTGTCACGCTGAAACTACTGAACAGATTGAGGTGAAATTTTGCATAGGTCCTTTAAATCTGGAATCAAACCATAAATCAGTTTCCATAGAGAATAAATATACTAAACGTTTCCATAGAAACAACGCGTGCGGAGCCGCGGGCAGAAACTAGTACTTAAATATTGACAAGGTACTTACCCTGATAGTCTAAACAAGTCAGTATTTTTTATTGCAATCTTAGGTAGTTCCGGTGACAGGTGGTGCGTTTCCGGTCTCCAAACAAAACGGACAGGATTTTTAGAATACTGTAAGCAATTCTCTTTTGATAGTTAGATCAATAATTAACTATCCTAAAGATCTGACAGGTTTTTGATAATGGCACAAAAATTTAAGATAATGGAACCGATATAAAAAATCTCGATATCTTGTTGCCAGAAGAAGTTCCTTTTAACTTGTCCTTATTTCCCGTCTCAAAACCGCCCAGCACACAGACTCCATGTTTATTCAACAATGTAGGTCCATCCACAAACCTAACCTCAAAGCTGAGTAGTCTACCCTCAAAAGGTGAGTGAATCGCGTTTTCTATTCACACCTGAGTTTTCCGGGTCACCCGGTTGCGAAAAACGATTTTAGGAATAGGGGCGATGGCTGGGACTATTCTGATAGCTGTGGAGTCACTGTTGGTTATATGGTGTGATAATGGGAGTAAAGCAAAAAAAAAGCGAACCGATTTCAAAAAGGAGGAGGTTACCAATCCAGCTGTTTGTTTTTAACGGTTTTGATGATTCTTTCGCTTTCGTGTAGAAAGAGAGGTGGTCCCAATAGAGTTTTATTCCCGATTTCCTGATCGCTATTAAAATTTGTCTCGTATTTCCGGATTCTAAATGGACGAAGATGGATTGCATTTGTTACCACCCTTATTTTAAAATTGATTTGATTTTTTTTACATTACCTACAAACCTTTATATTCTAGAATAATTACGAGACAAATTTTAATAGCGATCTTAGCTTACCTAAGACCAACCCTCCATTTTGAAAAATTAAAATTCTTAAGAAAGAACTTGTTATCATTATCAGGCATTTGATGAAAAAAGTATAGGAGTAGAGCTTTGTCATCGAAAGTTGAACAAACTAATAATTTTTATAGCTTGTAAATCAAAGCCAGAGCAATATTTATGATGCCAATTAAATGCACCTGTAAAATGCTCTGCCATAAAAGATGTACCTACTCAAGTTAAATTTAACTTTACTAAATTAAAATGATTTATCAGTTTACTTTTCTGAAAAAGTTTATTTGAAAAAGTGATGAGTCTAATAAGTCTAATAAGGTATTTTAAAAAAATTCAATTTATTTGATTATTTTAAGAAATATTTACGGTGTAGCAAACTTTAAACTAAATAAAGAATGTTAGGCTAAGTTAGTTTTCAATTTTTTCACAACACAGTTGTACTTTTCTTATTTTATTTGAAAAGCTTTCAAAATATAATTCCAAACTTTATTCACAACGAAAATTACAATCAAATACTAGAAATAAAACAATTGAGCTAACTTCAGACTGTTGCAAACAATCTACAGGTGGCTATAATTCTAAACTAATTCATATTTTTGATTCTACGCAAAATAACGTTTCTGTTCTATTTTTAAAATCCTTAGCAAGCTAAACACTTCCCCTAAATTGTCCCCTCAGACACGTAAAAAGCGTCCACGCCAGCAAAACGGCGCGAAACTCCGGCACACTCCATACTTTACAGCACGGTCAGCTGTTTGCGGTCACCGACCCCTGTAGGTACGCTCTATGTAGTACAGTGGCGTGCAACTGCACTTTGCTAATTGGTGTTTTATTGCACTCGGATATAATGAATGGCGTCTAATGACAGTTTTACGGCGAATTTTACGCGTTAGTTTTCATTCGTGTTCCATGTGGTGTTTTAAAATTATAGTTTCACTGAACTTACAATGTGAAGCTTTGGACGTTGGATTGACAATTGATGAGTACTTACCAATAATAAAATGAATCTTAGTGCCTGTTTTCACGACGAAGAGTTTCTGGATGTTGATGATATTTGACATCGGCAAGAAGATTGTAAAGAAAGGATTCTGGAGAAAAGAGATAGATTCTTGATAGACTTTATCGCCAGGAAAAATCAGTGCGAAGCCGCGGATATTAACTCGTTGGATAAATTTATATTTACCCGCCTCGGGAAAGATGTTTGTACAATCAGCAGATATTTGTTCCGGGTATTCTGAGTGTTTTCTATGTACCTTCAGTAAAAATATCTATCTAAGGTAATGTTATGTATTAGGTGGCTATTAATTATAGGTACATAATAATGTGACAGTTATCTAGTATAGTTAATGGTTTTCGCCGCGTGACCACGATCGCTGTAACGCGGTAGAAACGTAGGGGATATAAAAACAAAAGGTACGCGATAAATACCCGATTAAACCATTAACTATGTTTACAAATCGCGAAAGTTTAAAAAGTTATCTAGTACCCAACCACAAACTTTACTAAGTTTGGAACTAGATTATGCCCTTATTAATTTATTTATAGAAAAGAGTTTTAGAGAAGGGTATTTGTAGGTACAAATGATTTTATATGTATAGGGTAGGTGTGATACGAACCAACTTAGAACAAGTTTAGGCGAACCTACATAAAAAAATGTCTTTTTACCCTTTTACAACCCTGGCCTAAATGCGGCGAGTGTTATGATGAAATCGTTAAACTCTCGTGAAACGCGTCGCCCGCTGAGATTTGATCTTTATTTGTTTAATATGAAAATTGCTTTTGAAGTGACATTTTCCGGAATATTAGCAGACTTATAAAATTTAACATTTTGATGACCATTAATTGCGTATTTACATGTTAAATGAACAAGTATAAAAATATATTTTTTATCACCACGTTTAGGTAGGGTAATAAGAGTCATGAGTGAAACAAATGAAAGGCCAGTTTTTAGTTACTTTTAAAGTTTACAGATTCAGTACAAAATAACGGACTTTTCTTTTCACTTTAAACTCCAATCCATCAACTTATTTTAAGTGATACTAAAAACATTAAAATTTTGCATAAATAAACTAGAGTCGTAACTTAATCCAACTTTGCATAAATTACTCCCATTCATCTTTTACAAAATTCTAACACGCCATTTCATTTCACTGCTGGGATTTTTCCTCAAAAGGTGACTCACCCGTACTTCAGAGGTGATGAACTAATAAAAAGTTTATCTTTAAATTATGTCTTCGACTGTACGTACTGCATCCGCTTTGTTAACTTGTACCTACAGGCTTAATTGAAGAGCTTCTATCTTTCAGGAAGACTTCCACCTAAGTCCTACACACTAAGGTTTAAATTCGCTTGAGTATTTTAATAGACACCTACAAGGGGGAGCAGGTTGGGTGTTGCTTTTCTTCGACTTGATTTGTGAGCTACAAAAGAAGTGCTTAATAAACTGTTGAGTGAAATGTTTTATTTAGTCATTCGTCTTTTGGTTAGCTTTGAAAGGGGTTGCTTTTATTCTTTTTATAAGCGACTAGAAAGGAAATTCTCATCACAAAAGAGATAGATATGCTACTTCATAATTTTTTTCGTTGCTAAATTTAACGAAGTAAGATGCAGATTGTTTACAACAGTCTACAGTTAGCTGAATTGTTTCAATTGTAAATACTAGTTCTAATTTGTTTCAATAATTTGATAGTAATTTCCTGGTTAATAAAGACTAAGTAACATTTAAAAAATATAAAAAAACAAAATCAACTTTTTTTTTAACTCCTTCGTCGTCTATCACCACTTTCGTATTCATATATCGAGTAGAATTCACTTCTATTTCAATTTCTGTAATCATCTTGTAAAATACAAGTTTATAGACATCGACTATGTAAATAAGCAATTATTCTGTATCAGGTTCCTCCAACAAGCTCGTTTCGTGAAATCTTTACTTTAAACAAACCGCGAAGACAAACTTTGCTCTCATAAGTTATATTCCAGCTGTTATTAACGGTGTGGGAGGTGCCGAGCTTGTTTAAACGAATTTGATGTTACTCAAAGTATTTATAAAGTACAAAATACAAAGTGATTCTTATAACTAGGTTAGTAGGCTCAAACGACGTGGGTAGCTCCTTTGATATTTTAATGTCTTCTCTGAGTACACGGAACATTTACCCATTTTAATATTTATGTGGTTGTGGGTGTTTCTATTGCCGGTAAAAAGTGCTTTGTTAGAAATAGATATGGAATAAATACGGAATACGGAAATCCGTATTAGAACCAAATTAACCAACAGAGCTCTCAGAGTTAGCAACTGAAATGACAATGGGCAGGTCATATAGCTCGCAGAACCGTTAACCGTGTGAAGCGAAGCGAAGCGATCACCACTCAAAAACCTCTATTCGGTTCTCGAGGGGGAAGATCTCCCACTCGATGGACGGACGACAATGTAGTGGTCGCAGGGAGTCAATGGATGGAAGCTCAGGACCGGTTTTCGTGGCGTCTCGTCAGGGGGAGACCTATGTTCAGCGGTTTACGTATACGGGCTGATGATGGTGATGATGAGTGCTTTTTAACCCCCGACGTAAAAAGAGAGGGGTTTTATAAGTTTAACGTGTCCGTCTGTGTATCTGTCTGTGGTATCGTAGCTCCAAAACGGATGAACCGAGTTTCGTTTAGTTTTTTTTTGTGTCATAGATAATTTTATCCCGAGTGTTCTTAGCCATGTTTCATGAAAATCTGTCGGAGGGTTTTTAAAATTTTAAATTTTGTTCTTGTTTAATTTGGAAAAGCTAATGAGCGTCTTGTTCTCTGCGAATATGGTAAGAGGTCAAAAATAAGACATCACCACACTTGTCATCGATGTCATCACCTTCGTTAATTTTGCCTAAAAAGTTACCATGTCGAATGCAATCTCGCTTTTAATATGCGAAAGAGCAACCCTCCTGGATTTAGATAGGCCATTTGCTTGTTCCATTTCCAAGTGACATAAAATATTTCTGAGGCCTAACTACCCATTTGCTTCTGACAACCCGCAGAGATTATCTTTCATCCATCTAATCCCGTTTCAAGGGCAGAAAAAGCTTATCCTAAAATCGTTGGTCCATCGTTCTGTTCCTACTTGAGGATTCGGTGGCGAAACCGCATCTTTCATAACAATAAAATAAAGTTTTATTTACTCTGACAAAATCTCCGGCTTAAATTGTGGAAAGGAGTCTACCCACTAAAACAGCCCAGCGAGTAAGTTGTATGACTTGGTCGGCAACATGTTGGCTTCACATATGTATAAGAGTCAATTGGTAAACATTGTCGGCGGTACGAAGTCACACAAGTTGCGGAGTGTAGCGGACATGCCGCTGATGCCAGCGACATTTCGTTCTTGCGGGCGTTTTTTCATTCGGTGCCGGGCCGGGCGAGCCTATGAAGAAACGACTTTCGTCGACTTTTTCGCGGACATTTCGCGAGGGGTTGGCGGGCACAGTCGCCGACGTGATTTTATAAAAATATCCCAACAATTTTCGACTTCGACGGGACTTGAACGCGCATCCTTCCCTCAGTACGGGAATGTGCTAAACAACTACACCACGAGGTCAAGTGACGTAGGAGTCGGAAATCTCTGGGACTTCCTATGGACTCTAGCGCCATTAGCTCCACCTACAGGGGAGACATTGAGGTTTATCCAATCCTGTTCAAAGACTAAAGTTACATTTAGTTCGTTTGACGAGAAGGGTCGTAATGCTCAATACTAAGGTTTTTTGTTATTATAGTGCGTAAGCACTCTGGGTTATTTCTAAGAAATCAAATAATATCCCAACTCTTTAGGAGAGCTTCCATGTTGTTGTCATGGCTAGCTTTGACTTGTTGGGTTGGTAGGTACAGGCTGTGAAATCAAACAAAACAAAGCACGTTTGTGATGATTCGACCAACAACGTGTAGACGCACCTTAAGTACCTATTGTGTAAAGGAAACGACAGATATAGCTTATTTCGTACAATAATAAATTCGGACAACTTCATTTTATTTCAATTTCGTTTTTTGCACATACAATTGTTTTTCAGTTTTGTGATTGTAAGCGGTCAGCAAATCGTCGGGTCAAGCGAGTTTAAAGCTAAGGTACCTAACTTCAGTTAAGCACAATTCTGATAAATAGCCTCGGTGACAGGCAGACGAACCTTTTTCTATTTTATAGTTAAAATATTCGTGTAAACGACCGCAGAGGCCGAACGTAAATTTGTTGCTCGCGTTGACTATTGAAAGCTTTTAAATTCAACGCCAGTTTTAGTTTAGGGAAAAAAAGGTTTGCTCGTTTTGAGAATAATTTGTTTCAACAAAAGCTTCGTGCGTTTTTACGGTGCATTCGCTATTTACGCCGTTTCGTAAAGTGGACAATGTACAAAAGCTTTCAAACAATCTGTAAAAAATAATAACATTCAATTTAAATTCAACTGCTTTTGGAAGTGGGGACAAACCCGTTTTTGGGATTTTCCAAATTAGGTAAAAGAAAACCATCAATTATTATTATTACCAGTCGAAACTTAAAGTTATTCACGGTTGTTTCTAGCATCAATGGCACATGTTGTATTCTCTGACCGCATCATATCAGCCGGTACTTTCAGCTGATGATGATTATTTACCTTGGTAATACTCAACATGCAAGTTAATATTATGTTGGTAAGTACAGGTCATTGACCGATTATTGACCACGCTTAACTTGGTTTCTCACATAATCGCAAAGCCAAAGTGCTTTGTAAAAAAACTGGTGCATTTCATTTTAAATACCTGCGGTATGTTCTAGTATGTAGAGCGCAAAATAACTGAGCTGTTGAATATTCAAGACGAGTTAAGGGAGTGGAGGTAGAACGTAAATCTATTAGACAGGACACGATGGTATTCATTAATCAGAGTAAAGCCATTGATATAACAGGGTTAGGGTACTATCTATGTAAGAAATATTATTCAAGTAGGTACATACTAATATATTATCATTAATTTGGGTTAACAAAAGCTAAGCTTGCTTTGGCTTGTGGGGTGACGAAGGATATTATGTGAAATGCAACCATTCCTACCAGTAGCTTTTCAACAGTATTATTGAGGCGATCCCCGTACATAGAAAAATATTGCACATTTTAAACAAACATAAATTATGTACAAGAAAACTAACTTAAAGATATGACAAATGGCGGTCTTATCGTTCAATAAAGGCGTTGTTTCTAGCTGGGTTAAGTATGTCATTCATAATATACGAGGAAGTGGGAATAATCCATTATTATTATTATATGTATCTTGACGTCAGGCTTCAAGTTTCAGCGGTGCAACTGCATCGGCACTCATGCGTTATATTATAATATGTGAGGTAAAGGAGTCTACGCGCCAAATCGGCGGGCTGCCAACAATATTCATACACTGTCGCACCAACCCGCTGCCGTCGGTATGTCTCGCTGACTTTGGTGTGTAAACTCGGTAGTGTTTAACTTTATTTATGCGTAAAGTTGACCCTTTCTAACGTTCGTAACTCTGCATTCCTCTCAATTCCCGTCCACACGTCTCAAAACGTCGTGTTTTCAGCTTTAGAACGCCTTTGACGCCTCGTAGGCAGGTGGAATGAGGCCGGAAGGTGAAGGTTGGCGACGAGGGGGTCTACTTTTAAGTATGGCTATGATGAGGTGCAGTGCGTCTTAATGTTGTGATAATAATATTTAATTTTCGTACGAATATGCCCGTTGTGGAACAGAAAGACTTTATCCCGAGCCGAGGTGAAGATTCAGGAATGAAAACGAACTGCCTGGCTTTCGGGGTTTTTAATAAATTATTTTAGGAATAAAGAATACCAACGGACAATTTGAGGATGCAAGCAAGAACCAACCAGATAATAAAATAAGCTGATCAAGCTCGGAAAACAGTTTCTTCCATAGAACCAAATAGACTCTAGCGACCTAAGAAACATTCGTTTATCTATAAATACATGTTTGATTTCTAGTCTTAGCTAGTAAAATGGTTTTACCTCAAAAAAAACCCTAAAGATAGGAAAAGCGTTGCGAGACCCTCGCCTCGCTGTGTAGGTGTAGAGCCACCTGATAGCGTAAACTCAGCCGCTCGGAATGAAATGCGGGCAAGAAGCGAACGAAGCAAAAATAACGAATCTATCCACAGCGGAATAAAACTATGGAAACTACGGGAATATTCCTGGCATGAATACTCGAAATGAAAGTTGAACAACTAGTTGTAAATAAAAAATTGTAACCCAGCTTAACTTTCATTTCTTCATGTTAAAAGTCGTTACAAAAATTCATGTCACAAAATCATTGCAATACAAACATTTCCACATCGTGTTGCCGAGATATGTGATGTCGATGAAGATAGTGATTGAAAGTGTCATGTTGTCCCGCTTATATCATATTTATCTACATGACGTAAACAAAAAATAAAGGTAAGATTATAGAAAAATGAAGAAAGATAGGATTTATTCCATTTATTGAAAACTGTAAGTGTTTAATGTGCACTAAATCCAATTAATTGTGTCTTAAGTATTTCATTAATAGTAAACACCTACTTTTCACATAAAGTAATCATTAAATGAAGTAACAAAAAAGCTATTAGGCCATTTTCATTCAGATTTATCGACAGTTACCTACTTAACGATTCTTTCGTGCAATCAAATCGATTCATACTTTCTACAGTAGGAAAGAATTAACTTTTATTGTTATCAAAGTAACTTTTTATTGACAACAAAGTAAAAGTATTAAACCGGTAGGTGAGTTCTTACAAAATTGACGTTTTGCGTTTTATCTCTTGTTATTTTTATGCGAAAAGGATGTTTTTACGACAAAGTTGGATGTAAGGAAGTCTACAAACAGACAAAGTCACGTGAATTCTATGTACTATGTTATCTCCCGTCATATATTATGTAATGTTACGTCGTCGCCCACGTCAAAGAATAAATATTCTTCTGTTTATCAACCTAATTTATTATTTAGAACAATAATTACCAGACAGTGAAATATGAAACCCTGCGTAGGTTTGTAGTAATTAGGTTACAATAATTATAACCTACCTAACAATATTATTACTGAGATCTACACCAGAATTGGTTTTCTGGGCACTATTCAATGTTGGTAAACTTACTAAAAATTAAATGAGTGAGTACTCAGCGATATTTGTATCTTAGGAAGAAGAAAAACAATCTACCTAGGTAACGTACATAGGTAATGTGTTGGTGGGTTGTGGTTGGTCACGTGTGAAAAGAAATCGGGTTTTACTATTTTCTAGGTACTTCATGTGAAGTAGATAGTAGAAGTTTTGCGCACATTGTAAGCCATATTTAGCTATGAATCTTTGCTAAAACAAATTTTGAGTCAAATAGAGTTTTGGAGTTATCGACATAATTTTGATTAAATCTCTTTAAGTCAATAGACTCTAAATATCAGTTATATAATAAAAAAAAAAAAAAAAAAATATCAGTTATCAAGTAGGTACCTACCCATAAAATATTAATAAATATAAATATATAGTTCGGCATTTTCTTTCTTAGACCTCTTGAGAGGGTCTCTGAAATAATTGTGGAGGCTTAGGCTGGAGATTTTGTAACTTTTTGAAATTCAACAATATAATAATGCTGCTTAACAATTAATTAGGCACAGTGGCTTCCAAACAAGCCTAACAAATATACCCCCGTGTCTGAGGTGTATGCTTTCAAGCTAATTTTCCGATTTTACGTCAACTCCACCAAATGGACAAACATTGTCATTAGGTTGTGCACACAAGAGCTTTGGTTTGACCTGCCAAAGTCAATATCGTTTGTGACAGATAACTTTTAATTTTTGACGCAATTGCTTTTCATATAGATTCATTTTGAAATCGCAAGAGAATTTACGGAAACGTACTTTACTACTACGCTAAATATCCTTGTTGATTGCTTTATGTAATTAACTAGCTTGAGAAATAAATAAATGAAATGAAATTAATAGGATAGAGATCAGAAAAATGATCAAAGCACCTACAAGATTCAATAAAAGCATTTCATGATAAATGTGTTTCATTATATTTTAATGTCGAACATACCACACCACAGTATTTTCAGATGTAAAATAATTTACCTTGAACCTTCTTTGAAGGTAATGGAATTCTCGGTAACTACAGGTATTTATGAGGTGCCTGCCTAAGCGGCCTAACTGGGAAAATATGTATACTTAGATGATTGACGCCTAAATTTTGAAATGAACTGAATAGTCAGTGTAGGTAGATACCTATCTATACATGATTGTGGTAATTTATATACCGCATTCTGAAGCTACCGAAGTCTCGAAGCGATAACCGCCGTGGTAGACTTGTTCTTGAGCGGAGACCTCTACTTGGCGTAGGGCGTAGCGTAGTGTAAGACGCCCTCCGGCCAGGTGGAATGACGAATTCGACAGACTGCAGGTACGATGACTGCATGTAATAAACATTTTTGCTTGCCTTACCTAATTAGATAATTTACGAGTGATAAAAGTGAAAACTTAGGATAACTTACACTTTCGGAGCTGATTGTAGCGCCTTTGAAAATTACCTACCTGATGTTGTTTCAAGTGAAGCGAGCTGTTTCTGATAGGCAAATCAGTAGCTTCGTCTAGACTAAGTTCTGAGAAGTTTTGCAATAATGTATGTATCTGAAATTTCGTGCGCGACATTCATAATGAATTCAATGAAGTTACTTCTACCAACGTATGTAGTGCGAGCTTTGATGATGCCGTTCTGGTTCAATAGATGTGAAACTTAGTATCTGCCAATACGAGCAAAAAGATTGCTTTTGAAAAAATAAATAAATCGATCTAGATTCTTGTCCGACTCTGGTTTAATGATGCAATCTTACTATGGTTGCAACATTGATAAACACGTCATGTGTCATTATCAAATCAAAATCAAAATCAAAAAAGCCTTTATTCGCTGACCATGTTACATAGGTACATTTATAGCATAATATTATACAGTAAGTGCTGTTTTTAAACATAGAATACAAAATATATTTTTTTCCAAACCAGTTTGCTGATCGGGTTTTCCTTCGACATATCTCCCCTTGTTTCTTTCACTCATCTCTGTCACGAGCTAATGTCTTCCAACCTTTTGGTAGATCATCTTCCCATTTCTTGAATTGTCGTCCCTTTCGTCTTTTTCCGTTCTTAGGATAGAAAGATAGATAAATCATTTATTTGCTTCTGCAACACACAGTACAAAGGGATGGTTATAAACATTTAAGGATACCATTCCATTACATCTTTCGTCCATTTTCCTCAATTCGTTGTCATAATGTGGCCAGTCAGGTACATATAGGTTCTTTCTAAATAAATAATAATTCTAATAAAAAAAATCTATTTTACCTACTTGTAAATAAAGTTTCCAGCTTTCCCCCTTAAGGGCGTTTTGTCAAGGAGAAAAACTGGAACAAGCCTAAATATCTCAGATCACAGATTCAACTAAAAAGTTACTTCACTACTCAAAGAGACAGGAAAATTAGGGCTAGTCCACAGCTCCACAGTCCCGTCAAAGCCGAACATGTAAACAAGCCCTAACGATGCAACCGCTGGCCAAAGTTTCACCTCGTTAGATGGAGTACAGCTATGGTCACTGACGAGTACATACGACCTAGATACAGTTTCGTTTACACTTGGAGCCATTGGTCCTATCAGCTAGCAGGCCGTCCGGTAGTGCCCGCAAGGGTTATTTGTTTTGAACGTCACATCTAAGGGTCGAACATAGGGGGTTTGGTTGTTAAACAAGGCCTAGATCTCAGTACTCACGGGGTCCCCGTGGTAAAAAACTCGATTAAAATAAAATTTAACATTATTTCTTTGGTTCCTCTCATGTTAAAACACGACTGAGAAAAAAAAAAGAACGTGAAGTGCGAGTGTAACTCGCGCGCTGAGCGAGGGTTTCGAACGTTTTTCGATTATACACACATGTACTAAAGATACCGGTTAGAGACATCGCTATTTGATGAATACCTACCTTAAATTAGTAGGTACTTACCAAACTACATTTTAGATGGATCGCTCTGCATAGGTATTTTGGATATTAAGTTAATTTTTTGATTTTATTCAAAATATTTCAAAACGTGTGTCTACAGAATTTTTTTTTGAAACGAGCAAACCGATACCTTTCATTTGATACCCCACTTGGTGAGGTAGCCCCTCATTTAAAAATTATTCCCCCCTTTTGACAATTTTTCAAAAAGTTTTCGATTTACGAACTTCTCTAATTTTCCCTGTAAAATACGAGTATATGTAGATAAATAAATAAATAAATAAATAATGTTGGACAATTCACACAGCATTATCTAGCCCCAAGCTAAGCAGAGCTTGTGTTATGGGTACTAGATAACTGATATACTTAATACAATACACTACATAGATAGATATTTTTTATTATACATAGAAAACACCCAAACCAACGGAACAAATTTCTGCAGATCGTACACAAATTTGTTCCGCGGCAGGAATCGAACCCGCAACCTCCTGCGTCGCAGGCGGACCTTCGCCCGCTGCGCCACGGAGGTCGTAATCTAGTAGATCTATATCTACAAACGCTATATACATTTCTCATGGATTGCTCTGCAATCTTCGGAGATAGAGGGGGGGGGGGGGGGAGGATGGATAATTATTGACTTTTTTCGAAATATTTCGAAAAGTATGCAACCTTCAGAAATTTCAAAAACTATTATGAAATGTTCAAACTGATACCTTTCATTTGATATCCTTTATGACCCTGTAGGTATCTTTTAAAAATTCGACATCACAATTTGTATGGAAAATGTTCATTTTTCATTTGTTTTCATTTTTTTCTTTAAATCTGTACAGGCGCACGAAATATATTATTTTTTTAAATATCAAGTTGATAGCTGCTGTAGTTGCTAGCAAAAAATTCACAGTGGTCAAGAAGTTACCGGTGTTACACCCCCGTTTGTGTACAAGCCTAAGCAGTACATCTTATTCGGTCTGCCATTTGCAACCCACTCGGTGGCTATCGCAGCCTTCATTCCTTCTAACCAACGGTTCGTGAGATCGGCCCACTATAATTTGTGGGGGACATGATCGGATGACCCGGATTTCTAGGCTATTTAAATTTTATATAGGCTCTTGCTTGACAACGGAACCGCAACAATAAAAGTCAGGTCTAGCTCTACGTAACAAGGTAAATCTAGCCGAGGAGGTTGGGCCAGGCCAGCGCTAGGGGGTCATCGCCCCACTGGCCCAGTTCCACATCGATTGCAGTCAATTGCACCGTCCTTTCTTGGAATGGAAGTGATTTATCTAGGTGACGGTTTGTTTGTGTTCTTGTAACCCGAGCGATGCGCTATCGATCCGCTAGTTAACTGGTGGAGGCCCTTAATAATTTAGCAATCATTCTTTCATGTTTTGAATGATTGACAGGTAGCTTGTTAAAGCATCGGACGCCACTTTGAAGGTACTCCTTGGTTCATTTTAGGTTTGATTCTATGATATAAAAATCAAAGACCCTTTTTTCCACAGAGATCTATTTTGATTATTTTTAGTGTAGGAAAGAAGATTCGGCCAAGCAGCATGGTGATTATGGCTAAACCCCCTTATTTTGGGAGCATGTTCAGTAGGTAGGACCAGATTTCGCCTCAGGCTTTTTAGAAACAATAACAAAATATTTAATCACTTCACGAGTTTTATTTCCTTTGCATCAAGAGACGTTTCGATGTAGACGTACCGTATAATCTAAGAAAGATCATTGTAAAGTGTGATTCGATCATACTGACAAATAATTTTGACATTTTATCAGTATAGGTTTGAGTTTTCCATTGATATTTGTGCGGTGAAATAGCCTCCTGTCGTTTCAAAGTGAGTGTCATCGTTTCAACCTGTTTGTTGTGGTTTTGTGAACTTTGTTTTGTTTGGCCATTAACAAAGAATTGAATTGAATTGGTGTTATTGTAGCTTGTATGTTGTAAGTGCCTTAATTTATTGTAATAACTTAATTTTGTACGCCTTGACGAGACAGAATGTATAGGATAAGCTATAATCATGAGACCTTTTAACCTTCTGTAGTAGACCTACATTTCTGCAAAATAAACGATTATAATTTTGATGTAATTCGTAGTGATCTCCTCTTTTATTTTATCCTACAGGTGGATTCACATAATTCACAAGCCACGTGCAGAGCTATCTGAAATCAAAATTTCTTCATATCAGAAACTATAAAATGAATATCTCAAATTACTTTAAAAAATTACTTTTCGAAAAACCTTTCTGTTATGTAAGATATCGTCTTTGGTTAATTTGATGATTTACAATAATCTGTAATTGATTAACTTGATTTTGATATCACCTTTGAAATAGGAAGGAAATAGAGCTACCAGATAACTAGATAACACCAAGTTGCCAAATATCCGCCATAGATTTGATTAAGAACCTACTTGTATTGACTGTTAGGTAAGTTAACCTAGAATACGACAGAGTAGATGATCCCATGCGAATAATGATGATGGATGGATGGATTGTTTTTATTGGAAGATATCCAGGCAAATTATCAACAATAACATGCTCATAACAGTTCTGTAGGCGTTTAAAACAGCAAAAGTAAAACAGACGTTGCGTAGGCTGCGGCTCAACATAAAATCCGCAACCTTTCCGATGAGGCTCTAACTTAGTGTTTATTCTCGGAAGAACTTTACAAAGTCAAGTCATAACGATCAACGGGCATGGAAAATTTAGGGTGGAACCTCTGTTGGATATGTTATGGAAAATATTGTGAGCCTAAGTTTGTAAGAACTTAGGGTTAATTTCATAAGTTTCGATATAGAGTAGGTATAGGTACAAACTAAGTCAGACTTCGTGGTTGTGGGAGGTTTGAAAGTGCCGTTTCAATAAAACATTATTATTTGATCAGGTACTTCAGAAATCCGAAACTATGTTACGCGCCTAGTGAAATATTTCAAAACATTATGGCTGTGATATTTTTTCATATGTTAATTATTGTGGTGGTATGATGTCCCACTGCAGGACTTTTCTCTCCTTCTACTCTTTATTGCTGTAGGAAAGAAGACAATCTTGAATAAAGGAATCAAGTTAATCAGTTATTTCCACCTACGTATTCATTCCACATAAATGGCTGGAACATTGGCATAGTTTTTTTTTTTTTTTTTTTTATATTTATTAATATGCAAAACAGAAAACAATCAGAACATCAATACTGAAAATAATTTAAACTAAGGTTCTTATACTAGATTGTTTTCCAAAACATGCATAAACAACATGATTACCCTAATAGAGCAGTAAACGCATACAATTGATAAAATTTAAAAACTATAAAATAAGGTTATAGGGCAAGTTAAAAATAAGTTATCAAATTAAGAATCAAATAAAGAAAAAATAAAAAATAAAAACTACAAATCTACTTAATTAAATTAATTTGGCCTTTTAGCGCACTCTGCAGCCAGAGTGGCCAAAGCTACTTTCTTAAACTTGGTTAGGCTACTCACAAATATGTCGATTTTGATGTAAAATATTATAACATTTAAAATTTTAGAACAAGCTTTAGCTCCGGTTTTGCGGGGCTATTTCGCTGTGATTGGCGGATAAATAGAGTCATAATTAAACGTCTCTGTAACCATTGTGCCTTGAAACCGCCAAAATGATGTAAAACACCGACCTACTTCCACAATTAGGGCAAAGGGAAGGAAATATCTCGTATTTGTATAACCGAGTGTTTATTGATACAGCACGATTTACAATTCATATGGCTGCTTGATTGTGAGGAAGCGGTTTGAGGGGTTTACTTAGCCCAGATCTCCCCGATGTAGATTGCCGCACAAAATAAAATTGCTACGAATTTGCTTTTAGGTAAACTGGGCCAGACATCTGAAGAAATCATTGGTGAAGTGGAATTTTCGATGCAATCATGTGAGCTAGGTCTGGAGTGTTTATAATGCTTTGGAACAGCCGTAAAAACGATCAATACCTTTATCGGCCTGACGAGGTAGATCGTAACTGGCAAATAATACCTAGCCTAAACTGCTGAACTGAATTAAGGCACTCGAGGAATTGTTCACAAGAGGAATTTTTAAAATGAACTCAAGTTTAAAACGTTACATATATACATCGGAAGACCGGTTGCTAGCAAGCTAGTAACCAACCCATCCTGGGTGCCTTTGGGCTTATATTTATAAGTTTTTTTTTGTTTTGTTCTAAACTGTAGAAAGGTTGTAAGTCTGACTGCACAAATCAATTTATTTTATTCTTATTCTTATTCTAACAATGTACCTATGTAGTTTTCATTGCCAGCTACTTAGTCAGTTTTTTGTGAGGTTGCTGATTTCCAACTATATCCTGTAAAGCCGTATTTATTGGGCAAAAGTACTGAATATTTCCTCAACCATCGCCTCTCTAGGATCCACTCCCGCGGGAAAGAAACCTATTACAGCAAAGCCAGCTTTGCGATAAAAGGCTTTTTTAATTAACCTTGAGGCGGAATATAGGAAATACTCTCTTACGTCTTGTTATATTTGAAACATATTTTATTATTGTTAGAGTTAAACTTTTTGATATTGCAATAATAGTAACAGCTATAAACATTACCAAAACTAAATTTGATTCTTATAATACCTACCAACCCACTAACACTTCACATTTCTCATAATTATGAAAAAGTAGACGAAGTAATGAAAATAACATTTAAATTTTTAGGTATCACATTAGATAAACACTTAAACTTGAAGGTTCATATTAGAGATGTTTACAAAAAAATAAGTCGCTTTATCTTTGCTTAAAAGAAAATCCACCAGACGATTTCATTTGACGCAGCTCTAGCAGCTTACCACGGTCACGTGTCTTCGACCCTGAGCTATGGTTTGTTGCTCTGGGGAAACTCTGTCAATGCTGAAAGATGCTTCAGAGTACAAAAGAGATGTTTCACACTTATTGCACTTGGCTTGGGTTCGTGACTCTTGGAAGCCTCTGTTTAAGATCTGTATTATTATGCCTCTACCTTGCATGTACATTAGATACCTATGCATTTTCGTAAAATCTTACGGCCATAACTTTTCCAAACGTAAGGATATTATAACATGACAAAAAAGAGAAAATTCAACAATCCGTTATACAATCCAAAATGCCATAAGCGGATCTATGAGAAAAATGTATGTAATAAGTGCATCACTATATTTAATAAGTTACCAGAATCTATTAAAGTCCTCAATGGTAATTTATATAGATATAAATTCAATAAGTGCTTGCTTGACAAAAATGTTGCTATAATGGAAATTAATATATATTTTGACTAGAATAATTTAAATTGTTTTTTACTTTTATTAGAGATTATGTTAAATATTTGATTTGACGACCTCAGTGGCGCAGCGGGCGAGATTCCGCTTGCGACGCAAGAGTATATTATATTATTTGAATCACTGCGATTTGATATTTGCACTACTGCTTGCGGGTTGAATGCATTTGACATCACTCTAGTCATAAGATCTGACATGTACCCTGTAATAATGTATTCGGCAAATTAATGATTAGATTTGATTTGATTAATAAAAAAACAATTTTCGCAAGTTATTGTTCTCCTATCTTTTTCATCGTTAACCATATATTTAACATTTTTGTAGGACACAGTTTTAGTCTGTGGTCTTAGTTTAAATCTTCTCGTAACAAATCTAACTTTATTAATATTTTTTGTCAAGTATAAGAAACAAATTAACAAAAAAGGAGCGACTCTCTTTAATATAAAATAAAATTCTTAACAAGTTTTGCTTAGAATGAAAACCAATTGAACTGAATGCCTTCATAGTGTGGACAGCAACAGTGATCGAAGGGCCAGTGCGGGATCGCACTCGACCTGCTGACCCGAGAGCAGCCATCTAGGTTAGGTGCTGCAGCATCAGGAGTTCACAAGTAGCGATCCACAGCCTACCGCCAACTTTGGATCAAGATGTTTTAATTATTAGTGCTATTTAACGGGTGTTCTTCTCGACGTATTGAAACGTTTTACACACTGTTAGATCATAATAACCCAAAGAAAATAAATGACAAAGGCGTGAATCAAAACATAAAGATTGGATACAAGATCCATGATAATTCAAAGAAATTCCACTGCAAGATTGCAAAAGTTTCAAAAACACTAAACTAAAGCTGTCACGCAAGCCACAAATAATAAAACAAGATAAAACTAAGCGATGAAAAGTGCTTTCTGATCGTAATTTCCAAACTACGTATCAAGGCAGCAACATTCTTAGAAAAATAACATTTAATACCGTACCTTGACCCTAACCCTGCACTCTAAGCCTTTCAGTTAAGATAACAATATTAAACTTTACTTAAAAGATCGCGTTACAATGTTTACTCGAGTGCCAAAACATGTTGAGATGTGAATCGAGACGCGCCGGTCTCGACGGCAGAACAAAGGGTTCATTTTGAAAAAAACAACTCTCTTAGGATAATGTAAAATCAAACGTAGATCATGCATGTGTTGCAAAAATAGCTGCAATGCATGATACGGGAGAAAATGGATTTTATAAGTAATTTATTGTGATTTGGAATAATTATGTATTTAGAAAAAAACTTTGGCGAACGAAACGAAGAAAACAAAAAGAGACATCACTTGGTTATATTATAACGTTCATTCACCAATTTGCCAATAGTATTACACATCATAATTGCTAATCTGCCCATTGAACCAATGAATTCTTAACTTGTGTGCAGTTAGCTCAACTTTTCAACTGTATTAATAGTTCCAATTCATTTCATTATTTAGTTAGAATTTTCTGTGTTGCGTAAGTTTCAACTTCTTTATTTTCTTAAACCAAAGATTACAGAGTCTGGATTTATATTGCTAACGCATAAAAGCTAAAGTTTTATTTGAAGTAGGCTCATTTATTTCTGCAAATAGATGGCATATAATGCGAAGGTCATAATTATAGTGCCCTGTTGTGATAAATATTTTCTATGACAATTAAATGCCTACACTCTATTATGACTCTCTCCCATCAAAAGATAAGTAAGTTAAATTTATTTTCTAATAAAATTTCTTTTATGCGGTGTCCGATATTATTAAAGGTCTACCGTTTTCAAAAATAGGTTGATGTTTGAGATGTTAAATCGTAGCCCGTTTACTAACCATAAGCAATACGCATATTTTTTTATCTACTCCACAAAAGGTTTTAATGCTCCTTTCATTTAAGAGCAGCGTTATAAAATTTAATGATCCGCATCACCTTCAAATTAAATTTGCTTACAAATTATTAAATCTAACGAATTACCCAATCAATCGTTATTGACAAGCACATCTGCACAAAATTGGCGCAATAAATTTAGCAAGTGTTACGGACCCCGTAGGTCATTTACATTTAATAATTCTTTTGAAATAAGGGCTCAGTGATTTTAATATTGGTATAAACATTGTTCAGAATCTTAAGTAACAACGTAGATACTTTTTTATTGGGCCTTAAAACATAATTTACTTGATGATCGTTTATTGATTGAATACAAGTGAATAGAAGAAGAAATCATTTACCTACTGATTGAATAAGTGGATCGGATCGGATCCACTTATTCAATCAGTGAATGCTACGAAGGGGCAGCGAAGGGGATCGGAAACAATCACAGAAGGTCCATCGCCTTTCCCACCCTGCCATTCTCACTACTGCAGATGTGAACTAGGCTCAGAACTAGAGAAATGCATACGAACGATGGATACGCCTGCTAGGATGCTGACAAGCCAGAGCGGCGCTTCCACCAACATCACTGAAGCTAACAAAACGCTTACTTAACCTAAATAGAATGGACCAGCTTATCCTGGTGGGAACACTAACAGGTCACTCATTCTCCATCGGAGCGACAGACAGCCTTCTCTGCAGAGGATGCCTCAGTGACGAAGAATCAGCTGCCCGCGTAGTCCTGGAATGCGAGGGCGTAACAGCACAATGGACAGAAATCCTCAACTTGTCGAGGTCACTCCACGAAGCCTGTGAAGACCCCAGGAAGATTCTGCGCTTCTGGACGGAGTTAGGTTAGACCAAACTGAGTTCAAATGTGGTCGTAGAGTACTTCCATTTAACCTAACCGGTGCGGTGTGCAATTAGCGTTTTAAAAATGTCCCATAATATCATAATTAAATTAGATATAAGTAATAACATTTTCAATAACAAATCTGTTTAAGCTAGGTAGTGAAGATAGGGCAAATAGATATTCTGTACGTCCGAAAACGAGACACAATGTACAAATGATTACGTTTGAATTGTCACGTCCCGACTAGCGACTCCCTAACCACTAACGAAACGGGGGATTTGTTCAACAACGTGATACCTACTTATCTCTGGACCTTCGTGTCAAGAAGTTAATCTAAATACTTAAACTTTATTGCAGAACTTTGTAAAACAATAATGTGTCAAAATACAATATAAGTTTAATAGCGTTGTTCGCGTTGAATATAAGTGTGCGTTGTGTGTTGAATATACGAGTGCGTTGAATTAAAGTTCACCACCATTGCACTTTTTTTATTGAACGAACCGATGATGGTGACAAATGGTGTTCAAACTTTGACATGACCATAGGTACCATACTGTATTATAGTATAGTCATGTGTGCACTATAATATATGTCCTGCACATCTGGCTATTCTTCGTAGCGATTGGCCGTCGGCGTCGCGGTTAAAATTCGGTCAGGAGGGCTAACTGCTTACAACTCACATGAGCTTATAAATTATTTCAAATTCCAAAGCTACTGCCACGTCCCCAATCGAACGTAATGAATTCCCAAGCATTTAGACTCCACATTTTTAACAGTCTCGACCTCGTATTGTGTTTTTTGCAAGATGGAGTGCAAAAGTCTCGCAGGATCATTTATCTCGTGCGTGTCACGGACGCGTAGGTCACGATCAGGAGCATGGCTACTCCAGTGGGTGTCTATGTCACGTTGAAGGGCACTCGTATCAAATCGCTTCGTAGCTTGTAAGCCGGGGATTTGTGCTATTAGAAAGAAATTTAGCAGTTATAGTTGTTTCTTGAAATAAGGAACTAAAATCTTTCAGTTGTATAGTCATCATCATCAGCCTATAATGGTTCACGGCTGGACATAGATTACAAACAATTTTAATAGATTGAGATGATTGAGTGATGTATCCAATAGAACGATACTTTTTTGGCTACAAAGTCTATTGACAGTCTCATAGGAGACTATTAACAGTCAAGAAGTTAAAAATCGACATTATTCTTGCTCGAGTATCCAAAAATGTGTTGAAATAGTTAGTCTAAATTATCTTTAAGCCTCAGTGGAAAAAAGGGACTGTTGAAAAGTAGGTCACGACCTGTCATTTGTGAAAACTTTAACAAAGTAACATCTTCCACCGAATATGATCATTTCAAATGTCTTCCATAAATCAAATTTATTGCAGAAAATATGAAAAAAAAAACATGATAAATGGATATAATTATCTAGAAAGTTATAAGGTTCAACAGATTTTCAGATAAATGTCTCCAAGTTTCATTACATTACGCTTGAATAATTGAATTACTGAATAATAAGTGCTATTTATTCTCACTCAGCACAAGACTCAGTTGACTTATTTTCTAAACAAAATAAAAAAATTCTTCTACACCTCGACTTCGTTGCAAGGTGACATTGGTGACACGATTCTCAGTCAAATATTTATAATATTTGTAAAAATATACTTAGGTTAAAAACTTAGTTATCAAGCATGCACCCTGCTGCTGCCGGGCACTGCTACATTATACTGTTTACAGGTATATAGGTGGTTTTATCAAATACCAAAGTACTTTATTTCCTTTAACACCAGACAGGACCCTTGGACACGTCAATTGGTCATTCATATTAAGGCCAGGTAGTCCTGCAGCAGTAGGCGTAAGGGAAAACGCGCGCTTGCCAAGCCCCGGCGTTCGTGTTTTTTGTAGTTATTTAAACATGGTGATTAAGAAACTCATTTTATCAAGTCAAACTCTGCGAATTTGTTTAGAAATAGTGTCCTTAGTTGACTACAAAAAAATGTGATATCAGTAGTTCGCTAGTCATAGTATTGAAAAAACGTTAGAAAAAGGGGTAACTTTGGGATTATTTTCTATCGAGTGAAGTTCATTAGTTCTTGTAACTGAATGCGACTTTGACTAGAGTAGATCCTTAGGTAATATATATCTTTTTTTCAGATTTATAAACACTATTTTCTAAGTATCAGATGGTTTTAATATCACAAAAATGCTTCCTCTGCTGGCTTTGTAGTAAGCCTTTTTACAAAGTATTTGTTCGACAATTATTTTGAATTGATTAATTGATAAGTTTTGCAACACAGTTGGAGTTTTGTTGTAATGTCTTCTCTTATTCTCCCCACTTCCGACCCTTTATTTAGTACGTCATCAAACGAAACATTCAGATAGCCCTATGGACTGTTACGATAAGATACGACCATTACAGGGCTGAGGGCTATTATTGGCACCACAATGGCTGATTTGGGCGAAAACATGCCCTCACCATCCATTAATGGGTGTAATGAAAACGATTGACATCTAACAAAACAATAACAAGTTAATAACAAAATCCCATTCAGATTTTGTTATTAAAACAGGATTCAGAGTTGAATGACATTGGAGCAGTATGGTTAAAAAAAATAAAAAAACACGGTAGCTATGAATTAATGAAATAATTTTGAAAATATAGGTACCTATGTATTTAAGTCGCAAAAATCTGTTTCTAATCGCCGTTCTAATTCATTGTTACTATATAAAAAATCGCTCTAGAATTTATTTTATGCTGTGTGGGATCTGGACTTAAATTCAAAAGTTGGGATTCATAGGGGTCGACCCCACAAGATGCAGCTCTGTCCGACCAACAACTCTAAGAGTAAAAATTTTAGAGTAATTTAAAAAGTTACGGCCATGTTCAAAATTACTAGCAAATTCTGACGGATCTCAAAATAATAAAAAACTCCACTTGCATATCGAAAAACCGTATCATTACAAAAAAGATAGACGAATAGAACATACTTTATTGCGTACAAATCAAACAGAAAAATATCAAAAAAACTAAGTGATATCGTCTTATATCATCGTCTGGGCCCTGGGCAGGTTCTGCCTGTGGGTAAAATCAATTACGAGAAGGAAGAAAAGAGGAGGATCCAGCTAGGCTGGGCAGCGTTTGGAAAATTAAGTCGTGTCTTCCCGTCATCCATACCGCAATGCTTGAAAACTAAAGTTTTCAATCAGTGCGTCCTACCCATCATGACCTACAGAGCTGAGACGTGGACACTCACGGTAAGGCTGGTCCACCGGTTCAAAGTCGTTCGGCGAGCAATGGTAAGAGCTATGCTCGGAGTTTCTCTGAAGGATAGGATTCGTAACGTTCGTAAGTACATCCGACAGAAAACCAAAAGATATATCGACATAGCCCTGATGGGTAAACGTGTTCGCATGAGACCGCACCTACGTAAACGTAGTGTATGATGCCTTCCAGCCAGCTGCGAAAGACTGCAGGCAGATGCTGGATGCGGCAAGCTAAATGCGGCCTATGTCCCGCAGTGGACTAATATAAGTTGATGATGATGATGATGATTTATTTATTTATTTATTTATTGACTTAGTACAGAATTACTATTCTAATCATACACGAATAATTAAATGTTACATTTTATATAATTCAAAGATAAAATCAATATATCTAATACTTATAAATTTTTTATAAAAATAATAATAATAATAATAAAAAATTATGTTAGCTGATGAATAAAACAATAAAAATAAAATAACAAATTCAATTAAAGTGATGAAGTGATATCGTCTTATCGCTTAAAAGCGATCTCTACCAGACGTTATCCATCTATGAAATGTTCTTCTTAACCCTAACCTAATTATCCGTTATATTTGGCCGGATTACTTGTCGGACAATCAGCGACGTAAGAAACAAATACGGATTACAACGTAAGATATTGCCTCAATATACAGTGTTTGTGCTTATCAGCTACATATAAAGTAACGTAGATTAAGGAAAATCAGGAACGTCATGACAATATTGTAGCCGGGAGCAATTTTATCTATGAAATAAGTAACACCATTATTACTACCTATGTAATCCAGTCGGTATATGACCGACAAAATAACGAGCGAACAATATAATTATCATTTTAAGTTTTTTCATTCCCTTTGTGTTTTTAATTACCTACCTGTAATAGATTTCAGATTTAATTTATTGACCTTATTATAACAATTTGTGTTGTACTTATAAAGTAAGTCTTGTAATTATTTAAATTATTCGTGGTCGATATCTTATTATGTAGCTATTATTAACATCACTTAGTAAAATACCTTCTTACGTAAATAACTAGAGCACGGTCGTCAAATTAGATCAAATCAAATTTGAAAACCCAGAAATCCAAATTCCTTCCGGTCCTTTCTAAAATCTATAAAAGTTATCTATTTACTCACGTCTTCAAGTAAGCTTCCTCCCTCGGGAAGTATAGGTAACTAAATTGACCGACTTGGTAGATTGTCGCCTTCCAACCCGGTCACCGCGAAACTTATATTATTGGGCTATTGGTGTCAAGTCAGCTTTAAGGAGGTTTAGTTGCTGAAAAGTTGTGCACATATAAAGGGGTGCGTTAGTACTACGTTCTAAAGCGGTTACAGATATTATTACGTCTACCTATTTGGAACATAATGGAATTGAAATGAATTACATCGAATCCAATTAATCTTTATCATAGTTAATTTTGAACTCATGTAAGACAATAATTTTAAAATTGCGTTTTATAGTCTCTAGTCTTCATTCTGCGTTCAAAACAGTGATTTCCGAGTCAAAAAATGCACATATATTTCGATTACCTATATGCTATTGTTTGTAATATCTCGTTTCATGTTTTCAAAAGCTATGGTATAGAATTACTGAGAAACCTACCGCTGTTATTCCCACATTTGCTTTCAACGTTCTTTTGATATTAATTTTACAAACAAAATATGAGAAAAGTGTGAGTTAAATTAATATTCTCAAAACGAACAACAACCAAGCTGACCGAGCTGCTCTGAAATTAAAATTGACCTTTTGTCTCTTTAAATGATATCCCAAGTTAGGTTCGTCGGCATGCAAATCCAATATTCAACACAAATGACCAAAAACTAGGTCTTCTATCTGTGGAATATATCTCGTATATTCTAGAAAAGGCTAGACTCGACAGTTTCGAACTTGGCTCATGTTTAATGCATTGGAATCAAACTGACGAGTCTTTTACAGAATGCATTCTCACTGGATATTTTGTTCCATTTTCAGTGAGTATCAGTAGATTTCACTTTGAGTTTCAATTTGAGCAAATAATAATGTTAGATTTAAATGGCAGTTCTATGGATCAAATGGCCAGACTACCAGTTATGGCATAAAAACAATCGGAATCGAATGCTCTCACTTTTAGTATATAATTATTCGATCCTAGCTTAACTCCAAATTATTTCGCCTCATTAATATCATACAAAATTATACTCTTCTGAGTAAGTAGAGGAAATTACAAGACATTGTGGGACCAAAATTCAATTAAAGAATTATGAGGAACTTTGCTGTATTAACATTTTCCTTTCCGGGGTTGATAACCCTGGACCCTGGTGGCTGAACTTTCATCAATTATATTTAATTTTTATTAAAATATTAATATACATACCTACCGAATCTTGTGAAATGTGAAGTTGAGTGATGTTGTCTTGCCACAAGACAGCGATGAATAATGACTAATAATGACTACGGAACGAAACAACCTTAAATTTTGTAACGAAGTTCTGGAAATGGAATAACATATTTAAGCAACCCTTCATCTTGTAAAAACACGTGCAATGCTGCGTGAATAAACCAAACTACTACCGTTTAGCTAACTACCTGTTAAATTGTGGTAATCAATCTGTTCCTCGGTTAATCGTCGAGTTCCGCGCCGACACAAAGTTCGCGAATTCCCGGGATGCTTGCAAACTCCCGATAAACATTTATAGGACGCCGGAATCTCAAGGGTAAATACTTTCCGCCAATTTGAAACGTTTTATTTAGGAGAAATAAAATTTTGACACAATTCTTAGAACGGAATTTAACGCTCTACTTGCCTTTTGGAAAATATTGTAGATTTTCTGTATTCTTTGATAAGTGCTGGGTAAAGGCTGTATTATCAAAATGCATCTACAAAGCACAAATCAAGGTGAACATTTTGGTAACAAAATATCCTCAAAATTAATCGAAAGCTTCAATCAAATGCTAGTATAGTAATAGAAATTAGGCATTGATAATACATTAGGTACCTACGTCTGTCAATTTGCGGGATCCTGGAGGCCGGGGCACGCGAATTGCAGAATCTTATCAGCAGAGATGAGAGAGGTTTTGTGCGGAATTGTTAATATAATAATATATTTTGGGTAAGAAGCTTTAAGACGACATCTTGATTTGACTAGATAGCATTTTATCCTAATATTTTACGAGTAACATCTCCAATTGAGCCGGCAGTCTTGCCGAGACAACACACCTCGTCCAAATCAAACACTTTCTATTGACTCTGCCTCATTCACTGTCCTCATAAACAAAGCTCCCTCATTACCTGAAGCGATTCTCGGATATCATAACCAATGAGACAAAAATAACTTGGGACAATAGACCATACAGGACCATATAGGACAATACCTTACTTGGTAGGTACCTATTTGTCGTGTGGACAGCCCATCTTTTGTTTTTTCCAATAAACAACTCCCTTATTATTTTTGATTAAATCAATAATCAAACGAATATTGCTTGGAATATAATTCAGCATTCAATATGCAATTAATTAAACAAACAAAAAACATTTTTTTTTGTGACCTAATTGAAACTGAAAAACAAATTTCATGTTGAGCTTAAGCTAAGCTCAACTAAGGATAGAGTAGGTTAGGTTGACTGAGAATCATGTTTTGAGATTATTTGGTCATCAAATGTTTGTTATTTCTCCAACATCTTACAGAAAACAAATGTCCACCTACCTAGCTACATACTATTTTCTTTATCAGTAGATATATATTTAAATAAATGAAATTTATTATCGTAATTAATAGACAGTACATAAGTTCTCTTAACGAATAAATATAGCTTATTGAACAATTTATAGTCTTTAGTTCCGCAAATAACAAAATATTACAGTCGCCACAATTACTGAGTATATAGGTATTGTTTAGACCATTTATATATAAAAATATTTACATAAAGAATCAACTTTTAAAATCACTGTAATCAAACCTACCTATGTTGTAAACGAACTTTCCTCTTCATTAGGTAAATGGTAAATGTCACTGGTACGTAGAGAAAATATCATAAAATCATTCTCTTTGATAACGAAGCCATTGTTCGTCACGTGGGCCCATCAAGTCATTACCCAGTTATTAATAGATCAGGTAAATGTCAGGGTTTTACTTTTTTCGGAAACTCTTTGATCCCTTTATCCTATGAGAATTTCCCGGATCGCTTTACCTAAAATTTTGAGTAGGAAGTTTGGCGATCTGTAGCTATTTAAATTGAGGGGTTTAATTATTACTTTCATACATAATGCCTGTAAACGTAAGAGTTATGTATCAGTTCTAGGTTAAAGTATACTTGGGAATCGGTAAATTTCTAGTTTCATAAAAAATCGTGTCACGGTTATTGTATGTACTCGTACCTACCACGTTTAAATGAACTTTGTTTTATATTTATCATTTACTTACATTTCTTGATTAACGTTTAAAACTTAGCATTTAAATATGGTTTCCGCTGAAAACCAGCGCTAGGTGCATACATCAGTGTGTACTCAGCACAATGCTGAGCGAAAACCATGTTTGCATTGAGCTCTGCTACGCACAAAATTTTAATTACGTAGGAATAACCATTATGGTAGTTCAAGTTATTGTTCGTAAGGTAAATAAAATATTTCATTTCATTTCATTTTACACAATAAAACGTGTCAGTTAACCCACAGCAATAGTGCCCTGAGAAAGGTTTTAACTTCTTACACTGCCCAGCCCTGCCGTGCGACCCCCAGTGGCGGCGGGCGCGCCCCAGGGCTAGAGGTGGGCGTTAAATCAATTAACTACTTTTATTAACAGCTTCCTGTTCGTCAACGAATTAACTGTTTTTCGTATATGAAAAAAACAGTTGAATGTTATACTAATAAATTACGTCAACGTATTCGCAACGAAATCTCAGAAGCATGAAGCTTCATGTTATATTCCCATAGTTCCAATCCTTTCGAGCCTAACCATACCTTCTCACTCGCACTTCCACTAATACACCTGAATAAAAATACGCGAAACAGTTCTTATTTGTTCGTGTCTTAGAATCTAACTTAAATTATGATTGATATGATAATAATATTTGTATGTAGTTCGTTTCAATTGACCTATTTTGTACATACAAAAAAAAATACATAAAAAGACAAAAAAAACTGTTCATACAAAAAAAATGCATAAACATACAAAAAAAGATATGTATATAAAAAATTACTCATGTATAAAATGAAATGAACTTCTAAGTGCGCCTGGACATCTAATAAGTAATAAATAGTTTGAGACCCACCCAGTCCTAAGCCTGGAAAAAGTACGAAGGGAAACTCATTTTACTTTAAAAAATCGTTAACATTATACTTTTTTCTTGCTTAGTTAAGAAATTACGAAAACGTTGACATTAATATTCAAGTGTTAGCATAACTTTCAATGCATTAACAGGTCGTTAGAACCTGTTGACGAATTAACAGCTTTTTTAACCTGTTGGCCATTGACGAAAAACTGTTACGTTAAATTAATATAAAAACCTTCAATGACACACCTCTACCCAGGGCTACAAGCATGGCAACGAATAAGAAACTTCGATTCTCGTTTTTCACTAGGAACCCCGATATGAAAAACGTAATAGTTTCGCAAGACATTATGAAATTAAAAACGCAAGCTTACTTGAAAAATATTTTGTTTCTAAATCTATTTATTTATTGCAATAATAGTTGAAAACTTACCTTTCCACAACAAAACTCTGAGTGAGTTGCAAAATCAAACAAATTGTCAAACATGTACTTTATAAAAAGACTAACTACAAAATATCAGATTATCCAGCTAGAGGATAAAAAAGCTCGGGACGAGTTTTGCTCCACCTCGAAAACTAACACTAGGTATAGCAAAAAGATTGAAAGCCTTCAAAAGATTGAAGTAAAAAAAAAAACAAAGTGATCACTATATTTCCTAGCTTTACTTATGTAATTAGAATTTTTGTGACGTGTCCAAGAGTCCTGTTAGGTCTAAAGGAAATAAAGCAATTTGATATTTGATATTTCACTATCCATCAACTGTGACGCAAGAGGTTGCGGGTTCGATTCCCGCCTCGGAAAAAATTCGTGTACGATCTGCAGAAATTTGTTCCGTTGGTCTGGGTGTTTTCTATGTATCATAAAAAATATCTATCTATGTATAAAATGTATTAAATATATCAGTAATCTAGTTCCCATAACACATGCTTTGAGTAGCTTACTTTGAGGCTAGATGGTGCTGTGTGGATTGTCCAGCATTATTTATTT
This sequence comes from Eupithecia subumbrata, assembly GCA_949316285.1. NCBI lineage: Eukaryota > Metazoa > Arthropoda > Insecta > Lepidoptera > Geometridae > Eupithecia > Eupithecia subumbrata. The sequence goes on along the minus strand of OX438628.1, from coordinate 671,915 downwards.
TTTATTTATTTAAGTGTACAATAGCGCTAACAACCAAAAAGCAAGTCAAGTTCTAAATTTTTGCCTCTGCTCATTGCTGTCCTTGAAAAGTTGAGACCTCCCTGCGTTCCGGTCTCCGAGTCACACTGCTCCTTGCGAAAGTAGGTTACCCAGAAGGCACACACATTGTAAAATATTGAGGCCCGGTGCTTGTTTAGGATTTCGAGCGGGAACGGACGCGCCCAAGGACGCAGCTTCCACCGGAAATCAAGGTCAAAAACCGATGTACCTACTTTCTTTGTACAATCATAATTTTGTAAAGTGGAAGTAGAAAAGTGTACAAACCTATGTGATTAGTATGGGTGCCTACATGCATAATTGGAGAAAAAAAAGAAATCAAATGAAAACACGATTTTGGGATGACATGAACCCATGACAAGACAACCTCTTCTTATATGCAGGCTCAGAGGTGTCACGGCATCATAAAAACATAGAAAATGGCGGATTGCTTTGTTCTTTAATTGTATTCTACAGTTCCACGGTCTGAATTTGCAATACACACGTGTGCCAAAACATAATATACCTTTGCGAGATATTTACTTTGAACTAGACTATAAATTTAAACTAAACAGATTACGAACTTTAGTCTGTAAATCAGCAATTTGTGAATTCCCAGCAAATTGACGCTTTGCATCTAAACTTCATTTCATAATTCTGTAGAATTTTCCACAACATTGAGTGGCAATCAAGTGGTAACTATCATAAATGCGGTGACCGTAAAATTACGGCCTTATCGGACATAAGGCAATGTTGGCCTTAAAAGATAATGTCGGCCTTATAATGACAACGGTGGCTTCTGAAAAGCTTGGAGTACCAACCTATAGTTTTGGAGTATTCCAAACCCGCGACCACTATCAAAATGTAATGATCAAAATGCATTACATAGAAAGCAGCGAGAGTGAGAGAGAAGACGAGAAAAGCAGAACCTATCATTAGATATGGATTTGAATTTAATATCCATGTTTGTTTATGTAAATAAATATATATATATTTTATTTCCGACACATACTAAATGCAAAATTAAGGACCCATCATACAGTTTAGAAAAGAGGGATAAAGACAGGCTGGCAACTCTTGTATCGTCCGTCTTCTAACGTCGACGCTATCTCGCAGGCTCTAGTCTAGGATCATAGGTCGTCGACTCCGCACCTCTAGGCTCAAAGCCTGGCTTTGTAAGTTAATTTGGAATCTTTTGTTTACGATGACAGTGAAGCTGTTTTACCAATTCTGTCAAAGGTAAAAGTTATGAAGCCACAATATTCTGAGCTCTGAGAGGATTTTATATTGTAGATCAAAAGTGAAAATCCATGTTAGGTTAATCTACCAAAGATAAAAGTTAGGTGGGTAGAGAAATAATAATTTTGGGATGGGTTAAAAAATTTTTCTTAATCCTTAGAACTCTATATAAAAGGATTTTTTTTTCTGTATCTATGATAAGTTTATTGATTCGGTCATTGGTTTAAATCAAATCAAATCGAAAACTCTTTATTTTCGCATATACAATAAATTTACACTTGGAAAAGTAACTAAACGCAACTTAGTTTCAAAGCCACCATTTACTGGGCTCAACTGTGGTAGCTTGACCTAGTTAAGGACGCCCTTAGATACATTTATTACTTCAAATCAATCGGAAGCACGATCGAGGATTCCCGCAAAAGAAAGCGATAACTCCTTCCTTCTAAAATAAATCTAATAAAATCGTGGCTTAACCTTGGCCATACAGAAACTGACTATACTGTATGCTTCGGTAGTTCCGAGCGTGGAACGTAAGAAGTCACGGCCATAAGTACAACGTAGGACGTACGCGGGAAATGAACCGAAAATTCCAATAATGCTGGCAGCTTGCAGCCTTGTCTGTCGCCTGCAGATTAATCTCGGGCAAGGACAGACCATGTGTCACAAGAGTCCTTGAAATTATTGTTTTCGTTACCCTTTTCTTATACTTCACTTACATATATTTAAACGGAGATTCTTTTTACGAGGTTATTGAAAACATGCTGGCAAATTGCGATTGCTTGAAGGCCCGAGTAGTCAGTAAAACACCTTTTAGCACGATAAAATAATACCAACGAAGGTATTTATCTTGAGATCTGCGACAACGATTTAGATAATTATATTTTTCAAATGCTCAAGTTATTTCAAGATATTAATTAAAAATGCTTTTTCAATCGTTGTTCGGGAATCGTTGTTCGTTGTTGGACATATTAGGAAAACCTCGGTATTTTTGGACAGGACAACAAAGTCAATTGTTATACACGATAAATTATGTCGAACCAATAAAATGATTATTCTGTGTTCATTTTGGTCCAGAATCAATAAGTTCTTTGCCTACCTTTAATCTTCAACTTCATGGATATTAAAATGCCCAGTCCTAATGCTCCAAATAGAGCCTATCGCCCATAACTCAGCGGTGTCCAAAATTGGAGGATTCCCAGCCGTTCGAAGTGGGGCAATGTGTAGCCAATATTTTAGCATGTGCCCAATTGATCCCGCTTAGCCAGCCTTCGTCAAGTATTTGGGACGCTCTAAATTCCAGGGTACTGGAAAGTATCCATTGAATGCTCGTAAAAGTGCACAGCATCGTATATGTGGTCTTTGGCTGGTGTTTTGTTTTGTTTAACTACAAACCTTATTTGTGTTGGAAGATCACCAACGTTTTAGTTAATCTGCTAACATCCGTAATGAATTAGTCAAACTACGATAGTTTTTATGGTAAAAAAGATACTATTTTGTCAAGGTCACATCTCAAACTATCTACTTTTAGAAACCAATTTAGGGGTAAGTACGTGTTCAGCTTTGCCACTTCAGAGATTCAGTTTGTCGTTTGAATTTCTCTATATTTTTTCACTAGATTTCAGTTTCTGAGCTTAATTTTCTGCGTTTCTTTTTACTTTTCAGTGGGACCTACCTATCAGTGAATTTTCAGTTGCAGTTAAAGTTCAGTTTCAGTACTTCAGCAATCGGCATGCGACGATGAAAACATCGCATTCGCTGCCAACACAAATTATTAGCATTATAATAACCCGGTAAAATTAAGATGCCATCAATCCCCGGTATCTCCACATATCACCTCCTATTAATTTCCTCGGGCCTTCATAATGAATAGCATATTCCGTCCTTACATCCGAGGCCTGTTGGGCCGATCCGGGGCGTGATGGGCCGCGCTAGGCCCCGTTTAAATAAGTACCCACCTGGCGATCGTTAGAGCACAGTTTACGAGTGGACCACGGGCATAGGGTAGCTTTAATAATCAGTTGAAGGTTAATGTCAGGTAACGATTTAAAATTTTGGAGTTATTGATGACGAACATAATCCATCCACAAATTTATTTTCTTTGGCTTAATGACAGAGTACAATTTATCATACTATATAACATATCATAAATGTCGAATTCCTCGTTATTCACGATATTTTTTCGAGGCTACAGATTCGTATCACAATTCTTGAATAGAAGCAGAGTCTACGAAAGCGTTCTTTAATTCAGTCAAAGAAAATAAAAGCGTGGTCGGAGCTTAACAAATATTTTAAATTAAAAATGTTTTGTAATAAAAAAATATATAATTGATAGGTATTTTTGCTTATATGGCAAGAAAATGGCTGTCAAATATACAGCCTGCAGAGTAGTTTACTAATGAGACTAATTAGTATAACTCTATTATTTCTTTGAATGTAACCGCCATATCAAACATTAATGAAATGTTTGTATTACTTACCATAGGTTGGCTTTAATTACCTATTCCGTTTTCATCTCATCTTCATCTTTATGATATTTGTAAAGAGCTCAAATAGTCGTGAATATATAGCAATTTCCAAGGTCCAAAGTGAAATGTAGAACTAACTAAAAATATCGGGACAGAATAAATGGGTCATTGGAATTTCTAGCTGCATAATGAATGCCCCAAACTCAAGGCAATTTGCACAAACACTAATGAGAGACCCTGGGACACTGCGCGAGATATACAATCATGAACTCACTCAAAATGAGATATAACTACAAATGTTAACTCTCTACATCTATGCTGAAAACTTAAGTGTTATTATAAAGGTATCTAACCCATATATCACGGAAATCTATTAATCCTTCAGTCTGACTTTTATTTATATATTTATTTATATTTTTGCGTCAAAACTCCTGAACTGTTCTTTACATTTATGGTAACTAACATTGTATATACATAGGTAGTTGTACTAACATTTATGGTGAATAACCGAAATAAATAAATTGAATTGAATTGAATTGAATTTACAAAATTTTGCAAGGAGATGAACGAATTATTATATTAACATATTTATGGCCCAAGACGCAGAATATGCGACTATACTCCCCCGTGTCGCGCCGGGGCGCGCCCCTTCGGGTCCACCGCCGAGGCTGGGCAGTGAATGTGTTAACACATGCCAATCTGCAGGTCCTTCCTGCAGCGGCCGCCCCTGCGGGTCCCACCGCCAAGGCTGGGCAGTGAAAGCGTCAATATTTAACGGTATCAACAAACACGTAAGAAAACCAAATAAACCTTGTAACTACACTTGCGAGCTTTAAACTGGAATCGCTTCAAGGGTTGTTCAAGACTAATTTTTACAATTTATTTCGTCGTCTTCCATGTCGGCATTCCCACACTAGACTGGCCAGCCCTTATTCCTTACTTGAACCCAATCTGGCATATGTGGGACGAGCTAAAACAGCGGATACGAGGGAGAAATCCAGCTAATCCAGCTCCGGCGCCGAAAGAAGCCGATAGATGCAACTTCGACCAATAATTTACAAAATTCAGGTAGCCAATTGAATTAATTTTAAATCTTCTTGATATCACTTGAAAGGTTACAAAATTACCTTTCAAATGATATACCACAATCTATAGTTCATTGTACATAAATTGTAAAAAAATTGTTTTGATCAACTCGCTATGAAGCGATTCCATTTTAAAGCTCGCAAGTGTAGATTGTATCCTGTCTTCGTCCATAGGCTACTGTCATGAAAAACGCAAGCGAAGCTGCAGGCAGAGCCGAGTCTGATATTTCTTTCAAAGTCAAACTCACTTTTCACAATCAAAAGATTGAAAGTACTTGGAAGCTGTTAGAGAAACGATAACTAGACACTTTGTTCGAACTTTTGATTATCCAAGCATATTTGGATTGAAACTGTGACTACAGAAAATACAGTGAAATACGAATGTTGTTCTGTGACTCAGCAATTTATTGTGTCGAATGCTCTTAGTGAGGCGGAGTGACTCTCAAAAGACGATCGGCAGATAACGAGCTAGAAGGGCAAAAATACTTTTTACCCGACTTAAAAAAAGGAGGGAGTTTTATGTTCGGCTGTATGTACCTATGTATGTATGTTTTTTAATGGATATTCGTCGATTCGATCCGTCAATTTAAATTATTATTTACTATTTTAGAGGATGATTCCGAGATGGTGCCAGAAATTGTATTCGTTTTTGTCCGGAGAAACTTAAAAACAGTAGGTATAAATCTTAAGGAATTTGATGTCGGTTTTAGTTCTGTTTCAAAATAATCTAATTATTTAATAGAACAGTAGACTCTAATGATGATATGATTTGTATCTTGATTGACCTTTGGGTTGAAAATAGCCTGTTCAATAGGCCATCATAATATAGCTTGGATAAGCTATAACATAGCTCTGACACGGAAAAACTCAGACATCCCCAAAAATCCGCAACAAGTATCAAACACATGACCTATCACACAAATCCCCAAAATCAACCGTAACATGTACCTGTAATGTTCATTTTCAAACGTACTATTCTGACTGCTACTCCAAAGTCAAAGGAGTTCCCACCTTGCGGTGAAAGCCTAAGGTTTGTTTTGTTCTGTGGCTGTAAAAGACGGTTGGTCCTCGCCCCGTGGCCCAGTTCATCGGCCTGACCTAGTTCCGATGCACCCCCTCCCCCGCGGGCGCCCCCCTGTACCAGCACCGGTTGGTCCCGACTGGATAATGAGGATGGCGAATGAATTTTTTTATTGACGGTTTACGGTTGCAATGGAGTTCGCGAGTGCCATTTTGTAAAATGGTGCCGTGAAAATTTTTAAATGTTTATGGTTCGTTCGTACATTACAGATATTACAGCTTTGTTTCTCATTTTTGTTATTGTCTTTGCTATAAGACATGCTACGGATTTCAAACGGAATTCGATTACAAAATAATGTCAGGAGCTCTCTACTAAGGTGTTCAATTTTCTTTACAATTTCGAAGTATTTATGTAAACAATTATCTTCTCTAACTCAACATTCTGCATAATCATCTATTTACTAGTAGATACATAAATCTCTTACCTACAAACAAACCTGTCCTCCCCAAACACACATGAAAACTGCCATTATTCACAAAAAGCAGACAGCTTACAAAATCAATGTCCCAGCCGGGCCTCAAGGTCTCTCTCTGCCCGGGACCGACGGGACTATTTACAACGACGGATTGAAATGGAAGACCCGACTACTGGGACGGAACTTTAAACTGCCCAGCGAGACACAGACAGGGTCAATAAAGTTAGATAGATAGACCCTTATTACACTTGAAATTGCGAGGCAAAGCGAGGTGAGCAGCGAGCCGCAATTAGCAATCGCAGCGAGCTCGCTGTGCACTCGCCTTATAATCGCTCCCGAATCGCCAGTAGTGTGGTAAGTAAATGTATATTAGGTGCTCAAACTTAGTTCATGTACGAAAAATTAAAAAAAAAATAGTATTTTTTCTAAATAAGATGGGAAGATACTTTCTTAAGTTTAGGTATTAGTAGGATTCATACAAAGTTTCCAACTCCAACTCCATATTTTTGACAAATAATAAACAAGGAAAGGGTAGGAAAGGATTAATTAATAAACAAGATCAGCTTAAAAATATATAAACAAGTCAATTACAGACACTGAATCTTGTCTATAAGTACCTACCTAACTCACAATGCAATCCGACCAATTATAGGTATTCATCCATCAAGTGCTCTAGAACTTTCAAATTATAATCAACAACATAAAATAGTAACCTAGATTTCATGTAAATTTCTTACGCTCTATTAATAAAATAGCCACCTAGATTTTCCTCTAATTTGGTTCCCCTAGTATAAAAATAATCCTATCATCAAATACTCCGTGTAAACAGCAATATCGCAGCCACTCATGCTTGTCACAGCGGAAGGAGCCAATAACTTGACGACAGCTATGAAGGCTGGTTGATTGCTTGGCCCAGTTACATACTTTTATGATACATTTCGCTTTGCTTTTACTCTATTAACTTTGATTTGATCAGTAGTCTACTCAGGTATATAATTCTATATGTTTTTCAAAGTAGTGTGCTATGTTTAATCAAATTGATGCCGTGAGAATTAACCAGCACTGTTTATTTACTTTATTTAAAACTTTATTGCACTGAGGTACAAAGAGTGGGCTTAATGCCGAGGCATTTTCTACCTGCCGACCAAAAACATGATTTTATATTTATTATTATAAATTAAAGAGCCTCACTCTTGACGGTGTAATGATGCAATTTACTCCACTTTTCTCTTTCCAATGCCAGTCTACAATGTCTTTACTTCTTTTCCTTGAACTGATCAATATAGCTAATTCTTGGTCTTCTCCTTCCACGTGTTCCTTCTACTTTTCCTTCTATGATGTTACAGCCAGTTTTTATGATATCCAGCATTATACATATCATATGGTATATCATATTCTATGTCCAGCAGTGGACTGACAGAGGCTGATGATGACGATGACATACATGCAAGTTCAAATAGTACTTTATTCGGGCTTACGGACAAGATGAATTAAGGTTCATGTTTGTGGTAGATGAAATAAGTATTTACTGTAGAACATAAATAAATAAAAAAAATAACATTACATCTTTGTGATATAGTTTTGACAAACAAAGGTACATCGATAGTACACATGTACTTTATTTTTAAAGGAAACAGGATACGTCCTTCCTTACGCATTGCACCAAACCACAGATATATATCTCTTGAGATAAACCGTTGACATGTTAAAATTGTTGGCAGTAGGTACACGAGAAGCCACATGATTAAGTTGGGATGTTCTTAGAATTTGCTATTATTTTATGACTATCAATAAAGACCCAATGTATCATAGCTGTTTCATTGAAGTTTTGGTTGATATAATCAGTTTTGTCGTGTACGTGGTTGACTATTTTATAAATCATTATCATATCCCTGATTTTGAAGCAAGGTCACATAAATCTTCTTGTTAATTTTGAACTATTTCACCTGTTATTATTATCTTCTCTGCCTGTTGTACCAATTCACACTTAATCAAATACATCACATCAAGCTTAGACAAATCAGACATCAACAAATTAATTTGCATAATACCATGATCATTTATTTGACCTTACAACTAAATGCAACTTTGTCACGCACGATACAACATTAGTCATTCATTCAAAGGCAAACATTTTTTTTATTTATTTGTTGAGCATTTGCTTCATGAAATAACAACTAAGAATTACTAAGATGGATTATTTAGAGATTTGTGTCTAGTCTAGAAAATAAGAGTTCTTTTTAATTTGCCTAATCTAAAATAGCTCAAACTTTTTTGTTTTTGGTCTAGTTGTAATCTGTTTGAAAAATGTTTATTCATGAAGATTTCGCGTTTAATGAAACAAATTGATATTAACTCCAAACCTAGTTGAAACACTATAAACACTGTAAATATCATTGAATAACATAAAATCATAAAGTGAAGGTGAAACTTGTGGAACCGTCGGAATAATCAAATCTGACAAATGTGGGTAGTCTTCAACCGCCAGGCCAAGGCCCAGAAATATAGGTTAAGAAAAACCTGAAGTCGGCCATCATTAAAAACAAATCAGTTATTCCTTACCAGACAAACTTGAATCAATACACAATCCGAATGCAACTTCCGACAAACTCACGAACCAAACTGTGACTTATGTCGAGGGTCTTAGCATATAAATTTAATCGGGGAAGTTTTTGTCATTTCCGACTTTTGTATTGTAATGCGTTTCGCGGGGCAAGGACAAGTGAGCAGGATGTGTAGATACGGTCGGGGGTGGGTGGGAGAGAGACCGAGCAGGTGGAATGCAAGGCTAAAGGGTCGTAGGTAGTACAGTGACCTGACCCAGTTTTCATTGCAGGGCTGTGAGTAAATATTGATTTAGTAACCTTCACCACTTGTTGCCGCTAGGTAGAGGTACATCCTCAGGTCTTGGAAGGCTTTAAGGGATTTGGACGAGTTGTTTTGAGTTATAGGCCCTCTTGAAGGGACTTAGGGCTGACGTGACTTGAATTATTTTCAGTTTTCAGCTGTTTTTCTTAACATTGTAAGAGGGGTGACTCTGGACAGGCTGTGTTGTTTTTGAACAACCTACATTAATAAAGCTTAGTCTGCTTTAACAATGTGAGCTGACATAATAATTATAATGACCTTGATTGAAACTCCGATGTGTTGTGTCTGGTGTTAGGTAAGAGTTAGGATCTACCTAGTGATTTAAATAGTAAAGAGAGTTGTAGGATATACGTTAATGTTTTGTAGTTAAAACAATGTTGCATCTCGCAGTTGTTTTGTAGCTAAGATGCTCACATTTTTAGTTAATTCGTTAAACTACGATGGATTTTATAGTAAAATTGTAGAGTCTGGAAGCCGAGAATTGAAAGGTACTCAAAAAGCGCTAAGTGTTTTATTGTACGCAGTCCACATTTTAGCAATTTCTTCAATATCGGACTCATATTATCATTTAAAAATACCGACGTTTAAAAAGTTTGCACATATTGGATGCCTTTATGGCTTTCGAATGTTAAATTGGCCTTTACATCGGGAGAAAATTTATGAAAGGTTTTATTTATGTATGTTTCTTCATCGAAAATATCAACAAGTTGAAACATTTTCTCAAATCAATAGACTGAGCTGAAGCAGTTAGGTACTGGTACGTCTGATTATCAAATTGAGCTAAAGTCGGCAGCTCTATTAAAACCGCATCCTCTTCTTTACCTGGTTTAGCTTGAACTGTATGTTTGTTTGTTCCAGCCTGGGTGCTGGGCCGAATGATGTGCAAGACGGTGCCGTACGTGCAAGGTCTCTCGGTGGCTGCCTCCGTCTACAGCCTGGTGGCAGTTTCGCTTGACCGGTAAGACTAACGATAACATTTCAGACGGACGAGACTCAGTCAGTGAACGGAAAAAAAACCATGAAAGCCTTCCTTGAAGGATAATATAATTATGAGACAACTTGACACAAAATTGCAAACTACATGTCAAAGTCATGAGTCGGGACGCGCAGCTTAAAGTCGTATTCCCGATACATGTGAGATTAAATTGTTGTATAACGCCAGTCGCCTTGCGAACTAAACTCGTTCGCCGATCAGTTTGCAAGCGCTGCTTATTACAGCACGGTTTTATTTTGGGTCATTTTCTAGCGCAAGGGTTTTTCATGCTTCCATGTTTTTTCCGTTCACTGGAGTCAGCCCAATTGCCAGGTTCCAGGCCAGGAACATCATCGTCGTTGGCCTTTGTATGTCTAAAGATGAAAAGCGTCAGATGTTGTTAATGTGGTCCAAATTAGCATAACCGCATGTTGGATATATGTCTATGCAAATGTCCCATCATTTAAGATGGACAGGAAGGAGACCTGGAGTCTATAAGTTTTATGCAGAAAAGTAAAATATAAAAATTCAGCAAGGTCAATCGTCTGAACTACGTCAATAATCTAAGATAATGGAGACGCGTGTACACTATAGTCAAATTCCAGAGGTCTGTAAAAATATGGACATACCTAAAGATAAAGATGATTTATTTGTAAATACATCTGTAAACGAAGTTGCAAGTATTTTATAGGACACGTCAACATAGATCATATGTATTTTTGTCTGATTTGTTTATTTTTTTGTAAAGCCCCGACTATTTTCTCACCACCACGTTACCTAACACAGGTAAGTGTATAAGAGCTCATAGTCCTGCACCCTGACCCGTCCATTAAGATGATTGAGCTCCGAGCCAAGGACTCGCGTGACGGAAATTCATCAAACTATGGAATTGCAAGATTTATTGCCATTTTTTCGGGTGGCAGTGTTTTGATACTCCAATTTATACGACATCCGTTCGAACAAGTTTGGACAATATTCGATTGAAGACTTAATGGCTCTCAGGACAAATTCCATACGAGAACGACTTCGTATTAAAAAAAATGAAATTGAAAAGTTTTAAGAATTTGGATTTTCTAAATATTTCTATTAACATTTGTTTAAATCCTAGGTTTGCTTTACTCATTTGTATTGATTTCTCTAATATTCCACTCTTGACTAACATCTTGCTTGATGTCTTTCAAGAAAATCGAAATATCACCTACGCATTGACTGATTTGTTTTTTTTTTCTCATATAACCCGCGTAATTTGTAAATTTCCCTGACTGAAAAATAGAAAAGTTTTAAGAATTTGGATTTTTTAAATATTTCTATTAACATTAGTTTAAATCCTAGGTTTGCTTTACTCATTTGTATTGATTTCTTTAATATTCCACTCTTGACTAACATCTTGCTTGATGTCTTTCAAGAAAATCGAAATATCACCTACGCATTGACTGATTTGTTTTTTTTTTCTCATATAACCCGCGTAATTTGTAAATTTCCCTGACTGAAAAATAGAAAAGTTTTAAGAATTTGGATTTTTTAAATATTTCTATTAACATTAGTTTAAATCCTAGGTTTGCTTTACTCATTTGTATTGATTTCTCTAATATTCCACTCTTGACTAACATCTTGCTTGATGTCTTTCAAGAAAATCAAAATATCACCTACGCATTGACTGATTTGTTTTTTTTTTTCTAATATAACCCGCGTAATTTGTTAAATTCCCTGACGTAGCGTGAACGAGATGATTCGTTCCTTGAACTCATCAAACTCATCGATGGAATTGATCAAATAATCTAAGCCTCTGAGACGTGTTTTCCGAAGATTCCTTTTGTCCACACAAATTGTGCTCAAACTTTAAAATTTAATTACGTTTGCAAATGAATAGGTAGCTAAGCGAGTAGTACCTATCTGAAGAGCCTTGGAAAACCCCAATAGATAAAATCCACATCCACATTGTACGTGTAAAAGAAACTTTTTCTGTCTATCTGGTACCTAAATTTAATTTGCTAAAGAATTAGGACGTATCCCAGGTTACGTAGGTTGCTTTATAAAGACGAAGCACGTGAAAAGCAACGGGCAGTGCACTACTCCATTTATTGAAGCGATCATTCGCAAGATATAAAATAGCATCGCTCTTCTGAAAGATTTTCAAATCTGTGAAGTGATTCTTCTTGAAATTAATTAAAATGGCTTCGGTAAATATTAAATAGTGTTTCCCATCGATAATATTTTGATTAGGTACCAATAACCTCAGTTCACGACCGCTTAAGGGATAACTTGCTGAAATTGCCTGAGAATATAATTTGTTTAACAAAGGCGTCTCCAAAACATTGTCTTATCAACAAGTTCCAATCAATTGAAATAAAACCAATTGAGACGACATAAATGAATTAGAATTTAACGACTTCTTTGAGACAGTACTACAAGTTTTATGTTGGAAGTCGATACTGATAAAGTAAGGCTTGAGACACTGAGTTTTCTAGTAAAAGCAAATGTGAAGTAAGATGTGCTATGCGTATTTGCTGCCTATTCAATAATAATGATAATAATAAATTCAATTATTTCATCCATTGCCGCGCTTAACCAAAAAACAGAACCAAAAATATAATTAACAATACAACACAAACTTCATTTTTTAGTAATGTTTTATTACTTAGACAGAAGAGGAGTCGGTTTTCGTACAGTCAAGTCTAATTATATTTATATCTTCTAAGAATGTCTAACTAAGGCCCCTGGTTCTTAAAACGATCCGCCAATATATTGACCGAGTCATAGCGAGCTTTGAATAGGGAGTCATCCTTATATAATGGCTACACGCTGCTGTCAAAATTGTTATATGTTCAAAAAATGGGCAAAACGATTTTTTTGATTAACGTGCCGATATTAAATACCAAGCTAGCAAAGCCGTCTAGAATAGAGTCAGGAGCGTAGCGAGTGTCTCTATAGTAGACTGCTGAGGTAGCGAGGGATTAAAAAGGCACCAAACGAAAAATATTTGCCCTCGAGTTAAACAAAACAACTTTTCACCACGACTAGCGAGAAAATATTTTGTAATTTATAAAAGAGGTAAATTTCAGAAACAATAGTCTACTTTAGAGCCACTCGCTACGCTCGTGACGCTATTATAGACTGCTTCGCTAGCTCGGGATTTAATATCGGCACATTCAACAAAAAATCGTTTTGCCCACTTGTTGAACAAATAACTATTACTCCTTATGTGAGCGAAACCCAGTTTTGCTATCTCTTTTTGAGCAGCAAAGTCACCGTTTCGAGCAAGAGTGGTGAAAAAGTTATTTTATCTGTTGAGAGATCATCTACTCGGTGGACAGACGACATTGTAGCTGTTGCGAGCAAGAACTTGTGTGGGCTGATTGATGATGATGATATCCTCTTCGCTCTCTGTGTACCACCACCACTGGTTAGATTTTACTATCTCGAGCAACGAGGTCCTTGCACGCGATCGTTTTACTACAAATGGCAAATGTAGTCCCGATACTGGCAATACAACTCCTTGCCAAGATAATTAGCGTTTTGAATATTAACGATTTATTTTGAGTGGAATGATCTGGCTGTGTATGATCACGTTCGACTTTTGAGTATTTGGCTAATTATTTTCAAAATTCAATAGCGTGCTTCTGAAGTCATCAGGAGTGTCAAGTCAACTGAACTGAATGTCTTTGAATGAAAATTTGCGTTGAGTCATCATCTTTCACAACATTTATATTTTGTCAGCTCTGGCGTTAATTGAGATTTTATTTTGTCTTTTTTACCTCGTTGCATGGTATTATATTTTTATCAAAAATTTTTCAGCAATCTGTGTGTTTTGAATTGTAATTTTAGTTAGATAACGATATAATAGTGAAACTTTCTAGAAAACTTCTGCAGAAATATCGGGTGGTACTTACCTACATGCTGGTTATTATAATCCAGCATTGTTGAGTTGATCGTTGCCATTCTTTATCAATCTTTATGTAAGTTCACGTACATACACCATTATACAATTTATTATTCAACGTTTATAACACATTCTTGACTGAAGGATTGCCAGATTTTTTATCAATTCGCCCCACGTAGCCAATTTCTCGACTAACATCAACTTCTCTCGTAAAATGACAACAGTTGCTTACTAGGGCTCAAACAGTCAGGTCATGTATCCCTGTAGTATAGACTTTTCGTAGGTTGTATCACCTTAACTCGGTTCTAGAAACCTAGATATCTTTTGTAACCAAGGGTTTATAAAACCAAAAAAATATTGGCGGGAAAATAATTAAGGACACTGGTATCATCGGAGCAAATTGTAGAGGTTCGAGCAATATCTGGTTTAGCGTTTTCATTCATCATTTCATTCATCTCCCGTCCGTTTACAAAATTTAATTTGAGCCCTTTTGAAATATGTGTTTTATTTTCAGTGATAGGAACCTTGCTGTTTTCTGTTAATCAGCTCTTGCTGAGTATTAATTCATAACGGTCTTTGTTGACATAAAATCTTTGATTATAGAACCGAGTCAGAATGAACCTCACGTTAGGCATGGCGGTGGCGGCGGCGGCTCGATTGCACTTATAGCTGCTGGAAGCTGAAGCGAAGAGCCTGTCTACTTAGTCACTTACTCCTGTGTCACAAACTACCACTATCAACTCAACCAGGAGGTTCCTCTATTCCGACATAAACGTTTTCCAGGAAATTGTTATTATTTTCTTACAAGTATCGGTAGAAGCATCCTGGAAGGATCTGTCATTAGAGTCGAGGCTTAAGGCGCTGTGCATGGAAAACTAAGACTGTCAGATTGCATGTCAATATTACCAAATGTGGTCGGCAGAGGCGCTTATTTTTAACATAGACTTATGCAAAATTTATCTGTTGTAGAAGAGGCAAACTTTTGTTTTATTTTGGTTGATAGCACAATCACAAGGTAATAATGTAATGTTAACTAACATTTGCCCGCGGCTTTACTATCGTTGCATGTAAAATACCTTAATAAAACCTATGTCGCTTGAAGCTTCTCAATTATAATAAAAATTACATTCATCGATAGTTATTCATAGAAATCAGAAACACTTAAAAAAATAATATCATCTTCATGCATGTTAAAGTGCCGACAATATCACCGACCATTATGATAATACTTTATACATTAAAAAAATATACTAATTTAGTCAAAACAACTGAGGTCTAAATGGATTACAAAAGTGTCAATCGTTGAAGATATTTCGATTTGGTTTTGGAGGGCTTTCTCAAAAAAAAAATTAAAATATAAATAATGCTGAACAAGCCACACAACATCATCTAACCCCAAAGTAATTAGAGCTTGTGTTATGATATACTTATTAAATACACTACACAGATAGATATTTTTTATATACATAAGACATCCAGAACACCTGGAATAAATATCTGCAGATGGTACAAACATTTGTCCTGAGGCGGGAATCAAACTAACTGTAACCTCCTGTGTCGCAGGTGGACCTTTCCCCGCCGCGCTACAGAGGTCGTCAATCAAATAATCAGATATAAAATGAAATATAACAGTGATTTATTTCCTTTACCCCTTACAGGAGTCTTGGACACGTCAATAAATTCAAATAAGGTTCAAGAGTAAAACTGGGAAATAAAGTGATTACTTTAATTTATTGTTCACTTCAATCTTTTTAAGGTAAAGTAAAGAAGCGAACAAGAAACCTTTACCTTGTTAGGGTGTTAGTTTTCGAGCTGGAGCAATACTATTAGCAATAGGTACCTAAGTTTTTTATCCTCTAGAGATAGTCTGATATTTTGTAGTAAGCCTTTTTAACAAAGGATATGTTTTACAAATTGTTTGAAATTATTTTTTGATAACTTTTAACTCTTTAGGAGTTTTGTTGTAGAATCGTATACATTTCCCTTTAAAAGATAATCTATAAATCGATACTATAAAAATATATAAATATATATCTATAAAAATATTCGTAAAATAAAATACGTGAATGTTGGAATGCTGAATGATGAATTTCACGGATATAATTTTGTACACAATCTCAGTACTACTCGCTTACATAATTAATTTTATTTTCCGGAAATAAAACGCAACAATCATGAAGATAGTTTTAGTTTAGATTGTAATTCTACAAAATAATCATAAAAACCACAACAGACCATGCCTTGCTATCCAAATTGATATTCATACCGATATAAAGTATTCTTTATTATGTTGCTGCCTTCCAAGAACTCATGAGTGATTATGATTAACATGAGTGATTAACAATAATTTTGACAACTGTCATTGGAAATACAATTGTTTTGCATGTTTATTACGTTTTTAGCGTCTTTAAACATCTCCTTTACTTGACTTCTTTGTTACGCTAAAAAAAATATATTATATTGATGTCAATGTACACATATTGCCAATAACAAAAAAGTTATGACAAACCGCTCCGTTGAGGTTTTTCTATGAGTTATTAAAAATTTAAAGTAAATTATTATTTTTGAGTATCTGTCCTTTTGAGAATCTCTCTTCTCTAAGAGAACAAACCGATAGAACTACGAGTAATTTAAATTTGCCTGTAGTTCTACTGGTAGAACTACGAGAAAAAAAATGCAAATGGTTGGTCCTAAGTAAATCAGTTATCTAGTAAGTACCCATAACAAAGCTCTGCTTAGCTTCGGCCTTGGTGATGATGTGTGAATTCATCATCATCAGCCTATATAAGTCCACTGCTGGACGTAGGCTCCTATTTTAATTTTTCAGCATTATTTATTTATATATAAGGTCATCAAAATCGCCCTACCTATTTAACATATTTTAACTCGACCAATACTTTCCGTGCTGTAAACATGTTGAGTAGTACCTACCTATCTAGCTACCAGAGAAAAAACCACTATAAACCTATTCTACTTAATTGGTAGGTCTGTCAATGAATAAAATTCCTGCAAATTTCTTTTGGCTTAGCTTCAATCAAATATAGACTTTATTTCAATGACAAATGAACCATTTAACCCGCAAAACAAAAGTTGTCGAAAATCGTAATTCGTCCGTCGAACCCAGCTGTCATCGCGAAAAAAGTTACATAACCTCACGTCCGTCCGAGGAGGCATCCAGCCTCCGAATGAAGCTAGTGGAAGCTATTTTGAGCATATATTGAAAGGGATGTTTGAGTAATAAGGTTGAAATTCTATTGGCAAAATATTATAATTTTTGCAATTACTTCGCTAAACGCCTTACAAAAATGTGTTTTTTGGGTTTTATTATGTTAATGGTTTTATTTATTTAAAACTTTTTACATATGTCTTTAGTTGATAAAATTTCCTTTCATATAGTATTAAAATAATTAATGGTTGTCACTCAAAATATTGAGCATTTCGAGACGAAAATTTTTTTTCTTGTTCTTTCTTGTGATTTTTTTTTTCAAGATCCTAGATCGTTTTATAAAATATTTTTGTATAAGTCTTTTTTCCATACATTTGACTATACACTGTTTTTTTTTTGGGCTTGTAATATGTCGGAGAACGGCTAACGGTGCGACGAAAAAGTGTACTTTCTACGGTGTCGCTGTTTGGGCAGCGTCTTAAAACGTTTTGCGAATAGAACCTTTGGGCAATTTCTCTCAGAAAATTCTTGTTCTGGCAAACCACCTGATGCAGGAGGTTCAGGGTTCGATTCCCACCTTGGGACAAACCTTGCTTTGTTTTTACGATCCGCATATATTTGCTCTGGGTGTTTTCTGTGTATTCCTTATAAAAAATTCCATCTACAACATTAACTCTCCTTAGCTTGGGGCTAGATGATACGGTGTGAATTTTCCAGTATTGCTTATTTATTTATCTATGTGAATGATTTTTCGAAGAAATTCCAATAACACACGTTCAATAATTACAAACCCACTACTGATTGAAATACAATACGAGTAGAATTCCTTCCACCACAGCTTATGGTCAGTAAAAGTCCAGACGTAAAAGTTCATAATCAAGATTACCTTTACGAGATCAAAGATTCAATATCCTTATCACTCAGGACTAAGTTTTACTTCCAAGGATTACCAGGGCAATCACCCAATCCTTTGTGTTCTTCGTTCTCACTAGTAGTGTGGAAATAACTATTTATTGAAGAGCTTTGTTTGGGTCAAGAACTGGGATACTAATTGATAACTGTACTTGTTATAGTCTAGACTTTAGTGTCACATTTATGTCTCAGTTAATCGATTACTAAATTTTATCTAAGCGCAGCCGTTCTCCACCAAATAAGCGATATAAATTATAATAGTAGGTCATTTTTCATCAGTTGTCATTCATTACTTATAATATAACGATAAACTCCATACTCCAAAAGAAACAAAATCTCACCCTAAACGCATACCGTCTCCGTTTCGTCGCGGGAAAATAAGACTGTGAACAAAATATGTTAAAGGTAAACCTTGCCTTTAGGTCCAGATTAAATAACCCCCGCTCCGTTTTAAAATGTGACCGAACGGAAAACTCAGATTTCACTTCACACTATCACACTAATATTATAAATGCGATAGTTTGGATGGATGTATGGATGGATGGATGTTTGTTAGCTCTTCACGCCAAAATTACTGAACGGCTCGGGCTGAAATTATGCATACAAGTAATTGTAATCGTAGAATCAAACTTATGCTACTTTTTATCCCATAATTTAGTTCCCATGGGATAGAAATCACCTTTAAACGTTTCCATAGAAACAACGCGTGCGAAGTCGCGGGCATAAACTAGTTTGGAATAAATCGCAGTTTTTTGTACATTGTATTGCCTAAGAAACCAAGAAACTCCCTTTCAAGTTTGCTCAAAGCTTACGCCCAGGCGATTTTCTCGATCAAATAAAACCTCCTTACACCCCAATATTATTATATCCTCTTTCGTAATGGCATCAATGAAACAATTGAAGGCCGCCCAATATTCCACGTCAATGACCCAGCCCTTGTGTTATAAGCTAAAGTAATCTCTTTGCAATTTCTATGATGTGGGTATTGGGAGATATGGATTTAGAGCGCTATTTTTATAACTATCGGTTCAATAAATACAGTTATAGTTTTGCTGATTCAAAGATATTATTATCATTCATTCTTTTGTAGTTTTCTTCAACTATTTTTGGATTGAATTGAGCTCCTTGTAAGACTGTGTATTCAGATTTCATTCATTGAAAACTTTTGGTACCTAGCCACTTCATTTTGCTTTTATCGTAAAAAAAAATTCTTTGATGCTTGTTCCGTTTTCAGGCCCCTTTAATCTCCTGCATTCCACACCACTTAAAATTTTAAGAATCCATATAGAGCTTTTCTCTGACCGTCCTCCTTTCATCTTTGTGTCCTCAAGGCTTTTTGTTTTCCCAAGGCCTCAATAGTCCCTTTCCCATGGCTTTGCTTCCCCCAGTTTAAAATAGGCCCATATCCTTAGCCAAGGTGAAATTCTCAAGATGCCGCATACCGTCTAATCCGGGAAGCCTGCCCTCACTGCTGCCCTCTCGATATGAATGCAAATATTTAAACCGCCCGAGTGGGTTTTGACCTTGGCCAAGTGAGGGAACCTTTTTCTGCAGAATTTAACGCAGCCTTGAACAGCTGGCCAGTTTCGGGCACTTGAGCCGATGCGAGTGCGTACGGAAGATAAAGCTAACGGAGAAGTTTTTAATGAAGCTTTTTGCTTGATCAAAAGTTTGGAATGAGATGGACTTTATAAAATGGAATGATTAAAATTAAAATATACACAGGATTTCTTGATGTTCATTCTTTAGAAGAATTCATATTTATAGGCGAGGGCAATTGCTGTATTTATGGAAAAAAACGCGTAATTCGATGTTATAATTCCCAACATCCTTCCTACTATGAAAAATAATAAATTGGTAAAAAAAAAACTATTATTTTATTATAATTTTCTTAGTCATTATAGACTCAATTAAATAAATAATATTGGGCATTTAACATAACATCATTTAGTCACACAGTAAGCAGTAAGTTGTTGGAACGAGTTAACTGTAAAAATAATAAAATATCAGAAATCATCGACACATTTTGTAAAATGCTATTGCCATTGCCATGCCAATTCCATCTCTGCTTTCGATAGTCTGGTACCTAACCCTATTTAGTTCCTAACTAAATACCTATTTCTTGATCTAATATAGACTTCCTACTAAGTCCAACGTTCCCAAGACAGCTTAGAAAATCAAAAGCAATTTGTCCATTCATTAGCGCTTGGACATAAGGAACCAACAAAAAGCGGATTACCCCTCAATTATCCTTGAAGATACGTTTAATAAGGCTTAAGGAGCTACAATGCATCTCTTTGAGGGCCGGGTACTTCCAAGGGCCAGTTGGGTTCTCAAGGTTTGAGGGAGGTCGTTGGCGTAACGTATGCTGATTTGCTTTGGGAACAGTATGTGGCCATGAACAGAGTTTATGGGAACTTTGTTACTGCCACTTAGTCTGCAAAGGCTAAGTCATGGAACATAATTGCGTACGCCGTGGCATATGGCTGGTGTTTACCAAAAGATAATCAGACAATCAGGCAGCTTCGTCGATTAACTTTGACGTTTAATGTATGAAAACATGCGTCAAAAACATACAACTGTTTAAAATTTAACCGTCTGTTAGTGAACTCGGGACTTAGGGTATTGACTGAGAGATGGCTATTTTATTAATTTTATTATACTTGTGAATAACGGAACCGAGCAGAGGGCGCGCCTGATGTCAGGAAGGCCTGAAGCCGGATGGCCGAAGATTAGATTAGAACACTTTTGAACAAATATTATTTTGCAAATTGTTTTACAAAACACAATGCATTTTTTTTTAATCGTTATGTCATAACATCTTATTTACCTAAACCTTGAGGAACAAACTTTGTTCAAACAAGGTGTTAGGTGGCTTGAGACTAGAAACGCTGCAGACACGAATTATTGGGAAATAGGATGCTTGATGCTCGGAACGAAATGGAAATGGCTTACCGATCATCTTATACCTGCCATCTTCTCAGATTTTTCAACGTTATTCAGAGTAGACACGTCTGGAGCTGACAAAGCCAGGGGTTTCGTTTTACATTTTCACGTTAGGAAGAGTTTCTGCTTGTATTCAACCGGTGCATTTTTTTTTATTTATTCATAAAATGTTTGTAAATTTTGGAGATTTTTCTTAGTCCGCTTATAGCGCAGGTTGAACCTTCGTCTTATTATTTACGAATTTATCGGATCGCTGACAGTATGGTAATTTCTGTCGTCGGCGCTGGATCGTATATCAAAAGATTTACGCGTGTGCCCTACACCTTGTTGAACCCTTTTGGTGTTGACTAGTGTTGTGACACAAGTCTCTTAAAAATCTGCGATAAGATCTAAGATGTAGAGATACACATATTTACCTCTAAGGTTTGATTTCTATTAATTCCATAATCTTGGAGTTCAGAATAAACGGAATCCACGTATGTATGTATGTAGGTATGTCACGGCTAACCATCTCACTGTAGAAATATCACGCCAGATATGATATTGAAGTAGTTGTTTTAATATTCATTTGGGGTCATTATGTTTTCCGTGAGGCCTAACTCGCCGTGCTTTTTAAAGTGTTTCTAGTGATTTATTTTAAAACTATACAAATTATCGTAAAATGAGGGATAAACTTTCAAAGATCAGTTATTTGTTTAACCAATGTGATATTTTTCATCACATAAATTACATGCACTTAAGCAAAATCTTAAGGACGGCAATGTATGTCAATGTATGAATGCATTCTTGCTATGAACCAGTAAAGTTCCAAAATGCTTTTATTCGAAATCTATAGTACCATCGAAGATATCCGAAGCTTCCTAAGACATCCCTGCATTAGAGTGTTATAAACCGATTTCGTAATGACTCGCACATCCCTTGATGTCGTTGACTTGTTCACTGTACGTTACCCTGTCTGTAGCGCGGAGCACGGAGCAGGGAGCACGGAGCACGGAGCACGGAGCGCGGGGCGCGGGCGTGTCACTTATCTGACTACTCATTTGAATAAAGTACACAAATATTAATGGGTATTATTCATTAGTATTCTCTCAACAGTCTAAAATAAACGCTAGATGTTCACTCAGTTATCTGAATTCAAGTCTGAGCTAATGTGCCTACTAGGTTGCCTCGGTAAAATAACTAGCTTAGTTGTGTCTGTATTCAGAGCTAGCTTCGACCCGCGGCTTTGCACGAGTTCTTTTTCAAAATAAAAAGTTCTTCTGCGTCTAGATAGGTCTATGAATAGTGTCATCAGTAGTTTTGGCGTTGTCTTCAGCCAAACATCTAAACTGAAGCCTTTATCCATTCTATTAGTGGTATGTGGTATCCATCCATAATGCTGTGTGGTGCCGGTTAATAATTTGCACCACCCTAACTTTTCCCGCGTTGTCGTAAGAGGCGACTAAGGGATATCTACCGGGATCGGGCAGCAACGCCTCCTGCAGAACAGAAAATTTCTACCATCAAACTGCCATCCCCAACCTGCATGCCCAGCGTGGGGACTTGGGGCACTATCTCCCATGAGATAAAAGCCAATAAGGCCTTTTCGGGGGAGGCTTGCGTCCAACAGTGGACCAATATAGGCTGTTGAGGTTGTGGTATCCATAACACACGCTCTACTTATCTTAGAGCTAGCCGTCCAGTCCGGTGCGAAGATTTGAAGTGAGCGCAGGTTCTTCTCAACTTCGTCTTTCCACCTCTTTCCATCTGTATCTGGGCCGACCGAATGGTCGTCTGCTAACCAGTGCTCCAAGGAAAGCAGGTCCCGTCCGAGGAGAAGACGGATCCTGGAGGGTGCGAAAGCACCGGGAGATCTCTGACCTAGTGGCCGAGCCCAACATCATGGTGAAACAAAATCACAC
Organism: Eupithecia subumbrata; assembly: GCA_949316285.1. Classification (NCBI taxonomy): domain Eukaryota; kingdom Metazoa; phylum Arthropoda; class Insecta; order Lepidoptera; family Geometridae; genus Eupithecia; species Eupithecia subumbrata. The sequence continues at coordinate 648,948 of OX438628.1, read as the reverse complement.
AAGCTGCGCTGGCTCGGCCATGTACTACGAATGGAGGGGCTCGAAGATGCTGTAAATATCTTACGTTATTAAATATGCTACACCTTTATAACTAGTAGGTAATACTAGTAGGCTTTACATGACATTGTCGTTTTCTTGCTGATACCTACATATCTGCACGTACGTACCTAACTTTAGCAAAGATGGTACGCCCGTGGAAAAAGCTGCGTGAATGCTTGTCCTTTATGATTTGCTGATTCCTGCTCAACTATATTTTTTTCAAAGGCTCATTAGGGAAAGAAAGAGGAAGGATAGGAGAAAGATTCCTTTCTTCAAAGTTATGATAAAACATCAGAGTTACCAAACTACCCGCGCTCGACTTGACTGATGCTTCCGGTTTTATTCAAATAAGCGTCTTTCACCTCATTAACCCCTCGATGTACTTTGGACCGCAAAGTTTCCGTTACAATGGAAATAAAGCCCATACACAATTTGTGAATGGAGAGGAAAACTGGCAAGTTTTGCGGGAAGTTTTCTCGTTAGGCTAAATCATGGACAGGTTTTTCGAGGTAGGGGAGAAAGGGCTTAGACGTGAATGTGAATGAATTTGTTTGATGAAGCAGGAATTTTCTTTTTCGTTAAGGTCAGCGAAACGATGATTAAACTTAGTCAGGGTCAGATTCAAAGTATTTTGTTATGTAACTGGGGTCGGTAGTCAGACCCTTCGTAACTATCACAGGCCTTCTTAGTATGAGCTTTGCATAGTTAGATAGAAACTATTTATTGCACTTAAAACTGTACAGTCATCTGCGAACATAATGCTAGATAGCATTATTTACCAGTGAACAAAAGCTGTAACATTTTGCGTTTCTTTTCATACGCTAAGCTCTTTGCAGCGCGCATATCGGATACTGAGTATAACTATTTTTAGGAATTTTCGTAGTAACGTCCGCTCAATAGTTTGATGCAAAATCGATTATAGTTTTGGTTAGAGTTAGTTAGATATTGGTTTGGCAGAACAAGTGCCAACTTCAACTAGTAAGCGGTAGCAAACTGGCATATTCTCAGAAAAAACCTATTTTTGAATTTTACCAACTTATAATAGACGCTCATGACGACTCATAATAGATCTGAACGCTCATCAAAACAGTATACCCACCTTGCAAGTCCGTGATGATGGATATCAACTTAAATATTCCTTAGGCTGAAGAAGAAAATCAAAAGTACTCAATCAAATAATATTTACTCTACTAAATAAAAATCATTCCAATCGACTGAACTGCGATATTCACTCAATGATGAACCAAGAGCGGGGCATGTCGGACCACGGGCACCACCGGGGCGTGGTGGACCACGGGCACGATCGGAGCCGCGTGGAGCAGGGGCGCCGGGTGGACCACGGCGGTGTGGCTGACCACGGGCCGATGGACAGCCACGGGGTGGTGCAGGGCCACCGGGTGGGCCACGGCCACCGGGTGGGCCACGAGCGGGGCGATCACTCCGGCGCGGGCCACGGCGATCAAGGCAAGGAGGGCGACCTGGAATAGGTTACATGTTTATTGTTGTTGTATGGGATTTGGAAACCATGTTTTGTGAAAAAAAACTGAAAGGGAAACCTTTCATTGCAATGGCTTTATTTGGGGGCGCTTTTTTGCTGCTTCTGTTGGATTGGAAGCCAGGACACCCTTCAGGCTGCTGAGCTAGGAGCAGGTAGGTAGGTAACTCCTGGCTATGGGTACCTACATTACTAAAAACTATGGGTAATTTTCACACTATAGTATAAGTGATTATTAAAAAACATTAAAAGAAATAGGTTTTTGTCATCTTAATATATTATGTAGATTCCTAAAAAGCTTTCTTACGGCAAATAAACCAACCGACAAGTGTCGATTGTTCTGCATGTTGTTTGTCGAAATGTTCCCGAAGCTGCCGTCGACTTTGTAATTCTACTTCTGAAGCGCCCAGTTATTAAACTGTTATAAGAACTTATAATTATTATTCAAAACAAATAAACTTGGACAAAACTTTATCTAAATTATTTAACTGTTGAATTAAACTTTGAGAAATTATTTTGAGCAAAACTTTTGTTAGTTTTACAGTAGGTACTGTTTGTAAATTGTTTTCTCTGATCACAATCGTGATTTTGTTTTGTGTGTTTATTGAAGTTCCTTGATTAGATTTACGTGTAGTGGGTTACATAAGTTTCTTAGTTTAAGTTTTTGGACTTTCGCGTCGAGACAAATGTTTTTGCTATCGGCAGGTATTTGTTTCCGGGTGTTCTGGGTGTTTTCTATGTCTAATACAAATTATCTATTTTTTCTAATTTGTTATGGATTGCGTTAAGTATATCAGTTATCTAGTACCCATAACACAAGCTCTGTTTATCTTGGGGCGAGATGATGCTGTATGAATTTCATCTTTTTTTATGTGTTTTTTGATAACTAGAGAGTAAAATTCATATCAGTCGGACAACAAAATAATATTTTGGTAGGGCCTATACGATTTGACAGTCTTGACATGCCTAAGCGGGCTGAAAGCCGCAGTCCCACTGCAGCGCATGGTCAGACTACGCCGTGTGTCTGGCTTCGCTTTGCAAGAAAATGTATGTGATAACGTCCACTGAAACACACGAACACGCTACGCAAATAAATGCGAGGTTACTAACGTCATTGCTACACTCGTGGCTAGCTCGAACATGGCGCCCACGCAGCATAACGTTGTCAACGCTACGGACACAGTACACGCGTGCGTAGCTTCACTCACTTTTGTATGATTCAAAACTGTGCTACAGTACCTACAGTTGTACATAGTCGTAACTTTCATCTAAAATGTGTGCTGGCGGAAATGTAGACGCACGTTCTCAAACAAGCGAACCCACGCAGCTAAAATGCGCCGCGTGGCCGTGCACAGCGTGCGCCGCAGTGGGCCAGCGGCATAAAACTCGACTAATATCTTACTGAACCATACATTATCTTACTGAACCATACATTATTCACGTCTGACATTAATTGTAATGTGACACAGAGACTCTTTTATACAAGAAACCTTTTAGTAGCGTCTACGGGGCGCACAATGTCACCGGCGGCGCTAGGCGGGTCAAGTACAATTAGACATTACCTTACTTATCAAACAATTAAGATCTTTATACAGGGTTATTGGTGATTCACTGACGTTGCGTGAAGTGCAGGTTCTGCCCATGATCACGAACACGTTCGTAAAGACGCCAGGGCAGGTTCTGCCCATGATCACGAACACGTTCGTAAAGACGCCAGGTCTTCATTCCGATTACCAACAATAACCCTGTATACGGCTGCTTAAAAAAAAATTTAGAGGCCCGTTAAGAAATATAATTGTGTCAATCAGATATCGACAAAACTAAACTAAACTTATTTCATAGAACTAATAATGATGATAATTTTTATTTCGATCGTTATGGAAGGGTCAGCACCATTTTTAATACTGACAATTTAGTTTAGTTTATTTGTCGACATCTGAATTGACCACTGTTTAATATTTTTAACTTGGTTGATAGATTACTGTCGTTTTTAATCTCTCAAAAAACACGACACATTTTATGAAAACCGAAAGCGTGTTATAGTAGGTCTCATTAAAATTGGTCTTGTTAAACTAATATGACGAAATAACATTTAAATGTTTTAAATAAGTATATTTTGGAATTCTATTTTAATAAAAATTTATAATAGAATGTTCTATAAACTCTATAAACTCACCAGCTTGAACATCTTGTTTAATAATAAATGCGTCTGGTATTTGTTGAATGCGTGTTGTGGAGTGTACCCGCATCACCTAGGGCTAGCCCTTATATAGTGCTTGGTGGCCTAGGAACCTCGGAGCCTCGGAGACAACTTGTAATAAATCTACTGTTTGGCAATATGCAACATGAGAAGCTCTTGGGTAGCGCGATTCGAGCGAATTGGCGGTTGTTTTAAAATTTCTCGGTTATTTTTATACTCTACTATTTAGATAGACAGATAGAAAATTGTTTATTACTTCTACTCATATACTCGCCGTAGGAGCACAAGGCACACTTGGTTATTGCACACTTATCGATAGAGACCATGCAACAAAATAGCATGAAATATAAGTGACAAGTAGCGGTCTTATTGCTCAAGAGCGATCTGTGTCAGACAACCGTGGATGGATAGAATCATTAGATAGTACTAGGGGATTGATTCAAAATTATACATATTTGTTTTGGCAAAAAAAAAAAAATTGAAACTTAAAAAAGTTTGGTTTAGACTTTGATTTTAAGTAGATTAAACAGTTAGAAGCCAACACCTTAACTAATATGAAAATGAACGGCACAAAAGATCGCATCATAAAATGCATTTAATTGTAATATATTTCATAGAAAACGTAAGCACTTTTATTTTTCTTTAAAATGTTGGCTTTCAATTGATAAGCAGAGCTTGTGTTATGGGTACTAGATGACTGGATATACATTAAACAATGTATGAAATAGATATATATATTTCTTCATAGACATAGAAAATACCCCTAGCACCCGGTACAAATATTTGAAGAACAAAAAAACATTTGTCCCAAGGCGGGAATCGAACCCGCAACCTCCTGCGTCGCAGGCGGACCTTCGCCCGCCCCGCCACATCAGTCGTCGGTAATATCTACACTTGCTTTCCAAATCTTAAAGTTTCCTATCACACAAACCAAGACTGTGTTACAGTTTAATTTTTCCCATTTAAATCGCTCACAGAAAAAGGTAGTTCAATTGAATTACAAACAGAATTACCTACCCCTAAACATTAGCGCCCTTGAAATACAACAGCTTTATATTCGCTGAACGAAGCCAGATGTCGCTGCGAGCCGTTTTTTCGTCGCAGTTTCGTTGATTTATGACGTCTAGTTCCCGCCAATTTGTGTATCATTCTACCGTGAGCGGAATTTGATGCGGGAATATAATATCCTCTAAAGGTATATTTATCTCTGATTTTGTGCGCAAACATTCTAGAAAAAAACAGAATTTTCTGGTATTATCTTTTATTGACACCCTGAGTTGGTTGTAGGTCTCGAACAGTGACTAAAATCGAAATTAAAGGCATCAAAATTGTCAAAATCCAACTTTACTTACAAAACAGTTTTTCTCAGTTAAAAAGTTATGAGCATTTCGCAATTCTATTTAAATCCAACTAAGCTAATTGCCTAATCATTACAACGAAAGGTCGTCCAAGATCTGACAAGTAATTATCACGTCAAAACCCTAATTCTAGCTCTCAGCTAATTGTCCGAAAGCCCTCCAATCCTGAGGGTAACAGGGTCTCGAATAAACCTGGGGTGTAAAATCCTACCCTTGAAATGGATTATTATGGCATGGACGAACTGCGAAAACAAACTTGCCGACGACATCTTTCAGCTAGAAAAGATAACTATTGAACTTCTGGTTTCTTCCCGTGGCTTATCACACGTTGTTTATATGGAAACATTGAGAAGTTATTTATATTCAATGAAACCTGATTTATTGGATAAAACTCCCATTTTTTTTATTCCAGGCAACCTACATTATATACAAAATTTCAGTCCAATCTGTTCAATAATTTTGGCGTTAAGATGTTATTCAAAATCAAAATCAAAATCAAAAACTCTTTATTTCCATAAATACCTACAATAAATGTACACTTAGAAAATATTAATCATCCATCAATCCATCCATCTTAACTTCCACATTTATATAGTATATTAGTATGTTGTGATACTCTCAAACTCGTAGTTGAAACTATGCAACATAATAATACAATTTTTCAAAACAGATAGATAAAGTGCCACAGTCAATACACTCACATTTAATACTTGTCTTTCTCCCTAGTTTACTCGACTGGAAAGCTTCGATGCCTCTTTTCAGTGCAACTGGATACATTATTACATCGTTTGATATTGAAACTCGTTCACTTATTTTATGAATGAAATAAATTGAGATGCTCGTAATTTTTTATAGAATTTTGTACCGCCTACGTTTATATTTTTTCTGGAACATTTATCGAAGCGTCCTATTTTTGCTTCTGTTTAACTATTCATTATAATATTTTAGCAGATTATAAAAAGCTAGTAACATTGGTAACATCCTGTAAGCTTATTTGTAATCTTCAAAACAGGTCTAAAAAAAAAACAATAGGTTTTCCTTCAAAAGTTTTCCTTCCGGGGTAACTACATAATTATACATGAGTACCTACTAATAACTACGTTCTATCCGGACACCACGTACCTACGCAAACTTGCAGACAGAAACTAGTGTTATTCTTATGTATATAATAACAAAGACAAAGGTCAATTCAATGCAACCGCAGTACGGCACGAAACAAGTGGTTTGCGTTTGCGCCGATCGGATCGCGAAGTTCGCATCGACTTATTGAAACAGATAAGATAACCGCACTGAAAGGTCCAACTATTCATAATATTACAATTGAGAAAATAAACCTTTGGTGGCTAAAACATGACCAGTGAGCCCTTAAACTCTTGTATACACGTGTTTTGTCGCCGTAAAAATGTAGATAGATAGATAGATAGATAGAAAATTCTTTATTGCACACTTATCGATAGAAACATAATAACAAAACAGCTTAAAATCTAAGTGACAAGTGGCGGTCTTATCGGTTAATTCGCCGTTTATGCACGGCGCCGTCAAAAAGCTTCCAAAGTGATCCATACAACCAAAGGTTATAAATCGTTCATACAACACTGGCGACCTTGCCTTTACACGGCGAATTAACCGTAGATTTTCACGGCAAAAAAAAACGTGTTAAACGTACGTTTTTTATAAAGGCATTGAAAATTGAAATTATTTATTTTTCAAACCTATACTAAAATACGAATCAATCAAAACATTGAAAATTAAAACTGCTTTGAACTTTAGGCCTTATTTGAGTCTTCTATCTCGATAATTGAAAGTCAACATTGCGGTTAGAAATGTTAGAATCATATAGACCTGAGTTCACCAATAGATGGTTAAATTTGTTTTGACGTTTTTGACACAAGTTTTCATACATTTGATGTAAAATAATTATACGTCAAAGTTCATCGACGAAGCTGCCTAATGGTCCGATTATCTGTAGGTGAACACAAATCAAAAAGAACTGTCCAAATCAACCAATAAAAAAATATATGCGCGAACGAAGAAAATGCAGCAATCTACATATATCATATTTGATTTCTTAGAAATTACCCTGAGTGTGGAGTTACACACTATAATAACAAAAAACTTTTTTAATCTACATAAAGTTCCCGTCTTTTAGTATCTTTGTACCTATTTTGATTGATCACCATGGTTCTAAGGTAAACACTATACGGTAAAATTAGATAAGTAGCTATTAGAAAGAACAAGGAAACCTTCAGTAGACGACCTCGACTTGCATATGAGTTGGATTTATTGACAACTAACCACGACTAAGTGATAACTTGCCAATTAAAAAGTTTGAACACGAGTTAACACTACATAAATTATTAAACATTAAATTATTTTAAAGCTCTTTATGCTAAATGTTACATACACAGACTTTTAATCGACATTCAATTGAAATCGGTTTCGAATTCAGCGAAGTAAAAGTCGTAATTTATTGTAACTCGATATAAAAGGAAACTGAGACAACCCACGGCTTAGAATAAGAAGGCTTAGAATGATAGTTGACACAAACGAGGTAAGTCTAAAAAATTGCGACTAATCGTCGCAATTTCAATTTCGAACCCCTAGTACAATACTTCAAATGGCGCGGAAAGCAGTTCCGACAAAAAAATATAAAAATGGTGTATTGTGCGGTGCAAGGGTGTGCAAACACCACTAATAAGAAATCTAACAATGCAAAAAGGTAATTTCATGGGTGAGTACTAATATTAAACTTGTAATATTGCGTAAAACAGCTATCAAAAATAATAAATAAATTGAAAATTTTTCAAAGCAGTTTTCGTGAAAATGTTGCTATGAGTGGGGAAAAAAATACCCCGGTTTGGTACTAATATAAAGTAGTTAGTATAAAGTAGTAGAGGAAAGGTGTCTCGTGTGAAAGGTAGGAATTTAACTTTCTCCAAATTTACTCATAGGTACCTACTTAAAAACATCGTTTTAGTATTTTTTAAATAACTCGAGGATATTCTATCTAGTTATCTGTGGCAATAGACGCGAGTGCGCTTTCACTTGGTTCTTTTTTTAAATATTTGTTTCGAAAACGGGAAAAGCCAATATTATTTGGCGGACTTGGAGTAAAACCTTTTTGAATAGCCTACCAATAGGCTACTAACTTGTAAAAAAAAAATTAGAAATGGTTTTGCATAGAGTTTAGCCGCAGTTAAGTACGACAGTAACGCTAGTATTAAATACTACATACACTATACGTGTAGTATTAAATACTTTGTGTGTGTAATTTACCACATATTGACATCAATTGATAAATGTTTAAAACTCTCGGCGTGCTTGTCACACTCGCACTTGACGGGTCTTCTTTAATTTCGTATCAAACTAGTTTCAGCTCTAACATGTAAGTAGGTAGAAATATATAATATACTAGTTTCTGCCCGCGGCTTCGCACGTTTTGCTTGCATGGAAACGCCTTATAGTTATTTCTTTCAATCCCATGGGAACTGATTTATGGGATAAAATGTGGCCTATGTTTTATTCCAGGCTTAAAGCTACCTGTTTACAAAAAAAATATCCCGACCCCTTCAGTAGTTTTGGCGTTAAAAGGTAACAAACATCCATCCATACATCTATACATCCAAACTTTCCCTGCGAACAAATGTTCTTGTTTTTTTAAACCTCATTCGTGCATATTTTTTCAATTTGAGAATTAACAATTGACGCCCACCAGTTAATAAGCAAAAGCACAAAATAAATAAATAAATAATGCTGGATAATCCACACAGGACCATCTAGCCCCAAAGTAAGCTACTCAAAGCTTGTGTTATGGGTACTAGATAACTGATATATTTAATACATTATATACATAGACAGATATATTTTTTATGATACATAGAAAACACCCAGACCAACGGAACAAATTTCTGCAGATCGTACACAAATTTGGTCCGAGGCGGGAATCGAACCCGCAACCACTTGCGTCGCAGGCGGACTCTCGCCCGCTGCACCACTGAGGTCCACAAAATAACCCATTTTTAGGGAAAATGCCATTTACTTGCAACATTCAATCATACGAATGTGTGAGTAAAAGCACTGTATTTACGAGCTGTCAAAACACCATAGATCGGTTTTTGGTTACACAAATTGTCAAATTGATGAATGACACTATCCCTCTGCTGAGACAGCAGCGAGTTTTTACTCTATGACCCACGGTATCATCGCTCCATCTTTGAGGATTCCAAACAAAGTGTACCTAGGTGATAGATGTCAAATTAAATACAGAAACAAGTTTTCTTCAAAGCCCAAAACTTGGTAACCACGTGAAAATAGACAACAGATCCTTATTAAGTGACAGGTGCGTGGGCTTTGCTCCCTTTTCCTAGAATTTCCATAAATCCACGTTCGACGGTAAAACAGCAAATAACAAGAAAGTTCATTCAACCTAACCTCAAAGTCAAATCGGAACCTATTCAAATTTACATAAGCACTCGTGATTTCTATTCCTAAACAATGATATTTTATCTCCAGAGCCGTCAGCGACAAGGCTCAATTAAATCAAGGCTCTGGATAACTTATCGGCTCGTTAAGGTCTCTTTGTCTGAAGCAGGTACCAAGGAGTAAGGGTCGTATTTGAGAGTTTAACTCATCATTGCATTGAGATATCAAGCCGTGGTTGGTCTTTGTCTTGCCCTATGTTTGGCAATGACAAGAGAAGTTGTAACCACCAAGTTTTCTTTTAACAAGGTTCGTGTTTGAAAAGTTCTTTCCTGAATAGATACTCAAATCCAACTCACATTTGAGCTCGTCTCAGGTGGAGATTTTTATGACAGTTATTGATGAAAATTGTATGCTTGATCTTAGGAAATTAATTACATGGGCTTACAGTAATGAGCGGGTGCACAAAGGCGTTTTACAGCGCGCTTTGGTAACGCACGTTTTAAAAACCACCTGGCCCTTCAATTTCAATGTATTTATTCATACCATAGGCTTACATGGTACACTTTTTTAAAAACCACCTGGCCCTTCAATTTCAATGTATTTATTCATACCATAGGCTTACATGGTACACTTAGTTAAGGCAAATACTTAGATAAAATACATTCCAGAAGCACGTAAAATACAATCATAAAAAAATAAAAAACAAAAAACATTTTAGGTAGCTGTATTGTTATTGTCAAAACTCCCGTCCCCTACATTAGTGCACAACCAAACGCGTTTGAGGCGTGATTTTCTATGCCTCACAGAGTATTGCCACATTTGCAAAGATCACACTCCCAACTCATGTGTCCTGTGAGGTATATTGCTTTATTGTTGAAGATTGTTTTGCTACTTATCATGAGATGAAGCATCTGCTTGTCTTGTCTAGGTACAATGTAAAATCAATTGATTGGCAGCACCATTCTTTTACCTTCACTGTGATGATCACAAATCGTTTTTAATGGAACCCTACACTCTTAGAGCCCATTATAAATACGCACCTATTATTTTGTGCACGTGGTAGGTATAGGTACGGTTATGTCATGGCCATAGCATGATACTTTGTAGTCAACATTGACCTATCACATTAATAATTCCCTGTCTAATAACATCCGGATTTTCTATCACGGCCATTAAAACTAAATGTTCTATAATTACAGCTTGAATAGAGAGATCATCGACCCTATTATCTCTCACTATAGACAAATTACAGAAACTTTAAAACTGTGAGGTAGTGGATAGACTGTGAAGTTGGTAAATTAATTGTTTTTGAACCTGATACAGAGTTGTTCATTGAGCTGTTGGATTAAAGTTCTTGTTTTTGGCTGTTACATGGACCGAGAGCATTGTTTTGACTTTTCCTTTCAGGCTTATTCTTGTTATGCTGTTTTGTGAAATTCTACGGAGCGCCAGTATCCTTTCAACCTCCTTTCTATACAGGTCTATAATGAAAGTGTTCCGAATTCCTCGCGGGGTGCTCTAATTAACAAATACAACAGAAAACTCCTCAAATCATTTATTTCCCGAAAACATGATAATGCTGCTTCACCTTATAACTAGTGACCACTGGATGGGGATGTACACTATGCACTGACTGTACAGTGTGCAGCACAGGTGTGTGATAACTGTGCACTAGCGGTTCAGAGTGGATGTGGTGCACTAGCGGCGCGGGGTGTATATGCGAGGAGTAGTGTAGGTCTTGGTACGGGGCGGTGTGGTAGCCGTAACCTCCTGTGTGGATATGCAGCCCTGGTACCGGGGAGGAGTACGCTAGGGCTATGGCCGCTAGAATCTGGAACAAAAATGAATTTTAATTAGGAAAGGGGCTTCGTTTTTTTGTCAGAGTTACAAAAAATATGGGGTAAACGTGTTCTTGAGTGGAGACCGCGACTTGGCAAACGTAGTAGGACGCCCTTCGGCCAGGATAGTTGACGACTTCGGCAGGCAGATTCAGGATGCGGCAAGCTGAAGACAGGGCGCTGTGGTTCTCATTAGGGGAATGCCTCTCCTAATGGGAACCACAGCGCCCTGTTGTCCAGAATTGGACTAGTATAAGCTGATGATGATGATCACATTTTAAAACATAAGGTTACACGAAATCCAAGTTAAGACTAAAACTAGTCACAGCTTCACTAACCGGTCCATTTTTGAGGAAAAATTAGGACGGATCCTGTTACGTAAGCCATAGGATCGCTGTTGGATCATATTTAACTCAAATACACCATACATAGAATGACGATTTAACCTCCGTTCTATAATGTATGCTATCCCTTTTGATTTTGCTTTTAGCCTGCCGTTTTACTTGAAACCTAAAAATACAATAGTTACAACTGATTTGATATCTTTCAACGAAAAAGCAATTTCTCAGTGTTTTCTACGCCCAGAATAACAATTTATAAACTGAAAACCTTTCTTGAAATTCAATTCAACAAAACAACAAATTTTACTCGAAACTTCTACGAATAGAGCTGAGCAGAATTTCCCACCTTTTCATCCCATTCATAAAGAATTCCCTCAGAATGCGAAGGTGGATTCTTGGAATCCAGTTCATCGTCCCGCCCGCATCGTGTCAAGGCGAGCTCTCAAGGATTACGATCCTGATGCACGATGAACATGCCATTTCTACCTCATTTACAGAATGCCTTTGTTGTTTTAGGCGGTATTTTTTGCTGAGTCTTACATTTGGAAATAGACAATCTAGTTACTTCAGGAAATTTCAGCTTTCGTTTTTAGGGTTCTATACCCAAATGCTGGCAGCAGGACTCTATGACTAAAGCTTGTCGCACACCTGGGCAGCACCGCTACAGCACAGCACAAAAATGTGCATTCAAATATGGGCTTTGTCTCGTACCATTTAATTTAATATTATATTGACGGTATCTGATGACAGACAGCTCGCGGACCAGTCGTTTTAAGCTTGTGGGAAACCATTTTGTCACTGTAAAATGTATCTAAAGTTAACGAGATTATTCATCATATTTGAATGTACGTCTTTGCGCTGTGTGGTAGCGGTATTGGATAAATGGCCATCGTCATCAGTCTATTTGTCCGTCCGTCCGTCATAGGCTTCTATCTCTGTAATCTTTGGTAGACCAGAACGAGGCCGGTATGTATGTATATTATGTGTAGCTAATTTTTGACATGATGAGTTAGTAACTTCACAAAACTTCACCTAATATGTCAGCCGCAGTGAAAAAGTTGAAAAGTCTTCAACTATTAATTTGTCGTTAAAAGTCATTTCTCGGTCCGGATATTATGGGAGGTTCATCTCAGAAACTTTTATCAAAGCTTCGTTTACAACAGCAAACAAACTTTAAACTAAGATCTCAGAAGATGGATGGCTGTTGCGGCAATTCAGTTTATTTTGATGACTAGCTGTGACGTGTGACTTCGTGTGACAGTCAGCTACTCTAGTCAAACTTTTTGTTTGCTACAAAGGCAGACAAGCGCGCGGCCCGCCTGATGGGAAGCGGTTACCGCAGCTTATAGACGCCTGCAACATTAGAGATGTTACACGCGCTACAGACACCGTAAATGCTTTAGAATGCCCTGGTAGGTAACTAAAATGGGTTTATTCCCGTTTTCCCCCTTGAAAAATCCCCCTTAAGACGCTACCCAAACAGCGACACCGTAGAAAGTACACTTTTTCGTCGCACCGTTAGCCGTTCTCCGACATATTACAAGCCCAAAAAAAAAACAGTGTATAGTCAAATGTATGGAAAAAAGACTTATACAAAAATATTTTATAAAGCGATCTAGGATCTTGAAAAAAAAAATCACAAGAAAGAGCAAGAAAAAAGCGCCTTAAGGAGGGAAACGAATTTAAAAAAATGAATTCCTGTTTTGCCCCTCGTGAATTTTTTTTCAAGGGGAAGACATGATGGTGTTAGATCATGGACAGATAGAAAACACTTTATTATACCAAACAAAGACAGGAAACAATGCAGATTAATAGAGGAAGTAGGGCGGCCTCATCGCTGAGAGCGATCTCTTCCAGGCAACCTTAGGATGGACTCTCTCGATAATTTATGTTTTGGTGATGGCAAGTCAATGCTGACATTAACGCGGTCATCGGACTTTATTACAAAAATGTTTATAAAACTTTCCTGTCTATGTTTTAGTTCTCATGAGATTAATTTCATCAGATTTTGTCATCACACTAATATTTAGAAAGTTTGGATGGATGGATAGATGGATGGATGGATGGATGGATGTTTGTTACCTCTTCACGCCAAAACTACTGAATGGATCGGGCTGATATTTTGACTACAGATAATTCTAATTATGGAATCAAACATAGGCTTACTTTTTATCCCATAAATCAGTTCCCATGGGATAGAAATCACCTTTTAACGTTTCCATAGAAACAACGCATGCGAAGCCGCGGGCATAAACTAGTAATAATATAAAATAGCAAGATGGCTAAAATCGAGTCGTTCCCCAGTCAACGGTATTACATATTCGTGGATCAATAAATCACTGAATAAGTTATTGTTTGAATCTAATATTGGCTTCAGATGTTCTGTATCTGAGTCTGCTAGACTTGTAAAAATTACTACTACTATTCTCGTTTTATTTACTAAACCGAAGCAAATACTTTGTAAAAATCTAAATTTATAAGTATTTATCCACATTTTCAATACCTACTCATGTACATTTTTATAAGCCAGTTTATTACAAACCCTTGCGCTTAATACCTCGCATGACCTAGACATGACTATTAAACTGATTCATATCCTTTCGACCCACTTTTTGTAAGGTACCTACTCCTATATGTATCTAAATCTAGGGACAGTCGGCCTAGAATTAAGACGAGAAATACTAGAAAACAGTCTCTTAAACTTATTTCTTAGCCCCACTTTCCAGTTTTCAGAAAAAATTGGCATTTGGAAAACTCAACAACACTGTAAGTGGTGTTATATTTTTGAGATACGCACGCTTAATTGCTCTCGTAAAGTGAAATCTCTTCTCAATGGCTAAGCTTAGTTTCTTGGTGTAACAACAAAATTTACGTTAGAGAAAAAAAATCTTAATGACCTCTACTTCGGACTGTACCAGACCTAATCTACTGCTAATGGCCTCCTTTCATTTGCAACGAAGTGTACCTACTACTTCTTACACTTCTGGCAAGCTATTGTTCCAGTTTTCTGAGTGAGAAGTTAAAAGTGCTTTATGAAAGTTTCTGAAGGTAACTTCACTTAAGGCCCTAGCTAGTTTTCTTTCTTATTCAGGTTTTTAATGGCTACTGAAACAAAATCATATTATTACTTGATACGATGTTTATGAAAAAATTTTCGGTGGATAGTGCTAGTGATGGCGGAAACGGGTTTTTTGAGAGTTTAGATTGCGGTCAAACGAAGGTCTATTGACAGTAAATAAGCTTTCGAAAGAAATTTCTGGCTGGACGTTCCATTGATAATCGTCCTGTAGAGTATAAAATATAATACGAAAAGTCGTGGATAAGCGATTAATTGCATAGAAATTTCCTAAAGTCAGCACTCCGCTTTTATCTGTATTGAATACTGCAAAAAGTCAGCAAACTGAGAAAGACGACACTAAGCTCCGAAATCGTAAAAACCTCTTCTGCAACCTATCCAAAATGCACATTAACATAAAAACAGATAAATCAAGTAGTCAACAGATTTTTTCATATAAAATTCACTGATGATTCACTGCCCACAGTAAATTACATCAGTAACCCGATTTAGGTACCCACTACCAACAGATATGTAAGTTATTGCCTGCGAAGGTCCAAGAATTCCTTGAAGGTAATTTGTTCGAGTCCGTCGCCACTTCAAAGTGATGATTAAACACCAGCATGTTTTAACAGGATAAGATAATTTAGATACAATTTTTTTAATTACTCATGCCTTTAGTTGTCTTTAAATGGCAGCTGTTACTTTCTTGCAAGTTCTTCAAAAGCTATGAGTTAAATGTACTTTAGAAGCGGGTTAAATTTCTGAGGGTGCGTTCTTTGATGTCCAACTAAAGTGGTTATGACCGAACATGGAAAATGCGACGAGGAAATAAAAGAGCCGGTGAAAAAAATGCGTTTGAAGCACGCCATTAACAAACCACGTTAATAGTTAAAATTTCTTAAGTTTTTCGTCTTCTCTTATCTAATTACAAAAAATAATAGTTTAAGCTAATTAAAAATCATGGAAGTTCCCGAATAATTCATTAAATTATTGAATTTACTCACCAGAATAAAAGTCCGCGTCATGTTGTCTCGGGGTGTGTCGGTGAGTGACACATTCAAAGCCGAGTGTACCTTATAAGCTGTTTTTTTCTCCATAGAGCTATGATAACAATAGAGGTTACAACATAAACAATAATAGTTAAATAATTAGCTTAGTAAAGAATTTCCTTATTTCAGCAATAATGGTGCCTATGACGAAGTGATTGATTATGTTTAAAAAACTTGTAGCGAAACAAAGCCTTACAGTCGTTAAAAAAGTTATGGATGTTAGGTGAATCATGTTATCCATTCTTTAAAAAAACTAAATTGAATCCCCTTATTATTTATTTTAATTGATAAGCTTAACGATTGTCATGTTTAAAAGTTTTAAAATCTACGCGTATTTATCAATGTTCAAGGGCTCTTACTTTTTCCGAAAAAAGCACACTGTAAGGTAAAATGCGAATCTATCGCAAGCAGAGTGTAAGATTCAAATTCGAAATCAATGTTATGGATCGATATTCATGCCTATGGGTACTTACTTCTACTATTATTCTGCGAACAGATAAATCTCAAGTCTGACTGGTTCCGAGCCTTTACATAGCATGGTACAGTCGCCGGCAACAAGAAGTGGTTGGACGTTAGAGAATGTTAAGGAAATCAAATCAAAATGTGTTAAGAGAAGTAAGATCTCAAGGAAAATGACAGGTGCATGAAGCTCTAAATGTATTTGAGCTCTTTTTACATTATCTGTATTTCTGCATCGAAATTACGGACTAAAGTGAATGCATTATAACTAGAGCATATTTATAGTGTGACCTGTATAGTTCTTTTTTTACAACAGGCAAAAGCTTTCTATACAAACTGATGAAGTATGGTTTCTGTTGTTTGGTGCGAAAGCCCTCACTCTGGGGCAATTATTAATGAATCAAATAATTTCCCAAAATGTTTTCGACTTCGACGGGACTTGAAGGAGGCGGTTTCAAGTCCCATCATAGTAGTTTTTTTTGTGGTTATTATTTGATATATTGTATGTATGTATGGTTACATCTTGTGTCGACTGTACTCACGTGAAACATGTCACCGGCAGAATGTCCCATGCCTTGACACTGTTACTTAACGAGGCTCGTTTATGATAATCCTTTACTGACCCACTGAGCCTCTTCGACCGAATTTATCATTTGAGGGTGAAAGTTTGCTAAATTGTGACCTAATTACGCAAAAACAGGTGAATGTGAGAAGGGTTTAGGCTGAAGGGTTTTTCTATCCTTTTGTTTTAATAAGTTTTTGAATATTTGTGTTATTTAATCTAAATATATGACAATAAAAAATTACAAGACACAAGTTAAAATATAGAAATTTATACCACCTAATGTAGAGCTAATTGGCTGAGAAGCTCACATCTTTCTAGTAGTAATCTAGTGAGTAGTCCGAAAGTTTGTTAAGTTAAGTCAAATGACTGGCCTCTTTGCCTAGTTTGGAGACCGCAGGAAAACTATAAGATTGTTATTGCAAAAAACATATTTTTTCATTATATTTTTGAAAGATTTCCTTAAGTCCTAGGATAGCCCGGAACCAAGTTAAGGCGATTTGTGAATTATCATAATTGAAAATTCACGCCGGTGATCTGAATGAGGAATATAAGCAAATAAACTGAAATGATCAATTATTGAAGCAAACAGACTCATCGGACACACTGCATAGCCGTTGCTCCACGATTAATGTCCTATTAGGTTCAGCGAGGCTACACAGAAATAGTTCAAAGCTCACTGGTATAGTGATGGGAAGCTTGCAGTCTTGTAGTCGTATATGGACTGATCATGGCTTTATTCGCCCGGAAATATATTATCTTATACAGCAAATCAAATAAAAAACTCCTTATTTCCATAAATACATTAAATAAAGACTTAGAAAAGGTCAAATTATAAAATAAAATACTGACACGCGCCCGGGGCTTTCTTTATTAAATTCTGATCAATGGTTTCTATATCAACCTTTTTAGATCATGTTCCCATCTCATTGACCACAATGGTTTTTTGTTGGTGGTACTTTTATTGTTGTTTTGGATATATTGGCATCCTTAAACTCATCTCAACAGCCTATATTCCCTGATAAGTGCCATATTACTCTCATGGAAATGCCCAACATTCCCACGATATCTAGATCCCACCGGGGGCGCTGCTACCAGCCCCCGGTGGATATCCCTTAGTTGCCTCTTACGACACCGCGGGAAGTGTTGGGGTGGTAAAAATTCTAAGCTACCACACAGTAACTACAAATATATTTATAGCATCTGCCAATTATGTATGCTCACCGTTTACCAAGATTGAAACTGGTTATGAGAAAAACCATGCTAAATAATTCAGTCTTGTTTTCCCCGCACTATTCCCAATGGGTATTCATATCCGATAAAGTCAATGTCATATTATTAATAAGGCAGCATCGAGGCCACAATAAGCCATGGGCGATGCATGTATTGTATCATTTTCTCGACCTACGTAAGGTTCTTCAAAGGGGAGAAAATAAAATAAAATTCATAGTGATTCTGACGATTTATTTAAATAAAATAGAAACTGCTCTTGTTGCACAAACTCATCTCGGTAACACTAGTTCAAAGGCAAAGAAATAGCTCATCAATTTTACGCCTTATGACCTGGTAAAGTTCGCGGAATACTGCTGGATGCGAGCAGCACAGAACCAGTTATTGTGGTGATTTTTGGGGGTGTCCAGATGCGAACTTTTTTATGCTGGTCCACTGCTGGACATAGGACTCCCTCAATCTGGAATAGACTGTTAGCAGACTAGGGTGCTAATGCTGTCCTGCTAGCACTTTTTCGCAGGTCACTCGGCATCTTCCATTATGCTATCGATGTTGCGGTCTCCACCAACACATCGTCAAGTCAAACATCAACGATTTATTTTCATTTGCCTCTGAACCCTAACCAGCCACTTGCACCACTAGTATATGAACGGTGAATGCGCAACCAAAGGCGCATGGTAGACCGGGGGGTGATGCAGCAGGGTACTGACGTGCGAGACGGAGAGCGGAGCGTGGTGCACCAGGGGAGCGTGGTAGACCGGGGGCAGCACTGGAGGGTAGACCACGATGGGCTTGGGTGCTGGGGCGGAGTGGACCACCGCCAGCAGTGCTAGGAAGGTTAACTGGAAAAGAAAAATAAGCGTTATTTCACTGTCTTTCACCATGGCGTTAAAATATAAAAGACAATATAATAATAACAAATGAGTTGCTAAATTTTTAGCTCGATTAGACAATGTTACACAGTGGTACTACAAAAAGCGTTACCACTAAACTGTTTTTTACGACGGTTTACAGTTATACACGGCTTAGACATAGTTTAAACGAGAGTTAAACTCTTTTTAAACCCATGTTTAGTTAACCGCTTGTTACACCAGTGTTTACGTTGGTTTTTGTAGTACCGCTGTGACTTGGGTTACATTTTCTATAGACAGCAAAAGTACTAGATTTTTTTCCAAAAAATACCGCTAACAGCTATATTTCATTGAGAATCGTCATAAATCCGCTTTTGCTTCTTGCAAAGCGAAAGCTCACTTGTGTGGGTATGGTTTTAAAAACCATTATCAGTAAACTAAATTCAAAGGTTTTAAAATAAGTAGTGGCTATGTTTTTTAATTGATGTCTTTTCAGTACAATTCAGTCATAAATAATTGAAATGTAATAAACCCAAGTTCAAGTACAAGGAACATAAATTCCCCAACTCAATGACATAAATATTCTAAAAATCAATTTTGTTTCTTTGAGTTATTGAAACACAATTCCAGGTGTTTCAATAACTCACAATTTGATATTGAATATTCACTTCAATGAACAGAGCTTCTACGACTTCGGCTTTGAACAAAATTACTCCGAAGATTCCGAATTTAGATAAATTATTTCCAAGATACCTACATATTTTATTTCAATGATATAATTTTAACGAATACGGTTTTTTGTGTGTCGGGAAATCATAACAAAATGTATTTCTATGTATAAGATTCTTTATAAATCTTAACAATTTGGATAGGTATAAAGTCTGCAAATAATTGTTACCAAGCAAAATCTTTGATCACCGTTTAAAGTGTATATTTGCAACCACATACCCAAGTGTTTATTTACAACCACATAAGTTCCAAACGCCTATTGCTAATGTAGTTAATAAAATTAGGGTAAAGTGGGGAAGCTTACCAAGCACTTCATTTTCCCAGAGAAGTCCTTGCTAGATTGATTGAGACTGGCACATTCGACCGGCCTCCCATAATATATAGCCACGCCGCCAATTTTCGTATATTTTCCGCGGAGTGCAAACATGGCCAAGAATGCTTCTAATACGACTAGATTCCATACTTAGAGTGCTATTGGCACGGTCGGGTAAGTGCTAATAAACTGGTCGTCTGTAGAAAATACGACAAAATATACAGTAATCATTATGTTTAATGATGCATTTCCGATCGTCAAAGCATGCTCGTGTAAAAGTTTGGTTCGGTTAAATCATAATTAATCTTAAATAAATCTTAGCTTTCGTAATCATCATCATCAGCCTATTTTTACTGCAATAACTGCACAGTTCGGCATAGTCCTCCACTAATGAGCGCCATGGAGCCATTTCTTCAGCTTGCCGAATTCATTTCTTGTTATTATTCTCATAAAGAATATTTTTTTACCGAACTAGTTTTTCCTTTGTGGTGATCATTATCAAGTTCATAGAAAAAAGTTAATCTACGATTCAAAAATAATGATCGTTTCCCAAAAGAGCAGAGAACGTGTTCGTTTTCACCCGCTTTACCCTAAATGTACGCTACGGTTCTGAGTTGTAGAGTCACACGGGAGAATTATTCGAAAATCGCGGCTCCAACCGCGAAACTCGTGGTCTTAAGCGTTAGTAGAGTAGTTTCAACTCCGAGTCAGCGATATAGTTCTAAATGTAATATTTTCTAGAGAGACACTGTGCCGTGCAGTCTACTCCAAGACACCCGTAATTTTGAGTTCAAAAGGAATGTTTGTTGAAGAATGCTAGCTAAGGTATTGACAGATTAGTAGCTTCCTCCACAAACCCCCTGACATTATCCCGATTTAACGAATAACCTGAGCAGGTTATCTTAGACATCGTCACTTTCTTAAGTGGTGGAAATCAAATTTTTTGCCATCCTTAATAAAAAAAAATCTCACAGTAGGTAAGAAATAATTTCAAAATATAACTATTCGTTTCTATAAAACGCTTGGTGGTTATTTCTTATCCCATTCGAACTAATTTTTGAAAGAAGCCTATGTCTTAATCCAGGTCTAAAACTACACGTAGGTGGAATTTTAAGCCCAATCTGTTCAGTAGTTTTGGCGTGGCGAAGTAACAAACATCTTGAATTCTCTTCACTCCATTCATACTTTCGCATTTATAATATCAGTGTGATGGTGTGGATACCACTCTACCATTACAATTTACCACAGAACATTACTTATTCTTGGTATGCCCATCGATGTCTCGATGCGCCATCTCCATATTTAGCCAGCCCCAACATGGCGTCCGAGAAGTCAACCGGTGTCTTCAAGCTTTGATTTAAAGATTCTGTAATTGGCTGCTAATGGGGATCCTTGGCTCACTTGCCTGTTGCCTGATTATTTTGCCGGAGTCATAAATCTAATTTTCTTAAGATTTTCTGTCAAACGAAATCCCATCTCTGAATTATAATTAATCTACGAAAATTCTGTGAGTTGAACTTTTCCGCTCTATATTAAAGTTGATCTAAAACGTTTCTAAAACATCATTAATTAAGGAACGACGATTATAAGTAGGTAATTATCAAGCCTAGCCGATCCGTAAATGGGCCTGTGCGTCTTCTCTTTGAGTCAGCAGGGGATTTCTAGACAAAAAGTCCAGAAATACCCTTCGCAGGGGATTATGGCACTGGATTATTGGAATAAGCCTTATTAATATACTTCACACGGATACTTACATTAAATATTGAATTACTAGTTAGTATAGCATGAATCAATATGCTCTTTCGTGTTAGTGCACTATTTAAAATATCTTCGGATTCTTTTCCAGTGTTTTATTTTAAGTGATGAACGCAACTCGGCAAACGTAGTGTAGGAAGCTCTCCGGGCAGGTGGGATGAAAGAAATTAAGACTGCAGCCATCTTACAGGCTGCAGAATACAGCGAGCTGAAGCTAATGGCGCTCATTAGGGGAGGCCTATGTCCAGCAGTGGACTAATAAAAGCTAATGATGATGATGATGACAGAGAATTAAGCCTATAGCAAAGTGACTAAAACAGAATCATCAGGTACTCATAATAATTTATTAAAACACAAACATACAAAATCAATGGTGGACAGCGATAACTGGCAGAGCCTTAACGATAGGGGTATGATGGACGACCGAGCTGCTGTGAGCAATGGCGGACGGCGCAGTCTTGATCAGCAGCGGGCTGTGGACGGCATGGACCACGGGCACGGACTTGACCAGCAGCGGGGCGGCGTGGACCACCGGGGCGGCGTGGACGATGGGCGCGGAGTGGACGATGGGCACGGAGTGGACGACGGGCGTGTGGACCGCGTGGACCACTGGGGAACCGTGGTTTACCACCTGGGAAAAGAAGAATAAATTAAGATCTATCCTTTAAGTGTGTTTTGTTTTCTAAATTTATCTATTGTTGCTATAAATAAATGTCTTTCTATTCTAAGATTATTTTGTAGTAAAACATCGTTGCGGCTGATTTCTGCCCACGGCTGGGTATAGGCATCAGGATGTATATGTTATACAACGGTCCCGCGCTAGCCATAGCTAAGGGATTTTACTTGAATTATTAAAATTTTATATGATAAACAAGCACGTTGTAAAGAGAATTACTTTTGTAAACTCCATCATAATCTAGACGTGGGATATTAAAACGTAGGCTAACAAGTTATTATTACGATCGGGACCAAAACGAATCTAATTAAGTCAAACTTGTTTATTAGACTGTCACTTTGATTGCTTGGTCGCTCAGCGAGCTATGGAAAAAGCTATGCTTAGAGTTTCTCTGAAGGATAGGATTCGTGACGAATAGATCCGACAGAGAACCAAAATTATCGACATAGCTCTAAGAATTAGCAAGCTGAAGTGGCAGTGGGCCGGCCATATCTCGCGAAGCACCGACAATCGCTAGGGTAAACGTGTTCTTGAGTGGAAACCGCGACTCGGTAAACGTAGTATAGGACGCCCTCCTGCCAGGTGGGGTGACGACCTGCGAAAGACTGCAGGCAGATGCTGGATGCGGCAAGCTGGCGGGGTAAGAATCAACAACTCCTACTCAACCCGTGAATGTTGTAAAAATCAACTAAGAGAACATACCAGTAGAAGGGCAGGAGCATCCTTCTGTGTATTTTATAGACATCTAGTGCGATCACAAATCCGCCGACCGAGATGATTATCGGAAAACCCCCTTGTTTGATGGCATGTTTAGTAATGTGCTGAAGAGAGGAAATTATGAATTCTCGCTGAAAATTCCCGTAGAAACATGTTGTAAAACATACCTGGCTGCTCTTAGTGATGGTGGTCTTGGATCCGAGCACCGCGGCGTGCACCACGGGCGTGTGCACGGCGTGCACTACCGGGGTCTGGTGCACGAGCACGCCCGGGGCGGCGGCGGCGCAGGCCAGGAAAGCGGCGAAGGCGATCTGGAGGAAGATGATACGATTAGATCATGTAACTATTATTATTCTAGGATCAAGAGATAGGAATGCAGCGGAGTCGATTTAGACAAATGATGATGCGTTTTCACGCGCTTTTTTTATTTTATTTATACTCGTATACATTGCTTTTACACTGCGGGAGCGAAAACGTGATTGGGAGTAGCTTTTTGACAGTTTTCCCCTATCTGTGTCTGTATGCACTCTCTAGGAAGTCTCTCAGCGATAGCTAGATTTTATAATTAAATGCCCCGAAATAGGCAACTGAGTTCAGTACAAATTATGTTTTCAGCACAGTGGCCTGAATTCATTTATAATTTTTATCTACTTGGCTATTCAGGCATAAAACACTCAGAAGATCAAATTACTAGACAGCTCATTGAAAACGACATCACAATGAAATTTCACAATCACTGCACAAAAACAAATTAAACTTACGAATTTCTGCATGTTTATTTTTGTTGGTTTGTTTGTGTGGTCGTGGCGGTCGGAGCGAGGTATCTAACGAATGCAGCTCCATAGGCGGGTATTTATACTGGCTGCCGAAATTCGACAATGAACCAATGCGTACTTGAATTTTGTATAAATTATGCGATGTGAGAAGTCGAGCTTTGGTGGATAAGGTATCGTGAAGAGTGAAGACATGCTTTCAACTACGACCACAATGCGTTTGATATCAGATATCACAAATGTTTGAATAAGCATTTGAAATATTAAAAAGAAGCTTAAAATTATAGTTGACAGGAGAGCCTACCGAAGTTTGTGCCATTCACCACATTCAGCTGCTGATGATGATGTTGATCTAGGAAACATTTACCCTTTTATCATTAGAGTATGAGAAAATTATCCAATTAGATATGAATATGATTATGGAGTTGACACTGGAATAACTGGTGTATCTCTTACTGAGCTAGCCTAGCTGAGTAAGGTTGAGGCGTATACAATTAATAATATGTAGTTTGAGTAGAACCTATGGAAATATTTCTTACTTTATTAACTCTTGTACCTAATAATCAATTCACACAGTTAATTATCAACTGCGCACACCGTACTCCCCAACTGCCGCATCCACCCAAGCTTTCACTTCTGAGCTCTTGCAATCGATGAATAAATACTGACAAACAAGTAGTACCTACTGGGCACAGGCGGGTACAGGTACGTGCACATACGAGTTATTGAGGTTGAAGTCAAGTTCACTTACATAACAAGTGCTCAAGTTGCCCATAGGAAGGTTTCCGCGCTGATCTCTAGCCTTACGAATGTGAGATAAACAAAACAGTAAATTTTTTGCTAAAATACATCGAGTAAAAATAAATTTAAGGAATTACTGGAAGATACACGAGGGCTTTTTTTTAAACAAAAACATTATAATTATTTTTTTCCGGAAATTACTGTAATAGATCTTTCTTACTTATAGCGTTGTCATTGTAGGTATTTAGTGATAGGATTAAGCCTTGTTTTGTTTAGATTGGTTCTGTTTGGTCATAGACGAGTCACATATAGGTCACACATTAACCGATTTACCAGTCCACAGCTGGACATAGTCCACGTCTGATTAGCGTCTTTTTGGTTCTTATCTTTAGTGAATAGTGCAATGTTATTCTCCACGCTGGGCATGCGGGCTGGGATCGCGGTTTAGTGGTAGATCTGTTCTGCAGAGGCGCTGCTGCCCACCTTCCGGTGTATATTTCTTAGTTGCTACTTACGACACCCGCCAAAAGAGTTGGGCTGGTGCGAATTCTAAGACGGCACCTCACGGCATAGAAGAGTACTCTGCTTATGAATGTAATTCTACAAAATTAGTCTCTCTCATAGCTTAACAATAGCTGCGGTCAGGATCGCCCTGGACCAGGAAGAGAAAAAAATATCGTCGTCAGATCAACGGAATTTTTTCAATCAGATTGCTACTCGATGCTCTTAATCAATAAATAAAATATGCATTAAAAAGCTGCGGCATGCAATAAATTAACGGCACAGACCGATATGGCTCAACAGCCTCTCAAAAGGGCTTCATTAAGAATTATTGGTACGAGAACTCGCAGATAAATCAGAAGAAACGATGCTACAGGGTGATCTGTCATCGAAGTCGATGATTGCTCAATACTTGGTCTCGAGGATTGAATAAGCCATTGGCTCTTGAGGTCCTCGAGATGTTTTCAAACGTGAAGGTGGTGAAATAGAAATTGGCAAGTGTCCTTTCAGGCTATGGTGACATATACTAGTAGTTTAAGTCACCACTTGACCCATAATGTTGTTTTTAATTAGTTTAAAACTAATGAAAAACAACATTATGGGTCAAGTCTATTCCGTATCAATAAAGTAAAGTAAAAATTATTTTATTCTATGTCACAAAATTACAAGCAAATATAAGATTGCAATTTTCTTCAAAATCATTGAAGACCCGTAGGAGATAATTCGTTTGGAACCTGAGCACTAATTCTAGGGACTTGAGAAAGTACCTACCTAGGTTTTGCCAAAGCACCTGCGCAGCAGGTGAAGGTCCGCCTGCAACCAGGAGGTTAATGGTTCGATTCCCGCCTCGGAACAAATTTGTGTACGATCTGCAGAAATTTGTTCCGTTGGTCTGGGTGTTTTCTATGTATAATAAAAAATATCTATCTGTGTAGTATATTGTATTAAGTATATCAGTTATCTAGTACCCATAACACAAGCTCTGCTTAGCTTGGGGCTAGATAATGCTGTGTGAATTGTCCAGCATTATTTATTTATTTATTTATTTATTCCCACCTCGGGAAAACTGTTTGTACGATCTGCAGATATTTGTTCCCAGTGTTTTCTATGCATGATAAAAAATACCTATCTATTATAGGTGAGTAATGTATTAAGTCCTTGAGTTTTTCGGACATATTGACCAGAAAGACAGACACAGCCTGACAACCTGAAAGACTCGTGGTTACCGGCGATAAACGATCCCGAGGACGTAGCCCTATGCGTTGGTGTGACCAAATCCGCTCAACGCTGGAAACCAGCATGAACGACGCTATCCGCGATGCGGAAGACCGACCCCGATGGAGACAGATCGTGCATTCCAAGGTTCTACATACAGGGTCCCGACCCTCAGCACTAAGCATATCGACGCAAGGAGGTATTAAGTATATCAGTTATCTAGTACTCACAATCTTCCCATATGCTTACTTTGCGGCTAGATGTGCCGTGTGGATTGTCTAGCATTATTTATTAATTTTATTTAAAATCATCGTTTGGATCAAAGTAACAAAAATAATTCCATAAGCCATCCCAAGTAGGTCGCGATCAAAGCTCGATAAATCAACGTGTCCCGAGCCCCGGCGCGGGCGGCGGCGGCGCGCGCGCAGGCTTGCATCACGACCATTGTGCTGAATGTCAAGTTCATGCACCGATGTGCAAGAGGTTATTGTTGTAAACGCGCTGGTACTTATAACACGCAATCACTCTCTTGAGATGTATTTGACGTCACTAAAGACGTGGATATGGATGTGGCAAATACGACGGATTTCCTTAAACATTATCTAATAATATAAATAAATTATATATTCATAAATTGTTGTGATAAAAAGAAGCAGGGACTTCATTACAGATTAACTACGAACCTTATTTGTGAGTGCGGTTCTAGACGCGCGCGTTTAGCATTCCTCCGAGTGCTACGTACCTACTAACATCCTAATGAATTCGTCAACTAGGATAGTTTTTATTGTAAAAAGAAGTAAGGACGAATAAAAGGCTTTGACGGTGTAGGTGAGAAAGAAGGGCGAGTCAATAACAATACTGGCAGCCAACAAAAACGTAACGTCTTCGAGCGGGTAATTATTTTCCTGCTAGCTAAGCTATATAAGCTGGCCAAAGCTGCCACTGTTTGTTTTCACTTTTTCTTCCCTCTTGCCACCGTACACATGCTTTTTTTCTCATGAGCATAAAGCATGCTCCTTGAACTATTAAAGTACCAACCTACTTTGATACTTTAAAACTTAGGTTTGGGTGTTACATAAACCAAATCTGCAGCTCAATACCTATGAAACTCACAAAGTTATAAATATAAATAAACGATATCAAAATTTCCCAATGATAATTACCTTAGTGTGTTCAGTACATAATAAATCAAATATATAAATGTGGAAACTAGCCAAGTAAGTTCAGATAGTGGCTTTACCGATAAAAGAGTAGAAAAGTGTCAAGTTTCATAACAGTCAGTTCCTTATCTTAATTTACTAATACTAACTAAAATACGCTCTTTCATTATTTAATTTGTGTCCTGGCAAGTTTCTATCCACCGCATGTTGTACGTGTGAGTGCAGATCTGCCTTCGTTTTCTTAAATAAGTGACTGTGTGTATTAAAATTTTGTAACAGATTTTTTCTATGGATCACAGTGGGTCTGAAACCAACGATTTTTTTTTCTATAAAAACCATCGTAGTTTGAAAAATTCATTACGGATGTAAGCTGGTTAACTACGAACCTTATTTGTTTTGGAAGATAACAAAAGTAGAAACGTTGGTGTTCTTCTAACACAAATAAGGTAAGTAGTTAACGCGCTTACATCCGTAATGTAAACGATTTTTTTAATGTTCGACAAAAGCGTATGCTCATGGTTCGAGTAGGTAGTGCTCACTGCTATTGCGTCGCCCGTTTTTTTTTCGAACTTGGCTGACGCTCTAGCGCGCGTCTCAATACCAATGAAACACAAAATTATAGATCGAAAACGATATCAAAATTTCCCAACGATACCTTTGTGTGTCCGTACCTATCTAATGGTCCGACAAAACAATCATGCAATTATGAATGTTTCAAAATGATTATCTGATCATCAGGCCCAAGGTTAGGTTCACTATAATGGATGGATTTCGCAAAAGTCGACTTATAAGTGTTCTGTGTTTTATTGCGGTTGAAATAGACCCCCGTTGTGAGGTGAATGATAGTTTAGGTACACGTAGGACTAACTATTTGTAACCACTTGTTCTTAGATCTGTAGCGAAGGCCTTGTTCAAAAGTGGTGTCTATGATGATGCCTTCTAGTAGTAGGTACAGCTGACAACGTGTTCGTCCGTTAATAATCTAATACTTACATCTGCTAAGATGCATCGTAGCGATAACAAATAATGTAGTTAGGTATTGGTGAGGGCGAGACAAGTAGAAAATATAATAAAATAAATAAGTCTGAACAATTCACACTGCATTATCTAGCCCCAAGCTAAGCAGAGCTTGTGTTATGGGTACTAGATAACTGATATACTTAATACAATACACTACATAGATAGATATTTTTATTATACATAGAAAACACCCAGACCAACGGAACAAATTTCTGCAGATCGTACACAAATTTGTTCCGAGGCGGGAATCGAACCCGCAACCTCCTGCGTCGCAGGCGGACTTTCTCCCGCTGCGCCACGGAGGTTGTCAATACAACAATTATTTTAAAGACACTGCAATACTGCATGTTTTTTAGATTATCTTTGCGGTATTTAACCAACTATTCGAAAAATGTAGTCAATTTCGGCTTCGGGTCTGCTCAAGTACCTGGGTGTCAATGGATTATTTCCGTAGTGCACCACGCGATATTCCCTACTGGGGGACACTGGGGTTTATTAAAAGAAACGTGGCCATGTCCCCTAGTGGTGGACAGTGAAGCCGTGCTACGCGACATGTGAGATGCTGCTCCCGATCCTAATTAACAACAAGTGGGTATAAAGAAAGGCCTTTGTTATCAGAGCTCTATGTCCCAAAGATAGCCCAGTTTCATTGCAAATTCATTCTGAACTCAATTATGCCGAATGGTTTTATTTTATTGTTGTAATCAAGAGTAGTAGTAAAACTAAGCTTAAGTTACTTTTTTGATGACATAGACTTTCTGGATAGATTTTTTTAATAGTAATTAGAAGAAAAACATTGATTTCAGCAAAAAAACACATTGTTCAAAGGAAGGTCTGTCGGTAAAAAGATAAATTAGAATAATATAGTCGTTGCGTTAAAAAATGAAATATGTTTTTTGTTGGAAATATTTATGTACAAAAGATTTAATTAAACTAGCTAGAAACAGTTTGCCCATGGAATATGGACGCACCGCGACGCGATTAAAAAAAAACATTTCTCCAAGAGCCACATTGTGGAGTTTTGTCATTGGTACTTAAATCTTTTGTAATCTCTCAGTTTTTTGATACCTTCCTTCACTGAGTTGATGATATGTATACCTTGACCAGCTTAGTAATCTGAATCATGAAGTTAGCATGCATATCTCAGCATTTTGGGCGAGATTGGTCGAGTCTTGGCCAGCCTAAACTCATCCTTGCTTACATCACTTTTGACATCCTTTAAATAAGTAGTATAGTACAAGTTGTAAAAATCTATAAGAAAAGCAAATGAACTATGAACTCTGTGTTCCTCAAATAAAACAAGAACAACAAGAACAAACATGGCTAAAAACACTCGGAATAAAATTATCTTTGACCCAAAAAAAACTAAACGAAAATAGTTTTATCCGTCTCTGAGCTACGACACCACATACAGATACACAGATACACAGACAGACACGTTAAACTTATAACACCCCTCTTTTTTTGCGTCGGGGGTTAATAATTACATTATCTGGTAAGTAATGGCCTAAAGAGAGCAAGAAATTGTTCAGTAATGTGATAAACCTATTCTTAGAAGCGAGTTTTAGAACAATTATAATTAATTGCAGGGAACAGAGAGTTAGTATAATGTATCTAATATTATTTGATTAAGCTTCATAGATTTTCAAATTAATTTAGAAGGTAATTGACTTACCTGCTCCAAAAACTTAAATTTACATGAATTTTCCAAAAATTGCTTGTATTTTTTATTCCTTGTATAGGTACTTATTATTGGCTTTGATGTAACGTAAAAATATCCTACTAGAAGCTGTACCTACTATAATTAATTTTGTATCGTAAATTAAAACAGGCACCATTTTAACGCAGTCCAAAAATAAAACAGTCTGTAACGTAAAGTACAAAAGGAAAACAGTTCGTAGTTACAACAAATATATTATATTCAATCAAAAACAAACACAAAAAATCAGTGGAAAGAGTAGAGCGGGTAATGGCTGAGGACCGGCTCCGTCTCATGCACGGTCGAGCTGTGGTGAGACACTGCGGAGTCTCCACTCTTTACTGCAGAGTACACTTGAGGAGCGTACACGAAGGAGTGAGCCTGAGGAGTATAGGACAGAGAGGAGTGAAGCTGAGGGGTATACGCCACGGCAGAATGGACAGGGTACACTTCAGCGCCATGGCTGAGATGATTGTACACTGGAGCATGAACAATAGCAGATCCTCCATGGTTCACCACCTGACTACTCTTGGTAAGCGTAGACTTAGCTGAAGATAGCACGGGAATGTGGCTGAGAGTCATGACAGGAGCGTGTAACACAGCAGTGCCGCCATGATTCACCACCTGGCTGGATTTAGTGACGGTAGACTTGGCGGAAGACAGCTCGTGAACTACTGGGACCGCGTGGTAGACCGGAGCGTGGACGAGTGTGGTGCCTCCATGATTGACCACCTGACTGCTTTTGGTGAGAGTAGACTTGGAGACACCATGGACTGGATAGACTGGAGTATGGATGTAGGTGTCATGGTGTTGGCTTTGGAAGGTGGACTTGGGGTAGTCTTCGATGTAGACAGCCGCAGTGGCGTAAGCCAAGATGGCACTGATGATGATCTGAAAACAGATTAGAACGATATAAATCTACATATGAAAATCGTGCTAAAAATAACTAAGATTATTTCGTGTTCTCAGAAAATAATTCTAAAATTTTTCGCTTTGCCCAAAAGATATAAAGTATTTTTCTCACCAGAGTGACAATTTTATGAAAACCTTAAATTAGCTAAACCACAAGTAATAAGAGATGTCTACAAAAAAAAATCGATTGAAATAACAAAATACATGTCCATGTTGCTAAATAATCCCCATAAATACCAACTTAGACTTATTTCTTCTGATAAATACACTTACAGTTTTTTGCATTGTGAATGTAGTACTGCTCTCTCCCGACTGATGGTTTGAGGGTCTCGAGGTAAGTTTTTATATGAAATAATGATCGCCCCAGATATTGCCAATTTCTTGTAGGTACTTACTTTTGCTAGGCGCCTGGGGTTGCGCAAGCGCAGGTGACATCGAGCATGTCCTGTCATGTCATAGCTAATGTGGACGATTACGATCTTAATTTGATAATTAATGTATTAATCTGTTTTTGGGGATCGGAAACTTTTGAAGAATAAATAAATAATGCCGGACAACCCACACAGCATCATCTGTCTCCAAGCTAAGCTAAGCTTGTGTTAAGGGTACTAAAATATTTAGTGAAGTAAGTTAACAGAATTGTCTCAATGCTTGTCGTTGTTATATTATTTATTTGTTGGACTCTGAAAAACTCTTTTTAACTCTGAAGATTTTGGGAATCAAGAGTTGAGTTTGATTTAAAACAAATTAGGTTGTGTAATGTAGGTTACGGTATTAGATTGATATAAAATTGGAAAACTCTCTTTTTGTTAGCTATTTATCGTACTTCAATAAAAGATTCCTTTTGAATTTGATGAAATATTTTTTCTTAAAATATATATTATATTCAACAGTCTTTTCTAGGAACCTACTGTGTTCTGATTTTTTTTATATAATTAGACATTTCTAATTAAGAAATCATCAAAATCGGAATACCTACATGGATGGATACAAACTTACTTTGTGATGATGATGTTGATGCCGATTTGAATGAAATAGTTTTAAATAAGTTGCCAAAGACGCATTCTCTAGATGTTATCAACCTCTCGCCCATTGATATCAGATCTTATTGGTCGGCGCCGACAATGATGTTGACCAAGCGTGCGTGCAATACGATCATGTTAACGATAATTAGTATTAATCGATGTAAGTAGAGTAAGATACATCAACATTGATTTTCTAGAATAGCATGGGATGGATTGGGATGAAATCTTTCATGTCAGATTTCATGTCCAGTCCATCCCAAGGTTACCTGGAACAAATCGTTTACAGCGAGAAGGCCGCCCTGTATACCTCCTCTATTCTAAGCATGTCTCTATGTATTGTTTTCTTTCCTTGTGTGGTATATTTAAAGTATTTCTTATCTATTTATTGATATTAGGAAAAACCTTGGATTGTTTTTTGGGTCGCTAAAGTAGCTGTAAGAAGCGAAGTGATCTAGACTTAAGGGCAAAAAAATTTTCAAGGCAGTTAATAATGCAACATAAATATCTATCCACGCAACACATTTAGGCATAGGGCTCATAAAGCTTGCAATATAAAATCAAAGCAAAAACATTGAAATCAAAGCCATCTGCGCCTTTGACGCCACTATGCCGTCGAGGTCGTCAATCACATTTGTATTTCTCCAGTTACAGATGGTCTCACATCATTGAAACCGAGTCCAATGATTACACGCATACATAACGCCAGTCAGCTGAATATTGCTCAATTTTTCGTTATTTATGATATCAATAAATTATTTTTCACACATTCGTTCGTACCTACTGTTTTACTTTCGATTTTATCCCAGCTTTAATACCCTGTAATTTAATTGTTGATGTTTATTCTGATTTTACACAACCATCATCAGCCGACGGCGTATGTAGATAGCCCACAGTTGGAGAATATTCAAAAAATATCTGAAATCAGGAATCAACGTAACGTACATAATGTTCATATACCTATTAGGTTTACATGATAAGCTCATAGACAAGTAAAATTTTAAACAATTTTTTACGAAATACGAATAGTGTTTAATCTCTTTACTTAAATTTTTGTCTAATAATGGAACAAGCGTAAAGAACACTATTATCAAAGATAGGAAATACCGTATCTCCAAAAATAAATGGGAAGGAGTCTGCGTCATAGCATAGTAGGTAAGGCTGACCATTGCTAGATTAATCATGCCTCAGCTTGCTCCAGCAAGCTCCGTTACCATGAAACTTATGGTCCAGCATAAAACGCTTCAATAGCATATTTTACTCTAGAGCAAGTATTTTAGCAGCGACATCTATAATTACCTATATAAAATCAATTAACACAGTATCATAACTCTGACAACCAAACAATTTACGAAAAACTTTACCTACCGCAGAGCACAAATAACGAATTTATGTTACCAATATCAAGTTATTGCTCACAAACTTATTGTACATACTGTTCAGTCCTTACTGCGATATCAATAAAGACTGTTTTGTTATTTGAACAGTTTTTGTCAGGGTTTACAGATTTAATTCGAATCACATAAACATTATGACAGTTTAATTGAAACGACACGTGTGCCCCTACAATTAAAAGATCCGAAGATTTGTATCGCTTCAAAAATTGAAAATGCGTGATAAATGGTCACCATCCAAAATGTCAAGTGATGTTAAGAGGCTTATGACGTGATGTGTGGTCATAATGGGGTAATGGTGAATTAAATACGTTAATTATTTTTGATGTGCAGCGTTTTTTACTTCACTGAGTTAATACGTGTTGAAAGGTAACATAAATTGGAATCTGAAGTAATTATTAACTTTAATTTTTCTGTTATGTTTTGTCTGCTCTCAATTTGTTTGAAAATAAGCATTAAAATTGTAATACCAACTCAATGACCTGCATATTATTTATTTTAGCCATTGCTCAAAACCAACAAACATCAAAATGAAAGCAAAATGAAAACCAGTCTTGACAAATGTCAGATGTGTGTCAAATGTGTAAGTAGATTCAGGGCTTATTTTTTAGTTAATTATCTAATCATAAACTCTTTGAAAACTTTGTTACAGTTTAATTTACCTACTAATAAATCTCAAAATGTTGATTTGATAAGTGGATACATACGAGTAACATTTAACAAGAAAAATTAACCCTTTTTGTAACAGTCATAAAATTCTACAACTGTATTATCTCTTTCATCATACATGTCAATAAAATAACTTTTAGTGTAAATGACTTCATTTACTCAGAAAAATACCTTGCATCTGCAATTATTTCGGCAATAAAAAGAAATAGTTATCGTTCAAGTCATCATGACGTGACCTTCCTGCGGTTTAGCCAAAATCTGCTCCCTTCAATATGATTAATAATGTATTGGCAAGCCGATACAAGCAAACGGTAGTAAATAATACGAAAATAAGCAAATTTGAACTTTGAATCAATGCTGTAAATACTTCACTTGTATTCGCAGTTCAGCTTGTATCGTTGCCAATGTCATAATTTTGATGAAACCGCCCCAATTCGATGTCAATGCCACAGACACTTGGAAAGTAGCTGTCAGATAATATGGCGCTAAAAACGTAATTTCGGCTTCCAATGGCACTAAATTACGGGCAAACATGTAATTATTTTTAATTTATAATCAGGATATAAACTGTTTTTGTACATTATAGGTGAAACATGATTATTAAAAGTGCCTGATCGCGATACGTGATCGGTAATGTCCATAAAAGTCATCGCACGGAGCGTAAACGTGTGCGATAATCATAGTGCTCGAGTATTTCTTAATTTCGTTATTGGATATGAAAGGAAGTAATTATATTGAGTTCGAAGGGAAAAACCCTTAGAATGAGGGCTAGGTTAAAATAGTACTGTCTGTTCTTTGTTTTATTATGAAGTGACTGTTCAGTTAGAAAAGTAGACTGAAGCTAAGGTCGGGCGACAAGGGTTATATGTATCGCTAAAGTTTATATTAATGTTACTAAAGTGATATGAATAGTGTATCGATAAGAAATTATGTTATTTATCATTTATCAAAATTTACATTGGGATCAATGACAAGGAAAAAATTATGAACCATAATGTCACAGGCTACAAATAGCCGCATGTTGCGTCTTTGGACAAAATTAACTGTTTGTTCGAGGCCTTCAGAAAATAAATCAGTAGGAAAACTTCTCTCCGGCAGGTCGTTATTTTTTTATTTACTTACTTAGTCAATAGATCTTCCTTCGACTTCCATCTCAATTGGTGGAAAGTGATGTAGCAGGTGTATCATGGTTTAAAAAAATATAGTATGGTAGAGTAGGTTGTTGACCTAGAAGTATGTATATACATAGATATTTTTAATACTACCTTCTATAGGTACCATAGAGGCACACATAAGATAGGTACGATGATGAAATGGACTATTAATTTACATCATTCAATAATTTCAAGGATATTACCATGATTATAGAAATCTATTGGAGTTTTTAGGTACCTACATTTAGCTTGGGGCTAAATGATGTATGGATTGTCCAAGTCCAGCAATACACATTTATTTACTTCAATGAACGAAATGAAAAAGTATAATTTTTGACACTTCAGACAGCGATATAGTCACTCGGGCTCTTGTTTCTGTTACCTACCTGAAGTAATGCACAGCTAGTCATCAGAAAACAGAAAGAAAAAATCCTGCTGGGTCTCATGGGGGACCCGAGGTCTTAAAAAGTGAAAAAAGCCCTATTTGTATAAATTGACCTCTCTTGCACTATGTCATGTACTAAGCCAGTGAGTCCAGTGAGAGATTGCGGGCCAGCCGAGGGGTAAACGGATTACAGTAAGATATATTTCGTCTGCGACACGGCCATGCTGATTTATTTGTACAAATAACATTTCCGGGAAACCTGAACATGGCTGACCATTAGGGGAATGGGTTTTGTGATATTATGACTTGGTGATCAAATCTATTGTGCTGTTGTCTGTCATCTTTTATGGAGCCTTTATTTTAGTAAGGGTATAATTTAGTTTATCAGTTTCTAAAGAATAATAATCTTAGGAAAAATTCAATGCTCTTCGTTGCGGGCTTCCTTCACGTAGCGTATAGATAAATAAAGTGGGTTCGTATTAATCGTATACATTTCGTTTTGTCATTTTGCCCCATTGCCGGGCAAAATTCGGATCATCTTCGTACATATTTAAATTACACAGGCTTCTATAAAATAAAAACTGTGAACAAACCTACTGCATGTAATTGAATAATCAACGAAGAATCCCAAGGCACTTGTGTCCTCACATGTCACAGCCTTCATGTGTTGGCGAAACCATTCTTAAAATAATTTCGCGATATTTCTTCGAAAGGGCAGAATAATGAAGAATAACCAGAATTAAAGCTATAAATGTCACTGAATTGAAATGCAGATGAGCCTATTACTTCTCTTGTATTTTTTTGTACGCTGGTGTAAGAGGGACTTACCCAGATTTTGATATTTATAGAATTGACCTCAAAAACTGTGAACGTGGATAAAAATATCAGGCTTTCTTCTGATCACAAATACTGTTATTTTCATGTATTTTTGTAATTATTGCATCGTAGAGTCGGTTCCTAAAATTTAATTTATAACTTAGATCGAAACAGCAACAAATACGACTTGCTTGATCCGTCAAGGATGCTAATTCTACAAAACTATACTATGCTAGAACAGCCCTAAAACTCAATATCACGTTCATAACTGCGAAAGTAATTTATACTAAGGCGAAAGTTAAGTTATATAATAAAAAAGTAACCCTAAATCATTTTCGTTTTTTAGAGATACTGATAACTTGCTCTAAGGCAAGATTAGTAATTAATAAAAAAAAAGATAAGAGAAGTTAAAATCAAAAACACAAGCAGCCTTGTTAGCTTACGACTCGTCCAAATCGTATTGACCACTTCTCAGTGTACTAACGGATTGACACATCAAGGGCAATATACATAGACACTCGTCAGAGCCATAGCTTGAAATCGCATAATGAATGATATTGAGCTAACCTGTATAATCTTTATTGCATCATCTTTCTAGAAAAGTTTTGGCAAAGAGAGAACCCCGCTAATATCATATTAAATGGTTTATTTTCTCTATAAGCCGTAGGCGATAGAAACTTTTAACATATTTCCTACCTCTAATGTTTACTTCCATACATATGCCTATATGATTTCCGGTATGAGTAGAGCATAAGAGTTGATCGATTTATTTATATTACATTACTATGCCTTAATTTTATATGCAAAATTCATCGTCTGGAAGTTTAAGTCGAGGGCACGGTCAAAAATTATAATACATTTATTAATCAGTTTAATACTAACTTCCGATTTATATTATACAATATTCATTTCAACATTCATTCCTAATTGGTTTATCCAATAATTGTTAGCTATTTGCGAAACATAAATTAAATCCACATAATGCACTTTTGTGTGAATTACGTGCCGTTAACCGGTTAATATTTTTTTTCATTTGATGAGAGTATTACTTTCGTACAAAGTCTATTAACAGGTCAATTATTATGGTTGTTTATAAAGTTTATTTACTCATAATAGTTCTTGTTTTTTTTTCTAATTTGAGCTATATTACTTACAACCTACTTCTTATTGTTCGAAGTTGCTAGTTTTCCGAAAACAAAGAACAAAATATTAACAAACACGACATATTTAACAACATTAAATGTTTTTTATCTAGACTGGCTTGTTTTTTTTTAAGATTAATAATAGTGTTTTTTTATTATTTTATTCTTTGTTTTCGGAAAACAAGCAGCTTGGAACAATAAGAAGTAGGGCAAGCTATAACGCTCAAATTAGAAAAATGCTTGTTTACGATCAAATTTTTATTATAAATCAGCATTTGCATTAGTAAAATCTGGATCTGACTGGACCAATTTAGACTCCAGGCTATTAACGAAGGAACATCTTAAACAGGGAACGGTTGTAAACAATGTCTGGGCTCATCAAGCGTCGTTTTTATCTCGCAGAGATTAGCTCAGCAGACTGGATAACTTGTTCCCCTTGGTTGGGCTCTACGTCTTGATTTCTTGAACCCTAAGACGTTCATCGGAAATATTGAGCAACTAGAACATTTTGAGAAAATATCACGCTGACAACTTTTTTTCATAATAATTTTGTACTGCATTAACATCTTAACCGAAACAACATGTCAAAATGGTGAGCCTGTAGTCGTTATTCTCTATGCACAAATTGGCAAATAAAACGATATTTGTGATGACTCAGCCGACAACACGCCGATCCGTTATTGAAACGTAGGTCATTAACAATATTTGGTATTGTTACAGATTCCTCGCCATCTGGTGGCCGCTGAAGTGTCAGATCACGAAGCGCCGCGCCCGCCTCATGATCTTCCTCATCTGGATCTTCGCCTTAGTCGTCACCGTGCCCTGGCTATTCTTTTTTGACATGGTTGTGGTCTACGAGGACAGGCCACACATCCGCCTCTGTCTCGACACTTGGCCCAACCCCATCAGCGAAATCCTTTACTTTGTCGTCGGTAATCTCATCTTCTGCTACATCTTACCCATGTGTCTCATTTCTATGTGCTATATCCTTATCTGGGTCAAGGTATCGCGTCGCTCCATCCCAACCGACACGCAAGATGCCCAGATGGAACGTATGCAACAAAAGTCCAAAGTAAAAGTCGTCAAAATGCTCGTCGCCGTTGTAATAATCTTCGTGTTATCCTGGTTGCCCCTCTACGCGATCTTTGCAAGAATAAAGCTGGGAGGGCCAGTCATGCAGTGGGAACTAAACATGTTCCCGTATGTAACGCCGTTCGCGCAATGGCTCGGCGCATCCAACTCCTGCATCAACCCGATTCTATACGCTTTCTTCAACAAGAAGTACAGGAAGGGATTCGTGGCCATCATCAAAAGTAGAAAGTGCTGTGGCAGGTTGCGGTACTACGAGACGATCGCGCTGCAGTCGTCGAGCACGTCGACGAGGAAGTCATGGCATTACAACAACAACAACCATCCGTCGATCACGCGCCGCTCCCCGCCCGTCGACAAGAACGCCGTGTCGTTCATCTTCAACCACACCGGAGTGTAGGCGGCGCGAGGAGCCCACCGGATGTACCTCTCGAGCCATGGAAGGCGGAGCGTCGGGCCTCTCCGCTGCGAAGCAGACCCAACGCGACTCAGCATATCGAGGCATACGACTTCTATTCGTTTTCGTTTCACAGTTTGGTGTTGTCTTGTGTGAGTTTTTGAAACTTTAGATACGTTACGAACATTATCAGTGTACGTTTTTACTATATAGGTATGTAACTTTTATACGTAAGTTGAGTAAAGTGTTGTAAAGATTTTATTTTTACACTGATGTTTGAGCGAATGGTGAGGAACGCACACTAGAGCACAAAGGTTTTCTATGAAATAATTATTTATTAGATAATATTTTGAGATATTGGTTATAAAAACATTGCATTTATTTAGTTTTTGATTATTGCAAATACATTATTAGTTTTTGAATGTTTCCATATCTCTTTTTTAAATTTTATACTTTATCGTAGGTGATTTTAACGGTGTTTTTAGATAAAAGAAAAAAAAAAAAAAAACAGATTTACACAATTAACAGTACAAATTACTTTGATACCGTATAGCTTTTAGCATAAAATATCTATTATATAAAATACAACATACATGAAATGAATATACATGAAAGTTCATGCGCGATTTCACACAAAGTACACACCCAATCCATGATCCATGTTTCCAATTCCTATATTTTCGAAATTATTCTATAAAATGTAAGTAAAATTAAAGGAATGCAATCAAGGTTATGTGACTTTTATATTGCTTTAATTTCACTAAAATTTGTCTATCAATTAAAAAAAGTGTGTTCTTACTTCATTCATTATTGAATACGTGTACCTACATCATATTACGCGAGTAATTCTAGGTGATAAATAGTAAAACGTACAATGTGGTCATAAGTAATTTAAATATTAATTAATGGGATCATTACAAATAATAATATGTCGCTTAAGAAACAAGATCTTATTTTTAATGATCCAGATAGTATTTACAAGTTATAAGAACAAGTGAATATGCCGCTGTAAAGCACAAAAACCTTAGAAGTAGTTAAAATAAATGTTATTTTAAACAAGATCAAAGCTCTTGTAGTATGTTAATAGGTGATATAGAAAATATTTGTTTTGGTTTATGACTAGTATTTTTACAATAAAAATAATTGTATTTACTATTGCTATATAGTGCGAGTAGTTAAACCATCTTAAAAATAATTCATATTCATTCTTTTTTCTAAAGTTTTTTGAAGCATTAAGGTATATTAAATAACAAATTAAGTTTTTGTTTGTTTAAACGAGTGACAATTGCAATAACTGTCTGGTAGGTAATTCGCACAAATGGCTTAAAATAAACAGCAAAAATAATGTATTGGTACATAGCTTAGGTAAAATTTATTTAATAAAACTTATTTACTTACTTCATTCATTCAAATTATTAAGATTATAGGTAACAAAATTTAACGACACAGTAATAAAATAGTATAAATCATATTTTTATAAAAAACAGTATAAAATAAACATAGATATAAATTATAGCTGTTCTTATTTGCTTTCAAGACGATTTAATATAGTGACATTTCTGTCTATATCATTGACGAAATTGAAGCTTTGCAAGACTGACAAAAATGCTGATTCTCCTTGTAAAGGATCATTTTTGTGATAGAAAAATGGATTTCGAATTCGTCTATTTTTTATAACGGAACAGCACCTTTAGCTCATATCACGCTTTATTAGCTATTGAAAACAATTGTTTTGGTACTTACCTTTATTTTATGGCTATCATTATTATGTAGGAAATGAAAAGGCAATACTTATGGTGAATGTGTAGATTACGCATGCAGAGCATGTTTTATATATTAATATTGAAATAAATATTCGACTTGTAATGGTAGCTTGAAACACTATTCATCTTGTTGGCGTCATTAACAGATAAATTAATTAGGTCCAGTAGTTTAAGCCGTTTATTTTTCAATGCACTTATCAATTCAGTAACGTACATACTTCCTTCTTACGTACATACTTATCTCAAAGTAGCAAAGATCTCACAAATTATATTACTTACAATGTTATTAATCTGTGTTAATAACAAAACAATTGAATAAACTCAGAGATTATGATTAGCATTTTTCATGAGGTGATAAAATGCTGAACATTTTTAGATAACCTCATGATATTATTAAAACTTTATTACAGTGTTTTTGTTATGTATGTATGTATGTATATTTTGTAAAACATTGTATATAAAATGTAGAGCTAATTTTTAATTTTTAAGTTAGTTATTAGGTATGTTTTTAGTTTGTAGAAAATATAAAATTTTACTAGACATACTTTATTTTGAAGAATAAAGCATCTATCTGTATAAAAAAGCTATATTTATTTTGCTGTGTTTGGTGTTAGACTTAAGAATTTATCCTAACATTTAAATGTATAGTGAGCGGTATTGTGAGACCTGAATTTAGACATTAATATAAATTTCTATACATAACAATGACATTTTAACATTAATATTTATCAACATTATAATGTAATAATAGCATAACTAA
This sequence comes from Eupithecia subumbrata, assembly GCA_949316285.1. NCBI lineage: Eukaryota > Metazoa > Arthropoda > Insecta > Lepidoptera > Geometridae > Eupithecia > Eupithecia subumbrata. The sequence goes on along the minus strand of OX438628.1, from coordinate 607,244 downwards.
CTCATATTAAACTTACGTTAGAAACTGTTTGATGTTAAAGGTTTATAGGTAAAGTTATTTCTTGATATTGTTACATAAATACCTAAATATTTTACACTCCTACATTATGAAAGGCTTGTAGTAATAGAGAAAAATTGTAGGTGATTTGTATGAATTATCTATACACATAATAATAATATAATATTGTTTACGTAGTTTGATGTTATAACCAATGATATAAGGTTTTAAGATAACAAGTAAGCTTTTAGTGTCTGTTAGTTTGACTATGACAATGTTGGATTTGAATAGTTCTGATCCTTATTTTTTAATTTAATTTAAAAGTATGTAGTTTATTTTCAGTAAATCAAGTTTTCTTACTTAAAATTGAAATTTTCATGATATAAGTCAAATATAGGTATCTAAAGTCATGAACATTCATTTATTATTTTATTTGTTGATTTTGGGAATGTCATTGTCATAGTCAAAATAGTAACTTAACACCATTTTAATAATGTAAATCCTAAAGGAACTATCACAATTTATATGAAGCAATTTTTCTAAAATAATTGTACCTACTTATTATAATTCGATTTCATTGTAACCCTTCAATTGTTCAACATATCAAAATAAATTACCTCCTTTTGAAGTTTTTAATTCGATAAAAATCTCGTTAATGTGAAATTCAATAATTACTTAAAACTACCACGATGGTGAAGTTAATTTTTTTTTTCTCTTTAATATTCTGAATTGATAAATAATAATGATAATGAATATAGTTATGTTTTATTTGGTAATTTGATTCTTTTCATGTATGTGATTATTTTTAAAGGTTTTTAAATGCTTTCTTTGAATGTTTGTGCTATCATAGGAATTGTATTTTTTATTGTTTTTCGTTATAAAATTGTGACTGGTCCAACATAGAGCACAATCTTGTGGAAACACTTTTTATTTAGTTGTAGAGATTCGTAACGGTTTGCAAAGCTGGTTGGGTTTTGTTGTATTTGATTGTAGACTTATCGATTACAAGAATATATATATTAACTCAAAGCCATTTTCACGTTTTTGTAGGGCATTTTTCTCATAGTTTAAATTTAACTTTGTTCCTCATATAGTTCCAATTCGTTCGTAATAATATTATTGTAATTTTTCTGAATGAGAACTTTTTCACGATGTTATAAATGCCTAGTAGCTAACGGCGCTACAGTCCGTAGAAAGTAGCAAAGATTTCCGACTCCTACGTCACTTGACCTCGGGATGTAGTTGGTTAGAACAATCCCGTACTGAGGGAAGGATGCGGGTTCAAGTCCCGTCGAAGTCAAAAATTTTTGCGAAATTATTTGATTTCTTAGAAATGCCTAGCAATAAGCAATTTGTGTGCAATAGAGTAACATTATAGTTGTTTTTACAGTTACCGCTTTTAAACAAACATAATACACATAATTATTCGCTCGCTTGAAATTGACTTGTCAACAACTAATCACATTAATTAAGTATCTGAATGCGAATATCTTGGTCACTGACTTATGTGAGAAATAAAATAAATTGAAAAAGTAGATTATTGTTTTTATTCGTACCTTATATAAGGTACCCTACAACCGGTACCCGCTAGCTACCCACTTATTTTTGTAGTAACACTCCATCAGGTGAAAACATTCCAAAGGTTACTATGACATATTTTAGCATAGCAAACGCTGGGTAATATTGCAGCAATGTATCCAGGCAAGTTCGGAGGCATAATACTCAGGCTAAGCCGAGATAGGTAGACCGAGAAAGAAACTGTATAAAATTATAATACGATAATATTATTAAAATGAGTCCCTGTAACGGCGAAAATACGCTAATATTGACCGATGTTACAGTTTTAGTTCCATTCAATTATTTCTCATTGGCACGAACGTCTTAAGGCTGGGTAGGCCAGCAGAGGCCGCATTTTTGTAATTTTTAAAACCATCTGAGACTTAGAAAATAGTGTTTAAAATTCTGAAAAATTTAAACACTATTTATAAAAATATGATTTATTACCTAAGAATCTAGTCTAGTCAAAGTCGCATTCAGTTACAAGATCTAATGAACTTCACTCGATAGAAAATAATCCCAAAGTTACCCCTTTTTCTAACGTTTTTTCAATACTATGACTAGCGAACTACTGATATCACACTTTTTTTTGTACTCAACTAAGGACGCTTAATATTTCTAAACAAATTCGCAGAGTTTGACTTGATAAAATCATTTTCCTTATCACCATGTTTAAATAACTACAAAAAACACGAGCGCGGCGTCTTGGCAGGCGCGCATTTTCCCTTACGCTTACTGCTGTGGGAATACCTGGCCTTAAATAGTACATTGTACGCCAAGGCGAGAAAGCGCCCAATTCCTATCGAGTGTGTCACGAGATAGGAATCGCATTTTCTCCGGAGTGATACATAGTGCTTTACCTACATTACACCTTCGAGGAAAATCATCGTTTCAGGATCTTCAAAATAACTTGAGTTAATTCAAATTGTAAAGTCTATTTATTGTTCCGTCCGATATCGCATACAGGCCGATATCGCTATAGATAGCTAATACATTATAAAATCTGAAAGATTTGCTAAATCTCGCTAGTCTCGTCTAAGGTAACATCAACTTAAGCTTTGCTTGCGTCTCATAATTATCATCATCACAATTTTTGGAATAACATTTAATATGTTTCCTCAAATATGTATAATGGGTAGGTACCTGCATAGTCACAATGTTAATATTACTAAATACGTTATGCAGTTCTATAGGTGCAAGTCTATAAAAGCTCTGACTGGCTGTATGCGGCTATAAAAATGTTACTTATTTGAACCGTTTGGGGTGGAAGGGGTCCTCGGACACACGTATTATTTAAAAATATCTCCAAACGTCTCGGAGTCGATGACAGGTGATCGGGATGCTAGCTTTTGTCAAGTTGTCAACGAATCAGCTCTGCTATTCAACATGGCATGCTGCAAGCATTCTGGGCTTTTTGGTGACTACTCATTTTAAGGGTTTCGAGATCGAAGATCGGTTTCGAAACCCTTATGGTCTCCCTTTGTCTGTCCTTTTTTCCCTTCTTAATGACTCAGCAACTACTGCAGCTATCAACTTGAAATTTAAAGTTCCTTAATAATACATTTCATGCGCCTGTACAGATTTAAAGAAAAATTAATGAAAAGAAAAATTAATATTTTCTATACAAATCGTGATGACGAAATTTTAAAAGATACCAACAGGGTCATGTGGGGTATCAAATAAAAGGTATCACTTTGTATTGAAAAAAGTTGAAAAAATACTTATTCCCCTCCCCCTATCTCCGAAATTTGCAGAGCAATCCATATAAAATGTATGGAGCGTTTGTAGACATGGATCTATATTTTACAGGAAAAATATAGAGAAGTCTGTAAAAAGTACACAGGGTCAAAAGGGCGGGGAATAATTTTCAAAAGGGGGGGCTACCCCACCGAGTGGGGTATCGCATGAAAGTTATCAGTTTTGACATTTAAAAACAGTTTTTAAAATTTCTGTAGGTTTCATACTTTTTGAAATATTTTGAAAAAAGTCGAAATATTGACCATTACCCACTTTAACCGAAGCATGCAGAGAGATCCATCTGAAATTTAGGTACTCGTACCTACTATTTTAGGTATTCGTTAAATTACGAAGTCTCTAACCGGTACTTTTGGTACATATTTGTAGACAATTATTCGAAACCCTTGACGCTCGAGTTACACTCGCACTTGACGAATCTTGTTTTTTGTAGTTAGGTGAATACCTAACTACATTAATATACTAGAAAAGAATTTTTCTAGTGCTAATTATGAAGTTTATATTGGGCTATTAGCTTTCTATAGGCTATCTTTGTTATTAATTGAGAAATTTCTATATCATGCTTCTAATTATTCACGGGTATTTATTGCGTTTATTTAGGTACTTAGATAGCATTACCCGTAATACTATATAATATTAACGGGTTATTATATTCGATCGCTCAAGTTTAAAAGCCGTATAAAACTCGCTCAACTATAAAGCTATCTATGAATAACTTTTTTAATCACAAGGAGAAAAAATCTTTCTTAGCTTTTGCGTAGAGTGGAGATAAAGTTGAAAAAATTTATACATGTAGGAAAGTCGTCAAAATGATAAAAATCTAAATGAATTTAGAGATCGAAAAAGCTTGGAAAATTTCCCAATACTCACGATGCTATAAATGCTAAGTTGATAGGTTTTTTTATCAACCAAAGCTAAGTTCAGATGGAGTCCATTCGTCTGGCTGGATCGACAGTGACGGAAGCGCATCAATCAGTCCTCCATCGCGGGATGGACTCCAGACAGCAGGGCATCGAACTGAATACAAGCTTTTATACAGAAGATCCAATAAATGGGATAGGTGGGTCCTGTTCATTGAAAAGGGAACGATAAATACTTTTGATTTACGAACGTAGGTGGCAAATAAGCTTGATTTTTTTAATTAACTTCAATAAATATAATCTGTCTCGTTGTACTTAACCTAAAATTCACTTTCTTGTTGTTGATTTTAACAAATTTTCAAGTAAGTAGGTCGATTTGAGATCCTTTATAATCATATTGAGTGTACCCAGTACTAGTTTAGTAACTTTAGTTTTCTCTGTTTGGATTTGTTGACAAAATTTGTAGCTATCTCTAAGCTCGACTATATTCAGCAAATGGAAATTAGTCTTTCATTTGCTGCTGCAAAATTGCAAAACTTTAGATTATAATAATTATAATTCAGTTTGCCTTATTTTTTTATCAAGCAGAAGGTGTCGTTTGCTCTCACAAAAACGCTTTTCGGTTTTGTTCGAGCAACAATAATTATTTATCATTTGAGAAAGATTCTTCACATGTGGCGAACTACGGCCTTGCAGACTGAATGGTGATAAATATATACAAAAGGGTGACTACCAAAATTTTCGCGTCACCGGTGGCGGCGCACAGTGGTCCCGAGTAAATAACAGCGGACACAGGATTTTTTTTCGAATTTCGTTTTCATGATTTCGTCATTCGATAACTCTATCAAAACTAAGAAACTTTTGTTGTAACTTTTGGCTAGGCCTTATAGTCCAGGAGTTAAAGAAAAATCTGTTTTTTTTTGTATGGGAGGCACCCGTGTTTCACCTAGTTTCGACCTGAATTTTTTATGGTTTGTTTGTGGCGTTATTTGGCATCAACTAGTTATAAACAGATGGGTGCCAAATTGTACCATTTTGAGTCATGGCTTTTTGCTTTATGATATGATGCAAAACAATGCCACATACGTAGTTATATTTCGTATTCAAGACTGTTTGTCGTAATTACTTCTTGATCAAAAAATATATGTCCACCCGTGCGAAGCCGGGATGAGCCGCTAGTTATAAATAAAATTATAATAAACCTAGATCTCGAATTTCCCCAAAATAAAAAGTTTTAGAACCACCGTAGCGGAGATGACGTAGCTTGGGAAAACCCACGTGACCGTTGTTTCTCGGAGTATCATGCCTTGTATTATTTTACCATGGCCGCGTCCAGCAGCGGTCTTCGTCATTCTTCATCACCTACCTCATTATGTCACTTCTGTGATAATATACAGGGCACCATCTGTTAAACTAATCGCTTCATCTGTGTATTCACAGAATGACACATTTGGCATTCTACCTCAGATGAATGAAACTACAGGTGGAGGTATCAAGTTTGAAACCATTCTATCAATCTCACCGTGAAAATACATATTTAAAAAAAATATACGTGTAATGTAATATAATATATAAAATATACGTGCACGCACTACCTGGACGAGAGATTCTTTCATCTAAGGATTCTACGAGACAATTCTGCGACGATACGCATAGTTGTTATAAAGCGATTGGTTATCAGGATTAGGAACCCCTGAAAATTATAGCAGTTTAGGTATATGGTTAAATTGCCTTCATGTCGACCACAACTAAGAAACCCCGTACAGCCTGTAAAACCACTGTAAAGCTGGTAAACAGAGGAGTGGTGATTATGTTGCATGTAGTGCATCCTTAGGTCGTGAACTCGTACTGGGTCAGTGGTGCAAGGTCTGCCGGCGGCCCGCTTGTTTGCCGAGGATAACTAGATATCGATCCCTGTACCTGGCCTATCTCTGCTTAAATTTACCTCTGACAAAATACTATTAGAACATTCTAATTTTGACTAGAATAATAGAGGGTAATAGGTACAAATAAAATGTCAGAATCTAGTCGGACTCACGCACCGAGGATTCCGTATAATTTATAAGACCTTGTTTCTCGCCAAATATTCAATTGTTTTTTGTAAATGAACTAAAAAATTACGGTTTTCGGATTTCTTCCTAAACTTGTGCTATAAGCCCTTGCTTATTTAAATTTTATTATTCTAGGTCATCGGGAAGTACCCTAAAGATTTTGATCCATGGCGAGAGTCAAAAATTGATGTGTCGTGATTTGTGACACGGCTCCAAGAGGTAACGGTTTCAATTCGATACCTCCACGCGTTCCTCAGAAAAGGGAGTTGACAGATGGACAGACGGATAGACGTACAACAACAAAGTCATCCTTTAAGGCTGCATGAGTCATCCAGCCCAACTCATCAGTGGGTGCGGCCTAAATGTATTCCATCTCATCTGACATAAGATAGACATTCTCGTGCGTTTGATGAGAGGCAAATAAATTTATTCGTAAAACGTTCGCGTAAAAAAATGAGAAAAGACTTTTAGCACAAGGGTTATTATAGAAAAACTATTGAGAGTATCATTTCAAAATAAATTTTTTTCAACTTTCGAATAACCATACTATGTCGGCACGGGCTTTATTTTAGAGTTTTCTTTCTCTGTATGTTATTTATTTTCGCCCAAAGTTGGGCTAAAATCAGTGTTGAAATACGAAAGTTTAGAAGCTTGTATTTTTTAATTTATTCTTTTGTTACGGTTTCGGGTGTCATAATGACGAGATAAATTGATATTATCCTTAGTTTTGGATGGTCAACATCAAACAGCGTAGTAAACCCTTCCACGTTTGTGTGGAGAGATGAGCGACTCGTTCAGTCTTAAGGGTTTGCTTTTCCTTTCAAGGTACGAAACAACATACATAGGTTTTGTTCTAGACCCATATAGGATGTCCCGCGAATATCTACAATGACAAAATATATTAATTTCCAAAATTGAAATAAGACAATTTATGTGCGTAAAAAAGTGTCGCAGGGTGTGACGTCACGCGGAAATTTAACTCGCTATATCTTCATATTTTTTTTTTGTTTAATCGAGTAAAGAAAAATACGTGTCCAATATCTTCTAATCAAAATCAAAATAAAAACTCTTTATTTCCATAAATACAATAAATGTACCTACACTTCACAGGTTTTGAAAATTTGTTTGAATTTATTTACTGATAATTTTTGCAACTCACTAGGAGTTCTGTTGTAGAAGCGTATACATTGCCTTTTAAAAGGTACATTAATTTTGTATAGCCTAGTTGTGGGCACAGCGAGTTGTTCTGATATTTTTAGGGAACCGATTTATATTTATATGAGTGTACAACAAGTTTTCATAAATATATTGACATGATACTGTCGTTATGTTTATTTCTTTGAATTTATCACGCAGGGATTCTCTGGGACCCATATTATAGATTGCACGAACAGCTCTCTTCTGCAGCACAAATACGATGTTAATATGTGCAGTGTTCCCCCACAGCAGTATACATACTATAATAATCTAACTGACGGACTAATTAGAATTCTTTAGGACACTAGCCTATTGTAAGTAGTTATTTTATTTATGTATGTAGTATTAGCAAAGATTTAAATCATTAGATATGTGCTCTCCGTAGCGAGACCGTGCCGAGTTGTTGCCAATGGAGATGGAGCTCGCTCGTTTGGAATCAGTGTATTGTGTGTTTGTGTGATGTCTTTTTTCACAAAAGTTCGTGCTATATAATTGCACAAGAAATGGTAATAGGTAATAACAGCTAAGTTTATTGGCAAAAACACTATTTTTAACTACTCATAGAGTGCGTGCGTCGCGTCGTCGTCGGCATTTTGATAACGCACGCATTCAAAGACAATACCCCAGTTTTCAGTGTCGGGGCGTATGTAACGTTTTAAATCTTTGGGTATTTCTATGACTTTGTTTTGTAGTAATTTATGCATGACGTATGTATAGGTATTTGTCGTTAATGTGACAAACTCGCTGGTCGCATCAGCGTTTATATTAGATTTTAATTTATGCGTTAACAACCGTGGTTATCAAGATGATTTATTATACCTACACCGGATATTTTTAACATTAAAGGTCCACGTGAATACAACTTACTGTGGAAAACTGGTATCTTGTCACTGGTGTCAATTCAGATGTAGCTAAAACTAAACAAAAATAATTTAACAGCAATAAATGATGCTATAGCTATGTGGTGCCGGTTTAGAATTTGCACCACCAAACTCTTCCCGCGGGTGTCATAAGTGGCGACTAAGGGCTTTCCACCGGGGGCGGGCAGCAGCGCCCCCTGCAGAACAATTCTACCACCGAACTAAGATCCCCAACCCGCATGCCCAGCGTGGGGATTATGGGTACTACCCCCCATGTGATAAAAGCCAATGAGGCGCTTATCAGGGGGAGGCCTGCGTCCAGTAGTGGACCTATACAGGCTGTTGTAAATGATGCTATCCTTTTATGCGATCATTATGAAAGGGATGACAATATTTTCAGTGCGGTTGATTAGTTTAGTTTAGTTTTAGCAACATCTGAATTGACTTGTGTCAATCCTACTAATATCAGAGTCATCGTAGAGTCGCTTTACAGGGCAGACGTGTATCGCTCGTCGCTCTAATTTATTAAAACTTTAAACTTTCTTAATTTCTGATTGGTCGCCGGCCCAAACTCGAATTCTCGTTTACTCTTGGAGTGATTAGACGGAGTAGCTCCTCCCAGTGGGTGGCGAGAGTGAGACGGACCTAGTGGAGAACACGCCCTGCTGACTTGCTGCCCCCCCCATCCCCTGCGAAGAGGACCTTCCCCCGCTGCTGGCCGTCGTCGGCGCCGTCATCAGAATTGTGTGTGAAATCAAAATCCACGAAGGCGGTGAAGGAGGTAAACCATTGCCGCTGGGATTTGAACCACCGACCCTCTGCACGTGAGTCGCCCGACGGAGCCGCTTGACCAAAGTGTTTACGTCGCCTACGCTCGAAATTACGAAACCAACGACTGCCGCCTCGGGTGTTAATCAATACAGGTACCTAATACTGCAAAAATGCCTAATATTAGTCGCTGCGCTAGCTGCCATAATTTAATTCGTCCTAAAGACGAATCAATCGCCTGCACTCGAGCGAACTGCGAAAAAAGATACCATAAAGACACTTGCATCGGCGGAACCGCTCCGAGAATGACCGAGCTGATCTCCTGGTTATGCCCCCAATGCAAATTCCATTCTAAGCGTGGAGGGGAGACCACCGAGACACCAGTTAAGGGCTCCGCCCTGCCCAACCTGCTCACTCCTGACACGAATGTCACGGTAAGGCCTAAAAAATGTTTGCCTGAACCGGACCTTCAGGCGTTAACTAGTGAAATCCGTCTATTAAGGGAGGATGTGTCTTCGTTTAATGCCAAACTCGATAATGTTTCCTCAGCAATGTCTACCATCCGCGATCAAATGGATACTGTTGTCGCTCGAATGGCTTGCACGGATGAGAGAGTCACAGAGCTAGAGGAGCGCTATCTTCAAGAAACAACTTCCATGAAAAGTTACATTCAAAAACTAGAAGATCAACTATCTACGCAAGCGCAGGCCTATCTACGCAATGAGGTTGAGTTTATAGGAGTTCCCGAATCTCCCAACGAAAATCTGGCTCATATTGCACTGGTCGCTGCGAATAAATTGGGTGTCGACCTAAGGGAGAACGACATTGACTGGGTCCTACGCGCTGGAGTTAATAGAAAACCAACTGCCTCTGATTCTGCGACAAACTTCGCGCGCCCTGTTGTAATGCGTCTTTTAAGACGTGCCAAGCGTGACGAGTTCTTAAAATGTGTGAAAACACGCAAATCCATCACAACGAAAGACCTAGGCATTGACAATCATGCTAGAAGAGTTTTCTTTAATGAACGGCTTACCAGGGATAACCGCCAGTTATTTCGGGAATGCAGAAACCGTGCTGCAGCCACAGGTTATAAATTTTGCTGGACGAGTAGCGGCAATATCTTCCTGCGTAAATCTGATGGCTGTCCAGCAATACGAATCCGGAGTTTCGCGGAATTGGACGAGAAGCTCCCTGCTTGCGCGGAAACGGCCAAGTAAATCTCTCTCTGTCAGTTTTATTATTTTTTGCATGCTTTTAAACATAATTCACACTAATGTAGAGCTATGTAGTTGTATTTTTAGTTTATTATCACATAGTATAACAGCATTAGGCTATAACTTTCTTAGCAGAAAAACAAGTAACTTCTGTTTATTCTTATATCAAACACGATACTTAAGATATAACACGTACAAACACCTTCACGACCGCTTGCACTACCCCCTCCCTCCCCTTTGTCCTTACGAGAACTCTGTTGTAACCATCGCGGCATCTTATTATTGCAGCTCTTTAGTCTTCACCGCTGCAGGTGAAATCTATCACCTATGGCCTCTTTAGAGTTTCTCTCCAATATTGACGAATCCTTAAATGCAGATTGCCGTATTTTTAACTCACCAGAACTATGCACTAAGGTTCTATGTAAAAAAAATACCCTGAAGATTTTAACTTTTAATATAAGAAGTCTACAAAAAAACTTCGACGAGTTCCTATTAGTACTTGCCCGGTTCTCCACAAAGTTCGACGTAATTATTCTCACAGAATGCCATCTTGGCACATGCCCGCTGATCAGATCCATGCCCGGGTACTCGCACTATGCATCTACACGCATCAACAACAAAGCCGGCGGTGTCGTGGCCTATGTTCGCTCGGATCTGAGCGTCACAGTCACCGAACCTTGTGTAGTTGACGCTGACTCCCTTTTGTTGAAACTGCCTAATTCCCATGTAATTTTGGGTCTCTATAGGTCCCCTTCCTTCAGCAACATTACCAATTTCCTGCATTCACTTGACAACGTTGTGAGAGAAAACTCTCCCCAACGCGCTAAGGTTACAATTGCCGGAGATATAAACATAAATATTCTCTCAGACTCTTCCAATGGTGGTCATGACGAGTACCTGTGCCTTATGGCTGAACTAGGCCTCAAGAGTATGATTAATGCCTCAACTAGAGGGAGCTCTTGCCTGGACCATATTTTCGTGAGTGCTAGATTAGACGCAATAGGTGTGGTCTGCAGGACGGGGATAACTGACCATGATGTAGTATTTGTTGCCCTGCAATCGCCGCCGCCGCCTCCTAGAACTCGAGCAAAGGTCAAATCAGTTATCGAATATAATGCTATCTCACTGGAACTCGACAAGACAGACTGGTCGGACGTTCTTGAGGCTGATAATGCCTCGACAGCAGCTGAAGTACTGAACTCTAAGCTAAGGAATATAACCCAAAAGTACACAAAGACTTGCAAAAGTAATAGACGCGATATCATAATTAAGGGCTGGATCACTCCCGGACTGCTAAAATGCATGAAGCAAAGAGACGCCCTTCATCTTAAGGCTAAAAAGCACCCTGGAGATAAGATGTTACAATTGACTCATAACAGATACCGTAATAAGTTTAAGGTTCTTTTAAAAGACGCGAGGGTAAACTATAATAAGAGGCAACTCATCGAAAATAAAAATAATCCTCTGAAACTATGGAATACCATCAAATCTGTGTGTGATCTTCCAAAAAGAAAGGACATTTCATCTGACCTGCTAAAACTTGAATCCACGCCGGTTGAGTCATTGAACTCGTGCAACGACTACTTTGTTAACGTTGGTAAAAATTTAGCAAATGTTATCTTGGGGAAGTTAGGTAAAACACAAGAAGAATTGGCGGCGCAGATGCGGACTTCCAGTTATTGCCTAAACTCTTTCTTCATGGCGCCAACTGACCCTTCGGAAATCACATCCATTATAAGACTCCTTAAAAATAACAGTGCTCCAGGGATAGATGGTATTTCTAACGTCTTATTAAAAAAGGTAATCCATTCTATTGTAGAGCCGCTGTGCCATGTCCTGAACTTAAGTCTTTCCACTGGAGAGTTTCCATTATGTTGGAAGATAGCCTCAGTAATACCTATTTATAAAGACGGCCAAAAGTCATCCCCCTCCAATTACCGCCCAATTGCTCTTCTACCAGTTTTTTCCAAAGTTCTAGAAAAATTGGTAAACAATAGACTGACAAAGTTCCTCGAACAGAATGGCCTTCTATCCGCTGGCCAGTTTGGCTTTAGAAGGGGAAAATCCACGGAGGACGCTGTTCAACTCCTCTTAGACACTGCAGCTTCCACGTTGGATTCCAACAGGAAATGCATCGGCGTCTTTTTGGATTTGGCAAAGGCGTTTGACACCGTTTCACCGATTATACTATTGAACAAACTTGAGCATTTGGGTATAAGGGGCGTTGCCCTTCAGTGGTTTCACAGCTACTTGTCCGATAGAAATCAGTGTGTCTCGGTGGCCGGTCAGTCTAGCGACATCAAAAGCGTATCTTTCGGCGTGCCACAGGGCAGCATTCTTGGACCTGCTCTGTTTACGTTATACATTAATGAAATCACTTCTCTTATTGATGAGCCTAATATAGCAAAAACTATTTGCTATGCAGATGACACGGCTATCTTATTTCAGGGTAATTCGTGGAGTGAGGTGTCTAGGCTGGCGGAGGAGGGACTGGCCCGAGTCGCTTTATGGCTCGATGCTAATCTCCTCACTCTTAATGCGAGCAAAACCAAATATCTGTGCTTTCACAAGTCCAAACCATCTGGGCCTCCTCTCTCTCTGCGCCTGCAAATTCATAAATGTGGGTCAACTCAGTCTCCACCACAAAACTGCGTTTGTCCAGTAATACAGAAGGTTGGCTCTCTTAAATACCTAGGTGTCACGCTGGATGAACACATGTCATTCAAACAGCATATAGATAACGTCACAAAACGCACTCGGAAACTCATTTACATAATGAAACTTCTAAGGGATGGCGCTGACCGAGAAACACTTATGATTGCTTACTCAGCTCTCTGCCAGTCCATTGTAGGGTACTGCATAACGGCATGGGGCGGCGCGGCTAAAACGTCCATGATATCTCTTGAAAGAGCCCACAGAGCCGTTCTTAAAGTCATGTTTCGTAAGCCCTTCAGGCATCCCACAGTTTTGCTCTATTCTGAGTCGGAAATTCTAACAGTTAGACAGCTCTACATACTCAGAGTTACCACTTCATTCCACAGGGCAAACATTAAATCATTACGTGATGAAAACTCGAAGTCTGGTCATCGTCGTACTAAAATTAAAGTCCCTGCAGTCAAGTCTGCGTTTGCGAGGCGCTTTCGGTCTTTCTCCTATCCGTTCATTTATCGCCGTATTTTAATGCAATGTGATCTTCTTTCATGCTCCCTTTTCGGAGTCAAGGAGAAGGTTCGAAAGTGGCTTCTCACGTTAGACTATGACGCTACCGAAAGACTTCTTTCGATTCAAAGTTGATTCATAAGAACCAGTTTTCATCCCATTCACAGTTCTCTTCCCATCTCTTCCCATCCCTCCGTCCTATCCATTCCCTCTTACCCTACCCTCCCAAAACCCGCCGAATGTCGTGTTGAACTTAATTATATTAAAAGCGATAAATAACTAATATAAGTAAATTTATTTGCGTTATGTGCCTAATTTCTTTTGTCTTTCTTTTGTCGTTTTGATTTAAATTTAATTTTTAATTTTTATATTTTATGTTTCTTTAAATAATATTATCTTGGTATTGTTAATGCCACGAGTGGACTGCTGCTCTGTTTAGTACTTACCTTTTATTGTTAAAACTCAATTGTAAACCGGCCTCCCGCGATACAGGTTCTGAACCTAGTGCGGGGACCATAAGTAATCTGTATACTTTATCTTTTCTTCAGTAATAAATGTCTTTTGTTTGTTAAAAAAAAAAAAAAAAAAAAAAAAAAAAAATCATTAATAAATAATAAAATAATAAATATAATAATAATCCCGAGCCTAGTCGAGTGGTTAATTTATAATTAAAAACTAGCTTCTGCCAGTGACTTTATTCAGCGTTATTCCGATATAAAAGTAGCCTATAGTGTTAATCACCCAGAATCTATGCAAAATTTCAGCTTGATCAGTTCAGCAGTTTTGGCGTACTACAGTCCCAAAAATCAAATTAATTAGCGGTCATAAATTCCAACATACAACATTCACACAACGAAGGTCTTTTTCAGCAATAGTCTTAGGAGACTGAAACCGATTAAAAAGGCCTTCATCTGGGTGTTCCTCTGACGCTTCGATTAAATTAAAAGCTGGGAACACATTGCGGCCTCGGGCGACGCAAGGCCTTATTGCTCGCCTGATTGAGACAAACTCTGCTGTTGACGCTACAAGACCTAATTCTACCAAGGACTATTCCATCCCAAAGGTCTAGGCCTAGCTTTGATTTTGCATTCAGTGAAAATAAAAACAAAGCAGAGACATTATGTGTAGTGGGTCGTATTGTATGACAAATTTAAAAGCTAAATCGCCATTTCAATTGTCCTTGATATTATATAATATAAAAATTTTACTTGTCTAAGGAGAGGAAAAGTCAAATTTTAAGCCTTAAGAAATAATGTTATTGAAATATCTATCTAAACGTTTACCGGACTAAGCTAAATAAAACATTTATATTAATTGTCCAGCATTATTTATTTATTTAATGTTTTCTGCCGTTTCATTTTGTGCTGAATGCAATTTGTGTTTTGTTTTTGGCGTAAAATTTAATCTAATATTATTTGCAAATACTTATTCCTTTTTATTTTTATTTGATTGTAATTTTCTGTGTTAATTATTGACTAAAATTTGATACAATTTAATTACAAATGCAAGTCAATATGACCAATCGTGATAACGATCTAGGTAAGTACTATACATAGGTAAATAAAGATGGCTTGTAAACAAAAGATGATAAAGCTTTAGTTCCCGATTAAACTGTAGATATCCATTTCAGAAGTAATCTTATTAGTAGAAATACAAGGAAATGGCATTTTTGAGTTAAGTAATTAATGATGATGACATTTCGAAGTCGTAATCATTCACATAATCTGCCACTATGCAAATAATCAAATCAACAGACAACGATCAAATGGAAATCTGTTCCCAATCAGAGATAACCTTGAATAAAGTAGACACAAAGTTACACAGCAAACATTAATATGAAGCCAGACACAATAATATTGCAGCTTCATGTTTCAATTCTCTGTCAAAGCAGATCGTACCAAGTTCAAACTTAATTGGACAAATAAAGGCATCTGTAACAGCTGGTCCAACAAAATGCTTCAAAATCAATATCAATACAAATAGAGTTAAAACAGTTCTTATGGTAATAGAGTTAGGGGCGCAACAGAGCTGCAAGGGCAGGTTGCATTCGGCCAGTGACCTTGAACTGACGATTTTAGGTCAGGATCGGGTCGCAGCCGCTCTCCCGGCCAGTATTGACGTGCCATTCGAATTTCAACTCTATTTCCTAACCTTATAATTTAAATAAGATTAAAAGAATTAATTAAATGTAATGTAACTGAGGAGACTTAAACTTTAGAGAAATCAGGAACTAAGTTCTTAAATAAACCTAAAATCCACGTTAAGTAATTAATTACTTTATGGTCAAGAGACCATCAAAATACTATCACATCACAGTAAAATTCACAAAGTTGTTCATTTTATTTGTTATAGTTGCTCATTGTTTCCTGCCTAATGCTCTAATTTAAAATAAGCCGTTTCAATATTCTGAAAGCCATTAGGTAGGTTCCGTATAAAACCAGAATTGTTCAAAATATATTTTCTTAGAAGGGACCTCTTCAGGCCCGTTTAGCTCATCATCAGAGTAGTAGTTTTCTACTGCCAAGCATTTCCTTGTAATATTATCTACAGGCTTAGGTATGTGGTTACACTTCATTGACGCAGCTTCATTCAGCTTACCTACTGTCGGAAGGTACTAGGAGCGGGCGGCGCTGGGGCACTCGCCGTGATTTTTACACGCGTTCAAAGATTGCACCTGGGTCCATTGGACCCACAACTACAGTTAAGGGTTAAAGTAAGGCTGTTTTCTATAATTTGATTAAAACAGCAAACGCTGATGGTCAGGACTTCCCGGCTTTTTTAGTATTTTTTTTGTTCCTGAGTCCTTCATAACCATCCCAATACAATCACACCGTTCATCCGACTCCTCCGGGTCCAGTTGGATTCTCAAAAAGGCCGTCAAAACATCGCAGTGAGCGTAACCCAGTTCCGAGGAGTTCAAGGTCGCTGCACGCCGCGATCGATGTCATCTGAGCGGGTTCAAGGATCCATGCTGCCGAAATGGGAGCTGGGACTGTGGTATCCCCTACATTCACTGACATCACTCATCTATTAATGGTAAACCTATGAACAGAATAGTTACAAAAGGTTAATAGTTATAAAATTTTGAGCTATACGCACATTTTGGAGTCAAATTGTCAAGGGAGCAAAAGTTGGTTATGTATAATTTATTTATTTATTTATTTATTTATTATTAAAAAGTACACCTATCCTTACAGGCTTAATAATATTAAACCTCGCATATTCGTCAACGTTCATCAAAAGTTTCGTTTTAAGTAAAAAGACGAAAAAGGGGCATAGTTTATGAGAATTTTTATGGGCAGCAAAACGAGTTTCATTAAAAAAAACTTAAAATAACTTATTAAGGTTAATAGTAGTCCGAGATAAAAGATTTTTTTAATAAAAGCTGTTATTTTTATTCCCATTGTCACCTCTAATCTCTGGTGGTCAACCTTTAAGCTTCCACTTTTGGTCCTCCAAATAGCTAATGCACCTCCTTATTGGGCCATCAGTCAAAATGATTAAGCATGCAGCATTCGATGCGGCCTGCACCCTTGAACTCAAGAAACTGGGTTAAACTTCATCGCATAATAACATTTAAGCATCTTGTTTTACAGGAAAATACAGGAATTCTAGAACTTTCTAAAAGCTGTGGAGCAGTGCTGGAGAAATGCTCCGTGTTTTAGTTCTCCACTTGAAGGTCAGGAGTTCGACACCCACAACCCAGGATGTACTTCATCTTATGGGTCGTCTGGATGTTAGGCGGCTCATCACATCCTCACCACACATTTGATAGTCTTTACTTTCTTACCATGACGCGGTCAACAGTGGACGATCGTTAAAAAATAAAGCGAGGACCGTAATGGTGGGTACATTTCCGTTTTTATAAAACCGGGTAAGTGCGATACAATATTTGTTTCAAGCAATGGATAGCCATTGCTACTGCAAAAACCTATGTATAGTTAACGTAGAAAACGTCCTAAAAAGTGGTGAGGGAAAGTAAAGAGATAAGTAACTCACAGGAAACTAAAATCAGACGCCATCATCGTTGGAAAACTTTCGTTCATCTTCAATAACGATAAGAAATCTATATTTGTTTCTGAAGCATAGGTATAGAATAAAGAAACTTAATAATAAGAAAGTATAATAGAAATCCGACTTCCAAAGACAATTTTCAAAGTTTCCCTGTTGTTTATCTTATCGGTCGACAACCCCGACAGTGTTACTGTTTACGCATTATCTCGAACTTTGTCAGGGGGAGACACCTCGAGTACATTGGCATTTGGCACCGATAAAGAGACATCTGTTTAAAATCTTTGTGTTTGAAAAGCAAGTTAATTTTAGCACATCACTTTTTGTCATGTCTTGAGTGAGATTTTTAAGGTTATCGCAAACTTTATCATCGCGGAAACAGATCGTTACCGACCGCCTCAACTCGACGAATGAACAAGTGAAAATAAAATAAGAATGTTTTTGACGGCTACCTGTGTAGCGGATTCCGTAAAGGTTTGCTTGAAACACCGGAGCTTGATTCCTACCGAGGAAAAAATATTTGAGTGATTTTTTCCGTTTTCGTATTTTAATACTATATGATAGAGTATGATAGAGTCTCTATCATGCCTTGACGGCGCGGCAGCGCAAAGTTTCATCATCATATCAGCCTACAGATATTCACAGTTGGACAACGCGTCATATGGGGGAGGCCTATGTGCAGCTATAGATGTGCGTGGGCTGTAATGGCAAATAGCGGTTCTGAGCCGCCTCCATCCATCGATTCCATCCCCATCCGTTCGTGAAATGTAAAGCACAACTTTTGGAAGCATGGCACCACAAAAAAGCCCACAGCAAAGCCTTGCCGACTAGCAAGCAGGCAGGTGAGTTATGGAGCGAAAGATGCAAAATATCAGACAGGCCGCTCTCTTGACCCGGATCGCGGGGCCGATTCTATCATTTCCATAATGCGGGGCTGGTAGACTGGCGATTTGGTGAACGCAGAAAGAAAATAATTTATTTGGACCATAGCAAGTTTACAAAATATAACCTTAGGAATCAGTAGTTTTTCTCATACTGATTTAAGTAACTTCTTGCGATCCGAAGTGAGAATGACTCAACAGAAAGAAACATGCTAGCACACATTGCCAGTTGTTTAAAGTTGAAAGAGGTTACCAAAGTTATCTTTGGAGGTATCTTTGGTAACCTCTGAAGGCGTTGTTTCAGCATAATTTTGCTTTCTGCTGAGAAAAAGGAAGAGTATACCTACGATCTGTTCTATGATACCTTGCCTTGCTTCTCGATAGTACGCATTACGTATGTACGGGATTTAGTACAGCGCGCTGCGCTTCTAGCGTGCGGGCATGGAAATGTCTCGATGACGTCTCGATACTATCGAGAAATCAATCTCAGGACTCATCTTAGTTCAACATACTACCAAGTGTGCATCAAATCCCTATATTCACTTATTAACTAGAAGGATACCCTGAAGGTTACCAAAATATGTCGTTAGTGTGTGGTTCGAGTCCGATTATACCGGATGTTAATGTCAATCGCTGACATTTTTAGCTAGCATCTAGTTTTTGAGGACCTTGATTGGAAAGTGGAAACTGATCTATTTATTAGCTAGCAGTTGGTTTGATGATTTGTAATGATGAAATGATTGTCGAATGATTCGTTTGACACTGAGCATAAGTGTTCCCTGTGAGGCTATAGGTACTCAGTGTGAATTAATAAATAAATAAATAAATAATGCTGGACATTTCACACAGCATTATCTAGCCCCAAGTTAAGCAGAGCTTGTGTTATGGGTACTAGATAACTGATATACTTAATACAATACACTACATACATAGATATTTTTTATTATAGATAGAAAATACCCAGACCAACGGAACAAATTTCTGCAGATCGTACACAAATTTGTTACGAGGCGGGAATCGAACCCGCAACCTCCAGCGTCGCAGGCGGACCTTCGCCCGCTGCGCCACGGAGGTCGTCAAATTTAATTAATTAAACCCTCTTATTCGTAACAAGTTTCTGCCTGCGGCTTCGTACCTTATTGCTATTGAAAATAAATGTTAGTTTCTGTTCCTTTGCCAAAAACAAAAACTTAGTCTTAAGTCAATTCATCTTATCGGAACTGATCCCTGAGTTCAGTTTGACGATAGTATCGAGTCGTCATCGTTAAGTCTAATTTTTGAATAGGATTGAGTCCAGCGCCCCGACGCGGACGGTGTGCAGATGTGCGGACACGGAACTACGCAAATCCCATACAAAATTGAAAAGTCTCGATACTAACATCTGTGACGGCTCTGTTTACTTGTACTATTTCGTTGGGACAGTAGACTTCAACATCGCTCTACAGTAAATATAGCCGGTGATGCTTTTATAAGTGTATCCTGTGTTTGTTTGGTAGTGCTCAATAAATAAATAGTTAATATAGTTGTATTGATGTTGTGTCAGCCCTGCCGCACGGCGGCGGCGGCGGTCCCGATGACCTATTTCCGAGGCCCACTGACCCCGACCTTGGGCCCCGCCGCCGCCACCTGCCGGGAAATGCATTCATCGCTTCGAGACGAATTGCTAAGGATATTTGAATTATTTGTTGACTTCTTTGGCGCAGTGAGGAAATTGTACACTTTGATTTCATCGTCTGTTGATGTTGCTATGCTAGCGTACGGTTGAGATCTGATCGGGGTGGAATTTTGTGAAATATAGTTTGTTCAAATATGAAACCACATTCTAGTATTTTGAAACTGATAGTAAAATTAAAATGGATTGTAATTTAGATTGAGATTATAACAATTTCCAAGACTCTGTGAATTATTAAGAGGGAAAGATACACTAGAATCTAGCATCGTTCCTTCTACTTTGCCAATAATGTTGAGTTTTGGAAGTTGTCTCTTTGCAGCTTTGCCAGTCAGAACTCTGCTTGCAGTCTTGCGGTTAGCAGTTATTTATTTATCTATATCACAATTGAAAATATATAATTATTGGGGTTAGATAATGCTGTGTGAATTGTCCAGCATTATTTATTTATTTATTTAATTAAATTTATTTATCGAGTTGCATCCGAGAAGAAAAAGTATAGCAGCCACCGCGACTTTCAACCAAAGGGTAAACTTGCCTTAATCGAACCAATTCAAATACCATGGATATTGCGACGAAACTAAAGTATTTATCAAAAAAATTAAAAGTACCTTATCAAATTTTCATTGATTTAGGCAACAATTAATTACTTAAACAAAAAATTAAACAAAAAAGGACGTCATCTACTCATAAGCATAAAATTTTCAAAACTTGAAAAGAGTACGGGTTAGGGTCAATTATCCTAAATCGTACCATCCATGCGTAGGATCATAAGATCCATCCTATTCCAAATTCATACTTGGTTTTATTTGTACGTTTAATCCGTACATTCATCACACAAATATACACTGTCTTGCGATCAGACGTCGAGCACAGTTCATGTGTTCAGAATTCACAGTTCATTCATGCGTTCAGAATTCACAGCTTGAAGGTTGTACTAAAATGTCTTATCGCTTGTTTGTTTATTTTACAAAACCAACTGCCATCATCAGCCTGCTTCTTCCTGTTCACATTCATCGAAGTACGATTTTGCTCGTAAGTACCCCAGGGGGTACGAATTAGTCGAAAATTTCACCATTACACCCTAATCTCCGAAGTTTGCAGAGCGATCCATCTGAAATGTAGGTACCCACTATTTTTAGGTATTCATTAAATGGCGAAGTCTCTAACTGTACCTTTAGTACTTATTTGTATAATTGGCAAACGTGTGAAATCCTCGGCGCGCGAGTTACACTCGCAGTTGACGGATCTTGTTAAACGTACTGTTAAATTTCCAGTTAGCACATCTTAAACATTCCATTAATAGGTATTCCATCCTGAAATCGGTTACCGTGCGGTTGATTTAGCCGCCTCGGCCTACATACCTCGCGGGTATCGCGGCGCTTCCGACGCCGCTGCCAGATAACACATAATGCACACGAATGCTGACACGATGCCCTACTTCCAACCAGACGTGTCATCAATATCATTTCAGGCGATAGACGTACACTGCTTGATGATAGGGGATCCTCAAAGATCGCCTCAAGGAGCTGACCTTCACCAGGCCGTTGGTCTACTTTGTGCGGGCTTGCCCACTTATGCCTACAGAAATTAATTCTTCACATCGTATGCGTTAAAGTTAAGCAGAGAGAACGGGAAGAAATTGTAAAACAAAACTGGTAATTTTGCAGTCCTGAAAAACATGTGCACCTCAATTTAGAGTAAAAAACAGAGCTTATAGGAGAAACCTCAAACTATTAAACCAAGAAACATGAATTTATCATTTAAAGATTTATCAGAACGCCTAGTCGAAGCGACGCGTGCCCAAAAGCTGGTTAGTATCTGGCGCAGCGCATCAGCGTTAGTGTCATACAGCGGGCGAATGCAGCCAGCGTCTTGGGGACGTTTCCGACTGGTATTTTTATGGATCAGTTGAACTACGTCTGCCCAGATTGTAATAATCTACAGTTTGCTCAACTGTTTATATTAGTGTGATTATAATCTTAGGTTGTAATTTTCTTAGTTATAAAGAAACAAATGTAATTATGTATGTACGAAAGATTTACACCCTTAGAGCACCATAATAATTTTAATAATGACATAATATGCACAAATTAATCAGAACCTTTTTGCAAAGAACACAGAGATCGCAAAGCTCCCACTACCCTCCTCTTTCCGATGAGTAATAGATGATATCTGCCAGAGAAATGGTGAAATATAAACAACCACCGCGCCGAGGATCTACAAACAAGGAAAAATATTATTGTTTGTGCACTACTAATATATTGTATGTGTTATGTTGTGTCCATGAAATCACCTACGTAGGAACGTCTGCAAAAACTGAAATGTATCGCAACATTATATAGTTCTAAAGTATTTAAAAACCAGTAGTGACTCGAGTTATTTCCGTGATCATGGCGTTTGCAACTGTGCCGTAATATTGAAAAACTCAAAATAACACGAATCATGGCAAATATCCCGTTATATATTACTTTATTGTTATAACAGTTTAAAAGATTTATCCTAAGGATTTATCATTTTATAGTATATTAGAAATCGATAAGGCATTTCGATAGATTTTTTCATTTCGATATGACGACCTCAGTGGTGCAGCGGGCGAGAGTCCGCCTGCGACGCAAGAGGTTGCGGTTTCGATTCCCGCCTCGGAACAAATTTGTATACGATCTGCAGAAATTTGTTCCGTTGGTCTGGGTGTTTTCTATGTATCATAAAAAAAAATCTATCTATGTACCTATATAATGAATTAAATATATCAGTTATCTAGTACCCATAACACAAGCTTTGAGTAGCTTACTTTGGGGCTAGATGGTGCTGTGTGGATTGTCCAGCATTATTAATTATTTTATTTATAGATAATCTTAATTTTAACTGATTTGTCACAAGAACGCAAGAAATTGAATAAAGTTACATGGACAAATGACATTTTCTTTTATTTGTCCATGTTGAAATCTATTATGCTTCCACAAGAGTCTTGGGGATTGTCAGATGTCCTTTAATACAACAAAAAATTATAAATTTAAGTGATAAGACTCATCAATTCTTGAACTGAATAACCTCACTGTAATGTCAAATATTTCTCCCCAGCCAACCCACGCAAAACAAATGTTTTAACCCAGTTAATTGTAAGCAGAAGGCATAATTCACTGGTCTTATTACAATCTGACACTTTACAACCTAGGACAGTCCTGTCTTACCCGGAGAGGGGGTCATCCTACTCCATTACTGCTCCATACCTGGAGGTCAATCAACTTCTAATAGTTGTCTTTTAGAATGAAACTCATAGGTAAGTACTATTGGCCTTACGACTTTATTTTTGTGAATCGAGTTTAGAATTTCTGTTATACCTTTCCCGTATCACAAGAAGGGTTGATAAATGCCAACTTCCCTTCCCTAACACAGGTGTTTCTTTTGCATTTAAGGGAATCTCAAACACTAATATAAACACAATTTTGTATAACTTCGTAGACATGTATGTATATTGTATAAGCCCTTACATGGCACTTAATCATTTACTACATGGATGAAGACCAAGCACACACATTATATATATTGCAAATAATAGTAATTACAATGCTGATTACATAAATGCATCCGGTTATGCGATCTACACGTGTTGTTCAACTTAGTTTTTGCACTTATATACATACAGGGTTATTGCTAATTCACTGACACTATGTATATTAACTACAGGTTCTTTCCACCATCATGAACAGTCTCAATTCTTAAAATTGGTGGAAAGGGAATGATATTAGTATTTACTCCCCTCCATTCTAAAATCGTTCATTATGGGGGTTTTCTTTGAATCTAAACCTAAAAATGGCTCTGCCCTGAATTATCAGTGGCTGTGTGTGAGTTCGGCTGTCTCCCAGCCAGGCTAATGCCACTTAAATCATCTTGTGTAGATGTAAAATAAGCCAATGATAATAATGTGGATTTAACCCTTCGGCCGTCTACAAAACCGGAGTTTCAGAACTGGTTCCATACGAGGCTTTTAAATTACTTGTACGGATCTGGTTCCGATCGAGGCTCATAATGTGCTTGTATGGAATTGCTGGACCTCGTTCACCGAAAAATGCTTGACATGATGGTCATGACTGTCTATGCCGTGTTTTCTCCGTGGAAGAAACTCTTTTATGATAACTGGCCTAATAGATGAATAAATCAAGACAATCTAAGAAAGCGAAAAGCTATCTTGAAATTGACTAAGAAATTAATAATGCAGTTTGCGATTTAAAAAATGGCATAATAACCGTGGGGCAGCGTTTGGCCTGCGTTGAGATAATTTCCCTGAGATCGATATTTGGTAATTCATAAGGTTGCGGATATTATTTTGTATGTGAGGCGATTTACAAAAAAAATAAGAATAAAGACCTGGCGTCTTCATGAACGTGTTCGTGGGTCCCATCATCAATGGGCAGAACCTGCAGTTTACTTCTATTGACTTCTATTGTCTGAAATAAAATGTTTTTTTTTTTTATTTATTTACGCAGTGTCAGTGAATAACTAATAACCCTGTATAAATATATTTCTTTTACATATGAACACTAGCTTTTGACCGTGTGTATTCGCACGCGTTTTCCACGATTCATATAACGTAACATGTATGGTAATTGAGGTTTATAACTTCTTTATCCATAATATCAGACCAATCTGTTTAGTAGTTTTGTCGTGAAGAGCTAACAACATTCAAAGATTCATTAATAATATTAGTGTGATAAAACTTTGAAATTTGTTCAAGAAGTGGTTTCAAGTCTACTCTCGAAGCTCCTGCGGAAAATACTAGGTAATAGTCTAAAGCATGGAAGTACAAAATAATTATTAAATTCAGTTTAGCCAACAAAACTCTCTTTTATCCGTCGATGTATAGTCCAATGTTTATATTGCTGGAAAGTTCACACAACAACTATTCACTATATTCACAAAGAAAATTATAATATAATTAGTATTTACAATTGTAACAATTAAGCTAACTGCAGACTGTTGCAAACAATCTACAGGTAGCTCAACTGATCCATATCAATACCAGTCGGAAGCGTCCCCAAGACGCTGGCTGCATTGCCCCGCTACTACTATTCACTTATTATTATTAATTATATTCCAAGAATTTGTAGGCCATACAAAATAACAAAGATTTCTTTTTTGTGTCGGTGTGACATTGATCTTAGTCGCCATTTTATGTTGTTTTAGCAAATGAATTTAATAGCTAACATACTAATAAAAATATAGGGTGTTTGCAGACGAGTCATGTATCTTGGAAAATCCACAATTATACGTATTCTTATTTTCTTTTATAGTCCCCAGGCAAAAAAAAAGTGACAATTATCGGTTTGTTTATTGGTTAGTACGCTATTACCTTATCTGTGGTGTATGGTGTTTCAAACGCATTTTTCATCGGCTGTTTTATTTTCTAGTTGCTTTTTTTCTCGATCGTGTTCTATCACAATGTGCTTTACGTATGATCCTATTTTATCCTATGGGTATTTTTCGCGACTACATGTTGACTTGCTCGATTTTCGTCTCTTATATAATTTGTTCAACATTATTATCTTACAAATGTCAACCGCAAGAATATCTACATACACTCTCACTCTGTGGACTACAGAGTAGCGTATCAACATTCAATGGGTTAATCTTAGTATTTGGTTGTTTCATTTTTCATGTTTTTTTTAGGTACGCTCTTAATCGAATCGATACTTTGTGATTTCTCAATAATGTGAAAAGGGAGTTAAGTTGTCGAGTCCGTAGGTTGCGTTGCAGTGCTCAGGTAAAAGAAACTCTGCTTAGAGCGTACTGGCAGTATTTTTACAGGTGCAGCCTATGGATTAAGCATACGCAGAACACCTAGACCGGTCTTCGTTTCCGATATAACAATGCCTTCAAGTGGCTGATGGAGCTGCCGCGCTTCTGTAGCGCATCAAGAATTCGCAGCGATCCTGCGCAAGAGAACGGCGTCGCTGATGCGCAGGGTGCGCGGCAGTGCCAACAGCTACTTGCAGGTCATTGCAGGTTTAATCTTAAGTAACTAGTGTAATAGGATAATAAAAATCGTATCAGTTACTAAACAAATAAATAAATAAGAACAAGGCCTCCCCTTCATGCGGCACTCGACGAAAGTTCATATCGGTTGCTATTGTCTGTCTTTTAATGTTTTAAAATGTGTCTCGATATTATATGGACAGTTAAATAAGTACAATGTCTGAAATAAATAATTAAGATGCTTGGAAATAACTTGCATTCGTGGTAGTTGTTTTAACAGACGAATGTTGCTTGAGTCGTCTGTGTTGACCCTAAATATATAAAATAAAACTAGTATTGTGATTTGCAAAGCCAGAGATTCCATTATTAACCAGTTTAAGTGTAACATGATATCACGTTTTTGCACGGTGTTATTTTATTTTAGGATACATTGCAAACAAGACGTGCAAAATTAATGCCTAGTCATTTAAATTAACTTACTATTAAATAATAAGTAAATTTATTTACAAATTAGTTTGATGTAATAAGAGTACAATGGATTCTAGTGGTTACAAAAAAGTTACAGATGCCGAGTTGAAAAGGAACCAAAGGAAATGGATACCTTTCCTGAGACAGGTATGTAAATCTACGATAGTAAAAGAAAAATAGTTTTGAAATAACAAAAAAATTATAAAAGTAGGTATAATTAGAAAAGTATGAATATTTCTTATAATATTTTATTATTTAGGAATCATGACACAAGCTCTGCTTGGTTTGGGGATAGATATGCAGTGTATTCTTCAGAATTAAAATAGCTGACCTGCCGCGATTTCATTGACTTTATTGGACTTTAGTGGTAATACTTATACCCCAAGTAATGTTGATTTCCATGTAAACTATCAAAGCCAAAGTTTTACAACCAATCATTTACAATTTTAAAGTTATTATGAGAAAACCTATAAATCCCATTTCATCCTTCTCAGAATGCTCGTTTAAAAAATTACTTTTTAAGATTATTACTTTCTAAGTGATTAAGATTTATTACTTTCTAAGTGAGTGCCTACTTTCTAAAAGTTATTATATAAATGACCTTTGACCCCCCTTAAAATACGAATTTCCAAAAATCATTTTTAACAGCTTACGTCTTAATAGAAACCTCCATGCAAAATTTCAGCTTCGTAGCTCTTCTAGTTAGATTTCGTGATAATATGTCAGTGAGTCGCCTAACTTTGACTCCACACCATTGACCTTTAGGCTGTGAATTTAAAAAAACCCTGAAACACGTGTCTGTTTATTTTAAGTCATCTTTGTACGCTACAAATTTTGAAAGGCCAACAGTTACGGTTCTGAACTTATTTTAAAAATTACCTTTGACCCCCTTAGATAACGAATTTCCAAAAATCCTTTCTCAGCGGGTGCCTAAAAGGAACCTCCATGCGAAATTTCAGCTTCGAAGCTCTTGTTGTTTCAGAGAGAGATGAGTCAAGTTTTCTCTTCTCTTTTATAAATTTAGATAGATAGATATAGATTTAATATTTAGAGTGAAGTTAAAATTAAACACATTCCTCTGTAAAAATACATACCTAATACCTAACAGTATAGAATGCGTAACATAAAATAAAACATAATGTACACAACACTTAATTAGTTATTCATGTTAGTAATTGAGCTTTGCTTATAAAGATTATAGGCGTCTTAAATGCTAACCCTTTATCTAATTTTCCTATTTCAGTGAAATTTGGAAATATCAATTACTTACTTATTTAAGTAAAGACCATACTATCCATTGGTCAAGATTTTAATAAAATTAGGATCTTTTACAAACAAATCATTCTCATTAATTGAGTCTGTGAAAAACATAAGAGTTAACCACTAAAAAGCCTTCATATTTTTGTTATACCGTTTATTTTCATAAATTTAAAAAGATTCAAACAATGATAAATATTAATGTCTTTTTTAATGGCAGGTGACGCTATGACTCAGATGGTCAAAAACGAATCCAAATTATCCGAAACAACAACCTCTCCAACTTTATGCATAATATGTCAAAGATTGATAATCCTTCGAATTGTTCAGATCCGCGGTGGAAAAGGGACTACAACACAGACCTTACTCTGATAATGGGTTTATCTTTGCTTGGAATGCGTAAAATCCTTCGAGTTATACGTGGTTTTCAGGTAAACAAAGAACAATAACTATACTAATTACTGCTATGGGCAAAACGTGCAACACCAGAGGCTATTTACACTTTAATTCTGGCCTAAGAAGCGGGAAGATCTCTGCGCAGATCATGTACGTACTGGCTATGATGACATTGGTGAATTGCATAAAAAACGCGACAAAGTTCAAAACAGTAGTACTTAGATTTGAGTGCCTGCAATAAGCTTACAGGAAAACTGGCAGGCTTTTTACCCTAGCTCTACCCTACTGAAAAATTGCTTTGTTAACCGGTTAGTTGAAATTTTCCTAGTAAAGGGTTTGTAAAATTAAACAATATCTGTTCTATACGCAAAATAGCTCAGATTGACGGCAACACGTCAAGATAATTCTCCAAGGACTGAATTGACATAGCTCTACATTATTATAATTATTCACGGGTATTTATCGCGTTTATAGGTAAAAATACCCATGAATAATTATAATAATGTGTTCTGATCGCGTAAGTTTTAAAAACTTTATAGCTCTACATTTCAAAATAATACAATTTATTTTCAACCACTCGAACCAATGTCACACACATATAAGCCAGAAAAGCGGCAGACGACGCCAAAACTTTCCTTCCAATCACACTACCTGAGGTGTTGTGAGGTTTGAGTTCCTACAAAAATTGAACCTGAGTTCCATCGATCCGTCACCTAGACCAAAGGAACATGAGGGATTCCGCAGTGGCTGTAACAGCACAAACCAATTTCTCTCCTGTATATCTCACTGTTCGTATTGACGTAACTATAGAATACGATACTGTTAAGAAAGGAGGTAAATTCAATAATTCACTCTAATTAACTGCAATTCGGTCCCAATTGAGCATAAATGAGTTCAAGGAAAACTGATTAAACCATGCTATTATTTTTTTCGCTCTCATAGTGACAAAATTATGTCAGTTATTTATTTCTTGCTGAGTTATGTATTTTTCCTTCGCTATTTATATCTCAATACATCTAGATCTATTTTTCTATATTTGGCGACTTGCTGGGTTAATTATCGAAAAAAAATTGATTAATTATGATATTGAAACTTTAGTGAGACAGAAAGATGAAGCTTGAATTGAACTTTATGAAAATGCAATAAAGTCGATTTCGCAAAATGTGCCACTGATTTAATTTTCCACCAACAGAGACGATATAGGTTCTTTTACTTCGGTACATATGTTTAAATGTGCTTAAACGTGCCTATAATTTTCTATTAAGATAGGACTTAACATAACCTAATCTGCATATGATTTATCATTTATTTAAACCTTAAACGACAGATTAGGCAATGTTACTCCTAAGGTCTGTGTTCACCAATAGATAATCGGACAATTAGGCTGCTTCGTCGGTTTACTTTGACGTTTAATGTATGAAAACTTCTGTCAAAACCGTCCAAAACAACTGTTTAAAATTTAACCATCTGTTGGTGAACTCGGGTCTAAAAGACACAATAGGACATCTAGTACCTTCCTATCGTAATATTATTATTTTTCTCAGGTTTAAAAAACAGAAAAACGTGATAAGTTTTTTACCAAAATGAGAAGTTAATTAATAAAACTATTTATGGCTTAAATAAAAAAAAATCGACTCATAAAAACTACAAGTTATTTACGTGTTTTGATAAATATATGTTTATTAATACCCAAAAAGTTTTATTACAGTCGTATATTTTCGTCTTGTTCTATTAACATTCTGAAGGTTTCAAGAAAACTTCAGGGACATGTATATTTATAGATTATAATTATTTATGGATAAGCGTATATATTTGATTCAACGTCAGCATTATCCGTTAATTTTAAATCTCCTAATTCGAGTAAATTGAGTAATTAAACATTCACGTTATCTTGTCAGTAGTTGTTTAAATAGTAAGTAGGAACAAAATAAAAATATATAAATGATGCTGGACAACTCACATAGCATTATATAGCCCCAAGCTAAGCAGAGCTTGGGCTTTTTCAATTTTTTCTATCTATTGAATAGCTAAATAATTTAATTTTAATTTTTTATTTTATAGGATACCACTAAAGTTGCTTCTAAACAGGTTACACTTTTCTGCAATATGTGGCTGCAATACAATGGCCGGCAACATTGCTCGTAATACCAGTCAGACTATGCAAGATTGCAGTAATGGCTCGGCAATAATTGACAAACATTTTAGGTGTGGCCAGTATGGCCGGTATGGCCGGGCGATCGCTGATTGATCGATTTAACTGCGATATTGCCCAGCCAGTTCTATTGTTGTTTCAGTCGCTCCCTATTGTAATGGCATAGTGCATCTTTTTCTACCGACATGAAGTTTGTTATGAGTGATGCTTTGACTAATTGCTATGTTCTGTTCTTTGTTTGTTTTTGAACGCAACACATGGCCCGGCCATAGATTGCTCGGACATCAGTGTTCGAGCAATATTTTTGTAATGGCCGGGCAATTAGTTGCCAATAGTGCAGCCACTAATTGCAGAAAAGTATAGCCCGTTTAGAAGCACCTAAAATAACACTATTTGAGATTGAAATCTACTAACCTATGAAAAACGTCCCGAACTGCATGGTTTGTTTACGGTGTGCTCGTAGTCGTTTTGTGTCGTAACGGCGTTTCTCTTCATTTTTATATTCAATTGGCACATTATTATTATTTTTATAATAGAATAATTGTCTGCCGACACGATGCATCACAAGAACACTCAAAACAAAACAATATCCGCACAACATATTTTCCATTTCATGAAATGGTCGGTTACTTCATGAAGTCATCAACTCTAGGATATGGCCACGACAGATCCATATTTTTAATTACTTAGACATAGAACAGATTCGGAACATCCGGAACAAATATCTGCAGATCGTACAAAGAGTATCCCAAGGCAGAAATCGTACCCGGAACCTCTTGCAGGCGGACCTTCGCCCGCCACGACACAGAGGTCATACCTTTCTTCAGGGCAAGCAAAGAAAATGAAATCCGTAATATTAAAAGTTAAAATGCTAACCCAGTTAGTTCGTTGCTCAAATTGACTGGGACAACATTATAATCATCGATCTTTTCTTGTTACAGCTCCTAGTGTGTAGTGGTGTGTGGGCTTCCTACTTTGTGTATGGCCTGTGTGTGGGGGCTCCGACTGTCTTCATCCCACAAATCAGGAGGGAGAACAATTCCACTGCTGTCATCGGCGATGAAATGGCATCATGGCTCAGTATGTGCAACGTTTTGTCTTTCTGTCTTAATAGAGTAGAAATTAGTCTATGTCATCAGCTTGACAACCATGAATAGCTTGATTGTACCAATAAAGAAGTTAGTCTGTTTGGTGTTATACAAATAAAAATTAATAAATTAATAAATATTTGTTGCTATAACTTAAAAACTATACTTCTACTATATCTGGCAAGCAAAATTTGCCTGTGTTAGGATACCCCTCTCCTACCCCTAATACAATAAACTATTTAAACTAAGGTTAAGAGGTAAACAAACTAAGGCTTTGAAATAATTGTTACAATAAATATACAGCTGTTTTAAACTAAACAAACTTATAAATGGTATTCTTTAACCATTTCCGTTCTTCTTCCAGCATCCGTCATCAATTTTAGTGGGTTGCCCTGTGTGCTGTTCCTGAGTATCTTGAGCAGACTCATCGGAAGGAAAATTTGCTTTATCATCACAATAGCAGATAGCTTCATAGCCTTCATCGTGTTTTACTTCAGCAACAGCGTACTTCAGATCCTGTTCAGTGAGATCTTGCAAGGCCTGCTTGCCGCTGCCCAGATCGTCGTGTCTGTCACAGTCTTAGCAGAGTATGCTTCTCCAAAATACCGAGGATTGTTTTTGACTATAAAGTCAGCGACTTTCTTCTGGGGAATTTGGGTGTCCAACGCTATCGGAACTTTCTTCCACTGGAAAAATATTGGATTACTTGGAATCACGATTACACTGTACTCGTTAACAACAGCGTTTGTTTGGCCCGAGTCCCCTTACTGGCTGGCGAGTAGAGGGCGCTATGAGGAATGCGCAGCCAGCCATCGATGGCTGAAGGGATGTGATGAAGAATCAGAGAAGGAACTAGAAATATTAGTACGAACCCAGCGAGAATATGCACGAAGTTGCGAAGGAAAAAAATCGTTCAGAGCGACTTTAAAAGAGTTGTTTATGACGTTGAAACATCAAGGGTTTTATAAACCAGTGCTCATATCTAATTTGGCTGGGATGCTGAGTATTTTTTGTGGCAAGCTAGTTTTTACAGTTTACGCTATTGATATCGTGAAAGGTATCACCAAAAGTGAATCTACTGCTTACACTGCGATGCTCATACTGGACGGAATCACAATAGTGAGTATGTATATCGGCTGTGCTTTGGCCAGAGTTCTCAAACGACGGACTTTATTCTTCACTTCAGCGGTTATTGGAGTGTTAGTGCTATATTCTTTGTCTTTATATTTGTATTTAATCAAATTAGCTGTTATTGTCGAAAATAAGTACGTGACTATAAGTTTACTTATGTTATTTTCGATTGCTGTGAGTTGTGGGCCGTTGATATTGTCCACTTCTGTGTTCGCAGAGCTAATACCAATGCGATCGAGAAATTTTGCTATATGTATAATTGCTCTATCGGGGAAGTTCGTTATAGGTATTACTTTAAAAACCGCACCGTACTTATTTAAAGCGTTCAATTCTCACGGAACGTTTCTGTGTTTTGCTATTTCTAGTTCAATTGCTATTTCATTATTGTTTAAATATTTACCAGAAACTAAGGATAAAACATTGCAAGAAATATCAGATATCCTAAATGGTATCAAACGTCCGATTTACGGCGAGGAGGGGAAATTGTTGAGGAAAGAGAAGAGTTAGCAATAGTTATCTAGAATGTAAAATTAAGTTATCCAAAGAAGAAGAGAATTGAATTAAACATTTTCATAATTTATTTTATAGTGCGATTGAATCTTTTGATTTAAAATTCGCTTTATACTTGCCTATGACTTGGCAGGTAAAATAACTTAGCTAAATGTTTAGTTAGATTGCGGTCTTTATGAGAAAACAAATATAATTATAGTAAAAACTCGTGAATAAAACTAGAAGAACTTTTTACGAATACCTAATTGCTTCAAACGGTTGAATCATTTGATGAGCCTAGCTGACTATTGACTCATAAAGAGAGAGTTTCCTTATAGAATACGAGGCGGAAACAAGAGCCTTTTAAGAATTTTTAGCTCATGAAAAAACAGGATTTTAATTGTTTGTGTACACTATCATATCTTTTATTCCTAAGGGCCGATTTTTCAAACCTCAGATAAACAACCAGATAGCCATTATTTGATGTAATTATGTGATAGTAGTTAACTGTCTAATAATGCCCATAACTGAGGAATAACTTTACCTGCTACCATAAGGGCCAGATAGGGCTTTATCTATCAGAGACAAAACGTAGTCATAGGATCTTTGATCAGAGATAAGAGTGACGTTTTAGCTTTGACAGTTTTATTAGTTTTATTTTTGGTAAAAACGACATACCTACTTACGGTGATTTGTTATGGTGGATGTGTTTGAATTTTGTTATGTAGTGAACGTCAAATGTACCTTCACGTCTTGTTGCTGTTCTTGTCTAACACATTGAATACAGTATCTGTGCACCTCACTCGCACACAGATGGTGTGAAGCTGGCTAGCTTGAACCACAGATAGCTGTTCTCTAGATAAAATACGGTTGAAAAGTTGATTATATTTATGTGCCTGATAAACACACAGACAATTTTACACGCTATATAGCTATTCGACGACTTGACTGAGGATTGTAAAATCGGCCCTAAGTAATAATAATACGTTAAGTGCCAGTCGGACTCGCGCACTAAGGGTTCCGTTTAATTGTAAGACCTTGTTTCTTGACAAATATCATGATTCTAGGTCAACATGAAGTAAGTACCCTCTTTGTTTTGGTCGAGGAAGAGAATAATTTTATTTTTGTGTTTGAATTACAAATTTACGGTTTTAGGATTTTTTCCTTTACTTGTGCTATAAGACCTTGCTTCTTGCCAAAACCTTATAGGTTGTGGTTTATGGCGAGCATTAAAAGTAATTTTTTTAAGTGAATAAATTACAAATTTATGCATTTAGGATTTTTTCCTTTACTTGTGACCTTGCTGCTCACTAAATTTCATGATTCTAGGTCTACGGAAAGTGCCCTATAGGTTTTGTGTGCATGTGATTCCCTCGGAAATTTCAAAATATTCGGACATAAACAGCTGTAACTTTTGAGTGCGTTGACTTAGAAGTTTAATTTATATTGCGGCTCCAAGAAGTTACGAACTTGAGTATTCGACGTCAATTTCCACTCGATACGTCTAAGCGTTTCTGAGAAAAGGGGGTTGACAAACGGACAGACAGACAGACAGACGGACAACAAAGTGATCCTATTAGCGTTTTTTTTTTACTTTTGAGGTACGGAACCCTAAAAAACGAACGTATTGTCAACACAACGAGCTATAAATAAGAATACCATGAAAAACATGTTTTTATACAAATACTTATATTATTAATGTATGCCAAAAACTATAAATTAACAATAGGAACACCTTGATTTCATTGCCCATGATTTCATAAGCAATGCACGTGTTTCTGATCGTAAAATAACAAATATCAATATTCATTTGACTTGCAAACCGGTCGTTAGCTCAAACATGTGTTTATAAAAAATAACCCTTTATTCGAGTATGGACTATATCAGACCTATATTTTATGTTTCTTGTTTTTTATTAGTTTACAATGGATGCTAAAGTCAAGGCTTACTGTATCGAGAATGTCAACTTTACCTACTTCGTCACTTTTGCTGTTTCAGTTCATATATTTTAAAGTTTTAGTAACCAACCTTTTCTTTTCCTGTAAAGTCAAATCCCAAATGTTCGCCAAAATCCTTTCACCCATTTAATTATAACCAAAATAAATAGATCACTAGACGTATTTCAAATCAGGCACTTTACAACTTCAGTGAAGCGATTTCATTCATACCCAGAGGTCAGTCAACTTACCCTTGGTAATAGATGGGAAACTCACGGGCCACCGGCAACCGCTTTACGGTTGCCGGTGGCCCGTGTCACCGGCTGTTTGCCACATTGGTGGTATAAAAAAAATCCAGCCTTTGAATTTCAAAGGCTGGAAAATGTGAACTTGCTGATTTTATTGTTTCGTTTAAAAATGTTAATATTCTTTTAGGGTTCCGTTCCCAAGGTGCTTACGGAACCCTATTACAAAGCTGTCCGTCCCTCCGTCCGTCCGCCTGTCAGCGGATTGTATCTCATGTCATGAGTCATGACCTTGGTAGACAAATGTAGCCATTTTTACAGAGTGATTACAAGGTACTGTTGCTGCTATTTAAAAAAATTAAATGGAATTTATGCGACCGTGATTTTTCAGACATTTTGTTTGTTTTTGCGACTTTAGAAATCGCTGCATTTCTGGAACCGTAATAGGTAGGGTAGAGACTTAGACTTTAGAAATCGCTGCATTTCTGGAACCGTAATAGGTAGGGTAGAGACTTACAATTTAAAAAAAATTAGTACTTTCCTGTAGAAAATTATTACAATGATATTTGTAATTATATGATAAAATTGCTTCAGTAACAACCAATAATTAAAATAAAATAACATTATATGTAAGGTGTACCCAAACCGGGAAAAATTGTTGCCTTTTCTGATACATTAAGTGCGTTATAGCATTGCCTATCTTGAAATTGTCAATTTTTATTATATCGATTGAAATGAAACTCCGAAGTCTTTCACTTTAAGTACTTAAATTTATGACATACAACGGGAGAAGGTGGTAATATGGTCCCTGCAGGTATTTTGGCCCGCTTCTATATTTGCTTATTGAAACAGCTCCATGTCTTAGAAAGTAGCTGAAATTGTATATAACTTGGCTATGATCATACCCAAAACCGCCGCTATAGAGCTTTTCATATTTTTTTATTCAAACAAGTCGTAACGAGTACCTGGAAAAGGTTTTGCGCACACGTTGTATTTAATAATAATAAATAAATAGTAAATTTTTAAATAAATAATAATTTTTGTATTCCATAATAATAATTGTGCCAAAGAGTTATTCTGGATGCACAGGTTGCACTGATTCTAGATGTTGAACGTCAGTGTCTTGGATTTTAGCAATTGTCATTCAATATTTTATTTTATTAAAACATGTATGACGTAGTAGGTGTGAAATGTCTATTAAGGGGGGTCATAATTCCCCACCTCAGAAACGGGGCCCACATTACTTCTCCTCGAAGTAAAAGACGTTGAAGTTTCATTTCTATGAGCCTGAAATCGAAGAGCCGACGAAGTTTTTAAGGCATGAAAGATAAATAAATAAATGATAAATGTCTAATTTATAGAAATTAGAAAGTTCTGAAGATTTCCTCACAAGTTAGGATTGTAATGCGATCCTTAGGTAATTAATTATTTCTTTCATAAATTAGTGCCCTATAAAAAGAAAAGATTTAAACCTTTATAAGATGGAAACATATTCCTTGTTTTAAGAAATGATGCAGTAACGTTTTGGCCAAATTTTCAGCAACGATGTATTAAGCTCGTCGCACGTCTGAAAAGCACCGCTGCAGCACAGCGCAAAAATATGCATTCAAATATGGAACTTATTACGTAACATTTAGGTGATATTTTGACGGCATCAGATGACAGACAGTTCGCGGACTCTCGTCTGAAGCTTGTTCCCACGGTCTGTAAATATAACGAGTTTAATCTCATATTTGAATGCAAGTTTTTATGTTGTGTGGTAGCGGCATTGGACTAACGAACGCAGAGCTTACGTGTTATTTGACAGCATGAACCATTGTACAAGCCCTAAGTATGACAATGCTCGATATGACTCTACCATCATGAAATTGAACCAGTAACATTGTTGTTTTTTTGTATTTTTATAAAAAGTCAAATAGGGACCGATTTAGGTGTAAAGAACTTTATACTCAAACAAACACTTGGTTCACTAAAACATATGAACAAATTAATCTAGATTTGCAATATTAAACTAACCTCTGGTACCTAAAATAAATTATAACCAAATATTATCTATTACTTTAAATTGCTGCTTTATATTTTTTTATATGAAAAAAATTGTTCTCTTGGGATTAGTATTTGTCCAGCAAAACCTAAAAACAGTGTAAAATTAAGGAATTGGAATGAGGTTTTTAGTTTTTCAAAACAATCAATCTATAAGATCACACTAATTATATTTATAAAGGGGTTTGAACATTTTGGCCCCAACATCGGTCACCATTTTGTTTTTTTTTTTCAAATCACCGCGCACCTGTATTTTTAAATCGAAGACTCAAAAATAAATAAAAAACTTCTTAAAAAATTTATGTCCTAAAGCGTCAGGTTTCCGAGATATTCTCAGATAAAAAAAACTATATTTTTTCTTCATATGTGAATATCACACAAACCTGACGCTTTAGGATAGGACATTATGTTAACATGTTTTATTTGTTTTGGTATCCTCTATCCAAATGTATAACTTTTATTCGAAGCGCCGATTTTTGAAATTAAAAAATGTTAGGGCCACTCTTAGATGTATGGATGTTTGAATGGATCCCCAAAAATTGTGATAAACATAACTTTAATACCAGAAATAAACATAAACTCGCTGTGCCCACAACTAGGCTACACAAAATTAATGTATCTTTTAAAGGGCAATGTATACGCTTCTACAAGAAAACTCCTAGTGAGTTGCAAAAATTATCAGTAAACAAATTCAAACAAATTGTCAAAACCTTGCTGTGCAAAAAGGCTTACTATAAAATATCAGATTATCTAGAAGATAAAAAAGCTTGGAACGGGTTTTGCTCCAACTCGAAAAATAACAACTAACAGGCTAAAGGTTTCTTCGTCGCTTCTTTACTTTGGTCTACATACCGAAGCGACAGAAATCAAAAATATCACTTTATTTCCGTGTCAGTGTATAGTTTTATAATTTGACCTTTTCTAAGTGTACATTTATTGTATTTATGGAAATAAAGAGTTTTTGATTTTGATTTTTGATTTTGATGTTTCTTACCCCTTCACGTAAATACTACTGCACGGAACGGGCTGAAATTGCACATACAGGTAATTCTTATCCTGGTATCGAACACAGGCTTTTTATTCCATAAATCAGTTTCCATGGGAAAAAAAAACCTTTAAACCTTTCCATAGAAACAATGCGTTCGAATATACGTTTTTGTGTTCTATGTTCTATGCGAGCCAAGCGCAAGCGTGGTAATCATTGCAAAATCCCCTAGTGAGTCCTTCTTTGAGGGAGGGAAGTTCAGCAGTGGACATATGAATGGTCATAGCTAGATACACCTAACTTCTTAGTTGAAAATTGATTACGAAAAGTAGTTGAAAATTGTGAGTGACACCAGAATGAGTTATCGAAATCCCCGCTAACCTTTGACCCGCGAGTCGTTCCCCCGAGCCCCCGAGCCCCCGAGCCCGTGTCTCTGTAATTAAGGCCTACATTAATATTCCGCCCCGCGTCTTTGAACGCTGGAGGATCCTCAGGAGCCTTGTTTATCGGATAAAGCTGCGTTTATAGCACTTTTGAATTCACATTTTAAAATCCTTTGGTTTTCCTGCTACGGCCCCGATTTAAATCCTGTCAATGTCAATTAAGTTCAGTTCAGTTAATTTATTTTATAAAATGGAATAATTACATTACAGGTCAAAAATTATAAGCATTATCATAAATTATCTTAAATTATATAAAAATATATTGAGTAGAGATAATTGAAATTACATTATTATTATTAATACAAATAAATCACTTGAAAGTTTCACGAGAGAGACCGAATTAGTTTTTCACTTTCAGGCTTGTGAGCTCATTGAAGGTGTAGAACGTCTGCTCAATCGGTTGTTTAATCGCTGATTGACGACCTCCGTGGCGCAGCGGGCGAAGGTCCGCCTGCGACGCAGGAGGTTGCGGGTTCGAATCCCGCCTCGGAACAAATTTGTGTACGATCTGCAGAAATTTGTTCCGTTGGTCTGGGTGTTTTCTATGTATAATAAAAAAAAATAGCTATCTATGTAGTGTATTGTATTATGTATATCAGTTATCTAGTACCCATAACACAAGCTCTGCTTAGCTTGGGGCTAGATAATGCTGTGTGAATTGTCCAGCATTATTTATTATTATTCATTATTAACTAATCAATGAGCAATTCTGTTATTATAGTTCTGTGAATTTTCCATCTCTTGCCGAATTGTTAATAATAACGGATTTGATTTCATTGATAAGTTGATTATGAAAATGATAACGTTTATCAGAAAATGATAAACGTGTGTTCATGTGGTATGTGTGATAAAAAATGGTTATTGTGGATTATCCCTAAGAGATAGACGTACACTCTCGCGGACTTTTTTATAGACCTTTTAATGTGTACAATACTGTAGTTCATTATTTTAATCTATCTCGTAGGGTTTAGCTAGCGTTTACAATGTAAGCGCAAAAAAATGTGATTATGCATGTATAATACATATAAACCTTTCTCTTGAATCACTATCTATTAGAAAAACCGCATCAAAATCCGTTGCGTAGTGTTGTTCAGCCAGCACGTTTAGACTGCGCATAGACAAGATCAAACGATCTTGTCGTAAGGTAGTCATGGTGATTGATTTCTAATTAGATGTGTCAAACTATATTAAAATTGTTTCCTTCGAAAAAACCACACTCTTTTTATCTCTAACACGTAGTTTTACAGATTTAAGCATACATAGGAACAGACAGACAGACAGACAGACAGCGGCTTTGTTTTATACTATGTAAAGAAGGTCAAATAATATAAACAAATTGGAACTAGTATTTATAACTTTAACAATTGAGTGAACTGAATGATTCAATAATTAATCTGAAATAATGTAAATTCTGAAAAAAATATAATGCCTTATAAAGACTATAACTTTTTCAGAAATTACATTATTTCACATTTAAGCGGTCTATTATTAGCACATTCATAAAACCTACGAGTACGTACAATAACTACTTTAATTGAATAGAAAATGTTTTCGCTGACAGCTTAATATAAAATTAGATGTAGCCACAGCATTAGTTCTTCTTCACCCAAAAACTACTTTAATTAAACAAAACCCATCCTTGATCCCAGAATAGGGTCCATTTATAAAGTAGATATTATAGAGACGTACTGGACGAGACAGGCTCAAGATCACGAGGAGAGGAAAACAAGGGAAGAGGCCTACATCACATCCCAGAGTGGATCCCAAAAAGGCCAACATGTTGATGATAATTAGATTCGTACAGGTGTCTACTTGTTCGGAAATTCTAAAACACTATGCCACCCAGGTCAATGAATTCAAAAACCTCGAATTTTTCATTCTTATCCCAACGGGGTAAGATTCAAAATGTGGTCGTTTCCGGAAGTCAGTTGTGTTGAGTGGTTTTGACTGCGAAGCATTAAGTTGAACGTAAATAGGGACTATAAAGAAGCGGGTGGTAAATATAATGGGGCGAAACGCCTGGCCGTTAATTTATGGCCAGTT
Organism: Eupithecia subumbrata; assembly: GCA_949316285.1. Classification (NCBI taxonomy): domain Eukaryota; kingdom Metazoa; phylum Arthropoda; class Insecta; order Lepidoptera; family Geometridae; genus Eupithecia; species Eupithecia subumbrata. The sequence continues at coordinate 566,612 of OX438628.1, read as the reverse complement.
TTTGGGTTTATGACGTTTCTGAGGGAAATACTTTAAGGGTCTCTTATCGGGGGGCATGCTTGGATGACTTGATAAAGGGTCTTTGACTTATCTTTTTGAAACTTTTGAGGAAATTAAATTAAAAGTTTTTGTTTGGGTGATCATATCAAATGGTCATTTAATCTGAGGTAATTTTAAGGTGTTAAAAGGAAATTCTGAAGGTGAATATAGTCAGCTGGATTGCACTGCATGGGGACCCTTCCCTTCTTTCATAGAGCCCACACAACCTGTTACATTCAGGCAATTCGTTATCGAATTGTGAATGCTTAGAAATTCCAGAGAGTGTAGACGATGTGTGGAGTGCGGTCAAAAGCACCGTAAGCGAAGTTGGATTCAAAGTACTGGGAAAAAAGTCCAAAAAGAAACCTAGAAAGTGGTGGAACGCGGAATGTGAAAGACATTTTGAAGACAGGAAATACCTGAAACTGTTAGCTGAACAGGATAGTTCACGAAAAGAAGAGTATGAAGTCTGTCGCCGCCGAACCAGGAACATAATTAAGAAGGCTAAGAGACAACACTTGGACGAGATAATTACCAACATGGAAAATCTCATTAACTCCAACAAATCGCGAAAGTTTTACCAGGAAACTAAATCCGTCCGGAAGGCATACCAACCCATTACACAGACCCTGGAGGACGAAAGTGGAAACCTCGTAACCGACGACCAACAAATCCGAAGAGCATGGCAAGACTACTTCACAAACCTTCTCAACTGTCCACCCCCTGAAGTAACTGTTGAAGGGACGGAGGAGCCAAATGAGGAGGAAGTAGAACCACCTAGTTTCGAAGAAGTCAGGGCTGGAATATCGAGGCTTAAGAATAACAAAGCGCCAGGAGCGGATGATATTCCAGCAGAGTTGTGGAAACATGGCGGTGAAGTGGTCCACCACGTCTTGTACCAACTGATTTTAAAGGTCTGGGAGGAAGAATACCAACCTAAGGAGTGGAACCTAGGAATAATATGCCCAATCCACAAAAAGGGAAGCCGGAAAAAGTGCGAAAACTACCGAGGCATAGCTCTCCTTGCAAGCGCGTACAAAGTACTGTCCTACGTGATACTTAGTAGACTAGAGCCCTACGCGGAAAGAATCTTGGGAGATTATCAGTGTGGCTTTAGACATAACCGTAGCACAGTAGACCAAATTTTCCTCCTTAAACAACTGATGGAAAAGAAGTGGGAGTACGCACAGAATATTCACTCCCTTTTTGTTGACTTCTCTAAGGCCTATGACAGTGTCGACAAAGGAACCTTGTACAACATCCTAAAGAACTTCTGCATTCCGGTCAAGTTAGTGCAAATGATAAAAGTAGCCACACACGAAAGCCGGGCCAGGGTACGAGTGGGCTCAGATCTAACTGAGGAATTCGAGATAGTGAGCGGATTGAAACAGGGGGATGCCCTGTCACCTGTGTTGTTTAATTTGACCCTAGAACACATTATCCGCAAAGTTATGTCTCTCAGTGGTGGAGTGGAGTTAAATGGGCAACACAAGGTGATAGGATACGCAGACGATGTTGCGCTGCTAGGAGCCAACAAGTGCGAAGTCGTCGAAGCAGTCCGATGTTTGGAAGAGGAAGCTGCGACTGTGGGCCTCAGGATCAACAAAAACAAGACTGAGTACATCCATATGCGACGTGCAAGAAACCTTCGACAACGACGCGAGGACATTGTGGCTGGAAACTCAATTTTCAAGGGAGTGGATAGATTTAAGTACCTGGGATGCACTATAACGGACATTAACACCAGAGGCGATGAAATAGATATTCGAGCCCAGAACACCCTCCGATGCAGTGCAGCACTACATAAAGTCTTGGTGTCCAGGCTCCTTTCCCGAAGAACCAAGATTCGCATTTACAAGACGATCATTCGCCCAATCTTGATGTATGGATGTGAAGCCTGGACACTAACCCAGAAAGAAGAACACAAGCTTCTGGTGACGGAGAGAAAAGTGCTCAGGAAGATCCTAGGTCCTATCCGACGAGAAGACGGTTCCTGGAGGGTACGGAAGAACCGGGAGATCTCGGAACTAGTGGCCGAGCCCAACATCATTGGCGAAACAAAATCACACAGGCTGCGCTGGCTCGGCCACGTGCTACGAATGGAGGAAGATCGGGCTGCAAAACGGGCTTTTCTTGGAGCGCCGGTTGGCCGACGACCAGTCGGTCGGCCCAGATACAGGTGGAAGGATGAAGTGGAGAAGGACCTTCGCTCACTTCAAATCTTTGAACCGGACTGGACGGAGGCGGCGCAGGACAGAAGCCGGTGGCGATCTATTGTGTCGGAGGCCAAGACCCACTTTGGGGTCGATGCGCCAGGATAGTAAGTAAGTAAGTTATCGAATTGAAGCTAGCGAGGGCGAAAATAGTATGAGCAATGGATGCGTGATACACGACTGTACTACATGAATACCGGAAGTCGAAATACCGGAGAGCGGTATATCGAAAGACACACAAATTGGCCGGCGGCATCGGTTTGCCAGTCCGCGCAGTGAGCACCCAGTTCGTCCCGCCTTCGCGTCTGGCTCGAACATGTGTCCTTGTAACTGACACATTTCTTCTAAGCCTCTTTATCAACTGACGAGGTTCGTTGGCACCGAGGGCGATGGTACGCAGACGCACGTGGATGCAGGTTCAATTCCCGGCTCAAGATTTTTTTTTTAACGATCTGCAGATATTTATTCCGACCTATCTGGTTGTTTTGTGTATAATAAAAAATATATATACTTTGTAGTGTTATGTAAGTATTAAGTTATCTAGTACCCGAACACAAGCTCTGCTTAACTTAGGGCTCGATGATGCTGTGTGGATGGTCCAGTTATTCAGTTTATATTATTTTAATTAATTCATCCGTCAAGACATTTTTCTTTGTACTATCAACTTCATAGCTATGCTTATTTTCACATTATGTCAACGTTTTTAAAACTTTTAATATTTTTAAGAAATCCAGAGTCTAGTCTAATTTTACCACAAATTATTGCTTCCCTAGCTATTATCATAATTTCCACCTGGTGGAAGATCAATAATCGAATAGAGTAGGTAAGTACGTTAATCTGAGCCGTGGGCGGGCGCCCGCGCCGCCCAGCTTTACAAGACAAACGTCAAACGAGTAGGTGGCATGTTGTTAAACATTTTACAGCTTCATAATTCTACCCTACTAATATTATAAACGCGAAAGTTTGTAAGTATGGATGGATGGATGGATGGATGCATGGATGTTTGTTATTCTTTCACGTAAAAACTACTGAATGGATTTTAATGAAACTTTACAATATTATAGCGTATACTTCAGAATAACACATAGGCTACAATTTATAAAAATATCGTGTGAATTGTCCAAAATATGACGAGTGTCAAGTAAGTAGGAAAAAATATACCATCTGCGAGCTATTCTGGCGTGCACTGCCAAAACCGCTAGAGTTACACATATGTAATGTATGATGGAAATGTTTATCTTAAATAGTCCTACAAAAAAGCCCACCACAGTATATATATATATCTATATCTTATATGTAAGCCATTATAGTCAAAATAGTGAACCATAACTACAATAAAAATTGATTTTTTTTTTCAAATAAATAAATATTATAATAATAAATAAATAATGCTGGACAATTCACGCAGCATTATCTAGCCCCAAGCTAAGCAGAGCTTGTGTTATGGGTACTAGATAACTGATATACTTAATACAATACACTACACAGATAGATATTTTTTTATTATACATAGAAAACACCCAGACCAACGGAACAAATTCCTGCAGGTCGTACACAATTTTGTTCCGAGGCGGGAATCGAACCCGCAACCTCCTGCGTCGCAGGCGGACCTTGGCCCGCTGCGCCACGGAGGTCGTCTTAAAATGTACATTTGGTAGTAATAAAAGGCCTAAATGAAAATAGATACTTCTATCGCTTCTGGTATTTAAAGTAGATAATAAATATAAGCTACTTGAAATACTAATCCTGCGCAGACGAAGTCGCGGGCACCAGCTAGTTTGAACAATAAAAACCGACTTAAGATTTCAGAATATTTATTCTGTGTTTTAGGTTTTACGGGATTAATAATAATCCCTTAGGGATTAAAGTATTATGGGATCTCATCGAGTTCATTCTCTATACAAGAGATAAAGAACCATCAAAATCTGACATCAAATGGCTAAGGTATCGAGTCACATACGCACCTTAAAAAAACATGCAGCCGAATTGAGAACCGTCTCCTTTTGTTTTTCGTCGGATAAATAAAATAATTTGCAGTCTGTCGGTACTATCCAAGCCCGAGATTTTTTAACAATTGCAGATAAAGTGGTTTACTTTTGAGTAGTCTATAAGATAATTCGGTATTTCTAATTAAAACAACTTTAAACATCAATATCAAACTACCATTCCACATCAATTAAATCACAATAATTAATTCACTATTCAAAACCTTATATAATATATTATTATCTAAAACAGTTTGTTCTAACTCTCAAGAAGGTAATGGAATTGGTTTTATCGCTTATAGCATTTTCTTAGAAAGTAGAATGTATGTAGGCAAAAAAAGTTTCAAAATTCTTCAGTAAAATCCACTTTTTATGTTCATGATAAAATTAACTGAATAGAAAACCCTCTAAATCCCTAAAAGCTGACGGAAGATGGCTCTAAAATCAAGCTCTAAAGTTCGTTGACCCGCGCGCAATCAAAACAAAGTTGAAATTCGCAGTTTTTGTCGACGCACCGGAAAACCAGGAAAATTTGATTTCCGGGAATGTTCCGGACACTCATAAACTCTGCGATTTGTGTTTGTTGTGTCTGGGAGAAAGTTTGTTTGAGGTTGATAAGACACTGGCAACCTTAGGGAAAGTTCAACCACATCGAAGAGTCAAGTTAGGAATCATACAGTACAGATAGCGTCAACCCTGCTACCCTTCACCGGTTTAGGCCATCTTCATTAAGCTCAGCTTAGTAAATAGTAATTTGACGGTTTTGAAAAGAATAAAAAACGACTTCGTATGGATACAGAAACTAAGGGTAGTTTCAAACAATCTTTTAATATTTGCAGGATAAATAGATATATATAATTTTTTATTTAATTTTGTGGCATCATCTCGGGATCGTCCTCGACACAACTGCAAGAGAATCATCCAAATCAGTCCATGAACGAGACGAGAAGACGGAGAAAACGATGGACATTCATATATAAACATACATACAGCCATAAATGAAACCTCCTCCTTTTTTCGAGGTTGGCTGAAAATTTACTTGTGTTTCGTTATAAAGAGCGGGATTTTATTTTCCTAATATCAAAAGCCTGTGCATCGATAGAGTTGGTATCGATTCATGGTATCGGTTTCACAGCTTTGTGTTCCAATTAGTATTGGTTCAGATTGGTGAGCACTGCGACGGTTATATTAGCGAAATATGAACCTACACACAACATTTTTATTTACGAGCTTGTTTCATTCAGCTAAAGAATAATAGTAAGTATTTTTTTCACGAAACCTTTGCGATGTCATCGCGTGGGAGGCAGTTTCATGCATTTTTTTTTAGAAGTCTCTAGCGATTACCTCTCCCAAAATAAATAAACGCATCAAAGTAAAAAGCAAAAGTGCCGCATTTAGGATCAAATTTAATTAGATTTTTTTAAGGAACACTTATTTTCAGTGCTCCCCCTGTGTACATGAATAAGGGAGTTTTGAGTTCCCGGGCTTCACATTTATCAGTGTCGCATCTCACCCTTAGCATGTTAGGTATTCTAGTACCTTTCACTTGAAAGTCGAATGTCCTCTAAGAGATGAGAAAATTCTAAAAATGGCCAAGAACTTGGAACTACTCGGTTATACTGAAACACTGATTTATTCTCCTTCAAAGTAGGAATAGAAACAATTTAAGTTTATTATAATAGATATTCACGGGTATTTATTGCCTTTATTTACCTATTTCACTCAGTTTTAGACTCTCTGCCTCGTGGAATCCAGTTACTATAGCTAAGTGTACTCGTCGTAGACCGGTTACTCAGTGCGTCGCGGACACGGTTAGTGTTGTATGTCGTCCGAATGTGCAGATGGACATTCCTATTTCTGAAGAACAAGTGAGGGTAGTTGCTAATAATGCTGCCCCCGCTTCGCAGAGGCGGTACGTCTGGTACTCAAGTCATCCCGTGACTACGACACAGTGTAAATCTGTTGAAACGACGGGAAAATAGGTAAATAAACGAGACAAATACCCGTGAATATTTATAATGTGTTCTGATCGCGTAAGTTTAAAAAAATTAAGATTAGTTAGAAACGGATGTATCTGAAAATAAAGACATCTTTGAACGTACGACGTACGTCACGAGAAACACAGCGCTGGAAATACGTAGAGAAACATCCGTCAGCCGTGACGTTCGCGGCGTAAGAATAGATCCCTCTAACTCAGTCCCGGGGGTGTCGTAAAAGCCGACTAAAGGAACCTAAGTGAAGGGCAAAAACTTTCATCATTGTATCATCAACACCCCCACCTGCGATCACCAATCCTCCTGCCAAGCGTACCTAGTGATATTGGCAAACCATCGGGGGTTAAAAATACAAAGAACTTTGAAGCCTACTACGTCACAAGAGAGCATAGTGCAGAAAATACGGAGAGAAATATAACGAAATATCAAGGAAAAATTACAGTTCAGTATTTTATTCTGCCTATTATTCTTTTCTGTGTCCTGTGTGAATGACTTTGTTTTACGGTTATGCGTTCATAAAATTTCTTCGGAGATTAAATACAAAGGTATAGCACCTATACCTATTTAATCTCTCGAAGAAATTTTCTTTTATTATCAGAGTCGAATTGAAGAATATTATTTCCTGGCCTGCCAGCTGAGAGGTTAAGAATGGACACCACTTTTTAAACTTAAAAACAATGAAGCTATGATAATTGATAATTGATGTCTTTTTTAGGCTTGGGGTGGGGGGGACTTACCAATCTTGCCACTTGAATAATAGGTAGGTACCAATTAAATTTATAATTTCAGTTAGGTATTATAAGATAGGGATAATAAAGATTCTTGTTTTTTATTATTTACCTGTCTAAATATTAGCTCATAAATGGATAGAAGCTATGACGCACTCACACACCTTTTTCACAATAAAATGTACATATTTAGGTACCTAATTTTTAGTTTAGCAATTTATTAAAAGAATTAATTATTAGTTACATTTTTTCCGCACGTGACCGCAACGAGTCCAAGGATTTGTTTGAGAGAAGCTGTGGAACAAATTAGAATATAAAACATAAATTATTCTATTGATTCTGGGGTTTTGTATTCTTTTTACAATATTAACCTATACAAGTACCTTCAGCCCAGCTTGGAGGCCCAGACTCCACCAAAGCGGAGATGTACGGAGAAGTCTGAAGCACAGACGAGATGAGACGTTCTTCAGCAAGAGTGTCTCTATCGAAGCTATGCGGAGATGCGTACTGGCTGTAATGGATTGGAGATGTGTGCTGGCTCGAGTGGAACTGAGCTGCGTGCAGCGAGCGTCGGATGTTTGTTGAGATGAATGCAGTAGCGGAGTCACTCGCATCTCTTCTCGTCTCCGCTGCGTGACGTCGCCAGCGGGGCACAACTCACATCTCCACTTTGATCTTTCTTTGTTTTCTTCGCATACAAGTATGACACATCTCCGCTTGGTGATATCCACTGAAGCTGAGCGGATAAGAGATGTGAGAATGGAAAAAAAAATTAAAAAATATTTATTTATGTATAAAGAATCCTGGTTACAATTTATCATCGGCCTCCGCACTAGGCAAAGCCTGTATCGCGGAGACCAGTAAGGTGAGTTGAGTAATTATGCAACTAAACTTAATAACGACGTTGTATTTATTGGTTATTTATTTATTATTTAATTAATTCAAGCACAACAAACAACTACATTTTAAACTTATGTACATATACGAAATTATTATTTATAATTTTATAAAGTGTTACAGCTTCAAGGTATTTTCTCCGAGATTCAAGTGAGAGCACATTGGTTGATTAAAACACAATATCTCTTCTCCGCTCGTCTCGTCTCCACTTTGGTGGAGTCTGGCCCTTACAGAAGGAATTCCGATTTTCCAGATTTTCCACTAGGCGAGAAATAAACCCGCTCTCTCCTCAGGCTGATCGCCCACTAAGCCACAAAGCGCAGGTAATCCTTTAAAATAGGAACAATTGCTTAGACCTCAATATGTTTCACATAGATTTGTACCTCGCCCACGCAGGATTCCAACCCCTGATCGTTCTGAGTAGGTTCCATTTCCTTTGTTTTATCTGCGGTGTTAACTTCCTTCAACTTTCCGCGTGTTTACAACTTTTTGTTTAAGCGCCCTTTCACATAGAGCTCACTTCCTACACACATCAACCCAAAAGCCCATAGGACCTTTTATTTATAAGGGCAGAAGTCTGTCAATTATCAATGCCATAATGTATATTTTTCAAATACGTTTATAAGTACGTATAAGTACGTATACTATTTATAAGTACGTATTTGAAAAATATACATCCTGACCAGAGGGGTGAGTCTATTCGACGTTAGTAACGAGACGTGATCGAGACGTCTTCTTTTTCCATACAATTAGGTACAGCGCCTCTATTGTGCGTGCGGACAGGGAACTACGCAAATCACATAAAAAGGCGACGTCACGATCGTGCCTCGTTACTAACGTCAAACAGACTCACCCCTCTGATCTTGACACTATCCACCAATAATTTGGCGTTTTTAAAAAAGATAAGCAGCATGTAGTGTCTATCTATAACGGTTGTGCAATTAACTATCTCATTGTTGTGTGCATTTTATATATAAGAATTATTGTAACACCCACTGGTAGACCAAATAAACAAAATAAGCCGACTTCAAATTCTTCTAGTGGCGACATCTAGTTAAAATTTGAGTCTAATTTAGTTTGATAACCCATCGAGGATACCACACCTTATCCATTAAAAACTCTGTAAAAAGTTATGCGTGGTCAAACATTACAATCAGTGAGTGAACAATAAAATCCTGTTTTCCTACCCTTAGGATTGCATCTTTTTTTTTAATTTAAGTAGGAACACTTTCTTTCCCTTTCCAATAAAAAAAGAATTATTGAAATCAGACCACTCTGTAAGAAGTTCTGCGTGGTCATACATAAAAAAAAATTAGCACTATTTATCACTCGGCAGAAAGTGCGATTCCTACCTCGTGTGTTTTAAGGCGACCAAACCGACCCAAAACGACACGCTCGGTAGGAATCGATCACTTTCTAGCCTAGGTGTAAAATGTACTATTTTCTCTAAGCCTTATCTAAGCGTAATAAAAACATAGGCAAATCAAATTTTAAACAACATAAAAACTAACAAGAAAGCAAGTGTTATTCGATTCTTTTCACTTCCATTTTTACCACTAGTAGAAGAAGTGATTCATCCATGGACATGTAATAACATGTAAGTAAGCTTGATGAGAATAGATATAGTAATTGTAGTGTATGTCCAGGTAAAACCATGGTCTACATACATCGTCTCGTAGGTCGAGGTGTTGCAAATCAGCTGTCATTGTCACTTGTCAGACGGACATAGCCGAGAAGGCGGGAATCCGGGTTGACAGGCGAACGGATGCCGACTGCGGAGGAGGTCGAGCTGATCATCATGAGCTGATGAATGCCTCGGCTGTGTCGAGCCGATGTATCCCTTATCGTGTACACTATCGGTTTATGGAACCCCTACAAATGGCGACGGGATAAAAGGTAAGATATTTTATTAGTACTTGAAGGAAGGGAGGGACACCAACGAGATTGAAAGTTACAATGCAAAATGCTCTCGTAGAAGTTCCTTGCTATCTTATCAAAGTAAAATACAGATAAACATAAGGAAACGCCTTAATACAGTATCACAAACTTGCACACTTGCTTCCTACTTTTTGTTTTTCTATGTAATCAAATGACCAAGCATAGACCAAGAAACGCAAGGATTGGAATGGCAACAGCAGTCTGTCATGTTATATAGGTACCAATTATGGTATCCAGGTGGTAAAAATATGTGTAAGTAGGTACATTCTCATTTACCTATACCTACTAAAATCTAATATTGTCCCGAGTTAATTTATACCATTATTGTACTTATTTTATGTTCAGTATAAAGTTGACTTTCTTTATGAAACAATGTTGCAATAGGAATATGAATAGAACTCATTCCCATTTATTTTATTTGGTTTATGATAGATAACACATTTATTTATAACTTCTTGTCAAATAATATGTGGCAATGTGCTGTAAGCACCAGCTCTAGACAAACCTTCTGTGATTAAAGTGTCTTGTAATTAAGAAAAGTACTTAGGATAGTGGATAAATACAGATACCTACACACACAATGTGCAGGAGCCATAGGAGCTAAATGTACTCGGTTCCATCAAATTATAAATAGTATAAGAATCTAATAATATTATAAAATACCTAAACGGAACCAAAGGAGATTACCTCGGTACAAAGCTATATTCAAAGTAATTAAAAAGACAAGGTAAAAGGTAAAAGGTAAGTAAAAGGTAAAAGGTAAGTAAAAGGTAAAAGGTAAGGTAAACACTTAAACACAAATAAATGGATCTGATTTACCATGCAGTGTCGGTTGTGCAATAAGCTATTTCATTAGGTTTGTATTATCTTAAGATGAATTATTGGAACACCAGCTGGTAGACCAAATAACAGAATTAAATTAAATTTGCTATGGATGTGCAGTGCATCATCAAAGGTCAAGTCGGTACTGAGCTGCTATAAAATAGCATTGTCAAAATTAAGATCCTAAATCGACAATGTCTACTGTAACAGATGGGGAACTACTTTTAAAACTGTATGTGCCTATCATAAACTGCAATATTCTTACTCATACATAGGTAAATTAGTACAATCTTGAAAAAAAAAATTATTTGGATCTGTGCAAAAGTGCCTAACCGTTGAAAATTAAGGTATCATTTATTGCATGAAATACATGGAGATACCTACAGGTGTTATGATGAATCATTGTACTCCTTCCTGCCTTTGCAGTGTGCAATGTCTGTATAACAAGTTATTATGATTGAAATTAACGCATTCGCTGCCCAGCCTTGGCGGTGCGCCGCGCCGAAAGGCGCTGGAGGTGGGCAAGTGCGACGTGGGCCATGTAAGTGAAAATTGAATTGAATTGGCAATTGAAAATCAATAAAAAAAAAACTGATAGATATGGGATAAACAATTTACAAAAATAAATGTCATGGTGGTGAATAATCTTTGTCAACTATAAATCCATGAATAGTGTATGAAATAATCATTTTTGACTTTCTAAAATCCTAATTCGGTAGTAGGTATAGTCTTAGATTGTGGTAATTTATGGACGGAGCCATAGCAAATTTACCTACTGTTGCATATCATGGTGGGTTCATGTTATAGATAATTCAGGGCAAGTGGTAGTATGGTACTCATCAGCATTTTTCCAAGTACCCACATGTAAAGTTTGTGATTGGAAGGTCAATAAACTAGTTATGAGTGCACTCACACATAGATATCTAAAAAAACAGTTGCCTATTCTATAGAACACAGACTTTATTGTCGATGCGCCTTTTGCGGACAACGAAATCCGAAAGTCAACAAAAGATTTTTGGATAATATTGCATTTAATACTTAATAAAAAGATGGTGGTTACTGTCACAGATGCGCGTGTATCTAAAACCTTCATTTATGGTGATGATGTTACAAAGTACGGTTATAGTTAAATAAAGGTTTATATTATTACTATTTGGGCCGTTAAAAGTGATTTATTCTTATTTTTTCCTTGAATAAAAAATAACCTACATTATTATATCGTTATGGAAACAAGAAATAAAATGATTTGTTTTCTTATATTAACAAACAGCCGATGCTGTTAAAAAAGTAAAAATGAGGTAGGATTGTTGGGTTATAATTACAAACAGTTAAAAATCACTTTATTATGTAACTATTATTAAAAAACTTATAAAAGAGCTGGTATCATCAATATAAGTAGCCCATATACCTACATAACATGGAGTAAATAAAGGGTTAGTGCTGGAAAATTTATACAGCGTCGAGAATAAATAATAATACCAGCAAGATGATTTCCTCCTAGCCGAATTGCGACCACGGCAGCCGGTCTCATCGAAGACTGGCGGGATGCACGGCACATGTTGTGGTGCACGGGTTTGGGCGCGAACCAGGGTGCGCTCCCTGTTCCCGCACTCTCATAGTCCGGTAGGACGGCGGACCGACGCGACCGGGGAGAGGTCAGGCGCGTGACCGATGGCTTTACCTACGTACTTTCCGAGGCACGGAGCTGCAAGCTAAGTAGAAGTAATGACTATCCCAAAAGTAAATTGATAACTGAACCTGATAGTGAGTAGTTTAATAAAAAAATGTAATTAATTATTGTTGCAAGCAATCTAGAGGGAGCATGGTAGGTACCTAGAGGTATAGTAGGACGAATAATCGTATTTCATCTTTGAGACTTCGTGGGTTGCAACTTTTTTGGTAAAAAATTAAGTAGTAATGTGACAAAATCAAGAGCTATCTATCAATCATGTGCAATGTCTAATTAGATAGAATATTTCATTTTATTTGGTGTAGAAATGTTCGTAACTATATTTGATAGACTACGCGTACTATGTTTGTGAGGTTTGTGACAATAATCGAGCTTATTATAAATTGTATCATTATTGATGTGCCTGGTTGATTGACGATTTCTTCCGTGCACGGATTGGTTCGTCATGTAACTATTCGTATAAAACAAAACATAATTTCGGGTTCTGAGGTAAGCTTACGCGGTTAATATTGAATGGTATGGTAATGGTAATGGTATGGTAATGGTATGGTAATCGCATGTGTGGAAATTGATTATTTGTTCGAGTATAGGTCGGTGTGGGTTGACAAGACCGCCATTAAATTGGAAATTGTCTGGTAGTTCAAATGAATGCCACTGGGTTGACAAGACCGCCATTAAATTGGAAATTGTCTGGTAGTTCAAATTAATGCCACTGGGTTGACAAGACCGCCATTAAATTGGAAATTGTCTGGTAGTTCAAATGAATGCCACGGGGTTGACAAGACCGCCATTAAATTGGAAATTGTCTGGTAGTTCAAATGAATGCCACCATTAAATTGGTATTGGTCGACATGCCTTCCATTAAAATTGGAAGTAGCGCAGTAGTTCAAATGAATACTCTCATTAATTAAAATTGGTAGACATAGTCCCCGTTCAATTAAAATTGGTTTTGTAGTTCAAATGAATATCCTCATTTAGTTGAAATTGGTTGGCATAACCTCCATTAAATTGAAATGGTAAATCAAAGTAACTATTTTTAGTAACTATTTATAAATATAAATTGGTGGACATGTCCTCCCCTTTTAATTTAAAATGTTTTGTAGTTAAAATGTATTCCTTCATTAAATCGGGGATAATTGCTGATAGTTCAAATGAACACCTTACTACGTATTTCTTACAAAGTATGAAGTGCTTTTTTGCTTATTAATGAGATATTACTTCAATTGCTCCGTCAAAACTTAAAACATAGTGCAGTGTCTCTATAAGGGTCAGAGGACAACAAAACTTGCGTATGCTGCAAATAAGAGAGATGGAAGCACCACTATTCGTACGGCAAAGACGAGACTGTGAAGATTTTATAACCTAGGTGCCTGGTGCATAAGCTACTAAAGGGCTACGCAGTTGTGAAGAACATCATAAAGAAATTCCTCTAAGTGACAATGTTTAACCAGGATAACCAACCATGGCAAAGAATAGCTCTCATAAATATGCGCCAAGAAATTGGAAACGAAAATCAAGTCCTCCTTGACTGAGATATAATTGAAGGGTACTTATATGGAACATCAGGGGTATTTTCATTGGTAAATAATGAAAGAAAAGAAGTTTGCGAGTATTTGAAGGATCTTCAACTCCACAAACAAAAGTGCACACCATGTAAAGCTACTACAACTTCACTAGAGCATTCCAACATACTTCTTTGGCAAGAATTCTGATCTAAATTTTAAAAGGATATTTCCTATTTACCTCCATGAAATTGTGGAGCAAACAAGACCACATGCTATTTTGAATTACTGCTATTATTGAGAATTATTCATTGTCAAAGGCGATAAGATACCCGAGTATGATACTGACTATTAGATATTCTATAGAAATATTAAATTTAATGCATTTATTTCAGACAACGACAAATAATGGCACAAAAAAGTTTAGGTGTCCATATTCGCTTTTGTCACATCTATAATAACAAGAAAAATTTAAAATTAAAAAAATAAACCCCGACAGATTTTCTTTCTCTTTTCTTTCATCTCCCACTCGATAAAATTATATATACTAAAAAAAAACTAAACGAAAATCGGTTCATCCGTTTGAGAGCTACGATACCACAGATACACAGACAGACACGTTAAATTTATAACACCCCTGTCTTTTTGCGTCGGGGGTTAAAAATACAATCCGTGATAAATATATGGAAGCAAAAAACAGAAGAGAGAGGGTAAGAGTGTAGAGACAGAAGAAGAGAAGTCGCTGAATCAAGCTTAGTGGAAGGTGACAAGTTTTATGTTGAAGTAATTGATAAAGGCAATAAATGTTGGGTCTATCGACATGTCACAGTGCGAAAACATCTTACAGATCAAGCATTGAAAAGGAATGTCGTACAGCTGAAAATAGTATCCAGATGAAGAAGCGGCTTCCCAGGACCCACCAGAAACAGGCTAAAGAATACCAAGAAGAAATCTGTAATGAACAAATTAGACTAATTTCGGGTGGAATTTGAGTTGAGTGATAAGCAAGCACTATTTACCAAAATTAAATAATTCAGTGTTAAAATGAAATTGTGTCTCACATTGGTCTTAAATTATTGTGCTAAACTTTATACCTTACTAGTGTAATGTGGTTAATAAAAGATACTTAACTATAGCCATACATTTTTGTAGTGTAAAATAAATAATATTTGATGTGTTCAACACACCATGTTGTGTGACTTTAAATTTATCCTCAAGGGAGGGATGTAGTGTATGTCCAGGTAAAACCATGGTCTACATACATCGTCTCGTAGGTCGAGGTGTTGCAAATCAGCTGTCATTGTCACTTGTCAGACGGACATAGCCGAGAAGGCGGGAATCCGGGTTGACAGGCGAACGGATGCCGACTGCGGAGGAGGTCGAGCTGATCATCATGAGCTGATGAATGCCTCGGCTGTGTCGAGCCGATGTATCCCTTATCGTGTACACTATCGGTCTATGGAATCCCTACAGTAATATCTAAACTTCTTCTTTTATACCTCGGCGGTACACTTCAAGGGAGGAGCATCTAACGGGGAGAGTAGGTACAATCATCGCGAGCGATGTTCAAACTTGTTCAAAGGGAGAAATTCCTCGAAAAGGTACAATTTGCACGAAATTCTCGGAATACAGGGTACGTGATTTTCTGGGACTTTCAATCCGTCACATTTTATGAGAGGGATGACGCATATCCACATCAAACCGACTTACATACCCACCGTTCTCTTATACATAACCGTCCAGTTATTCTAGTTTTAGGTACTAGTAATTATTAGACGAGGCTTACTGTTTCCGAAAATTCTTCAGTTTTCTTGTATATAATATAATTTTGGCTAATATGGACTTGCCAATAATCATCAAGTGTTAATTTGATAGCAAAGTCTGCTTTGTCGAGGGCTTTATTTTGTTATTGTTAATTTGCATAGGTTGCATACCTACAATATTATTAGCCATGTAAGCTTGCATTTCAGGAACGAGTACCTACCTACACAATTTAATTTTATTGTTTCTATGTTTCCCTAACAGTTCAAATATACTAATAATTCTCTTTACAGAATGGCTTTCCGGTTTTAGAGTATTAGCTGATTCCTACCAAAATCCTATTGTTTTTCGCAAGCAATCGAGAAACTTTTATACAAGTTTATGTGACTCGACGTAAAACAGCTTTATCGCAAAACAGAGCAAAAAAATAGTTAAAGGCGTTTAAAAAATCCATTACAAAAACACTACGCCAACTAATACGTCAAGGCCAGAACCGTAATATTTCAGAAAAGCCGCTGAAATTTTCCGCTTAGCTTTGTCCTCTGAATGTTTCAACGCATGTCAATAACCCTTCTCTATGTCCACGGAAGTGGGTCTACCAGCTCCATGAGCAACTCGGCCAGGAGAATCTTGAGGGGGTAGTAACCTTCCTGTGGAACGGCCTGGTAGTAACTGCGTCGAGCCACAAACGGTAACTTTTATATTTTCCACGAAAATAATAGTCTGCGCGAAATCTATTTATGGATTTAATTCAAAAGGTAATATTATACATCTTGACTTGCCAACATCGCTTTATTTTACGTATTTCAGCGTTGCTATGGTAAAAACATACAAATTGGTTTAAACGTTAGTGTCTCTGAAAATATGAATGTAGGTTTTTTTTGGAGATTTTCTTTGCGTTCGCTACGGTTATACACTGCGGATTACAAACTGAATTCGCGCTAACTTGCGAGACAATCGCCTAATCGCAGTCTAAAGGCAACCCTAAAGCCTTTTCAATAATTGCTCCTAGAAAGTTACCAGCAATTAGCCGCCAAGTGGAGCGATTCACATAAATCGGAATCCACAATGAGGCTGAAGTTTACACTGAGGTTAATGGACGGCTTTACACTTGCCCAGGGTAGGGACAGACTAAGGAGGAAAAGCTGGGGTCAGACTACATCCGTAGGACCGTGGTAGGTTGCAGGTGGCACAGACTCGCGCAGGACCGAGGCAACAGGTCTGAAAACCGACAGTGCTAATGATAATATGGAGGGGTAGGGGATAAGCTATTTGAAAAGAAACAAAATATCCCCAGACATTGAAGACAGCACCTTTATACGACTTCTCGTTATTATATTCTATACGATATTTCTCTTTCGCACGTTAGAATTTATTTTTTTTCTTCGCGGTCTAAAGCTATTGTTACCAGATTCTATCTAGCTTACCCTACCATCTCTGCATGGGCGCCACGATACCGCGTCTTCTACCAAAGGTTTTTATAGTGGCCCTGAGATTATCCAGCATGCGGCATAAATGGACAGCTTAGTCGGATTTTATTCTACGACCGTGCTTGCAGTTTTTCCCTAAATTCGGCCCTGGGGCTAATCTGCAAATAGAAGTGGAAGGGCGACAACCCGCGGCCGCTCATAGGTTTGATGGATGGACTTTTCCTTTCGCACTTTTGACTATTAAACTAATGCTCTCCGAGTTTTATGCAAATAAGTATTTTTAGTTCTTGAATGGTTTAAGTTTTTCTATAGCCCAAACTCTACCAACAGCTTCTGCTACTTCGAACACTATTTAAAAATTGTGATTTTTATTAATAGAAATACTACCTAATTGAGTTTTCATAAATTTCGGTACAGTTGCTTTAATGCGCCATGATGATAAAGAAAAGCCTGAAGTCACAGGCAAGTAAAGTAATCACGTAAATATCCCGTATTTATACTATGTGAATATCTAAAACTACCTATTTTTAGATATTGACTTTGGTTTAAGTAGTGTCGATATACCTTGATAAAAGAGAAAATCGTTATCTATTTACCTCACTATGTTTTCTCCACGGCTCTATTACACTTAAGTTTCCTTTAATTAGGAACAGGATAGGTCTTTGCAGTGTTATTTTATTTCTTTTATTCTAAACGTCACTTATAAATATTCCAATCCCGAATATAATCGTCAATTTGTGGAACAGAGTCGGCCCACACTTGTATTGTCAGGGCACACCACACCAAGGAAATGTAAAGGTAAATACTAAATATAAATACCTTATTCTGATTTTGTTGAACTCTGTACCGAGTGTTTAGTATGGGTTGTACACTTTATTTTTCGAATACTTCCGTTGCTTTCGAGTCATTTCTTTATGTATATTTATCGCCTTGCAGCGCCCCTACCGGATCGAGAATTTTTTTGTTCAAGCTTTATTAAAACATGCTTGGTTATTGTTTTTCTTTGGAGGTATCATTTACAAGGATAGTTTGCAAGTCATTGAAATTAGGGCCTATACAAAACAAAATGAGGGAGAATATTGTAATTTGTAAACTGAGGAATTAAACAACATTTTCGTTTAAATTCACATAATTTGATGTTAAAACGACTGCGGTGGTTCCTTACACCAGTACAGGCCCGTCTACTAACTCTGTTATTGTTGTTTTTAACATCAGCTCTCAGCTTCATGGTTTCAAACGCTGAATTAATTTCGCATAAACCTTCCTTTATTTATCGTTCCCTTACACATTATATTATGTAATCATCACATTACACATTAAATGGATCACTTAAACAATGTTTTGAATTTAAACGCACGCAGAAATAAGACGAAAAAAGAATTGAAGGAGTGAATTAATTCAGCTTTTGAAATCATGAAGCTGGGAGGAGGCTGGAGAAGACGCACCCCTGCTGGGGTTAGAAACCGCGGCACATCAAAAATATGTTATTTCAAACGAGAATGTAGTTTAATTTGTCAGCTTCAAAGAGTTTTTTGGGACATGTTTTATCAGATCTTATACATAACTTTAATATGATAAAAACAGTTCACTTATTCCTTAAAATGACCATTATTAGCATTTTTCAGTTGTATTTTGAGTTTTCTGCCCAAAAACCAAAATAATTCGTATAAAATCAATGGTAAGACTTCGTCCAGACAACCATGGCTCAAATGGTTCTAAATGTTCTATTCTAGCTTTTCCTTGAAGCTTTGCACCCAGTTATAAATAAAACGCCCTGTATCTATATGTAGGTAGAAAAGTGCCTCTGAAAGCACATTAATCCGTTGGTCCTTCGCCTGACCTCTCTCCGGTCGTGTCGATCTCTCGTCCCATCGGATTATGAGAATGAGGAAATCGAGAGTGCACTTGTGTTTGCGCGCACACTTATGCACATATAATATGTCCTGCGCATCTGGCTAGTCTCCGATAAGACTGGCCGTCGTGGTCGAAATTCACCTAGCAAGACATGATTAAATGTAGGTGTAATAGGGGCTATTAAAACGCATATGAAGGGAGGCAGTATGTCCAGCTGAGGACAAGTCTAGGCTGTAGGTAGATGTAAGTATTTTTTGTGCAGCATTTGCACTAGCGGGTCAGGTTTCTAACTCCTGAAGTTTCTCATTCGTCTACGTGGAAAACCGACTCTCATGCTTTCTCATAAAGATATCGTTTGCTCAAAGACGATCAGAAACTTCGGTTTCGTTTTTACGAGTAGGCTGCAGTTTATTATAGTGTGTTTTAGTTTATTATTGTCCGGTACAAGCTTCTTATGAGGTTGATATAATTTAGTTGCGTTTTTATAAAATAGTTAATCCTATTTAAGGTTAAGATTATTTAGGAGAAGAAGAATTTGAATCAATCTCAAAATTTACCTTCTTCATGTGGATATTCCCTCCACTCGTACTAAGGGTTTTCCTCTACCTTCATCATCGCACTGCTAAGGTTCGGAACTCGCTGCCTGCTACTGTTTTTCCGGTCAGTTACAACCAGGGTCTCTTCAAGGCATATGTGAATAACCCCTGAAGCCTTTATTCACTAAGAAAATAATAATATAATTAGTATTTACAATTGAAACGATTGAGCTAACTGCAGACTGTTGCAAACAAAAAAAAACGCATTTATAAACTTGTCTAAAGTCGTGATTTTTTGACAGTTTTCAATGAAAAACAAAAACTCGTAATTTGAGACGTGCTTAAATCTGAGTTTCGTTTGAGTATTCGGGCGTAAGTGTCCGGTAGACCTGCGTCATCGTCGGTTACATCGTCACTTTCGGTCAGGTGAGGTTGGGGTTAAAGGAACGCCCATCTTGTTGGGATATTGTTATTATTTATTAGAAGGTCTATCGATTGTAAAAAAAAGTTCACCTTTGTAAATCCAGGAAATGTCAAACCTTTACTGTATAGAACCAGTTTTAATCTTGTTTACCCTTTTTAGGGTTTCGAAGATCGAAGATCGGTTTCGAAACCCAGAGACCTTAAGTCTCGCTTTGTCTGTCCTTTTTCCCTCCTTAATAACTCAGCAACTACTGCAGCTATCAACTTGAAATTTAAAATTATTATACATTTCGTGCGCCTGTACAGATTTAAAGATAAATAAATGAAAATAAATGAAAATGAATATTTTCCATACAAATTGTGATGTCGAAATCTACTAATATAATACAGGGTCATGTGGGGTATCAAATGAAAGGTATCAGTTTGTACATTTCAAAATAGTTTTTGAAATTTTTGTAGGTTTCATACTTTTTAAAATATTTCGAAAAAAGTCGAAAAAATACCCATCCCCCCCCCCCTTTCTCCGAAGATTTCAGAGCGAGAAATGTATGGAGCGTATATAGATAATGAATCTATATTTTGCAAGAAAAATATAGAAAGGTCTGTAAAAATAACACTTTTTGAAAAATGGTCAAATAGGGGGGAATAATTTTCAAAAGGGGGGGCTACCTCACCGAGTGGGGTATCAAATGAAAGCTATCATTTTGGACATTTCAAAACAGTTTTTCAAATTTCTATAGGTTTCATACTTTTTTAAAATTCGCTATTACCCACTTTAACCGAAGCGTGCAGAGAGATCCATCTGAAATGTAGGTACCTACTATTTTAGGTATTCGTTAAATTGCGAAGTCTCTAACCAGTACTTTTGGTACATATTTGTTGACAAACGTTCGAAACCCTCGGCACGCGAGTTACACTCGCACTTGACGGATCTTGTTTATTGTTAAGTAGTATTGATGTTTATGAGTTTCTACAGGTTGGTTGACCCTTCCACCTTGAGAGTTCAGAAGACAATTCCTACGAATACCTTGAGGATTTGGTAAGTTTATTGTCATGGAGTAGCTTGGTATTAAAGGTAATAATAACTCTATAACGGATCAAATCGGAATCAATCGGAGAAAATCAAAAACACATTATTAATTGATGATAATTTATGGTATAAAATTTTACTTTTTCATAGAAGTAAAATTTATAGCACTTATGTCCTTAATTTTCCTAAAGAAATAACAGCGAGCGTTCGTGCAGTCAGCATAGAGAGCGAAGGCGCTCGCAACGAGCATCGAGAAGGGTTTTAGCCCACGGCGGCGTAACGTTTGCGGTCAGTACCCGGTCAGTGCCCGGGTTTATGTATTTGATGTTGTTTTATTTGTATGAAACTCGCTATTACAATGATTATAATGCACTAAAAAGCATTGTAACAGCATCGCTTCGCCTCCATGTTTTCGTGTCGTTTAGCGTTCCGTACCTCAAAATGAAAAAGGAACCCTTATAAGATCAGTTTGGTGTCCGTCCATTTACTCATGAACGCGTGGAGTTATAAGATGAAATTAACATCAAATACTCAACTCTGTAACTTCTTTAACCTGGCTGGAATCATGAAATTTGGCAAGAAATGTCTAATAGCAAGCAAAAGGGGAAATCCGAGAACCGTAAATTTATAGTAACATTACAAAAAATTGCAGTGTGCGTGCGAGTAGATTATGTTTTTCACTACTACAAGTTCATACGGAACCCTCGGTGCCCGAGTCGGACTTGCACTTGGCACTTTAATATACTTCTTGCCGTAACAGCGCAGGCGAAGCCATGAGGCGGGAGTCGATGCCTGATCGTTTCTAAGTTGATAAATAAATAAATAATGTTGGACAATCCACACAACATCATCTAGCCCCAAGTTAGGCAGAGCTGGTGTTATGGGTACTAGATGACTGATAGCTATTTGTATTGCGTGTATATTATTATAATTATGTTATTTCTATGCACGGAAAAACTGGGATAAAATAAAAAATTGTAACCAAGTGTGACAGTTACAATTGAATACAATTTTATTTGTTTCAGTAATTTACTGGAACGTTGGTTTTTTCCGGTAGCGAATAGATAAGACATTGAACTCTTAATTAAATAAGTTAAGTCATCAATCACCTTGAACCTTTGTTTCTTTTCAGCGAAGGCTCAGTAATTATACAAATTATGCGAAGTGCGAAATCATCACTATCATCAATTGGAGGAGGTCGGGAAAAATTACTACATTACGATTGACGACAATTTTGGCATTGTTTACATTTTATAATTCCCACAAGGTACTTATCTCATAAAAATACATAAAACTTAATTCTTTAAATATGTGATCAATATATTGTTGTGTTTGTACAATAAGGTTCATTCTATGTTACGGGTACTCACGCGTATTTCAATCATCATCATCATCATCATCAACCTAAATTAGTCCACAGCTGGACATAGGCCTCCCCTAATGAGCGCCATAGCCCCTGTCTTCAGCTTGCCGCATCCAGTATCTGCCTGCAGTCTTTTGCAGATCGTCATCCCACCTGGCCGGAGGGCGTCCTACACTACGTTTGCCGAGTCGTGGTCTCCACTCAAGAACACGTTTGTCCCAGCGGTATTTCAATCAGGTCTATGCAATCGTTTTGGCTTCAAAAGGTTACATCTTAATTTTGCGCTTTTTCAATATTTTTGTGTAGAACAGAGAGAGACTCGACAAAAATCTGTGTTTTTCAAGAGTATTTATTAGAGCATAAGTGCTTATACGTGTCCCACTGCCACCTTGTAAAAATCACAATATAGTATTGATGGGTTGAAAATTTATGTTATTTTCCAGGCTACCTTTAGAAACATAAATAGCTTACTAATATTAAAACTGTATGTGGTTTTCGTTAGTTGGGTTTTTGTCAGTGGGGCACGACTCTCTCCCGGAGCATTAACCCGGACTTTACACTACCTCGGAATTTTATTATTTTTAGGTTTAATACCAAAACAACTTTCAACCCACACGGAACACCAATCTAACTTAAAAATAAACATATTTATGAACTTATTATTCAATCCACTTTAAATTACCGAATTATCCGTTGCAAGTCCATTATTTGTAGAGTAATTGTTGTAGTAAACGGAATAACTTCATTTCAATATAGCTCGTCCAAGAGATAACAAGTGAATTTCAAATGGAAACCTGTGGCTATGAAAATGTGGAGTGTAATGTCAGTTCGAAAGGAGATAGTGGTTCGTGGAAATATTTCTTCAGACAGGTAAATGTCGTAGCTGAGATTGTCTCGATGGTTCGAGAAATGGGTTCCCGGCGACGGTCGCCTATTTCACTTGGCAGGTCCACTACCCTGGCCCCTATAAATTAATAGAACGATAAAGTATTTACAGCTATACATTATTTTTGTTGCTCATTAGTTCCTTTTGAATCGACTTAGAAATAGGAGTAAGTTCTATGTTATTAATTGTCTATTTCTCCGTCAATTAAGGACCGATTATGAAAATTATTTCTCTATTGTATAGAGAATAATCTCGGGGTGGTTCCTTAAAAAAATTACTGGCGTGGATTAATTTTTGTCACGAAAAACTTAAAATTAGTGTAATATTAGGGTGTTCGAAGTCAGTTTTTAGTTTTCAAAACAATCAAATTATTCTATTCTAAGTTGATAAAAATGTGGCCAAAGAGCGGTATAAACAGTATTTGTTATGAATGAATGAATGAATGATGGTATTTATTTTTATTTTGCATAAATAAAGGTTAACAATAATGGTCTTAGATTAAAGTATTACTATATTTGACATGATGTCGTGCAAATGTTGAATACTAGTTAGATACATTGTAGCTTAGAATAGACGTCAATTAACATTCTCGTAGTTGTACATAATTTATGGTAAAGTAGCTTTAACAATATTAAAAAAATTATATCGAACACATGTATAAAATTATAACCAAGACAGAAATTAGATACAATAATAAGAAATTATATATTACGTAAGTACATGTCAAACATGACATGATACACTCACGAATACATTTTATTTGACCAGCATAAATATGAACACTCCTAGAGTTGCATTTTAGAACTGATAAAGTTTAAGAGGGCGCATTGCACACCGTTTTGTGAAAAGGATAGGCATGGGAGTTCGCGTTCACCGGAGCGAGCGGGACAGAGCATACGGTTTCGGAACGGCGCGCGGCGGCGTACCTAATCGCAAAAATTATGTTTCTTAGAAAACTACACAACTTATGAAGAAACTGTAGAAATGAACCTAAGAATTAGTATCAAAAGGAAAATATTTTCTAAAGACCGCAGAGTTCCTGAGATCTCGACCAAATTAGGTGCAAACCAGGGCACTTTCATGGTTTTTTTTATCGTAATTATTTTCGCAATCGTGGTTTCATTTCTAAGGAACCAAAAAAAACATATTGAATTTTATGTAATTAGAGATTGTACTCCCATGAGTACTGAGATCTAAGCCTAGTTTGACATCCAAACAATCGACTTCGACGGGACCTAAACCGCAACCGTCAAACGAAGTTTTCGGATAGATTTTGTAGAAATTACCCCGGGAGGGCTTACGCACTATATTAACAAAAACCTTAGGATAAAGTTTAGTCGGGAACCAAACCGTCAACGTCTATTACAGACCGTCTTGTGTCTTAATTCAAGGTTTCACAGAAAATCGTGATATTTTGTTTTTATAGTCCATACACCACGACAATTCACCGTTGTTTGACCACCTGGTGGAAAGAAATTCATTTATTTCGAACTACAACAGATTAAAATCTATATATTAGGTCCTTACATATGAAATTGGCGTTTTTCGTACTGGCCACTATGAAGGATAATGAAGAGTTGAAGGCTATTGTGGAAGCGGATCCATCGCAAACCACGTCCGAGTTAGCTGCAGGCTGCGGTGTTAGTGATAAAACTGTTTTAATTCACTTGAAGCAAATTGGGAAGATTAAAAAGCTTGAAAGGTGGGTACCTCACGAATTGACTGAAGCAAACCGGCAAACGCGCGTCGACTGCTGCGTTACATTACTAAACCGGCACAATAATGAAGGTATTTTAAACCGAATCATTACCTGTGATGAAAAATGGGTTCTTTACGATAATCGGAAGCGCTCAGCGCAATGGTTGGATCCTGGCCAGCCAGCCAAATCCTGCCCCAAGCGAAAATTAACCCCAAAAAAGTTACTTGTAAGCGTTTGGTGGACTAGTGCCGGTATTGTTCATTACAGTTTTCTCAAATCTGGCCAGACTATTACGGCTGATGTCTATTGTCAGCAATTGCAAACCATGATGGAAAAGCTAGCGGCTAAACAACCTAGGCTGGTCAATCGCTCCACGCCACTGCTGCTTCACGACAACGCTGGACCACACACTGCGCAACAGACGGCTACTAAATTAGAAGAGCTTCAATTGGAAAGTCTAAGACATCCTCCGTACTCCCCGGACCTTGCTCCAACAGATTACCATTTTTTTCGAAATTTGGATAACTTCTTGCAAGGGAAAAAATTCAACTCCGATGGGGCAGTCCAAATCGCCTTCAAAGATTTTATTGATTCCCGTCCGACTGGTTTTTTTAGATAGAAAATAATGGTTCATACTTTGATTAATTAAATATATTATATTAAAAAATATTCGACTTTTTGTTCCTCCCATACAAAACGCCAATTTCATATGTAAGGACCTAATATATAAAAGAAAGTCGTGTTAGTTACACTATTTATAACTCAAGAACGGCTGAACCGATTTGGCTGAAAATTGGTGGGGAGGCAGCTTAGAACCAGGAGACGGACATAGGCTATGTTTTATCCCGGAATTACCACGGGAACGGGAACTACGCAGGCGAAGCCGCGGGCAGCAGCTAGTTATATTATAAAAAAATATCTACTTAGTCGTTACTTATATTTTAAACCCGGTTAGTTTTCAATTTATGGTTTTGGTGGTTAGAACCACTATTAAAAATTACCACAATTTCACACTTTTAATGTCAAAAGTAGGAACCTACAACTTTCTTCCCATAAAGGTAATTACTTAAAATATTTTCAATTAAAGATAAAATATAAATAATTAATGCTGGACAATCCACACAGCATGATAATGATAAGGTACATTTTATTGATAAACAAGATCCGTCAAATGCGAGTGTAACTCGCGCGCCGAGGGTTTCGAACGCTTGTCAATTAAACAAATATGTATTAGAGGTACCGGTTAGAGACTTCGCTATTGATTGAATAGCTACCTAAAATAGTAGGTACCAAACCACATTTTAAGATGGATTGTAGACATTTACATATTTTAGATATATTGCTCTGCAAACTTCGGAGATAGGGCGGAGTAACTTTTCGACTTTTTTCAAAATATTTCAAAAAGTATAATTGAAATATATAAAATGATACCTTTCATTTGATACCCCACATGACCTTGTAGGTCTCTTTTATAATTTCGTCTTCACAATTTGTACTGAATTTTGCATTTTTAATTTATCTTCTTTTTTTTAATCTGTACCTACATACAGACGCACGAAAAGTATTATTTTTTCCAATTACAAGTTAATAGCTGCGGTAGTTGCTGAGATAGTAAGGAGGGAAAAAAGGACAGACAAAACGAGACCATAAGGGTTTCGAAACCGATCTATAAACCCTAAAAGTTAACGCGTTCAATGAATATTTTTTTCTCAATCTGTATGTATTTACCTTCCTGTAAGGATTTATCAAACCGGTTCATTGATGATTTATCGATCGCTACCGTGACCATGATAATTATTACCATTGCTGTAGGTAACTTTAAAATTGATTCTATCGATTTGTGTTGGTAAAACATTTACAAAATAGTAGAAAATCGCGTGCCATCAACTATAGAGGATGGCACTGATTTACTTACTGTATTTATTATCTTAGTGGTGTGTTATGTCACCATAATACCTATTTTACAAGTTGGTATTAACCAAGCACGTTGTTGTACTAAACATCGGCACTAAGATTTTGCCGCCCCAGAGTAAGCCGAGCATAAGTTATGGGTTCTAAACATCGACCAAGGTTTTCGCCGGAGGCCGCGGAATATTTGATCGAAGGTTCTAAATAACTGTTTTACCTACTTGATACATTTCATACATTAGATAGATTTTTTTACTATACATAGAAAACCCCCAGAACACCCGTTACAAATATTTGTACAATCTGCAGATATTTATGTTTCTGCAGATTATAAAAATATTTATCTGAGGCGGGAATCGAACCTGTAACCTTCGACGCCGTAGTCGTCGAAGGCGGACCTTCGCCTCAAAAGCTGTATGTGAAAAAGCTGTACAATTTTTAAGTAATTTTGAGGTTGGTTGTTGAATAAATTTATGTAAAAAGCATCTTGCCCCATCCTGTACCTAAACAAACAATTAAAATATTTTTATAATTTTCTTAAAAAGTAGGATGTCCTTGAATATTATTCGAGCGGAATAAATGTATCACCAAAGATAATTACCGTATTATTTTCTTATTCATACCTCATCCACCACTGCAAATATTATGATGTCAATCAACCAACGCTGCACAAAGACGTGTGTTTATGGAAGTCACCTTCATAGTTCTTTATTGTATCATTTAAGATTTTCTAAATACCTCAATTTGTTTCAGCTGGTGATTTGCAGTGTTCTATGGGTGACGTTCTTTCTGTATGGAATGTGCATCGGTGCTCCTACCGTGTACATTCCTCAGATCAGACGAGAAGCCAACTCTACAGAGGTCATTACCGACTCGATGGGTGCTTTACTCAGTAAGAAGCATTAATTTTAATAACTAAATTTTAATAGACAGTTCCTCTCATCGTCATGTTCTGATCCTGGAGTAAGCAGAGTTTGTGTTATGGGTACCAGAACTACCAGATGACTTACACATTACATAATATACCTACTTTAACTCTTTCTCCTAAGACGAGAATCGAACCTGCCACCTCCAGTGTCTTGGCGGACCTTTAACTGTGGTGTCACCTTCGTGACGTCTGAAATTAACTCGAATCCTTGATTATGCAAAAATGTGGGTATATTTTTTCCGTCATTGGTTTCTGCGCCATCAATGTCTAACGTTCTGTTTCTTACTTTTTAGTCGCGATCTACGGCTACAGCGGTATTCCCTGGGTCTTCATCTTACCAGCAGCAGCTACTTTCTTCGGGAGAAAGAGATCATTCATCTTTGTGTTTATTGGCGTAGTGTTTGCGGTCATTACCTTCTACACAAGCACGAGTTACACTCAGCTTCTCATAAGCCATGCAATGGAAGGCATTTTAGGCGCAGCAGTCATCACAATATCTTCCATGGTCATGACAGAGTACACGTCGCCTAAGTACAGAGGATTCTTCTTAACATTTAAGTCTGCTACCTTCACATGGGGAATTTGGATGTCCAACGCAATTGGGATGTTTTTCCACTGGAAGACCATAGGAATGATGAAAATTATTCTATCAGTTTACCCCCTGTTACTTGTTTTCTTTTGGCCGGAGTCTCCGCTGTGGCTCGCAAGCAAAGGAAGACTTCAAGAATGTATCAAAACACATCGCTGGTTGAACGGAAGTAACGAAAACTCGGAACAAGTTCTTCAAAGACTGCTGAGAAAAAATAGAGTATCTGAACCAAGAGTAAAGGAGCGGGTTTCATTCAGAATTTTCTTGGAAAAAGATTTTTACAAGGCCACATTACTCTGCATGTGCATTTTGTGCATGCACTCTTTGAGTGGTAAAATTGCTGTCGGGTATTATTCTATCGATATTATCAAGAAAATGACTTCTAGCGAGTCAACGGCGTACAATGGAATGCTCATACTAGATGGAGTTACTGTTTTGGGGATGTACACAGGAACCATAGTGTCAAGATTTGTAAAGAGAAGAACTCTGTTTTTAGGATCGTCTTATGTAGGGATAGCAGCTCTTTACGCTTTGTCGCTGTATATTTATTTAGTTAGTTTGGCTACGTTACCGGAAAACAAATACATTTCTCTTTCTTTACTCTCTGTCTACTCATTAGGTTTAGGAATAGGACCGATGATTTTATGCTCATCTTTGTGCGCTGAACTGTTACCGCTGAAGTGTAGAAGTATAGCGATTTGCATGGTAGCTTTGTCAGATAGGATAGCTTTTTCAATGATAACACATTTAACTCCAACTTTTATCAAATACTTGGGATTACATTCCGCTTTCCTGTTTTTTGGACTGTCATCAACGTTTTGTATTGTTATATTGTATCACTTTTTACCAGAAACAAAAGATAAATCTTTGCATGAAATAGCAGACGCTTTATCTGGGGGAAAAGTACAAGAAGAAACAATAAACTTAACTTTAGATGAAAATTCGAAGGAAATATTGAAACCTAAAATGTAGAAGACCCTAATAACGGTGTTGGTCGTAAGAAAAATACTTATTAGGTTACTAAAATGTGACGTAATAAAACCATCAAAGTAGATAAACCAAGTAATTTTTATACATTATTTACAAAAGTAGGTACAAATCTTAAAGGTGGTTATACATGAAACTACTGGTAAAAGCCTTCGTAAAAGGCGTAAACCTAATGGCACTTATTTTAATAGATTTCTTTGGACGTAGCCCAATAAGCTGTAAAGCATACATTTATATTATTTAAGATTTACAAGGCTTAGTCCAACATTACACTAACTTAAGACAATAAAATAACATTAAAAAATTTACAGAACAAAGATTACACAATATATTAAGGCAGTTTAAGTTAACAATTAAAATCTCCAAATTCAATTTCTAGTGAGGCTTTTTTGAACTTCCACTGCCCATAACTTAAGTGACTTAAAAGTGAGTATTTTATTTGGTACTTACAGAAATATTTCTAGTTAATAACCTATCGATATTTACAAGCCATTCTTCTTCCAGTAAGTTAAAATTTTTGTTTCACAACCGTATAAATAAACTCAATAAACATCTTTCAAAACAGTTTTTTCGCTTTAAATAATTGTTACCTATCCTTAATTTTATTAATTATTTTAGGATTATAATGGCCTAGCAAACATCAATCTATCACTGCCTTGCCTCCTCATCATATCTACAGCTGCCGGAGTAGCCATAAACACGGCAGTCTGTCCTAAATCCAAAAACTTGCCTCTTTTATGTTTTCCACTCGCCCTTCTCTCTAACCTAGTATCAAATACATCCTCACCTTCACTATTATCATAGTCTACTACCGGCTCGTTGATTACTTCTTTTCTTTTATCTTTTCTTTTGTTGTTCATGAAGTAGGATTGGGTTATGTTTGACACATTTGGTGTGGATATCTGTCTAGTAATTCGGTTGGTTCGTTCTATGGGGTAGTGTCTGTGTACGTTCTCGGAGAAGGATTGCCGTCGAACGAACTGCCGGTTGTCGAGAGGCTGGTGGGTGAAGGAGGCGCGGCGAAAACGGGGCTCATTCTGTCTGTAGGACTTCCGCAGCTCGGGGTTGTGGTTTGACTTGAGGGAGTCTTCGTAACTGCAGCTGTGGAAGATATAAAGAGACTAAATATGAATTAAAATAATATCCTTAATGTTTAAAATAAGTGGGACTAGGCTGATTTACCCAGTGATTTAGATTTACCTACACTAGATTTCTCATTTTGATTCAAGATTTTTGATAGCCAAAGAAACCTCTAACAATAAAATAATTCTTGGGGCTTCCAAACAATTTTAATACTGACCTCCTTTGGTAAGAGCTCTCTCTCTACTCTAGAGCTTAGTTATAGTGTATTATGACACCAGTATTCTAAACTGCTAAAATTGGGATTTTGGATTATTGGATGTTTATTTGCTATGTCAAAATTACTAAATGGATCGGAAACTAACATTTTACGTTAATACAGTCAGACACGAAATAGCTTAGAGGCAAATATTATTTTCACTTTCATCATTAACAACCTAACTTCACTCGTTGCTGTATACCTTCAAACTCTTGTCATGCCACGAGCTACATTCTAAACAGTTTGCATGCTCACCCGCTGCTCTCCTCCGAGGTATGGACACTAGACTGTCCGCACGGACAGCGCACCGCGTCCGCGATCCCGGAGTCCTGTCCACTGGAGTTCACGGACGTGATGGACGTATCCTGCCCCTTCCTAAACATGGGCAGTGTCGTTGCTATCAGTCTGTCCATAGCTCTATGTATGTGTGAGAAGTGATGTTAGAGAGGCAAAAAGTGATGTTACAGGGTAGAAGTGATGTTGGAAGTTATGTTAGAAGTTGTATTGGATGTGGTATGAGAAGTGATTTTAGAAGTCGTATTATGTGATTTTATAAAGTCACGGTTGTGGTACTTGTAATAGTGTCGGGATCGGAAACAAAATGGGTGATTTTACAGCTTAGGAGGTGAGATGTTGTGTTATTGGGTCGTGCAGAAGCAATTTTTAAATTGAAATATGTGTAATTTAGACAAAGTGGAGTAAGGAAAATAAAAAAGCTGGTTAGTGCATTCAGCTACAGATAAAAACATTTCTAAGATCACAACTTGGAAAATTTACAGATCCTATGTTTAAACGACTTCAAAAATACAAAATGAGATGGGTGTCACTGGTTCTTTCCGATTATTTTATTGTTATTGTATGTGTACTTACGTAGTATACTTACATGGGATAATCTCATATTTTAAAATCAATTATAAATATTGATGTCAGAATTATATATTAAAAACGCCTACTAATTTCAAGGAACCAATCAACAACAAAGTTTTCATAGACAGCTCAGCTTCGGAACTTAATTAATAGGACCATCAGGATTGAGGCCATTGGGTAAACAAACATCTGGACTTGATACATTTCGCCCCACTTCGAGAACTGATTCAATCACCGTC
The DNA here is from genome assembly GCA_949316285.1 of Eupithecia subumbrata. Lineage (NCBI taxonomy): Eukaryota > Metazoa > Arthropoda > Insecta > Lepidoptera > Geometridae > Eupithecia > Eupithecia subumbrata. The sequence goes on along the minus strand of OX438628.1, from coordinate 534,965 downwards.
GTTAATTTGAATTAGCCTACATATTAGAAGTTTTAACTTACCCAATGTCTTTTCCATTGGGTAAGTTAGAACTAAAACTTATACCGAAATATCAAGCTAGATACATAAAAGCATAAAAAAGCTGGTAGAGATCGAGACGCGCGGTAGAGCGTCAGCCAAGTTTGGAAAGAAACGGGTGCAAGATTACCATAGGGAAATAATCATCTCCGAAAGTCATCAACATTAACATAATTAATGAAAAATAATTAGATGGCGTATGATTGCATACCTTTTCTGGAGAGGTCTCTGATTGAACTTGATACACATCCTCTCATGTTTCTGTCCAATACTTTCAGCCTCTCCAAAAGTATTCTTCACACATTTCTGATGCGCTTTTCCAAACTCCTCAACTGTATTCCCATGAGGACACATCTTTTTATTCCCGTGGTTGATGACGTCAATATAGGAATCAGCTTCGCTGTACGACTGGTTCAACTCCTGGCACTGATTCCCACCAGAGGGAAAGAGACCGCCATATTTTGTTAGGTGCTCGGTTGAGAAAGCGTTAAGACGTTGCTGCGAATATGGTCTGTGCCGTTTTCTGTTAAAGCAAGAAGGAAGAAGGTCAGTGTGAGGTTGAGGTTATTTGCGTGTTCGTATATACAATGTTCTGAAGCCTCGATGTTTATTCAGTTTCCAATGATTTGAGACAATTCTAAACTTTACTTCCGTTCCTGACGTTCAATCGAAAAATGTTATAGTTCCGATTTCGTAAAAGATAAATGAATAAGTATGAAAACGAAATGTGAAAATAGAAATGAAAACCAAATAAAGCATCACACACACAGTTGCAGATATTTATATGAAAGCTAGACAGATTCTAGTAGAGAAAAATACAAAAGATATTTAGACCATACTACCTACTAAGAACTTTATCACACAAGAAACTACGAGGATTAAAATAATAGGTCTATGTTAAAACGACTAACTTTAATTAACTAAAAATATTAACAGTCTTGAAATAAATTATCTAAATGTGCAAGTCAAAAGGTGCAAAAGGTATTCACGCGAAGTAGTGAATGTGTTTGTCTTGACGGCGTGGTCTGAAAATGGAATCGACAGAACACTTTTACGGCGCATAGTTAAACGTTTTAAAATATTCATATAATACAAAACACATTTGAAATCTTTGGGTCTATCTGAAATAATGGGATGATACAACTGACTTATTATGTAAGTAAGACTTAAAAAAATATCCCTAAATATTAGAACATTTTTTTTAAACTTTGACGTGATCATCGTCCATATTGACTGTAGCAATACGACAAATATGGAGATAAAAATCTGATTTAAACAGGAGTGTTATCGACATTATCTTACCGCCTACTCTTCTTGACGCACAGTATACAAATAGCAGTGGTGCATGCTCCGACAAACACGATACATCCCAGTGCAACAACGCTGATCTCCATCGTGCTGAGCAATCTGCCACTTCTGGCTTGAACCATGCTGGTGTCGCCCACTTCAAGGACTTTGAACCCTGCTATGTTGTGTCTGAGTTCTAAGTCTCGCTTCATGAGAGATCTGAAATCAAAATTGAATAAATACACGTGTCATGTCTATACCTGGTATTTGGTAAAGAGGCAAGGAATGAGATACTTGCAGTTAATCAAAACTTATCAAAAGAAAACATACCTATGCAATACATCCATATCAATTATAGCGTTTGATAAAGGATCCACTCCATAAATGTAAACATCAGTTCTGAAAGGCAAGAAAAACGCAAAAATTAACAAAATTAAAACCAAAAGAAAATTTTAAGTGAAGGAATAAAACTCTTACGCATGTCCATCCATGTAAGCTTTCGTGTTAGCTTCTAATCTCCTCACTCTGATGTCAAAACCGGTAAGGGTAGAAAGAGATCTTGTTACGTTTTCCAACTCTTTCTCAATTTCCATGGGTTTCGCTCCGATCACCAATACTAGTTGTTTGTTCTCATCGAGAACATACACCTAAAACAATTTTATAAAATTTTACTATCACACTTCTATATAAATAAAAGAAAGTCGTGTTAGTTACACTATTTATAACTCAAGAACGGCTGAACCGATTTGGCTGAAAATTGGTGGGGAGGCAGCTTAGAACCAGGAGACGGACATAGGTTATGTTTTATCCCGGAATTACCACGGGAACGGGAACTACGCAAGCGAAGCCGCGGGCAGCAGTTAGTTTATTATAAATGTTAATAAAATTTCAATAAAATTTGATATAAGTAACTTTAGTATTTAAAAAAGTAGGTACTTCATCTTTAAAGTCATAAATAACGGGATATTTACCATGATTTGAGTTTTGAGCTTTCCAATGTTTCGGTCCAGTTTCATGCGCCATAATCACTGAATAACTATTATATCGTTATTCCGTGATCATGGAGCATGAAACTGTGCCGAAATTTTGGAAAGCTCAAAACTCAAATCATGGTAAATATTCCGTTATTTATGACTTTAGTGTTAATAACCATGATGGATATAAAAGTTTAACTTTTTCTTTATTTTAAAAATATGATTTAGATAGGGTTTGATCTTTGACTCCTATTAATTGTAGGTACAGTGTAGTTTTGTTACAGGAGGACAGCTTCTTCCCAAACATGGAATATTTAACTTAATTCAGCTTATAACGCATTCACTTGCCCATCCCCGCAACCCTCAGGGGCACGGCGCCTCTACACGGGGCTGGGAGACATCATCTGCGTTTTGGGCCAAAGTACACTGTTGTGAAAGTGTGAAACTAAAATAATGAGTAGCTGCTATCTATACTAATCTATACGCAGTAGGTGGTTTCTGTAACTATTTTGATCTTAGATTTCTGATCTGAGTACTTCTAAACGACTGTATAAGCTGTTGGAATACAATTTTCTGTATTAGTTTTAGAAATTTCACGAGTGCTGGGACTTACAAAAACATTAGCAATGGCTGATTTTCCATCATCAGCTCCTTTCTTATCAGTAGCTTTGACGTCGAACCCGAAAACTCTACCAGCATCTCTTGTGAGAGAAGCAACAACCCGCACAGTTCCAGAAACTGGGTCTACTGAAAACCTTGGTGCGTGTTCATTCAGGATTTGATACCGAATGTCAGAATTTATTCCTGTGTCTGCATCCGTCGCCTGAAAGAAAAAAAACAATTACGTAGAAAAACCTGACTATAATATATCTAATTGCCTGTAAGGGTTCAGATTGTGCATTTACCTTTAATTGAATAACTTGATATCCAAATGGAGCAGTTGTGGGTATTGCTGTAACAAGTGGTCTGCCTCCATTTGTAAACTTTGGAGCATTATCGTTTACATCGTTTATCCGTACGATAACTTTTACGTCGTACTTGCTCATTCCCTCCAAAACGTCGTCCGCTACCGGATAAATCATGTGTGGTAGTTCTCTACTAATTTTCTGTCTTTCAGCTCTAACTATAATTTCATAAATGTCTTTAGTTTCTCGATCTGGGCTCCTAACAAGGTATAAAGTTCCGTTTCTAGGGTCTATAACAAAAGTTCGTTTCACATCGGTATCATTATCATTAAGAATGTAGTATCTCATTTTGAAATTCTCGTAATATTCGGTCAGATTCAGAGTGACTAGTTCAACTGGAGTATGTACATTTTCTTCTATTTCTAATTCGTAGTATCGAGAAATAAATACTGGTTTCTCTGACATTTCTACTTCATCTGGTACGTCGTTTACTGTCAGTATTATAATTGCTGTTGAGCTTAAACTTGGTGAACCTAAGTCAGCAGCAACAACAGTAATGTTGTGAACTGATTGATTTTCATAGTCTAATTTCGCTGTGGTTGTAACTATGCCTTCTTTGGAGTCAATGGCAAAAAGGTTGACTTGATTTTTCTTTTGAGGTAAACTGTAGAGAATGAGACCATTTCCATTACCAATAAAATCAGAATCATTAGCGTAAACTTTAGTGACAACAGTCCCAATGGGTGCATTTTCTTCTAACGTAGCTTTGTATACCGGTAGCACCATTACTGATTCAAAGTTGTGATTGGAAAACTCATCTGCTTCTGGATGTTTCCATTCAAGTAATTCGTCATACGCGAAGAATTTAGGTGCATTATCGTTTATGTCTAAAACTTGAACTTCAACACTAACAGAAGATGACAGTTTCTTATCATATCCATTATCACTTGCTACTACTGTCACTATGTATTTGTCTTCCTTTTCTCTGTCTAGCTCTCCATTTACGCTAAAAACTCCGGAATGTGACGATACTTCAAAAGGCAAGTTTTTTACATTTCCTTCAATATAGTAGGTAATATTTGCGTTCTGACCAAAATCTGCGTCAGTAGCGTCAACTTTACCTAGGACTCTTCTAGTATATTGCGCTTCTTCAACGTTGAAATTGTACCAAGACTTTTTGAACATTGGGAAGTGATCGTTGATGTCTTTGACGAATATTCTGATTGAAATATTATCACTCAATTCTCCACCATCAATGGCCGAGACATTTAACCTAAACTCAGATTCAGGTGGCAAGGTTCTTGCCACAATGATATGGCCATGCCGCTCATTTATCACAAAATATCTCTTTGGCTGCAATGTGTTTGTTAATGAAGTAAACGGGGGTATAAAAACTTCCGAAATGAATTCGTATCTAACTTGACCATTTACACTACTATCTTTATCTACAGCATGCAATTTGAGGACTGCTGAACCTATTGCAATATTTTCTGGAACCTCAAATAGTGGTCCCAGTTCTTCGACTTTTAAGGCAAAGGTATTCTTTGGTTTCGCCGGAATATTAATTATGCCCGAACTTAAGTTATTCTTTTTCTCTTGGTAAATTTTGACTGATGATTTTTCGTCAGACTCTAACAATTCAATACTTTCTCCAATTGGCATTACAATTTGATTGAATTTAGGGATGCTATCGTTTTCGTCTCCAACTGTTATGGTCAACTTTGCATCAGAACTCAAGCCTCCCCTGTCTCTTGCTACTACTTTTAGAACATACATGCTTTTCTCTTCTCTATCGAGCTTATTGCCAATAAAAGTTACCGCACCAGTATCGTCGTCTATCACAAACAGCTCTCTCCCTTCTCCAAAAAATGTGTACATAAATACAGCGTTCTGTCCAATATCTGCATCTTTAGCTTTTATTTTCGTTGTCAATTTTACGTCTGTACCTTTTTTTGAGTTTTCTGTTATAAAACCTTCGTATGTTGGGAATTCAAATATTGGTGGGTTATCGTTTTCATCGTCTACGTAAATGGTCACTTGGTAAATGCCTGCTCCAGAAATTGGTCCTTTGTTGTATTCTGCTATTACTGTCATTCTGTAAGTATCCCTTCTTTCTCTATCAAGTGGCTTTTGCGCGTAGATTGTTCCGTCTTGCCCTAAAAAATAATAGTAATTTATATAATCTCTTCGATTCCACTAAGATTTATTAAACACAGTTTAAAACTTACCAATCGCTATGTCATCTGTAACATCTTGTTGATTAGCGATCAAAAACTGAATATTGCTGTTGTTATTTGCATAGTTACTCATGTTGACTTTAACGATTTGCCCAATAGTAGCTCCAACCACATTTTCTTTGACGTGAAATACGAGCGGTGAATGTGCTCCTCTGAAATTAATACAAGTTTAGGATTTATAAACCTTAAATCGACATTATGTTACAATTAATGTAAGATCAAGATTATTTACTTCAATAATACCCCTCTCTCATCATTCACATCTACAACATGTACAGTAGCGTTAGTTAATAAAGTAATGTTTGCATTCTCCTGTAATGCGACAGCTTCAAAGTCGTAAAACGGTCTGTTGAATTTTGATAGTTCTTCTATAACTGTAATCACGCCAGATCTTTCTTCTACTGCAAATGGCACTGTAAAGTTACAGAGGAAACATTATTTAACTACGTTAAAATAAAACTTTTATTAATATAATATACTCTTATTTGTTTGTGATGTGATGTTATGTGTAATACCTCCTTCTTCATATCCATGTAATAAATCGTAAGTGACTTCATCTTTATTTAGCACATCGTTAACTCTTATTTGACCAACACTGGTACCGATGTCAACGTTTGATCCGACCCAGAATTCGTAGGGAGATCCTAAGAAATCTGGTTTCTCAATCTTCCCTGAAAAAAGGAAGCAGCCATTTACATTTAAAGATATCGTACAAATTTAAGAATCATAACAATGGTACCTAAAAATTGGTTCCTTTTTTTACCTTTATTCGTTCTAATAACATCAATAGTTACGACAGCCAATGAATACCTCCTTTCACTAGGATTAGTCGGTTGGTCTGAAGCTTCTACAAACAGCGCATGCCTTCCTTCAACAATAGGAGATTCAGCCACAGTTACAACACCAGTCTTAGCATCTACTAGAAACGGTGACGTAATAGTCAGGTTACTAGTTCTCTGTAAATCGTAGAAAACCATTCCGTTCCTTCCTAGATCTGGGTCAACTGCTTTCAGTTTACCGATGTAAGCGCCTACTTTTGCATTCGACTTTACTGTAAACTCGTATAAGTTGCTTGGTACAAAAGTTGGATTATTATCGTTTGCGTCGAGTAGAGTTACTTCAACATTCACAAACGACATGAGCTGATCTTCGAAGTACTCGATGTTTTCGCTCCTTGGTCCCAGTTTATCCGGAAATATGTACGTCGTTTTGTCTTTCAGTAAAGATCTGGGGGTGGTTGGTGTTCGTTTCCATTTGGGCATTCTTTGTTTTTCGTAGAATGTGCCGACAACGCTTGGGTTCTTTTCTCGAGCGTAAACTTTCATGCGTAAGGATGAATGCTCTTCTCTATCCAAAATTGTCTGGAAAAGAAAAAAAAAACATAGACATAGACATAGACATCATTTAAAAACACGTTTTGTTTCATCAGTCTATTCCGAAGAAATAATGTTATCTCTTGTAAAAGTTTTTTTCTTTCGTGATAGCAAATGGAGACACTTTCGCCATGACTTGCCAACACATAGAAGGACTTTCCTCCCGCGAACGCTCAGGTTGTGGAATGATCTCCCAGCCAAGATTTGCCCTCAGGACTACAAAACAATACATGGGGTTCTTCAAAAAGAGTCTTCGACGAAATTTAAACGGCAACGCGCGTGTAATCTCTGTTTTTGCAGGCGTGTAGTAGCCGCTTTTCATTAGGCGGGCCACAATGCCTGTTTGTATTTTTATACCAACAAGGTTGTATAAAAATAATTATTTTAATTATATCTGATTGTTACCTGATTCCGCACAGTAAGCCAACCGGTGCGCGGGTCAATGGAAAAGGCCCCCTCTGGATCGTTGAGCTGGAAGGTGAACTCGCCGTTGTCTTCCTGGTCTTTGTCCGATGCCATCACTTGGAGGACACTGAAACCTGATAAAACATTGTTTTAGAATCTCTTTTTGTTTTGTTATCTTTATTTCTCCTTTTTTTTGTGATCAATAAACTAAGCGTGATTTTTGCAGGTTTTGCTTCGTAGGTCTACAGATTGACTAATGACTAAGCCAATAAGTAAGTGAAATACCACTTATATGCTGACTGAGTCATTAATCAAACTATATTAGACTTAACCAAAAACTGAATCAATAATATGTGATAACAATTATATCTTCCTTCAACAAAGCTCAATACAAAACTAATCAAATTAACTGGACATAAGTACAAAAGTGAAAAGCCAACTACACTATAGATTTTTCTTATCTATTATTCTGTTTACAATGGGTACCTTTAGGTAAAGGTACTTATTGTAAACATAGAGATAAGACACCAACTCACCATTAGGCAAGTTCTCCACGATGCTGATGTTGTAGAAGTCCACTTCGAACTCCGGCAGGTTATCATTCAGGTCCAGTACTTCCACCTCCACGCGTGCCAGCGCCGTCTTCAGGGGGTTGTCCACCTGGAACGCTTGCACTTGCAGTACAAAGGTGTTTGCTGGAAAAGGAAGAAGGGGTATTATTAGCAACCGTGTTATATGTCATTTGCACCGGTCCTACGCTAGACTGGATTAGATGCAACCCACAACTTTACCCACCACTTTGTTATGGTTCTTAAAACTAGAAGTAGCATGGTCAAAAATGTAGTTTAACATAATGTGAATACCCGACAGTCCCGTCTCAGCATCCAGATCGATCTCCTTCTCGAGGAACAGCGTTCCGTTGTACGGGTCCAGCGCGAATAACCTCCGTTCGTTCCCGGAGATCAGCTCGTAGCGCAGCATAGCGCGCACGCCGCTGTCCTGGTCTACGGCCTTGATGGGGGACGGGAAGAGAAGCTCTTTGTGGATGTGCTTGCCCTGAAACACGTTGGATCAATTTATAGTTTGAATCATCATAGGATTGGTGTACTTTTTAATAAATAAATAAATAAATAAATAAATCATCATCATCGTCAGCCTTTACTACTCCACTGCTGGCGTTACCCTGTCTTCAGCTTGCCGCATTCAATATCTGCCTGCAGTCTGTCGCAGGTTGTCAGATGAAACTACGTTCACCGATAGTTTGGATACAATAGAATGATTACCTTGTGGTTTCTTTGCAGATATTGCTATGTAAGAGTGTTCTTTTCTCATTGATTTTGTATATTTATCCAATTTTAAATGCGTATGCATCTTGATTTGGGAGTTTTGACTGTTGTTTTAAATTTAGATAAGCCTGTATCTAATGTAAAATCAAGAACAAGTCATGCCATGCCATGCATTATATAGAACAATACATACAACACAACATTATATAGAATACCATACTAACAGTTGCTGTTAATTATTTTTAGTATAATTTATAGCGATTACACTTGTCTAATCCATTGGTCATCATATGGGTCCACTTCGAACCCATGAAGGTTTCGACAAATAATCACAAGAATATTATAAAACTCACAGTATTAAACGTATATGTCGAAAATTTCATGATACATGGGTTTTTAAATTAAGCAGAACCGACGGCCTAATGATTCGGCCATCGATCCTGCCTTACCAATTACAAAAATCTACTCAGCCTATTCAAACCTCGAGCTCGCTTACTAATTTTAATGATTTCAAAAGCTAGGGAATATCTGGGCTGCAGCTATTAATTTAAACTAACCAAATGAAATGAGGATCGTTCACCAGGGTTACAAAATTATTTTTATTCAAAGTTCACAATAGCTTCAACTTACACGTGTTGTCTGCTTCACACCTCAAACCAGAATGTGAATATTCAAGACGTTTCCCGTGCTAGGTATTCACCTCCACTTCAAGCAAACTCGTTGCGAGCGTTCGAAAATGGCGGGAAAATGAAGAATACTTTAAGTTCACAAAAATCACTTAAAATAACACATTGATTTCGACACAATAACTCTATCTAAATTAAATAATAACTATTTGAACACTTTTAAAGGCGATTAAAACAAAATAAATAAAACTGCTAACAAATTCAGACATTCACGACTTCCTCTAATGTTACGCAACAATTAAGGATGAATCCCATAAAGACTTTTAAAATCAATAATTCGAAAGCCATTTAAACTAAATAGTTAACATTTACTTTACAATTCCTTTAAACAAGGTCCTGACGTAATGACAGATGGTCACAAAACCTTTTACTATTACAAAATCGTTCATATTAAATCTTAGATCTATTTCCAAATCCATAATTTATTATTTTACGATTTTCAGGAAGTAATACAGCTAGCTAGGTTTTTCAAATTCACCCGCGAACTCATTATTAATTTGAAATTGGAATCTCAATGCTTACATTCAGTGTCTACTCTAACCTATTTCTAAATTCCTTATTAATTATTTAAGGAATTTTAATACCAGAGAAATCTAAGCAATTAACCTTTTTCAAAAATTAGTAGATGTGAGTACATGGTATCAAAACATTTTTGATTTAAAGAAAAGTTAACTAATAAAAAATTAAAACTTAACTCTTAGTTTAAATATTATTTTATGATTTAAGATGGCAATTTGCAGATTACTAAGGTTATCATAAAAGCGTTATTGATTTGAAATAAGGGTTCTTCAAACTATTCGGCTGAAGGTTCGCTGCGGCGACATATATAAAACTCACTAAAAGAAATCCAGTGCACTTACAAGAATAGGATATGCATAACTCAGGTATACTTACAAGAATAGGATAGAACTCGGGTATCTGCGTTCGATACACGTCCTGCGTGAACTTGGGCGGCAGATCATCGTTGTCCTGCACGATGACGTGCACGGTCGCGTTGGAGCTGCGCGGGGGGGAGCCTCGGTCCTGCAAGGTGATACGTTTGTTTAACAGCAGGTATATGAAGAGATCTGTACTTTGGTGTAGAAGATATTATACAGCTCTTCAAGTTGCGAAACTTAATTTACCAACAGGCAGGGCACATGGCTCACAAAACCGAGGGTCGCTGGGGCCATAAGGCTCTTGAGGGTTTTTCAAACTGCCGATCAGTGCTTATGTTACCACTGGCTGGATGCACATGTTTTCGACACAAACGCCGAAGAAATGACGTCATCGATCATCGATTTTCGGCTTCTACCACGCAAAGAACTCTATTACCTACTTCTTTGCCCACAACTATTCAAATCTAAAAAACCAAGGGAACCGACTCCGCCAAACTGATCTCGACAAAGAAATCGACCGAGACGAAGGAATCCATGAGACTCGATGAGACAAAATGGACTTGCTTATTGTTCCTTCACCAATTGCAGTAGCAAATTACTCACCGACGCAGCAATAGTGAGTAGAAACTCTTTATCCCCTGCATCGTAATCCAGCGGCTTGACCAGCACGAGCGCTGGCTTGTGCGAGCTCTCGAGCGCGAAGTGGCCGCGAGGGTCTCCCGAGGCGATGCTGTACTGGACGTCCGAGTTGGGCGTGTTGGGCTTGTCGCGGTCGAATGCGTGGATGTTCTTGAAGATCGTTAGGCCTGGAAAATAGAGGGAAAATTTGTGATAATTTATTGGTTCGATCATTTGCCTCATTGCTGCTCTGAGAGCCTGGTTACTCTACTCTGCAAGAAAAATATGAAAGCCTAATGGGGCATAAGCAATAAGGGTCCACCACTGGACACATGTCTCCTCCTGATAAGTGCCTTATTATATTTTATCATTTAGGGGGTAATGCCCATAATCCCTAAGCTGGACATGCTGGTTGGGGATTGCAGTTAGGTCCTATAATTTTTCTGTTAGCACTTCTGTTCAGCACCTGCTCTAGGCATGATGAGTTACGTAGGTATCAATTACTAATACCTTAGTTATTCATCATTAAATTTACTCATATTAATAGATGAAAAAGTAAAATTTCAAAGTAATATATTGGTAATTGGCCTGAATTTACCTTCTCTAACTCCAGGTATTAAATAAAAAACTATAAACTGTACTGACAGGTATTACGGGGACTAATGCACATTCGCAGAGAGCTTTGAACGTTTAAAACCCGCTTCGTTTCTCGTTGCGAGCGCCTTCGTTTCTCGTACTGTTTGCACGAACGCTCGCTGTTACATTACGCCCGGTACCGTCAGTCTAAGCAGGCAAACCAGACAAAGGAGACGAGACAAGCTTTTATTTTCCTATATCACAGATAAGGCCGGCTTGCATAAGGATATTTAACTTTCATAATTATGATGAGTGAGTTGTCAAACCATACAAATACGTCAAAGTTAATCAATATTAGAAAATTGTTGATCAAGTGGGGCTAAGTAATGTAACTTAACAAAACACAAAAGTTTTAACCTGTCGGTGTAAGTTCATCAACGGTGACTTCGTAGGGGGTGTCGATGAAAGTGGGCACGTTGTCGTTGACATCTTCAATATACACCGTCACTGATAAGTACGCTGATATCTGAAAATATTCACCATCTCATTACCTCTTGTGAAGATAACAGTATATTCTTTTAGATGGAACGAAACTTTGTGAAAGTAAAAAGCTAGACACTTAGATAAATTACTATTTAGCAGCAAACACCAATGCAGTCCACTTTCCATATCTAAATGCAAGTGAAAAGCCGCACTCCCTATTGGATTGGAACTTGGAGATGACCTCATGTTTATGGTATTGAAAGTGACAGTGGTCACCATTAGAATAACTGGCAGGTTTCACTTCGACGTGCATGCAGGAAGTTTAGACGTAGGTGGCTGACGAACTAGGAAATTGCAATGAAAAAACTATTAGATGGTACACATACAACAAGAGCTCTGAACCAAAAGCTTTGACTTATGAATGAAACGAAACTGCAAAATGGCTGCTACGCTGTTAATTATAGTCGTTGGTTAGAATAGCAGTGGGAGCAGATTTTGGATAGTGTTCAATGGTATGATCCCTTCGCAAGAAGTCCTTTAGAAGCTTTTTGAAATTTTGGGTCATCATGTTTTAGGGCATCGAAATTGATATTATCCATGATTTTATAAACAAAGAAACACGACATTGACCCAATAAAATTCCTTCCAACTGCAATATTGAAATGAATTTTCCAAACCGCATACAAATAAAGGTCGTTTGGTTCTCGGTACAGTGGGTAGAGAATCACTGGGTACCTAATATATTCTACCCTGCTAATTCTTCTATACTTTTTGTCTTCGATATTTCCCCAAAAATGGTTGTGTCGATGCTTTTCAAACAGAGGGTTCATACATGAATGATCACTATAACACCAAGACTCGCTGGTAAGAGTATCAATTTTGCAGTTTTTTTTTACTTCCGTTTAATATTGAAGCAACAAAGGTTGTCTCATATCAACATTTTTGTGCAAAAACAAGTAAAATCACTAAGAGTCAGTAGGTACATCACAAAATATATGTGTTAGATTTTCTCGAGGAGCTTAGACAGACAGTGCTAAAACAATGATTATAATTGCCAGAGAACATTGCAGGCTTAGAAGTGCAGGTTATTATTTAACAGCAATGCTGGAACTTACTAAAAATCCCCTCTAAGAATATAAATTTATGTTTTCTTGAACATTCCTTTGGTTCAAAAACCTCTCGTAATACAAATTGTGCTGCTGATGAAATTTCGACCGTATTTGAAGAAAATTATCAAAGACGCATAAATAATTTGATTTGATTTTTATCAGTTCTGCAAAACCTATTTTGGAATATTCTAGTCATCAGATTTTGGAGAAAGTTCCTTCAAGCTTAGACTGGCTTTACCTCCAGAATCAGAATAACCTTTATTTGTCTACGCTTACAAAACCACATAGCTCAGGGCTCAGATTGACTCACGAGATCGTCTCCAACGTCGAAGTCACATCCCAGCCTGAACTTGACGACGTTCTGCGGCGAGTCGCTGTCCACCAGGTGGTCCACGCTCTGCGCCAGCACCACGGACACGTGGGTGCGGTTCAGGTCGCGGTACGTGAACAAGTGGGCGTCTGCCTCCTTGTCCACCGGCTGGAGGCTTAGGTTTTTTCTGAAAATCATTAAGAGATAATCAGAATCATACTGTTAGTTATTATTAATGCAAAACTTTGGATGTTTAAGGCTTTGGGTCGCTGTTTGTTACCTCTTTACGCAAGAACTACTTGATGCATCAGGCTGAATTGCGTAGATGTAGATCTAGACCCGGATTATCATAATACAGGCTACGTTTCACCCAGAAGAGATAAGCAAAAGCTAGTTTGTACATAACTAACTCAGACATAGGCCTAAACTTAAGGATATTCCAATTTGTATAAAGCGCCATCTTGATTGTACAGTCTGAACTACTATCAAATAGAACTTTCTCCAGACAGATCCTCTGTGCATAAAAGCTCCGCACCGGCAGTAATCGCAGCGCTTTGTAAGCACTGAAGTTTGGGGAGGGATCGCTAGATGGCGGTTAATTTTCACTGAAGACATTATACGTATTTTCATATAGTAAGTTCATATTTTCGCGCGCGATGATTTTTATCAGAGACTTTTAAGGAAACACCTAGTCGTCTGAATTCCTACTGTGTTCGCACATACCAAAACTACATATTGTAGGAGTTGGCTAACAAACTGCATTTTAATGTGCAAGTAAGTACTACTACTAATATAAAGCAAATAAAAGTTAAGTACAAAAGCCGAATCTCTCTCAGGTATATCGTCTATACATATATACCTAAGTGTCTGATTCGACTTTTCGACCTTCGTGGCACGGCGGGCGAACGGTCCGCCTGCGACGCAGGAGGTTGCGGGTTCGATTCCCGCCTCGGGAAAAATATTTGTAAGATCTACAGATTTTTGTTCAGGGTGTTCTGGATGTTTTCTATGTATAATAAAAATTATCTATCTATGTAGGTACTGTATTGTATTAAGTATATCAGTTGTCTAGTACCCATAACACAAGCTCTGCTTAGCTTGGGGCTAGATAATGCTGTGTGAATTGTCCAACATTATTTATTTATTTATTTTATTTGTCACCGCCATTACATATCCCAAATATTGTGCGACATAATTATACTTTTGGAGATTTAAACTTCAATAAGTACTTCAATAATAAGTTAAATTTTATAGACAGTACTTAAATATAAAATTACAGCTGTATAAATCTACCTACTATCTAGTAGATGAATTGTTTGAAATTGTCACTGAACACCTAAAACAAACCTTTATAAAGTAAATAATAAATAATAAATAAATAAATAATGCTGGACAATTCACACACCATTATCTAGCCCCAAGCTAAGCAGCTTGTGTTATGGGTACTAGATAACTGATATACTTAATACAATACACTACATGGATAGATATTTTTTTATTATACATAGAAAACACCCAGACCAACGGAACAAATTTCTGCAGATCGTACACAAATTTGTTCCGAGGCGGGAATCGAACCCGCAACCTCCTGCGTCGCAGGCGGACCTTCGCCCGCTGCGCCACGGAGGACGTCAAGTCAAGACGAAAGTTAGACATATTAATTTAATTTTTTTTAATTAATAAATACTGCTGGACAATTCATACATCTTCTAGCTCCAAACTAAGCAGTAGAGCTTGTGTTATGTGTACCTACTAGATAACTGATAGAGGTACTGTATTAGATAGATAGATAGAAAATTCTTTATTGCACACTTATCAAGATAATTTACAAAAACAACAAAAATTTACAAACAATGTGACAATTGGCGGTCTTATCGCTCAAGAGCGATCTCTACCAGAGAACCGTGGATGGATAGGATCGTTGGATAAAAGATGGGGATCTGTGTGCATTATTACTACAAATTTTACAAATAAAAAAATATCGACAAAAATTACAAATAGGTATACCTTAATATAGTACCTATATACCTACATATACATACATATATATTTATAAACAAATATATCTATATTTTATAAAGGAAAACAAGGGTGTGGTCAGTGACAGCAGGACAAATAGTGAATAAATAAAATAAATATTACATAGATATATACCTACTGTCATTGTCTGCTGCATCCGATATTTTTCTACATTCACTAATTTATATCTTGTTAATGTTCTGAGTTGAGCAACTTGAGTTGAGCAATGGGGATTAAAATAAGTTCGATAAAGAGGGGTCCCATTGCTCAATTCGCGATATTTATATTGTAAAAAAAATACACAGATCACCCGTAAGCTAAGACAGAAAAATATTAGGTAAAACGTAAAAGTGCTAAGTATTTTGTTGCCTGCTGTAGATGCCTACTTAAACCGACTGCAGGTCAAAGGGCACCACCAAACCACAAACTCTCACGTACAGTAATTACTTGCATTACAAGAAATTATCAAAAGGAACATAGAAAAAAATTACGTAATGTAGCAGTAACACTCATGAGGGCAATTTAGTGGAAGGTACAAGTTTTTGAGAGGTTTATTCACTCACTTACACTTATAAGCCACTTGTGTTTGTTGTTGTGCTAAGTCATTAGAAGATATTTACTTTGTTTTATATTATTTTGAGTTTATCAATACTTCGGCACATTTGCTTGCGCCATGATCACCGAGTGAAGTTTTGTTGACAGATTTACCGATCTACCCTCATCTTTTGTCTTTTCTCGGGGTGACTTCGGTTATGCCGTGATCATGGCGTATCCAACTGTGGAAATATTGAAAAATGAAAACAACCTCATCATCATCAGCGTATGTTAGTCCACTGCTGGACGTAGGCCTCCCCTAATGAGCGCCATGGCGCTTGTCTTCAGCTTGCACATCCAGCATCTGTTGGTTCCGGGATGACGATCTGCGTCTTTCGCACGTCAGGTCAGTATTGTTCTGCAGGGGGCGCTGCTGCCCGCTCCCGGTTGATATCTTGCGACACCCGCGGTACTATTATAGTATTATAATATCTGTGCCCGCGGGAAGAATTATATTATATTGATGTAAATTGTAAGCCGGCACCACACAGCTGTCATCCCACACTACGTACATAATAACAAATATCATGGTAAAAATATCCCGTTATTAATTACCCAAACGTGAGTTTTTAACAGACTACATTAGAAAGGTTTAAGACCATCGGCACGACCCTACTTCAGAAACTGAT
Organism: Eupithecia subumbrata; assembly: GCA_949316285.1. Taxonomy (NCBI): domain Eukaryota; kingdom Metazoa; phylum Arthropoda; class Insecta; order Lepidoptera; family Geometridae; genus Eupithecia; species Eupithecia subumbrata. The sequence continues at coordinate 518,539 of OX438628.1, read as the reverse complement.
TATGCGATAATCGGATCTATACGATCGATTGTCTATAGAGGTCACAAGTCGTCCCATTCAAATAACTCGTCAACAGATTTTGCTCAATTATTCCAATCTGCTTCTGTCCACGGATCCATTTGACTGGCAGGAACTTGAAAATAACGTTACCCCAGCCCAGAACCTAAACCGGATTTGACAGCTCTTAGCTGCAATTACTAAATATATTATAATTATAATTAAATTTCGGAAGTTGAATGTACTGATCTATCTCATCTTTTCAGCCCACCTAGGTACGTCCACTGGCTGAACATTGGCTCCTCATGACTCCTTCCAAACGACGACACTACAAATAGTGATCCCCATCCGTCGACTCAAGATCGACTTCCAGAGACCGCTACAAGGCCGTCGATCTCACGACGACAGTAGCAAACATAGCCCGCTGCACCCAACTATGGTGTACATAAATACCAGGTGAGTGATTCAAATATGAATCCATTTTGGTCGTTCTACAATAAGCTCCAACAATACTAAGTGCCAGTTCACACGGTCCGGAACTGATCCGGAAATCCTGAAGGCCGTGCAATTACTTATGTAAACAGAAACTATTGTTTATTAATCTCAAAGAATCATCTCGTCTGTAATGGACGGTGTCAAGGGTTATGCTTTAAGGTGAGGGGCAGACGAGATATCTAAGCGATCGATGAAAACTTGGTTCTTCTTGATTCACACTCTAAATCGGTATAGTCGGCTAAGAAAGTGGCTGACCACTAACTGCTTTTAATAATGCGAAAGCAGTATTTCGTTCTTGATCAATTATTACTCTTCAAATAGGTAAAAGATTTTCGTAATTCGTAACATCAACAACAAGGTATTTTTCCATAAATCGTTTATGTACTAGACTAGCGGTTAGAGTTTAGACTGCTTTACATTTTAATACATTTTCTAATAGGTCCAAAAACCGCAAACGAAATATTCTAATGGCCTTGACATACACGATAATAGCCTCAAGTCTTGAAAAAGTCAATGATAGCCTAGTCCGGTTCCAATAAATCTGCGCTCCCGCAGTCTAGACGGAATAATCAGTCCTAAACGACGGGCTAGGTATTATTACAGTTTATTAAGCTGTCTGTATTTTATGTTCGGTTGGTGGAAATTAATTACAAAACGATTTTATATAGATTATTAGACAAAATACAAAATCTAATCAAATTAATAATTGTAAATCAGCCTTATGTTAATCCACTGCTGTGCACTGTATGCCCAAGTAGATATGTACTTATAATCTGTACCTAGGAATTCGTCAGTAATAAACCAACCATAGTTGGGATGAGATTGGCGCAGGACCGTGTGGAGTGGCACAAAAGTTTGGAGGCCTATTATACCCAGCAGTGGGTGAAGACGGGTTGCGGATGATGATAATGAAACCAACCATAGCAACACACAGTCGTTTCACTCAAGCCTCCTATCACCGAACCCTACAGCTGGACTGGACAAAGGCATTTCTTAAAGAGTGCCTGAGCGCCCTGTCCTCAGCCCGTACAATGAAAGCGTGCTCAGTCATCTATCTATGCTTGAGTAGCGCTTCTCTACGGCATAAACTCCACTTAAGCATATTATCTATGAATACGCAAGCTTTCATAATACGGTCCTTAGAACTGGCGGACCGCTTGGACCCGCCGCCGCCCATTCTGCGAGTAGGTGATTGTACGGACAAATCAGCCACTTGCTAACTGTGATTTTTATGTATACTTAAGTGAGATTAATTCTTGAACTCCTGATTATGAGAAATAAATAACGTTTTTATTTTCAAACTTATTTTATTCTACTCATTGTTTGATTTTTCTGCTGTCCACGCGGAAAGCAATGTGACAAACTTACAATAATTAAAATTAATAAACAAAGGAATTTTTCAAAAAAATAGAATTGTGGCGAGTTTACACATTCTTTTTTTCGTGACGAATTTACTTTGTGGCAACTGTACAACAACCCTGAAAAAGAAAAGAAAGAAAAGAAAGAAGTAAACAAACGACGATCGCTTCAACTTGAATAACCACTGACAGTGAGTACCAGTTCTTAATTGGTACAGGTGTCTACACATGTCATGTCTACACTACACGTTTGTCAATGAGATGTAAATCAAGCAACATGATTTTACAACACGGAACCAGATCATCTTCAGAACCCGTTTCGGAGCGCGCGCATGCGTGAGCGTGACCTATTGAGATTGTTCCAAGAATTTGTGACAGATTGAGCTGGTTATTTTGTAAGCATTTTAATTTTTGTCGATTTTAAGATTACTTATCTGATTTCAACAGATGCTTGATTGACCACTGAAGGACATGTTACCAAAAGGTGCCTACAAAATTTGAGGATTCTATTGGAGAAAATCATCATCAAAGAGATCTACAATTATAATTAAAAACTTTATTTATTATTATACATATTCACGGGTATCGATCGCGTTTGTTTGCCTATTTTCCCCAACGTTTCAACAGGTTTACACTCTGTCGTGGTCACGGGATGACTGATTTTTTCAATCACCTTTTTGAATTCTTTCTAACCCTTTTCGATTCGAATAAACACAAACTCTTTTCTAACTAAATTCGTAGCCCTCTCATATTGAAAACACAAACTTAATTTTACTTAAGAGCACGTTTTCCGGTCAGCACTGAAGATACCTGATACCTTATACCGTAACATCTAGATAGATCTTTGTAAATACAAAGAAATAAACAAGTAACAAAAATGCGCTCGCTCATTACATCACAATCACAATCGACACGTATCTCAAATCGAACCAGTTATCCATAGTGTCCATCTCTCGACCTGCCATCGCATCGGTTATGTAAAGCTGTTAGCCCACATTACTGAGACAAATGAAAATGAGAGTCATTTTGCAGCGGATTCGAAGTTGTTTGTTTGCTCTTTGCACACGGACGATATTTGTACGACTTTCCAAGTGGTTTAACATCGTCAGCAACTTTCTGAGGCCTAATGTTAGTAACGCATGTCTGTGATATAGGTAAGTAGTTTATTTTGTATCGAGCTGATAAGCTTTCAGTTTATTTGACAGAAATTTTGAAACTATGTGTTATGGTAATTTTACAAATGTTGATTACCGCTAAAGGGAATTTGTATTAGTTATTTCGTGATGATGGCACTGTAACTGTGCCGAAATATTGGGAAACTCAAAACACTACAAATCATGGTAAATATTATGTTATTAATGACAATTGTGATCCCTAAGAACCGATTTGAATAGAATTTGCATCAGTAACAACAGCGGAGTTGACACAGTTTTCGAAAAAGATTTTGCCTCGATACGCGATTTTGCCATTGAAAACTGTCGTAAATCCACGTCTGCCTGATCACCAATAATTCAGTGTTAGTTGCTCGTCTGCCGCGCCCCACTTGCAACACTATCTTCACACCATAGTGTCAATGCACCTTCACCGTCAAATTACTTAACATAACATTATCTAATGATTTGAATCATGACACCGTTTAGTTTATTTAAGAGTTCCAACTGTATATTCCATATACGATGTTTGAGTTAGTTAATTACTAAAATAAAAGTCTAATAATTATTAGATTTACAGCGGCTTTCTTTTTGTCCGTATCTACAAATGGAAGAAGGGAAGGGAAACCTTAAATATACTAGTTTTTGCCCGCGGCTGGCTTCCTTCTTAAATCTATGACTACATATCTGCTTTGTATACCTAAAACTTAGTTTAGCAATAAACTCAGATATCATTCTTAATTTTTAAATTACACGACACAGAGAGAGATAATATATTGAGTTCCCTATTAAACAATCGAAATTGGAGGTTCCCCGATAAAACAAACAAGGTACCTACCTACTTAGGTACTTTTAAGTAAAACTTAATAATTTGATAGCATTGCCACAAGTAAGGCAGCGGTAGCAAACAAACCCGCACAAGCTAACCGACCAAACTCAATAAACACGAAACCTAAAAACTGGTTTTACTCAATGAAAAACAAAATCAAGTAAGATATGCAAACCGATAAGAGTAGTGGAAAGCAGTAATTTCCGATGCAAATCGCGGGTTCGAGCCGAACCGGCGGTGTTAGGTAACTCTTATCTGTGTATCGGTAAACTGAGAATACACGGTGTGCAGGTTCCAACCATTTCACACCAAAACCTTTTATGCTTAGGGTAATTGAATAAGACCGAGCATTAAGCCGTGTTGGTCCAACTGAGGGATTGCAGTAAGACTCCCCCCCCTCCCGTTTTCGTCTAACTACGTATAATCTATTGTGGTCCCAGTGGTTGGATCAGCCTCAAAATAAGACTGGAAATCATTGCACATTAAATCTTGGTTGTTGACAAAGTCAGGAGGTAAAGATTATTTGATTTAAATCGTCCGGAAACTGTACAACAGGACTCATTTTTGACATTAAAATTTAACTCGAGTACACAAATGTATACTACGGATGGTCTATGAAGGCATAGACCATCCGTAGTATACAATTGTTGTGTCACCACGGCGGTGGTATACCAAAATAATGATGTCATGATTCTACTTACACCTTCTAGCACTAAATTAAACTTTAGTATGTCTCTATTCATCATACCAAATACCTGACTTGTAACGCAGTGTTTTAATAATTGTAGTTTCATTGGTGTTCAATAATTATTGGTTTTAATTCAAAACATGGCAAGGAAAAATCTCCAACCATGTATTTTGGTCAACGAAAGCGAATCATGTATGAAAACGGTTATTTAATTCGGAAATGATCCAACATTATTGATTCATATTAATTAGTTTGTTTTGTAACGGAAAAGCGAATCATTAGTAGTTTTCCGATTGATTGGTAATGGATGCTCCAGTTGTTTTGTAAATTGAATATTTTAGCTAGTTTGTCGGTTTTCATGTTTGTTTCAACGATTGTTTACTCGATTGTTATTAGAGCGTTTACCGGTTTTGTTTATTATTTAAAACTCACGCCAAGCAAGTGAGTTGATTTTTTTTTGTTTTGGGGTTTGTTTAAAAACATTCCACATTGAGTTTGGCAACTGTATAGTTTTCTTAATTGTGGATAAATAATAATATTGTAAGCTTAATCCAAGTGCCAGTTTTACTGATTTTTAAAATACAAACTTTTTCCTTCACCAATCAAAAAACTTTTATTTCATTATTCTGATATGAAAGCCGGGTACTGACCGGTGTCACGGAGCGTAATGTAGGTATCATTCGCAGCAAATCGAAATCAAAAACTCTTTATTACACTTAGAAAAGACCAAATTATAAATACTAAACATTGACACGGAAATGAAGTGGTATTTTTGATTTCTGTCGGTTCGGTATGTAGATTAAAGTAAAAAAGCGACGAAGAAACCTTTAGCCTCAAAGTTGTTATTTTTCGAGCTGGAGAAAAACTGGTCCCAAGCTTTTTAATCCTCTAGATAATCTGATATTTTGTAGTAAGCCTTTTTACAAAGGATATGTTTGACAATTTGTTTGAATATATTTACTGATAATTTTTGCAACTCACTTGGAGTTTTGTTGTAGAAGCGTATACATTACCTACCCTTTAAAAGATACATTTATCTTGTGTAGCCTAGTTATGGGCACAGCGAGTTTATTCTTATTTCTAGTATTTATATTATGTATGTCGTTTCTAGGGAATATATTGAGCATGATACGTTACGCCGTATGCTAATATCCGTCTCGTTGCTCGTTGCTCGCCTTATTTCCCAGTACTGACTGCACGAACGCTCACTGTGTAACATGTTACATTACAACCCGTAATGCCGATCAGTACCCACCTGAAGGGATACGACCTAGACACAAGACACACTTGTTACAGAGACCAACAAAATTAAAAATGAAAGCTAAATTCCAATCAATTGAAACATTCATAGTGCACGACTGTTAGTACCAACTAAATGAATTAGAAGGCCTATAATTACACTCTCTCGATACTTTCCTAATGAAGATCGAACGTAAACAGGTTCGTTCGACTGATTGATTGCTTTTCACTTTAGTATTCAAATTCATGATTGCTGTGTAAGACGGGGTACATGACTGTAGGTCATGGGAAGGTTTTGTCATGGTTAGATAACCGCGCTGGATAGAACTAGTTCCGGGCCAGTTCCAATAAAAACACGAATATACATAAACAAAATTAGTTGCTTGTAGAGTAAAGTAAATAATGCTGGTCATAATAATTTCACGCCGCATCGTCTAGTCTCAGAGTTGCATTTGATGTTGCTCAGAGTCGTCTAGTCGCAGATTGTGCTAGGAACCAAATACCATCACCATCCCGTCACATAAAACAACCAGTCTAGCAACAAATACTTGCTTATCATTAAATCATTAGCTGGAATAAAACCCTTGGAAAGGATTCTGTGCCACAGCAGTGGCTAACTTACCTGGGATGTACTTCGACCCTGAGCACCTCATCTCCGACCTTCAGGTTCTCAGGGATCCGCACGAACTTCAGGTACTCTCCCGCGGGGTAGAAGTTACAGCCTGAAACAAATTAAGTACAATATACTGGGTGGTATAAGCGACCGTTTTCTTGACGGCAAGTAACCGAAATATTCAAATTTTATTCAAAGGTGACATTATTTTTAAACCCCGACGCAAAAAGAGAGGGGTGTTATAAGTTTAACATGTCTGTTTGTGTATCTGTGTATCTGTCTGTGGTATCGTAGCTCCCAAACGGATCAACCAATTTTCGTTCGATAAAATATAGCCTATGTGTTATTCTAGACTTTAATCTATTTCTTTGCCAAATTTCATCCAGATCCGTTCAGTAGTTTTTTCGTGAATGAGTAACAAACATCCATCCATCCATCCATCCATCCATCCATCCATACTTACAAACTTTCGCGTTTATAATATTAGTAGGATTAGGATAAGTATTCAAGTTTGTGTATTAGTTGTTATTAGTCTGTTTTTGTATTTGTACAATGAGTATTTTATAAATCTCTCCCATGTCTTTTGCATGCTTAATCATTAATATTAATAATAATTTAATTTAGTTTATTTGTTGTATTTGAATGGAAGAGCAGGACATCCTGGCACAAGTATATTTATATACTTAAAAGGATGTCCTACCAACTGTTTAGCACGTAATGTAAAATATTGTTATACAAATAAAAAAAATTCTATTTTAAATTTTTCAATTTCAATGTCATTAAAGTTCTAAACGACTAATATTTTTAATTCTTAATGACAAGAGTGAATAGGTGTTTTCTAGACCTTCGTGATATACCTACCGTCGTCGGCTACACTCTCACTATTTGTTTATTTTAAATTGACTATAAAAATGATTGTTTTAGAAAAGACAACAAGGTACACAATCACTTGATTGGGAATAATAACTCTGCTCATAGTAATTATAATTACCAATCTCCGATTAACTTCAACAATCCACTGAGAGATAGAACAATATCTATTATGTCGCTTGTACCCAACAATGCGAGGGCAAGAACCACTGGCTTTGTTGAAAAGTCTCACATTCAGAACCGACTGTGCAGTTTTATGACACTTTGTATCTATTATCTACTATCTATTTATCAACCTTTAAAAGCACCTTGATAAAAATCCTCAAAGGAGTAAAACCTTTATCATCATTTCAGTCAAAATTTACTGTCACAGGGTTAAACTAACTGCCACAATGACCGGTCCTGCATAAAAAATAGTTTCGTTTTAACCCTTAACGAATGACGTGTCATTTTGTAACACTACCACTGACGCACGAATGACATTCGTCTGTGTTTATAAAGACCTTTGAGAAAGTAATCAAGTGTTATTAATATGTTTATTGTTTGTCATATAACAGAACATTTCAAATACTAGATACTGAGATTAGTAAATCAATAAAAATATTCATAGAAAAATATTTATGAATCAACCTACTCAGAGATATCGAAAGAAACACAATAAATTTTAAATGCCACTTATACAAACTAATAAAGAAACTTTTTTCCTTTTTATAACGTAATTAGAATGATTTTTATGAGATCAATAACACATCATCAGCAAATCACATAAATAAGTACTTTTTCACGGCATTGCAGGTTACAACAACACCGAAGACCATACGAATGTGATATGTCAGGTCGTCGAACTCGTCTTTTAGACTCGCGCCACGCGTCCAATCTCCCGCCGTCGCGCCAGTGTCACTGGTGGGTAGGAAACTACCAAAAACGACGAAGTCGTATTCCCTCGCGAAACGAATTTTTGAACAATTTTTAGATTTCAGTGAAGAATGTCATTCGTACGTCAGTGATTAAGGGTTAACACACTAGGAGAAGAATAGGTACCTAGTTAAAAGTGACGTCAGCATTCACACGTCCACTGCAGAACCTGCTTCCTCCGAACAAGGAGGGTTGCGCCACGATCACCGCGCTCGGCAGGCGGACTAGTGATCGTGTTCAAATATTCAGAAAGAAGCTGCTGCCCTTCCTCTGGTAGGTTCCCTTAGACAACTCTCTAGACATCCACGGGTTACAGATGCTGGGGTCGATTCCTACACCGCAGCTGTGTGCGCTGTGATATTTAATAATTATTATAAAATGAACACATTATCTATCCATACTCTTTTCATAAATTTTCTTTATATCCAATCCATAGGTTTGCTGTTAGAAAACTCTTTTAGGGTTAAGGTCGCCTTTGTACATGTCCATTATGTGTAAACTTTTTTGTATGAATTAAGTTGTGTGTGTAATACAGAATTTAAGTATTAAGAATTTAAGGAAAAATTTTATACTTATAATTTCCTAGCCTATCTCGCTCGCCTGGACAAAGGTCGCCGACTTTTCTCATTTACCTAACAATTTCGGCATCCATGCTAATAACTCAGAAGTAGATTCCGATAGTAGCAAGACAAGGCCATCTTGCTCAGACATCTTCATACGTATCGAAATACTATAAATTATTAGATCTTTCAATAATTAGCTAATTTCAATTAGCTATACTGCATGCGAAATCCATCTCTTGTAATGAAAACTATGCAAATCGTTTCACATAAACCATCTTGCCAAATTATTTGGTAAAGTATTTAGCGAAACTGCATAATTCGGGACATTTCATCGTCGTTGGGCAAGTGACGGGGTCCATCAGTTTCTTCATTACAATGCAGATTAGAAATTGATTTGAGCGAGGCTAATCTTATACTAACCACGGATTTGCAAGACGGCTATAGACCATTGCCTTGGGCTATTCGTAGATCTTCCGAAAAAAACAAGCAAAACTCGTAGAAATTTATTAACATTTTTCCATGATATGAGTCCTGTACTTAGTAAAGATGTAAGACTATCATTTTCATCATGCAAACTCTTTTCAACATAAATAAATCTTTGTCTAAATACTAGATATCTACTCCAAAAACTTTTTAAAATTTACGCAATTCAAACACTTTCACCATTAAATTTTATACAGTAAGCTTATTCATATACCCGTTAACATTAATATAAAAATGTACTTTTAAAATAACTAAAAATCTTTACATACAGACACAGACTTCAACACACAACCCATATTAAGTGGATTCAGGAAACAAAAATGCATAGAACCAAAATCCACAACCTCCATTTCAAAAATAATTGTCTTGTGGTTTCTACCACCACAAATGACCAGATTGGCCGCCGCCCAGACCCTCACCCCTGTGCCCGCTTCCTCCATGGTTTCCCATCATCGTTTCACAATGGATCGCTCGGATCACCAAGATTGTGGGAACAGATGGAAAACTGCTTTGAAATGGATCGACCTGATCTTCTCATTTGCATCTAGATTTAACATTCATAATTTTACGATCAATTAATTTTTCGTAATTAAAAATAATTGACCTTTTCTGTTGGAAATGTGAATGTCACATAACTAATAATTTAAATACCAAAGTAAGTCGTTTGTTACTCAATGGCGATTGAACTTCAACAAATAAAAAAAAGTTGTAAAATATTTATATCAAATAAGTAAAATACAATAATTAATACAATTTTTTTCAAACTTAGCTTGGCATGTAGAGCACAATTTCCAAGCTAAGTTTGTATAAATTTGTATTTTGGCAAGTAGTGCTTAGTCCTTTGGTTGTTACAGCATTACTGAAATCGTAATATTTGGTGAGGACATAATGTAGAATGTATCCTGGGAAAGAACATGTGGACGAAGTCGTGGTTACATACAGTTTGAATTAACTTACTAACAAATAGAGTCCCAAAAGGTTTCAATTAAGGGAACCTACCAAAGGCAGGGCAGCAGATGCCTCCTGTGTAGTTTTAGCATCTCCACCGCGATCACCGACCCGCCTGCGAAGCGTGCTGATTAAGGTACAGCCCTATTGTTTGCAGGAGGCTTGTTGAGCATTGTACGTTAAGTGCTGATCAGTTATATCTTACGAAAACTTTTTTCGTTTCCTTCCTGTACTTTTAGCAGCTCGCCGCGCCCCTACCGTATAGAGAGGAACTACTTTACGTAGTATGACAACGATCTCATAATTTATTAGGAACTCGATGATCGTTTTTGAATGAATTCGAGTGTTTTGTTGCACTTTGACATGACAGCGGCATGCGGCACTCACGATCGTGGCAATTATATTGTGAAAATAAATAGATAGAGCACTAACAACGCTTGCTCCGACCGACTGAATTAAGTGAGTCTACTCCAAACGCGTCAATGGTTCTCTAGTTTTTTTTTCAGATCTTGTTGTGTCCACTGATACTAAGCGTACGGTAAACTTTTATTTAAATAATCACAGATCGAAGATGAGCATCTGGACCGCAGACATTATACATCTAATCTAGTATTCTAGAATGCGGACCTCTGCTCCACAAATTCCAAGGCCACAGCTTCATAAATCTCAAATCTACAATATTGGACCTATAAACCAATTAATTTTATTTGTACGCTTTTATTAGTCCACCTGTCCTGTCCACTCACCACTTTGTAAGTTACGTCACTAATGTGCCCAACACAGTTTAGTTACATTATCGAGTAACATTTAGTTTAAGTAACATGTAAGTCTATGCTCATTCCTCCTTTCACGGCGATTAAGACTAATTTCGTGTCGTTATCAAAATTGGTTCGATTTTATTGGAAATCTTGGTTTCTAGCAAATTATGAGCTAATAGGTCATGATTTAGAAATGCATTGCATGCGTTTACATTCGAAGCGGGGCTCAAACGTATTGAAACTACTTATAGTGTTTTATGTTTTACCAAAGTTATCGACATAGCTCAAAGAACTAGCAACCTGCAGTGGCAATGGGCCGGCCATATCTCGCGAAGAATCGACAACCGCTGGCGTAAACGTGTTTTTGAGTGGAGCTGCAACTCGGCAAACGTAGTATAGGACGCCCTCCGGCCAGGTGGGATGACGATCTGCGAAAGACTGCAGGCAGATGCTGGATGCGGCAAGCTGAAGACAGGGCGCTATGGCGCTCATTAGGGGAGGCCTATGTCCAGCCAGTGGACTAATATAAGCTGATGATGACTAATATAGGCTGATTATGATCATGATAGTGTTGTATTACAATATGCTACTTGTTTCTTTAAGGGTCTCATCACATTTATTGAGGCAGAATCATCTGAAGCCAGTCAGAAACAGTCAGAAGAGTGCGTCGTATTGTTTGAATCGATATCTATGTGCGTCGATATAAATTATTCGGCCAGGTAAAAAAAATATTAAATGGATCAGTTGAGCTACTTATACATTGTTTGCAACAGTCTGCAGTTAGTTCAATTGTTTCGATTGTAAATACTAGTTCTAATTTAGTTATATTATTTGATGAATATTTCCAGGTAAAATAGTTTAGAAATACCACAAGTGTATTGAACGCGCGATTTCTAAACCGGACAGATAGATATTCCTATCACGATGATAAGAGTATTGAGATTCAATATTTTCCGATTTTTTGGTAGGTATTTTGTTGTATCTGCTGTCCAAAAAAATAAACATTATTTTGAATAGGAGGCGGGTAGTCTAAAACCTCCACCACGTATCACCAGGGGCAGGGGGGGCTAGAAATCTGCTCAAAAACATCACGTGATTAATGGACGACCCCTTATCCGCCCCAGTGGGGATAGAGCGTTTAGATACGGAGTAGATAGCGATTAGATCCGTTCTAAGTGTCTGGAGTCGGTTTAAGTTGAATGAAGGCCTCGAGCGAAAGGTTCTCATAACACAGGCTTGTCCGATGCTAGATAAAATACCGTATGAACTCTACAACGCGTCTTTACCTCTACCTTATCAAATGTTGTAAATCCCGCTAGTGGCAAATATCCGGTTGGGATTCAGGAGGTAGCGAGATCGATCCCCAGCGCGATACAAAGTTTTCTGCGACTGTCTGTAGAATAATTTCACAACTGTATAATTTGTGGATAATGTGATTAGTTGTAGGTACATTTAAAAACACATAGAATAAGTAACACTAAATAATAAGTCTGCATTGTACAATTGTTTTTATCCTGAATAAAGAAAATTTAAATTAAAAAATTAAAAACTGGTTGTAAAACTTAGTTAATAATGGGTTGCCGATAAGTTTTTTTACGGTTATCCATTTTCTAAAGACTTTCGACAGTCAATATTTTGAACTTGAAAAATTACAACGGCTCATACCACCATTGCTCTACTTTCGGATCCCCCGGGAATCTAACATTGAACCTATTATTACATCACAGCCTGCCAAAGCACCACCACGCCACAGACGTCGTCTGAGTAACTGCACTCGCACGCTATGGGAACACTCAAGGCTGCATCTATAACAAGATCTGAGCACCCGGTATTGTTTACGTCCGTTTAAGCTAACGGTCGGTTATTAGTGACTGTAAACTTGTCCCTGGGAACTATCGATTCTCAGAAAGATATTACTCATTGGATTCTTACATCATTTTCTAGGTGTTGGGATATAAAAATCTGGTGAATAAAAGAAGAATATTATAGACTTGAATTTTCTTTGCAATAAATAGTTCCAAATAAATAGTAAAGATTAATGAATAAGTGTTAATATTTAAGTGTTATAAGTGTTAAGAATAAGTGTTGTCTGCCTCTTTGGTCTAGAAGTCAGCTTGTTCAATTGCTGATTATGAGGTCCTGGGTTCGAATCCCGGGTCGGGCCAATAGTTGTAATTGGGGTTTTTCTAACAAGAAAAATTCACAGAAGCCCGGAGTCGGGAAGATGGCGGTGTTACACCCCCGTGCCTCAGAAAGCACGTTAAGCCGTTGGTCCTGCGCTTGACCTATCCCCGGTCTGGTCGATCTGTCGTCCCATCGTATTATGAGAGTGAGGGAATAGAGAGTGCACCTGTGCTTGCGCACTCACTTGTGCACTATAATTATGTCCTGTGCATCTGGCTTGTCTCCGATGAGACTGGCCGCCGTGGTCGAAATTCAGGTAGGAGGACATTATTATAAGTGTTAAGAAACCATAGGTTAAATTATTTAAGGAGACGACCTCTGTGGCGCAACGGGCGAAGGTCCGCCTGCGACGCAGGAGGTTGCGGGTTCGATTCCCGTCTCGGAAAAAAAATTGTCTACGATCTGCAGAAATTTGTTCCGTTGGTCTGGGTGTTTTCTATGTATAATAAAAAATATCTATCTGTGTAGTGTATTGTAATAAGTATATCAGTTATCTAGTACCCATAACACAAGCTCTGCTTAGCTTGGGGCTAGATAATGTTGTGTGAATTGTCCAGCATTATTTTATTTATTTATTATATAGGTGTTTTAGATTTCCATAGGCTCAAGCTATAGGCTGAAGAGGAATTCGTCAATAAATACGCTGTATAGATACAAAAGGAATCTCTAGATAAGATGACTAATAATACGAAAAATCTGAACGTTTTATCAAATGAATCAGTTGAGCTATACTATATACCTGTAGATTGTTTGCAACAGTCTGTAGTGAGTCCAATTGTTTAAATTGTAAATACTAGTTCTAATTTGTTTCTAGAACGTACCGTGATTGTAATTTTCTTTGTGAATAAAGACCATGTTGTATTTAAGTAGGCAACTAGAGAGAAAATCTAAAAAACCAGTGGATAAAATCAAGATGTCTCGCAAGCGATCGCGATTTAAAGATTAAGCTAAGTTCCTTTTTGTCTTTGTTCTAGCAAAGGTAAATGTGCCGTAAAATAACAATTAAGAGATCAACAGTTTCATAAGTTCCTGAGCTGCGCCCGCGCCGTTAGAAGATGCTATCTGCTGAACAATGCATCTAATCAATCAACATTACGAAGGAGATAAAACTAAAGGAGATAAAACTACAGTTGGGATGTAGCTAAAATGGTAAAGCGAGATCTTACCTAAATTAAGAAGGCGCAGTGCACGCCATTTTGTGAAAAGGATAGCCATAGAATTTCGCGTTCATAGGAGCCGGACAGAGCCTACGTTTTTCAAAAATCAATCTTATGCTTATTTACAAGAAAACTACAGAACTTATGAAGGGAAGCAAATAATTAGTAAGAAATTAACCTACGAATCAAAACTTAAGTCATTCATAGACCGCAGGATTCCTGAGATCTTAAACGACAAGAGACAAAATTATGTGCGAAACAGTGCATTTTCATGATTTATTTTATCGTAATATTTTTTGGTATGTTCGTGTCTCGTTTGGATATGTAGACGGTCAGTTCCCATACTTTTATAACGAAATAGGAAAGGAGATAGAAGCTATATCAAACAATAGCGATTTGCGAGCGATTTTAAAGCGACTCGATGGCCCAGCGAGCTCGACGCGAGTTCGCAGCCGCGCGAGTGCCAGCGTCTCGCGCGAGTGTGCTGAGGCTCAGGTGTAACAGTTGGAGGCAACAATATTATGAAGTGTTTGACTGGCGGCACTCAGATACTGTCTATATGGGAACGACAGATGCGGCCGCGCCGTAGTATTGACTAAAGTGCGTCTCTTGCGATATTCAAAGACGAAAACCGCCATAATCATAGCAATATGCATGCATTGAACAATTTAATCTCCTTAAAATTATATATTTTTAAGGAGATTAAGTTGTTCACTGCAATTGTCTTAAATTAAATAGTAGTTCTATAAGATGCTGTAATCCTAAGGTCCCAGTTTTTAAGTGTGCTTTTTAGTATGTGTACAAGTAGTGTTTTGTTTGTGTAGGCAATTACTGTCCCAATTATTTTCGTACATCTCACTTTCACTGAAAACTATCGATTACCATCTAATACAGAATCCCTCCAGTCCACAGTATGAGAACACAAACAAACGGTTTCAATTTCTATTCAACAGAGGTACGGTACGGTCCTTATAATAGTAATGTGCAGTTTATCGCAGAGGACCTACCTTGAATCTTTGGTTGCGAATAGTGCGGGTGTATCAGAGCGTCTCAAAGTGTCTGTGCTCTGTAGTGAGGGGAAAAGATGTTTACTTTATTTTATAGATTGTTTTGCTAGATTTTGGTAAGTTTTATTTGTTTCTATCAGGAAGAAGGTAAATTTATGAGTAGTTTAATAAATTGGCTCATAGTGCTGTCTATAGGTAAACCCAAAGGGAAACAGAATTACGTTCTATTTTATCTCCCCGTTTAAGGTTACGGCCTTGGTTAAACCACTTAATCAAATCTTTTTCGTTATTATAATGATAAACATCGTTAATCTATACCGACTTTGTGCTTCTTATATCGGTCTTGAGCGTATCGCATGCAGGCTTTCTTAAAATTCTCAAAACATGTCCAAAGTGACCAAGCTGAACCATATCCCGTCCCTAGCAACAGCGCTATAATCATTTAAACTGAAGGGTAGAGCAATAATTTAGGTCGATCTAACGGCGATAGCTTTCTTACTGCAGGGCTGCTTTCTACAATACCAGCGTTCATCAGACATCGAATATTGTACCTTTAGAACCAGACAAACGGGAGGCTAGACCAACCATTAACACAAACAATCAAGTCTCATTTTAAGAATTAATAATAACGTTTACTTTTTTAGTATTGGACGTTGCCAGGACCATACACATGTACTGTACACATAGAAATTAAGTTTAGACAACTATAACTGTTGAACGGGGTGTTTTCAGTTGAACGCTCCAAATTACTACTATTTGTTTTGTAAAAAATCGTATGAAACCTGCATTATTGTCCGCGCCGCGCGCCGATTGGAATAAAATAACAGAATTAAATTCGATCCCATCGTCTTGGACCCATTGGTTGACAATTCGATTTTAAAGGCTTTTGGGATACTTTGCAGTCTACCTAGTGAAAGCGAAAAATTAATATTTCCATATTAATATTTAATATTTAAAGGTCAGCACAGCACCGGCTCACTAGAGAAGAAGTATCAAAAGTCTTTCGAATGAAACATGCAATCTTACCTGCCATAGGTAATTTTACTGTTAATGGCCTTCAAGTTAATGTGATGACAGATGGTGAGCAGTTACTTACTGTATCTACCGTCTGTTTGCCTGTCGCGAATACATAAGCTGGACACAATTATTTTAACTTGTCTCTACAAAAATTAGAGCTAGTAAAAAAGGCAAATTTGATAATTTCAACTTATCAAACTCATCACGATAAAGCAAAAGTTAAAGCATAGTAAGAAGGTAAAGTACGTATTTATGTTTATTATTATTACCTTACTTACTTTTATGTACGTATATATTTTCAAAACTCCTCTAATTTGTTATTTATTGAAAAAGGAAATACGAAGATACTTAAAGAAACGTGTGTGTATAATAAGATAAATTAAGTATATTAAGTTGCGGAAAAGCTTTCAAGAACTTGAAAACGAAAACGACGAAAATCACTTTCCTTCCTCCAAAAGATTATACAATTTATAAATTATTTAAATATAATGATGCAAGTGTTAGGTAAATAAATGCAAATGAATCTAACAGATAGTATCGATTTCCAAAGAAAGCGTCGAAAGCGCGCGCGCGGCCGAATGAAGTGAGCACAAGTTCAAGTTTCTTTGTTTGATCACAATAAAAGTAAAAATAGTAGTGTGATGATGAAGTCCCTCGTTAAGGGATGAAACGTTGGTGTTCTTCCAACGTAAACTAGGTTCATATGAAATTATGGCTTTTTGATTAGATTAACGTGCGTCTGTTTGTGGCAAAATATCTTCCACACGGAAGAATCCCAAGCCGATTTTGTTTTATTTATTTTTGTTTTAAAAGGGGATATTATTGTTAGGTAGGTTTTTTGGTCCTTTGATATCGATTTTAAAATAATCGGTACATCCGTTATAAAGTTATTTATGATAGTTCAAAGTTTACCTACTCGTCGAGAGTTTTCGAATTTTTGCATAATCAGATGGTAAGTATATAAAGTTTAGAGAAGTAGAGTTCACTTTTGACATTCAAAATAATGACCAAATGACACGCAATACTACAACGTACCGCGTCCTGGTAGGACATCCTTGAAAATATTGTGACTGCATAAAATACTGGCTTAATCAAGACTAAATCGAGATTAACTAATTATAAAACCAAACTGTCAAACCAGTTTTCAAAAACTCTTGATTTGTGGTCATATTTTCTTTACCTAAGTTAAAATGTTACTCAACTCTAACAGTTGTATAAAAATACGATTTTTTTTCAAGTCAGCAAATACTATTTTTATAGTCTTTTCTTTCTCAGATCTTCTGTCTACTTGGTGAGTCTACTTTATAATGTAATCTGCTTTGATCTGTGGTAGAGGTACCTGACCTACGCGACTTTCGATTTCTAGAGCATCTTCCGTTAGGCGTGTCAGTTCCAGATCTGGTACTACTTAGAATCATTGACATGACAAGTGGAACCACTGAATGATAACATGGCCCTAATTCTACTAAATTAATCGCTTCACCATAACAAGGTGTCCTCTCATGTTTGTTACCTTTGATGAAAGAATCTTCAGATGGAGAGACACGTGACAGAAGTGCAAGTGGCACGCACTATCTAATATATTAAAAAAATTGTGAGACCAAATTTAACGATCAAGTATGTTAATTTTCTACTCTAACAAAAATGTCCAAATTAAACATTTGCATGACTAATAAGTCAAATATAGTGATACCCTATTCTAAAACCATCATTGTGAACCTATGTTTAAGCAAATAAATACTATTTCATTTCATTTCATCAGAATCAATGCTTACTAAGCCTTTTTTAGATCACTGTAATATCAAAACAAAAATACCTACTAGCTGTTTATATTTTGGATGTTTTAATAAAAACCAGCTTTTACCCGTCGATTTACACACGGTATCTGAGAAAAAAATAAACAAAAAATGTGTCTAAAATGATTTGAACGCATCTCTTCCATTGGCGTTCTTTGCGCACAAACACATCTTTGCAAACTTAACACTTAAATTACGTAAAAATTTATCTAGGTGCGCTAATTTTAAAATGTTGCTAAAAATAAACAAAACTGTATTCTATTATCATCAGTGAATCTTCAAGTCAAAGTATTACGCAACAGTAGAGGCTATTGAAAAAGCGGATGCGCTCATTTCTCGTAATTACAGAACCAGTCGTAGAAAAAATCGAAAGTGGTCACACCGCGCCGTCCCACCCACTGAATGCATTTGAATAGGATCAGGACATGTTAAGTGGTATTACTTGCCTTAGCCCTAACATTCTATCTACTCGTATCTACTATGTTATGTTTGACACGTATCGGCGTAAGTTGCATACACTTCTCCGCCGGGTACCACTTATGAAAAGGCACTAATGATGTCGTCTGACCGTCGGGCTGGTGCCGCCCCCTTACATTACCTGCACTTTATTTTCTGATAGCTACAAGTCAATTCATTTTGCAGGAATAGGAATTGCGAATATAATAGAAAACGGAATTGTAATTATAAAATAAAACGAGCTTCTTACACTTATCTCTTCCGCAGACAAATATGATAAGTTGTAGCATTGTAGGTACATTTAACGGCAAATATTGCTAGACAAGGTCAATCTCACAAAAACCAAAGATTATTTGTCAAAAACTATAATAATAGGTTGAAAAGTTTACGACAGTGCATAATATTGTTATTTAAAAAAAAACTTTTATATCATCTAGGTTCTATGACTAAGGTGGAAGGAAAGTTCTTCCAGAAGAAAGGCTAATCCAACGAACCCAAACTCGACGGGGTTACGTCTTTTCGTTTACAAGTTTTTAGAGCCACTTTCTGATCCCATCCATCCATCATCAGACCAGCTCGATGGTATCGTAACATTGCATGTTCATTAGTATGGCAAATTTCAGCTCAATAGGTCGTATAACTAGTCCTAAATTCAGTCGCAAGATTTGTCTTCACACTAACAGGGCAAGTTAAATAAAAGATTGTAATAATTCCAATGATGAATCTACATTTCTTCAAGTAAGTAATTGGTAAAAGAACCGAATTTCCAATACATGTTACTTTTAACATCTTATTTCAAGTCCATCAGTTACGTAAGTCAGGTGTTAAATGTACTGATATACCTCCATTATTTAGTCATGCAATACTTTTTACATATTATTTTGTGCATTGGAACAGAACCTTACGCAAGGAACCATAGATTGAGGGTTCGCTCAAGAACCAACAACTATTATAAAACCTAGCTTACAGAATCGTAATTACACGCAACTGTATACTTGAATTGTTAACAGTATTACTGATACTGTTAATTAATTAATTTCAAAAGTTAATGGTTGATGTAACTCGTGAATAGTGTTTTATAGACTTCTAAGATAGTCTCGGATTTAAGTACTATAGGAGATTGTAATGAGTTGATTTAATAATGGTTTGGAACGGCTCAGGATCGCTATTTATGACGTCGTAGGGGGCCTTTGTCCAACAGTGGACGTGTGTAGGTATGCTGATAATAATATTATGATGATGAATGTTAACCTTACAATAGCACTTCACTGTACCTATATTTTTTCTTGAAAATGGCAATGTTCACCAATTTTTGGCATTGATCATTTAGGTACCTATAGCCATATTATACCTATCACAGATATCTATTGATCCAGTGGAAGTTTACACTGTAAGAACTACAAAACGGTTTTGTAATCATCATTGAAATTGGTACCTATTAGTAACCAACCAGCAATACAAGCTTTTCTTGTTACAGGAACAGTAGTAGTAACTTGTAATACTATACTTCCCTAGTTTTGTTCAACAATAGCAGAGAATTGGAGCCATTTCTCTGTTTCCATAAGCGGAATGCGGACGCGTTCTATGGAATCTTCGATTTTTTCGCGTTAACAATGATCGTGTCGAATGTTCCCATACTTACGGCGTGGCACATTGCCGTAATGATGGGACTCAAGTCTTGCAGTCTTGTTATAGGGCTAGATGACTGTCGACCTCCTAAAAGTTTTAAGTAAGTATGTATCTTGCAATCTGTCTTGTCTTGTAATTTTGAAATTTTATGTGCATGAACTTGCAATCTCGTTATTTAGCAAGTTTTACGTTGCAAAAACAGAAACACGGAAAATAATTGCCCGACTGAGTTATAAATCTATCAAGTTTACAGTCCAGTGCTGGTGTCTAGTGTTTAGATTAATTTTCAAATGAATTATTTTATTATTAGATTAAGTAGTTACCAAGCTATCGTCTAGCAGGAGACGAAGATACTGTAATTTATTTGATCTCTGCTTCGAATATTACTTTCTCATTGCTGACAGAGTTTGCTGCTAACAACCGCTAGGTACTACCTCAACCTCAACAGCCTGTATTGGTCCATTACTGGACGCAGGCCAGCAGGCCCTAATAAGCGCCTCATTGGCTAACATAGCCTAATCTTGCGGTAGGTACCTACTAAATCAGAGCGATTTGACAAAGTTCCCTTAAATTAAAAAAATAACTATTCGATTTAAGGAAGTAGGAAAAAGAAGCCTTTGCTCAACAGTGGTAAGCGGGCTGTTTAGAAGAAAATAAGATGTCTACTTTAATTTAAACTTCTAAAAACCTAGTCTCGTAATTCCAAGAATATTAATAAATACAGTCTCGATAGGATAGATATCTCCGGTTTCTACTGAGACTAGTGACCAGTCTCATAGTTACTAGTTGTCTTAAGACTAGTCTTGTGAAATGTGCTGTTCCCGTCCCTACTGCCACGTCTACGCACCGGGAGTGTTCCTGTGTTTTTGCCGGAGCCGTCGACCCTAGCGAGGAAATGAGCATGCTCATACTGCTTCCGTCGCGCCTCAATGCCTCAATGCCTCAATGCCTCCAGGCACTTGATGTCTTACTGTTAGTGGGGGTTAATCTCTTGGATAGAGCTTGCGTGATTATTATTATTGTATACCTATTGTTCAAAGAAGATTTTACGTACGTACGTGATAAAGAAAAAGTATTATAAAATATATCTTACACCTAACGCGAATATTGCTTTTTGTATAGGCTTCTTTTTATTCTTAGTTAGGTACTGCTTACCTATTGTTTTTTGAAATCATATTTTAGGACTGCGATAGATAGAGATTCATTTATTATACTTATAACTATCGTGACCATAGCTTTCTGTATGTGTTTCTTATTATTTGTATGTACATTTAAGTTCCTTGAAACAAGATTATAGTAGGTACATCTATGAGATAGGTTTTTGTATTCGATGGCAGGCTGGTTCTGTTTGTGATTTTGATTAATTGTACCAACCTATTGTTCCTTGGGTAGAAGCAAATTTTAGTAGGCACGTAAAGTATTGGTTTTTATTGTTTTTCATTTGCTAGTTCGACTGATGAGAGACAAAGACAAAGCTTTTTCAATTTTCTAATTTTCTTTTATTTTACAAAAAGGATATTGTGTCAGGTTCTGTGCAGCAGGCACGTTGTCCCGACAAGACGCAAAAAATAATAATTACCTTTTATCTAAGCCTACTATTATAAGAACAAGTATTTACAATTGAAACAGTTGAACTAACTACAGACTGTTGCAAACAATCTAGAGGTAGCTCCCTACGAAGAAATCCATTTGCCAAAACCATAGTAACGCATCAAGTTCTATAAAATTGTTTATAATCTAAATGTTAGTAGAGCGTACTTCAGTTCGGTTGCATTTCAAAACTGCATTGCAGTTACTCGTTCAAATTGCGGTATTTATCAGTGGCTATTAAATTCTAGTTTGAAAATTGTTTACAACATTCATATCGCATTGATAATTTGTCTATTTTGCAACTGACTGAACTAAAATTGATGAGTTGGGACCACTAGAGTTATATGTTGATTGCTAAGAAGACAGACTTGTAAGAGCCTTCAAATTAGTGTCTCATCATCATTATCATCATCAGAACATATTCGCTGCCTGCTTCGGTTTTTCCGGTCTATTACAACCTGGGTCTCTTGGAGACAAATCAAATCAAATCAAAAACTCTTTATTTCCATAAATACAATAAATGTACACTTAGAAAAGGTCAAATCATAAAACTAAACACTGACACGGAAATAAAGTGATATTTTTGATTTCTGTCGCTTCGGTATGTAGACTAAAGTAAAGAAGCGACGAAGAAACCTTTAGCCTGTTAGTTGTTATTTTTCGAGTTGGAGCAAAACTCGTCCCAAGCTTTTTTATCCTCTAGATAATCTGATATTTTGTAGTAAGCCTTTTTACAAAGGATATGTTTGACAATTTGTTTGAATTTATTTATTGACTAGCTGTACCCGCGACTTCGTTCGCGATTGCCTCACCTGCCGACTAATTAAGTTCACATTTAACCATAGTCTGTCATATTATGACACGCCGCCGTGCAAAAAATCGTGTAGTGTCTACGGGGGATAGCATGTTGTTATCTTCAATCCCATTCTTTATAAACACGACTTTTAGCTACGACTCGGCCAGCGTCAGTGTTAAGAAGTGTCATACTCGTTTCACTTCTTACTGATGGTTCCGTTCAGCTGGAGCCCTATTCTGCTATACTAATCGCTTCACTATGACAGGGGTATCGACACAGAATGACACGTTTGGGTATTCCACCTCAGATGAAAGAAATTATGATGAATGCAGATGGAGAGACGTGCGTCAAGTTTGAAACTATTAATTTATCTCGCACGCACTATCTGGAGTTTTATAAATCTAAGGATTCTACGTGATGATTCTGCGACGATTCCATTGTCATACTGAAGCAATTGTATTGCAGAATTGGGCTCCTGATCCATTTGACTGGACCACCGTAATTTTCTTTTCGTTAGTAGGTAGGTACAGTTGGCTGTGTACCACAGTAAAAATATTTTTCTGTGCTCTAGTTAGTTTAATTGGACCACTTACTGCAACCAAACTTCGGTAGTACAGGTAACTGGACCAGCTAAACCACCATATATCATGTAAGGTAGGAACCTAACTTATTTTTCCAAGACGCCTTAGTAGGTAGGAACCTAACTAATGGGGCGTCTTGGAAAAATACATAGATAGGAACTTACCTACCCTCTATCTACTAATTTTTTTCTTCTAACTACAGATTATTTCATCAATCTACTGATTTTCTACTCGACTTTCTACTGATTTAGTCAAATTCGATCTAACAAAAAGAATGCATGAAATCGGACGACGCGTAGACCCGTCGTGATGCGCGGTTAAAGAATTCTACTTTTTCCTCTCTCCCAGGGGAACCTTACTGAATTCCAGGATAAAATGTATCCCATGTCCTTCCTTGAACTCAAATAGTACCAATTCAGTCCAACTCATTCAGTAGTTTCGGCGTGATGCGCGGTGAAGGAATTTTACTTTCATCCCTTCTCCCAGGGGAACCTTACTAAATTCTGGGATAAAATGTATCTTTCCTCGTAGAATGAAATCAAATTATGCCGAGTTCCATTCGAATTCATTCATTTGTTCCATCGTGATGCGCAGTTAAAGAATTTTACTTTCATCCTCTCTCCCAGGGGAACATGACTGAATTCCGGGATGAAATGTATCCCATGTCCTTCCTTGTAGTATGAAATCAAATCGTGCAAGGTTTCATTCCAACTCATTCAGCACTATCGGCGTCATGCGCGGTGAAGAAATTTTACTTTCATCCCCTCTCCCAGGGAAACCTGACTGAATTCCGGGATAAAAAGTATCCTATGTCCTTCCTCGTAGTATGACCTAAAATCGTGCCGAGTTTCATTTCAATACCTTCAGTAGTTTCGACGTGATGCGCGTTTAAGAAACAGACAGACAGACAGACAGACAGACAGACAGACAGACATGAATGAAAAAAATTACAGTTTTGGCTTCAGTATCGATAATAGAGTACTCTCCAAAAAAAAATTTCTAAATATCTTCAATGTACAGAATTGGACCTGTTACAGTTTTATTATAAGTATAGAATAATTTTTGCAACTCACTTGGAGTTTTGTTGTAGAAGCGTATACATTGCCCTTTAAAAGATACATTTATCTTGTGTAGCCTAGTTGTGGGCACAGCGAGTTTATCCTTATTTCTAGTATTTATATTATGTATGTCGCTATTTTTAGGGAATAGATTGATATTTCTATGAGTGTACAACAAGTTTTCATAAATATATTGACATGGTACTGTCATTATGTTTATTTCTTTGAATTTATCACGCAGGGATTCTCTGGGACCCATATTATAGATTGCACGAACAGCTCTCTTCTGCAGCACAAATACGGTGTTAATATCTGCAGCGTTCCCCCACAGCAGTATGCCATAAGACATAACACTATGGAAGTAGCTGAAATAGACTAGTCTAGAAGTATCAACGTCTGTAAGATGACGGATTTTTTTGACTGCATACGCTGCAGAACTAAGTCTCTTCGATAGCTTATCTATGTGTGGGCCCCATTGAAGTTTACTATCTAAGGTTATTCCTAAGAATACTGTACTGTTTACAATTTCTAACGTTTCTCCTTTTACGTTTACATCAATCTTAACGTGTTTTACATTAGGTAGAGCAAATTTTATACATTTCGTTTTAGTTTCATTTAGCAAAAGATTATTGACATTAAACCAGTGTACTGTTTTTGAGATTGCATTATTCACATCGTCAAGTTTTATGTTTCGTCGTTTCATTTTGAAAATTAATGAAGTATCGTCAGCAAACAATACAATCTCATGATTATTCTTGACTAGGTGAGGCAGGTCATTAATATAAACTAAAAATAGGAAAGAACCGAGGATAGAACCCTGCGGTACACCCATTGTAACTACAGACCCCGAAGACCGTTTCCCATGAATGTCAACTCTTTGTATCCTATCACTCAAGTAAGATGTAAGAAGATCCAAAGAGGTGTCTCTTATTCCATAGTGATGTAGTTTCCTGATTAATGTTACATGGTGTACGCAATCGAATGCTTTTGACAAGTCGCAAAAAACGCCTAAAGCATCTTGCGACTTCTCCCAAGCATCAAAGATATGCGATACTAACTCTACACCGGCATCAGTAGTTGACCTACCCCGAGTAAACCCGAATTGCTTACCATGTAGCAGGTCATTGCCATTGAAATGCCTGAGCAATTGATGTAAGATTAGTTTTTCAAAAACTTTGCTGAATGTAGGCAGTACTGATATTGGTCTAAAGTTAGTGGGGTCAGACCTACTACCCGATTTAAACAGTGGAATTATTTTACTACATTTCATTAGATCAGGAAATACGCCACAATCAATACATTCATTGAATATAAAAGCTAGATCTGGTGCAATCGTATCAATTAAAGGTTTAATAATTCTGACGGAAATGCCCCAGAGATCTGCAGTTTTCTTTATATTTAAAAGTTGAAAGGCTTTTTTAATATCTTTTTCATCGACATGGTTGAAATTAAGTTTATTTTCGCATTTAGGTACATTTTCTATAAGTAAGGACTCAGCGATTAATTGAGAAGAGTTTAGACACATTGTATAGACATAGACAAGAGTGAATAGTCTTTCAGTCTTTTATACCATCGTGATCCATCATCGGCTACATCGTCTCTTACCATCAGGTGAGATTGTGGTCGACATACATAGGTCTATTCAAGATTAAATAAAAAGTTTAGTCCACTGCTGGACATAATCCTCCATGGACCAATGAGCCATAGGACGTTGTCTACAGCTTGCTGAATTTGCCATAAATATTGTAAATCCTGTTTAAATCATGGCTATTAACACTAAAGTCATTAAGTGTTTGTGCCGAAATATTGGAAAGCTCAAAAGTCAAAACATAGTAAAAATCCCGATAAAAATGACTTGTGCTGCAATTGCCGTTCACAAGTTTACAAAGAAAAATTTAAAAAGCTTTTACGAAGTCTCCTCTATCAACCAACTGTTTGTAAAATAGCTAAGGTTTATGGTTCGATAACCATAAACCTTTTTGCAATTTTACAATCAGTCATGGTCATCAAACTGAGTTCGAGTTCTTGCAAACATAAACAAAGTTCCATAGATTTCACTTGCCCGAGAAATTAATTAGCCGAGAAAAAACTCGGCGTGTCATCGCCTTTACAGAAGTGGGCTAAGATTTTACCAACATCTGGTTGAGGGAGTTGCAACTCTATTGGGAAGAAGATAAGGTGTGAAGTGATTGTTGGGATTACCTCGCACTGAACCGTGAGAGGTGTTTTACTTACTGGTGCAAACAATAAGGCGCATTTACACATGAAGCTGGCTAAAAATGCTAAGTTATTCCAGCAGGGTCTATACTATAGTGATCATCGTAGATAGATAGATAACCATATTGCACCATGAAAACTAAAAAATAAACAATTGAAATAAGAACTTAATACCAACTATAAAAAGTATGACACAATCGGTGGCCTTATGGTTTACAGCGATCTGTTACAGATCTGATTATTTTTCTTTTCTTCTTCTTAATTTAGTTAAATTATTAACATTTCTGTTACGTTGAGAATGCAATAAATGATTTGTTATAAAACCATGTTTCTAATGATGTGGCTCTATGGTTTAGAGATGCATTTACTCAGAGTTTGCCGTCATATCCATTCAGTAGTTTTTGTTACTTAATGAAGTTTTTTTGCATTCTGCATTTCATTATAAGTGTGAGAAGTTTATTTAAAAAAAAAGTTTAGTTTATTCCTGATAGCTCTCACATTTTTAAACTGAGTTAAGCTATCTGTAGATTGTTCACACAGTCACACAGTCTGAAGTTTGCTCAATTGTTTCAATTGTAAATACTAGTTCTAACTTATTTCTATTATTTGATTGTAATTTTATTTGTGAATAAAGATGTTTATTTTTAAACACATAATAATATAATAAAAAAAACATTACCTTTTAATTTCAGAATGATACACAATAAATTGCAAAGGGAAGATTCAGCATTGTGCTGCATGCACATGCAGCGCTGGCTCTGAATCTACTCCTCTCGGGTAGGTGGTCGCCGAGGGGTTGCGATACTAAATATAATGAGTTTCTTGTGTGATTATCGTGTAGCGCTTTGCAGAAAATATTTCAGCATTAATTCCGCTTACAGTGTGAATGTCGCACAAAGAAATGCGCTGCTGCAGGGACCCATTGCTATTGTACTCTAGTCGTGTGTCGTTCAGATATTAATGTTTGTTTATTGCATTGTCATCTCGGAAGCATTCTTCTATTATTCTCACTAAATCTACTAATTCTGGGACGCTTTTACTGGCTGTTAGCGACAGATTAGACTATGAAAGTTTCGAAAATATTATAAAAAACTATGGAAATACTTTCTATGAAATGTTTTTTGTGTCAAGTAGGATACCTACAAATACAGGGTGACTTCTATAGACATGAACATAGCGAGTGAAACAAAGCGGCGTAAATGGGCACGCAATCCCGCATCTATTATACACTGAATGCATACTCCCGATTTGTTTTAGGTGATTTGGTGCTCTTTTTTTTGTCAATAGACCTTCGTTTGAGCACTATCTCACTTGCCTCGTTAGTGACGATGTGGTCGAAGATATCTCACAAAGGTCTAGAAGAGCTATTCGCTCTTATCTTGAAAGAACTCAGGTTGAGGAGATTTTAATATCTTAAAGTGAGTGACCACTTTTTACGAGAAAACACTGAACCCAAAATGCAGGAAATCATATTTCGGGTAATTGACATAAATTCGTCTGAAAATCCTAAGTATTTTATAGCACATCATTCACATTCGATGCAGATTGAATTGAAACACACCGCGAGAGTAGGTACGTATTTTTAACCAACTTCGAAAAAAAAAGGAAAAGGTCTATGTTTAGCTGTATCCATGTTTTTTTTTGTTTTTTATTTTGGTCGATTATTAGAAACTATTAGAATTATTTAAAATTATTAGAAATTGATTCGTATGATACTTTTACAGTTGTATAAAATATGATCCTGACACGGTCTCATAAAAAAAATCCGAGGGATAAGTATTTATTACAAAACTGGAAAGCAGTGTAAAACTAAGGGATTCGAAGTCGGTTACTAGTTTTTTAAAAAAATATATTAATTTAGTGAATGAAGTTTAGTAATGACGACCACTTGAGTGGGTCCACGGGTCACGATACATTCATAATTCACATTACATAGACGTGAAACGTACACTCACGAAATTCGGCGTCCGCCACAAGTCGTGGTCACGTCTGCGTCTGCGCGATCAACTTGCGGATTACAGAAACAGTCATGTCTAAGTGATTTCACCTCACTTTACCGTGTTTGGGAACAAAGGGTGGCTTAGGCCTTACCCTTATAGGGATCAAGGATTGGGTTTGAAAAGAGATTTACGTGAGATTAGTGGTTTTTGTTTTTTCAAATCAAATCAAAAACTCTTTATTTCCATAAATACAATAAATGTACACTTAAAAAAGGTCAAATTATAAAACTAAACACTGACACGGAAATAAAGTGATATATTTGATTTCTGTCGCTTCGGTATGTAGACTAAAAGTAAAGAAGCGACGAAGAAACCTTTAGCCTGTTAGTTATTATTTTTCGAGCTGGAGCAAAACTCGTCCCAAGCTTTTTTATCCTCTAGATAATCTGATATTTTGTAGTAAGCCTTTTTACAAAGGATATGTTTGACAATTTGTTTAAATTTATTTATTGATAATTTTTACAACTCACTTGTAGTTTTGTTGTACGAACTTTATCTAGGTACTGATATTCTATTCTCTACCTACACTTTACTTTCCTACTATACTCAATTCTAAGATACTTTACGTAACCAAAGACATTTATCAATGAAAACTTAACAAAACCTGATCATGATAACAGAAAACTGCCAGGTATCAGCAAGGTAATCACTAAAAACAAAAACACAAACGTCAACAACGCATAATGCACAATGAGTTTGAAAACGGAGTAGAAACGAATGAAATTATTTATTCTCGAAATTTTTAAACCAAATATTATTCCGTACTTCCGCGATTTGCTCCTATGCCAAGCCAACATAAAAAAAAATTTCAAGCAATGTTTTTGGTTTAGCAATCTAGCATTTTTTTTTAAATATAGTTTTATAAAACTGAGTATACCTTGAGTGTTTGATTCTGATGTTTTATTTTTGAAAAAAAAACACATTCTATGTACCTACTGCATATGTACTCAAGCTACGCAATTGCATTCCACAATATTTGTGTAAATGCAAATATTGTGAAACGTACTCAATATTTTCACGATTATTGTTTCCTTCCTGCAATTTATTGATAATCATTAAAAGTGACATTAATTTATTACTAATTTTCTTACTACTATAAACATTAACTTAAGGTAAATATTCGTTCTAATTTGTTTCTTGATTTAATTTGTTGATTGTATTTTTTGTTTTTTAGACTTTGCTGTCAAGATATAAAATAAAAATTGATTATACAACAGTATATAGCAATAAAAACTCCAGCACTTAACAAAGTACTATAGTTTTTATTGCTTCTCTTTGGTTTCCTTCTCTCACGGGAAAAACAGGAACAAGTAAAATCGTTGAGGGGAAAGACTGGAATTTAGAAAAAAAAACAGTTTTGACAAATCCCCCTTAAGGGGGAAACAGGAATAAAAAAATAGTTTCCCTCCTTGAGAAAATTTGTTCAAGGGGAAAAGCTTTTTTTTTCTATTCTGCCGACCCCACGGGTTCGGCAGAATAATGTATTTTTCTTCTACTCTCCCCTAAGAGTCGTCATCTCTGTACTAGCCATGTCCATTTATGTAAAGTCCATGAAAGGCTATTTTCTTTGTTTTGTTTTGTGTCAATTAGTCTGTACATTATGTTAATTGGTAGATAAACACACTCGAATTTAAATATTAACCAAAGTAGATACTTAAATATAAGTACAAAATATTGTTTTTGTCATTTAAGTGATCTGTTTATAATATGTTCTTTGAGAAAATAAAGATTCTTTAAACCGAAAGGTAAATTAATATGGACGTATGTTCTGTACAAATAATGACCTATTTGCTGTATGGCAAAGATTACAACATTAGCTAAGTGTCAGGAGAGTTTCTGCATTTCTTTGTTCCGTACATTGTTGCTATTTTCCGCAATTAGCACCAACTTTGTTTTCCGCCTAAAGAAAGTGTCGTTATCATAAATTCCATCGTATAGTTGCTTCAAGTGATAATCGCTTATCAATCGCGTGTAAGGAATACCTACACTTTTAACAAGATACGGTTCGCAAATATTAAAAATAGTTTGTTAGTTTGTCAGTTAGTAACACTAAGATTATAAATGCGAAAGTTTGGATGGATGCACGGACGGAAAGATGTATTTGGTTACTTCTTCACGCCAGCATCACAAAGCGGATCGGTCTGAAATTTTGGTCAAGAAGTGGAAAAACACATGAGCTACTTTTTAACCTATTACTGAGTTGCTATAAGATATACCTACATGTACATAATCTTTTCATCACTCTCGCTCAAAAATGGTGACTTTGCTGCTCAAAAACAGTGAGCAAAATCTCCACATATGGGTTTTGCTCACATGTGGTATAAAGAATATTATTCAACATGCAAACTGCATAATAAAAATCGTTCGTTCATGGTTTGAAAGAGGTTTGAAGCATTTTGACCCTCCAAGGTTGTTGACCAAAATGAATTTCTGTCATTTATAAATCTCTTTTATAAATTATAAAATATTTTTTAAATTTATAATGATGATGAAAAGTTGTATGTTTAACTCGACGGCAAAAAATTTCGTTTCGTGCCATTTAAACCCCTCGCTACCTCAGCAGTATACTTTAGAGCCACTCGCTACGCTTGTGACTCTATCTTTGACTGCTACGCTAGCTCGGGATATAATACGCGTGACCCGAGAGCTGGTCAGTATCTGGCACAGCGCATCAGCATTGCCATACAGCGGGGCAATGCAGCCAGCGTCTTGGGGACGCTTCCGACTGGTATTGATATGGATCAGTTGAGCTACCTGTAGATTGTTGGCAACACTCTGTAGTTAGCTCAATTTTTTCAATTGTAAATACTAATTATATAATATTTTCTTTGTGAATAAAGGCTTCTGCCCTATTACATAAAAAAACAATAATAATAATAATAATTAATATCGACCCGTTTTGAACAAATAACTATTAAACTTTCACATTTAATACTTGTTATTTAGATAGAAACAGCGCGTGCGAAGTCGCGGGCAGAAACTAGGTGTTGTATGAGTTGTTAAAGAAACTATATATATAGCTTTTTAGTTGTTTGATTGATAGCAGGTTATGGACCTGTGCAGGAACTCTGATAATGAGATTCTCATGCTGCATGTTTATTTAAATAAAACGCAAGTGAAGCCAGGTGTTATGCAAATGCAAAGTAAATGTATTTGAAGATGTGTTTACGTTTCTCTACTGAATACAAACATTAGTTTTATTTACATACGACACCTAAAAGGTTTACCGATGCTAATATTTGAATAAGTTGCTGCTTGCTTTGTTAAGCCTTATAAAGTTGTACCTACCAGTAGGTGTATATCGTGTTGTTGTATATCATTTGTACAGGGTTCCACCAAACATGTATACTTAGCTGAAAGGGGGTGATTCTGGACCCTATTCTATACCTAATTCTATCTGGATATACATAGAATTTGTTTTATTGAGTTTAATTTTTTTTTCAAATATCGTTTTTCACAATTTGAGCCACTTGGGGTCCAGCATCATTCCTTTTCGGCTTAGGTGCACATGTTAAGTGGCATCCTGTATAGTTAATCAGGTAATGATAAAACTAAATTTATATAAATTGTAACTACTATGACTAAACAAGGAGATTCTTGATGGTAAGAGATATGTTGATGCTCGAGCTATTTAAAAAAAAGCCTCTCTGTCTACTCTCTAGTCTAGTTGTGTATAGATAGAGTCTACTCGTAGATGCTCTTGAAAGAGTCCACAAACAACAAGGCATCGGTTGCGTGTGCGCACGCACAGCTGACCCGCTCGCAGCCAGTTCTGATGATGATCAGTATTTCACGAGTCATCAAATTGAAGGCATTCCACGCTCTGATTCCACTGAGTTTTTGGATACGCGGAAGAGGCCGAATATTTTACCATTAATATTTGTTTCGTTCGAAAAAAGTAGCTCAAAAAGACTAATGAAAATTGATTTATGATGAAGGTATCTTCAAGTATGATCATTATTTTAAACTGTCTAAAAATGACATTATCTGAGATTGTTAAAGGGTAGGCACCGGACGGAGGAGTCTGTACGAAGGTCTTTGCCCAGCTGTGGTGATCTCAGCTGGTGGTGAAGACGATGATTTTTTCCTGGCTAATTTTATTTTATTTATTAACTTGACTAAAAAATCTCAAAGCTCTTTTACCACGCATCAGATTAAGAAGATACCCAAAATATTCCTTTTTTGCGGTAGTTTACCTTTGTACGTAAATTATCACAATAATCTTATAATAGCCCTCTCGTTATTGTCGTCTAGCTCCAAAGTGCTTATCAAATTACTTTATTTAATAAGATATCTCATACAAACTGTGTCAAGTTTCTCCACAATAATACTCTCACATTATCTTCTCATTCACTTATGGAATAAAAGACGTTTATCTTCTAAACAAATCGTAAACTAACATCTCAAGTAAATGTTTTAAAAGTTTAGAATAGCGAATCACTGAAGGTACAGTCACCTTTGAGCTGAGTTTATGTTTTAAGTTACGAGAGAAAATGCAATCACTCATAATAACTCATACGGGTACATTTCGTGATAATTTTCTCATTTTTCTCACAGATTTATGAACTGGTAAATTAATTGAGGAAAAGTTAGATATTAAATCGTTTCTAATTTACGTTATTACGTGGTAACAATGTATGCCTTAGCGGAATGCAATGGAACATTATCAATCACTTTGTGTTATTTAATGTTGTTCCCAATAATTAAATTTATTTTACTAATTTAAACGTGTAAGTAACAATAATTTTAATACTATTTTATACAACTTTCAATCCATGTTACTAATGTAATTGGTTAATTCAATCGTATTCGTTTGCTAAATAAATAAATAAATCACATAATTATTTGAGGGTACATGTTGTAACACAAAAGTATTTTCAGGAAGTCCAATAAGCTTCCCATCTTCGGCTGGATACGTTTTGTAGCCCCGAGCTACTAAATCAACTACGGATGAAAAGTTTGGGCTTGAAATTGAAAACAATTGAAAGAAGTGTGTATTTTGATAGCGACTGTACTCGAACGGTATCATCATCAACAATCATATTTTGAGTCAAATCGTCGGGGAAAGTAAAGAAAGCGGTATTCCACAGTGATCTCTTGAACCGGCGTAATTACTCGAAATATTATCCATCATACCGGATAATTACACGAATAAACCCGCAATAAAACGTCTGTTTAGGGTCAAAATACGCCATGTTGCGGAGTTACGACTCTTTACAAGTAATAGTTATTATTTCATTTGTATTCATTGTTGGCATTTTGCTCTGAATGATGATTCAATTTTAAGCAAATTAGTGTTGTTTGTTCATTTGAATTGAGTTATTCTGCCCTAATGTTACGGTTTTAATATTACGTTTACGCAACGTTACGGATTACGCAACGTGAATGATAATTTTCATTTTATTTCATTTCGAAGTGAAAATTATTTTTTCTCATTTATTAGACTCACCCAATGTGCTTCTTGCTACCGTTGTCAAAAACAACACAATCACGAGCCGGGCTGAACACATTTTGATGATAATGATCAGTCAGATAACGTGCACATAACATGTCAGTTGCATTTTTGTCACTTTGTCTCAGCTCTGAGGTTCGTTGTCATTATCTTAAGTACCTGTAACAAGAACATTTAATATGTTAACGAATCGATAAAATAAATAAATAAATAGTCCTGGACAATTCACACAGCCTCATCTAGCCTCAAGCTAAGCAGAGCTTGTGAAATGGGTACTAGATAAATTATATACTTAATACCATATAGACAAATAATTTTATTATACATTGAAAACAACCAGAACA
This sequence comes from Eupithecia subumbrata, assembly GCA_949316285.1. NCBI lineage: Eukaryota > Metazoa > Arthropoda > Insecta > Lepidoptera > Geometridae > Eupithecia > Eupithecia subumbrata. The sequence continues at coordinate 484,348 of OX438628.1, read as the reverse complement.
CCCTGTGCAAATATCTGCAGATTGTACAAACATTTGTCCCGAGGCGGAAATTGAAGCCCTAACCTAGTCGCAGGCGGAAATAAAATCTAATGGATTGAAAACTATTAATTTTGTGGAGTACCTACATATTTTATATATTTCAAAGCCGATCCCCTTTCCATGACATTTAATCAATTAATGAATCTCAATAAACAAAAATTATGTTATCAAAAATCACCGTTGGATTCCTATTGTGCTAACACTTTAATAAAAAAATAATTTTGCTCTAGTTTACAAAGTGTCGTATAACATTCTTTGGAGTGTAATTTCTGTCGCATTCATTCGAAATTTTGCTCGACGAGTAGGTTACGTTGTTTTGTAAGCGTAGCGTAAATGATTGGTCGAAGCTTAAAGTAAAACAAAAGAAAAACAATGTTCCGTCGACGTGAATATTGAAGAAATGCAGAATCATGTTGAATTAACAAATTTAACTGTAACTGTTACATTTGTAATAATTGGGTTGGGTTGTAGAGTCAGAGAATTATGCTGTTACTTTATGTAATTGAATATCAAAGTGATAAAACTTTCTTGTAGCGCCAAATTTTATAGGAAAATCTAATTTTTATGGCACTTCCACAGAAGGCACTATGCTAAACGCTTTTTAAATATAAATAAATTATTTTCCTTCACTCATAAATTAAAATTGTTTAATTTTCAAAAAAATTAGGATAACTCTAATATTTGCTGTCGTAAATATTATTGAACGGAAGTCTCTATAGAAAAGACATAAACGCGCTCCCCGAGCTAGTTAGGAACATTTATTGAGATTCGTTGAATTAGTTTGAATTTTATGTCATGTAATCTTTTTACATAATTTAACTACCTATTTAACTTCAAAAGTTTGTGCCCACAGCTTTGGATGCGTTTTTCCGAGATTATTAGTACCTACTCCAGAATTCAAACTAATCGTATTGAGGCACAAACAAATCATCAGAAACTTTCACCGCCATAATATTATTAAGATTATCTAATAAATGAATAATGTAAAACCCATTATTTACAAAAACATCGTAAACCTAGATAAGCCGTTATAATTTTCTCGTCACCTCAAAATCTAGATATTAAAGAGGCATTTGAGATCATTTTAATCTTCTTATTATGTGTTAGACTTGTTTGTATTAACATTTAAGTCTTAAATAATATGTAATATAGTGGAATGCCCAAATAGTGGATCACATATTTTATTACTAACATCTTCTTTTCCTCTCTAGTTTTGGGTTATGATTGAAATAATTAATTACTTCTGTTTTTTCCGGCCAACTTCAACCTGGATCTCTTCACGCGAGTGAATAGGTGTCTTGTTAGTGGTTGTGTAGACCTTCGGGAAGCACCCTCGGCTAATCTTCACTTTCCATCAGGTGAGATTGTAGTCAAACGAAAGACTATCTTTATACATTTATACAAATGAATTGATGTAAGTTAGTCTCACAAAAACTCGACAATGGCTGGACCGATTTGCCTTAATAATTATATAATTTTAAAAAATACATGTCAAATGAGTTGGATTTTTCTAAGCTTGAAATATACAGATAGTAATTTTTTTGAAATACATTGAATGACCATTACCCCCCAATCTCCGAAATATGGAGAACTATCAATCTCAAATGTACGCACCTACTGTTTTTTACACATTCATTAATTAGCTAAGTATACGAAATACTGGTTATTTGTATAATTAACAAAAATACGAAATCATACGCGAGTCACACTCGCACTTGTCTTTTTTGTAGAAAGGGTTATACGAATCTGCATATTATTATCACAATCTAGAGCAAGTTTACTCTGTTTCAGACAACACTAGAATCTCCATGGTTCTCGATCGCTCGGATCTCATCGTCAGCGCAGAAATTTGTCTCGATATGTTTCTGTGCTCGTCACTTCCCGCGCTCGGCAACGATCGGCTGAGATCGGCTAACGGTGTCCGTTACCGCGCATGCGTCCCACGGGCACCTTGCATCTACTACTACCTACTATTGTATGTATGAAACATGTATTTTGTATGAAAGCGACTAGTTTATAGGAGATCTTGGTAGTCTAAAGCTGGAGTACAAAAGTTTCGTCCTGTCAGCACCGTCCTACGTCATGTCAATACAAATGCCTGTCAGTCAAAAATAGTTTTTAGTTTGTCAGCGTCATCATAAGTCAGGACAAAATTTTATTTTTCATTTTATGGCTCTTGGTCCTTGGGCCAAGGCGAGTGGCTTATAATGAAGGTCCTATGCCCAGCCCAGGAGTGGGTGGAGAAAGCTTGATGATGATTATAATCCATCTAATCTTAAAGTTTCTCGAGTTTTGATAGTACGTTCTGAATACTGTCTTAATTTGACAAATTCACTAACCCTGAAGATGTTCCTTGATATGGGACGAAACGCTGGTATTCTTCCAACACGAACAAGATTCGCTGTTGACCCATCATTTCATAATGAGTTCTTCGAGTCATGACATCTCTTGTGATGATTTTGACAAGCTTAGTCGCGCCATCACCGCGTAAATAAGATAAGATAAAGATAAAGATAAATTTATTGGTTCACAAGAAAATATCACGTGGACGGACCATAGGTAATATGAAAAGCCAGGTGTAGTAGCAGAAGTCCGGTTACGAATTTAGTCCGGACTTTTGAGACCTCTAAGTTTCATAATCCGGTCTTTAAATCGATCCAGACTTTTAAGTATTTTATTTGTACTTACCAGTTCAAAGATATTATAAATTGCTAGCCAAATTATCATTTGATCTAATGTCACTCATAAGAAGTTGTGTGTGTAGTCAGCGAGAAGCTTTAGGTATCAATGAGTGATCTTGATCAGCCCGGTGGGTCAACAACCCGACCGCCCGGCTGGAATGCGCTAGACCACTGACTGCAACTGGTAATGACTTTCTCAGTGGCTATGGCTATAAATGTCTGCACTCTCCGGCTGCTGATGCGGCTTATTGTGAACAAGTGAACATTTCATCTGCAGCGTATTGTTCATCGGTTTCTCCGATACACTTCTCATGTTCATAAAAATAATTAGTATGGTTTTTCGCAGGATTGTTTTTTTTTTAGTGCTGGTAATCGGATAAATTACGGAAAACAATGCGCCTAAGGTATATAACTCTTAAAATGAATATGGCTTTGATGTTTCATTAGAAGATTTTAAAATTTTTGACAGGAGTCAAACTTTAATAAATCTAATGCTTCATTTTCGTCTCTTTATGGTTTATAGATAATAATGTTAATTCGTATAATTTTTTTCTTGTCTGTATTTAAATGTGTCACAGTAAAGTCAAGCTGCTGCAATCTAGCTTTCGCTGACCACAGGACATGTCTGATAGTGTATTATTATCGTGAATCAAGGAACTCATAAAAAGGTTTTAATTCATACTATCAGCAAGGGTTTAATGCACAACATCTTATTTAAAGTGATATCGGTCGTCAGCTTGTACTTGTGTTTTTATTCTTGATGTTTCGACGCAGCTTCAAACTTACAAAGATTACCAATGCGTAGTAACTCAAATAAGTTTAACAGATTTCAAAAGCTGAGGGAGATTTTAGACTATATTTAATTTTTAACGCTACCGACTGGTATTGATACGGGTTAGTTGATCTACCTGTAGATTGTTTGCAACAGACTGCAGTTAGCTCAATTGTTTCAATTATAAGTACTAGTTCTAATTTCGATTTTAATTTTTTTGAGATCGCCAGAGCAACATTCGTGAGAATGAGCAAAGTACTGAGCTCAAGGAGATTGAACATCAAACTCCGCACCAGAATTGTCCAATGCTACATCTGGCCAGTAGTTCTGTATGGCTGCGAGGCATGGACAATAAAAGAAGATCTTCGCAAACGAATAGAGGCATTTGAGATGTGGGTTTACCGTCGCATGCTGCGTATAAGTTGGACTCAAAAAGAACATCGAAGTCCTCAAACGAATAGGAGTCAAAAGACCTAACCTGGTAAGAACCATCAAACAGAGAAAAGTTGCCTATCTCGGACATGTCCTACGACATGATCGATACCAACTGCTGCAAGTGATCATGATGGGGAAGATACAGGGTAAAAGAGCAGTTGGTCGGAGGAAGACTTCCTGGCTACGCAACATACGGCAATGGACTGGCATTAAGAAGGCAGAAGACCTGTTCAGGCTAGCCCTGGATAAGGAAAAATTCAAGAGGATGACCGCCGGCCTTCAGTAATGGAGAGGCACTATAAGAAGAAGAAGAAGAAGAAGTTCTAATTTATTTCTATTAATTTATTGCAATTTTCTTTGTGAATTCATCATGACCTGTTCAGTAGTTTTGGAGATCTTGTGAAACAAAAATTCACATTTTACAAACTTTCGGCTTTATGATATAAGTATGAAGTAGGATAGTGTGATTGAGTCCCTGGTTCACGGGAAGTGATGGGAAGTAGGCAGTCCTACCTCAACGAGACACGTGCGGGGCACGCTCTGTGCTGCAGGTAGATATGTACTTGCTAGGATGGCGCGTGGTAATGATGCTATTAGCTGACAATTTTCTGTAAGCACGTGAGCTTAGAGCTTGGAGCTGACAGACACATTCATGAAGTGATAAAAACCTTTGGAGTCTAAAAGATACCGTTTCGTCTCTCAAGACGACCTATGATTCGTTGGTCTCATAATTTGATTGTATTGAAAAAAACAAAAAAAAAAATAAAAAAATCGACTTCGAATCCCTTAACTTTACAAGTTTTTCAGTTTTACGAGACAAATACTGAGGCCACGGGAATTAATTTGGTCCACTTCAGAATAGCGAAAAAAATCTAAATCGATCCAATTTACGAAGGAATCGACGGGCATATTATATTCAAAAAGTCCTATTTTCTACAAAATCTTTATTTAATTTGCAATGTATGGATCTGTTGTTGTTTGTACGGGTAGAATCTTGCAACTCAATTTTAAAGCAGATATCTTCAACCGATTCAGCTGATTTTTTTTTATACGTTTAGTTTGGATTACAATACATAAAAAGGCTTTTTAAAATGGATAAAGGTAAGTAAAACAGTTAAAAATTTCGAAAACGTCCAATAACTCGAAAACCGTGAGATTTTTACTGAACAGATGGCCCCTACCCGTAGGTTAAAGCTTGACCATTCTTTATGACACACCTTGTATAACACAGGGAACACTTTTGATGACAACCCCACAAAACAATACAACCACAATACATACCTCCATTGTATAATGATTGATGCCCCCTACGCGTTGGTAAAGTATTGACCACTCTTTATGCCACACCCTGTACATAATGAGAAAAAATACAAGTTTAGACTCGATTTTCCGGTTAATAGTGAAAGTGAAGAATTATTGAATTACTTGATGTCAAATGAACATGTCCATTTGATTGAGATGATTTTTACAACTTCAGATAAATTATACAAAATTATTTTCAATGTGGCTCTGCCGCTGGTTATCTCCAAGCACATCTACCAAATTAAGAAGTGACATTATTTTATTTAACTCTTTGATCTAAATCAACAAGTAATTCAATAACACCCATGAATAACTCTTCACTTTTACTATTAACCCCAAAATCGAGTAAAAACTCGTATATTTTCACATAACGCTTCATTAACCCATCATTCACATGTTAATCACATTACCTAATATTAACTTACATACATTTTGATTGCCCAACTTCTCCAATCCCAAACGCATTAACATTAGATGAAATGATGAAGTCATTATTCTGGCATCAGGATGGGACAAAAACTCGGGTTTGCTAATATGCAAAATTACTCAATTTGTCTGATTGTTGCTATTTTGTTCGATAATTTTATTATTTCGATGTAAAATTATAGCAATTTAGTTATTGTTTAGATAATTTAGACGTTTTACGTTTGACTATCAATTTGCCACAGTTTCGTTCGTACCCTCGTCAGCTGAGATTGACCACTGCTGGACATGCTTCACCGAAACAAGGTTTTCCAAAATCATCACGCGGGGCAGGCGGTTAGTAGATAGTAAAAAGGTAATGATGTGGAAAAAGATGTATCACGAAGGTATAGAAGACACCTTACTCTTGTGGTAAACTAAGTGAACATGTGAATTTTTATTTGTCTCAATAATTCAGATCTTCAACATCTTTGTACTCGGGTAACCGAAATAAACGAATATTTCGACGACCTCCGTGGCGCAGCGGGCGAAGGTCCGCCTGCGACGCAGGAGGTTGCTGGGTTCGATTCCCGCCTCGGAACAAATTTGTGTACGATCTGCAGAAATTTGTTCCGTTGGTCTGGGTGTTTTCTATGTATAATAAAAATATCTATCTATGTAGTATATTGTATTAAGTATATCAGTTATCTAGTACCCATAACACAAGCTCTGCTTAGCTTGGGGCTAGATAATGCTGTGTGAATTGTCCAGCATTATTTATTTATTTCAAGCAAACAAAATTAATACCTAATGAAAATATTTTAAAAAACTTTTAATATTTTTACCAATTTTTCCAAAAAGCTTCTGATAACTGAATGTTTTTGTATGAAATGGTACTATATATAATACAAAAATTAGATCGATTATCAAAACTATTTCTGTTCCATGAGGACATGGAACAGAAATAGTTTTGATTGTCGTACAGGAGTACGAATAAACGATTCTTATTTGTTTTTACTTTACTCTAATTTCTCCCTCTCTAAAAAAATACAAAATTAATTAAAAAAGACTTATTTTTTAAGTTTGACGATTACTAAAATAAACTTTAATTTAAGTTTAAAAAAACTCTTTTTTCTGACAGGGAGTTTGATATTAAATCCCCATTTGATAATGCAACCTTATTTTACAAAATAAATTAAATAGTTAAACGGAAGTGGATTCATTTAATTTTATGCACGATTCAGAAATAGAAAGTAAGTTATTTAATTTTAACATACATAAACGTTTCTTATAAAAATAATTATTACGAAATACGTCGAATAAGATTTGCATAATTTTACGCCATAAACTCATTTTAAGATGAGATTTGGTACTTTATACAATTTTTCAATAATTAGGCTCCTTTTATTTTGGTTTAGTCTCTTACAGGTGTCAAATTTAAAATAATGAAAACACTAGATGCTAGTTTTTATTATCTATTTTAGAAGGGAGATTGGCATCTAAAACGAACACTAAGGTTTAGATACGCTATCGTATTTTGAATAATATGTTTATTTTAGTAGGTAACTCACACTATAGGTACCTACTGAAACCTTTCTGAATAATTTCGTGCATCAATCATAAACATAACGTTCCAAACCAATTGTTATAATTTTCCCCAAAAATTACTCAACACCAAATTTTTCTTACCAAAAATAAACACAAAAACCATGTATCCAAAAGAATCACAACACTAGAGTCACAAGCGCAGTTTGATCAAGTTTCCCGCCGAGCGTCAAGCGTCATGCGTCAAGCCGTGTCAAGCACGAGCGCTGCCCGCGTGTATCGGAACGCAACTGACTGATCTTCCATAGTGGCCGGTGCACGCGGGGACATTAATCGCATTTACACAGAAAGCATATTCATACGATAACGTATTAAGTTTTCATTATCCTTACCAATAAAGCAGATGATGATTGTTTTCATTTGTCTGTAGATTACGAAAATGAAAACAAAACAGAGACCGAATATTTTATAGCGGCGATTAATTTAAAGTTTGGAATATCTCAAAATCTTTCACTTAAAAGGGCTCAAAAAGGAAGCGAAGGGGATTTGTAGGAAGTCCCCTCATCCATTATTCTATTTACAAAGCATTCTGCTATTTCAAATGCAATAAATATTTCAAAAAATATTACAGTTATTAAGAATTCAAACTTTTTTATCCAGCACTTTAGGGCTTCTTCATCAGTTGGCTTTTATTTTATTTTCTCATTGCAGCTTTAGATTGTCTGTTTTCTATGTTAGATTCGCCACCTCATGCTTGATCACTGATGTAACACATTAACACTAATGGCTTTGGATAGTGAACTTTAGTTTTTTATGTAACGGCACAGCATCTAGGAAGCTATCTCTGCACTTTTTGCATTCCATCTATTGAGGAATTGGCTACTGATTAATAATTCATTATAACATAGTTGAGTGAAAAGGGCGCTAGAATGACTATATACATCTTATTTGGACAACGTCCTTTACGTTAGGTACCTACCTAATACTATAAATAAACTCTATAAATAAATAATACCCAAATTAAAGGGTTTGTCAAAACTATTGAAGATAAAGAAAGAGCACAAAACAGCGAATACGCCAACTAGAACCTAGTACCGAAGTTCTTACCTACTTACTCCTATTGCTCAGCGAAACGAAGTGTGTCTTGCGGTAAGGCTTCTCTTATCAGAGGGCAAGACTCTTGCCCTCTGATAAGAGAAGTCACCATGTTTCCCTGTCCTATGCAGTTTCCCGCCTGTCTTCCGCTTCTAGATAAATTCTACCTCTATCTTTGTGGACTATTTGACTATTTGATGTTGTGACTATTTGAATGAATTCTAGTTCTTCTTTTTGGTACTAACTAATACTAAAGACTATTATTCAACCTCTAGTGAAAAAGGAAAAAATAGACAAACATACCTCTCCGTCAGAGATTTCAACCAATTCATCTGTAATTATACAATATTTTCTTATACTATTATTTCATAATTCAATAGAAATACCATACTTTCTGGCAATTATCGGCAGAGCACATTAGCCAAAACTTTCGTACCTTTGTAAACGGTAGAAAGTGTTGGTCTCTCTCGATCCAGTGACTCGAACACGGATTGCATGCTCTGCTTCTTATCTTAAGAATCACACTGTATCGCGGATTCTATTCTATTTGTTAAGTCATATTCGGTAATAACCATACATGCATATATTTTAGCGATCGACTTTCCGTAACAAAATGTAAAGTCTGACAGCCAGTTGTTTGTACGTTGCTGGTCGATTATTTTCTGTGAAATATTTTATAGCAGAGCTGTAAACTAGATGAGTTGCGCAGGTCTGGGGCTGGGATAGTGTCGGTAATTTTTTTGTTTAGGTCACAAATTTAGTGTAGAATTACTACACTATTTTCGACACAAATTAAAAACACTTTAACGAATATTTGGAAATTTGAATTATAACATAACTAATATAATTTAATAAAATTATAATAATATAACTCGCATAATATTTGCACGCCTGCGTGCAAGCTGAATTCAAATTACTAAAATAGTTATAAGATCTGACATATTGTGTGTATCTCAATTTTGTATTCTGGCAAATAAACGATTGATTTGATTTGACTTAACGGTTGCATTATCATAACGAATAAAGACAAAATGAATCAATAAGCGGCCAATATACACACACGAATGCATCTGAATTGGCCTGCTGATCATCTCTAAATTTAATTATCAATGAATAAATCTCTTGTCAACGTTCATTCAGCAAGAGAATTAACTATTTGACGATACGTTTGATTACTACTTAATCAAAGTACCTACGAAGAACCGGCTGTTATGAGAGTGATCAGGTTGAGAAGATGCCTTTTCATTAGGTTTGACAAATCGATAACTTTTATTTAGGTATTGTTTCTCCAAGATTCCACATAAATAAGTCAAAATAAGGTGATTCGAGATTTTCAACATATAAACTATTTTTAATTCTATTCACACCTTTTGTTATTTTTTCATATTCATAATCATTACGTTATAACTTATGTATTCTCATATTTTGTAAACGTTAAGAGATGACCTTTTTCAAATTTTTATGCCCTTCAACTATACATATATTTTCTTGCAATTGATTTAACAATACATAGAGAATCTTACAGATAAAAGTTATGAACATGATACTGCCGATCAAAATTTTTATAGCACCAGCGCGTTTTACAAATCGTGTTAGCCGGCTGTAAATCCCGTAGCTACGGTACACAGCGAGCTGAATAAAAGTGAGCCAGTCAAGGTCTTTGCATTTACTTTCGAAGGAGAGCATAACATCGCTCAGTTTTATGTTATCAGTGAATCAACCTCCTTGCGGACTTGTTTGTAGCTTACTGCAGCCTCAGCGCTGTCATTGTACCGGGTCTCTTGCTGATGATGGCAGCTGAATGACTGTCAAAACGGTTTTAATTGTTAATTATTTTAATTTTTAATTAATTTCAGTTGAGCTACCTGTAGATTGTTTTATATTATAATTTTCTTTGTGAATAAAGGCTGAAACCAAAAATGTTGCTTGTTAGGTATAAGGCAACTTATTAATTAGAATTTAGACTGAAGGCCTGACTTGCTGTGATACTCAGGTGTGGAGAGAGAAATAAATTCTAATTAATAAGTTGCCTTATACCTAACAAGCAAAATTTTTTTGTGTTTTATATTATAATTTTCTTTGTGAATAAAGGCTTCTGCCCTTGTTTTCTTTTAATTGTCATAATACATACATACTGCGTACCAGAAGGTACAACGTCAATAGGGCCTTCAATACGAATGGCATCCAAATATTACATTCTATAGTACATACTCATACTCATACTCATACTCATATATTTATTCGCCGTAGGAGCGCAAGGCACACTTGGTTATGTCAACATTTTACATTTTGATAAAAATAACTAATAAGATAAAATAAATACAGTAACACAAAACAAAAAAGTAGTATTCATGGGTATCTGCTGTAAATGGGCATTGTCAATAATCAAATTAAACAAAATAATTCTAAGATTAATTACTAGAGCTGCTGTAAAAGGGCATTGTCAAAAAAGATTCTATATAAAATTTATAGCATTTATCACAGAATCACAGAACCCCATGTACCAGGTTTCTGACAAAGGAGTGTTAAGAGACACAGCTTGACCTGTCGACTGACTCAGGTTCGAGATGCATATCTAGGAAAATCAAAGTTAACTGGGGAGGTACCTATTAAGGAATATCAAAGGATTTTTGATTATGCAAATTAAATAGAAATGTCAAAATTTAGAATTAAAGATTAAAAATTGTTGTTTACCACATGTCAATTAATACTGGAGTCGTCAAAGATTTCTTGTAAAGTGTAATAGGTTTTTCTTATCACGATTTCCTTCATCTTTTTCATAAATAAATCACAATTTAAACTTTTAAGTTCAAAACTAATTTTGTTGTATACTTTTACACCAATACAGAGGTAACTTTTTGACACTTTAGCCAGTCTACGGTTTGGGTTCTTAATGTTACCACCATGTCTTGTGTCATAATTGTGAGAAGCTCCTAAGGTTGGTAAAACATGTTGTTTTTTTTTGACATATTGTAAGCATTGTAAAATATATGCCCCCTTTAATGTAGCTATGTTTAATTTAGCAAAAGCTTCTCGGCACGAGTCTCTTGGTCTGAGTCCAAGGATATATCTAATTGCTCTTTTTTGTAAGACGAATATTCTTTGAGATTCAGCTGCGTTCCCCCATATTAGAAGTCCGTATGTCATTAAGCTGTGGAAGTATGCAAAATAAACAGACCTGGCTGCATCTAAACCACAAAGTTCCTTCACTTTTTTGATTGCATAACAGGCGGAGCTTAGTCTTCCAGCTAAATTATCAATATGTTGGTTCCATTTTAAATTAGAGTCTATCCGAAGTCCGAGAAAGGTAATGGCGTCAACTGGTTTTATTGGTAGGTTGTCAGGTAGGGGTTTTTTAAGGGTCGCTAGTGAGAAGTTTATAAGATTAGTTTTGTCAATATTTACTATAAGATTATTGCATTCGAACCACTTTGTTAGTTTGTCAATTATGTCATTTAGTTTAGCTACAATGTCAGTTTTTGTGTCACATTTAACGATAAGAGAGATGTCAATGTACAAGACAGGTGAATGGCATAAACATAGAGAGGCCTATGCCCAGCAGTGGGTCAACAAGGGCTGATGATAATGATGATGATGATAGCACACAAAGTGAAAAAATTCAAACAAAAATACGAAGACAAATCCGCCTTACTTGTTACATCGTATCAACAGCATTTCCAGTCTCTTGCCGGACATAGGCCTCCCCTGATAAACGCCTTATTGACTCATATCATTAGGGACAGTACCTGTAGGGATTCCATAGACCGATAGTGTACACGATAAGGGATACATCGGCTCGACACAGCCGAGGCATTCATCAGCTCATGATCCTCAGCTCGACCTCCTCCGCAGTCGGCATCCGTTCGCCTGTCAACCCGGATTCCCGCCTTCTCGGCTATGTCCGTCTGACAACTGACAGTGACAGCTGATTTGCAACACCTCGACCTACGAGACGATGTATGTAGACCATGGTTTTACCTGGACATACACTACAGTACCCATCTTATTGCTGGGAGACATTTCTGCCAGAAAACCATAGTTGTTATGAGAATGTAATTAAAAATGTACTTAAACAATCATGATCCGAGACGCAGATGCTTAATGAATGCGTTAACCACTTCCCATTATTTTTCATCGGCATTTTGTAAAGTACAAAATATGTTTTTTTCTCGTTGCTCTACCTCTGTTGGTATTTTCGCAGAAAATTGTAATTTTTTGCTTGCAAGAGACCCGGCCTTACTAGTACAAGTTGCAAGTGGAGTAACCAGGGACGTGCCACTTCGATGCCGAGATACAGCTCACCTCACACCAGATAACGGTGGGGCAGGGTTATACAAATTATGTTAATACTCGATTCAATACCCTCCTGGTTTATGAGTGGTACCTGGACCGTGATTGCAGGTTTCACTCAAAGATCTCGGAAGACTTGGACAGACTACTATCGGTTGATGAATTACAAGGTGGAGGATACTTTTGATCAACAGTAGTTTTCCCAGCATTGTTGTTTGTGGCACTTGTACAACAACCCTTCTAGTGACCAACAGGGTTGTTGTACATTTGCAAAAAAGTAAATTCGTCACGTCACATATTTGTACACTCAATTGTTAATTTTGTTTAATTTTTTTTGCAATTGTTTTAATATTATGAATAGAAAGCTTTATACACATGAATTACTTTTTTTAATGAATAAGGCTTAGCCCGCACTGCAGAATCTCACCGTGTGGTTCTTTCCGCAGTATTATTGAATTATGGGCAAGATATGGAAATTGTATGAAGCTGCACGCACTTGCGGAAAAAACCGCCTAATTCAGTACGCGGCTTATAAACCGACGGGTAAACCTTAGCCTTCTTCGACAAGAATGAATCACACTCATAAATTTTCCAAAATTATGTGAATTTTGTAGAAAACTTGTTCTTATCTGTTAGGATATTACATAATAAATCTATTTGCCTACATTTGAGTAAACCCAGCGACAGTCGAATTAGTTAATTTATGTGATATATCTTATTTCCGGTTCGCTTTCACTTTCAATAAAACTTTAATAGTATTACGTTGGCAATAACTATGATTATTATATTCTTTGTGGTTTTAATTTTGTAAAAAGGTATCATTGGATTGGATTTCTAAGTACTTTGGCCTTCTATTTAGATTATCAATTTTTTATTCTAGAATGTGTCTCAATCATAACTTATTTAAAAGATGTGACTTATAGCCTTGTAATTATGAAATCTTATGATCCAAAGATATTTGATGTGAATATTAATCTAAATCGTTAATTAAGTCGATTGAAACTTGTTGAGATTTTCAAATCACTTGTTTTTTGGTGTCGATGTTTTCGGTTCTAGTTTATGTAACCGCGAGTTCCAGAAATTTATGGTTTTTGGAAGATATAATTCAATATATTTCATATCCATAATAATTCAAGTGTTTTTTTGAAAAATCATGGGATACTTAGCAGTTTCGTTGGTTAACTTTGACTTGGGTAAGTAAGTATGTATGTAAACTTATGTTTTATATCATCCATCAAAATGTTATTGCCTTAATTGATTATACATAGCTAACACTTTCAAAGTCCTCTTCTCTTTGCAGGCCCTTCCAGCGGCTGTCTACCAAAGTACTCATTTTCTCAACAAGTTTATACCACGTGTGCAACACCGAACAGTGAAATACCATTTACTGAATACTATGATCATAAATAAACAGTACGCTTAGGTACTATTTCATTTATGATCATAGCTTTCATGGTTAATTAAAACGCTTTGTGATGTAGATACATATTACAAAATATGTTACGTGCCTTCGTATAACAGTTCAACTGACTGACAGCTTGAAATAATTAACACTTTACTTTGATGATATTGTGTAAAATACAAAAGTCTGTAGTCTGAAAAAAGTGTTACATTAGTAGGAATTGATAACTGAAAATATTGTAACATAGAGGCTCCACCTACTTATCGCGTGCAGATTTGTAACGGTGATAATGCATAGATCAATCGACCAAGTAGATTTTTTCTTGACTTATCAATCTTACATGTTACTTTCTTACGCATATCATTGCTTACGACATCAGCACGCTCGGTATACGCGGTACCGAAACCTTACCGAGCGCCTATATTTCTGTGGAGCGTTCCTGATTAGGCGGTAAGCGCGATAAAATGTTGGATGACGCGTGCAGTACAGATTCGGTACAGCACGCGTCATCCAACATTACCGAGCCGGATAAAACGACTGTTTTCATCGCTCGAAACTAAGGCCCTTTTCACATGCATACGGTTGCCGTCAAAACGGTACGCGCGATGTCGTAGCGTGCAAGAGCATTTACATGTACGAACATTGTTTACGCATGGTCGCGCGGCGACGACGACTGCGGCGGCGACGGCGGCGATCGCAGTATTATCCAGGTACCCACCAGACTCAAGACGTCTCGTCATTCGTCGTTAGTCATTTTTATTAATAAATGGAACGAAAACTGTATAAAGCCTTACTCTTATTACTAAGAATAATAAATATACTTACAATAAAAAAGTATATAGACTTTTTCCAATAGGAAACGCATGCCCCGCGCTCTCCATACCGTGTTGCGCTTTGTTTAGGTATAGTAGAAGTCAATAGACAACTGTAAAGACGGTTGCCTTGTCGAAACCTTACCTATTAAAGGGGGCGACATACGGTACGGCACGGTCTCATATCCCATTACATGTGAAAAGGGCCGAAGATGAAATCATTTCAGTACGTCACAAGCGGTTGCCCTTTCACACTTGTCTGCAAAAAATTATGCAGACAAGTGTGAAAGTGCAGGCGGTGCAGTAAGCTTATGACATCCAAGCATACTGATGTTGAACCGAAACCTTACCGAGTAATCAGAAAAGGCACTTACGTCCACCACTGAACGTGCCCCCAAACAAGGGGGCATTCTCATAATCAACCATAGCCTTGGGATTTTTTCACTAATCAACGCTTGACAGGTGGATCGGTGATCGCACTAGAGGTGATAAAAATACCAGAAGGAAACTGCAGCCATTCTCCTGGTAGGTTCTGTCAGTAGCCTCTTACGACATCTGTCTGAGCCGATACTTACGTCACGACCGGCGGTGGATGGGAAGGATGAATTAATAAATTGAACCCAACTTTTATCTTCTGGTAGAAGTAAATATTAGAAACGCGAAAGTTTGTGTGTATGGATGGATGTTTGTTACTCTTTCACGCAAAAACTACTGAACAGATCTGGATGAAATTTGGCACAGAGATAGATTATAGTCTGGAAGAACACATAGGCTATATGTTATCCCGGAATTCCCACGGGAACGGGAATTACGCCGGTGAAACCGCGAGGCGCTGCTAGTCAGAGGTATTTTAGTGTTTTCTGTGTTTACCCTCGTCGCCTCTTTAGCTCAGAGGAAAGGTAGGGACCTTAGAAACAGAAAGTTACCAGTTTGATTCCCGCGACACGGTTCCTTGTACAGCTATTTGTTCCATTGTTCCACCCAGACAAACGAGTTTAATTTTTTTATTTTTACTAGAATCCAAAAATTAAAATATATCATCCCTAAGTGGTTTATCAATTGATAACAATAATCTCTGATTTTGGGGCTATTATGATGTTGCGCAAATAGTCCAACATTATACAAGAATTCTTAGCTCAAGATCGGTTTCCTGTTCCGGGATGCTGCGCGCCACCATGGCTGGTCATGTAGACCAATCTGAGGCAACATCTCCGCGGTCTGCGGTCCGCCACACCGTTCCAACGGTTCTCCAGTTTAACACTTTATTCTTCCATTGATTTTGCATAATTTACTTTCTATTTGTCATATTATAACTGTTTTTTGTAACTCAGAAGTGCTTTGCGGTGATCTTTGTGGCCGATTGTTTTTGACACGAAATTAATCTATTCTGAATCTATTTGGTTACGCAGCTCCTGAGTAATTTGTTTGCAATGTTGTTCATATTTTGTCGTCAAAACACTATTGTTTAGTAAATTACTGCCTAGTATTGTTTGCCTATATTAATAATAGAAAAATAGTTTAGTATGACACTACTGATGATCATACATTCAATCGATCAATCAAATTATAATTTATTTGCGAAAGTATAGTAGGTACAATTGAGATCTTAAAATTAATGAAGTTTTCATACTATTACATAGGTTAAACTTAGTTTAGCATGCAAATATTTAAAGGTTTTTCCCCCTTAAGGGGGATTTGTCAAGGGGGAAAACTGGAATAACCCAAAATTTTAAATACATAGCAATTGGTATTAAAACTGTCCTCTGAATTCCAGACGTGTTTTAGTTACATATTTTAAGACCGGTATATTTCTACTTTGCATTTGCTGTTTAACATTTTTCCAAATTATGATTAAAGTGAGTTTATGATTAAAAGCAAATTACATGCAAGCTGTGTCTTCTCGTATTAATATCTTAGGTAAGCTTCCAGTATATTTTCACCCTTCTTCTAACAGGCCGCAGGAGGTCAATAGATTTCTCGCTACAGTCCTATAGTCCTCGCACGATAGCTCCTCACCTCCTGAGTAAACGATATGCACGCGAAAGAAGGCAACGATATAATAAACTTGCTGTTCTTGAAGCGTCCTTGAAGCTTGAGACGTGAATAAATGAAGACGTTTTGGTGTTTCCAAGTGCAGGTGGCCTGTATTGTTTGTCACGCTCCCTCTCCCTCCTGCCGCAGAAGTTGACTCTGTAACGTGCCTACCGTGCCTACACTATTATCACTGTAATACAGTAAAAAGTCTTGTATATTTCCGGCTTCCCACATACATACCCTAGCTCTACATAAGCTTGTGACAGACAGACAGACGGGTCCATTAGAAAGCCGTCGATCATCAGGAAAGGGAAGAGTGCGAACAATGCCGAACCACATGACGTTACGTGCCTGGTGTCTCGTCTACTGGCTGGGAGGCTTGCTTGATGCGCTGCATGTGTACAGAGCTGATGCAACGGTATTCAAGAATAGTTTTAAAACTTAATGCCAATATAAATATTTTTGAACGCGATCGGAAAACGTTTTACAATGTGAAAGCCTGCTGTATCCCTATGAAAAATTCTTAGTCAAGTCAAAACGTCAATTTATATCCTAGTTATAGAAACCCTACAACTTTGCTTATAAAGTGTGCGTAGAAGCTTAGGCGCCAGAAACTGTTCCTACAGCATAGTAGATAAAACTTAGGTTGACGTATTCACAGCAGGAACGCGTCGCCTTGACACGGGGGAAAAAACTGGCATCTGCATCATGGGCCATGAAAGTGTTAGGTACTTGGCTCGTTTACCTCCTCTAATCTCCTGTCTGTCTATAAAGTGTTCCTTAAGCTCTGCCAGAGACTGTGTAGGGTTCGCTTCAAGAAAAGGTTTCATTATTAATTATCGAACCTATTTTCTTGTTTTTATGACATTATTTTAAAAGCTAGTAGTCTTTTTCGAATATGGCAGCTAATGGAAGAAAAGAAAAAGAATGTCGGGACTCCGGAAAAAGTCAGCGAGAGGAAAGGATTGATTTTCAGTATTTTTCAGCAAAGTTTTATTTTCAGAAGTTTTTCAAGCCAATTACTTTGGCTCAATTATGTGGGCTCTCTAATAAAGTCTTTTTAAAGTTTTTTTTACAGTGAAAATCCAGTGAAATAATGTTTTAGAATCTTAAAAATAAGATAACTGATAAAAGAACCTCTTGCTGTGCAAATTGATTTCTGTGCTGTTCTAACCATTTTCCATCTCTTCATATTCATGTCGAGTGGCACCCTGGGAGCGTGAGAGACGTTCCCAACACCACACAGATCGCGGGCAGGCCGCCCCGATCATAACCCGTGAGCCGAAGTACCTACTCTACTCACGAGCGGACGTCCCCATCTGCGTCCCGTGTGGTGACCTGAGTTGCTGCCCGACCTTCTCCTTCCTGTGCGTGATGGCGAGCTGATTACGAATCTGGCGTGGCTTGTTATTTGTGATACCCCTTCCAATTAATTAGTTTTCTATTCTTCCGGTTGTTCATTAAAAGATAAGGTTTCCTGTTTTCTCTCTTCCCCGGTTAGGTAGGTAGGATCCTGTTAGGTTCGGTAGGAAGGACTAGGTCATAAGTTAGGGTGCTTCTCACCCTACGTATGTGGGCGCTTCACGCCCGAGCTTATTCACAAAACGGCCCCTTTTTATACGAGTCGTATTAAGTTAGGGTGCTTCTCACCCTACATATTTCATAAAGTTTGTAATTATATTTGGGGTACTTCATACCCACTTATACTAAACTGGACCAATTCTCACGTGTCCCGATTAATATTCGGTGCTTCACACCGACTTTTTGCAAGGGTCATTTAGGATTCCCTGCGTCCAATCTGACTGTTTATTTTAAGGCCCTAGTTATATTAAGGGTCGCAGACCATTAATGATAATCTACCTTTAGTTTTATTTTCTATAATTGGACACTTGTATATATATATAAACGTGGTTGTCAATACCCTATCAACATCTTTTATTCCGTAATTTGACATTTGGCGCCCAACGTAAAAAACGCTCAACCACGTTTTTGTATATGGTCTCCTCTAAATTCTAAAAAATAAACTACACAGTCTCCTTTTGTTCGACAACTTCTTGGCCCTTTTCTATATATATATTTTTTATAATTGCTTTGTTTGGTACTGTAATTTAAACAATTTTCTCTCCCGCAGTATCCCCTACAGAGGATCCTTAACCCGTAAGTCTGTGCAAACATTATGGCAATTAAATGCGGCGTATGCGGGAGATTCTCCTCAACCGAAGATCTCATTGGATGCAGTAAGTGTCCTTTGTTCTTCCACTTCGATTGCGCAAACATTAAAAAACCAGTTCCCACAAGTTGGCAATGCTGTAAATGTTCCGATTTGCTTGCGGAACCTTCTCATATCGATGTTACTAAGGATTTACATGAGCCAAAAATTAGTCAAAACGAGCCACTTTTGAACACAGCTGTAGGTATTCAAAGCTGTCATCCGGGTAAATACATACAAGAACTTCGAAAATACTCATATGATGGGAAGACATGCCCCAGAGTTTTTCTGGAAAAACTCGAGGATTTTGCGGTTTCTCGCTGCGTTGATAGGAACGTTCTAATTAATCACGCATTCGAATTCTTCAAAGATAACGCACTACATTGGTTCAAATTCCTTAAGTGCCGTTTCCATAACTTGTCTTGGGACATTTTGTCGAAAAATTTAATTAAAGATTTTGGTGACCCTAATCACGACGCTAAGCTCTTGGAGGCGATTCATATTCGCACCCAAGGCAAAGACGAAACCATAATCATTTACATTTCAATAATGTTCGGCATGTTTAACAAATTAAACAACAAATTAACGGATACAGAAAAATTAGGTATTGTAATAAGGAATATTCGGCCAGCATACTCGCCTTACATAGCACTACATAAAGTTGATTCAATTGACTCGCTGATAGAAACCTGCCAAAATTATGAAGCTTATACGGATAAAGATAAAAATTTCAAAGAACCGGTAGCTACATCATATCTGGGTGCTTTAGAGTTTAATTATAAACATACCCCGAATACAAAGCAAACACTTCCGAATTTCGAACGAAATCAGTCTCAGCCTTCGACGAGTCAGTTTAATGCAGTTGATTCATCTCAACCGCCAATTTTTCCAAGAAGGCAGTATTACGATGCACCTCGGTTCATGCCTCGTTCTAATCCAAATAGGGATTATTACCAAAACGCGATCTTTACAAATCCGGAGAGATTTGATTCGCACTCTTTTTGTGTTCGTTGCAGAACAAATGGTCATACCATTAGATTCTGTTCTGCTCCGAAAGAATTGGTATGTTTCAAATGTGGAGAGAAAGGTTTTAAAGTACCGGATTGCCCTAAATGTAGTCCAAAAAACTAAGTAGAGACTTGAATAATTCGACAAACATTTCCTATAACTTATCTTCGGTCGCTTTTGCAAACGAGAAGGATAATCATAGACCTTTTGTAGACATTTATTTTAAAAATGAATGTTTTTCTGGCTTATTAGATAGTGGTAGTTCTATTACCATTTTAGGCAATGATTCCTATAAAAATATATTGAATTTAGGTTATGAATTATTCAAGTCTGATTCCCCGTCGATTCAAACTGCTAGTAAGCAGAAAATTAATTCGATCGGACATTTTATGATCCCTATGACGTTTAATAAACAAACACACGTAATCAAAACGTATGTTTTTCCTGATATTAATCCATCCCTTATCTTGGGCGTTGACTTTTGGAAGAAATTTAACTTATTTCCTGAAATATTCTTTCCAAGTTGTAATACTATTGAAGAATCCCCTGTTTCCAAGGATTCTTCCAGGATTTTAGCTTATGAACAATTAAATAACACACAAAAGCCAATTGCAGATAATTTAATACAACAATTCAGAAATATTTCATTTGAATTAAAAGGCGAGCTTGGTCGTACTAATTTAATTTGTCATAGTATTGATACTGGGAACGTTGCACCGATTAAACAGAGATGTTACCGGTTGTCTCCTGTAAAACAAAAGGCTCTTATTGATGAAGTTGACAAAATGTTAAAATGGAAGGTGATAGAACGTTGCGAAAGTCCATGGTTATCTCCTGTTTTAATTACACCGAAAAAGGATGGTGAATGGCGTTTTTGCGTAGATAGCAGAAAACTTAATTCTGTTACACATCGTGATGCTTATAGTTTACCTTTTATGAATGAAATATTAGATCAGCTTAGAAATGCTAAGTTTTTATCTAGTATTGATATTGCTAAAGCTTTTTGGGAGATCCCATTAAACCCCTCTGATAAAAATAAAACTGCATTTTATGTGCCAGGTAGAGGTATGTTTAGATTTGTTGTTATGCCCTTTGGTTTGACAAATGCTCCTGCCACACAGCAAAGACTAATGGACATGCTATTTACTCCAGCACCAGAGTTCGAAAACAAAGTCTTTTGTTATCTTGATGATATTATTATAGTTAGTGAAACTTTTGAGGAACATATTTTGTTACTAAACAAAGTTCTTGATAAAATCTCGTTTGCTAATTTAACAATAAATTTTGAAAAAAGCCAGTTTTTCAGAAAAGAGCTGAAATATCTCGGCTATATAGTTGATGTTAATGGTTTGCGTGCTGATCCAGAAAAGATTCAGGCTATTTTAAATTATCCTGTTCCCTCATGTGCAAAAGATGTCCGAAGATTTGTTGGTTCTTGTAGTTGGTTTCGTAGATTTATACCTGATTTTAGTACAATAGCTTCACCTCTGAATAGGTTAACCGTTACGGGAAAGAAAGCCCCAAAGTTCTCTTGGAATACAATCGCGGACGAAGCTTTTACAAAATTAAAAACATTTTTGTCAAGCACACCTATTCTAGCTTGCCCTGATTTTAATCTCTCATTTTCAGTTCATTGTGATGCGTCTAATTTTGGTATTGGTGCAATGCTTACTCAGGAGCATGAAGGTATTGAAACCGTCATCGCTTACATGAGTAAAGCTCTAAATAAAAATGAACAAAACTATTCAACGACTGAACGTGAAACTCTTGCTGTTATTACTGCTCTAGAGCATTGGCGTTGTTATCTAGATAACGGTAAAACCTTTATCGTATATTCGGACCACGCTGCCTTAAAATGGTTTTTAAATTTAACTAACCCCTCTGGTCGATTGGCCCGTTGGGCAATTCGTTTATCAAGTTTTAATTTTGTCCTAAAATACAAAAAAGGTACGATTAATGTGGTTCCCGATTTGCTTTCTAGAGCTAACCAGTCAATTAATAAGATTGCCGCAATTCATTCTGATCCTTTACCAAATACAATTACTAGTTATAATGACCTTTTATTGAGTTGTCAAAACGACCCGGCGGCACATCCAAACTATAAAATTGTTAGCGATAAACTTTATCGTAAACTCGATTCCAAGGATTCAATAAGCGAGGATTTTGTTTGGAAGGAAACTCCACCTCCTGATCGGAGAGAGGAGTTAATCAAAGAATACCATGGTTTAGTAGGAATGCCTCATTTAGGTATATTTAAAACATACAAAAAATTATCACTACTCTACTTCTGGTCGGGTATGTTCAAAGATGTTGCCAAGATGATTAACAAATGTGAAATTTGTTTAACCTATAAACACTCAAATCATGCACCTTATGGTCCTATGGGTAAACCTAAAATTTGTTCTAGACCTTTTCAGTCTATCTCTCTGGACTTAATGGGTCCATTACCTATGACTCGTCAACGTAATCAGTTTATTCTAGTAGTAAATTGTGGTTTTTCTAAATATACTCTAATTTTTCCTTTAAAAAGAGCAACGGCTAAAAATATAGTATATATTTTGGAAAATGAAGTCTTTTTAGTTCATGGTATACCACAGTCGGTAATTATGGATAATGGTGTACAATTTCAAAGTCACGAATTCCATAATTTGTTGGATAAATATAATATTCCATTTAAGTTTTTCACTCCATTTTATACTCCGCAAGCAAATCCGACAGAACGGTATAATAAAACTATTGGTTCTGCGCTCGCTTCTTTGGTTGGGGAGGATCACCGTACTTGGGATGTTCATTTGCGAAAAATTCAATTTGTTATGAATAATTCAGTAAGCGTGGTAACTGGGTTTACCCCTTCCTTTCTTGTTTTCGGTCATGAAATCATAACTTGCGGTTCTCTTTATACTAAAACTACAAATTTGGATGAAATTTGTTATCTACCTAGAGATATTTACGCCAACAATATTGGTGAATTATCAGCGATCTTCGATAAAGTTCAAACTGCCTTGTTCATAGCCCATTCTAAAAACGCATCACGCTACGATATTAGACACCCTTTTAAGGCGTTTAATGTAGGCGATACTGTTTGGAGGAGAAATTTTGCACAAAGTAATGCTGGAACATATTTTAGCTCTAAATTAGCCCCTAAATTTATAAAATGTACTATTATTAAGAAATTGTCTCCTCTTGTTTTTATATTAGAAGACCAAAATGGTTTAAAAGGCAAATGGCACGTCAAGGATTTTAAATCTTGATCTAATTTTATTGTTTTGGTACATATTTTCTAAATCATGTAAATCTGTAGTAAATTTAATATTTTTAATGTTGTAGTGAAATTTTCTTACGTTTTTTTTATGGTTGTCTTAGATTTTCATACGGTTTCGGTAATCCGTCCGTTGTTATTATATGTAATTTTAATATCTTAATTAATAATATAATTATATGAAGTAGCCTATCTTGGTTTTGGTGCGCATTAGGGCTCAATTAACGCCTGCTATCCTCTAACTCGAGCAACTACTTCAACTGTAATTTCAATCTTATAGACCTTTGTTATTTCTTCGTCACTATTTTTCTGGGTTATAGTTCATAACACTTGGTTTTGGTGCGCATTAGGGCTCGATTAACGCCTGCTATCCTCTAACTCGTGGAACTACTGTTGTCTCTCCATTTTCTCCCTTCCCAATATTTTTCTCTCACTTTATGAAGATTATAGTTCATAACACTTGGTTTTGGTGCGCATTAGGGCTCGATTAACGCCTGCTATCCTATAACTCGTGGAACTACTGTTGTCTCTCCATTTTCTCTCTTCCCAATATTTTTCTCTCACTTTATGAAGATTACACTTAGGTTACTACTCCATTCTCTACACTATCGGTACTTTCTATTGTGCTTTCGATTTATGACATGTTGTAGTCGGTAACGACTACTATAATTTATCGTCGTCTTACAGGACTTCATGTCTGTCTTTTCTATTTTCTTATAATTATTAATCTTTCACCGTTTGTTTCATGCACTTTTACACTATGTGTCGGTGGCACTTGTTAAACGGTGGACTTACACTTGTTATTATTGTTTTTCACTTTCAATGAACTACAATCTTATGATTAATAAAAAAAAAAAAAATTTAGTTATTATAATTTTTTTTTTGCCCTAATTGAGGTGATAATGTAGGGTTCGCTTCAAGAAAAGGTTTCATTATTAATTATCGAACCTATTTTCTTGTTTTTATGACATTATTTTAAAAGCTAGTAGTCTTTTTCGAATATGGCAGCTAATGGAAGAAAAGAAAAAGAATGTCGGGACTCCGGAAAAAGTCAGCGAGAGGAAAGGATTGATTTTCAGTATTTTTCAGCAAAGTTTTATTTTCAGAAGTTTTTCAAGCCAATTACTTTGGCTCAATTATGTGGGCTCTCTAATAAAGTCTTTTTAAAGTTTTTTTTACAGTGAAAATCCAGTGAAATAATGTTTTAGAATCTTAAAAATAAGATAACTGATAAAAGAACCTCTTGCTGTGCAAATTGATTTCTGTGCTGTTCTAACCATTTTCCATCTCTTCATATTCATGTCGAGTGGCACCCTGGGAGCGTGAGAGACGTTCCCAACACCACACAGATCGCGGGCAGGCCGCCCCGATCATAACCCGTGAGCCGAAGTACCTACTCTACTCACGAGCGGACGTCCCCATCTGCGTCCCGTGTGGTGACCTGAGTTGCTGCCCGACCTTCTCCTTCCTGTGCGTGATGGCGAGCTGATTACGAATCTGGCGTGGCTTGTTATTTGTGATACCCCTTCCAATTAATTAGTTTTCTATTCTTCCGGTTGTTCATTAAAAGATAAGGTTTCCTGTTTTCTCTCTTCCCCGGTTAGGTAGGTAGGATCCTGTTAGGTTCGGTAGGAAGGACTAGGTCATAAGTTAGGGTGCTTCTCACCCTACGTATGTGGGCGCTTCACGCCCGAGCTTATTCACAAAACGGCCCCTTTTTATACGAGTCGTATTAAGTTAGGGTGCTTCTCACCCTACATATTTCATAAAGTTTGTAATTATATTTGGGGTACTTCATACCCACTTATACTAAACTGGACCAATTCTCACGTGTCCCGATTAATATTCGGTGCTTCACACCGACTTTTTGCAAGGGTCATTTAGGATTCCCTGCGTCCAATCTGACTGCTTATTTTAAGGCCCTAGTTATATTAAGGGTCGCAGACCATTAATGATAATCTACCTTTAGTTTTATTTTCTATAATTGGACACTTGTATATATATATAAACGTGGTTGTCAATACCCTATCAACATCTTTTATTCCGTAACTTGACAACTGGTCCTACAGTATAGTAGGTAAAAACTTAATATTTAATAATACTTTACTCGTTTACCTACTCTGATCTCCGGCCTGTCTGTGTCGGTGAAGTTTACCTATGCCCCGGGAGGACCGTGGGGGAATCACCCCGATCTGGCTAAGTACACTGATCATGTCGACTTTGTTATTTGAAATGCCATCTAAAATCACATAAAAAATCACTGTCACACTCCTACAACTCTGGAAAATACTTTGTCGCATGCATACTGTTCAAATAAGAATATTGCCACACGTCGTTTGAACGAGCCGAGCCGTGAAATTAGGATGAATTGGGTATTGCTTCCTTCTATCACAATACTAGGAACATAGTAACACACATCATACAAACACAACACACACACACCGTGCATCATGCCTGAACGTTGCGATATAGACATTAAAGTCGAAATTGACTGTGATGATTTATGGATATGCAATGCGGACAGTTGGATGGCTTTGGTTTTTTCCTTTTTCCGATAGTGGTACTTGTCATCTATGATAGTTAGGTACAAAATATTACATGTTTCTTCAAGAAGTTGAGTATAATATTTTGTATCATCAACATAATGTCTATGCATAGAGTTTTTTTTCAGTCAAAACGGCTTCACGACACCAAAATTTTCAGCGAATATTTTGAACCAAATCTTTCTTTCTACGACAGAGCTGACTGTATTGTTACATTAGTAGGTAGTTATTTGTAACTATTGGTACCGCCCTTCAGTATTCCGGTTAGATACGTTACTCAGAAGTCTTTATAATCTACAATTCATCAGTTTAATTTGCGTAACAATTAGTGAGGCTTTCTATTGAGGAATTTGCGGCGATGACGGAGGCTTGCGGCCTCTTCCACTGGTTCACGTCGTGAAAATATTACATTTTGATAATTTGATAATTATATTATTGTATAATCTTTTCTTTCTCACTCAAATGGGCAAAATGCTTTCACCTACTTCTTGTCATTTCTTTCTGTCTGGTGTCATTAATTAAAACCCTGTTTCTTGTCAAATATCATAATTCTAGGTCAACGGGAAGTACCCTGTTTTGTGTGCATCTGATTTCCTTGGAAATATCAAAATATTTGGGCTTAAATTGCTATAACTTTTGATTGCGTTGGCTTAGAAGTTTGATTTATAACATAGTTCCAAGAAGTTACGGACTTGAGAAAGTATTTGATGTTAATTTTAACTCGATACCGTCACGCGTTCCAGAGAAATAAGAAAAGTCACTTGACAGACAGACAGACGAACAACAAAGAGATCCTATAAGAATTCCTCTTTTCCTTTTGAGGTACGGAAGCCTAAACATATACTATATTGGGATCTCTACCAGCTGCATTGATATCTGATATGTTCCAATGTCCACCCCCACCTTCAGCTAGGCCGGAGTTAATTTGATGCCTAATTTATTCACGTGACGTAACAAAATGCCGTGAATTACCGTGAATTTGTTTTAAATCCCAAATGAGGTTACGTTATGCAAGTGGAAATCTATAACAAGTTGGTCCGAAGCGAAATTCAAGAATTATCTACGCTGAATGAAATATTTGTTTGATTAGTAAAGGTGACAGCCCAATGTTCCACTTGTGCAGTTTTTGTAATGATCTGTACTGCATTGTATGCGAAGAGCTCAATACGAATAATTATAAACCTAGCGCTCTAAAAATACAAATTAAATACGAGTTCCCTTTTGCGCAACTGAGACTGCTCAACTGCGACTAGTTGAGCAACGGGGCTTTCCTTTTACGCAACTCATTTTGTTCCCCATTGCTCAACTCGATAATTTTAGACGAAATGTGGACAAAGTAAACAAAAATTAAAGTGAATTAGTAGAAACAAATTAAAAATTTTAGTTATTTATTTATTAAAAATACATAATTAGTATGCCAAAACAGAAATAACAGAAAATGTCAAATTAAAATGTTATTGAGGGACGAGCTAGATTTGTTTGCAAGGATTGTGTAACAGTACTAGACCGAGATTATACAATAATGTGCCTGACGCGTTGAAAAATAAGAAGAACGACAAAAATGTTATAAAACAATTAAAGCTTTTATTAATCACAAAAGCATATTAAATGATTGACGAATGTTTAAATGAAAAGTGAGAAATATGCAAACGAGTAAGAAATTCCTAACCAATGACGTCCTCTCTCTCCATACAGGTCTATAGTGATGCTTTCAAAATAGCTCAAAGTAGCTTTATTATTATTTATTATACATGGGGAGGCTTTGATAGCAGCAGCAGTGTTTCTACTCTTTGTAGGCAGGCGATTGCCCACTAAAGGGCAAACACCTCCCTAACACCTGTCATTATCATCATGTTCACAGTCCTGCTGAGAATAGTCTCATTTAAGTCAAGCCAACTTCTTAACGTATTCACTGCCCAGCTTTTAGCGGTGAACATAGCAGATGGACTGGTACGCCGGGGGCTTCGATCAGGTGTCCGCCGCCTAGCGGCTGCTCCCGGCGGATACCTTGGTTGTGGGCGATGAAAGTGCTAACATGCTTTTCTGATCCAAACGGATTTACATTAAAGCTATTGATTGACTTCTTCACGTTCTTACTTTAACTTTAGTTTATCAGGTTTGTCCTGGATGGTCATAGTTAATCATCATCATTGGATGACTATAAACACAACACAAGTATTTCGACAGTCCTATTTCCCAGCAGTTAAAACCTAGTTAAAACATAAAAGGGTCGTTGTACATAATGACAGTAATGACGGTCATCAGGAGGATGCCTTCGCGGTCAAGTTTGCCATTTGACAGGCAGGTTGCTCAACATCCGATGGACCTATCATTTCCCAATCTTGCTAAATTTTGTCAAAGTGCCGTATTTAACCTTTAGGTAGGTATTTATGATCAAACAACAGGGAACCGTTCGAAATTTTTTGATACAAATTGTGAAAGAAATACAGTCTTGATTCTGATACGGAAATCAAAAATATCATTTTATTTCAGTGTCAGTGTTTAGTTTTATAATCTGACCTTTCTAAGTGTCCATTTATTGTATTTATGGAAATAAGGAGTTTTTGATTTGATTTGATTATTTTTATTTCTTCGCGCATTTTGACTGTTGCATTCTTTCTCCTACCCTGAGTTCGGTTACTCAATAGTATCGATACGTCGTCATCGAGATTCTATTTTTGTATAGGATTTGGTACAGTGCATCTAGCTTTGGAACGAAGCATGCTGAACATTTATAAAATCCACTAAATTAGACATACCAAGATAAGAAAATTAACATTATGTAACTGATGCTCTCAACTTCACTCAAAGACTAAAATCGAAGTGGGCTGGCCACGTGGCTGGTAATAAAGAAGACTAGAGGTGGACAAACAACATAAAAGGGCCCACAAGGCAAGATACACAAAAGAAGTAATTATGCCTGATGGGAGGACGATATCAAAAACATAGGATACCGCACTGGATGCACCTGGCTCAAGAGAGGAATAAATGGCAAACTTTGGAGGAGGCCTTCACCTTAACAGGGGTTCTCGAAAATGAAACTTAAGAAATCTGTACCTAGATAGACTTATAATGTTAAATAATGTTAATTAAACACATTAAATTTAAATTGTTTATTTGCATACTGATGGTAAGTAATTTCAATTGAATTTTTATTGCATTTTAATTACATAATAATAGGTAATCCAATTGTGTTTCGAGAAATAAAGAGCTTTATTATTATTTTATTAATAAATTTAATCTAACTAGCTTTAGTACTTCGAACTACGCAAATCCCACACAAAAATAACATACTACGTAATAACGAACGTCTCCATGACATGACGTCTTGATACTATCGAGTAACCAAACTCAGCACCCAACCCGTACGGAACCCTGCATCAACTAAACATAAACACGCATCCTACCTACGAAATACCATCATTTCTCAATATCAAGACTGCCTTTTATAGTGCTTGTATTAGAATTAATTTAATCGAGCTCTGTCCGGGAAGTTCCACAATAATACGCCGGTCGCGCCACATCCTGTTTATAGCGGCCGAAGAAAGGGCTCCTACTTATGTTCACTAGATAAGTTGTTTCTCTATTATATCTAATCAACAAGGAAATAGAAGTAGAAAGTGATTAATATGGGGCATTTGAACTTTTTGACCAGCAAGACAGTGAATGGTGTCTTCATTGGCCGGCCCGGCCCGGCCCGGCCCGGCACCGACACCGACAGTACTCAACGACACTGCACCTACAGCTACAATCTTCAATTGACCGACACGACACGAGACGGCTTTGTAATTCCACAGAGAACTCGCACGCACGCCCATACAAGCTTAGTACACAACACATACCTACGTAACGATGCCAGCCCGACACAAGCGGGAGACTTGCTGCGACGACATGTCGGCGCCGGCGCCGGCATGTCGGTGTCGGGCCGGGCCAACGAGACAGTGTGCCATACAATTTCATAAAATGATGCATCCACCGATGTCGGTGTCGGTATCGGTGCCGGGCTGGGTCGGCCAATGAAGAAACGCCCAATGGCGTTCGCTGAGAGACTGCTCGAACTATTTTCGTTGCTCACTGGTTCTTTTTCTGCCGGTTTTCAGAGTGCAGACAATTGAGCGAGGCTGTTGCTATGTGTTTATTATTTTATTTTTTTATTCTGTGACAAAAAACAAAAATAATAAACATATCTACAAAGTTACAGATCTTATGGGTGCGATAAAATCGGCAGATCAAATGACTGCTGGTACTATCATTCAAAGACAGGGCTCTGTGGAAGTCAAAAGGAAAGGCCTATGTCCTACAAGTAGACTAGCATAGACCGAAGATGTTGATGATTACTGTCCCGAGGCAGGAATCGAAACCGCAATCAAAAAATGGGACCAATATTAAATTCAATAAAAAAACACAGTCACACCAGTACAATTCTGCTTACGGGGTTGCATTATGCCACTGACCCATATACGAGAAAGCTGTGACGTCTTCACAACCTGCCCGCGCGCCGGTGAGAGCGAACGCTTCCGCCTCGGGAATTTCACCTGACCTGACCTGTGTGAACTATCTAGCTAGATCCAGAATACCTGACATTTTGGTGGTGTGTCGCCGGAAGCAGCCAGTATCTAAGATCTTACTTATCTACTGAGGGGTTCGCCTCGCCGCGCCGCCGTCTACAGCGTCCACGTCTTCAATCATTCATATGAAGTTCGAGTGCAGGCAGGAACAGTGCGTATTTCAAAAATTTGATTAAAAGACGAAGAAATGAACCAAAACAACGGAAGATATTGAAGAAATTGGCGAGAGCGACAGCGAAGACGAAGTTTTTAAACCAAAAAGCGTAGAACCAAAGGCAAAAGGCAATAATACCCGAAAAGGAAAAGGTTCTGTTCAAATAAGGCTCTCCCAACTAAACCGAACCAAAAAGTAGCTGAAATGAAAACAGAGACGACAATCGATGACATTATAGAAATACAAGACAGTTCTTCAGTGTTCGATGAACAGTCGGATAAATCTATATCCAACGATGGTATTAAAACTCACTGCGACGGTGAGGCCTCCAGCTATAGAATCCCTTGAAGAGACCATACAACTACGAAAGCTTGCCAACGTTGGTGCGTTTTCGACACTTGATTTAGCACTGCTTGGTTATTCGCTTACTTCGCGACTTAAAACTAGAACTGCGAAAATATCTAAACTTGTTAATACAAGGACTCGAGTCGGATTTAATACAAAGAGTACTTCTAAACAAGTCAAAATCGTTGGTCCTACGACTGCTGAAATTCACAAACCAGTAGAAACAATTACTAAACTGATCGATAGCGATACAGAGCAACCGAGACCTAAAAAGCCTAAGATTATGGAACAAATTAAAAGAAATACCAAACCAGCTCCTTCTAAAACAGCTGCAAGGAAATCAATAATATCTCCAGTAAAACTATTAGGAGACTCCACGCGCATATTAGAAGCCGGAAACAGTTCACTCGATGAAAATGTCACCAACTTGAGAACCACCAACGTGCTCTCAAAATCAAAGGAATCACAGATAGGTACGCAAATCAAAATCTAATGTATCGAAAACAGTTACCATTACAACAAGAGGAACATCAAAGCCAGTAAAATGTCTCTAAAGATTGTTAATATCGCACACACCTATTAAGATAGGTACCTGTTGACAGCGTTTCTGATTAAATAGAGCTAGCACACAAATTTTATGAATGCAAAAGTTTGCTTGTTTAGTTTATACAAATGTGAGAAGTTTGCTACTTTACTCTAAAAACTATCGTAGTTGCATGAATTCAATAAGGATGTAAGAGGATTAACTACGAAACTTAACCCTGACTGAATCCTTCGACGGTCGCTCGCAATTTCAATTCGAGGCGCCTGCAAAAATCGGCATTTCTGTCGTCGGGTAGGTATTCGAAATCGGTTCATAGCTTTTTTCTTATCAAATTATTCGGATCTGATATGATCCCTTTGTGTTTCCTTTAAGCCTAGCTGAAATCCTGAATATATGATTGAAAGGGTGTTTGAGTGTGAACGACACAAAATGGAGTAATCATAAATTAACATTTTTGAGTTCAGCGCGTCACGTAGGTTACCTGTCCATGACCCTACCTATTCTAACCTTCTTCCTAGTTTTACCGCCTTCCTCAATAAATAAATTAATCTACCTAGATGAATTTCAAACTCTTCACTTTTGACGCGAGTTACTGTCTGGATAATTCTGTCATCTATGTAAAAACCGTTCAAAATTTGGTATGAATTTGGTTGTGTTCCGTAATACCATAAATGAAGACTGAAAACTTTTGTATTTTACACATAGTATTGTTATTCTGTAATTAAACAATATAAGCTATGTTCCATAACAAAGATCACGTAAGATATTGTTGTTTTTAATACGAAACACATGGGAAGAAAACTTGTAAATTTTTGCATAAAAATATGCAAAGTGCGATTGGCTTTCATTTCATTTTATTCAAGTATTTAAAAAAAAAAAACTATTTAGGGACTTATATTAATACTATTCAAATACAAATAACACAATCCATAAAGTGGAAATATGCTCGAAAAAATAATTTTGGTATTACGTTTGTATGGGCAATTCGTCTTCCGCTGGCTCCATGAGGGATGAAAAGAATGTTCATCCAACACAAGTAGGGTTTGTAGTTAACCTGCGAGTTACACTGAATACCTACCTACCTAGTAATGTATGTATCTTTATTCAAATAGGTACTAGTGTTAGTACTAACACTAACACAAAAGTGGTCGTCATCGAAATTTAAATAAATTATATTATTTAATCAACTTTCACCTTCTTGAGATTCTTTTAAATACCTAATTTGCATAGGTAGTGGAATTATGGTGACCGTTGATAATGATGACAGTGATAAGTTTTTCAGACTAAAGGAGGTAGGTAGGTAAGTACTTCCCTGAATAATTCGTTAGGTAGGTACCTAACTACTACCTACCTATTCGTGTTGAAAAGTTATAGGTATTAAACACGTACCACGTTATTATATTAACAAACCTTAATGGGTAGTCCACTATCGCCATCTGACGCATGTCCAGCTAACTATGATGCGAACGAGTATTGTAAGCACAGAGAGTTGTGCTCGAAATCGGCTCGGTCGTTTCACGAAACAGTTCCAACGTGGTAGTGTAGATGGCGTCGTATCCGGTAAGGTGCCTTATTTTAACGGATTTCAAAAACAGGTGGAAGTTCTCGATTCAACTGCATGGATTTTTTTGACAAGTACGATGGATGGATTCGATACCACGACGACGCGACACAAATGAATAATGGTACCTGTTCCTTCTCATCAGCAACATGATGTCCACTGCTGCACCACATGCTTCTCCCAAACAAGAGGGCTTCGCCATAAGTAGATACTTATTAATGTTATTAAGTAAATCTGATTGATTTATGAACCTAGTCCCAATTCGTTTTTTCTACTGAAAGAACTAAAAGTACGAACATCATTGAGAAACTTTTAATCTTAACTTTTTTGATCACAAGGTAAAATACAATCAAACTAATTATATAAATGCGAAAGTTTGGATGAATGTATAGATGGATGAATGTTTGTCTCTTCCTCCTCTTCACGCCAAAACTACTGAACGGATCGGGCTGAAATTGTCAGTACAGATAATTCTCATACTGGTAGGTATCAAACTTAGGCTACTTTGTATCCCATATAAATCAGTTGCCATGGGATAGAAATAACCTTTTAACGTTTATAGAAACAACGCGTGCGAAGCCGCAGGCATAAACTAAACTGACTTTGCATATCATTTTGTGATCTCAATGTGTTATTTCAAAATAAAATACGGAAAGAAGATACGTACTATTCTCATTTTTCAGTATGTAAACAGCAGGTTCCACCTCGAATTTCCGGTGACAAGTGTGACGAGATGAATCACAACGCCCCTATTTCAGGAGTTTTCGAAGAGGTGAGAATCAGGTTATTCCACATCACTCAACGTCAGCAAGATAAATGATAATGACGTGAAGGTGAGCCAGAATAGGTGATTATGATCCACCACGGTGACTCAGCTTATCTTCGCGCGAGGGAAGTTCTTTGATTTTATGGAAAAAATAGATCCGGGATTCATATCAAGCAGTCAGAGGGGGAAAAGTTGTTGATGATTGTTTTATTCAATTGTTTGGTAAGAGGTAAGTAGATCATCAAGCAATAAGCCACACAGCTATGTATCGATGCTCACAAGCCCCGTCCATCTGAAATACTTCAAATGTGCTGCTCAGATAAGATTCACAATCAAACTCGTTTCACCAAAACTTTTTGCATACGAAAACCATTCCCAAAATGAACTTGATTCGAGTCTACGAACTTCAACTTCAGAAATCGCACAAAAAACATGCATCCGTGAGTTCAGCTGGTCTGGTCTGCCACAAATGGCAGCGTGCCACCAGACAATTTGTCCAATTCGCAACCATTAAAACTCTGACTTCAATTATGCTGGAGGACTTTCCACACGTCAGGGACGATAACGGGCTGCAGATTGACTGCAAAAGATGACATAGGTAACCAAGTTTCTACACTGATTTGATCGAGAGCTAAAAGTATGACTAATTTTTCAAAAAACATAAAGATCTTATGGGGATACAGTTGTTTCAAAAATTCTTGCTGCATGGAGAACATAAATCAAGTGTCATAGTTCAGTAGCAAGGTAACAGCACGCACCTAAGTATTTCTTCAATTATCATCATAATAATGCAAGGATGGAGCAACGTGAGACAATTTAACAAGAAAGGAAAATTTCTAACCGAAATTCCACGCGGATGTAAGGAAGCTTTTATCTAAACGTTCTGAGCAAAATCTCTACACTCTGCTTTGAAGAGAAATAATTATTGTTGTAAGTGGGCCCATGAGCTGGAGTGCTGCAATTAACGCAGAGTTTATTAGATTTGCGATAATGTACTGCTAAGGAGATTTTGCTAAAAGGTGATTTCAATTATGACGATAATTGTATTGTGTCTTACGAAATGCTTGAGATTACTTGTGGATAATGAAATGACGCAAAGATTGTTATCAATTCGGATAGCTAACATTTGGGAATAAAATGTACCTAATCTAGATCTGACATAAAATTTGAAAGAATTTAAGCTCTAGAATACGAATTGAAACATTTTCGTTTAATGTTATCTTCAATAGTTTAAACAAAATAAAATAAACCGAATACCTATTTAAAAGTTGAGCAAACAGAGTGAAGTTGAAAGCAAACCCGTGTTTCTTGAGTGCAGCAACCGGACAATTATGCCATCGAGTCGACAACGAGCTTAACCCGGGACCATGTTGGCCGTTTTATTTGTTATGGCTTTATATTCTGGGAACTTAAGATGATACAAAAAGGGCGGGAATTTTAATTAATAATTTGATACAGTTTTGTCTATAGAAAGTGATCAAATACAGCGTAGGTAATGTTAAAAAATCTAGGTCATTATTTTGCAATGCAAAATTATAGTATTGGTAACAGTCTTTAGGTGATTATCTTCTTTCAAGATCACCAAAATCGTTTCATCCAAAGCTTGTGCGTTTGATGCTGGAATCAGAAGCAAACTAATAATAACTTAATATTTTCGTGAGACATATTTTTTTTCTAATGGGATAACACTGTGCAAACAGCTTTACCTCCAAACATTAGAAACTGACACGAGTCCTCGGGCCCTAAAAGAAGCACAATACTTTCCCTTGTTCTTGTTACCGATGACGGTCTGCTCGGTGACCCGCAGTGTGGTGGTGTTCTGTGAGAGTGCTAGTCATGTGGACGGTCCTAGTGCTTGCCGTGAGTATAAAAGTAAATAAAGTAAAAACTGGCAGAAGCCTTTATTCTATCTATTTGTTTTGTTGTGATGATTACTTATTTCTACAGTTTCATACCAATAACCAGACAGAATCAATAAACAAATGTACAAAGTTAGCTCTGATGGGTATACTGCCAACTAAAAGGTTTCAGTTCTTCTTGTAAGCATATCTAAAACGAAAATGATGTTTGATATTTTTAATTTACTAATAAAAAGGAAACTATCCCAAAATTTCCATAGGGTCTAAAAAAAGTAGTATTGTAATAACTAGAGAAAAACTAAAATAAAGTACTTTATAAAAATCAAATATTTTACTGTTTACAGATTAGCGCAGTAGTTTCAGCATCAGGGTTTGAAATAGAGGACAATGGCTGGATCCCAGTTAGCAGTGATGTTGTGTATCAGCAAATACGACACGGATTCGAACACCCACCTCGTTATACGAAAGTCAATAATGTTCAGTCATTGTATACAGATACTGAGATGCTAAGCTTTTTGTCACAGGAATATAAAAATGAAGAACATAAAGTAGAAAATACTAGAACGGACTCTGAAAAACAAAAAACTCAAGGTAAGAAAATAAATATTGTTACTAAGCTGAACAAATATGGCACAATTTTAGGTAGTTGAGACCTTGAGGCTAACTGTGTATTAAAATATTACAATATTTGTTCCAAGTTTAGGTTAGTTCATTAAAAATTTAAAAGAGATCCTCCACGTCTATATCAAAGAAATGAAACCGAGTTCAAGTATATAGTACAACATACATAGTATATACAATTATATAGCATGTAATCTATTTTTTGATACAGTAATCTTAATCATTTAATACTTTTTTTTCTAGTTTCAACAACTTGTAATAGATATTAATAACTCTACCTACTCGATATATATTTATATTATAGCAGCACGTACATATGTTAATGTTGCAATCAAGTTTTAATCTAATATATGTAACCTCATAATATCAAAGTGATTGAGATGTGTTTTGTACGTTAAATAAATAATTAAATAAAATACAGTAAAATTTATTGGTTGTTTCAGGTTTTGCGTATTTGAATAATGAGTACAAACCTAATTCAGAATACGAGGATAAATTTACCCTGAAAAAAAACTCCCTACCAAGCGAGCAACGAAACACAACGGATAATAATGTAAGAAAATCGAAGAAATTGCTATTTGACAAAAGTTTCCCTGAATTAAATAAAAATATCAATGCTATCGAAGAAAAATCTGCTGAACATTACTTACATTCCTACGAAGTCACTGAGAACATACACGTTGAAGATGAAATTGACCAAGAAGAAACTTTATTACAGAAATCTGGATACGAATACAATCCACCTGATATCAAAAATCTTAAAAACGATCTCATAAAACATTTATTCAAATATAACATCAAAGAAAACGATAACCTACAAAACTATGTCTTATCTCGGCAGCCAAAAGTCGTGAATCCTCCTCGCAACGTTGAATACAAACCATTCCGTTTTAAAGTCCCTTTCCGGTACAATAATCTGAATCATTTGCCGGTAGATCCATTGCTGGCTGTCTTCCTGTCTAACTACGGTTACTACTTGCAGGGACAGTACGGGATACAGAACAACTACAATAACTTGTATGGATACTTAGCTTCGAACAATATCCATAATAATCGGCCTTTCGGTCACTACAAGTTGTTTTCTGACACCGATTCTTCTCAATAAGTTATGTGTTATTCTTGACTGGAACTTTTTTAATACAGAAAAAGCAGTGTCAAATTCAGCATGTAATTTTTCGTATGAAAACACCGAGTTTATTATCCTTGTATAATTGGAAGAACGAAAATATCACAATTTATTTTTAAATAAGGTGTCCTTTCTAGTATTTTATTTTTCCCTTATAAAAGCATGAGGGCGTAATACATATTCATGAAATAAAATTAGACTTAAAGTTAGGCGTGACAAGTTTAAAATTGTCCGCAGCCGTAATTTTAAAAACTCGCTCTAGTTGGTTGCATTGGACACCATCCAAGCAACCGCCGCCGCCGCCCTGACAGTTTCATCGGTCGTGAAAAGTGGAGTTCGATTCCCTTCGGACCGTTACATGTGCTGCAATTTGAGAGTAAACGCTGTGGTCGCACCCGGAGATTTCATTTCAGATATTTATAGGTGGTGTTTAATTTGGCTAGATTTGATGACAGTGTGAAACTTATAAAACAACATCATGCTAATATTAAAAATTATAAATTTGGAATGCGTGTTATCACTTCGCGACAAAACTACTGAACGGATCAGGCTGAAATTCAGCATAAATGTAGTTCTAGATCTGGAATAAATCATAAGCTACTTTTTGTGCCATAAATCAGTTCCCATAAGAGAGAAACAAACTTTAAACGTAGAATAGAAAAAAACGTAGAGTAGAAACAACGAGTGCGAAGCCGCGTTCAGAATCTAGTAGGATATATAAAAAGGTTGTTCTGTTAGAACGCATATTTGTCAAATTAACAGAAAAAGGCCTCTTTCTATGAAAATATCAAGCAAATCCTAGATACCAAAGATTTGATTGCAAACATGAACATCACCAGCCTGCGGAGAAACCTGAACAAACCAACCAATTCACATCCATGCAACATCTGTAGCAATATTCGAATGGCGCCCATAAAGACAAGCCGCACACATGACATAGGCCTAATGCACGATGCGTGCGCTCCGCAAATCGGGGCGATGCCAAACGCTGGCGGTGACCAGAGCTTTATTGTCTTGGATCCGTTCCAGTCGCTAACTGGCCACAGTGGAATTGTATCAGACTCCCGATTTGAAACACCGGGCTTTAATTACTAGGGTTTTTTTCAAAGAAACTATCCTAGTTATGCGTTTTTTTCTGCAAGATGTTTCGAAACATCTAGCATTCAGTAGCTAACAGCAAAGCACGAGTAGCTACTTAATTTATGGTTCTTGCTAAATAATAGTTATTATAAACAAACAAAAACGGTAAGGAACACCGGTTTTCATTTGTTTTTTGTTACGTTTCTAGAGTTGCAGTCGTATCAACTTGCAGCTAAAACCACTTGTTTCGATCGCGTGATGTAGGTACTTATCCAAATGAATGTAGAAAGATCTTTTACTAAAATCAAAGCAAAGCTGACTATCTTCTAGTTTGAAATAAGTCGTGCAAGAACAAATATTGTTCAATAATATCCAATCATTATCTTTGTGAGAAACCGTAGCCTTGCGCTGCGTTACCTTACATGTGAGTCGTACTGCAGCATCGTTTTCGCTTCCCTTGCCTGCACCATCATTGTCACGTACTCTCACTAACTTTGTCCAATTTTTGGCACAATCCGACTTATGACCGAGTTGTTTTCTGTTATATTAGAATGTACATTGTCAAGTTCTTTACGGCCGGTGTAAAAACTAGGTGTCGGGCTGTGTAGAACCCGACGTACGATAATATTTGTTTTATATTGTGAGAATATTTGCAAAGACTACAAATTTTTACTCATGTTGGCGGAATATTCTACTGAAAATAGTTATATTTTATCT
Organism: Eupithecia subumbrata; assembly: GCA_949316285.1. NCBI lineage: Eukaryota > Metazoa > Arthropoda > Insecta > Lepidoptera > Geometridae > Eupithecia > Eupithecia subumbrata. The sequence continues at coordinate 445,179 of OX438628.1, read as the reverse complement.
TCTTTGTACCATAGGTATATATGCGAAATATTAAAGCTCTAAAATATGTTCATATCATTTTAATAAACACAGTATATTTTAATAAGCATGCCCACTTATGTTAGTTCCATTTATTTGTATCAGTTAGTTACCAAATAATCATTTTAAAAATTGTAGCTACGTTTAGAATATGGATGGAACTTGAAAGAAGATATTTTTTCAGTAGACCGTAGGTACTATGTTTCATGTTGTATTTCCACGTGACGTCAGCGCCACGCCGCGGCCGGAAATGGAACTCATTTCCTCACACCTCGCCGGTACGACACACGCTTGGCTGATGACGGGTTGAGTAAAGTTTTGCATGAGTAACAAAATAAGCATATTATATCAGATTTTTGATATCAGATCAAACTCTGCGGTTATACCAATGGACTATGATTGTACTTACCTGTATTTAAGGCCATGTTATTATCGATTCTTCCTTTTTTAGGGTTTTGAAGATCGAAGATCGGTTTCAAAACCCTTATGGTCTCGCTTTGTCTGTCCTTTTTTCCCTCCTTAATAACTCAAAAACTACTGCAGCTATCAACTTGAAATTTAAAATAATAATACATTTCGTGCGCCTGTACAGATTTTAAGAAAAATAATTGAAAATAAATGAAAAATGAAAATGAATATTTTCCATACAAATTGTGATGCCGAAATTTTAAAAGATACCTACAGAGTCATATGGGGTATCAAATGAAAGGTATCATTTTGTACATTTCAAAATATTTTTTGAAATTTTTGTAGGTTTCATACTTTTCAAAATATTTCGAAAAAAGTCGAAAAAATACCCATTCCCCCCCCCCTATCTCCGAAGATTGCAGAGCGATCCATGTAAAATGTATGGAGAGTTTATAGACATGGATCTATATTTTACAGGAAAAATATAGAGAAGTTTGAAAAAAGAACACTTTTTGAAAAATGGTCAAAAAGGGGGGGAATAATTTTCAAAAGGGGGAGCTACCTTACCGAGTGGGGTATCAAATGAAAGGTATTGGTTTGGACATTTCAAAACAGTTTTTCAAATTTCTGTAGGTTTCATATTTTTTGAAATATTTTGAAAAAAGTCGAAAAAATACCCATTCCCCCCCCCCTATCTCCGAAGTTTGCCGAGCGATCCATTTAAAATGTATGAAGCGTTTGTAGATATGGATCTATATTTTACAGGAAAAATATAGAGAAGTCTGTAAAATGAATACTTTTTGAAAAATGGTCAAAAAGGAATAATTTTCAAAAGGGGGGCTACCCCACCGAGTGGGGTATCAAAGGAAAGGTATCGGTTTGAACATTTCAAACCAGTTTTTTTAATTTCTGTAGCTTTCATACTTTTTGAAATATTTCGAAAAAAGTCGAAAAATTTACCTTAACCGAACCACCCATTTAACCGAAGCATGCAGAGAGATCCATCTGAATTGCAGGTTGGTACCTACTATTCTTAGGTATTCGTTAAATTGCGATGTCTCTAACCGGTACTTTTGGTACATATTTGTTGACAAACGTTCAAAACCCTCGGCGCGCGAGTTACACTCGCACTTGACGGATCTTGTTTTAAATGTGGATGATTTTGTTGTCTTTATTTTATGACAAGTTTTAAGTCGAGGTAGAAACCGTAATAAATAAAGCCATTTAAAAACCTAAAAAATCCTAATTCTCATTAGAATAAAATATATTATTATTAAACATTGAAGCGTCCCGTGCGTTCCACTTATAGGCAATAAATTAGAAATCCTCAAAGTCCTCTTATTCACTAGTGCAGTTCGAAGCACGCTGATAAAACTATGCCACACTCTCTTTGTTTCTACGCTGGCATGGACATAAAGCGTGAGCTGAAGCGATTTGAATACGTAGTTATTACGTACCTACCATTTCATGAAATGGTCGGTTACATCATGAAGTGAAGTCAATTCTAGTATATGGCCACGACATACACACCAAAGTCGTCGGGGCGCCCACAAGTTGACAAAACACTGTTAGCTGCCTACAATATTCATTCACTGAAATGTCGCACCAACCCGACGACGATGCGCTGGGCTGTGTTGCCCATTTTGGTGTGTAGAGTGTTCGCTTGCAATTTGAATTCTTTTCTATACCATTTCTCGCATTGAGTCGGTGCCTTTTGTTTAGGCATTAAACATAGATGTCTTATTTTCATACGCATAACTTAGAGCAAAGATGTTGTGGACATCTGAAAGTACATACATTATATTATTATGACTGGCAATATTGTTATAACCTGGAGGCTCCTAGGCAGGCTAAAATAAGTTATTTAATTTAGGCATCAGTAACTGTGGTGATGAAGACCTAACCAGAAGACCACCTATCATAACATTCACGAGTTTCATTCACCACAATTATTTCAAAACATGATATCATGGCATGACTTGCACCCATCTTGAAAACTTATAGCCTCCCTGAATGCGAAAACTCGAGATTTCCTCCTTTTATTTTGCGGTAACTTGGTTTACCGACTTTAATGAGCTTGATGAATCGTTTATACTTAGTATTACTTAGTGTTACTTAACTGTCTGCAGCCGATAAGTAGTGTTTTCTTTTAAACTGAGCGGAGCGTGTTGTGTCTGAGGGGGACCGACGGGAGAGCAGAGAGAGGTAAGAATTTTTTTATAATTTTGAAGATTAGAGAAATTGTGTGGAAATGAATTTTGTATGCAAAATTAAAAACAACGTTGTGATGATGGCAAAATGAATGATATTATGTACATAATGTATGTAGGACCGCAAGCATAGGAAGACATAGTTTTCTATAATTCATACACAAGCTCTGTTTGCTTTCGGACTACGATGAGGAATATGATGACGAAGCGAGACGTGTAGCGTTATTTTTAATTTTTGGATTATCTAGAACTTTTCAAAACAAATAATTTTGAAACTAAAGCGGACCTGCCTACAATTTCATATCTCTCATTCCAATTTTTGTAAATATTCATGAGATTTCCATCAAAATCTCGCATTTTTTGTGTCATTAGGCCCCATTATTATTTGAGCAGCGGAAGTGGAAGTGGGAGACCCTCCCATTCTCATCTGACTCCAGGAAATTCACTTATGAAATTCTAATTCGACGTTTATACCGTTTTATTTCGCGTTTGGAACATTCCGTAAAGATTTGAAGCTTTTTCGTGTTGGATTTTGGACATTAGTACCTCTATATTATCTGTCTTTCGTTTGAAAAAGCAAAGAATCTTATATAAATCTGATATATGAATCTTATATTTATGTATAGTTAGAATTAGTACTCACGATTCATTGTATAGCTCTACTTAGATGAATCCAAAAACTGTGTTGAGAAAATTATTTGTATTGTAAGTATGTATTAAATCTAATTTCAATCAAGTTCACTGAGTTTAGGATCGTGTAGAAATCAGCAACATAAGGTATTATCGACCACAGACCACTGTTTGCGGGTTTAGAAGTGGTCAAATGAGGAAGTGGACAACATTGGAAGTAGTCAAGTTAAAAAGTAATTATTTAGGAAGAGGTCAGCTTTGGAAGTGGTCAAGTTAGGAAGTGGACATGGTCGTCGGGAGGGACATCAATCACCTTAGATTTAGTGCAGTCGAAAATGTAGATTGAGGAAAGGATCACTGCTGGACGAAAGGCTTAACTGGAAAAAACATATAGAGATTCTAAGTAAAAGGGTTAGCAGCTTAGCTTAGGCTGTTTAAAAGCTATCCCCAACTGTTAATCAAAATACCTTTGTACGGTAATATAGGGTTCTACTTCGGAGGCAAATTGATTTTATGAAAACAAAACAAGTGTTCGCGACGACATTTTATTTTTCTGACAGTAAAGTGTTTTCAACACGGCGCGGTACAAATTAGACAACCTTATTAACAGCTTATTATGGTACAGTAGAATCGGTGATCAGATACGGAATTATCTTCTACGGTAATTCCACTGATAAAGAAATAATTTTCAAAATGCAAAAGCGCTGCATAAGAGCTATGTTTAAAATCCAACCTACAGACAGTTGTAAACCCCTGTTTAAAAAACATAAAATACTGACACTCACAAGCTTGTACATCCTGGAAATTGCGCTATTTGTTAGGAAAAATCCCAATCTGTTTCCCCGAATGTGTGACATTGTAATTAGGAATAGAAGGGACAACAATAGATTAGCCAGACACCAATCTAAAACTACTATGTTGAGGAAGAGTGTAGTGTGCATGGCACCTGTAATCTATAATAAAATACCTAGGAGCTACAAAGACTTATGTAAACTTATTTAAGTCTAAATTTAAAAAACTTTTATGTGAAAAATGCTATTATAATATTTACGAATTTCTAAACGATGTAATCTAATTTTATGCTACGTATACTAAATTCAAATCTAAAATTAATAATCTTGTAAATTTGTTATTGTTATTTACAATTACATTTAGACTTGCCATACTCTCTAATTATTTTGCACACCAAATGTATATTGGTCAAACATGTTCAATCAAGAAAAATACTATTTGTCATCTTTTTACACGTGTTTGCAAATAAATGACTTTTACTTTTACTTTACTTTACTTTGCTGGCGGTATGCAAGACTCTGATATTCGTAAACATCCGTACCTGCACAAACAAAAAGAAAATTACGAATCGGATTTATTGAAGGCGGGTCTTTTGTGTATTAAATGCAATGAATGTCACAGACACCATAAGCTATTAGCAGTGGCACAACAGCTAGTCACCTCCTGCGGTATGTCAGCGCTCAGATACTAGGTACTGGCGTACCTATCTCAGTGCTTGCAGGGACCAAAATCCTTTTTCAATTTATTTTGCAAAAAGAGGCCCTTTTATTATACACTTCTAACTTAACTACATACATATACATATATTCTATAATGTTGGCTTTGATTTCAGAACGTTGATCTTCCTTGTGGTTGATATTGATTGGTACTGATCACGAAGTAATAATTAACTCACAACTGTACTTGGTCACTTCACTCTATAACCAGTCGGAGCTACAGGTACTAATCAAGTCAGCCTCCGACTCTATCAACGTAAGATCCGAGCTCCGTCTTAGAATTGAATCTCGTCTCAAACCTCAAACCTCAGCACTCAGTGTTCGATCCCGGAATGTTCTGGAATATTCCAGAACGTCCTCGACATTTCTGACACCGTCGCCTTAGCTATTAGAGCTAATTACTCTATTGAAGATCCGTAATGGCATTGCAGAATCGCATTATGATAACGCGATTTTGAACGTTTTGTCGCGAAATATGATGCAGAGCGTGAATAATGAACGGCAGCTTCTTTGCTGAGTGTGTTAAGGTTGAAAGTACATCGCTTGAACGTTTAAAAAACGCACCAATAAACACCCAAGTTTATTCATTTTAATTTTATTGTTTAGGATAATTTATAAAATAGATAAAGGATAAGTAAGTTAGTAAAATTTATCAAGCGTAAGCATATTTTAGATTATAAAATAGCTTTTTTGTCATGCAATTTAATAAAAAACCCTCGCAAACAAATTCGAAACAGAAACGAAAAACTATGAAAAACTGCTGATTTAGTTGCGAAAACTTTATTAATGAGCAATAAATAATTTCTGGAACTGAATAATTTCATAACCGGAAACTTCTAATGAAACCATTGTACCACGCTCAGCTACAAAGCACACGGAAAGCATTAGTTAAAAGCATGTAAATTACAAGTAAACCCATGCCAGCACAAGCCACTCAACAATGGTCACAAAGCCACAACACTGTTCTAGAGGCTCGCGTAAGTCACATAAGTCACATAAGTCACATAAGTCACAATTGCACAGATTATGCAGTGCGCTATTACACAGGCCATTAGCGAGGCATAAATTCATATTAAGGCGCTGCCGTGGAAAACTAAGACTGTCAGATTGCATGTCAATATTACCAAATGTGGTCGGCAGAGGCGCTTATTTTTAACATAGACTTATGCAAAATTTATCTGTTGTAGAAGAGGCAAACTTTTGTTTTATTTTGGTTGATAGCACAATCACAAGGTAATAATGTAATGTTAACTAACATTTGCCCGCGGCTTTGCTATCGTTGCATGTAAAATACCTTAATAAAACCTATGTCGCTCATTGTAGCTTCTCAATTATAATAAAAATTACATTCATTTATGTATTGATATTTCAAAGCCTCGTTCAAACTTCACATCGTATGGTCCATCCCTCTCACTCAAATAGTGAATAAACAGGGCAGTGAGAGAGATGACACGATCGAGTCCGACAACAATGTAGCGTTTGTAATTGTTTGTCTATGACGACGTGTTGTGGTTTGATTTCTTTCATTATATTCTTTCAATAAGGACGTTAATTATTTCTAGCACTGTTCTCATCCTAACCAAATAGTGGAGCATTTCTATTTTTCTTTCTAACAAATTCAGAAATTGGTGACAGAGAGTCAAATTAATCTGTTTGTTTGGTTTCGCATTTTTTTATGTTAATCAACAAGAAATCAACAGATAAAATACTGTTGTTATATTTTTTTAATAAAATTTCAATTTCAATATAATTTTAATAGTCTTTTACAAAAATAAATTTCGACACAAACTCAAGTATAGGTTAAAAAGACATGCATACCTATACCTACCATTATAGATGCAAGCGTCTCTGTCGGTTGTTGTGATAATTTGCAAAGTATAAGGCTTTGGGGACTACAATACTAAAATTATAGAAAATAGGTGATCACAGTTCTAAGCTCTCATGTCTCTGAAAAAATTTGATAAGTGATTAGCACTATACAGAAAAGAAAATTGAAAAAAAGAATTTTGGGGTTTTTAGGGGGATTTAATAAAAATACTGGGGGTAAAATTTGGTATGGGTTGGCAACACTGAAAAGTGTCAAGGATATGTTTTACAAATTGTTTGAAATTATTTTTTGATAACTTTTAACTCTTTTGGAGTTTTGTTGTAGAATCGTATACATTTCCCTTTAAAAGATAATCTATAAATCGATACTATAAAAATATATAAATATATTTCTATAAAAATATTCGTAAAATAAAATACGTGAATGTTGGAATGCTGAATGATGAATTTCACGGATATAATTTTGTACACAATCTCAGTACTACTCGCTTCCATAATTAATTTTATTTTCCGGAAATAAATCGCAACAATCATGAAGATAGTTTTAGTTTAGATTGTAATTCTACAAAATAATCATAAAAACCACAACAGACCATGCCTTGCTATCCAAATTGATATTCATACCGATATAAAGTATTCTTTATTATTTTGCTGCCTTCCAAGAACCCATGAGTGATTATGATTAACATGAGTGATTAACAATAATTTTGACAACTGTCATTGGAAATACAATTGTTTTGCATGTTTATTACGTTTTTAGCGTCTTTAAACATCTCCTTTACTTGACTTCTTTGTTACGCTAAAAAAAAAATATTATATTGATGTCAATGTACTTATATTGCCAATAACAAAAAAGTTATGACAAACCGCTCCGTTGAGGTTTTTCTATGAGTTATTAAAAATTTAAAGTAAATTATTATTTTTGAGTATCTGTCCTTTTGAGAATCTCTCTTCTCTAAGAGAACAAACCGATAGAACTACGAGTAATTTAAATTTGCCTGTAGTTCTACTGGTAGAACTACGAGAAAAAAAATGCAAATGGTTGGTCCTAAGTAAATCAGTTATCTAGTAAGTACCCATAACAAAGCTCTGCTTAGCTTCGGCCTTGGTGATGATGTGTGAATTCATCATCATCAGCCTATATAAGTCCACTGCTGGACGTAGGCTCCTATTTTAATTTTTCAGCATTGTTTATTTATATTATAATAAATAATAAATAATGCTGGACAATTCACACAACATTATCTAGCCCCAAGTTAAGCAGAGCTTGTGTTATGGGTACTAGATAACTGATATACTTAATACAATATATTATATAGATAGATATTTTTATTATACATAGAAAACACCCAGACCAACGGAACAAATTTCTGCAGACCGTACACAAATTTGTTCCGAGGCGGGGATCGAACCCGCAACCTCCTGCGTCGCAGGCCCAAAGGTCATCAAAATCGCCCTACCTATTTAACATATTTTAACTCGACCAATACTTTTCGTGCTGTAAACATGTTGAGTAGTACCTACCTATCTAGCTACCAGAGATAAAACCACTATAAACCTATTCTACTTAATTGGTAGGTCTGTCAATGAATAAAATTCCTGCAAATTTCTTTTGGCTTAGCTTCAATCAAATATAGACTTTATTTCAATGACGAATGAACCATTTAACCCGCAAAACAAAAGTTGTCGAAAATCGTAATTCGTCCGTCGAACCCAGCTGTCATCGCGAAAAAAGTTACATAACCTCACGTCCGACCGAGGAGGCATCCAGCCTCCGAATGAAGCTAGTGGAAGCTATTTTGAGCATATATTGAAAGGGATGTTTGAGTAATAAGGTTGAAATTCTATTGGCAAAATATTATCATTTTTGCAATTACTTCGCTAAACGCCTTACAAAAATGTGTTTTTTGGGTTTTATTTTGTTAATGGATTTATTTATTTAAAACTTTTTACATATTTCTTTTCTTGATAAAATTTCCTTTCATATAGTATTTAAATAATTAATGGTTGTCACTCAAAATATTGAGCATTTCGAGACGAAAAATTTTTTTCTTGTTCTTTTTTGGGTGTTTTTTTTGTCAAGATCCTAGACCGTTTTATAAAATATTTTTGTATAAGTCTTTTTTCCATACATTTGACTATACACTGTTTTTTTTTTTGGGCTTGTAATATGTCGGAGAACGGCTAACGGTGCGACGAAAAAGTGTACTTTCTACGGTGTCGCTGTTTGGACAGCGTCTTAAAAGTGCAGTCGTGTGTACACGGCTACAAGTGATGTAGTGCTGTGCAGGAGCTGATAGCTAATAGGGCGTTGGGCGATAATGGGATCTGACAAGATAGCGAACTCTTTTACATGATACCTTCCTCTGTACATCGCCTTTAGCTGACATCACTAAAATATAAACAGCAAAAATCTATGTTTCCAATGCATGTGCATATGTAGATGGTTCTATTTATCAGTTGGTCAGGTCAGTTTACCGAAGTGGAATAACTGATACAGCAAACAACAGCAAAATGCTGAATTTGTTATTTTTAAAATCTTCTTCACGCTTACCTACTAAACCGCTTTTGGAACATTGGTTATTGCCGCTAAACTGCGTGTAACAAGACACAACTGTATGTTTAAGAGTTTTGCACATAAAACTGCAAACTGTCTATTGCCGTTAAAGTTTTCTTTTTAACGTTCAAAAGCGAGCCCGCCCAAATAGAACGACATCCTGCGACGCCGCGCGTAGGCACCTTGCCCGCCCGCTGTGAAAACATTTGACATGAGGGCAGGAAATAAGATTAATTTCCACCCGGAAATCGTGGAACTTGTTCTGGTTTGCACATGGAAGGGTTTTAGCTACTGGTTTAGCTTTAATGTTTCGTGGGGAGTTGATAATTTTAGTCAGAAAGACAGTCTTGTAAAGGGTTAATTAGTTTTTAATAAAATTTCAGAAGAATGTTTTTCTTAGGGTTCCGTTCCCAATGAGACCATATTGCTGAGCCTCCGCTGTCTGTCTGTCTGTTTGTCGGTATGTCTGTCCATCTGTCATCATCACAGGCTGGCTGTATCTCATGAACCGTAAAAGGTGTACAGTTAAAAATTTTACAGACCGCGACATGTTAGCATATTGCTTTAATTTATAAAAAAAAAACATTTTTAGCATTTTTAGGGTTTTTTTTACCAAATAGTTTTGTACGATGGTACGAAAACCTCCGTGTGCGAGTGAACACGCACTTGGCTGTGACTACTTTTCATGTTTTACGTATGCTGAAAGAAAAAAATGTCTTTCAGCAATACGATAGATATGAAATATTTATTCACATAATTTAAATTACTTTCAGTCCAACTGTCGAATAGAAAAGGAATTGAATCCAATTTATCTTCCGGGAACAAAAAAAATCTAAATCGCTCCCAATTAAAATCGCAACAGCACTTAGCCCCCTTTAGACACCTTCAACCCTTAAAATCCAATAAAGAACCCTTCAAAAAATCAATTACCTACAAGCCCACGTCTACGTTGAATGATCACAGACCATGCAGTAGTATTCGCTTATAAAAGAGTCACTGATATCTAACTAAGGAGAGATTTTACCTAATGATACGAGTAGCTTTCAGTCCAATTTGAACTGGTACATGTAACTTTAGCACACAGTGCGTTCAACTGAGTAGGTACGTACACGGTCTGACAACTTGGACCAGAAGATCACCTTGAAGATGACACTGTAGTTTTTAATGCTTGAACATTTTTCTTCAAACTACACCATTTAAAACTTTTATGTAACTGCAATAAAATTAATTTTTCAACGGAAGCGAAACACCAGTTGTGTAGACAAAGCAGGCAGGCGGGACGCGGGTAAATGAGTACCAAACATCCAGGACCAGAGCTCAAACGAGTAATCCGATTTTTAAAACAAAAAAACATTAGCCCTGAGTGGAATAACGGTCTGATTCGATAAAGGGTTCCGCAGTAAAAAGTGTAAATTCTTTATCACTTGGCCATCGAGAAGAATTCCGGATTTGGCAGCTTTTTTTCAGAATGGTAGAAATTTGTCGTCACTTGCCGAGATGCTGAGACGGCTCAGAACCGAGATGCCTGATGTCAGAGACTCCACTTTGGGTCACACCGCTGGAGTAAGTAATTCATTATGGTAGAGAAATGACTTAATACCGACACTTTAGTCACTAATCCACATGTGAAACCTAGTAGGTATCTAAGAATTTTAGCCGTAGGGTGTTTATTACGACTGTTTTTATTAAGAAATGGGTGATCGTTCAGATAACTTGCACAGCCAAGTTTGCTACTAAAAAAAGTACGAACATTAGTACCTAACAAGGAAGGTAATTAATTTTTGAACACTGGGCGCTTACTAATAAAATTCAGATTTTCTCCATAAAATAAAAGTCTGCGTACGCAGGAGCTCCTATTGTTTTTTTGCCATGTGCCTACGGAACCCTAAAAGAGATCCTCGCTTAATCGGAATTACCCGGTCTGGCGGTTCCGGCGGGCTGGCACCTAGCGCTACCTAGCGGGATTTCGGCGAGTTACACGCCGTGCGGCGCTCGGCCACTTAATCCTATTGGATGTGCAGCCATTTTTGAACACGTTACAAATTAACGTTTTTATTGGGCTTTATCACTTTTGTTAGGTAGCTACTTTTATGTTGAGTTTTTTAACATAACGTTAGATAGGGCGAAGGAGAAAGAGAAACAGATAATCCGAGCTAAGAATCGTGAAAAACATGTCGTCCGATTTTGCCTCCAATGAATACGATGGTAGAATTTATGATGGTTTACATTATTGTTATGGACCGAACTTATGAGTTTCTCGTCTCCTCGTTCATTTGTTAAATTCACTTGACAAAAACCTTTGTTTTTTGCCCCGTTTAAAAATTGTAATTGTATTTTTGTAACTCACATTTCTGGCGTCGCCGTGACAATGTCCTATTCTGTCCTGGCAACTCCACATAAATATTTCCAATTAAAAAGCAATGGACACGCAATTAAATACCTCCTGTCGCGATATTCACGAGGGTGCGTACTTTGCGTCCTCGTTCAAGAAGAAAACAGGCACATGTTAGGAAATCGGTAAGCAGATAAGAGGTTACCTGATAGGGTGATCCCTATGTTAATCCATTGCTGGACATAGACCCTACTAATAAGTGCCATAGCGCCCTGTCTTCAGCTTGGCCCATCCAGTATCTGCCTGCAATCTTTCGAAGATCTATCGCAGGCAATGCCTTTAAATGGTATTATTATTATTGTATTAAATCCGTTACAGTGCGAAATAATTATCTGCTATTTTCATCTGTAATCACAAGGATCCGCTTCATTATTTTGAGCGTTTCGGTTTCCAGGTTTTCTAAAGGGAGACAAGGTGGATGAGTGTTGCTTCTGAAGATGGCGGCTGGCATAGAGTACAGTATTTATTAAGAAAGTTTACGCCATCGTGCGCCACGTGGCGTGTCTCAATCTCTCTCTATTCTTAGCAAAGAGAGAGATTGAGACTGAGATTGAGGCACGATTGTGGTCAAATGAAAGTCTATTGCAAAAACTATTGACTATCAAAAGGGATGCAGAACGAGTTGTCTTACTCCTACCACATCATGCATTTCTGAGATTTAACAAGAGAAGAAATTTTTATTTAGGGTCGTATGAAGGCTTAACCTGCTTTCTACATAAATCCTCCGAATAAAACGTAGGAATTTTAATTTACCCTCGTTAGACACTTACCCCGGGGTTGTGTCAACCGAACGTAGAAGAGCGCGCGGAATGCGCCGGGCACTGTAGCTCCAGGTGCGAGAAATACGCATTCAGCTGGTAACCAAAAGAATGGAAATTACTGAAATCCTGGAAATAATTCGAAGCTGGACAGAAATACAAGAAAAGAAGCACTTTTTTAGCCGTTTTACTTTTTTTAGCATCAACTTGTCTGTTGTAGCGAATATTTGGTATTATATCAGAAATGAAAATAGTTCTACTTATAGTCATCTGAATTATTTGATTTATATCAGCATCTCAGCCCATAGATGCCCACTGCTGGTTATTTTGCACGCCGGCCCTACACACGACATTATCGGACCATCAGGCAGGTCTACTTCGAGGACGCTCACTTGTAATAGGTTCTAGATTCATGAACGCATTCAATGTCCAGCCTCTGCGGAGAGACACGGAGGGGCACGCCGCCGCAGCTCTACGAGCAGGAAAATGTGAGTCATGGGCGTTCAAAGTAATAAATACCAATGGTTTATTGGTATTTAATACTTTGACTATTAATTCTAACCAAAAAAATTAAAACATGGCTGTTTAAAATCCCCAAAAAAACACAACATTCAAATTAAGCCAGTACACTTTATAAGCGTCTTCTTACACCCGAGAATGGGAATCAAAAAAACGTAATCTCCAACGTAACCCCGCCGCCATTTGTCACTTACAAAGCATCCAAGGACACAGGATCTGTGAGATTTATTCGCGAAGGGGATGAGACATTCCTTTCTGACGTCTCTAAAGGTGCTTTACACATGCTATGTGTTGTTGCTAGGCGAGCTTGTTAAAGTGAAAAATGAAATAAAACAACAAAGCTCATCTTGATAGAAAAGAAGCTAGAGCAGGAAGAAACTTAGAGATGGAAATAGGAATTTTGTAGCTGAATAACATCATCCATCCATCCATCTATCCATCTATCCATCCAAACTTTCGCATTTATAATATTAGCGTGACTAGTTTCTGCTGAAGCCTTTGCACGCTTTGTTTATATGAAAACGTTCAAAACGTTATTTATATCCCATGGAAACTGATTAATGGGATACAAATTAGCCTATAAGCTATTCCAGGCCAAGACTTACATCTATGCATCTTATATTCGTTTCAGAATGCAATATCATCATACTGTATGTGGAGTTTAGATAATTTACAGAACAAAACACAAACTACCACCAAATGAGTGAAAAATATGTTGTAGTTTAGGTAGAATTTAGAAAAGAAAAACGTAAGTCGTTGTGATGATGTGAACCGGTAGTTTCTCACATCCACGTGTAAAACTTCGCTAAACTCCTGTCCTCCGTCAACTAATGTATCCCGAAGGTTACATTTACATTTTTGTCGGCACTCTCCCTCGGTCGACATTAGTCTTGATTGTAAAACAACCACCCCTGAATACTCATAATTGCTAGACAGAGATCAGGGTGCAATTTTTATGCAATATAAATGCAAATTGTTTTTGTCTGCTTCATGGCGTGGGGTCTTAGAAAGTGTGATTGTAAATCACAAACTTTTATTTTAATTGTAGATCTGTTTTAGATGGCAGTTCCCCAAAGTTTGACACCGCACTCAACTTTTATGTTTATAACGACACTCCATGTGATTTTAACATTCCAAATGATTATATCTTCATTGTAAGTGAGCAACTTACTAAGTGACAATAATGGCATTTCAATAGCCAATGAAATCTTCCACTTAAACGTCAGCCTACAAACGAACTCCATACAATAGCAGCATGTCTCCACGCCGCCGTCACACTTTTAAACCGACAGCATCCGGACCAAACAATGTTACACGTCCATCAAAGTTTGGAAGGGTACTCAAATGTAATCGACACAACTAGAAGGGCATTTAGCGGATAAGCAGCTTCCTTTCCCGAGGGAGCGACCGCTCAGGGCACCAGTTACTGTGCACCACTGCGCCGCGACACACGGCCTCTGAACTTCACACTTGACTCTGAACAAGGATTCCTTCAAGACCCTCAGTTCACAACTATGAATCCAAATTAGGTCGAAAAAATCGGTTCAAAAATGGCAAATCCGAAAGAGTGCGATAAACAGAAGGTTCTAAATACGGTAGTGTTGTGGGGTTGTAGTGGATTCTTCTTCATTCTCTGTGGGTATGGTTTGTACCGGCAGCATTGCCTGGAGCAACGAGTGCTGGTGCTGGAGACAAGGTTCCAGGAGCTGGTGAACACGGGGGCAGGGCAGCCGCCGCCGGAGCAAGGGTTGGCACTGAGGAGGCAGACTAGAGATGCCGTCGACTGCGTTTGTCCTGCAGGTTAGTGACGCATGACCCTAAGACATCAGATGATAATGGCGATCCTGAAATATCATTAGATGTTACGATAAGGGATCTTATAATAATTTGGGAAACCCTTTGAATGTTAACAAATGATAACATTCAGACCCTTTGTGGTTTTTCCCAAGAAATATTGTTTCCAAATACAAGCGACATTATCCGTAATTGAAATTTGACTACGCCGCGAAATCTAATGCCCACATAAATTACCCTCGATAACATCTTCATTGGAAATTCTGCTCACAGCTAAATATAAACGTTTTCTGGAGCTAGATCCGACAGAGTCAGTGGAATTAGTAAATCGTCTGAAATTTAATCAAGGAGTGAATCCGCTGTAACATAATAGGCCGTTAAATTAATTTCGTCTCGAACAATCGGAGCCGCAAGTAGCGGGTCATCGATGCCTACCGACACATTGTGCTGTAACTACGACCATTTTACAATATCCTGTGATAAACTCAATTGGGCCAAGCACCGTCCGATCCGAAATAAACCTTCCTAGTTCTATTTTATGATTCACTGTCGCACTGATCCTCTCAGCGGTGGTTGATTCCTTGTGGAGCTATAGTGTTGCGCGGAGACAAATTTGTAATGCCCTATTGTCACAGCCATTAGATCTAATGGTTCAATGAAGAGTATTGAAAAGGACTTTTTCAAGCCTAC
This sequence comes from Eupithecia subumbrata, assembly GCA_949316285.1. Lineage (NCBI taxonomy): Eukaryota > Metazoa > Arthropoda > Insecta > Lepidoptera > Geometridae > Eupithecia > Eupithecia subumbrata. The sequence continues at coordinate 429,868 of OX438628.1, read as the reverse complement.
ACGAGTTTGTTCAGTACATCGGATGAGGAAAGGATGGTGACCTCGGCCGGATATGGAAAATGTCCCCTCAAATTGGTCGAGAGATTTGTTATCTGTTCCCTATTGGTTTTATTGGGTGTTTCCTCTCCAATGTCAATTGGGTTTCAAGTGCGCTCTTGTGTGTTCTCTGCTTATTTAGATTAGAAAATACACTCTTGTATGTCTATCTGATCGACTGTTACAATGTGCGGGTTTCAGGAGGGGAAATCAAGGTTGTAGAATTTCAGGTTTTCCAATGACCTTTATTTTTTATGAGCTGCTCAAAATTTTATTCATACCGCTGTGACTACAGCAACATTTGAACTGTAAATCCATAGAAATACCAAATTAAAACAAAATACAACATACCTTTTTTTTGCAAAAGAATTTCATCTTACCCTTCCTAATTTGGAAGTCATTATCTGGAGCAACAAATCAGGACAGTTATTAATGATGCTCCCAGGGGTCATCTCTTTTAAAACTTTGCAAAAATTCAATCTCAACAAAGGGCTTAAAGTTTTCCGGGAAAACCTTGAGTTAATTATCTATTGTAAGAATTCCGTTGTTTTGAGTTTGGTGTCTATTGTTTGACTGTGAAGAACTTTAGAAGAGGTGTTTGAGAATGTAAAGAAAACGCTTCATGATGTCATTTCAAAGGTTTCTTTTGAAAATCTTCGTTCAACTTTTTCCTTGGATACCGTTGTACTTCCTTAGCCAGGTAAGTTCACGTACCTATTGATTACGTAATTTCCAAGAGGGAGCCGTCCGAGGGAGCAAGGGATGTCTGTTGGTCATACACCAGCCGGCCGCTCCCACATTAACTTGCTTTGATTTTAATCATAGCTTTGCGTTTCGGTTTGAAAAACAGGTATTTCCGATATTTCTTTATTCATTGTCATTCTGTTGTTTCTTTGTCATAATATTTCTAAAACCTCTCGTATCTGCGGGTAGATACTTTTTTGTATCCAAGAGTTGGTTATAAAATATTTTCTAAAAACTTAAAAGTACTCGTTCTTTATTATATGACTCTGTTTACGCGACTAGGTTTGTCTTAGTGTCTCCGGTGACATTGGAGTTCTACATATTTGGCTAGAAGTTTGAAGTAGATAATTATCATAAGCCTAGGTAGGTAGGCTTACCTTGTGCAAATACTGTAAAAACAATTTTAAGAAGGAGGCCAAAAGGAGGATCCAGCTAGGCTAGGCAGCGTTTGGAAAACTACTTCTCTTCTCATCATCCATACAGCAATGCTTGAAAACAAGGGTTTCAGTCAGTGCGTCCTACTCGCCATGACCTACGGAGCTGAGAGGTGGAAGGACACTCACGATAGGGCTGCTAAGTAGGCAAGTCGATAGGATTCGTAACCCATCCATCAGACAAAGTTATCGACATAGCTCAAACAATTAGCAAGGGGATTACTATCTGCGAAAAACTGCACGCAGATGCTGGATGCAACAAGCTGATGACAGGGTGCTATGACACTCATTAGGCCATAATGATGATGATCATAAGCAAATGTACATGTAAGTCGAAGTAACTAACTTATTGATGAGTTAGAGTTGGATAAGTTGGTGACAAGTAGGTGCTTTGGAGTAGGTAGATAGATAGATAGATATAAAATTCTTTATTGCACACTTATCGATAGAAACAATACAGCAAAATAGCTTAAAATCAGTGGTTGTCTAACAAAACTAAAACTCTTTTAACCCAAAAACTATCTACACTATTTGAAAACCAGACCTCGATATAATAATGGTAAGCACGGTCGTGTTCCTTACACAAGTACGGAGATAGTATACTTTCAATAAGGACCAGAACAGCGAAGTTCAGAAGTAACAGAGCACAGCATCAGCGCGGAATGAGACCAGATAAATCAGAGCTCCGGAGAACTTACAATCACCTTCTTGCAGCCTATTGTACAGGCTTCGGCTTCTGCTATGACACAATAATGTTCCTGGTAATTTTGCTCGTGGTATTTATATCTCGGTTTCAACGTTTTTACATTTATCACAAAACAAGAACAGCTTACAACGTTTGAATTCGTAGTTGCCTACTATATTCTTGTCGATGGGACCAGCTCACATTATAATTCTAATTAGGATTTATGGATGTTTTTTAGTCCATTACGTCTATCTATTATACACATCTGACTAAGTTTCCATAACACGTTCTCGAACTTTTAGATGTACTTAGGTAACCTAGATTAACATTATCTAGAAAACATTTCATCCGAGAATAGCTCATGTGAAGCTGAAGGCAGAATAAAGACTTTCTTTGCAAACACACAACTCACTAGATGGAGAACCGAAAACTGTAGAACAGAACTCACGAAGAAAAACAAAAGTAATTCAGAAGTGGGGCAATAAGCGCGGAACATAACGGTCAATGAAACAATTACACAACACGGCGCGCCTCCCTCAGGGCTCCGAGAAGAGTTGCAAATTGTACCGGAGTTCGTAAAATTATGCAATTACTGATTACTGAGCACCTTACAACTGAATGATGTTGAGTCAAACTTAGGGTACGGTATGAGTTTAACAATGCATTACTTTTTCTTTTGATAAGGAAATAAAAATCAAAGGATGTGCATGAAGCAATTATTGAGTACTTATTTTTCCCGCGGCTTTGCACGCGTTGCGAAAACGTTTTAAGGTTATTTATATGCCATGGGGACTGATTAATGGGATAGCCCATTTGTTATTCTAGGCTTAAGCCTATATCTATGCAAAAATTCAACCTGATCCATTCAGTAGTTTTGGTGTGAAGAAGTAACAAACATTCATCCATTCAAACGTGTAATATGATGTGATTTGATGACAGATTCGGTCCGATGTTACTTAGCCAAGTTTTGTTGTAAGCTCTCCACAGTAAACTTATTATAAAATGTTTGTGCCAAGAAGACGGAGGCAAACACACTGCCTACGATCCTGCCTCGCTATTTTTCTTTTGAACGTTTTGAAGGGCCTAAGGGCAAATTCTGTTTACTTAATTTTCTAAAAGAATAAACAAAATAATGTTCTTTATCAAATATTTTTGAAATGTTGCCGACAAAATACCGCAATTTAATTACAACAAAGAAAATAAATTTGACCGGACATCCCTCGACGAAGCCTGAAGCATAACCTGGAACAATGTAAGATGAGGTACCTTTCATGATTCTTTATGCCTACATTATGAAATTATGCGGTCAATCATTTAATGTAGAGAAAGGTTTAGGATACGGATGTGACGGTTCAAGTTAAGGCTCTGTCTAAAAAGAAGGCCCGGAAACGTTCTGTTCGTCATCATGATCAGTTTAACCTAGGAGTCTTTATGATATTCGTTTATTCTACATGAAAATATTCATCAAATAGTTCGTTTCCCTAGAAGTTCAGTCAAAGACGAGCATAAAAAAAAAATCCAGCCTCAAGCTTGCCACGACTCGGCAAGAATCACAAATCAAAACGTTTATTTTTTAATCATACAAGATAAGCTATTAGAAAACTCGTATCTTAAACTCGAGGTACGTTTTAGTGAGTTTGGCTATTTCTATATGCACCAGATAAATTTAGTCCTAAAGTACGAGTACTTACTCATTGCAATGATTTACAGCTCAGTTAGTGACACGCTACATTCACTAAATCCGAGCGGGGCCACAAAAAGTGCGCGAGATGACATCTACCTAATCATTGCGACGGCCTCTTTATTTCCCTCTTGACAGATGAATTTATAAGCGTTTCTGTGCTTGATATATTATTATTATCAAGTCCTTGGTTTTCCTGAATTGCTCTCCGAATTCGTATTATGAAGCGATAAATAAACATCTTATATTAGCAGAATGGAATCTTTTACAGGCAAGTCCTTTGTATCATATCTGTTATCTGCTCGTAGATTTTCAGTGGTTATGAAACTGCTCCCCATAATTTCACACACTGAAACATATAGTAATAATTAATCTTCTGAAGGCAGCAAATAATGCTACGTACATGCTAATTCATCCATCATTAAAATGTATTATAAATAAAATTAAAAAAACATTCCACTTTTCCGGCAATTATTGAAATAGGTTCTTTTTAAGATCAGGAGAAAGTTTTTTACAATTAAATATTAGAAATTATAAGTACTGGTATTTACAATTGAATTAGCAAAGATTAAAGAGGTAGCTAGCTAGCTTTGACGACCGTGGCGCAGCGGGCGAAGGTCCGCCTGCGACGCAGGAGGTTGCGGGTTCGAATCCCGCCTCGGAACAAATTTGTGTACGATCTGCAGAAATTTGTTCCGTAGGTCTGGGTGTTTTCTATGTATAATTATGTATATCAGTTATCTAGTACCCATAACACAAGCTCTGCTTAGCTTGGGGCTAGATAATGCTGTGTGAATTGTCCAGCATTATTATTATTTTTTTTTTTATTTAGCTCAACTGATCCGTATCAATACCAATCGGAAGCCTACCCAAACACTGGCTACATTGCCCTGATGTACCATTCATTATACAAGACAAACAAGTGCGAAGAAATAAACAAAATAAAATGAACTAACCATGTCTCAAATAAAGATTGCCAAAGACACCGCATGTTTTATTTATCAAAATGTATGTGTCACGTGAAACGATGCAATCTGCCGCCGACGTGTGAAGCGACGGGGTTGACTCACAAAGGGTATTTACAGATCTGTTTGTCTTATCACTGCCCCGTTCATTAAGATGACTGATGGATTTTTTTTGGAGCAAGGCAATCGTAAAAATACAACAAAATAATTTAAAGATTTTAAGTATTTGTGTTGTTGCATGAACAACGCTAAAACTAATATGGTGATCGGTCTGAAATTTTGTACAGTTGTAGCAACATATTGTAAATACTAGTTCGAATTCGTTTATATTAGGTATTTGATAGCCATAAAATAATCATGTTCAAGTCTTAACCTCTTTTTGAATTTAGTTTTTGGAAAACACGAATGAAACCACTCGCAGAAGCTGGATAATAGATGCCATAAAAAGAAATAGCAGATTTTTAAAATTTATGAACAAACTTACATAATGAGCGTACCATTTTGTAACCTGTCGTTGCATCAGTAATCCACTCTGGCCAGCGAGTAGCCCCAGCGAATAAGTACCTATAGGCAGGAAGGTAGATACATTCGTCCACAATAAAATACATATTTATCACTTTACGTAAAGGATATCTACCTAAGAATACATTTGGTGACCATTTGTCACGGCGACGGCAGAAAGGCGTTGGCGATGAGCCGCGCACAGTCGCCATTGAACAGAGACTATCTGTACGCACTGGGGTGGAAACAGGACGGTTTGAGCGGGGAAAAGCTAGTGAAATGGTGCTGAGAGTAGGTAGTACCTATTGGTTAGTAGCACGGAATATGAGAAAGCTAATATTCTTACAGTTATCTAGTACCTACCCCTAGGGATTGAGAGGTGCAGAATATTGAAGGTATAGTTACTAACTAAATCCCAGGCTGATCGTCTAAAAACGTACGGAAAAAGTCGATGATGATGATGATGACGTAGTCGTCGACCAAATGAATCACCAACGGTCAAGGGAACAGCACAATTCAATGAAGATTTCAAACCGACGGTCAAGGGAATAGAAAAATTGAAGGTAAGTTTTTAGTTTATTTATTGTTCATGATACGATAAAAAGTCATACCTATACGTGTTCTTAATAAAACATTTTTTATCTTTATTTGTTTGAAAGGATTTATTTTTAGGAAGAACTGGATGAAACTATAGAAAACTACTGAGTAATTTGTTTTGTTTTGCTTTTAAAACTAGAGTTAAAAGTAACAATACAAACCAGCAGTGCGTACGCAAATGCCCACAATCGAATAAACTCCCCATGTGTACAGATATTCAGAAAGTTTTATTTAAAGAAATAAATTGAGTCGCGTCCCAAGAATGCTTTGAAAATCAACTGGTCGGGATTTTCTGCCGCAAACTTTACTTTAACTTTACTTTTTTTTGTGGGTTAGTTGCGATTGTGACGATAAAAATATGTTAAAGGAATAACTTAGGTGAAGAATTACGAAATTCGAGGAAAATGGGAAAATGGCGCTCATTTCGGTTCGACTGGAGAGCGTAATTGAAGAAAAACCATTTTGGTAGGTAATAATATAGTAATTCAAATTAAACATAGGAAAGTGAATAGCAGGATGATTCATTCAAATGGTTATGTTAAGTTAACCTGTATGTTGATTTGAAAATAATTCAAATATGAATCAGGTTTAGTTTTAGCCAAAAACAAACAGCATTTCCGCTGTTTGACGGCGAAGCATATTTCACGAATTGAATATCAGTAAATCTTTCACAAGTTATCTTCTAACATGCATAAGTGATTTCTAAAAGCTTAGATGTTAAACAAGCTTTATTGCACCGGTAAAAGGTTCCATTTCCATCGCCAACATTTCAGAAACATATATCAGTGCTCAATCATACAAACACGTAATATTTTCTCTTAACACGAAGGAATAACATCCTGACAAGTGTCAAAGGCAGCCGCGGTAACACGCTCTGAAACCACCTTCTAAAACCTCAACAAACTTGCAAAGTCAACTCTAAGTCAAGCTGCATAAGAACTAAGGTAAGTGAGGGGTATATGGTCCAGGAATTCACGCATGCCGCGAAATTTCAATATTTCATCCAGTGCATCATACTATGCTCTCGTAATACCTACCGGCGGAGAAGTCTACAACTTATAATCCTAAGTTGTTAGGAATAAGGTTTTATTTACAATACCTGAATCTGGCGCAGTTTGCTCTCTGAAATGCGGAAAAACATTTTGAAATGGGTCTTAAAACAAACTTAAAATAAAAGCGATTTTTCGTTCAAACTCCGTGATGGAAATAAGAAAATATCCTGCGCAAATTCATGGATATTGGACGTTTCGATTAGAACAGAAGTAGAGAGAATAGAACAAGTAGACGGTAGAGATAGAAAACAGGATTCCTCCATATTGTCGACATTACGTACAACTCCGTCTCTTGTTCTCATGCAAATGCAACTTGTACGAAAGCAATCCAATTTGACGCTAAATCCCCCGAGATAAGAGCACACCGCAGGTTCAAATTAAATTTACACCAATTCAGGAAAAACAAACTTTATTTTTAAAGCTTTTGGGTTGACTTTAGATTTATAAGTCAGAAGTCTTGTTAGCTTGATACATGAAAACGTCGGAATCAAAGTGGAACGGTAAGAGGGTGCATTTTTTAGCATTTATCTTGGAGCTCTGTTCCAATTAGACTTTTACGGAGCTTGATTGGTTTCTGTTTGATCCCTGTTTGAGGAATCACCCCAATTCTTCATTTGATTAAAAAAGCTTTTTTGTAGAAAACAGTAAGCTGGTGAATAAACAATCAATTATTTAAACAATAGGCAGGCAGGAAAACTGTACCTGAACTATTATTACAATTTTTTTTTTTTTTTTCATACAACTTATTTTTTTGCGCAAAGACAACTGTCAAAAGTCAATTGCCATCAGTATGCTATCAGTAATTCAAATAAGTACGAATACTTTGAACCCATTTGGCGATGCATCGGGGCAGCACGCCAAGACATTACTTTACATCATCCACCTGCCAAATCCTCTCCTGACCTCTGTATATTACTCTGTTATTGCTGTGAACAGAGTAGCTCTGTCCATTTGCTCCTCGCCCATTTAACCCTGCACTGCCCTGCAACGTAAACAACGCGCAATCCGGGCGTAGTGCCGTTGCGCCGTAAAACTACGCTTTATTTGCGCTGCGGCGGGCGATACGGCGCTGGGAGAAGAAACTCGCAATTAACTCCGGAACATCTAATGCCATTGACGGTTGGTTATTTTCGAAGCTTGAGTGAGAAAAACTCTGAAACTCTGAAACGTCTGAAAAACACGGAATGCTTGCAGGTACCTTGGCATGGAATATGAAGAATGCTAATTCTCATTAACACAAATGTAAAATTTGAGAGACGAATCACATCGAAAACCCCTATCAACCACAGAACAGCTATCAATAACTAAAAATACAACATACCTACACATGAAAAATCTTATAATAATGCAAGAATTTGTTTGTTCAACTTTACTGTAAATAATAACCCCGAAAGAACTAGTTACTTTGTTGCCTCTTATCAACACTCCTGCTAATAACCTAATAACCGCAGCAGTTCCAATTTTAAATAAGTTTATGCATCTACTTCGAGCCGAGTATAACAGTGCGAGCCGGATAATGGCGCTTGAACCGCCGGATCCGGATGGAGTAATTAAACCTCCTTGTGCCATCGCGACACAACGCGCGAACCTCCCACTCGCAACACTAACGATTATGGTTTAGCTTTTGATCCAGTCGGGGGAACGCAGTAGGGCAACACATGTAAAAAGAAATTATTTATTTTATGTAAAATAACATACCAAAATTATTTCAATGGCTGAATAATTTGACGTTGTTTATCACAGCATCAGAGAAAACTGCTACTATGAGGGTTCAATTCGGTCGTGATTTTAATCTTCTAGCGCTTATTGCCAGAAACATGATGATGGTGGACTAGCGTTTGATCAATTCACTTAAGTAAGTGAAGATGTGGCTTGAATGGAGCTCGCTTTCCCAGAAGGAACTTATTCACCCTGGATTTGAAGACTCCGAGATTGAACACATACTCAGGAAGCTCATTCCACTCCATGGCCGTGTAAAATTATGAAAGTAGTGCAGAATTTTTGGTGGAATTTTCTGTGCGTCTATGGTGGAAGAGAGAAGATGAAATAAGGTCGTGCGCAAGCAGCGCACAATCACCAAAGTGGTACGTGTAGAACACTGTCAGTCTGGCGACGCGACGCGCCGTCTGTGATCGAGGCTATGTCCAAGTTACATGATGTTTTCGAGTTTGTTAAACTTTTGAGGTGATTATCCTATATATGGACTTGTAATAAATGCTCTTAGTCGTTGTGTTAAATTAATTGTTTATCTTCATAATATAATGACCACTCCACACTCCACAGATATTCGTCGTACTGTTTTAAACTCCTCTGCGTCCATTTCTCTGCGGTATCAGTTAAAATTTCCGTCACGGCGTGTGCATGTGTCGTTTCGGTCGATACCGTTTTGTGTTCACTCGGACCGCCCTGGAATTTTTACTAGCTTTATTTTATAACAAATAAATTTATATCTGCCTGAATGACTTTTGATGGTAACTTACCATTAACGACAAAAATGGTAAAAGGAGGAGGGAAAATCTTCCAAAAGTGTTTATGTAATAATATTATTAATTATAATACTGGACGACCTCCGTGGCGCAGCGTGCGAAGGTCCGCCTGCGACGCAGGAGGTTGCGGGTTCGATTCCCGCCTCGGAACAAATTTGTGTAAGATCTGCAGAAATTTGTTCCGTTGGTCTGGGTGTTTTCTATGTATAATAAAAAATATCTATCTATTTAGTGTATTGTATTAAGTATTATCAGTTATCTAGTACCCATAACACAAGCTCTGCTTAGCTTGGGGCTAGATAATGATGTGTGAATTGTCCACCATTATTTATTTATTTATTTATTTATAAGTATAATTGCAATAATGCTTCGCTTTATCTTAGCGGGTTTTTCAGTGACTCAGTGGACATTCTTCCTTTATCTCTTAGCCTCAAAAATAACTAATGTAGTTAATAATGGATTGAATTTGACGACCTCAGTGGCGCAGCGGGCGAAGGTCCGCTTGCGACGCAGGAGGTTGAGGGTTTGATTCCCGCCTCGGGACAATTTTTTGTACGTTCTGCAGATATATGTTCAGGGTGTTCTGGATGTTTTCTATGTACCTATAATAAAAATATCTATCTATGTAGTGTATTGTACTAAGTATATCAGCTAGCTAGTACCCATAACACAAGGTCTGCTTAATTTGGTTCTAGATAATGCTGTGCGAATGGTCTAGCATTATTTATTTATTTGATACACCAACATAATTATCTGAGTCATGTTCCAGCTAGCAGAAGTAGGTGACTACCAGTGGTCAGTCAACCTCAGTTTTCTGATTCGAAACATAACTTCGAAAGCAATTTCCGAAAGAAGATTATTTCCCATGGAGTTTTTCTTCGCTAAACGTCTGACTGAATCTAGAAAGAGCTTATACTGTTTGTATTTGTTTGTAGAAATAAAATCTTCTGATTTCTTTCACGTGCGCGTGTAAATTTAAATATAGCGATACCAGCCAGTTATCGTGAGGGCAAGAAATTAAAAGTTGTAGTGTCGACGTGAGCTTTCACTGGCTTTCAGATCATTTTGTTGCCCTGTACGTTAGATTACTTTGTTATTAGAAAATGCGAAGAGGGGTTTCTCTTTACGGTTGTGTAGGCACTCTACATGTTTTGCTTAACACAAACTTAAAATGTAAAGTTTTCTCACCGGAAACCTTATTTTTCTCATTTCGATTTCCAATTTTCTACATAAGCCAAAAATAAATTGAGCCCGCCCCAAACCCAATCTTTTGTAGATTTACACCGCGAGAATAAATGCTCTTCAGCCGATTTCCCATCATAACTGGCCCGTTCCCTCCAATATCACACATGTTTTATAGAGGAGGTAAAAATCGGCCTGGTGAAGCGAGTCACCGAGGACTATGGGCTCTTGGACACGAAACGCTAACCAACACTTCCATGCTCAATCCTGCCATCATCATTTTTGACGCTACAGCCGCGGGTGGGCCTTGGTTTTGTCAAGTTAATTCCCTCCATCTGCATCGTTAGTTTTTGATTTTTTCAGTCTGTCAATTCAATGTTCATAAATAGGATAAGGGGCTAGATACACGGGCAACTTGATGAAGCAAGGATCGACTGCTTCAATCTACGGCATAGCAAACTATGCAACTGCTCGAGCGGTTTCGTGTATTTCGGTTACATCAACATAAAACATAAACATAAACATTTATTTATTATTTCTTTAAGTACAACTATAGTAGGTTGGTACAATACAATACTAAGGTAAACACTTGTAGGTTTTCTACAGGACTAAAATGATAAGAAAAAATAATTAATTGAGTAGAAGGTTAATAGAACACTGTAGTTCACTTTGCAGTCGCCACATTAGAGCAGTTGATCCTGACTCCATAAAGATGCCCGTGTATCAAGGCTCTAAGCGTTGCCTGAACTGAAATGAGAGAGCTTCAAAATTTTAAATTTACTTCAATACTTTTTTTTCGATTGTGAATGTGAGTCTGCGTGAATGTCAGTAAACTTACACAAGACTTGATAACACACTGATACTCTACGACTCCTACTAACTCCTCTTCATGACTGGTACCCACAGCGTATTGCATGGCTAAACTATAAAATTCTGATTCATCATCAACATTATATATTATACATTGATATAGCCGATCGACGTCCACTGCTGGACATGGGCTGAATTATAAATTCTGCTGATTTGCAGTGAAACCTTTGTGTTTACAGTAATATTTGTGTCCAGTCCTTAACCTCTCCGCACACAAGTTGGCCGAGGCTGTAACAAGGGTTTAGTTTAGTTTAGTTTAGTTTATTTATTCAAAAACAATTTACATCGTGTATGAATATAAGGTACATAGGAATTAAATTAATAGCATGCAATTATATAAATTCTAAGTCATCTTTGTTGCTAACATAATAATTACTTTCGTTTGATAAACTCGTCAACTGAGTAAAAACACCCCTTCAGCAAAAGTTTTCTTAACATATTCTTGAAAATATTTGGATTGTCAATTGCTTTCATTTCAGTAGGAAGAACATTAAACAATTTGACTGCCTGATACCTACTGCCATGCATTGCTACATTAAGCCTCGGATATACCTCGAGCTCAATGTCTTTTCTTCGTGTCATGAGTCTTTTCGTTCTCTTCTCTGCAGTTTCGTATTTGAAAGGGTTTCTTACAATGTCCATCAGAAGAACTAATATATATAGGCTAGGCAGGGTCAGAATTTCTAGCTTTTTAAAATATTCTTGACACGATTCCCACGGGGGAATGCAAACAATAGTGCGAATGGCTCGTTTTTGAATGACGAAAGCCCGATTTATGTTATATGAGTAGCTATTACCCCAAAAACGTATACTATATCTCAGTTTGGACTCTACTAAAGCATAGTAAACTGTTTTTAATTGCTCTAGGCTTATCTCATCCCTCAGACTTCGCAGCGCATAGCACGCGGAGCTAATTGTGCTTTCGATGGCCCCCAATTCGGTTTTCCAATTTAGGAAGTGGTCAATGTGCACTCCTAGGAATTTGACATAGCTCACAAAGTTAATCTTGTCACCGTAGTTCGTCAAGGTCATGTCAATAGCTTCGTTCTTATTTGCAGTTGTTCTAAATAAAATACCATTTGTTTTAGTCATATTAAGTTTTAAATTGTTAACAGAGAACCATTTATTAAAAGCCTCCAGAGCTATATTTATTTTTAATGTCAATTCTTCTAAATTTGCTGCTGAGATTATAGCATTTGTATCATCTGCATAAACTACTACACTTATACCAGGAACTGCTTTATTCATAAAGTTAATGAGGTCATTAAGAAAGATAATGAAAAATATTGGGCCTAAAATAGATCCTTGTGGAACTCCTCGTTTTACGTTCATTAGCTTAGATTTAGTCACAATTTCTTGGCCATTAACAACATTTCTAATTTCAATAAATTGTTTTCTTTTATTAAGATACGATCTCATTAGATTTAGTGCTTTTCCTCTTATACCAAAGAAATCTAGTTTCGTAGTCAAAATTTCATGGTCTACTGTGTCAAAGGCAGATGACAGGTCCAGAAATAGGCCAGCTACTTTCATTTTACTATCTAGATTGATTAGTACTTCATTAATAAGTAGATCAACCGCGTCAACTGTTCCTACCCCAGTCTGGTAGCCGAATTGCCGTTCATTAAGGACCTTATTGGCCCTCATATGGGTCACTAGCCTATGTTTGATTATCTTTTCGAGAATTTTTGAAAAAATAGGTAACAGCGAAATAGGCCTAAAATTCTTTGGCTCTGTTCTTTTCCCTTTTTTATAGATAGGCAAAACTTTTGCAATTTTAAGTTCATCAGGAAAGTATCCTAGAGAAATACATTCATTAAAGTAATGGGCCATTGGTTCTGCAAGGATGTCTATATTTTCTTTAATTATTATGATAGGTATTTCATCATAGCCATGCGAGTGTTTAACTTCCATTCTTTTTACAATAATTTTTATTTCACTACTATTTGTGTCATCAAAAACCATGTCATCTTTAATTCGTTCGCAGGAATCAGTCATAAAATTTATAGCTTGTATCTTTTTCTTATTTGTGTCAGGGTCTTCACAGCTATAGTCATATTGTTTTGCAAAGACTTGAGCTATATCTATTGAGTCGTCTATAATTTTACCATTATATTTGAGTACATAATTTTCATACGTTCTGATTTTGCATTTATTTCTATGTTTATTGATTATGTTCCATATTTGCTTTGTATTATTTTTTTTTTTTTTTTTTTTTTTTTTTTTTTTTTTTTTTTTTTTTTTTGCTAAATTTACCTCCTTCCTGACTGCATTCTTTTTAGATTCTTTGATGACCTTCTTATATAGTTTTATGTATTTATTTCGATATTTGAGTAAAGATTCGTGACTGTCTCTCTTATTCATGGTGTTTAGAAGCCTTTTCATTTTGCTTGCCGTTTTTATTCCTTTAGATATCCATCTTGATTTGATTTGTTTGTTTTTGTTTACCGTTACTTCCTTTTTTGTAAAATACCTATCAAAAAGGTTTTGAAAATTTGTCAAAAAGTTATTACTGATCGGTAGGTCCTCCTGTAGGCTCTGTCTAAACATTTTTTTCTGGTTCTCAGAGAAAGACCTTTGTTGTATCCTAAAAGAACTCTTATTGTCACTAGAGTCTACACCTTCTACATTGAGACCGCAAAGTAGAGCTGCATGTCCATCCCCAAGACCATTTTGATCAACATTTAAGTTTGTGACTTTTTCTTTTGTAAGATTTGTGAGAATGTTGTCAATGCATGATTCGTGTTCATTCCGAAAAAAAGTGGCCGAGTTTACTAAATAACTGAAATTGAAGCAATTGAGCAAAGTTTCCAATTCATTTCTATGTTTACTTTCCTTTAGTAGGTCTATGTTGAAATCTCCTAAAATAATGCACCTTTTGTTGAAGAAGTGTTCTAGTAAAGATTCTAATCTAGTTATAAAATCGCTAAAATTTTTTTCATCAGGCACTCTATATAGACAACAAATATTTAGATGTAGCTTAGTATCTCTTGCTCCACTTATTTCGAAGCTATTTAGCTTATATAACTTCTTACATATACTTAACTCTTCGGTGTTATTTTTAATGTGTGATAAAATTAATGTTCCTCCTCTTTTTTTGTTGACTCTACAGTTAAAGGATGCCATATTGTAGTTTTCCAAATTAAAAACATTTATAGTATGTTTGTTAAGAAAATGTTCTGTTACGCATATGTAATTAATGTCAATATCCATGTCATGTAAATAAATTTTTAAGTCATCTTTTTTGTTTGATATTCCACATAAATTTTGGTATAGAATATTTAGATTTGATACAGATTTTGTTTTATAATAATTATCATTTAATACTTCCTTGTTAGGCTCGAAAAAACATTTCAATTTCTTCTGGTCTATCAACTTGAGAAATCGTTGGTTTTACCTGAGTCTCTTTGTTATAAAAACGCTCCTGAAATAGGGCTTGCGTTGTTTTTCTAAGATTATCAATTTTTTCGTATTTGTAACATATTTGTAAAATATCCTTGAGAATGTACCTACATACAGTGCCTTTGTCAAATTTGTACATATTGTTTATTCTGTATTCTCCACCAAAAAATGTATTCAATTCTAGCATAGTCGCATGTTTAAAATTGGAGCATACTAGGCGAAGTGCTTTGTTTACATTAATTTCATTTAAAAACGTGTTTTTATGGACTGTGCCAAGCAGGACGTTTGTGTGTGCAAGCTCACTAATGCAACAGTATAAAGAGGATTGCAGTTCCAAAAGATTGGAGTCATTAGTACCGGTCAATAAAATAACAAAATCCTCCTGTGTGTAGTCCTTACAATAGTTGCTTTTACATAACTCTATTACATGTTTGGTACTTGCATAGGACTTAATGAAAGAGAAAACTGAAAATCGGTCCCCTAGAAGTTTCTGCATCTTTTCTCCAACACACCTTCCATTTTCATCCGCAAGAATCAAAACACGTCGGCTTGATAGGATGTTTGTCTTGCTATCGCTTTTTTTGTAGGCGCTGTTGCGTACCATTGGTTTTTCATTCCTATTTATTTTGGGAATACTGGTGGGAGTAGAAACTCTCAGTCGCTTTTCCTGTTCAATTCCGATAATTGATTTTATTTTTCTGTTCTCCTTTTCTTGTGGTAATGCGTTTTCAGAGTTATTAGACTTTTTGTGTTTTGGTTGGGCCTCCTTAAAACATTCATTCTTGCTGTTACAGGTATGATTGCTGTTTGACAGTACAAGAGGACTATTCGTAAAACTGTCAGTTAGTCGTCTTTTTGCGCTCTTTTTACCAGTAGATGATATGTTTCTACGAAGCGAAGTGACTGGGCTACGGCAGATTTGTTTTAAAACTTCTACTTCCTGAACAAGTAGCGAAATTTGTTTCTTGAGGCCATTGTTTTCAATAATAACATTTTCTAATTCCTGTTGTGTGCTGAGTAGATTGATTTTTAGATTGGAGATCTCTGTATTCATGTTTTCCATAGTGCTGGTGAAAATATTATGTGAGGAAAAATCTAGGCTCTTGCTCAAAATACCTGAGCTAGGCGAAGAGCTCAAAGAGCCGCTGTCGTTGTTAACCTCTTCTAACGACGTAGCTTTGGTCAGGTGTTTCGCCTTCCTCTTTGTTACATTGTCTGTGTCCTCCATAATTGCCTGAACCAATAAACTTGAAAATATCGAAAATAAAATAAAAATATAGCATTCGCAAAAAGTATGTGATACTCTTACAGATTTGAACCCACGTCCATTGGAACGTAAGTCACGCTCTTAGTGCAATGAGCCACCGTGGTGTCTGTCTTACCACTCGAAAATTTAGATCTGTAATTTTGCTTTCGAAGTTAGCAAGTATGACTAAACATTTCTTTGTGTGCAATCAGTGCATGGGTCGCAGGATATATTGTGCAATAAACCCACCGATAAAAGTCCGCGCGGGCCGGAGGGCGGGGGGTTGGTAATTCCTGATTTTTCAGGGGACCACCGTTATTTACAGCTTGGTTAAACACGTGCCTTGGAATGGAGGGATCTGTGGTCATGAATATCTATTTGGTCATTTGATTAAGTAAACTCTTGATTATCGCGTAATACCAGATACACATAACGAAAACCTTTCTTTTATTGTGCACTGTGTTTGCGCACATACTTGTGCACAGTTAAGCGCCGTGCGTCACCGAAGTTTGGCTAGAAATACTGAATACATCATCATCTTTCTCGCAAAATAGTTATCTCTTTACAAGAATTGCTTTTTTAACACATATGGCGACTTAGAAAATATCTTAAAAATATCGTTTTCTACAACATCGTGGTCCAACCGCTTACAATAACTTATGTCTCTACTAATACTGCTACTCAAAGTAGAGGCTAATCATTCCATCTAGGTTTTAAGCTCAATTGATACCTACCCAGTTAACCCAAACAATTTATCAAAATTTAAGATTTACGGACAAAACAAGGCAAAACAAGTAAAATAAGCTTCCTGATAACATCGGAAGTTTTTTCATAAGCTCCGTAATCGATTTACAGTTCGTAATCCCAACTCCCGACGATTCA
This sequence comes from Eupithecia subumbrata, assembly GCA_949316285.1. Classification (NCBI taxonomy): domain Eukaryota; kingdom Metazoa; phylum Arthropoda; class Insecta; order Lepidoptera; family Geometridae; genus Eupithecia; species Eupithecia subumbrata. The sequence continues at coordinate 413,105 of OX438628.1, read as the reverse complement.
CGAACTTCGGGAGAACTTGATTGCAGCCTGTTTTGGAATATTTGCTGAAATTATAAAGAGCTCTGAAAAAAATCATAAATTCCAGAGCGACTATGTTTCTTCCTTTAAAAAAGTATTATCAAAAGCTATTAATTTATAGCTTAAAATCCAATCTTGCAGAGAAATAGGGAGGGGCAATCAGTAGGGCATCATCATCATCATCATCAATGGCCTCTTTGTCCACAAAGGATGTATATGTAGCGGCACATCAACATCATCCCAACCCGACTGCACCCACTGCTGGGAATAGGCCTCCAAACTTTTGTACCACTCCACACGGTCCTGCGCCAATCTCACCCAGGCGGCTATACGGAGACCAAAATGTAAGATTAAAATAAGTAATAACACAAAAGCAAATTTTCATCCAATAAGCCTTACGCTAAACACGTATCAGGGAAACTTCCTGATGACACTTTGATGGATTTTTGAGCAGAGTTTCACGAAATAATGTTTTGCTTGTTTGTTTCATAAATCATATTAAATTTTCATGTAGCTTATTATTTCAGACATTTTCAGCAATTTTCTATGCTTCATAAGTAAGTAACGAATAAAAATCACCAGAGATTACAGCACACCACCTCTGTAACTTCTGATTAATGTGATTTATGTTGACAACTAAAACTATAATTACTCAGAATCACACTCTATCAAAAATTAAGATTATTAACAACAATAGAGCTGGGTCTAACATATTACATTCCATAAAACTGTAAGTTATGCCTTTGCATCGCTACAACAAAGTAACTCCACGATCACGACGCCCATCCGCCAACTTGAAACCCAAAACCACGCATTAAACCATTTACCTCAAGCCCCGGGTTTTAGTGCAGATAAAGTGAAATAATCGGTAAATAATTTGATATTTATTTGATGGTTACAGCCCGTTCGTCTGCGCATTGTGCTTGTCGGTGTCACGTTCAACGGCGCACATTATAACCGCCCACTGCATGACTGCATGATCGGGTGACAGAATACTACCTTTAAAATGTAATCAAATAAAACCAAAACAAAACTACTTAAGAAAATAAGAATCAAGAAAACGAATGCAAATAATTTATGTTTTCTTTCTAGAATAATCCAGCTCTGTTTTTCTCGTTTGATTCGACTCAAGAAAATTTTATAGCTCTGTATTTTTCCGACGGATGATGAGAAATACTTGCTGTTTTTTTTACCTCACTCTGTTCCAACTTAACAAGATTGGTAAAAAGACGAACATTTTTATGACAACAAAAGAAAAACCGTTTAATTTTCAAGGAGTTTTGAATGCAAAGGTAGATCCACATCGATACCACACGCACGATGGACGCGCTGTTGTACCACATATTATCAACCATTGCCTAAATAAAGAATGAGCTTTCAACGTTCAATCAACCTTTCGATTCCTACGATGATTCAAACCATTGTACAGCGTTGTTGATACAGACACTGGCAGCTCTAAGAGAAGCTAGACGCATAGCCGTAATCAAGAAGTTTACACTGCAGCTATCCTTCATGTATTTTTGTATTCGTTATGTTCTCCACCATGATGCGACATCACCCACATTACAGAAACATAGCAGATAGATGCTGCAACCCGACACCGCAAGTCGTACACTCAAATTGCTCACAATAACGCAGTATCGGGTTACCTTTTGTAGTTCGAGATGTGGCATTGTGGGGCCATCCGCACCACAATGGGACGGGTTGGAACGAGTTGGTTTGGTGTATAGGTGGCTTTTCATTCGGGTACAAAGAGTTTTGGAAGCGAGTTTTTGTAACACATCATAGTAAAGTGTGGTTGATAATTGTATATCGGATTTCAGTTATAATATTATTTTTGGAAGCCTTGGAACTATAACTTAAATGCAAGATACGGTCCAAATATTATAGGTATTAAGTATACATTTGAATTTTACAGGTATACACTGTAGGTGTATAATTTGGCACCAAATCCCAATCTATACAATAGTTATGTTATGCTTTTTGTTATGTTTTGATAACCTTTCTTATTAAATAAATAATAATAATGGTTGGTTTCAGCTAAAAGTTGGTTTATGAGGTGCTAAGCCGAACTGGGTCTCTCAGAAACTTAGGTAAATTTTCAAAACCTTCCTGTTCAAAAAGTCTAACTATAAATTATGATAGAGGCTAAAAACTTGGGACTGGTTTTTTTCTAACTCGAAAAATAACAATTAACAGGCTCAAGGTATTTTCGTCGCTTCTTTACTTTAGTCTACATACCGATGCGACATAAATCAAAAGTCAGTGTTTAGTTTTAAGAATTTGACCTTTTCCAAGTGTATTGTAGTGTATTTATTGTATTTATGGAAATATATATTCATTATTCTTGATATAAGTATAAGTAACTTTAACTGTTTCTCGTCTTTGATAAATCGTCTAAGAGGAAATCACATGGAAAATCGTTATGTTTCAAACCATAAATACAAAACGTATCAAGTCCCCCGTCCACCCCGTCCGCATCCATCCCATCGAGCCGTGACAAACAGTTCCCCCGCCTGTTTGCACTAGATAATTGACTGGACGACTTTTATGTCCGATACGTTCCCTACATTATACCTACACTACATATAGATGGAAAAACTTGTGGACGTAACTGTGAAATTCATCGCTTTAAAAAGTATTTATGTATTAATCAAATGTACATTGTGCATGTACTCTATTTTGACAGGCGTACCCAATGCAATAGAGTACCTACTCTTATCATTAATATTATCTTATATAAAAAATCATTACAAACATTCACTACAAAAAAAGGCTTTAAGTAAAATTATTCATTACAAAAAAATATTTAGAAAAATAACCTACAATGTAAAATTCATTATTAATAAATTATCATAGAGCGAGTCAAAACCACAATTTCATAACATTAAAACATAAAATTTGTAAATATCACAATATTAAAGTCAAAAAGGATGGGTGTATGTTTGTTAGGTAGGTACTTCTTCGCGCCTAAAGAACTGATTGTGCTGAAATTTTGCAAGAGGCGATATCGAAACCGATTTAGTTGACCAACGTTCCCCAAAACTGGCGTTAGTTAGAGCAAAGAGAAAGAGAAGACCACAAAGCAGAAGCACCATAGATAGATAGATAAGTCTTTATTTGCATCTTCATACACACACATACAGACTACAGCAGTTATATAGTACACTAATACAAATAGACAACAAGAAAATGCAGTAGACAAATAAAACAAACAATAGCAATATTAACATCTAAGTAAACTGTCTGTGTGTGCTGCAGTATGTCAAAAAGGCCATGGCTCAGTGTAATATTTTGCTCAAAAAGCAAAAACACTGATTTTCAGCCATAACCCATTGAGAGCAAGCAGAACGAGTTTCAAGTGTTATGTGTACCTAGCTACTAAGATATGTTTGTGTTTGTGTAGTAAAAATGAAGTCCTTATATTAGAACATTGGCATTACCTACCTCCTAAGTACGTGATGTATATAAATGAGAACAGTGCGAAGCGATAACAGATGGAAGTTTATTTTTGGCAAACGATGCGCTTAGGAATACTCTCAATTTGTTTCTGTAACAAAAACTTTTTAAAATGTATTTTAAATGTGCACTTGGTTTTAACATAACGGATCGGGGGAGGAATATTGTTCCACCACTTCGTTGCCATGAGAAAATACCTATGCTAAATAAGGACAGAAAGGACAAGAAAAATCTCAGCTTATTTACCACAAGAAACTGCACAAAAGGTTACTGACATTTCACAATAAAAGTCAAACTGGGTTTAAAACCACACCCCTGAGACAAAAAAAGTTGAGAAATCTCGTCTCCGGAAAGTTCCAGAATAAACTAGTTCTCGTATCTCGACATAGAGCGGGCCACGCTTAAATAATAAAACACCTCAATTTTTCTTGTTACCAATTTCAGAGGAAACTTTTATTAAGAAGTACTGGGGCTGCGGGCAAAGAGCCGTGGACGGAGATACAGGATGGAGGAAACGGACTAATGGAAGATTAAAACAAATGTAGTTCGCAGAATGAACAAATCTGCGTATTTACTCCTAATTTAGCTTAGTTATTAGCTCGTTGTGTGATACCTATCGATAGACAACTAGATAGGTACGCAAACCACTATTGGAGATCCTGGGTTTGAGTATTTAGTATGGGTTTTCAATGGAAGTATTTACCTACTCAACTGGGATAGATGTAGAACAATTAGGAACTGGACATAATTAAGTCAATTCGTAACGTATTTCCTCAGTGATCATCTACGAAAAATGATTTCATTTCGATATTAGATTCTAATATAAAGAAAGACGTAGTTTTTTGTGTAAAAAAATCGTAGCTCGTCGTTTCGGCTACCAGCTACTCTACAACTTTTCTTGCAGCCAATCCCAAAAGGCAGCTTCTTTCTCTATGACCGCTGCAAACTTGTTAGCAGAGTTGAAAGTTTCCTCGAGTTGGCAGCACTGGATGACACCACGGCCATATTCATGAGGGCTCGGGGGACGGCAGGGGGGAGGAAGAACAGGGGGAGGAAAAAAGCAGGCTCACGCCGCGGCGATAAAGTGCACCTGCCGAGTTGGCGGCAACTTTTATATAACGCAAGTTTTTTGCCGAAACCTTGGGATTGCGTGGTAGTCTCGTTACTGACGATGCATTAGGTAGCCAAAAGTCAAACATTATTTATTTCCGTATGTACAAAAGATGAATTTTTTTGACTGTTTCTAAGTTCAGAGCAACAGACAAATTCTTAAAATTCATCAAATTCTTTTGAATGACTTGAATACTGATTGAGATAAAAAGAGATCTATCTCAAGCAGTCTCGTTCTAGCCAGATTTGCAGACTTGTACCTACCCTCATATTAAATACTCATCTGTTATTGTGTGTTTTCTGCGGACCATGGATGTCTAAAAAATTGTTTGAAATGGATTGAATTAAATTGAAATAGTGTGGCACTCACTGTGCTAGTTACAACCGAACCACATCACTAACCATTAAAACTTTTATTTTCTGCTAGAGCTCTGTATTTCTATTATTTTTGGGTTTAGAATATCTTAGCTGTCATGGCGGCGCAGATAGATTTCATAGAAGAATAAGTAAATGAAGTAAAAATAAATGGCTGTAGATTTTGCGATTATTCATACTCGTAAAAATAATTAAAAAAACATACCTTGTCGATGTGCACCTGAAGGACTATGTCTACTATGGACAGAGGGTAGAGAACAGCGCGTCCGCAACGCGAGCCCGGCGGCATGCAGAAGGCGTCAACGCGACACGTGTCGCGACTATTTGTCTCCGGCACAATATCGCGGTTGCACTGTGCACTGTGCGATGTGCGATGTGCGCTACAAATTATATCCGGAGATAAAATCCGACCCTGGTAATTATAGACCCGTATCGGTCTTACCCGCTATCTCTAAGATCTTTGAGAAAGTTATGTACAATCGGCTCGAGCATCATCTTACTAAAATAAACTACTTATACGAGAATCAGTACGGGTTCAGACCGAAGTCGAACACCTTGTCGGCAACTATCGATTTAATAACCAAAATTAAAATAAATATAGACGAAAAATCGTATTGTTTAGGTATATTTATTGATTTTCAAAAAGCGTTCGACACCATCAGCCATGATATCCTTTTAAAAAAACTTTGCGACTTAGGAATTAAAAATACAGCACTTAAACTATTTACATCATACCTAGCCGATAGGTACCAAGTCGTAAAAATAGGAAGCAGTGAAAGTAGTCGTCAAAAAATAGTCTACGGAATTCCTCAAGGATCCATTGTCGGAACTTTAATTTTTTTGATTTATATTAATAATATAAGCAAAATAGGACTAAAGGGACACGTTACTTTATATGCCGACGATACTTGCCTATTCTACTTCGGCCCGAACCTCGGCGAACTGGTAAAAGATGCACAGTCGGATTTAATTAAATTTAACATCTGGTGTCAGAGCAACCTAATGACAGTCAATGCAAAAAAAACCTCGTTTATGATTTTCGCAGCTAAGAATAAAAAAATCCCGCAATTTCCGCCACTTACTATAGGTGGTTCGATAATACATCGCTCACGACAAGAGAGGTACCTAGGTCTCATACTCGACGACCGCTTAAGTTGGCAATATCATATTGAACATGTAAGAACTAAACTAGCCTCACTAACTGGTGCACTGCGTAGATCCGTGGGATGCCTGCCACATCAAATTCGAATGACTATTTATAATTCCCTAGCTAAATCGCATTTACAATATCTACTGGAAGTATGGGGAACGGCAGCAGTATCAAATCTAAAATCACTGCAAATATCTCAAAATAAATTGATTAAAGTTCTATACAAATATGAGTACCTAACTAGCACACATACTATTTACAAAGAAACCAAAATTTTTAACATCAACCAACTATATACCTACCTCACTTGCATCCTTGTTAGGAAAATAGTAACTGATAAAATACATACGCAAGTCGCACTATCAAAGAAAACCTACACCTACAATTTAAGAAACAAAAATAAGTTAAAACTGAGGAGTCCACGGACTAACTACGGAAAACGGAACATCATGTATGAAGGTGCGCAGATTTATAATAACTTACCTGATAACATTAAAAACTGCTTATCAATGCACATATTTAAGAAAAAATTAAAACTATATATTTATGACAAAATTTGCTAATAAAACGGTACTTTATGCAAACATAACTTTTAAAATACTTAAACTGCTAGATAACTAACCTAACCTATGTATTGTACATTATAGAATAAATTATCAATTAGTTAAGATAGCTAGCTTAAGAATATTGTGTTTATATTCTCATCTAAGTGAACTATGTTCTTTTGAGAAATAAATTCTTTAAACTGAAACTATTCCTTTTCTTACTAAAGGAACGCCTTCTGGGTTGCTGATCTCTCTTTAAGGATGAAGATATTTTGGCTGTTCATTTGTCTATCCTGCTTTGACTCGATAGCATTGAAACTATAAGATAAAGTATCTGCAATACACTAATTTTAATACAAGTCAGTTGCTCAATTCCTATGTATTTGTAAGTGTATCAATAATAATAAGTAGGCATAATAGTCTTTATTGGTAACTAGCTGCTGCCCGCGGCTTCGCCTGCGTAGTTCCCGTTCCCGTGGTAATTCCGGGATAAAACATAGCCTATGTCCGTCTCCTGGTTCTAAGCTGCCTCCCCACCAATTTTCAGCCAAATCGGTTCAGCCGTTCTTGAGTTATAAATAGTGTAACTAACACGACTTTCTTTTATATATATAGATAATTATTACATGTCAAAAACTGTATACATATCTACATATGTTTACATAATCTATTGCCATAAAATACATTTGATTGAAAATACCTAACCTTAAAAAAAATATGAGAATAAATTACATTCAATATAATAAAATAATAATAAATTGAATAGCGTTATTAAATAATAAAAAAAAAAAATATTGCATTCATACCATTCATAAAGTTAAGTCGTTTGCCCTATAGTATGAGTATACTATAGTACAGCATATCAGCAACGCAGAAGGCGTTCCTCCAGTAAGAAAAGGAATATTTTAATCTCTAGGTATAGTTGGCACCTGTGTTTGCACACACACTTGTGCACTATAATAATGTCCTGCGCAGGTGCGCGGAGACTAGCCAGGTGGCTAGTCTCCGTTGACCGTTTATCAACTGAAATTCAGCTGAGAACATAGTAAGCTACTTTTACCCAAGAACAAACGCGTGCAAAACCACCGGCTGAAGCTTTTATCTAAGTAATACTATAATGATAGCCTTGCAAAGTCAGCTATCCTAACCTTCATTCGTTTAACCCTTCGCCTGCTCAGTAAAAAGCTCTGCTGGCCGGTCCATATGGACCCGCGCCATGCCTCTGTTTATAATCAAAACACAAACGTCACAGTATACTGTAGTGGCCAGTAAGGTATCCAATCTGAAAAGGCGCTGTGTTCTTACAATCCGAGACGCGAATGGCTCTTTAGTCTTTACTAGACTCTGGTCGCCACTAACCTTACTTGTTACCTGGGTAAAACATCACCAATAGTGCTGAGCGCTGTGTTGTCTAGTGTAAGAATTTCTAAATATGGACCAGTTGTTCCGGAGAACGTAAAACTCTTTTGAATACCTAAACTAACCTTATATAGGTAAAATATAAATAAGTTTATAGATATTTGGCTGCATAAATAAATTGTAACTGAAAATCACATCACAAATTGCAAAACCGCAAAAATTTGGATCTTTAGATGATTAAATGTTTGTTACCTCTTCACGACCAAACTGTTGAACGGATTGGGCTGAAATTTGCATAGATGTACTCGTAGGACGAGACCTGATATAAAACATAAGCTATTGTTTACTGCTTTATAGCTGCATGAGAGCAATCTGTGGTATTAAAAAAAGGGAAAGCTGTCGACCACTTTTCAAAAAACTTAATCTTCTGACATTGACATCACTATATATTTATAAAATTGCACTATTTATTCGACGAAACCCGGGACTATTTTCATTTAACACTAACAAGCGGCGACAAGACTGTTTACAACTTAGGAATAACGTGAAAACAGCTCTATTTAATAACAGTATTTTTGTAATGGCACCCAAAATTTATAATCATTTACCAACTGACATTAGGAAGTGTAATGACATTATAATATTTAAATCTAACCTTTTTAATTATTTAATAAGTAAGACATTTTACAATTTGCATGAATTTTTTGACGCAGTTTAGTATTAAGTAGATGTAGAATTCAGAGTGGCTGATACTCGTTGCAATTTAGTAAACGCATTATTTTTTAATTCTTTAAAGTTTTCCTTGTAAGCTTCACTATTATAAATATTATTTTTGGTATTGATGAATTATTAATATGTAAAATTTGTACGCCAAATGGCAGATCACAGTGCTCTTAATTATATGTCTGAACATCCCTGTAATACCTGTGTATCACAAATGAATAAATGAATTTGAATTTGAATTTACCCCATAAACGAGTTCTATAGGATGTATCACATGATATCGATAACCTTTGAACTTTTCCATAGAAACAACGCATGCGAAGCCGCAGGCAGAAACATGTCTAAATAATAAAGCTAAGCTTTTTCGTCGTACAATGAAAATTAATGTGTGAGTAAACAAAAAGATTACACACTGTTGCTATTTTTCTGTGCTAAAGTTGCATATTCAACGTTTTTGCTGCGAAAAGATTGGATTGCTCAGACTGTTAGTTTTATGCGAATTGAAGACAATGTTTTGTTTCTCAGCACCGCCGCCGCCGCGCTGCTGGGGGCGCGGAGATCATGCTGGATGCACCAGTTGGGGTTTTACTTTCTAGAAAATATCTATTTCTGTTTGGCCATCTGAAAGCTCAAAATGTATCTAGTAGGTAACAGTACATTCAAAGTCAGGGACCGCGGAAGTACTCCATGACGGGGGGAGCTAACTATTTCGGACACCCTTTTCCTCTAATCCGGCTTCCCCAATCAATTTACTGCTGATATAGGACTTTTTTTTAAAGATTATTGGATGTTTTTTCCGTTATTCGAACGGGTATTAAATACCGTAACTATTTTTTTACGCAATTACATGGCTTCCATTTTTTTACTATCACAAATAAGCTGCGAAGAGTAAGAAAAAATAAATAACAGCGAGCGGAGCGAGCTCTGAAAATCTAGACTCAAACAAAGTGGTTGCAGAAATTTGCGCGGGTATTGCGCTGGTAATCATAAAAATAAAATCAATTTTTGGTTTTGTAAATAAATTTTCTCTCCAGGGATCAACAAGTATTCTCGTATCCAGGGATTAAGACTTTAAGATTATTTTGTAATTAAACCTCGACACCAAAACTCTTTTGTTAGAGGTAGAAACCACGTTTCTGTACATTTGTACCATGACCATTTTTAAACCTATAAAAATGTACCTATAAGCATCGATCTCAGTAAAAATGGGCAGATAATATTAGCTTCTCGAAAGTGTAAGGCTCAAATAAGTTGCAATTATGCCCACCCACCTCAGTCATAATAAAAGAGTAAAGCAATGCCCTCGTATTTGTTCATTTTAATTATTGCACAAGATCGGAAATGTAACTGTGAGCGAGTGTTTGCGTGTAGTTTTAATATAGGCCAGTTGTTGAGAAAGCGCTGGGAGAACGTACCATATCTATAGATTTAACTTAGATCTTTGCTTGTAATATATGTGACTTCAATGTAATAAACCTCTTCATGTGGTATTTCTTAGTAAACAAAGGCTGTAATCCTGACGCCGTGATCTGACAGCGCGTCTAATAAGTGACGTTATCGAACACAGGATCGGGGCCGCCCAAACCTTGCTCCGAGGAGACACAGTATAGGTGGTGCAGTAACGCATCTATTGCTTACTACACTAAATCTGGTTTCATAATTGATTGATTCAAGATTCTTGATTCAAGATATCACTAGATCTAGAGAGTTAAAAAAACTTGGGACGGGTTCTGCTCCAACTCGAAAAATAACAGGCTAAAGGTTTTTTGTCGCTTCTTTACTTTATTCTACATCCCGAAGCGACTGAAATCAAAAATATCACTTTATTTCCGTGTCCGTGTTCAGTTTTATGAAGTTGACCTTTTCTTAGTTTACATTTTTTGTTGGAAATAAAAAAAATATATTTAATTGATTTACGAGAGCCGTGCTACTTTGCATGTCATAAATGTTGAAGAAATCTTTAAGTTTGTACTTCGATGTTAGATAGACTTGAAGTGATTTTGTAGCTAAAACTAAGTTTAATAGTATTATATCATATCGTATATTGTTACTTTGTATTCTTTTTATGTATTATTTTTTAGTTAAGTAACGTTTCATTTAATTTATGTTTTAGTCACAAATAAATGTTTTTGATTTGATTTGATTTGATTTGATATAACGAACAGATAAAACTTTAACTTTAACAATTGAAATTAAAATAAGGTCATGAGTAAGATTAGACTCGTCCAGAATAAATAATATTTGTGGACAATCCACACAGCATCACCTAGCCCCAACGTAATTAAAACTTGCGGTCTACGGTCTCGTACCCATACCGCAAGCTCTTATAATAATATAACTGAATAACTATATGCATTACAACATAGATATAAATTTAAGTCTTTGCGTGCAAAAGTAAGAATAAATTTTAGCAAATGTAAAAAAATAACGTGTATTAAGTACCTTTCCAATATGCTCATACGAGGATTTTTGGTTCATCTCGGTTCAGAGCTCTGAATACCTAGCTAGAACAAACATCATTTTTCGGACTTATATATGTCTTTTGTCCCAATAAAAAGTGCCAGTTGATTTACTGTCCCATGCACCAATCTATACTACCCATCGTTCTATCAGGCAGCGCGGTGGGGGGTTAAGTGAATTACGAAAAACGAGTCGATTCGTGTTTATTGGACTCCGTTAAATTGCGAGTTCCAAACGTTTTTCATTACCGGAACTAACTAGTTCCGTTACTGAATAACGGGCTAAGGTAAAACATACAGAATATTGGAGTTTCCGGAGAAAATCGTTGTAGAAAATCAGTAATATTATATGATAATTATATATGACCCTTGGTTATATAATAATAGTATAATATAATAAAATAATAAAACGTTTATTTCAAAAGGTCAAAAGTTATAGGTTTTGTATTTTGAAGAGTATCGTTATATTTTTGCTATAATAGATAGACAGGCACAATTTTCCACAAACTGTACAACTTCCGGCCACCCGTTTTTCGTAGGTAGGGTAATATGAGCACGTTTTTTGAAAAATAGGCTAACTCTACAATAGAACTATAGCTTCACAAAAACCGAATTTAAAATACAAAAGCCAAACGCGCTAGAACACCGTAACGAAGCAAACAGGCCGTATCGCGATCACGTGGTCAATATGCGCAGAATTTCACGAAAAATGCAAAAATATTCAAAAATACACGATCATCCCTTTGAAAGGCTGCGATCATTTAGTTGAAATATGCAACCCTATATAGAAAATACGGGGTGTAAACTAAAGTGATGGAAAACTGGGAAAGGTTCGGAGAAGGTACCTTGTCGTGGTGGAGTGGATGTAGAACAGGAGTTTCTATTAAGTAGTTATTATATTACACAAGAGAAAGGTTCGAAAACATCGAAAATGTTACTGAGCTACGAATAAATTATTTATTTATTTTGTTAGTCGTAACAGATTTATAAAAATGTAGAGTCAGTCTGGAAATAGTCCATAAAAAAATCTAAGTAAGGACTTTGGTTTAATTATTTCATATTTTTAATCTTAGGATTCTTTTGAGGTTATTTATCTAACCTCTGTTTCCACCATGACTTGTAAAAATTATGAAGCAGTATTATTTATAGAACAAGAAAAATCTACTAACGTACACCAGCTAGTACTCAAGATTATGCGCAAAAAACTCCTGCATTTTAAATTATAAAACAAAAATGCAACAAGACCGAAATCTCCTTTGGAATATTCCGGACGCCATTTGGCTCCTCGCCTAAAACTGTATTCCATATGAGCAAGTTTCTTGAAAACAAGAAGCAGAATATATTGGAACCTGAGAGTGGAAATACTCAAGAGAAAACGAGTCACTTAAAGAAAATTATTGTGATCAGCGACGATTTGGTATTGTATTGTCATTTTGATTTATATTCAGGCAGTAGTAGGTACACTTGCGAGCTTTAAACTGGAATCGCTTCAAGGGTTGTTCAAGACTAATTTTTACAATTTCTTTGCAGTGAATAAGAGTTAAGTTATGTTTTCCCTTACGCAGGATTTATGGCGACGATAAATTTTGATTTAATGCACGATAATGTCCGCTGCCACACCTCAGCAGTCACTAGACAGTACCGACAGACGTCTTCCATGTCGGCATTCCCACACTAGACTGGCCAGCCCTTATTCCTGACTTGAACCCAATCTAGCATATGTGGGACGAGCTAAAACAGCGGATACGAAGGAGAAATCCAGCTAATCCAGCTCCGGCGCCGATAGAAGCCGATAGATGCAACTTCAACCTATTGCAATAATTTCCAAAATTTAGGTAGCCAATTTAATTAATTTTAAATCTTCTTGATATCACTTGAAAGGTAACAAAATTACCTTTCAAATATTATACCACAATCTATAGTTCATTGTACATAAATTGTAAAAAAATTGTTTTGATCAACTCGCGATGAAGCGATTCCATTTTAAAGCTCGCAAGTGTAGTATTCGAGAAAGGACTGCACAACGTTTTTTTTTTTTTTTTTGCTTCAAAAGAGGTCCCAATTCCTTGCAAACCTTAGAAGAGAGAAATTACCAGCATAAGGCCTAATCGCCTGACGTTTGATGTCGGTTCCTCCCTATCTTACGTTCCTTTTACGACCTTTTGATACGAGAGGAAAGCATTAATTTGTATGAACGAATTCATGTATCTCGACTTACCTGCGTACCTTCAAATGTTGTTGACATCCCCTAAAATCTCTTGCTCCCCTACTCTTTACGACTCCGCTACCGCCCCCCATTCCTCGTGGGCCATTTATTCCGTTAAGATACAATAATTTCTTTTTGTCTCCTTTCTTTGGTGCAATGCGTTCTCCGGAATACTTTTGTTGGGGAAAAGTATTTTATTGATGGAGGAAAGTAATTACTTAGCCGTTTTGTTGAATTGCTGGTATTATGTGAGCTTTTGTTACGTTTTATGAGGTTATGCTCTTTTATGTGGAAATGATGCTTTTTGTAACGAGAGCGGGAAAATGGAGTTGCCAGTGTTGCCAGTACAGCAATGCTGTTAATTTTCTGGCTTTTGTCGCAAACGATGGAGCGTTCGGACCTCGTTTGACTTGCAAAAGTAGCTTCATAGAAATGTGCTACCAAAACTACAATAGAGTCAAAGTGGTTGCTGAGTTTACCCAGGTATTTCACGGCATGGTTAGTTTGTTATACCTATGAGAATAAAAAAAAAAGATCTTGGAAATGATATCACTGATTCGGTGCGAATGCAAACGCAATTTAAAAAGTTGTAAATTAGTAAAATAAAACAAATCTCACTGTAGAAATGCTGAACTGTGTCAAAGCGTTGGAATAGATCCATTTTATCCTGTCCTAAGATATTTAGATGCATCAGCTTGTAACTCTCCAAACCATCGTAACATACCCTACCTGTTCAATATTGATTATTATAGTTAGATTTATATATTTTACCGTATCTTTGTAATAAAATTATGATTTAAAGTGGCCAATGATCGTCTAGCTAGCGGAAGGACGCGTACGTTGTGTAGTAGTAACTCAGATTCTTTTAGGAGCTTCAGACAAACGAACTAACTCTTCAACTTACTTGAAAACATCGATTCTTCAATTCTGGTACAGCATAACCAGCCTTTTTCTCGGTCGGTTAAACCTAACTTTCGCTCCCTCTGAAACAGCTTAGATTAGGTACGTAGTAAGATTAGAATTCAATCCCGGGCATTTAAGGTAATGATAATTATGTGAAGAAGTAGATTTAAGTATAGATTATGAGTATAACTGGATCATTTTATGATTTCGGTTACAATGCCTCCACTGTGCGGTTACCAGAGAACTTTGCTTTGGCCTGTGCAGGTCCAGACCAAAGCTTCCTGTTATTAAGGCTCCCATTCAGAATCACATTCAGCGCCTCGGGGACAGTCGAAAGTAGAAGACTATCGCCTGGCCCGTACTCAGTGTAACCAGACATTTAAGTGCAAAGCGATTCAAAGACGCTAACTCAGTAGAGTTTTACGGGGAATGGTCTGAAGCGACCCAAATACACCTACCTGCCTCTCCTATACCTATCCTACCTCAACCTACCTACCTAGAAGCTGCTGCTTCTGTAAACGGGGTGGAACCACACTCCAGGCTAACCGTAGATCTAATCAATAGACATAATAAACCCTCAGTTCTTCTACAATCGGGATGACGCTTGCAGAGAGAACCATTTTAACGGAAGACAATTCCACAGACTTGGAACGTAAATGGTCTCCCAAGTCTGCTTGTTAAAATTTAATACACATCCAGGGACTACTGGATGTGCTTGATAAACATAATAAGAATTTAGATTAGCCAGCTCTGGGATGTAACACCATCCGTCTACAACGTAGAGAAACGATAGAATTAAGTAGTGTGTTTACGTAACCTGAATCCTCACTCTCCGGAACGATAGAATGCTCTCTCCGAAATCCTCGCTGGTCCGAAGGATCTCAACGCTAAAATCCGATCCATTCTGAAGCCGTTCATCATATGTACTAGGTCGACCCAGCATTCTCTCAATCAGGCACACAATTCCTCACAGTTTCTGGAAAAACCTAGCAAAAACCCCAAAGCCCACCGATTCCTTTTTCTACCTAGACCCGACTGTCACCCCTCCAAAAAACGCCTTTTGTTTTCCTAGAGTAATCAAATTCAAATATTGTATTTTGCTGAACAAGATTTAAGAAGGTTTTATTCCTTCGGTGTTACAAGTTATATCAGAAAATGTTAAATGTTTCTATATTTGCAAATTGAATGAGCCAGCATAATCTGGACCGTTACATGCTGTAGGCAGCAGATGTTCAAATCCATTTATTATCAGATAATCTGTCCGTAGATGTGAAGCAGCTCCCGCGACGTGACCGGAATAGTCTCAGATCAGACGATAACTGTAATCGGGGCTATCCGGATGGGTCTACGGGCACCGGCCACTGAACCTGTTATTTAGAACCCTCCATCAGTGGCTTTAATAGGGTTGGAGTATTATGAATATTGATCTCGTTTGACTAAAGATGACAGATGCATTTATTAAAACCAGTTCTACTAATAGTAGTTCGTCTTGGGAGTTCATATACCCGTTAGGAAAAAGTAATTTATGAAAGTACGTTTATATTATGTTTAGTTCATCAGGTTTCATGAAAACCATTGTTTCATGCAAGGACGGTTATTGTGAAAAAATTTGCAAGCTAAAATGTCGGGACATGAAAATAATTCAAATCTCAAGAAATTTTTAGGGCTTAAATGGTGAAAACCAGTTCACACTTTCCCCAAAAGTCTTTCTACAAGACGTGTCGTACTTAACTGCTTGATTCGTTTAACAAAGAATATTCCTTCCGTTGCCAAATATCCCGCCCAAAAACAGCGTCGCTCCGTGTAATGAATCGAGTGACCGCTGCAGCCCGTCTAACGAGCTCGACCGGCGACATACCGGGCTTACTTACTGGGGCTGAAAACGGCTAAAACTGGACGATTGGGGTTGCAAGTTGGATTCCCGACGTTGAATCAACTTTTTGTATGATCTGCAATAAAAAAAATAAAACACGATGTGCCCATAAGAAAAATGTTTTCGTTAACTCTGGCTAAACACTTTATTTTGGTTTCTACACACTTACGTACGTAATATACGAATTAAAAATTACTCTTTCGTGACTGTAAAAAAAAACAGATCTTTTATCAAGTACTCCCGTTACGACCCAGCCTAGTTCTTAGCCACGGCTCCGTCTAATTAAATCGCATTGTGCTGAGCTCATTTGAATATTTAATTGCTGTAAGCAATCTCAGCAATGCCGAGCAATGAGTAAGCATGTGACCCGTGTATGTAAAGTATTTGTTTTAAAAGAAAAAGTTATGAAAAATAATAGAGATAAATGGAACGAGGAAAGGGAGGCCTTTGTCTTGCAGTGGGATCCCAATCCCACAGGCTAGTAATAATAATAACATGATAAGATTTATATTGATCAACGTGTTTTGAAACTTTTCATCTATAAATTCACATCGTTTTTGGTCTAACGAAAACATTCTTCTTTGGAAAATAATTATTTTCTACTCGGTACCTTTATCTAAATCTGGTCAATTTTATCAATTTAGCTCTCAAGTATCCATTCGTTAACTTCTTCTTTGATAGCGAGCCCCGATCCCCGATACAAAGCAAGCATCGAACGACTTCCCATTCTATCAGTATCTCCAGCCATTTGAATCCGGAAAATTCTAGATATGACCGGCTCTGAGCAGCTCGGGACTGGTTATTTCCTGTCTTTAGACCGGCCCCTCCGACTGACAGATAAGCGGTCGTATTCAGATCCATCTTGGATTACGAGCATCGACTGACCGAGATCCGGAGACGCGATTGTGCTCTATTGCTCTACTTGTGGAAATAGCTTTGTGGAAAACAAAACTTTTGAAGCATTCTTCATCTATTTTACATGGATTTCCTTCACAAAATTGTATGGAAATTTTCCTATAATTATGAGTATCAGGAAATGTTTACCGAAACAGCTTTGCGATATAACAGTACTTAGTACAAGGATTGCTCTGTGACGCCCGGAAAAAACCGGGGTTTTCCTATTTTCTAAGTTCAACAAGTAATTTAGATAGCAGAGAAGGAGTTTTGCGCACATTGTAAGCCATTTGCTATGAACCTACACTAAAGCAGTCTACGAATCAATTGTCGTTGTGCAGTCTATTTCTGGCTTAGAATTTGCACCCCGACTCTTCCCGCGGGTGTTAAGGGATATCCACCGGGGGCGGGCAGCAGTGCCCCCTGCAGAACAATTCTACCACCAAACTGCGATCCCAACCCGCATGCCCGGAGTGGGGATTATGGACAATACCCCCACAAGATGAAGGGCAATAAGGCGATTATACATTGTATATACTTTTTTAATAAGAGGGCAGAAGCCTTTATTCACAAAGAAAATTATAATATAATTAGTATTTACAATTGAAACAATTGAGCTAACTGCAGACTGTTGCAAACAATCTACAGGTAGCTCAACTGATCCATATCAATACCAGTCGGAAGCGTCCCCAAGACGCTGGCTGCATTGCCCCGCTGTATGGCAATGCTGATGCGCTGTGCCAGATACTGACCAGCTCTCGGGTCACGCGTCGCTTCGACCAGACGCTCAGATAATTTTTTGAAAACCCGAAGAGCCTCGGTACCCCACGGACCTAGGGTCTCGACTCCAAGAGGAGCAAATGTGTAGGCTCTGTCGAGACCTGCATATTTGCGCCTCTTGAGATCTTCGGCCAAATCTGCCGCCGCGCCTGCCCTCACGGATGTCCTCGGAAGATGGGAAGGCGCAAGTGTGTCGACGCATGTAGCGTCCCACACAATGGGCCTCCCCAACTCCCATGGGACTAGTGTCATACCGTCGGGCCTTTTACCATCGTCACGTAACAGACCATTCGGTTCGAGAATAGCTGGTACGTTAGCGGTGACAAAGGCCCGCCGGATGATTGTATATACTGTATTTTGTATATATTGTATATACTGAACCAATACAGGCGGTTGAGGTTGAGGTTGAGTCTATTAGCATTAAGATATTTTTTACTAAAATCAACAAGATGTCGATAGACTCCAAAATTGGAATTTGTTAAATGTTTCTTTTAGCAAAGATTCTAGCAAAACTTCTTATCTGCTATCTAAATTACTTGTAGAACCTAGAAAATAGGAAAAGCTCGGTTTTTTTTCGAGCGTCACTAATCACCTTAATGCGTACATTAAAGGTAGGTATGGAAGCAGCATAACTTCTTGCCTACCATCGTATGGGAGAGGCCTTAGTCTCGGAGAGGAAATGTTGAAAAGGGAGAGATGACTGGCTCTAGTGCGAAGACGATTTTGACAGTTACGATAGATAAGTTGAACAACTATTTTGTTTCTCCTCTTTGTGTTCCCATATAGTTTATTCACTAAGTTTCGCCAAATGAAATCCGACCGAACAGACGCACACTGACTTTTACAACGTCCATTCAATAGCAAAAAGAAAACGACGCGCCCATATACACTTGGCCCTGATTAAACGAGCCTAGGGTTCCGCCGTTAGGGGTCCGCGAATTTGTAGGATAGGTACTCCTTTTGGAGTGTACTGGCCCTTTCGGCCCGCCTTTTCTGCGTTTGCGAGTGAATGGCCGAGATTACGGCTCGGCCACTGGGCCATTGATTTAGGGCGATTATGGCCCTGCGCGTAGGGCGGAAAACTAGGGATGCTTATAGGTTTTGGATCAATGCACTTGTGTTTTGGCATTTTAGGTGATTTCAGTCGGTCCGTTGGTTTTGTTTCAGTTGAGCAGATAACTAGGGTATTTTATTTTATTTGAATGGGCATGATCTTTATTGAACGGCTTGTGTTCGGCCGCCATTTTACCTAGGTACTTCATGCGGAACCTTAAACCATACTTCTGTTCGTAGTTCGTACTTTACTTATTTTACTGCGCGATATATTCGAGTGTAAAAGCGCGCTCGAAACTTTTAATCGCTCTTCTAATCAGTTCGACTTTATGATCTCTTAAGACCAAAATTATACTTAATAAAAAAACATTTAGTCTCAGTTTCAACATTGACTTATCCAGAGATTAATGATGAGGAATCACCCTTGCGTAAATAACATTGCCAAAGGTCAGTCACATAGAACTTGGAAAAAGTCGCTATTCAAACTATGTATATAAACTTAAAAAAGATAATTTTATGTTTTTGAAGATGTTTAGTTTGTTACCTGTTGACGCTAAAACGACTGCACCAATCGAGCTGAAATTGATGAAGCCCTCTAAACCTGGAATCATACACAACATAGGCTTCTGTCTATCTCATAAAACAGTTCCCTTGAGACAGAAAACGTTTCCACAGAAACACGCGTGCGAAGTCGCAATCAGTAACTAGTATTATAATAAATTCAACCTTTGTTTGTCGCATTTACTAATTACCTCTTTTCCCGACGTTTCAACCAATTTACACGCTGCCGTGCTCACGGGATGGATATTTTCATACTCCACACCACAGATAAAATTTTGATACATCACAAAGGTTATAATGACTTCTCGCCAAAAATATAAATTTTGAGTAAGTACCTACACAACGCGGATTATTCAACTTTTATTAAGTTGAATAATCTGCGCAAACGGCGACTTTGTAAAGTTCCAGATAAGTAGGTAGCACTTAGTTGGTAAAGCTGACTTTATTACCCTTTGAGGGCTTCGAGACAATCGCAGCTCTCATCTACTTTAGTGCGTAATCTCAGGCTCAGCGTGTCATTCAATTAGTGGTAGGTAGGTTTGTGGTCTGATGATAAAACTCATAAAGGCTTCGGTACACAAGCCAGCTTTTTCAAAGGTTGTTTTTTAAAGCCAAAGCTGTGTAGCGAAAGGCTATCGATTCTCGACAAACCACAGCGAATTTCTGTATGGGGTATTGTCTTTTCCGAAAGTCTTTAGAAAAACAAAGGAAGGTAAATCTATCGTTTTGGTTATCATAGTGCGTTAGCACTCACACTCAGAGTAATTTCAATTTTCTCTAATTTTAAATCAAATAATATCCCAAAAATGTTCGACTTCGACGGGACTTGAACCCGCATCCTTCCCCTCAGTACGGGAATGTGATATCCAACTACACCACGAGGTCAAGTGACGTAGGAGTCGAATATCTCTGGGACTTCCTTCGGACTGTAGCGCCGTTAGCTCCACCTACAGGGGAAATATTGAAGTTTATCCATGTTCAAAGACTAAAGTTACGTTTAGTTCGTTATGCGACAGGTGTCGCGTTTGCACAATTTTAATGCGGGTTCAAGTCCAGTCAATGTCGAAAATTTGTGGAATATTATTTGATTTCTTAGGTAAATCTATCGTCAATAGATATCTCACATCAGCAAATACGTCCAGAACATGCCTCCCTCTAACCCTTTCGCTATAGTTACCACGCATGGCAGGTGGGTTGGTGACCGCAGTGTAGGCGCTAAAAAGACGCAGAAAGAAGGTACTGCTCTTCCTATATTAGGGTCCCGATTCGATTGTTAGGTTAATTCGTCAATTCTTACGGCTTCCACGGACTGAGTTAGGGGGTCTTTTCTTACGCTGCGACGGCCACAGCGGAATACTAGCTATATCCCAGTAAATTTCTCTATAGAAGTAGGTTTAGCTCTCTTGGGGAATTTCTCCTAGCCCATAAAAATTATCAGAATAAACACTGTAATATCCAATTTTCTCCATCCAAATTTTACTGATGAACGTTGCTTAGGTGGAGAGGTATGAAGGGTATTAATACTTATATCGAATATTCCTCGTGTAGATCCAACCTAACCCGTTAAGTCGACGCGTGTGTAGGCTGATAGAGACACTTGGGGAAAGTTATTCGGATTGAATGATCGCGTGGGCAATGTTTATAAAAGTTTTGAATGGAGCCCTCGCTGGGACATCACAGCCCATAATAATGTGCCTCACGACGTATATTGAGGGAATGCTGGCGTTTATGGACTTTAGCCGGTTTATGAGGACAGTGGCTCTTGAAGACTTTGCAATAAAAATGAGTGTGTCTGTACTTACGGTAAGGTCACAGCTATAACATTACAAGCGCAACAATATAAAATATATACGTTTTGCATTCTTTTGTGTACACTACGTAATAAATTTTAAGTACGCACTTATATTTTTTTATAAAGAAGCTTCACTATCTATGACCAAAGTGCTTGGGAAGACAAATCCAACGAACCCGAATTCGACGGGGTTACGTTATTTCGTTTAGGAGTTCCTACGGCCATCTTCTGTCTCCATCATCAGACCAGCTCGATGGTGCCACCATGACATTGCAAATTTACATAAGTATGCCTTTCATTCCAACTCCATCGGTTGAAGATAACTGCTCTTAAATTCAGTTACAAGATTTGCCCCACACATACACAACAGGGCAAGTTAAATAAAAGCTTGTAAATATATTAAAGTGAATAGAATCAGTAATTTAGTTCAACTGTTGTACCGTTATATTGATAATACATTTTTTTTAAACCAACAATAGATGCCAGTACCTATCCGGTATTCAAACATAAATAAATCAAGCTTTATTTTAATTCGATTCCGATTTAGCCACCCAAAGCCTTCACTCGTAAATAATTGTACAAATGGATACTCTCGTTGACCAGGTGCTTATAGCTTTAAAACAACATAATAAATAGCACTCGTTCATAACAAACCAATTTCGCTGTAGATTGTCTAGCTTTAATTGTAAGTACTTACCTACTTCTATTGACTGTGTGCGTAAATTATGTAACCGCTCGGATATAGTTGCGCTGCAAGAGACGTGGCTACTCCCCCATGATCTCCCATTGTTAGGTACCGTAAGTAATGAGTATGAGTACACGGGCAAATCAGCTGTTGATACCTCCGCTGGCTTATTACTGGGTAGACCATATGGGGGGGTGGCCATACTCTGGAGAAAGGGTATGTTTGAGTCTGTTGTGGTTCTAGATTGTAGTAGTCCTAGATTGGCTGCAATTAAAGCGACGTCACATGGTCGATCTATCTTAATTTTTTCGGTGTATATGCCTACATATAAGAAAGAAAACTTACCTATTTTTACGGAAGTACTTAGCGAAATCAGTGCGCTTGAAGAAAGCTGTAATATCGAATCCTTATACATGTTAGGCGATTTTAACGCCCACCCGCAGGAACCTTTCTTCAGAGAGCTGACTAGCTTCTGCGCTGATCAGTGCTGGCTTTGCGCCGACGTTGAGAAATTAGGAGTAAATGCAGATGTGTACACGTTTGTTTGTCAAAAATCTGGTAGTAGGAGATGGTTGGACCACTGTGTCGTCTCTCTTGCAGCATGGCAAACTGTACTAAATGTAGGTGTATATGAGGACGTTTACACGTCGGACCATCTCCCTATATACATGGTATGTAACTTATATGCTGTTAGGCCGAGGCTGGCGACTCAGGACCGGCCTCCGAGTGCTGTTCTATGGGGAGAGAGGAGTCGCGATCAGATAAATGCATATCGAAGTCTTTGTGATGCAGCTTTTCGTGATATTACCTTTCCTCAGGAATTTGTGGAGTGCGGTCATGGGTCGTGTACCTTGACCGAGCATAGATTAGTGTTAGACAAAATGTATGATGACATCGTTAGTACTATGGTAGATGCGGCGGTCCAGACGAAGCGGTGTGTAAGCGGCAGGCCTAAGAAAGGTAAAAATCTCTGTGGCTGGAATACTCACGTCCGATGTGCACACAGGGAGGCCAGGCTTAAATTTCAAAACTGGGTGTTCCACAACAGACCCACTTCGGGCAATATCTATGAGGATATGTACGAATCTCGTAAAATCTTCAAAAGTCGCCTGAAGTGGTGTCAGAGCAACCAGACTCAAATTTTAATGGACAAATTAGCCCGCGAGAGAGAGGGAAAAGATTTCAAATCTTTCTGGAAGTCCACGAATAGGTTAAACATTAGGCCTGGCCTTCCTGTGAGCATTGAAGGCATAAGTGAGGGGGGCGAGATTGCGCGGATGTTCATGGAACACTTCAGGGTGCAATCCCCCCTGGGACCTTCTGAGGAGGAGTTGGATGCTGGGTCCAGCAGTCCGGGAGAGGTGCCAATAGTACAATTGTCCGCAAAGCAAATCAGAGCGACAATTAAGAAAATGACTAGAGGCAAATCTCCTGGTCACGATGGATTGAGCATCGAGCACCTCAGATATGCAGGGAAACACCTTCCCGGGCTCCTATCCATGTTCTTTACCATGTGTCTAAGTCATGCGTACCTACCGGCAGACTTAATGAAGACAAAAGTGGTACCGATTGTTAAGAACAGGACTGGAGACATATCTGACAGAGGGAATTATCGCCCGATCTCTCTGGCCACTACAGTAGCCAAGGTGCTGGACAGTATGCTTGATTCTATGGTACAAAAGTATCTCCAACTTCATGATGCGCAGTTCGGGTTTAGGCCTGGACTCTCGACAGAAAGCGCAATTTTAGGACTCAAGCATACTGTCCAATACTACACCAGTCGTAGGACGCCGGTGTATGCCTGCTTCCTCGACTTGTCCAAGGCATTCGACCTAGTGTCGTATGACGTGCTCTGGAACAAGTTGAGGGATAGGGGTGTCCCGGCGGGTCTACTCCGGATTTTTCAGTACTGGTATAGAAACCAGTCTAATTTTGTTAGCTGGTCTAATGCATCTTCGGAGACGTACAGGTTGGAATGCGGTGTGAGACAGGGGGGGGTAAGCTCTACTTCGCTTTTCAACCTGTACATAAATGAGCTCATAGTCGAACTCAGCAGCATGCGTGTCGGCTGTAGCGTAGATGGTATCCGTGTGAATAACATCAGCTACGCGGATGACATGGTGCTGCTGGGACCGACTGCGGGCGCGGTCGATGAAATGCTGAAGGTGTGCGCTAAATATGCTGCTTCCCATGGACTCCGGTATAATCATAAGAAATGTGAACACATTGTTTTTAAGGCCTCCGGCAATCATGCTGGAAGCTTTCCCAGCATTAGCCTTGAAGGCATTAACATCAAAAGGGTAACATCTTTCAAATATCTGGGACATCATGTCGCCGAAGACCTTAAAGACAATGTGGACATAGAGAGGGAGCGCAGGGCTCTGGCGGTTCGAGGAAATATGTTGATACGTAGGTTCTCCCGTTGTAGCGAAGAGGTGAAGATAACCCTCTTTAAGGCTTACTGTCAATGCCTCTACACGGGAAACCTATGGGTTCGGCATGCCAAAAAACCGCTGGAGACCCTGCGTATACAATACAACAATATTTTCAGGATGATGTTGGGGCTGCCCCGCTATTGCAGTGCATCAGGGATGTTTGCGGAGTACCAAGTAGATGGGTTTTATGCTATTCTCCGCAAAAAGACCGCCTCCCTGATGCGCAGAGTCCGGGACAGCACGAATAGCATCCTGGGAACTGTTGCTGATAGGTTAATCCCCTCTCCTATATGGATATGTTTTGTGCGTAGGGTAATAGGTGATAATAATATATGATGTTTGTTATAAGTGTGTGTGATTTGATTAGGTATTTGTTACTAACCTTAATTTTAAGTTTATTCTATACTAACAAAATATGGGTCTTGTTATCCGAAATAAAATATTTTTATTTTATTTATTTATAACACCCCACGTCCCACGCCCACCCCTGGGGAAACATCGATAGATTGCAGAATTTTACAACTTATGTGGATATTTCATTTATATCCGGTAACGCACCGATTAATGTCCTAACACACTTTCAAACCCGCCAATGGTTTGAAGTCAAGCTATGATTATTGCGCATCAGTTAATTTAATAAAAAAAAATTCCTTGACCTTTTTACCTGAACCTCCTTATATTTAATTAATATTTTTTAGATACACTAGATAGTATGGAAAACTTTAGAACAATGATTCTATTAAGGGCAGTGAATACTTAATTTTTTTTTGATGAATAAATAAATAATTTATTAAAAAATTTCTCAAGACAAATGCTTCACATAAGAATAATAACTTAAATTCTATATATTACGTGTGCCTGAACTAAGTAAAACCTGTATTTCAGGCAAAATTGCTTACAACGAATACTGGTATAAAGAAAACTTAAATACAGTAATACAAAGCGTCAGTGCAGATTTTCAAAATTACTTATGCTAACAACACTATACTTAGCTACATTTTAGGGGTACCTATAATACGAGTAAATACGGATCCTAAACAACAAAAACCTTGTTTAAATGAATTGAATTTCATTGTTTTTCAATTCTTAACACGTCATTCACTTCGCCCGTTTTCATGCTCTCCTTATTAATGGATTTCAACTCAATAAAACCAATAATTCATTAAAAAAATCCACTGACCTCGCTGGACCAGTCCCCAGCCAGCTTGACGGTGCGTTTCGCCCGGTACATTAATGCGCATTAAGCGCTACAATATTTGTCGCCATAAATAACGCGGCACGTGCGCGTTTGGATCCCGGCCCTGATTTACCGGGACCAACATGCTCCCAACATGCTCCCAACATGCGGACAGTCACCGGTTAAAATGTACCGGGTGAAACTATGCGCCGGGGGACTGCAGTGCGTCGACTTTTCACAAACTTTAACTAAAAACTCCATACAACACATTACATACAGTGCTCATTATTGCATCAGAATACTCCCCGTATCAGAATATTATTTACCTACTCCCTATCAAGGTTGGCACTCACATGTCGAACACCGCTGCCGCACAACACAAAAATAAGCATTTAAATTATGGACTTATTACTCGTAATATTAAGTTGTATTTTATATTAACGGCATCAGACAAGAGACAGCTCGCGGGCCTCTCACTTGAAGCTCGCGGTAACCCATTTTGTCATTCTAAAATGTATCCAAACAAATGTTACGGATTTAAGCCTATGTTTGAATGCATCTTTCGGTGCCGAGCGGCAATGGTTCGCGCCAGAGTCTGACGTGGTACAACAGTACAGTGACGGATGTGTAATGAGCGGCCTTATCGCTAAGAGCAATATCTTCTAGCCAGGCATTCTTTAGATGGACAACCCACGTCTAATAGGGACGTATTTTAACTAAGATTTAATTGAAACCTTTGATTTCACTCACATTGTATCTGAATAAAAAAAAGAAAAAAAAGTTTGAAGTGCATTTAACTATCCTTCATAAAATGTTATTAGCATGAGAAGAGGATACTGCTTTAAAGATAGCAGCAGAAGGATTTGGCGGAAGTGACTCCTACATTCACCGATTCTTGGGCTACCTTCAGTCTACACAATAAGCGGTAGACCCTAGGGCTCCATAACCAAAACCGCAAATACGCCATTCCATTGAACCCCAGCCTCCCCTAAACACGGCGCGCGTTAAAAATGTAACAACGCGATGCGACAATGGACGCGGGGAGAGCGGGCGGACGGGTCCTGATTTTATATCACTTATTTGCATTGGATTTATCTGCGGCCGATGCAAATACGCGGGGACTGTGTTGTGTTAAGCGAATGGAAAAATCACGAATGGACGACGTTTATTTGGTTTTTAATCCGGGTTTTAAAGTAACTGCAGCAAAATGCAGTTTTTTCGTGGTTTGTCGTTTTATTGACATGCCTTGAAAGCACAAAGACTACTACTATGGTTTTTTATACATACTACGATTCGTTTTCTTTATGCTTACTAATAGTTATATTTTGTATATTTTTATGAATTTCCTGTACTTAATATTATTTTTTTAATGTAGGTCCATAACCTAATGAATCTATTTTGATTTCATCTCAAATCAATTCATGTGACATTTTTTCCCTGCATGCTTTTTTAAAGTTGATTTAGATTTGCAGTGTGTTAAGATATTGTAAACATGGTTTATATTAATTGGCACATAATTCTTTAACAGTATAAAACTGTACCTACTAGTACCAATTATGAGCACAAAGCTGTAATGAACAAAGACAGAGCTCCTACTTGCCAAAATACGAGTTTTTACTAATTAAGCTTAGCAATTAGGGCACAATTATTGTATTGCACTTAATAGAAATAAATATATAGTAATATTTATTTAGTTAGGTACTTCCTTCTACTTACTACCTTCTTATCCTATTGCTCAGCGGTCCCAAGTGAGTCCTGACCTCCGATAAGAAGACCATACCATTTTAACAATTACAAGAACTTCATATATTCCCTGATGCGAGACTGAAACCTGCAACATTAACCTGATACTCAGACAGTAAGGTATTCGTTCAACCCACCGCATGGGTCGCAGCCCGTAGGTATCATATGATAATTGCAAAGCTAGCAATGGTATCGTGTTGAAACGTCGTTCACAGTCGCCGGGGACCACTTGACGACACATTGTTGTCAGTTTGTATTCACCCTTTGTTTCGTGTTTACGACTCACTTCACTTCACTTCGCATCTATTATCTTTCCTTCAAATATTACGAGGAATTTCCAGAATTCTGTAATAAGGAACTTAAAGTAGGTGATTTGTATACTATCTACTATACTTTGAAAACTAATTGACAGCATTTTTAACTGAAGCGGAACTACAAAACAAAGAAAGTTGTGACGAAGAAAACCGAGTGTCAGCAAAATCCCACTCGTGAACTGTAGGCATATTACGACGAAATCATCCGCCATGACCTGTTTTGTGTAAATACATAATATATTGAGACTATTTTCGTTCTCTGTTGTCGTATAATAAAGTACTGGTCGCAGTCTTACATTCTAGAATGGAAATAGATTATTCGAGAACTAAACTCTTTTAATTCTGGACGATCCACACAGCATCATCTAGCCCCAAGCTAAGCAGAGCTTGTCTTATGGGTACTAAACTGATATATATCTACTAATACAATACATTACATAGTACGTAGATATTTTTTATCTATATATATAAAAGAAAGTTGTGTTAGTTACACTATTTATAACTCAAGAACGGCTGTACCGGTGTGGCTGAAAATTGGTGGGTAGGTAGCTTAGAGCCAGGAGACGGACATAGGATACTGTTTATCCCGTTCGACAGCGTTCCCGTGTGACTTGACATAAAACGTCAGTCACTATAAAATGTGGTATAACAAAAAAGAATCAGACTTGGAATAACAAAACGCAAATGACAGCTATGTAAAGGACGTATGGATGACGAATGGATGCCGGGGGCCGATTTTGTAGTATATTTAGCATCAGCATTTGCACCCGTGCGAAGCCGGGGCGGGTCGCTAGTTATACATAGAAAACACCCAGAACTAATATTTTCAGATCGTACAAACATTCGTTCCAAGGTGATAATCGAACCAGCAACCTCCTGTGTCGCAGGCGGACCTTTACCCGCCACGCCACATAAGTTGCCAACTGTTTACCTCTTTTGTTTATAGATCGTCATTTGTACATTGGTTTCGGAGCAGACCGAGTTAAATTCGAATGACGACAACGCATTGAAACTTACTAAACCTCGTATGTATTCTGTCGCTTAACTGCACTACCGAGGAGAGGCGTTTAGATAGCGATAACATTCGTTCTAGAATTATATTACCTTTAACATACCTTTTACATAGCTGTCAAGTAAAGTAATACCCACGTCCAACAATGATATTCATCTGCCGACCCTCATTAGACTACATAGTTTTCGCTCTATTAAGTAAGATTATCAAGATTTCAATATCCTACCCTTGGCTTACGTCCCCCGGGGCTGCGCGTCTGTCCGTCGCTGGCGTGTAAGGGAAGCCAATTTGTACATTAAATTAGTGGAGCCTTCTGGGACTTGAGCATGTGAGCCTCATTTTAATACTAGTACAAGTATTACATGATCAGCTTTGGTTGAGCTCTGGTCGATCGCTGTGCTATGTACACGTTATAAATTGTTTTAGTATCATTTTCAATATTATTATTTTCTCATTAATGTTCTTTTACGTGCCCGCCTCATAGGCCTTTAGGTACAGCTAAAACTTTGAGTTTGTCCGAAAAATGTTTTGGAATGTAATCATATAGGTACTACTGTGGCATAGCGTCCTAAAATGTTTTTTTTTTTAAATTATTGTATCTCGACTCTAAGCTGTCTCTGGCTAGTATCCTCTACACAGGTACTCGATTTTTTTAATTATTTGCCAAAAAGATAAATTTCCCCACGGTACTTAACCTAAAATAACATTTCTTGTTATGGATTTTGAAACAAAATTCAAAGTAGGTACTTATCGGCAATACTATCAATAAATATTTTACATTTTTATTGTTGTCTCGACTCCAAGCATGTGAAGTTTAGTTTTTCTTGTTCGGATTTGTCGATATAATTTGCAGACAACTCAAAGTTCGACCTTATTTCGTGCTTTTGTGTCGTAAATCGCGATGACTACCTATGGCGGCGCTATTTTCCCTCCTTAGGTTTCTCGACAGCCCGTCCCTCCTCCATTCTCTCAGCGAAATCAAATATCACAAACAACGTCTATGATTTCTCAGACAACGTGTAGTCACTAGAGATAATATACGGTAAATTGCCTGCGGTAAATGTAAACGGTAATACTCGAGCCTGTCCAGTGGTCCCCAGGCGCCGCGGTCGCAGGTAACAGGTGGACGCGAGGGCGGGCGGCTAGGGCGGACACCACTTCATTCGATTGCCTGTAATGACCGTGGAGATTTCAGCTTTGACCGTAGGTTTTCAGGTCGATTTGCTAAAGTTGAAATCTAATCATATCTTCAGAAATGGTTGGCCATTATACTCTTCAAAAAGATTTTGGATGGAAATTGGAGCATGGATAAGATAGTTTTTTCCGAACTTGATTTGTTTTTAAAATGATTTTCGAAACGGCTGTAAGTGTAACAACGAGCGACAGAGGAATAGATTATTATATTTATTTTTTAAACGCAAAACTATCATTTTTTTATATTTAGATAAGGCATTGCCAACAAAACACAGAGTGAAACATTTTAGTATAAATAGAGTGCAAAAATCTATGTAGGTAGTATATGTATATCTTGCACTATAACAATGAACTTTGACACTTCTTAAAAAGTAAACTAAAGCTTCTGTTTCGCTTTTGTGCAAACGCTTCCTTTATGTAAG
Organism: Eupithecia subumbrata; assembly: GCA_949316285.1. Classification (NCBI taxonomy): domain Eukaryota; kingdom Metazoa; phylum Arthropoda; class Insecta; order Lepidoptera; family Geometridae; genus Eupithecia; species Eupithecia subumbrata. The sequence goes on along the minus strand of OX438628.1, from coordinate 382,863 downwards.
TGATATAAGAATAGGTTTTGTACGAAGACGAACAAGACACTTAGTTTTTTGTTTTCCGAGTAGGCCCCCTGGAGGTCTGCTTTGAAAAACGAACGAAGTTGACGGATGTCAACTTCGCGGACGTCGATCGCACTAAACAAACAACTTAACCATCAAGTTGCTTCGGGCGCGTCTCCAACTGACACCTCTTGTTTCGAATCTCAAAGAAACAAAATATGGAATCATTTTCATAGTGAGGTCATCAAAAGAACGGATCGGCCGTCCTTCGTTTTCTGCGATCCGATGTCATCGCGTCTAATTACGGACGCGTCAAGGCGTCCATAATGAAAAGCTTTAAAACATTGAGAATGCGTCACCATTACCAACAAACAACAAGAACAATACAATGGTTATTTGATGACGTAGGTATCAAACAGTCTTGGATCACAGAGGATGTCCCCTCGAGCCCCGGGGCCCGGGGGTCGGTACGTTCATGCAGTTACTGAAGCCTCACTTAACTCTAATACGTGGAATTGAAAAGCTGGCGATAACTCCCGAAGGAGGGAAGTTAAACTCCAGCGGTCACCTCGACTCTGTCTGCTATGATATTTTGTTTCAGACTTTTGCTTTTTGAAGTATCTGGTGCATTAAATCTTCACAGCTATGTTAAACACGATCAAATGAAAAGAGGATTTTTTTTTCGGAATAGACTTCTGAATTCTTTTTTCTTCCAAGTGTTGCTCAATGCTCATAATATAAAACATACCAATAATAACCAAAATAAAATCATTTATTCAAGATAAGGTTACTGGGATTATTTTTTCAGTAGTTTCTGTCTGCGGCTTCGCACGCTTTGTTTCTGTAGAAACGCTTATAGGTTATTTCTATCCCATAGGAACTGATTTGTGGGATAAAAAGTAGCCTATGTTTTATTCAAAACTTAGTTCTAATTGTTTTATTCCAAACTTAGTTCATATTTTGTTTTAATCTTTAATTTTGTTTGAAATAAAACATAGACTACTTTTTAGGGTTCCGTACCTCAAAAGGAAAAAGGAACCCTTATAGGATCACTTTGTTGTCCATCTCTCTGTCTGTCTGTCCGTCTGTCAACCCTCTTTTCTCAGAAACGCGTGGACGTATCGAGTTATAAATACCGCAATATAATTATAGCTTCTAAGTCAGGGGTGCTCAGACTTATGGTATCTGCGATCTACCAAAAAATATTTTGAAAGCAAGAGATCGACTAAGATACTATGTAGGTAGGAACAATTTTTTTTTAAATATCATTTTACTGCACTTTAAAATTGAACATGTATAAAATGAAGGAATCAGTGGGATCGGTTTTGCGAGACAAGGACGAGCGAACGTCGCGCTGGAAAGGCGAGAAAGGAAGGCGAGAGACGCGGAATAGCCAGCCCGCGCGCAATTTCACTGGCCGTTTGTTATTAATTTGTTTATTGCACTAAAATAACACTATTTCGCAAAAAATATAACCATAATCGCCTAAAGTACTTATTAGGGAACACGTAGCCGAATTTTTCTTTGAAATATGAAAAGTAACTAGCAAATGAAACTGCTTTTTCCGTAGAAGTATTTGTGCAAAAATGAAGATGAAGGAAACTTTGCGATTTTTTTGTATCGAGTCTAGTTTTGTCAATCGTTTTTCGACTCCCATAACTTACTAACTAGAATCCTAAACTTTTGATGCTTTTCAAAAATTATAAAAAATTCAATGTTTTTTTGCCCTAAAATTGATTTTCCGCATATTAAAATCGTGGGTTTTGGGACTCACTTCACCGTAACGTAACTTACGAACTACAAATTCTGTGTGATCGCCGCGCACCGTTCTATGTTACCTAGGTATTATTTTAGGTATGAGTAGGTACTAGGTAGGTATAATGAGTATATTGCTGGCGATCGACTCGAAAAGCTTTCGCGATCGACCGGTCGATCGCGATCGACCGTTTGAGCACCCCTGTTCTTAGTCAACGCAAGTAACAGCCATTTCTGTCCGAATATTATGAAATTTCATGCACACAAAACCTATAGGGTACTTCCCGTAGACCTAGAATCTTGAAATTTGGTAAGCCGCAAGGTCTTATAGACCAAGTAAATGGAAAAATCCGAAAACAATAAGTATGTAGTTTATTCAAAAAAAAATACTTTTAATTCTCGCCATGGACCAAAACCTGTAGAGTACTTCCTGTTGTCGTAGGATCATAAAATTTGGCAAGAAGCAAGGTCTTATAGCACAAGTAAAGGAAAAAATCCTGAAACCATATTTTTGGAAGTTATTCAATTAAAAAAAATCTTTTGATTCTTGCTATAGACCAAAACCTATAGGGTACTTCTAGTGTACCCAGAATCATAAAATTTGGTAAGAAGCAAGGCCATACAGCACAACTAACGAGAAAAATCTGAAAAGCGTAAATTTGTAGTTTATTAACAAAATATGTTTTTTTATTCTTATATGATTCTCTCCTTCGACCAAAATATACAGGTACCTACTTCATGTTGACCTAGAATCATGATATTTGTCAAGAAACAAGGTCTTACAAATAAACGGAACCCTAAGTGCGCGAGTCCGACTTGCACTTAACGTTTTATTTACCTGTATGCAAAATTTCAGCCCGATTAGTTCAGTAGTTTTGGCGTTAACAGGTTACAAACATCCATCCATCCATACATCTAAACATCCAAACTTGCGTATTTATAATATTAGTGTGAAATATAGATTTTTTTATAAGCAATTGACCTTTATTTGACCGCAATCCCACCATGTGGCCGACGGTGTATCACGAAGGTCTAGACTAGAAGATACCCATTCATTTCAGACTTGAAGAGAGCCAGGTTGTAATTGGCCGGAAAAACAGAAGCAGGATTGCAGCAGCCGATGGATTTCAAAATTCGAAAGTAATTATCTAACTTAGTACTAGGTCATTATGAGCAACTCTCTCAACGAACTGTTCTAGAATAGGTAACAGTAAATGTGAGGTGCTGCTGCCCGCCACCAGCGGTGGAGCCAGCCGGGAAGTGGCACCACTTCTGTGCATTTGGAATATTAGCCGGTGAGCGTCCGCACTCGGCAGGCCTGCGCGAGTGGCGCTGAGGCATTATTAGTTTTATCACTTACATACGAGGGAAATGCTTGCGAAACATTTTCCTGTAATAAACACATACTCTTGACTTGAAGCCTGAAACTGAACAAAGCGTTTGTTTTTATATTCAAGATAAAATTAGAAAATAAACTTACACCATACAAAGACAGGAAACAATACAGAAAAAAGCTTAGATCTATTCTCTGGAAGTATAAAGGGCGGCCTTATCGCTAAGAGTGATCTCTTCCAGGTTTAGCTTAGATAAAAAAGTACCTACTGCCTGCTTTCTTAACATAACTTGCTTAAAAACTTCATTAGAAAATTATTTGCGGATAAAAAAGTCCAGTGCGTTAGTCCCATAAGTATTTTTTAGTCCGTTGTTTGCGAAAAACGGTATCTTTAGGTAAGTATAAATTCTTCAGAATATAATTTGATTCAAAAGCTATCCGATTAGAACCCTGACAACTTCCCTATTGGCAACCAATCCCATGTCTCATGTCCCAGCTCCTATCATTCAAAACGTTATCAAAAACTGTCTCTCATAACACCTATATATCACTGATAAAACTCTGACAGTTGCATTACAATATTGCAATACCTCAGAGCTCCGCTATTAAAATTCATATCAAAAGTGGTTTAGCATATTCAATGTTTATCTAAATTGCTGTGTGAAGCTTGATTAATGATGGTGAGATTGAGTTATCTTGGCTAGCTGTCCTTATCTTGTTGCTGTGTGTCGCAACTTGATGGAGTGGAGACTGTCCTCATGCTGTACGGACACAGCCGCTGTCCCACCGGTGCGCACGGAGCGGCTACGATCGTGTGTCTAGCTTCGCTTTGCGAATGTATGTGATATGATAACGTCCACAACACACAACACACAACCCACGAACACGCTACGCACGCATACGAGTTAGTGACGTCACTGCTACACGCGTGGCTTCCTCAAATATGGCACTCGCGCAGCTCATCGCTGTCAACGCTGTGCACGCGGTACACGCAGCTTCACTGACGGAAGTGGGATATCAAAACTGTGCTGCGCTACAGTTGTACATAGTCGTCGGTTAATCTTCATGTATAGTGTATGCTGCAGTGGAAACGTAGACCCACGTTGTGAAACAAACGTACCCACGCAGCTAAGAGCGCCGCGTGATCGTGAACATCGTGCGCCGCGGTGGGGCAGCGGCTTAAAGTTGAAGGTCTACCGGTTGTGTTCTATTCTAGAAGGACATTAATTTATTTGAGTTGTCATTGTCAACGAATACAATGAATAATGCTGGACAATCCACTCAGCATCATGTAGTCCCGATGTAAGCAGAGCTTGTGATATTGGGATGATAGTGCTCAAAACAATACTAGGTATCTAGAACCAGACTGCCTCGTTATTATAGCGGTCAGCTTGTTCAACCGCAAAATATGAGGCCCTGGGTGCAAGTCTCGGGTCGGGCCAATAGTTGTTACTTGGGGTTTTTATACCAAGAAAAATTCACAGTAGCAGCCCGGAGTGCTCGGAAAGCACGTTAAGCCGTTGGTCCTACGCTTAACTTCTGCCCGGTCGTGTCGGTCTGCCGTCTCATCGGATCATGAAAGTGAGGGAATAGAGAATAGATAGAATAGAGAGTGCACCTGTGTTTGCGCACACACTTGTGTACTATAATAATATGTCCTGCGCATCTGGCTAGTCTCCAATGAGATTGGCCACCGTGGTTAAATTTGGCTAGTAGGACATCATCATCAAGTATCTAGAATCATCAGCAAATCTGTCTCGTTGTAATTCTTACATTATGTACACATACACACATACATTACGACCCCTGTGTGTAATACCTCCCCTAGTAATTACTGGCAATAGCGAGGTTATCTGGTCTGAATCATTAATATCACAAATTAAGTGTGAGTTGGGATGCTGTGTATCCCTGGAGGCGTAACGTAGGTTCATATACCTTACATTTTAGAGTTCAATCTTCAAATCTTAATAACGGTAAGTTAATAGGTACGTCAGTATTTTTCTTATTCTATGGTTTAAATAGGAGAATGGATAGAAAATACTTTATATCACACTTAAATTTAATAGAAATTATTTACAATAAGACAACTTAAAATCTAAGCGACAATTGGCGATCTTATCGCTCAAGAGCGATCTTTACCAGATAACCATGGAGAACCAATTTTCAAATTAAATCTCAAGTTAATTTTAATAATTAAGTTTCATAAATCTGATTCAGAAATCTGTTTCCTTTAATGAGTTGTATGTTTTCAATAGCAAAAGCATCATTTGATTTTCAAAACGCGGATGAAATCGTTAGATACTCAGAAACTTGTATTCGGCTACGAAATCGGAAGATTGCTACGGCGGCGGCGGCGCGAGCGGCCGCGCGGGCGGCGGCGGCGGCGGCGTAGCACGTAGAAACGACTATTACTATTATTAGTTGTAACAAACTGTCGTTTAAAATTTTACTAGAATTACGTTTCTATATCTAATTTTAAATAGCTATGTTTTGGAAGTTCTTTATTTAAAATTACTCTACGTTTAGATTTATTTGATTTTGGCCGCGTTTTTACTCAAACTTTTCAAACCAAGTTATCGATAGGGAATCTTAGTGACGTTATACGTTAGTATTTCTTGAGTATTTTTGGCTCAACTAGAAAATAGTGTGCGGAACATAGTCATGCTTTTAGTGGACAATAAAACACCCGTTTTTTTATTTATATTTTACTTTCTTTCTGTGGTTATACTACGAGGCTATCCCTACGTTCATACATTTTCCATAGCTAAATATGATTCCTCCTATCCAGTAGGTATCATTATAGTAGTGAATAAGTAATGTCTGGGGCCGCCGCGCCGCCGCGCCGATGACATCTCGGAGTGGTTTGACTATACCTACTTTGATGCTGTTAGTGGCTTCTTGTAGTCTTGTTACTTAATTCAATTATTTTCTCAATTGATTTCTCGATCTGTTTCTCCAATCCTGAAATTAATTCCAATTTAAGAATGTCTTCTTTTATTGAGCTCAAAAAATAATAGAAACAAATTAGAATTAAATATTAATTTACAACTGAAACAATTGAGTTAACTGCATACTGTTGCAAACAATCTACAAGTAGTTCGACTGATCCGTATCAATACCAGTCGTCGCGTCCCCGCTACGCTGGCTGCATTGCCCCGCTGTATGACAATCCTGATGCGCTGCGTCAGATACTGACCAGCTCTCGGGGTCACGCGTCGCTTCCACCAGACGCTCAGATAATTTGTTAAAAACTATTTCAGTAGTTAACGCGTAAAGTTTGAGCAACATCTCTAGTGTAGGTACGGTCGAGGAGTTTGTCGTTGGAGGACTAGAGCCATGTCTAGTTGCGGATGATGATGCTGTACTTTACTAAAGGGTCCCTGAGTAGGTACTTAAGTCTAATAATGTTTCTCCTTTAAAGTAGACGAAGGTAAAATTGCTGGTCATTTCTAAAGCATTTCTAAAGTAAATGTTTTTTACTTATAGCATTAAGTGAAGGGTTATCCCTAAACTCTGCGCAAGTTAACGTACGTGCCCTTAATGCGATGCTCAGGTTATAATTTCACATTCCTCGAGCGTATTTGTGTTCTAACCCCAATGTAGGCAATGTCAGTGTGTTTTGAATGTATGGAGAAATGTACTTTAGGGCTCGGAGTTTAGATTTAAAGTTGATATAGCACTTGATAAGATAATATATCTCATTGCGTCTGTCCTTATTAATTAAGACTTTATTTTATGTAGTGCCTGTTAATTAACCCAAGAAACCTCATTAACTTTGAATGAGACAATATTGAGTTCACTACTGTTATCTATAAGAAAATAGTGTTTTAAGTAGTAGGTATGGTTGTTTTGACATTATAATAATATGCGTTGGTCTCGGGGCAGAGTACCTGCGCGATGGTCAGACGACATCGTGGGCGCTGTAGCCCGTAGGGAAGCAGTGGACCCGACTGACACAAGACCGCCAGGGGTGGCGAGATAAGGAAGATGCCTATACTCAGCAGTGGGTGTTGACGTCTGGCATCTTTGGAGGCTTTTTCATCGTGAATAGACCATCGTTTGACCACAATCTCACCTGATAGTAAGTGACAATTTGGCTGAGGATGTAGGTACCACAAAAGCCTAAAAGCCACCTATTTCACTCTAGTTTTGAAGATGGTTGCTTAGTTTTTAAGAGATATGAGCTATAATAACCCATAGTGTGGTCTACAAAAACTAACATATAGTAGGATTTTGACTGAACTGTAGAACCAAACTACTCTAAAGTGAGTGAACATTGTCTAGGGTCTACTACGCCGCCTACGCCCGTAAGCCTCGGTGTCATAAGCGCAGAATGATCGTAATCCCTCCGCCGCCGGCATACAGAGCAGAACAACCACATTACGTATGCAGCGCTAGCGTAGCGATACACGCGTACTCATCTTTGGTGGCGTAGTATTGCCGGTGGCGTAGTTTTTGGGATAGATGAGCGGGATTTACCAAGGGTGTGGTTTTATAATAAGCTTTAAGATAAAGCTCTTCTATAAATTGTTATTGGAAAAACGTAAAAATAAATTAGACTTACGACTTTCTTATATTTACACGGAAACAAAGTAAGTACCTACCTAATTGTTTACGGAGGTACTAGCTGGATTAAAATTTATTGTTCTTCCAGCTTGGTGTTGAATTCCGATGAACTGAATTTTAAAATTGATATTGAAAAAAAAAACAACCATTTATGGTACATTCAATTTAAGATGATCACAACCGCACTTGAATAATGGAAACCCCAAACGTAAAGAAGTAATCTTTCATTTTCATTTCGTTGGTCTGGGTGTTTTCTATGTATAATAAAAATATCTATCTATGTAGTATATTGTATTAAGTATATCAGTTATCTAGTACCCATAACACAAGCTCTGCTTAGCTTGGGGCTAGATAATGCTGTGTGAATTGTCCAGCATTATTTATTTTATTTATTTATTTATTCATAAGCTACTTCTGCATGAAAAGAAATAATATAAAAGTAAAATTATGGATATTTTATCAAATTTAATAAGTTTTGCACGAGCTCTATCCAATTTAGCTTAGAAAACTTCAATATCATCGTGGTGGATTTATTCCAGTCATTACTTAAAATTTCTACAAAAACTCATTTCAGTTCGAGTCATCTTTCTAGTTTAAAGTACGTTCCTCAATCAAAAGAGTCTCTCCATCAATTCCCAGCACCTGCCTTTAAATCGTCTGCAAAAGTCTGGTCTTCGTTATTTCGAGAGAAATTAAATTTATAGAATATTTTAGTAGTTTTTAATTTAGGGAGCCCGAATTTTTTCGCTTGGAACGGTGCCATGTTCCAGTAGGGTAGGATTACAGAAGCGCAATTGTTTTTATTATCCTAGCATTGAACGATCAACTTTACGTTACTTATTGTGTAAAATCTAAAAAGTTTCCAAGTATCTAAAACAGAGTAGAAATGGAGATCAATACAAAATACAATGATAGTAAAAAAAAACCATAAGCGAGTGGAAATTTGCTCATTGGTTATGTTAACGTCGTTAGATTTTTTTCTTAATTTTGTATATTATTATTACTTTAATGAAAACAATGTTTCCTTCATAAGTAGTTTTCTTAGTTGCGGTACTGCAGCCTCGTGCGCCGTCCCGTGGGAATTAGCGGCACCTGCTGAGATAAGGTACTAATTAGGCCTGTTCTGCACTCCAGAGGAATTGTGTTTGTACTCGTAGCTGGCCAGATATATTGCACGATATTTAGGACAAAAGAGTGTGAAAAATAATAATTGAATATATCTTTTCAACATTTAACTTATTTTCTTTAAGACATCCATGAAGCCTGAAAATAATAAGCTGTAGTGATAAACATTGCCTGGACCGCACACCGGTGCCACATTTACCTAGATGCTACATAAATTCACCTCGCCGCAAGTAGCGACCAAACAAATGTTCAAACTAAACCCGCTACAAATGTGTCCTTGGTGTGCGTGCTTAATTATTATTTAAAATAAATATCTAGCCATTTGTACATAATTATTACCTTATGATTCAAAGCATTATGCCATCTTAAGACGTCGTCCACGAATTTCTATATCAATCACGACACTTCAAGAAACATGCCTGTGCATGGTTCTGACAAATAATTGAGGCTGCAAGTTCAGCAAATAAAGTATTGAATTGAATTGAATTGAATTGAATTGAATTGAATTGAATTGAATTGAATTGAAAGTTTGTTAGAGCTTGTCAGCTATCTGACAAACTCTAGCAATCTTGCAGACTCAATTGTTTGTCAGCACACAGCATCTACATTCTACCGAGCAAACGAGACGTAAGAGAAACTGTTATTCACACCGTATCTAACTGCTCCCTAAGTAGCAATACTCTGAACCCATTAGAATGCACAGTAGTATCCGGTATTGTTTTTCAGTGGCTAGGCTCAGCCACACCTGAAGATAACCGTATTTAATTATCGTCTGCCCCCCACTCCCCCCACCCCTCGGTGCAGAAACACCTCGCTTCGTTAGCGCGGATAACGACAAAGATTGCATTACAGGTGGCTGAAGAATACGCAGGTGCAGAAGGTAGCGTTGGTTGAAAACGCGTTCAATTTACATAGTAGTTTGTAGTTTAAAATAAAAAATAAAATTAATAAAATTTATTCAAAGAAACTTGTAAAATAGACAATACATAAGTGCACTAAACAAATAAAAACAGCTAAGTATAACAAATTAGCCTGAACTAGGTAATCCTGTGTTTCAGGCGACAAGAGTGCTAATTATTAGATAAAACAATCAGTTAATAATATTACAATAAAGGCATTTAGTTTAATGTTGTTTAGGTTACAAACATTTTGTGTATTATGGTAGGTACTTAATTATGTATTAAATGTATTAAACTAGATTAATCACTATACTAACTATACTAACTAGGTTAAATTTATGTATAAAAGTATAATTTACTTAATAATATCTAATAGCTTCTCTGTATCATCGTAGGATAGACTTTGGAGTGTAAATTTAATAGATTTTTACAATTATTATAGTTAAGCGCGTAAAAATTAGACATTGAATTTAGTCTGTTGCATAGGAACGGACCAAGAAATAGATAAAATTTGTTCGTAAAGGCAAATTTTAGAGTTGTTGGCTGCAGGCAAACTTTATCGTTCCGTCTCTTATTAGTAAATTCAGTGCTGTAGGGGAGGGCTGCGTGCTGTCTTAGTACTGTGTTCATTATAAATAGCTGCCGGACTGTTAACACATCACAGGACTTATATAAGAGATTAGTAGGAAAGATGAAAGGACGGAAAGTTGCCACTTTAAGTATTGCTCTTTGTGCTCTTTCTACTGTTAGTAACACAGTTTTTCCCGCTCCACCCCATGTGGTAATGCAATAAGTTAAGATTGATTGAAAAGTTTAGTAGTAGTTAGTACTTGTCCCAAGTACTAAGGCCTGGCCTGAGTCTATACAGATGGGAAAAATCTGTCTCATTCTTATGATGATCATAGATTCAAAAGTTATGTAGCGTGCTCCATCTTAGGCCACATCTTCACCTAATTGAGATGGTGGCCAAACACTCGACCCTTATCAATAAAACAAAATCCATCAAGTGCGAGTGTGATGCGCGCGCCGAGTTTTTCAAACTTTTGTCTTAGACTTTTTGTAAAATATTCCGAAAAATATGAAACTAAAAAAATTCTAACACTGTTTTGAAATGTAAAACCAACACCTATCGTTTGATAAAACACTCGATGAGGTAGCCTCTCCCTTTGAAAATTAATCCCCCCTTTTTGATAATTTTTTAAAACTTTTCCATATTATTTGACTTTTATGGAACAAAATCTTATGCACATCTGTATTTATTTAATTATTCAATGGATTCTACATGTTTAAAGTGATTTTACTCGTTTACTCTTAAGTTCTTCCACTAAGATGTCCAGATCATTCGAAGAGCTTTCTGTTCCATACCTTTTCTTTGCCCTCTACAGTTCTTCCCGATAATTAGCGAGGAACCCAAGCACCCGCTGATAAGAGCTACATTCAACCACTTTTCCTTTAATTCTATTTTTCAGCTTATGTTGTTTGTTAAAAGTTTACTTTTGCACCAAGTCGTTAAAGTTGTGAATCTCTTTTTCACTGTATGTGTGTGTGTTGTGGACCATTTGATAGTGACAATAGAGGTGAAATATTGAGTTTTAGGATCACTTTTTTCCTTAATCTTCAGTAACCTATGTATTCAGTAACGGGTCTGTTGGCTCAGTATCACACTATCCGCTTTGTCTCGAAATTCCTTTCCTTTGTTGTGAGTTTGTTTCACACTATACCTATGTAGGTAGGTATTACAATTTTATAGAGCTGTATTATGCAAATAGTTATCTTAATAATGCTTCTGCTTTGCTTCTTAGCGAAAACGAAAGCTATCAGAGACAGATATATTCTAAGAACTAAGTAGGTAGTTTTTAGCATTATACATACATAGCGTTATAAAGCGTTAGGTGGCCCCGCCACCATTGTTTCTGGACGAAAAGTAGCCTAAGATAATTAGTTACGCACACAACCCAATCCGTTCAGTAGTTTTGACGTGAAGACGTATCAAACATCCGTCTAAACTTTTCTATTTATAAGGTTAATGTGATTTAGTGTATAATTTAACAATAATTGTCGAGCATTTTTTGTTATTTAACCGGCGAAAGCATGTGCTAATTTAATAGCAAATATCAATTAATTTGCTTATATTATTATATATGACGACCTCCGTGGCGCAGCGGGCGAAGGTCCGCCTGCGACGCAGGAGGTTGCGGGTTCGATTCCCGCCTCGGAATAAATTTGTGTACGATCTGCAGAAATTTGTTCCGTTGGTCTGGGTGTTTTCTATGTATAATAAAAATATCTATCTATGTAGCATATTGTATTAAGTATATCAGTTATCTAGTACCCATAACACAAGCTCTGCTTAGCTTGGGGCTAGATAATGCTGTGTGAATTGTCCAGCATTATTTATAATTTATTTATTTATTTATTTATTATTACTTTTATAACGTTTTTATTGTGAAAGGATAAAAAAGTGACCATTTTCTTCCATGGCTGTAGACGTGCGATGCTGTTCTCCGTTGTATCTCTGTTCACGGATCATTAGTTTCCTATCGGCTATGGAAACATCCAAGCTTTGTTGCTTTACAAACTACTAACGTACACAAAACACTAAAAATATAATAAAATTATCCCTGATATCAGTAAAAAAGTAAATAATAAAAAAGTACCTAGATTATAGCAATTAATTTAAAAACTTGAATTAACTATACCTAAGGTGGGGCAAAATCACCCTATTGGAAGATGCTATAACTTTAGCCAATGGCAGCAAATGTCAATTCAGATTTGACATATCTGAAGCAAACAGCCGCAGAATAAACGTCAATGACACTTGACCAATATCATTTTCTCGATTTGATGGAAAAAATATATTTCGCCAAACCTTTACATTCCTAAAAAAATTATAGCAAAGCAACATTGGGTGATTACATTTGCCTATCTTGTATTTGCTTAATCTAGTATTTCATATTTACGAGTGTCGATAAGGATAAAGATAAAGATATTTATTTGCAGAAAACATGTGTATAAAAGATGACAAAAATATAGGTGAAACAACATGCTTGACCGATTATGGTATGCAAATTAGGTAGAGAGATGGCATGCATTTAATCTATCCATGCAAAAATTTAACAACTATTTATAATTTATCATTTAAAAATTCGTCAAGACTTTAATAACATTTTGTAATTAACATTTTTTTAAGTTTTAATTTAAACATTTGTATATTCATGTCTCTATATAGTCTAGGTAATTTATTATAGATCGATGGCAAATAGTGGTAGGAGTAATTTAACAAAACATCTTTGAACAAAACCTTCTCCAACTACAGTGTATTTCTTCCGCGGCCACACAGAAAGCCAAGCTTTCAACTCTCTCAAATTAATTTTAATTAAATGACAATAAACCGAGCGAAGGCTTCGAAGGAAATAAAATGTTTATTGCATTGTCCTTAATTTACGGGTGCTTTAACGACGTCCGCACAAACCCCGCCGCACTTCCGGCGTCGCAATATGCGTTACGTTTTACGTTAACTTTAACATTCAGCACAAGTACATCTTTATATATTCTTTTTTATTTCTCACCAGCATACACACACCCACTGCTGCTGAGCATGCCTGCCCCAAAAAATAGAGGTTTTTCCAAAACCACTACGCTTGGTAAATCAAATAATAACTCTTTATAAAACTTTTAAATCCATCATGGTTATTAACACTAAAGTCACACAAGGCCATTGAGCATACCTACATAACAGGAGGCCATTGAGATTACCAAACACAGGAACTTCAACCGAGAAGAAGGTTTCCAATTATCAGGAACCTGGAACCCTGTTGTGAGAATGTGTAAAAACCGAAGAAGTGATGTATCAACCGGACCGCGTTCTGATACCGTAAGTGTTGTGTGTCGTGATCGAGTTGCGTACGATAATGAAACCGGTGGTAGTAGTAACGTTCGTAGCAAAAGACAAAAAATGAGGGTAGATCGATATATCTGCCAATAACAACTCACTCGCAGTGCCCTCAGTTATTCCGTGATCATGGCGCATGTAACTGTGCCGAAATATTGGAAAGCTCATAACTCAAATCATGGTAAATATCCCGTTATAAATGACTTTGGTAAAAACTCTTTATTTCCATAAATACAATAAATGTACACATATAAAAAGTCAAATTCTTAAAATTAAACACTGACACGGTGTCTTGTACCATAATAGGATTTCTTTTCTTTCTATTTTTGTTCTGAGATTTGTGACAACATTCACCACATAGATAAATATTGAAGGTCTCGTCTAGATCGAAACAGCAACCCTGTTTTCATACTTTCGCGCGCTATACGCAGTGAGAGATCGTATCCAATCACGTGCCGGAAGCGACGCATGCGCCCTCTGTGGGTAAAACACACTTCCGTTTCGCGACAAATGGATGACGGGTCGTTCCGCGCCTAATTTTATTCTGTATATCCGATTTAGGCGCAGACACACGGAAATAAAGTGATATTTTTTATATCGGTCGCTTCGGTTTGTAGACTAAAGTAAAGAAGCGACGAAGAAACCTTTAGCCTGTTAGTTGTTATTTTACGAGGTGAAGAAAACCTGCCCTAAGCTTTTTTTCTCCTCCGGATATTTTAATATTTTATATGAAATGAAATGAAATGAAATGAAATGAAATTTATTTATTGTAGAAACTGTGTACAAAAAAGATCTTAAAAGCTAGGTGGAACAACAGTTTATCCATTAATTATGGACGTACAATATTTAACTTATATAACTAGGTAATTTATTGATTATAAAATTCTTTAATATCATAGAACCACTCAGTGCAGTTTTGTGAAGGGGCAATATAAGCCTAGTGGGATCTCTATTTTTTATAACAGAGTTGTTTTTATCTTTATACTAGCTTCCGCCCGCGGCTTCGCACGCGTATTTTCGGTATATTAAGTAGCCTATTATCTAAGTTAGGCTTTGCCTTAAAAGTACGCCATTTTTTTTTACTTTTTTTTGATAAACATTATCCTATGTCCGTCGCCTGGCTCTAAGCTACCTACCCACCAATTTTCAGCCATATCGGTACAGCCGTTCTTGAGTTATAAATAGTGTAACTAACACGACTTTCTTTTATATATATAGATTGGTTAACAAATGAAGCGTGCTCTTTTACAAAACAGCCAATTTGAAAAATGTATAAACCAGTGAGCGTTAAGAGTTTATGTTTCCTAAAGAGAGGCTTGCATGACTCTAATGGGCCTATTCCAAAAACGGCTCTTACACACTTTTTTTGAATAATGAAAGCTCTTTTGATGTGCGTAGAGTTACCGAAAAGCAAAAGACCATACCCTAGTACTGAGGTGACGTAGCCAAAATATGCGGTTAATGCTGTTTGTTGGCCTGATGTTCTTCTTAATTTTCTCAGTGCAAAAACGAAACGATTAAGTTTTTTATAGTTC
This sequence comes from Eupithecia subumbrata, assembly GCA_949316285.1. NCBI lineage: Eukaryota > Metazoa > Arthropoda > Insecta > Lepidoptera > Geometridae > Eupithecia > Eupithecia subumbrata. The sequence continues at coordinate 367,761 of OX438628.1, read as the reverse complement.
CTAAACATTTTTATTAAGGTATTGGAAATTACATATTGACTAATATTTTTTGCAACTCACTAGGAGTTTTGTCGTAGAAGCGTATTCATTACCCTCTAACTAAAAGATACATTAATTTTGTGTCTAATAGAAGCTACTGCCTTCCTCTGATAGGTTCCCTTTGTCGATTCTTACGACATCCAACGGCCAAGTTGGAGGGGTCTATTCTTGCGCCGCGACCTGGCGGTAGCGTCTTATTTACTAGAAAACATAAGTACACATTTACAAATAAGACAGATTACAAATCAAAGCCTGTTCGACAGTTTCACGATTTACTGACTTATGATAGCATTATTTTATATTCTCTGCTTAATATGTTTTCGATATTTCGATCTGCGGTTTCGTGTACTTTCGATATATCGTTATCCGGTATTTTGACTTCCGGTATTCCGTAGGACAGTCGTTATATAGGTATAATTGTTAAAATTAAAAAAAATTAAATAATAATAATAAATTAAATTAATTATCGGTGTTACACGCCCGTGCCTCGGAAAGCACGTTAAGCCGTTGGTCCTGCGACTGACCTCTCTCCGGTCGTGTCGGTCTGCCGTCCCATCGGATTATGAGATTGAGGGAATAGAGAGTGCACCTGTGTTTGCGCACACACTTGTGCACTATATCGCCCATCTGCGACAAGAACGTGACAAGGCAGAAAACGTGATTGTTCAGAAAACGGCTTTGAAGTTTTCAATTCCGTATATTTTCGTTCCTATTTATTATTGCGCTTTCTCAACTTTTTATTGGAGATATAGGTGCGCCAACAATTCTATTTTCGAAAAACTGATTGTGAGCTGGTATCCCCATCCGTTAACACTAAAATACCACGTTTATTTTAAAAAATGGCAGCAGTTGTTACGTTTTTCTAGCAAAATATTTTTTTTTCATTGGATATACAGACGTGTCACGTTTTTTATGGTAATATTTTTGTGAAACTAACGAAATATCGAATTAAAACACGCTTTTGCAGTCAAAATGTATGTAATTATAAAAGAAATATTACTAAAACACCGTTACATTATGTTGAGCTACGAAAAGGAAGTTATACTTTTTGTACTATTTTAATCAGTCTCGACCATAAATTTATAAAACATCAACTAGTTTTTTATATGTGCGCGAGCTGCAAGCAGCTCGCGGCGGCTGTGTGTGTATACTGTTTGTTTTTAAATTTAGTTCCCCTTATCGTAACCTACACCCTGGATTTGATCGAAATCGATAACCCATAGTGGAGACTGCGATATAAAAATGTCAGCCATCTTGGATTTTCAAATGGACATCTTTTTCGTAATCTACACTGTCGAGTTAGTCGAAAACGATATCCATATCAAATTCTTGGATGGGGGAGGGGGTTGAGGGGGGCTGGGCGTGCGGTTCGCTTCGCTCACCGCAATACAACAACGCACGTGCTGCCACACAGCAAGGCTCGCTTCGCTCGCCTTGCTGTGTGACGTGAGTCGTATTGCGGTTCGCTTCGCTCACCGCAACCCGACACACGCCCGCCGTCATCAAATTCGTAATCCTCGCCCCCATGTTAGTCGAAAACGATACCCATATCAGATTTTTTGATGGGGTCAGGGATCGGGGGGGGGGGGGGGCTGGGCGCCAGGGCCAGCTGCCACACGGCAAGGCTCGCTTCGATCGCCTTGCGGCGTGACGTATTGCGGTTTGCTTCGCTCACCGCAATCCGACACACACCCGCCGTTATTAAATTTGAAATTCTCACCCCCATGTTAGTCGAAAACGATATCCATATCAAATTCTTGGATGGGGGAGGGGGTTCAGGGGGTCTGGAGGCGTGGGGCACCGTGCTATTATTCCCCTGTAGTCGCATTGCGGCTCGCTTCGCTCGCCGCAATCCGACACACGCCCGCCGACATCAAATTCGTAGAATTCACCCGAATGTTAGTCGAAAACGATATTCATATCAGATTTTTTGATAGGGGAAGGGGTTCTGGGGCCCTGGAGGCGTGGAGTGTTACAGAATGGCGAGCGAAGCGAGCCGTGCCCAGCCCCCCTCCCGAACCCTGACCCCATCAAAAAATCTGATATGGGTATCGTTTTCGACTAACATGGGGGCGAGGAGTACGATCGCATTGCGGCTCGCGATCGTGACTCCATCTGAAAAAATAAGGTGGGAGTTTAAAAATGTGTCGTCATCTGTAATGCAACAACTTATTCTATCACGACAAAATGTATACACACTTTACGACAACAACGAGATACGAGTTAATAATTCATAAAAGCTTAAACCTTTAGAGATTTGATTCACCATCTAAAACGGTACATACCTTTTTATTCCGAATAAATGTAAGTTTTTTGCGAGAAAAACGTGACTAGGTAGTCTAAAAATTTATACAGTGAAATTTTATTTTACAGCTAAAGTGGTTCCAACCATGATATCACGCTTTAGTAACATGTAAAAACCCAAATAATACACGTACCTTTCCGTCAACAACGTGACACGCTGACCATGTCACGTTCTTGTTGCAATTGAACAGCACCTCACTCGTCGCGCGCACGGAGTCCACTGACATGTACCGATGTTGAAACGAACTTCATCGATGTAAAGGAGGGAGCTAGAACGCGTCTTGTCGACTCTTTCCTTCATACCAAGGTCAATTTAGGCGCTAGAAATATCGCGTTTTTGTAGCAAGTAGAGCGCGATACGGCGGATTTTCTTATAGTGTTATTCCAAAACGATACCTAAATCTCATAACCCGTTCTTCTCGCAAATGAGCGATATGTCCTGCGCATCTGGCTAGTCTCCGGTGAGACTGGCCGCCGTGGTCGAAATTCGGCTAGGAGGACATTATTATTATTATTATTAGTTGTTAAAGGGCCGTTTGAAAGTGAATTGTCACTTTGTTAGTTTGCTCGATGAAGAGTGTTTCGTTACTTTGTTACATACGAGTACTAGGTCGTGACAACTGAGCGGATGATCTGATCATACCCAGTTTATAATCATGGCGAAACTGAAATCGTCGAACATTACCTACCTAGCCATACTTAGTCAAAGGACGCCCCGTAGGTATTCACAAACTTGTTAAAACTTTTATAATTAGTGCGCACTTACATCTTCAAACTGATCCGTGTTGATGAAATAACTTCGATTATGTAACAATCATTGAAAACCACTGAAATAAAGTGAAACAATTTCACCACCCGCAATCCATTGTTCGTGAAAATCACTTCCCTTCATTACCACGTGGAACACGCCACAAAAACGGATAATTACGAGTTCCGTGTCTCACGTCCACGCACTACGTTTTGTTTTTATCTCTCACGTATTTTCCCGCGTTTTCCTCATCTCGTCTGATGCTAGAAAATTTGTTTTTTATAGTCTTGTGGCGGGAGGAAAATGAAGTATAAAGTTGGTTTAGAAATTGTGGAAATCCGGAATTCAAAGACAGAATTTCGTGGGAAGGCAATGCTTTTGACCTGGATTTCTAAGACTCACCAAATAACACGATAGCTGGGTTGATTCTACATTTAGGCTTAACTGCCACGTAGACTGGCATTGGAACCGACAAGAAAAGGATTTACACTGCCCGATGCGAACAAGTATGAGTAAAGTTTGAGTACTCTTTGATTCTGTTAGTAACCCGTTTCTCTGTAACTAATATCTGCATCTGGTCCAGAAAGTAACTGACGTTAAACTGATAATCCCGTCAGGCAGCGGCGCTTGATCGCCGCCGGTCGATTGGCTGAGCCGATTAGCGCCAATTTCATTCGTCCGTTGATTTCGGCTCCATTGATGTGAACGAAATATTAAAAATGAAATTAAAAGCTGCAGAAAAATTATAATGAAATAATTAATTTAAACATTGATTTGTGACGTTTTGGTACTCTCGAATTTCATCTCAGGTTCGACTTCTGTCACGGGACAAAGATACAAGCCTGATAGCTTGAACGCTGCCAATTTTCTTACAGCACCCTTTGGCCCCAAGGAAAACAGAGCTTGTGAGTACCACATGACTGATATACATATTACTTAAGCCAACACCCAGGCCCTGAACAAATATCTGCATATAAAAAAATCATACAATCATTTAGTCGCGCAGCGGAAGCGAGTCCCCAACTTTGTGCCACAGAGGTCGATAGCTGTTGCTAATATTTATCATCAAAGTCAGGTACAATATTTCGGTGAGCGAAAGAACATGCTTCGTAAAATATTCAAAAGAGAACCTTGTAACGCAATAATCTGATGACAGACGAAAAGGGAGGCGGAACTCTTTTCTGCTCATTCCTGCCGTTTTACGCGTCGCAAGCTTTGGAAGGTGCGGGTCTGGCTGATCCAGCTTACGCGTTGTATATTTGCATACAAGTAAAAAAATATTCTGACAAAAGTTATGAATATGTAGCCAACTAACTCCGAGCGGCTGGTATGAGTATGAGTGAGTACAACACGGAAAAAGTTATCGTTTACTAGCGCAAAAATTAAAAGTGGCAAAAATTGTATTGTCAAAATGCAATAAATCACCAAAATCATTCGAAAACTACAATCGTTTTCGTAAGAAACTATTAGATAGCCGCCATCATACTACGAAAATTAGTTCCTCGCTATCTTAAAGGGACGCTGAAAGGCGGCAGGATTTGAATAGGTAAGCTCTGTCTGTTCTACTTAATAAAATGCAAGCCTTGCTATGATAATTCTTAAACTGATTCCCACTGGTTCGGTTACTGGTGCTAAATAAATATTTGACTGCTCTCTGATCAATGCTTGCAAAAGGCGACAATTCTTTGATGTACCAGCAATTCCAATAAATTCCTAACATAAAGGAGACAAGCGCGTGATTCCCGTCTCGCGATCACCAAATCTAATAAAACGTGGAAGTGATTCAAACCAAAGAGATATTTCCGCTGAATCGCAGCCCTGACGCGGACTGAGAGGAAATTCTGAGAATGGAGGCGAAAAATAGGCAGGAAAATGTCTGGTTACACCAGAACCAGTTCAAGCAATCCAAAACATACATCAATTATTTTATATAATATCAAACTAACATAACTAGCTAGTATAGAACTGACTGAACAGAGTTCGAAATTGTTCCTTATATTCCCTTTTTAATAACCGTCGAAAAACAAAAGGAGAAGGTTCTTTATTCGGCTGTATGTCGTTTATTTTTATGTATGTTTGTTACTCAATATCTTCGCCAAATTGTGGTCCGATTGCAACGACTCTTGGTTTTGTGTAGAGAACGACCCCGAGGCGGTTTTATAAATTTTATTGCCGAGGGCTTATTATATTATCTCCCGAAAAACTTTAAGGAATAGTGTTAGTATTATTTATTTTTCAGTTTTTACAGTTTTTCGAAATAATAAAATTATTTTACAGATATAGACCATTTCAAAAAGCAGTTTTCCAGTCAGTTTAAGTAAAGATATTGTATCTTTCCCCGTCTGTCGCTTGCTTGTAATCCGGGAGAGGCGCGGGGGGGTCGAGAATTCAATTTAGATCATTCTTACAGTATTATCCCGATTGGAAGACTCGGAGGCCCCGCGACGGACCCCTGCCATGGACCTCCTTTGCATGGATCAAATCGAATCGGAACTAACGCAATATTGGAGCCCGGAAATGATGTCATTGAGTTATCGGAGGTCCGAGGTGATAATGTAATAGAGGCCTTTTTTATCTCTCTATTGCTCGTAGCCAGGCCCCATATTACTCGTAAATTACAACTTTTTAACCGACGACGTGTAAAAAGGGAAATGACCTACAGCTGGTATTCTTTGTTCTTAGTATCATGAAGTTTGTTACAATGTTCGTATTCATTTTTCATATCAACGTTACCTATGATTTGAAATAAATAGTTAATAAATAAATAAAATAAATAAATAAATAATGATGGACAATTCACACAGCATTATCTAGCCCCAAGCTAAGTAGAGCTTGTGTTATGGGTACTAGATAACTGATATACTTAATACAATACATTACATAGAATGGGATGTGTAGAACAGAGTGTCCACGACTCACTTAAATAAGTTTGGTGTTAGGCAGCGGCGGCGGCGGCGGCGGCGGCGGCGGCGGCGGCGGCGGCGGCGGCGGCGGCGACGACGCGAGACGACGACGTGCCCTTGGAGTTCGCACCTGCGAATGTGGGCAGTGAATGAGTTAATTGCTCAATTTGATTTTTGTGCGCCCGGTCGGGTACCACGCGGCCGATGTGGTGACGTGGGCGAAAGTCCGCTAAGCACAAAATGTTTTGTAGGATCTGCAAATATTTGTTTCGGGTGTTCTGGGTATTTTAAATATTAATAAAAACTATCTATCTATGTATTGTATTAAGAATAACAGTCATCTAGTAGCCATAACACAGGCTCTGCTTAGCTTGAGGCTGGATGATGCTGTGTGGATTGTCCAGCATTACCGGTGACTTCACGACATCCCTCCACGTAACGCGATCCGTACTTGTAATGAACTCGTCCACACTCGCTCAGCACTAGCGAGCTCACTGCTTTACATTTTCGTATAAGCTGCGTACTTTGTCCACGACATTGCCTCCGCCAGCGAGCTGAAGACGTCGATACAATATCTCGGATACCCGATACGGTGCGATGTACAGGGTGTTCCATTTGTACATGCTCAAACAAACCGGGCTGGGTTCATTTACAGCTGCATCAATATAATTCCCATGTTAGAGAAGATTTTGCTATCATCTTTTAGAATGTCGAAAGGTTCAAGACCAATTTATTTAAAGAAATTGTAAGTGTTAGTTTTCAGGAAATGAAATTTCAAGAATATTTCTCGGTTATCAGGAGAATTTTGTTTCTGAAAATAATAAGAGACCATAATTTTCTGAGAAAATATTAAAAATAGTAGTGAGATCAATGTAGGTTGAAGACCTATGTATATTTCCTATGATCGTGTAAGTATAGGACACCCTGTCTGCGAGGCGTCGTGTGTCGTGTACGGTATATTCCGTACGGTATGCACCCCGCGATGAGCCGTGAAACAAGATAACGGAACACGTACTACGTTGTTTCTTTTAGGGCTTTGTTTATGCGGAATTTATGTGGCAGTTTGAATATACTTTGTTGGAGCTTCGGAGCTGTTCTACACTAGAAACATTTCTCTGCAGGTCTTACCTGACCTGTAGCTTTATTAATAGGTTTTCTTTTCTACTCTACGTCTCTGGTTGTCTCTGGTTTTGAGCAATAACCATAGAAACCCTTCTGTCTCATTACATCCGGCGAGCTGTTACCTTATTGTATTCTTTTATTGTTATCAGTTACTCTGAAGTTTTAATTCATAAAGGCCTTTAATTACACAAAATGGATTGGATCTAGAACCGAAATTTTTGAGACACCGTGTAGTGGCTGCGAATCCTCCAAATATTTGCCGCTACATCATCTAATAGTCCTGGTGCCAGCGGCGTGATGCATGCCTTCTCAATTGATTATACAATCGATGTCCCTGTCCGTGTCCAGTGTCCGCTCGCATTAGCGGAACACGAGACGGTCATCCATCTCGCCGTCCGCCGTCCGCTGCGACGGCCGCCCCCGCGCCGCCCCCGCCGGGGGGAATCCTAATGTGACGCCGTTTCAAAAGCTTCTTAGCTGACAAAATGTTTATACGTCGATCGATGCTGATTGTTGACGTCCCCCCACTTCGTTTGATCTGTATGCTTTTCTTATTTTAATGTGAAACGTAGAAAGAAATTCTCATGGAAACTTGCAATAAGTATTATACTATACGGGTACGTCCGTTCGGGTATTCGTTCCCGTGAGGGAGGCACTCACTAAAACGTTCAAATAACCCTGCTGTTGTTGACGCTCGAGTCATACATAATTGAAATAAGTACTAGAAATAAACATAGACTCGCTATGCCCACAACTAGGCTGCACAAAATTAATGTATCATTTAAGGGGCAATGTATACGCTTCTACAACAAAACTCCTAGTGAGTTGCAAAAATTATCAGTAAGTAAATTCAAACAAATAGTCAAAACCTTCCTGTGCAAAACGGCTAACTATAAAATATCAGATTATTTAGAGGATAAAAAAGCTTGGGACGGGTTTTGCTCCAACTCGAAAAATAATAACTAATAAGCTAAGGGTTTCTTTGTCGCTTCTTTACTTTAGTATACATAACAAAGCGACAAAATCAATACCTAATATCACTTTATTTCCAGGTCAGTGTTTAATTTTAAGAGTATGACTTTTTTTAAGCGTACATTTATTGTAATATCGAAATAAAGAGTTCTTCATACTTCAGTCCAAGCAATAAAAGGCAACGCAAGCAATGTCTTTTTGCCCTTGCGTGAGGACAAAGCCGTTTCGTTTCTATGTGGGGATGTGGCAATATGAAATATGATAAAAAAGGGTGAAACTAATGCCTTCACATATTATAAGGAAAGTATGCGTAAAAATACAAGGTGTACGTCCAATTGCCCTACTCAATTTTCTGTAAAATGACGTCCAAATATTCGCCTAAGCCGGAATAAGGTCACATAATGAGGGGCGGGCGGAAATCGAAAGCCTTTGCCCATCTGATATACGATGCCTCCGCGCCCCGCGCCCCGCGCCCCGTGCCCCGGGGCAAATAGATATGAGTGTATGCGTAAGGAGAAGATATTTTAATGGAAGAACACCAAATAGCGTAGCCGATGCATGTCATGGGCCACTCTATTGGGTGATTCGACGCTTTTGTTATGAATTATGTTGTTTTTATTAATATTTAATTGTCCTTTTCAGGTAAGACCCCCACAGAAATCTGATGCGTAAAGTATCGTCATAGTACGTCACGGCCTCGGTAAGTCACTCTAATTCTACCCATTGTGTTGAATGAAGTAGGTAGGTACTCGATTCAAACTTCCATCGAGCACAAGCTATCCTTGTAGCTTCGAGATATAAGACCGAGGGGATATCCGCATTAGTCCTCTTACTTTCCTATTAAAAGGTATAATTAAACAGTCATAAATGGACAATGAAATAATTATTTGCCCATATTTTTTGTACTCGCATATAAACATTTTTCAGCAATGTTGATGTGTCATTCAATGTCTCTACATTAAAATCCTCGTGTAGGTCCTAACACCAAACGAAGTAACGTGGTAATCAACGAACTCCAGCTCTATAGAATCCCCTCCCCCCATAATCCGCATATTGTCAGCAAATTAGCGATGCTCCCGGACAATGACAGTTTACAAACGAATTGTTTTATTGTGCGGCTTAGCGCCCCGTCGGTGAATAGTGGACTAATCCGGGGGCTGCGACGTGCGACGTGCGACGTGCGACGTGCGACGTGCGACGTGCGACGTGCGACGCGCGACGTGCGACGCCTGGCCGTGTGCGGATAATGATGATTCATCACAATGACGGTCCTATGTCTGATTGGTTTATATAGCCAAGAGTTTTGTCGATAATTGATAGAAGTTGATATTTCGTTTTTTGAAATAAGCTTCTAATAAGTAGATTGTTTGCAACAGTCTGCAATTAGCTCAATTGTTTCAATTGTAAATACTTATTTGTAATTTATTTCTATTATTTGATTTTAATTTTCTTTGTGAATAAGATTAGCTTCTAGTGAGTTAAATTACCGAAAACAAGATTAAGTAATCCGATACCAAGCTTTGACGAAGTTAGGTTTAGCGGCAGGCTCATTTAATTTGAGAGTTTATTTCACATAGATACTAGACAACACAATAACTTTAATGTTATATTGGTAACGCTTAAGACGTCTAATAGAAATCAATTCGAGTCCCAATATTTGTGTTATTTCCCGCTTCGTCGAGCAAACAGCGAGTGAGGCAGTGAAATTGTTCGCGAACGTGAATCGATATAACGACTTATGAGGTCCTATACGTCCCGCGGTGTATAGGAAGGCAATGATGTGAAATAATGTAAAAACTTCGACAAATATTACGCTGGGGACATTTTGCTTCAGCTGCAAAAAATAAATAACGACGGCGTGGGTATTGTCTCTACACTGTGTAGTGTATACCGACCGTGGGGTCCTGTTCAGCAGAATGTGGGAACCGTCTGAAGGGTGTCTGTCTACACAGTACACCGAGAGTGCAGAGCATCCGATGCCGGGTCGACGCTAGTCTTCAAACTCAGGGAACAAAAACAAATGACCCCAGACATTCTAACAAAGACAAAAGAAGAATAAATAAAACAGCAACAAAACTTCAAAAGCCGTTTAAAAGTAATCTAAATAAAATACGACCAATTTAACCCAGAAACGACCATAAAGAATATTCCCTGTATTTCATAGGCGACTAGGCGCTCAACTCGAGCGATTTGTAAAAGTGGGAAAGTTGTACAAATACAACATTTTCTATTTATTTTTGTTCAAAACGGTCGCGGCCCGCGTCCCTAATGTTTTTTCTTGTAAAATTGTTTCTACGCAATTTTATTGAATCCTTTTTGCGTTCAGATCACTGAGTCTTTTGGCTTTTAGAAATATGCTATGTTTTTTTCTGTAAAAACGACTGATACATTTTAGTGCTACAAAAATATTATGATACTTACTACGTTGAGAGATTGTTTTTATGAATTACTCGTCCGTAACAAAATACTCTCCCATCTGCCTATCATTTCAAACAAAATCAAGCGGAAAACAATTATTTTAATATAGTCAAAAAACATAAAACCAAATTTCAATAGCAAATAATTGAGATCCTTTGAAACAAAATCACTTAAATTTTCTTTTTTATCCCTCAGTTGTGATCTTTTGTAATTTCCGGCGCTTTGAAGGAGACTAAATATTATTTATGGAGCATCCTGCTTCACGGAACCAATAGCAGTTGGGGTATTTAATATCATAATCCTTAGTGGGAATATTAAGCGGTAATTTGAAGCCAGCACGTATTAATTATGAATTCAATTTGACTAAATTACCCTTATTAGTTATCGAAAATGTAATGAAATGCTGATTCAATGATATTATTCGGATTTTGCTAATGGCCTACCTACACGATAGGTATTTGAGCTAAAAATCTATTGTCATAAAATGAAGAGTATACCTAAGTTGGTAACTTCTTCACGCCAAAACTACGAAACGGATAAAACTGATTATTGTACTCTTGTACGCGCTGCAGTGTCCTGTAAGACTCTTGTAAGGTCTTAAAAAAAACATTGAGGTTTTTTTAGGGTTTTTCCTGAAAAGCGCGTGTATAGCAATGGGTTAGTATTTTTTACTAATTCACCTACAAACCACTACACTACAATACAAACCGAGTAATTGACACAGGCAATTCATTTATTTATTACTAGCTGCATTCTTAGTACCCGTTTTCCCGTAGGAATGAAGCAATTTCCCGCGGTAAAAAGTAGACTATGTTCATCAGGAATAGTGTGGGCTACTAATGGTAAAATAATTTTACAAATCGATCCAGTAGTTTTGGAGCCTATTCAATACAAACAAACAATCAAATCTTTCCTCTTTATAATATTATTAGGATAGATTATTATTTCTTAATGCAACATTACAGATAGGTATGCTGAAGCGTTTCGACTTATATTAAGTACACAGAGAAACATAAGAAAGCAATGTATTACCTAGCCGACATGTCCAGTTGACCAATTATGATTGCGTTTATAAACTTAGACCTAACTTGGAACTAGCAAGTTCACAGTCGGTTATGTCGGTGTCTCGTCGATGTGTAAAAGTTATGCGACTTTTTATACACAGGGTGTCTCGTGTAAGGATTGTAAATACTGTATAACCAGCGTACATTAAGAATGGGAATGAGAATGACATAATCATGATGCTGTATTAATAATAAATAAATAAATCGTTGTTTCCTGCCACAAAGGTAATCAAGCTCACATGGTAGGTGCTTAAACTAGGTAGTGTAAAAGTTATAAAAAGTATCGTACTTTGAACATTGTGAACGTAAGCGGGTTAACTACGAACCTAGTTTGTGTTGGAAGAACACAAACTAGGTTCGTAGTTTCCGCTTCTCTACATAGTATAAAACAAAGTCGCATCCCGCTGTCTGTCTGTACCAATGTATGCTTAGATCTTTAAAACTACGAAACGGATTTTAATGCGGTTTTTTAAATAGATAGAATCATTTGAAAGGTTTATATGTATAATACATGCCTAATATAGTAGAGAAACACTGATAATTTTAGATGTTTCTAATGTGATGTCGTAAATAAACACATTTTTTACGCTCACATTGCAAACGCTAGTATACTCCTGAGGAGTGTAAAAGCTATTGGTGGGAGAGTAAATACCCTCAGCTCGAATCCAATCTAAGCGAGGCAGCATGGAGACAACGACATTCTAATTCCAATTGGTTAGTAATGCAGGTCCTACGTGTTATTCTGCCATTAACGATGTCCCCTGCACAGCGTCTTGCTGGCCAATGATAGCAGCTAATCCACCGGGTACTCTAGCACAACAAGTGACCTCGTCTCCGGTGATCAATAGAGCACTGAGCCACCGTGGGTACTGCATCAGCGGATAATCTCGGAGGGCATAAATCATAGCGTATTGCCCCCGGGGCATTGTAGCGCTTGTTATAGGCGCTCCATTCAGCCGGCAGAATGCGCATGATTTACTGGCCGAGTACTTGCAACTGTTGTGCGGATGCGGGTATCGTTCCTTTGGATACTGTTTCCTTCACGATTCCGAAGGGGGAAACTCTTGCATTCTCGTCAAAGTTAAAAGTTCGAAAATCTAAACTGACAGTGGTAGCGTTAGCAAAGGAGTTTTAATAATTTGATGTTTGCAAAAACTAAACTTCAAACACTCTTTTTTCTGTTTTGCGGTATAAATAGTAATTTCTCGCCTATAAAATAATTATGGGACCACTTTAGGATCATTCTTTGTACAAAAACGAAAGAATCATCAAAATTGGACGACAATTCGCGAAGATATCAAGTAACATACACACATACAAAACATACAGCCGAATTGAGAACCCTTTGTTTTTCGGCGGTTGAAAATTATATTTAATTTTCATCAAAAAAACGTATTAAAATATAGCGCGAATCGACGCGAGTTTGCGGACGCTACCGATCGCGTGTATCTTGTCCGAAGAGATTCCATCTCATTGTGAATTTGAAACGTAAAGGAAATAATGATACCGTAGATTCAAGTCTCTAATATGGAAGAATCTATCAGGCAAGTTTCCTAAATGTAAAGTTTTTTTTTTCTGAAGTCTGTCAAAAATAAAATCGTCTTCCTCCCTGACCCTCAGAAACCTTATTAAACGTAGATGAAGATGAAAAGGTTCAACCTAATAGAGTGCCAATTAATTAGCTGCAAGTGACTGACAAAGACGTAATCAAAATTTCATTACGGGATCCATTAGTTAACGAAAAAAGTCGTAAATCGTAATCATATTAATAAAAATAAATTGTGTAATCCCTCATCAAATTAATTTATTTTCACTATTTTATTCTTATTTGAGCTTAATGTCATAAATTATCTCCTAAATAGTGCGCATATCCAGGAAACTCCTAGTTTTTCTTGTTTGGTGAAAAAAACTTCCCCTTTGTCTATTTTCCCTAGTTTGTCCATAAATCTGGCAACAATCCGATGCTCTAACAATACAGCGATAAAGTACCTACTACACCAAATAAATTTAACAAATTGAGACTTTACGCCCCGCGGCTGCGTATTTACAAACACCATTCTTCACTACCTCAAGGGTGACTGCGCTTTCCGGACAGCGGATTGTATTACTGGAATTGACTTCTTGTTTTAAGTTCTAAAAAATTTAAATCAAACTTAGGTTTACAAAATGGAGTACAAATTTGTTATCATCAAGTTACCTTAGCGTGAGCCGTAACAATTTTTTTTATTTTACTATAAAAACTATCGTAGTTTGACGAATTTATTACGGATGGAAGCGGGTTAACTACGAACTTTATTTGTGTTGGAAGAACACCAACGTTTCATCCCTTAACGAGGGACAAACTTTGGTGTTCTTCCAACACAAATTAGGTTCGCAGTTAACCCGCTTACAACCGTAATGGACAATTTTGTTACTCTGTCTGATTTTTGTTATATTTTATACTACGTTTTATTTTAGTATCTCGCTCAAGCTAAAATTGCTAAATAAAAACAAAACATAACGTGCCAACAGCACCTCGGTGATGGAGACGTTTATTAAACGACGCGGGTACGAAGTAACCACTTATATTACATGGGTTTGAAGCTCCCGGTGACTCCCCCTTTCACATGATAGCACTACAAAGAGATAAGTATATCATTTGTATAAACAAAAGGATAACAAATCAATTGCTAGCCATAAGGCTAGCAATGGATTTATTACTTGTTTAATCCGCAAGCAATCAGTCTTTCTCTTATTAAATATTTTACGTCACAGTTTCTATACAATACGCGTTGTCAAAATAAAAACGAACCTCGTCAAAGCAAATGTCCGACCGGTAATGCTTCACTTCGAAAAGGTTTCATCTCATTCTAAGCCTTCGCGAATTATGACTCGTTCATGGGGTTCTACCTCCATGTTCCTCCTCAAACGCACGGCCGAGTGCGCTGTAACGCAGTGGAATTTATTCATTGCTCCCGCGTAGATTTACGAGGCGCGATATCGCTTCCGCCGGCCCCGGTATGAAACATCGATTCCTCGAGACAGTGTTCTCCGGCGTTACTGCGTCTATGGACACTTCCATTTATTTTATGACAAACATGGATTGCTTATGTTGGGTTTGACTTGAAACATTTGGATCGAAAATTTAGATCTTTGAAATTTTTTGTCGAATGATGAGTAGAAAGTGTGTTCAAAAGACGGCATCAGGTTATTGGAAAACCGACAATCAAACTTTAGTTAAAAATAGAACCTAGTTCACAGTTATTGTTTTATGGAAAAGTTTTCTCTAGTAACGAGGAGCGTATATAAACGATATTACAAAACGATTTTTCGTACCCTACAAAATTTTGTAATCTCAGAACAACATTATTTCGAACCATTAGGTTCCCCAGGGAATATTCAAGGTCCCAAAACCATAAAAGTAAACGAAAGCTAGCAATAGTGCTTAGTCCAAAGTTCAGTTTGTAATCTAGGGAGGGCGTGGCGGACCCTACTCAATAGTGCAGGATTGTAAGAGAGGCGTAACTCCAATTTATGTCCTGGTCCCCGGGGCATCGACACGGCTTGGCCATGCTTCATACTTGATAGCGTATTGATTGATGATTTTATCTAGCGTAATCGCTTTTGGAAACTTACTTCCTGTTTTTTGTCGGATGAGAGGATGGCTTTGGATACATCTTTCATTTCATCAGCATCATCGACAGCTTGCGATATTCCACTGTTGTTTCAGCTTTGTCTAATTCTCTTTTGATAATGTTTAAAAAATATATTTGTATTTACTTGTACAAGTAGAAGTTTACAACCTACTACTCTACTGGTAGGTAAGTACATTTTACTTCTTTAAGTAACTGTTTATATATTATATTATTTTAACCTTAGCAATTATTTTAGAAGCTGGTATAACGTTTATGAAAATCTAATAATTCTCACTCAAATGTTGAATAATTTCAAGTTCATGCATTATTTAGATCCATAAATAGTACAAATGGCGGTAAAAGGATAACAAATCATTTTTATTCATGACTCGATCCTGCGTTCACGAAATTAAACAGTAACAACATAATTTGCAGGCTTTCATGTTAATTCATTTAAATACAAACTCGCCTCAGAGCCGGCGTCACAGGCGCATGGCGGTCCGGAATTACGATTACTTGGGAGAGGCACTTCCTAATGTCTATAATACTGTCATATTTACTCGGAGCGCTTTCAACAAACGTAGTAACAGATTTTTCGGTAACATTTTGCAAGATTTCTTCAAGGTTTTTTTCATATCCGGTTATTTATTTTACCTCTTCTTTTTTTTGTTTTTGTGTATCTACTTAGTTCATACTTAAGGGTCCGCTTTGTTAAAATTTAAATTTAATAAGTCCTATTTTATGTAGTAGGTAGCATAAGGATAATGTTTGAAATTTCTATATGAGTATCTCTCCAAATAAGCAATACAAGCGACTGCGGAACGCAGCGTGATTTTTATTATTTTCCTTGCATCTAATTGCCTTTTAGGACATTAATCAGTAACTCTAGAGCTAAGCCATAAGCTGAAGCGATTGTGATTAACCAGACAACTGTTCAGCTTACATAAGGATTTATAGAATTAGATGTAACGTAGGCGTGCCATTTTTTTTTACAACAGCTTAGAATTAGGACATTTAGTAAAGACTTTAGGCCAATGCAGAAACGAATAGGAAAAATCTAGATTATAGGTTGATTGGAATTATAATAATCCCAGTCTCCATTCAATGCATATTAAATTATAAATATAAATAAAAACCAGTTGTAATTCACTTGTACGTTGTACCATGTGCACCAATAACAACGTTACAGCACACGTGTTTGTATTGTACAAATCGCAATGCAATTAGACGTCCATTACTGGCTGCGTACGAACAAGCGTCGGGTACCGCCGCGGTCAGCGATCGATGGTTTGCACCTAGGTTTCCGACATCGATACTTCTATTTGCTTCGTTTACTCATTTCGAAGTTGCTTGTTAGTGCATTGTTAGAGAATTGAAATGACTTGTACTTCCAATGGTTTTGCTGCTTTTAGATATAGAATATGATGGAGTAGGAGGGGCATGCTTATATGTATCAACTAATTTTGTGCAGTCTAGAACTAAACTAATTAAAATTTAAATTATTTCAGTGGGTCGGGAAGTAAACAGCTAAGTAAATTCAGAACATAAGCTATGATTAGGGATCGATCGAAGTAAAGTGGAGTCGAGGGCGGATGTCAGCCCTTCCAATATTGACCCACCGCGACTCCGCGAGAACGGGCCAGCTGCACGAGGGCTATGAGGATACGCGGCCAGTCACAACCCATTATGATTCTAAATTAATTATAATTAACATAGAGCCAAGTAATGTGAAATACAAACCCTCTAAAGGCCAAAATTAGAAAAGATAACAACCTATATGTTACGTTATCGTACTCATCGGCCTCTGTGGCGCAGCGGGCGATGGTCCGCCTGCGACGCAGGAGGTTGCGGGTTCGATTCCCGCCTCGGAACAAATTTGTGTACGATCTGCAGAAATTTGTTCCGTTGGTCTGGGTGTTTTCTCTATATATAATAAAAATATCTATCTATGTAGTGTATTGTATTAAGTATATCAGTTATCTAGTACCCATAACACAAGCTCTGCTTAGCTTGGGGCTAGATAATGCTGTGTGAATTGTCCAGCATTATTTATTATTTATTTATTTTATTTAATAGAACAAGTTAAACGAGTGATTCACAGGCCGAAAACCGCACTACACAATTTGAAAATATTTTGACGAATTTTGTAAATTTTTGTTTTCGTAGCCCCAATTTTTAATGTGTTTCCAAAGTCCACTGTATTTATTTGGCTCTCACATTTTATTTATTTGGCTCTTATTGGTGTAAAGCAAAAACAGGAAAATAGTGAAAACTGTGTTTTCCTATAGAAAGCGCTGGTCATAGAGCATTCTCTTTATGACCGAACTGCATAGTGCGCTACCTTCCTATTGTTCACTCCAAGCAAAATATGAGCGTAAATACAGGCCTGTCGACCACACGGCGACGACTCCTTGTTTACCCTGGCCTCGGTTCACGGAATTCCTGACCACCTCAACTCCGACTCCGATGATTATAGCCTAGACGTTATTAATTTATATTTTTTGTACACGCAAACCGTTATCCGTTATTAATATATGCTTAAATTATTAAATTAGAATAGGTATACATACACATATCTACCTAGTCAGAGAATACTCCGATGACGAAACGACCTCGTGGTTTGTCATCAAGAGAAGCCACCATTTTGGTGTGTTCTGTGCAAATATTAATTCTGATGGTACTTTTAATCTAATATTACTTCCCATTTCTATTTTGAACATCTTTGATAATAATTCCGCGCAATAGAGCTGTTTCGCAACAAAAGCAATATCCCGGAATATAATTTTAGCCCTAATTTTAATAAACTCAAGCCTGGAAGCCATTATTGTTTTAATTTTAGTCTGTTTGTCTTGTTTAGCAACTAGCATCTGGAGGGCGTTATTAGCCCGAATGGAGCCTCTGTCTCATTTCGCTACAATTGGGAAAACGTTTCGTTACACGACCCGTTTGGCAAAACAATTTATAAAGTAAACATTCTGAACGATTCTACCGTCTTTTATGTTTTTAAAGATAATTGGCAAAATATCTCTGTTAAAGAAGCTAACATACGGATATTAGATGAACTATTACGCATCGCATAGTCATCAGTATTGAAGTTAGTGAAGGAGGTTACAGTTGCATAGCATCTGCTGGTGATGCTCCAAGGAATAATGGTAACAAAGATAAAATATACGGAGTCATTCAATTACACAAAAGAAAACAAAAACGTTAATTTCCATAAAACAATAAGCCAAAAAGCATGCTTTCCTACAAAATAAATGGGAATGCACCGCATAGGCAGATCGGCAAATTTACACTGCACTCATCCCGCTACAGTGTTTCACTCACAATCACACAGTTACATATTAATTCCTGCACATTATATAGCTTTTAAATATCACCCTTAAGTTCTTACTACAAAAGGTTTATATTATTTCAAAGGTGAACCTTGATGCCCGCAATTTACAACGTGGTTTTCAAGAGAGCCTCAATGAGTAAACGCAACAAATCTATCAAAGGATAATGAACTTTAACAATTTGATCATAACAGTCATATTAAAGTTGAGATCTGCGTGGGAGGAAGAAAATTTATGAAGTGTTTGTATGTTAATAAGGCACTGGAGGTTGTGATTTTACGTTTTCAAAGTTTGAGTTATGGTAAAGCACAGAGTTTGAGTTATTTATGGTTTAGCAAAATATTTTTATAGGCTTTTTAACGCAAACTGTAGAATTTTCTATTTTATCAGAATCAAAAATACGTCCTACATAAATACGTCCTACAAACATATTTCTACATTTAGGTTTATTTTCATGAGCACTTGTAGTACGTCAATTATGTTTATCCAACATTAATAAAGTATGTACGTGCAAATGTATTAGCAATTCAAATGTATAGAGCACCCGTCATACAGAACGTTTACCTGCGGGTGTCTGTCTGTCTGTCTGTCTGTCTGTGTGACTGTTCGAGCCGAGCTGTTGAAACGTTCAGCTTGCGATTAGCGACTGACTTCTATAAGTCTGTAAGAGAGGTACACGGGAGCTTGTTCTAAACATGAGCTGAAAGCGTTCGCGCATCACATATTTTACTTGCCATTTCGCAATATGTTCCAAATTCTGTTCATCCATTTATTATTTTGTTAGAATAGGCAAATTACGATGGCTAGGTGTACTACGAGTACATATGTATACATGTTCAATACATGTTCGTTAATTCTTCACGCCAAAACTACTTAACTGATTGGTCTGAAATTTTGAATAAATGCACAAAAATACTCTATACAATAAATATTATACAAATGAAAAAATATGCTGAATAAAATATGTTAGTTACATGGAATAACACATACTTATGGCTACTTTTTATTCCATTATCAGTCCCATGGGAATAATCTTCAAAAGTTGTTCTTAGAACTCCATAGAAACAACGCGTGCGTAGCCAAGGGCAGAAACTTGTTATAATATAAAAAAAAAAGTATCAGAGCTGTGTAGAGTATGAGGAGAACCAGATGTCTTAAATTCATTATCACCATTTACATCGTTTCAATAATGTTAAGTGTTGTCTTCCTCTGCTCACATTCCTAGCCTCCCTCCTAGCCGCCCACCTCTCATGTCCCACAACCCTAGACCAGTAGGTACCAGTAGATCAACATCAGTAAATGAGACAGTTCAGTCCACGTAGCCGTGCGCCCGGCGCGCGTCGCTGCCGATCGCCGGCCGCGGCCGCCGGCGCCTGCCCTCTGACCCAGGCGTGCAGCAATCTACACGCAATTAACGGACAGACTGCGGTTATGAAGGACGTCATGCTGGGGGGTGCCAGGCGCGACTTTTGTGATAACGGGGCTTAGATCAAGAAATTGTTGTTGGTATAAAACTGGCTTTTGGATTACAAAAATTTTTGAGAATAATAATAATGTAATTAATTAATTAATTTTTACTAAGAAATTTAATATTTTCAAGCTGACAGTAAAATTGAGTATTGAGGAGTTTGTAAATCAATTCAGTCTTTTTATTATAGTTGGATGGTACTAAGTGTAATAAAAATAAAAATGTCGAAGTTCTGTGACTTGGCTTTACAATTTTTACATTACCAGTAACGTGGGATTTAAAATCTTAGATCAGAAACGCCTGCAAGAATAAAATACCAATAACATGATGTGAAACTATCTAGAATTCTCACTTGCAACCTGCTCAAATCTGATTTGCATTTCGGTATTCGGAGTAATATTTTCAGTTGATGTAAAGCTACGAAGAATCGTGTTCCAAATGTATCATTTTAAAGTCAACTGGGTCCCAATGTGCCTCTATACTAGCACACAGCCCGACACGGAAGGTGTGAACCCTGATGGCTCGCGCCGATACTCCGTAATTAGCGGCGCTGGTTGTCGGCAGTGCTGCAGTGTTGGCTAGTTAGTCTGATTTGTAGGGTCAGCGTCAGGCAATGTGCAGGGGCTGTCGGGTTCAGTGTGTCGGTCATTAGAACTGTGCATTGGAGATCATATCACAAGAAATTGGTTTGTGGTTTGTTTACTTCATTAAAACAGTTAGATATTTACGTGTTAGTCGCATTGAGAGGCAGTTTTGGTAGCCGGCTCGGATAGACTCACAAAACTATTGTATTGATGTTTGATGAATTGTTTTACAAAATATTTATTACCTATCCCTGTCAAATTCTTTGCTCAGTCACCTACCTACCATTTGAAATTGAACGAAGCAATGATTACATCATATATCATAAGTACCTACTGATCCAGGCTATTATTCGTGCAAATGCAATGTTCCATGCAGACACAGACAGGCGTCGTTGTCAGCAACCAGTGGTTCTCGAAGGCATTCCGCTCCCGTCACGGATCCGTCGATCATGATCTCGTCTGCTGCGACGGCAATCGAAATAAATTACTAGGGCTATTTGAGACCGGACTTGCGTTTCAGAGGTCTGGAATTGAGGTTAGCAGTCTTACTGCACTATTTTGTTCTTCTCTTTGTTTCTCTAGACGTAGAAAGTCTATCAGCCAGTGTGTATCACTGTCACATTCCTTGAATATTTTCTATAGCTTTTCGATACGTTTCGCACATTAAAAGACCAGAGAATAAAGGAGATAAATGTAGCAAAAGTTGAAAAGCATCTTTCTCTTATCTAAGTTTAACTCCTTGAATAAAGCTCAAAAGCGAAGCCCCAGCGTCTAAATTCCCATCTCCATGCAACAAAGATGCGGTGAATTCAGTTGTTCAACAAAAGAGTTAGTAAATCAACGAGATAAGACAAGTGCAATCAAAATAGTAAGAGCAATCTATTGTATTATTCAGAGAATGCAAACAGAGGTGTAGTGCGGTGCGGTGCGGTGCGGCGCGGTGCGGGCATGCAGCAGGGGAAACGATACCACAAAGGAGACGTCTCAGAGATTGCGCAAAATGTTCAGGTTTCTATTGACGATAGTTTTGATAAAAAACTTATATTTCACTTAATTTAACTGGAACCAACTGATTCGAAATAATTTATCTGAGATCGTAAGAATGATACATAAATGATTGACTTAATATTTTGACACAATTGTTTTTAAATTGCAGGTATTTATTCAACAAGTTAATGACCTTTGAGACATCCGTCAGTCAGCTCTTCATGCTTCTTTATTAGCCGAGACGGAACAGAGACGGTTTATCCGAAAAGGGTGTGAGAATTAGTGATCCTCACATTGTGACATTTAATCAGGAATGCACCTGCAATCAATATCATGTATCAGCAAAAGGATCAACTACCTCTTATTGTCCTACTGTACATTAGTACATCTGTGCATGAGGTTTCTGGCTCCCACACACGGCATTCATTGCATTGCATACATACACCTCAACCTACGTGTTTAGTTGTAACAATACACTCGTACGTACGTACAATACGTACTGGTACTGGTACCTATGCACGAGTTGTATTCGTGTACGCTGTAGGTAGATTTTAATTCCCCAGTCTAGTTGAGATAGCGGGGAATATGCAGATGCTCCTAATTTCACTCCTAGACGCTATTCGGGTATCTAGAACTAGATAGGGGAATGAAATACTCACTGAGACAGAATGGAGATTGTTGGAATTAATTTGACAAAATGCTGGTTTTATGAGGGACCCTTGTAAGCTTTTATAAAACCGTTGGTTTTCAGTTAAAATAGGTACCATCTGACTGAACTATTTCCCGCCAATATTACTTTGCATTTCTACTCAAAGTGGAGACTACATTATACAGATGTACCGCAAAGAGTTATGTGTCCCATGGAGCTGTGTTGAATAAGATAAGGTCAGCTTATTTTATAATGGGTACCACGTAACTTTATTGGATAAAATAAACAGTAAATAAAAGAAAAAATTAACAGTATCTTCCGACTCAAATTACAGAAAGAAGAGTAAACGACAGATCACATTCCAAATCAAGCCACCAATCGCTGGAACTCATAAAGCAACGAGCGTTTTAAAGAACGTAGAAAATTTCAACGCGTGTTTTATATCTTTGACCCTTGTCATAAAGAAAATAAGTTTTTTATTATTGCCAAGCTAAGACTGTTCCAGTAGAAAACAAGACGATTCACGTCGTGAGCATCATTTCAGCCCCAAAGTTACCTAATCTTCCTGGAAGATTAGGTATGTTTTGAGAACCAAAAACAATACAACCAACAATTTCTAGATCAATACCGAGTATATATCCATTTGTCCATGTCTATGAATAGCAGTGCATTCTCAGCCTTCTGGTCCAGCTTCCCGGAATACGTACAATGGATCTATTTCAGTGATACGCTGTACTCCATTAGACGGACTGTCCGTGTCCTGACAAGACACGTCGCGCGTCGCTCCCGCTCTGTGGCCACTTACACATACCTACTACCTTATTTTATGTCAGTATATCAGCCCATACGCCCTGTCGCCAGGTGGGACGACAATCTGCTGATTAGTGCTGATGCTAGACGCTGCTGAAGACCCCTGCCTGTGCTGGTAAAATACGAAATGCGACTGGAATATTAAACAGATAAAAAAATACTATAACTTTTCAGCAGATTTTTCGAAATAACGACTGCACAGTTTGCTGAAAAGATCATCAAATTACAATAAGTTATATTTACCTCCGAGTTATTTCACATAATACGTAGTTACATAAGCCACTCTCACTCGATCATAGCAACTATAAATTTGTCCTCCCTCGTTCCTAATTCAGCACCCTTTCAGATAATTGAATCCTCGGTAATTCGGCCCTCATCGAGCCGGACGACGGACGGACGGACGCAGAATGTTCGATAGTGATAGGTACCAACTCGTGTGGAATACCGGCCTGGATTGTACAGGCAAAAACAATGGATTGGAAAACTGGATGATGGTTATGACCTCTGACGAATTGATTGCAGTGGGGTCAATATTTTTGAAAATGCTGTTAGAAATCAGAAACTTTATCCATACTTTTCTACTGATATCATAAATGCGAAAGAGACTCGGTACGTTAATTAATGAATACGATTCTAAACGGCCAATGAGGATACCCACGTAACGTTTTTAGTTGAGAATGCAGATTTATAGAGCTAAGAAATCCATAACACTCAGTGCAAAAAATGTTGTTCTACGATAAAAATTTATGAAGTTATGACCAAAATACTAGCGAGGTTCACTGAGTGACAGCCGCGGGTGGTGAATGGTATTGCTATAACTTTACTGACCCTCATTGTATCCTTATGATAACGGCAAGGAATTAAAAGATAATAATAATTATCCTGCAAAAGCACACAGTTATTCAAGTGGCCAGAAACTCGTAAAGTAAACTCACACGCTGGTAGTTAAATAATACTTCACTAGATAATGTACATAGTAAGGAAGTAAACTGTAGATGGAGTCAATGAGACCACAACGACTGCCTCTCAGACAGGATATCTGGCAGATCCGGCACGGTTCCGGTACGGGCGTACTGTCCACTGTGCTCGCATGCTCGCAGGGACACTAAATGCCAACTGGATAACCTCTTGTACATAATATGTACCTACCTATAGCTGTGACGGTACAAAACGATGCACTGGACTAAGATTGAGTGTTATCAATTTTTAAGGATTATTCCCGTTTTCCACCACCGAAATATCCTCCACAGGTATTTTTTGTTACAAAAACGTCATCCCCCAGTGGTGGACAATGGCACGTTTTGGTGTGCCCTTTAACACTTTCATGGCCCATGACATGACGCACATCTCCAGGTCCATGAGGCTGGGCAGTGAATGAGTTAAAGTTGGAGTGGGAAACATCTAAGAGACCTGCAAAACAGAAATAACCAGCTGATATCTCTAAAATATGTACTTATCTAGACATTCCTATATTCAATTCAATTCAATACTTTATTTGCTGAAATGTAGGTACAGTGTAGGTCTTAGATTAGGTATTAGTTAGCTCACTACATTCTGCCTCAAAGTGCGTGCAAATTTAAACAAGGTTTAACAATATACAATAAATTAATGTAGTTTGTCATCTAGAAATTCATTCACAGTATAATATGATTTTTCAGTTAATAACTTCGTCAAAGTACTTTTAAATATATTTAAATTATTGATGGCTCGTATAGAAGATGGGATTTTATTAAAAATGATTGGTGCCATACAGAACACACCTACACGTTGGACCCTCGTTCTTGCAGTATTACGGTGTAGAGTACCTGCACGTCGGCTCTCTGCAGGGTAGAAAGTGAATAGATGAGGATTTTGCTTTACAAAAACTGCCGTTTCTAAAATGTACAGAGCTGGTAATGTGAGAATTCTCCATTGTCTGAAAACATCTTTGCAAGAGTCCATCTGCCCCATACCAAACATAGAGCGAATACATCGTTTTTGGGCTATAAAAACTTGTAATTTGTTTGTGGAGTTTCCCCAGAAAATAAGTCCATACCTGAGGATAGACGCAACATGACCATAATACGCGGTGAGCAACGTTGGAGTACTAACTATTTTGCTTAGTTTGTAAAGAGCATAAGAAAATTGATTGAGTCTTTTACACACATTGTCAGTGTGATTCTTCCAATTAAGTTGGTTATCTATTTCTAGTCCTAAGAATCGCGTACATTTTATTTGTTTAATTTTTGTATTTAAATGTTCAATGTCAAGATTTATAGGTAAGTTATGTCGTTTAAAGATCATAAGAAATGTCTTTGCTAAATTTATTTTTAAATTATTATTTGTCATCCAATTAATTATTAATGTCAATGTGTTATTAATTTCAATTTCCAGGTTAGTCAATAAGTGGTTAGTGAATAATACCGTAATGTCATCTGCAAACAATGTCATTGAATGATTTGTAACATTAGGTAGGTCATTAATGTAAACAATAAAAAGTAAAGGGCCAAGTACGCTGCCCTGGGGCACTCCGTACCGCACAATTCTGGTGTCAGATGTGTATGTCACGTCAGTGCACGTTTTAGGACAGAGCTTGTCAATATGTGTTATCTGTCTTCTATTGTCTAAATACGACTTTAATAAGTCATTGGCGCTTCCTCTTATTCCATATCGATATAATTTTGAGAGTAACAATTTATGATCGACATGATCAAAGGCTTTGGTCATGTCCATATACATAGCTACAGCAGTGTTTCCTTTATCGACATTGGTAACTCTGTTCAGAAAATCATACACCGCCATATTTATTGTTTTGTTCTTCCTAAATCCATACTGTTGATTAGATAGGATGCTATTTGATTCTAAAAAGTTATCTAGCCTTCGGTATATAATTTTTTCAAAAATTTTTGAGAACACCGGTATTAGCGCTACGGGGCGATAGTTGTTTATGTCATCTTTCACACCTTTTTTAAATATGGGCTTGATTATCGTGAGTTTAAGACTGTCTGGAAAAATACCATTCTCCAAGCATAGGTTAACAATGTGACTGATTATTGGTGCTATTATTATTGCTACCTCTTTTATAATATGTGTCGCTATTCCATCGTACCCGACGCTGCTGGTGTTTTTTAAGGATATTATTGTTTTTAGTATGTCAAAGGGATCTGTAGGTACCAAGAATATTGAATTGTTATTACTTATTATTTTATTCGGATTCATATCAGTATTATTATTAATTAGATTAGTTGTATTAGCAGTTACCATATCAATAAAATAATTATTAAAAGTGTTCGCCATTTCTGTGTGATTTGATATCATGTTATCTTAAACATGAAAGCTTGTCATGATTATTGAATTTGTATTCATTCAAAAAACATGTACCTAAAACGGTATTTACGTGCTTTGAAGACTTAACAAGTAACTAACTACCAAACTGACTAGATCCCAGAAAACTAACAATATTGTTTTACGTCTTAGAAAAATGCTTCATAGTCGCATTAACTCTGAATGTGACTACCAAATAGTTGTTTTACAAGTTGTACTATTTTAAGAATCATATTATTATATCCTATGAATGCACTAAAAACAATATGTTTTCTTGCACACGTCACACAAATCCAAATAAATTGACTGTTATTTCTCCAATTCCCGGGAATTCTGTTAAAAAGTCAAAGCTTAATTCCAGAGTATAAACAACGACGTCCGTCGCGTTGATTTACCGGGAACTGTAGGTATACCATCAACAAATGAACCGTGCTTGCGTAAAAAAATAGAAATATTACCGATGAATATTACATACTTATGTATTTACAGTCTCAACCAGTGAACGGGTTCACTGATGTAGAGACAGTTTCTGGATGCTTATTGTAATTCTCCCATTACGCAATCATTTGTTTCGTTTCGTATTCTTTGTGCAAAAGTGTAATACCCCGGGACCCTGTATTAGATCACGTACACTAATGGGCCAAAACGAAAAACGTAATTTTAGGTTAGAAAATAATAATAGGCGCCCAGCTATGCGCGTTTACTAAAAATTCCTTAAAAACGCAGCTGTCAAAAGTTGCATTCCTTCGAATCGGTGACGCGGGCCCATTTCACTTCTAAAATAGAAGCTGTTTGTTTTGAATCGTTTTGAAGATGTCACCGTTAATCGCAGCGACTTATTTATTTTATCTTGAGTTGCTGCTGTAACTTTGACACGAGCAACCGATTTCAATTTCGTCTATTTCATTTATTTAAGTGGCTTTATATATAGACATTTTTATTTTAGAAATTTTTTAAATTGGGAGCACCATTCAAATACATCTAAGCCACTTTGGAAGTCAAACTTTATCAACTGTCATCTCTGTAGATATTCTTCATCTCTTCGGTTCCGTAAAAGAAAAAAAGTCTATTATATATCTTCAAAGCGTTTCGATTTCAAATAGATAAATATTTCCCATGCTCTACTCGAAAACCGTTCTATTTACCTTAACGACATAAAAAACAAATACCCCCACCTTGATTACCCCCCGGAGATCATTAGCGATCTGTTTGCGAATGTGAAAGGGCACAGCTTCCATTTAGTCCTCGAAGGGTGTGTGTCATCGAGTGAGCAAATATTTTGGTTTCGCGATTCCAATCTCGAGGTTGATAAGTTATGTGCGAGAAGGAGCTCAATTCTCATTTTGATTTCAGCATCAAGATGGTTCAATTACTTAGTGTCATATAAATTGATAGAATTTATAATTTTCGAGTTTTGAGAGCAAAATTGAATCATCAATCTCGTCTCGGCGTACGATACCTAAGCCCACAAATTTCGTAAATTCACCTTCGGCCTTCACGGCAGGCATCGTGTTCAAATGTCTGTCATAAAATCTATGTGGAGCGCCACGAGAAAAGTTTTTATCTCGGAAACTCATACCGAAAGCCGGAAGTAATATCAAATGTTTTTCCTCATAATAAAAGCCAAACGTTCGTTCCTGATAATTAGAGCATGCATTCAAACTAAGTTGGTGTAACTAAGTACCTCGGGGTTCGTAGGTTGGTTGGAGTGGCATGGCGCGGAGTTTTCTTGCGAGCTTCATTAGTGATCGCTTTGAGACGAGTCGAGCCTACGCTAGTGACGTCACAGATTAGGTCATGTTACTTCGTGACGTGCTTACGGAGTGTGGTGGAGACTGCCTCCCCTACGTGCCAATATGGAAATAAGGAAGCTGCATGTTAACGGCTTAACATGAAAATGGGGTTCTAGCTGGAGAAGTTATTGTAGAATACTTTCTGCTATTTTTTACTTTTCTATTACTTTTCAATAGCTTATATTAAAATAATAAAAATAAATAAATAATAAATAAATAATGCTGGACAATTCACACATCATTATCTAGCCCCAAGCTAAGCAGAGCTTGATGGGTACTAGATAACTGATATACTTAATACGTACAATACACCACATAGATAGATATTTTTATTATACATAGAAAACACCCAGACCAACGGAACAAATTTCTGCAGATCAAACACAAATTTGTTCCGAGGCGGGAATCGAACCCGCAACCTCCTGCGTCGCAGGCGGACCTTCGCCCGCTGCGCCACGGAGATCGTCATCAGTCATCGTCGAAAACAATTATAGAGAAAAAAAAATTGTGAGACCGAAAGGCAGCCATTCAGCGCTTGGAGCAACTACAGCGCTGGTGTTCCGTGGCACCTTAGCCACGGAACACCAAGGCCGAGGTACCAAGTTAAATCTACTGGAGGACTTGGTTACCATTGCATTTCCATGGCATATATCCCAAATCGACGGGTGTTGAATTGACAGCGATACCTAATACATAGTAGACAGAATGTACCGAGCATGCAGGATGTAGTAGGTAGGTAGTGCACATTGTATCAATTATTGGCATCGGTGGTCGGACAGTAATGTCGCGGCAAATATTTGCGTGCATTGCGACGACGACGCGGCGGGAACGGCGCTACCGAGGAAACTGTTAGCGGTGGTGGCTACCGTGCTTGTTCAACCATGCGGACGAACCTTTCCTCAAAATAATGTTGATAATTTATTTAGGCCGAATTATTATTACTATCATGATAACAAAATGAACGCTTTTACGATAGTGTAAACTTTTCAACTTCATTGGCATTATCTTCATTAGTTATAGTTTCATTTTAAAACAAACTTGGCGAGTCTTTCTTCGGACTTTAGATTAAGCAATATTACCCTCAATTGCATAACTAAGCAGTGAGGGTTTCTTAAGAAACAGTACTTTTTCAGTAATTTTTTTCCATTCTAAAAACAGCTGTAATTGCAAACTCTCAGTAGCCCCCCGTCGCGGGGCCGCCGGGGGCGATCGTTGATGTTTGACATCCGCCCGGCTTGCATCCAGGGCCCCGCCAGCCGAGGGGCCCGCGGGTCGAGGGGCCCGCGCCGGCAAATATTTTGGCACTTTATAGTGTTGCCACCTGTTTGGTGAGGTTGTCAAGTTGATTGAACGTAAATATGCTTTATGGGAATAGTGAATTGAGTTTTTACGATCGCGGATCGATTTAGGGTTTTCCGGTGAAGTTGAAGATGTAAACATTCGTATTTATAGTGTAACCAGAATCAGGCTTTGAGTATCGTTTGGTAGAATATAAATATAGTATTTTCTAAGTATACTTATAATACCTAAATTTATAATTGTGTTGTCCTCTTTCCAGTTAAACTCATTTGAGGTTTCGAGTATTAAAATAAAATCCTTGGAAAATATCTCGAAGCGCTTAATCGTGACTTCATTAGAAAATCAGGTTTCACTCCAAATTAGTTCGTTTTTGTTTTCGTATCACAAAACGCGCACTGAATTTATTTCAGATTCATTCATTCGTGCGTCCACAGTTGAAGTTGAACGTGTCTCCCCACACAAGGGGGAGGTGTCTCGTGAACAGGAAATCCTGAGAAAGCTTCTTTCCACATCCTCAGGAAAATGTCTCTCACAAATCACCGAACTTGGCGTATACCGTACTACGTTTGCCGAATCGCGGTCTCCACTCAAAAACACTTTTACCCCGCGGTTGTCGGTTTTTTAATTCTTGGAGCTATGTTGATAGCTATGTCAAGGTTTATTAAAATGGAATCAAGTAGGTACCTTCCTAGGATAGTTTCAATTTGATACCCGCGATGGGACGCGCCGCCGCCGTGCGTTATATTATAACTTGGTATTCCACAGTCGCGCCGCGTCCCGATTACCGAAGTTAGATGGGATGCGCCGCGCGCCGGAACAATGACGATTCCAACTTCAACGGAACTAGATCACCATACATTTAGAGGTCGCCGTCGCCTCTCTAACTGTCACT
Source organism: Eupithecia subumbrata (assembly GCA_949316285.1). NCBI lineage: Eukaryota > Metazoa > Arthropoda > Insecta > Lepidoptera > Geometridae > Eupithecia > Eupithecia subumbrata. Next base: position 337,457 of record OX438628.1, on the reverse strand, counting down.
CACTACCCGATAGGTAGTTGACGAGAACCCCCTCCGACCGAGCTTCATCCTCGATCTGAGTTAAACAAATAATTCAAATTTTACATTATTTTATTCAAAAGAAACGAATCTTAACAATCTTTGAGCGAACATCTGCGAGATATTTTTCTCAACTGCCAAACGAAAGTTTCAAACTGTCCCTAAAAATCCCATCACAAAACTCTCAAGAATTAAAACACCCTTACAAATTCATATCAAAAGATCTTCCGCTTACAAGCCTCAAAATTCATAAAACCGTCTTCCTTCCTTCCCGAATGAATTCGTAAAAAGTTGAGATAAGAGTAAACGATGGCGGAGACGCCATTAAAATAATATTAATTCGTTTGTAACGCTCCTTCTCGCGGCGACGGCGATGTTATCGCCGCCCACCTGCGTCACACAGCAGGGATCGGGGATTTCCCTTTTTGCAAGTCTTTGGAAATGTTATTTTGATAAAACCGCGTTTTCAATGGCTTGTTTGTCTCTCGATTAAATCATTCAACCACAAAATGACAGACTTGAGGAACATTTTGGACGTATTGTACAAATACCGATCCGACAAACGTTTCCATTAGTACTCGGTCCTGGAAACCTAGATATTTACAAAAAGAATATTTTATAAAATATTTTATTAAAATATTTTATTAAAATATTTTTTGTAAACAGAAGAGTTACGAAATTTAAGATATATTGGGAGTGGGAAATATTTAACAACACTCTGGTTTCAGCAAAGCAAATGATGAAGTTCGAACAAATTTTCGTTTTTGACAGTTTCATTCCTCACGTTTCGAATTTGATTTTGTACCTTTTTCGCTGCGTTTGTGTAATAGTGTGTTGTAGAAGTTTTTGTTTTGCTGTTACCTTGTTGTTTTCTGTTATTGCTATTATTTTTATAATTGTCTTTGTTAACAAAAAATATCTTGGATTCCAGAAACAAGCATAGTCTTAGCTTTATTTGGTTTCCAAATTGATTGAAACTGTATTCATATATTTCATAAACAGCCTAGTTTGCTAACCATGTGAATGTCAACCGGCCCTCTCGCCAGCTCCACTGAACTCCAGCACTGCCCCCCCCCCTCCCGCGGCCGCGCCACTTTGCATCCCTTCTCTGCGGTAACTCCGAACACTCATTTCACTTTTCCCTTCTTTGCTGAAACGTTTCCCGAGTGAGACCTGGCATTAAGCGTCTAGACCAGAACATTTCTAGCGCGTTCTATCGGAAGAAGCGTATTATGGCCCATGATTTTCTAAGAGCGAGGTTTAGAGTGGTTCTTCTTAGACTATTAAGTCGTTGGTTCGGATCCTTTTACGTTTTTAGATTCAGCTGAGGTTGGAATCCAATTGAATTGCAACATCGAGCGTAATTGCTTCCTAGTACAGTTTGCATCTGTCTTCCACTCTAGACCTCCAGGACCTAATCTGCATCTGTTTTGCACGATGGAAGTGTTTGTAATCTTATTGAATGTAAGTTATGTAGTGGCGACGCGACGTGGTTCAATGTTGACTATTGGCTTGTCAGGTTATTGTAAGGTTTTCAATAGCCGCCAGCCATCACGGGTCGCTGTCTCCAGCCATCACGGGTCGCTCTCCCGCCTGCCAGTAGTTGCAGAGTTTTGGCCACAAATGGTCACCGCTATTTGACCATATTGTGTCCTAAAAGATTTTCTGCAGAACAACAAAAATAACCAACTTCGTTAGAAAGTTCGAGGTAATATAAAACCGTTTAGTAGTTTTAAAAACAAACCGAGTTTCGTTAAAGTTAGCGCGTTTGCGAGACACAGGGCCCGCGAGTTGCATTGTTGTTGTTCCGATCCTGCTCTTCGACGGATAATGCTTCAGACTGCGTTTGTGGTGGAATATTTCCAAAAGTTCTTGAAAGAAAGTTATAAATTCTTCTGCGACTTTATGGTTGTTTTTTAGAACTTAAATATTTGCCATCCTCACAGCATCATTATTTGAAAGCTGTCTAAGATACGGTATAGCTAGAGCGCAGTTTACATATCTTGAACTATCTATAAAAAAGATTCAAATAAGTTCACATCGCGCCTGATATCGTAAGAGCAAAAGCAAGTAACCCTTCCATTTTTATCGTCGGAAGACAAACGTCTGGAACCCGAATGCTAACCGGTGCAGAGCTGCAAGCAGCGATAAATTGCCGAGCCAAGATTAAACTTGTCATGGGACCCCATTTTACTTAACGCAAATTTATGCAAATACCTCCTTGTTAGCTCCTCTGCAAATCGGAATGTTTTTGTTTGCGGAGGGCGCTGCCTTATTATATACTGGCGTGAGTACGAGCCACTTACCCAGACGCACGGGGCTTGCATTACTCTATTAGCTGCATAAACTTCACTTCACTTGGAATGCTACTGCAACTTTAGTTCAAATATTCTTTAATTGGGAACCAAATAGTTGTAGAAAGACCCGATACAATTGCCTTGGAAAAGACGTAAATCCGTTGCTCCTGCACCTGACCTCTCCCAGGTTGTGTTGGTCTGCCGTCCCATCGGATTAAGAGGGTGAAAAATAGAGAGTGCACCTGTATTTACGCACACACTTGGACACTATAATATGTCCTGCGCACTTGGCTAGTCTACACTGAGACTGGCCGCCGTAGCCGAAGAATTGGCTAGGAAGGAGAATTATGTATTTCCATGTTTGAGGCACAAACATTTAAAGCAAAGAAAACACATTATTTTCAAGTTGCCGAATAAAAATAGAAACGTCGAGTATGTAGGTACCTACAGAAGCTTTACTTCGCATTTGTCTTATCGCATCCACTTTGTATCCGATAGATTTATGGTCCATCGCCGGATTAAAGCTGCCTCCACGGGACTTATTAGGTTATTGTGTTTCTATCTACCGTACAGATACCACTGAAAATAGATCAAAATTCTATAAAGAAAACAATTTCAAATTCAGAAATTTTAAAATTGCTTATCTATAAATAGGGAAATATTGAAATTTACGATGAAGTCCGAAGAAATCATTCAGTTCCTCGGACCTCCAATATCTTGTAACTAATTTGCCCTCCCTTTAAAATGTTCTAGCTTTTTTACGGTATTTAAAAGGAAGTGTTCTACATTAAATAGGCTCCATGTAAAAATAAATAAATAAATAAATTTAACCCCAAGCTAAACCACATTAACAAATTGATCGTGAATATATCTCGTGTGCTTGTATCTTTTGTTACTTGTCTTCAGAAACTTCTCCATTCCTAATTGAACTAGCTAGTTTCCGCAGACGCGTCTACCGGATAATTTTATTACTCTTATATTTAGACACTTCCTCTGGTACTTCGAGATCTGTTTCATCAATCACTCCATTGTGGTAACCGAGCACATCTCCATCTATCATAGCAACAGCAACTTTATCACTTACAATATAAAGTTTATTATCATCCGCCGGTGTGCGAGTGTATGGATCAGAATGTGGTATTTAGCTGGATCTAGTTGATTGATTGGGATCGAGTCCGCGTACTGACTCGTCCGTACTCTGCGCCCGGGGCAGAGATCAGAGACCACTAATTCGATTCAATCGATTATTGTGATCGATTAGTTGTGTCCCTTTGTTCGGTTGTTTGTTATTTATCCTTTCATATTTAGAGTGTATGGGATTACGCACTTTGTGTGTTAGATGTTTTCTTTCTTGTGTTGATTTAGAGATGAGAGCTAGTGAATGGTTGAAAACCCTAATGTATTAACACTTTAGACCGAGCGATGTTGAAATTTTCGGAGAGTGAAAATTGATAAATTTAAAGAAGAACTGTCAATGTTTCAATTACTTAGCCTCTGGATTTTTTAAATAAAAATTTTAACGTTAATATCATTTGCTTGCGGACCAGTCATATTCTGGCTTTTCTTTCACTTTAGTTCTTATGTTGTAGGAAATAAAAGATATTGTTCTTTGTTCGTTTGCGTGAGTCGGCTTGGTGAGTGTCTAATTTGCAAATGGAGCTGTGTCGCAGGCACGCGATTTAGCTTAAGAGGAGTCCTTAGCACGTCGTTCCGGAAAGTGCAGAGGAAAACGGTAAAAACACTTTCAAAGTAACAAAAACTAATGGTTCTGGAGCAGTCTGTAATACGATAATGTGTAAGCGTCTTCGAACAACGCTTCTCAAAATAAGTTGATAGGAAATTATTTGCAAGACTTATAAAATATTGCGATGAACACTTATCAGCTTAAAACTTCATCAGACTTAAAGTTACTCGAAGACTATACACTTCATCAAACTTTCTCGTAAAACACTAGCACAAAATGTGCAAAACTGAAAAAACCTAAGAGCGCTGCAAGTAACGAGATAAAGCGCATTACAGAGGAGCATTAAGCGCTTGTTAGCTAACTTGTAACGAAGGTGAAGCGATCGCTTTTTGTTCTCGACTCTATCACAGTTCGGTCAAACAAGAAAGGAAAGGAGAGGTCCTCCTATGTTACCGAAAAAAGAGTAAAATAATTAATTTGCTTGCTTTGCTTGTGGAAGTTCATTTTAATACAAAAAGGTTACGTGTCAGCTTTGCCATACAGCGGGGCAATTCAACCAGCATCTTGGGGACGCTTCCGACTGATTTTGTATGGATTAGTTGAGCTACCTGTAGATTATTTGCTACAGTCTGCAGTCAGCTCAATTGTTTCAATTATAAATACTAGTTCTAATTTATTTCTATTATTTGATTATAATCTTCTAATTTCTTCTGTACCTATTTCTTTGATAATAAAGGCTCTTAAAAGGATAGGTTGCTTAAGTTTAAAAAGCTATTTTCAATCTTTCGTCATCATTTACCACTTTGTTCGTGCAACCATTTATGGGATAAAGGTGGTGGAACGAACGGGATATCACAATCATTTTCATCAAAAACCTGTACTCTAACTTAGTTTTATGACTTTTATGTGAGGTGCGAAACTTCACCCACTGCCTAGTTACCCAAACTGCGGTACCAACGGCGGCGGCGTGCGGACGACGTTTTAGAACGTGTGAATATACGCTGTGTTGGTAACAAGAAAAGTTGGTTTCGGCTCTTTGTAACTCCGAGGTCATACCTTCGTACTACTTCGTTGCCGCGCTACTTTGTCGCACTATTTATTGAGGGTCTACTTATAAGTTGTTCTTACGCATAACTTTTGAATAAGGAAAGTACCCAGTTTCTTAATCTGAAAGTCTTGTCTAATTTGGAAATTTTTTTGTTGTCTTTTAATAAAATATAATGAGATAAATTAGTCTTTCATAAAGTGTAAGTGGTCGTTTTCGCTTGAGATTTGGTATCTGCTTCTAAATACGCTTACGAATCCTAACGAGCTTTCCTTTTCCTTGTCCACTTGATATCCCCAAATTAGTGTCACATTCACAGCTCAATGAATACAGTCTGTTCAATTTGTTTTAGAGCCGTAGAACAGCGATAACCTTTGTTGGTTTTTCAAAATAGATTACTTGTGGTTATTTTCTTACAGCTCATGTAGGTACATGTTAGCCATTTAAAGCGACTTTTATGATGAGTGATTTGACAGCTTGTGAAAACCTAGAAAAAACCAATCATTATTTTTATGTATGTTGATGTAAATTAGTTAATGGATTTTATTCACAAAAAAATTACAGTCAAAATAATATGTTAATTACGTTTTATTTGACTCGTAGATTGGTTTTGTTTTGAGCACACTAATGCAGCTTCATACCGCGGCTACGGATAGCGGCAAACAAACCTGGATATTCTCCACCATCCCGCATGGTCCGGGTATGTCCCGCCCAGCGCTGGGGAGATTTATGACGTCATCCTCGAGGACGCTCCTACCGACTCCGCTCATGGTTCATCCCTCGCGTCTGCGGGTCTTTATTAAATGCACAGGATTTCGTTTCTCTCGTGCTACATTTAAATAATGGCCTTTTTAAGTAGCTCCTACCGGTACCGAGATCGAAGATCGATTTCGAAACCTTTATGGTCTCGCTTTGTCTATCCTTTTTTCCCTCCTTAATAACTCAGCAACTACTGCAGCTACCAACTTAACTAAATTTAATATAATAATACATTTCGTGCGCTTGTACCGATTTAAAGAAACATAAATGAAAATAAATGAAAATGAATATTTTCCATACAAATTGTGATGCCGAAATTTTAAAAGATACCTAGGTACAGGGTCATGTGGGGTATCACATGAAAGTTATCGGTTTGAAGTCTGTAAAAAGAACACTTTTTGAAAAATGGTCAAAAAGGGGTGAAATAATTTTAAAATAAATTTGAATATTTCAAAACAGTTTTTCAAATTTATGTAGCTTTTATACTTTTTGGAATATTTTGAAAAAAGTCGAAAAAATACCCAATCATGATCAAACAAGTTTTTAGTTACATTATACATACAGGCAACATCACAAATCACAAGAATCAGAAATTAACAAAGCAGTGTTACTTTTAGATTTTTCACATTTTCACAGTCACATTTTGGAAGAGTCAGATATACCAGCATGTTCCTGCCTCAGCGAGTGAAGGCTCACACGTACCTGCCTCAGCGAGTGAAGGCTCACATGACTCTAAGAACATAAATATGGATACGATATCCTGATTTTGCTCCACATCATTATCATAACATAACCCATATTGTATGTAGGTTGAACAATTACCTATTTGAGTACGCTGTACGCATGTAATATCCTGAATGAGTATGTATGTATGTATGTATGTTGTACGTGTGCTACGTTCGAGTACACATGTATAAGGAGGCTGTATGTCCCCGCTCCCCGCACCGCAAGTTCTCTCGAGACGTGGAAATTAATAACGCCTTGAGGCCTATGAACGTATCTATCTATCTTGATTCTGATTGGATTTGCTGATGGAATCATCAATCTTCAACGAGGGGAATAAGGCTGGGTATTGCTTGGTTGGCTTCCCTTGAAGGTTGTTGTGATTTTGAAGATTTACTCTGTAGCCTACAACAGAAACAATATCTGAAAAGTATGATGCAGCTCGGGCGTGCGGCGCGCCTCACTACATTATTGTAATTCGCCGTTAGATTTACAATATAAATAATGCACGTTATCAAGCAAGATCAAGCATTAAGAGCCGCTGTAAATATTTAGAGTTGATTCATAAATACCGAGATAATCTCTTTATTATTCAAACGATTTTATTAATTAATCGGCTTCGGCATTTTAATAAATTCTACGATGTTATTTATGATAATACTTAATTACTTGTTAAAGTTTTTCTAATATTCCAAATTGATTTTAAATTAAGAAATCAAACGTATTGCATGTTTATTGAACATTTATAAGGTGTGTATCTAATGAATTTACGTTACGGAGCTAGTTGGCTTTGTTATTTTATTTAGTGGCGGCTGCTTGCACGGGCTTACTTTCTAACGTTATCAGGTTAGCTTCGCGTAAACTCATGATTATCACCTCGTTAGGGCTCCGTAATGCTCCTTTACATTAGTATACCTGCGGCCAGAGGTCGCCAGAGGTCTCGGTACTTCATAAACACTAGGCTCCATTCATATTACTAGTACTTAGGTAACTTTTCAATTATTACGGTCCGTGCACAAATTGGTCGAGTCTTTATGATTTTGTTTCATTTAAATGCCTGTACTAGCCTAGAATGTATATTTCATCAGAAGGTCTTATACATAGAATATAACAACATTTATTGCGACACACAAACAAAACTAAACAATAAATCTTTTGAAACCATCATGGATATTAGAACTATAGGTATTTGTTTAACAAGTGGACAAAACTATTTATTGTTGAATGTGCCGATATTAAATCCCGAGCTAGCAAAACAGTCTAGGATAGAATCACGAGCGTAGCGAGTGGCTCTAAAGTAGACTGCTGAGGTAGAAAAATATTTGCCCTCGAGTTACACATTAAACTTTTCACCACGACTAGCGAGAAAATATTTTGTAAATTATGAAAGAGGTCAAATGTCAGAAACTCAATTTGGACAACAACCTTGCAGGGTAAAAATGCGACAAACCTCTTTCAAACCATGAACGGACGAAATTTTGCTTTCTATAAAGGTTGCATTGTTCAGAATTCCAATTACTTTTTTCAACAAGTTGAATAATATTCTTTATACTACACCTGCTCGGAAAGTTGCCTATTCCTTTTCTATTAATAGAATAGAAAGTATGTCTTTGCAGGCCTATAGGAAACCGGGAGGAAAAACTCTATGGAATTTCATTTCTCACGTGTTTTAGCGGGAGGAAAAACTGTATGGAAATCCATTTCTAACGTGTTATTTTTTTTTAATTTCCTAAAAGATCGGCCGGTAGCTATGGTTATTTTCGTTCGGTCAAACGACAAAAAGTTTTTACTCCAAGTCCATTAGGCCTGCTCCGATTTCCGAACAATATTTTGAAAAAAGAACCCAAACGCTGGTGCGGTCAATGAGGTTTTACCAACATCATTGGGCGCGGTAAGTTCTTCTAAATTTCAATTAATAATTAATTCTGCTTTTTATTTTCCTCGAAGGTGTAGTATAAAGCACTATTTATCACTCGGCAGAAAGTGCGATTCCTACCTCGTGTGTTTTAAGGCCCTCGGCTGCGCCTCGGGCCCAAAACGACACACTCGGTAGGAATCGACCACTTTCTCGCCTAGGTGTAAAATGTACTATTATACTACACCTGCTCGGAAAGTTGCCTATTCCTTTTCCGTTAATAGAATAGAAAGTATGTCTTTGCAGGCCTATAGGAAACCGGGAGGAAAAACTCTATGGAATTTCATTTCTCACGTGTTTTAGCGGGAGGAAAAAGTGTATGGAAATCCATTTCTAGCGTGTTTTTTTTTTATAATTTCCTAAAGCTATGGTTATTTTCGTTCGGTCAAACGACAAAAAATTTTTTTACTCCAAGGCCTCCTCCGATTTCCGAACAATATTTTGAAAAAAGAACCCAAAGGCTGGCGCGGTCAATGAGGTTTTACCAACATCATTGGGCGCGGTAAGTTCTTCTAAATTTCAATTAATAATTAATTCTGCTTTTTATTTTCCTCGAAGGTGTAGTATAATATTCTTTATTCCACATGTGAGCAAGATCCGATTTTGCTCACTTTTTTTGAGCAGCAAAGTCACCGTTTTCGAGCTAGAGTGGTGAAAAAGTCTTTTACAACATTATATTTACCATACTATATAGAGTAAATTTATTGGAAAGTTCAAAATTCAAATCATGGTTTATATCCCGTTGTAAATGACTTTAAAACTAAACAGGTGGCACAAAGGGATACTCTTCATCTCTTGTGTTTTTCTGCTAAAGGCCTCAGTGTGTTCTCTTACCGTATGTTATCTCATGTTATTATTTGATTTTGATCGTTAAATTAACACCAGGTTCATTTATAGATATAAATCCTCAGTCACTTGGATTTCTATTTGATATCGCGTGAAATCGACACACACTAGGTACTTATAAATTGCTATTTAGTAACTCGCTGCAGAGTACATTCACTTTAGATTGAACATTAGCTCCGACATCGACGTAATCGTGTTCGAACTCAACGGTAACCCATTTTGGCGCCAACTTAACACTCGCAGTAAGTACGGGCGAAGTAATAGGCAGTTACTCCTGCTTATTAAACAGTATTAGTGCGAGTATAGTTCGCTCCAGAATGTACTCAAATTTTATTTTTATTATGAACTGGGATCGTTGAATACGTGATGATGTGTGGAACGGGGTTAGATGGTCCAGGTAGGGGTTTTTTTCTACAATGTTAGGTTCCTTTTTTCATCATTTTGTTTCATCCTGTTTTTGAAATAATTTGTAAGCGTTTTAAATTTTTGTAAGGATGTTATTGTAAGTTTAAGGCACGCCTTTTTGTTTGTGTCGATCTTGTGTAGTTGGCAAGCAGAAAATACCATCAGCATTATTCCCACCATTTGTGTACTTTTTAAAATTGTGGGCATATCGTATAGTAATAAATTTAAAAAAAAATACCAGTCTGTTAGATGAATAACCCAATTGATCAATTGAATTTCTATTGCCATTCCACCCACTCTCAAATTAATTAAATTCAGTCTCGTAACATTTAACTAATTTCAAAATTAATCGGCTTGCCAGGTAAATAACAACTCCACTAAATTAGGATTCTTAGTTCGCATTCCCAGTCGCCTTTTAAAAGTTCCCGGGAGCATTCCCGCCGGCTCCGTTGTCTCGCGGGCTCCGGGGGAGCGCGCGGCAACTTGAGGAATGCGCACTGACAGGCGCGAACTAAATGAGCTTAATTTGGCGAAGGCACGGAGAAAACTTTCGAGAATGCGGTGATTATTGAAATAGGTTAATTATTGAGGGGATTAACAATTTGAAAACTTAGACTTAAGATGCTGGCTGAGATTGCGAATTTAGCTTCCTAGTGAAGTTTTGTAACTTAAACTGAGTACCTAGATTAGATTTTCTTTCAGGAGCAGAAATTCATGTAGGCTATGGTAAATAACGACGCTAAGACAGGTGTAGATGTTAATGCCGCGTAATATCCATAGTAATTGATCAGTCCAAAGCTACGCATGGTGTGAAATTAGTAGCATGATCCCTGACTTGAGCCCGTCATTAGGCCGCAGCCGTACATTAAGCTGAGCACACATCGACCGGGCCATTACACCCGCGTCTACCCTACACCGTGTGTTGTGTACCTAGTCCGTGCATTCTACGAAACTCCCGCATCTTGCGCACAAATTACACGCAATTATAAAAACCAAAACTTCAAGACCTGCACCATCCTCCCCTCACCTAAAGATGACTGGACCGCCAGGGAATTTTTAGAAGAATCGTGTGGGTATAGTTAAAGTGGTCATTTAATGCCTCACCGGTGTATTGTTCCTAGGAAACTTTTACGATCAAAATGTTACTTTAAATACGGTCGTTAAGGTCGTAATTTCCTGGAATACCGGGGTTGGGGAGAGCCATACAAATTGATCCCATCAGAGGATCCGAAACCGAGGCTTAAGGAGCGGCTCGGATCGCACTATTTATATGAGCATTAACTTGATAGTCGGCTTTGTAGTGATGTTATTGGTTTAGTTGCCGCTCCGATGTGCTCCCAGGAAATTGGAACTATTCTGTCGGGAAATTATGTTCTTGATTGAGCTCGTACGTCTTCGACTTCAGTGCAAAGACGCTGAATAAGTAATCAGACAAAACAACAAGAAAATATTTCAAAAAACCCGCATGACTATAAACATAAAATTTTACGAACTAGCAAATATAAGCTCGAAACAACTTTAATAACATAACACAGAAAGAAAATAAAAACACTACGCGTTATACTGCGCACATAAAAACGAACTAACTTTAATTTGATTTGATTACTTTTATATGCATCGTCTATGTTTTAATACTAAAGTTTAACAGAATGGTCACCCATAAAATGCTTGACCGACTTTACCCTAAGCTTTATTCGTCTAAATCTGGTCTCTAAGGCACGTAACTCAACTTTATAGGGTAAATAAAGACGAAACGGCATTTACAGTGGATTTGACAAACGGCCAAGTGTAGCCTCGCGGGCAGTGCGTTCCGTGCCAAGCTACCCCGCCTCACCCTTCTGCCTGCGACGGGAAAAACAACTATGGACTAGTGCTTTTAAGGTTAAAGTTTCAGTAAAGCTTTCTATTATGTTACACGACTCTTGGGCCCGTCCGCGTCCGTTGCATCAGTAACCGATGCCAGCTATAAATGTCTCAAAGTCATCCGTGTCCAATAAGGCTAGAGTTGGCCATAGCTTATTCATAACCAAATAAGTTGTCATTTGTCATTGAAATCTTGACGACTGTCACCAATATTAAATCCAAATTGTTATTCCCAAATCATTGTATAAATTCATCTAATCCCAATTATAGATTCCGAACATGATTCTGTATCTATTGTATTCTTATTGTAATCTGTTGGTTTGACAGACGGACAGATAACTATCTATGGATAGATTGGATGCGGGTTTCACCGCTTCAATTGTGGATAAGCAGTCACACAATTTATTGTTTGTTGATCACGTTCTTGTTGTGAAATTAGTTTTAGTGGATGTTATGTGGGGTCTGACTGTGAATCACTCAAATTGACGTTTATCATTTATTGAATTAACTAATGGAATTTATTGGAACGGAGATTCGTATTACGTCTAACTTGTTCGAAACTTTATCTCGATAAAACTACTATTTTCGTTGTTTACTTTCGTTGTTCAATAATGTTTGTGAAACATTTACACAGGGTGGAGGGCGCATTCCCCCACATTGTGTTAGCTGAACATTCTCTTCCCTTGAAATAACAAAAGAAAATAGAGCCGATACCTTTAATATAACACTATCACAAACGGTACAGCTATATTTTCGTATAAAATCACCTCTTTAGGAGCGATCATCTAATAATAATAAGGAAAAAATATTATCCCAATCCTGTTTGTTATTTAATTTATCAAAACATTGGAGATTGCGTAGGTGATCATTGGAGACAGAGTAAAATAGATAGGTAGTTGGTATCGTATAGTTTAACCATGAGCACAATCAAATAACTAGGTACCTATTTTGAATTTAGGAAGCATGACATGGTTTACTTACCTGATAAATGTAAGAAGTCGCCCTCCGGCCCCCTCCGATACAGTAGTTCAACTAGTTGTACAAATAATACACCACTGTATCATTAGTCCAACTACAAAAAATACAAGCAAATCCCCTGGGTTGTCCTTCCTAGAATCTTGAATTCTTTTAATTATGTATTCGTGAAATTTTGACTGTTTATTATCAATTCCAAAAATTTTGGATTCTGCTAATACTTAAGTTTATTATTTGGAGTTGCGAAATTTTCAGGAGTGAAAAACCTGCTTTATTAGTACAACTTTAAAATCCATCATGGTTATTAACACTAAAGTCATTTACAACGTTATATTTACCATGATTTGAGTTTTGAGCTTTCCAATATTTCAGCACAGTTTTATGCGCTATTATCACGGAATAACTAACCGGTGGTAGTAGTAACGTTCGTAGCAAAACACGAAAAATGAGGGTAGATCGATACATCTGCCAATAACAATTTGACGACCTCTGCGACGCAGCGGGCGAAGGTCCGCTTGCGACGCAGGAGGTTGCGGGTTCGATTCCCGCCTCAGGACAAATGTTTGTACGATCTGCAGATATTTGTTCAGGGTGTTCTGGATGTTTTTGTATGTATAATAAAAAATATCTATCTATGTAGTGTATTGTATTATTTATATCAGTTATCTAGTACCCATAACACAAACTCTGCTTAGCTTGGGGCTAGATAATTCTGTGTGAATTGTCCAGCATTATTTATTTATTTATTTACAACTCACTCGCAATGTACTCAGTTATTTCGTGATCATGGGGCATGAAACTGTGCCGAAACATTGGAAAGCTCAAAACTCAAATCATGGTAAATATCCCGGTGTAAATGGCTTTACTGCTTTAATAGTAGTTTATGCAACTGTCATATAATGAAGGGTATTAAAACACGAGTGTGAGTTTATGAAACGAGCGCAGCGAGTTTCATAATAGTAACGAGTGTTTTAATACCCGTGTTATATGTCGATGACCTCCGTGGCGCAGCGGGCAAAGGTCCGCCTGCGGCGCAGGAGGTTGCGGGTTCGATTCCCGCCTCGGAACAAATTTGTGTACGATCTGCAGAAATTTGTTCCGTTGGTCTGGGTGTTTTCTATGTATAATAAAAAATATCTATCTATGTAGTGTATTGTATTAAGTATATCAGTTATCTAGTACCCATAACACAAGCTCTGCTTAGCTTGGGGCTAGATAATGCTGTGTGAATTGTCCAGCATTATTTATTTATTTATTTTATTTATTTATTTATATGCAGTTGCATACACTACTTTATCTTCAATAATGCAATTAATCAAACAACAAGCTTCGACGTATGGCTTCCCATACGTCGTCGCCGAGATCTCCATATCTTGTCTTTCCTTTATTTTATCCTCTTTAATCCTCTCTCTCCTTCTTATCTTCGTGATCGCTTCGAGTTTCTTGTCCCCCGTGGTAAGCCATGCAGAACAATTATATCCCTTCGTCTGAGTACCCAAGAGCATAAAACCAGCCGCTACCATGATTCTTTTACTGTGATGGCACCCAGACTCTGGAATGCCCTTCCCCACTCAATACAAGCCAGTCCTTCACTTAGCGTATTTAAGTCTAAAGTAAAAGAGCATTTTCTCTCTCTACAGTCGTAGAAGATGTTTATATGTATTATATATATAGATATTTTTATTATAGTATTTAGATATCAATTTAGTTTAGTTTACGTATTTTATTTTCTGTTAGTTTGTTAGTCTCATATGTAGGTTTTATAATATTATTATCTGTGTAATGTTTTCTGTCTTGTAATGTACACATTCTATCCACACTCTTTTCATAAATTCTCTTTATATCCATAGGTTTGCTGTTAGAAAACTCTTTTAGGGTTAAGGTCGCCTTTGTACATGTCCATTATGTGTAAACTTTTATGTATGAATTATCTTGTGTGTGCAATAAAGAATTTAAGAACAAGAGTAAAAGCTGACAATAGTTTATTTATAATAATTGTTCAAATTTTGGATGGTACAATTTTGAAAGTTAATGTTAATTATTGATCCAGCAGCTGTAGCGGCCGCGGGGCAAGCAGTAGAGCTCGTAGACGGAGTCGGAATATTTATAATTACTTCATTCGTCTTGTTTTCTATACTGTTCAAGATCGTATTTGAGATTTGAATAAGATCTTAGCAAAGAGTTTTGTGTATGTAAGTTTAGTAGTTTCGACGAAGTTTTCACGTATAACCCAACTGTTTTCAAAAGCCAGCCTAATATCAAAATTTTATACAACTTGTATGAGGATTTTGACATAAGGCTCGCCAGGTTAATTGGTCGCGTTTTATTGATGTTATAATGAGATTTTACGATATCGATGTGGATATTATACCATCATGTGAAATTGCTTAAATTGAGTGTTTTGTTATCTGCGCTATAACAGTAGTAATTATAAGTCAAGTATTGGAAACATAAGTAGAATGTTATAACATTAGTGTAGATAAAGGTACATTAAGTATCTAAAATACAAAATCTACACTAAGACTTGATGAAAAGGCAGATGATGCAAGTAAATTAGCTCATACCGTGTAATAGCGGGTGGAAACGGCTTCATATTCAAACCCGAATGATCGTGTATATCTAGCAAGGGTCCCCTGAGTTATTGAGACACATACGAGTTGTTTTAACGCCAGATGCTATTTAGATGTTCTGCCTTATTAGTCGGCCGGTCAGAGTAAACTCACTTAGCTATAGATTTCTTACATCACAAGTATACTTTGAACTTATAATTTGGAATAATATTAACGCACAAGTTGTTAGAATTACTTAGGTTTTAAGTGTCGTATTACCTGTGGAAGATGACTCAAACATTCAGGAATAGGATACTGTCTTATATCTTATTATGTGCCTGTGAGTAAACTTTGTTAGATATTCGGTAAGCTTTCTCTCTGTTGCGCCATTCCGCCTAGTCTGTGATTATGAGATTGTCTCATGTACACACACAGACATGAATGAGCAAAAACTCAGTGGCTACGCCGCCGCCGTCCGCCGTAGCATCGGAGCACGCGCTACGAAGGTCTACCAAATATTATATTTATTAATATTTATCTACTGGAAAGGAAGGAGGAGGGGTATGTAAAAGTTGCCATATTGACATTAAAGAGCCAGAAATTTCGTTTACTATACTGAAAATCACAAGTCGTTAGATCTACTAGTTTCGGAGCTAAAGGGAATTTAGTGTGTAGAAAAGTGAGTGCGGGTTGAAGTCTTTTGTATGCTACGCCGCCGGTCCGTCGTAGCAGCGTAGCACGGGCTACGAACATCTGTTCACAATTTGTTTTTGATAAAAACAAAAAATGAGGTAATGAGAAAGGGAGGGGGAGGGTTAGGGGAAGGTGAGATATATCACAGGAAAGAAAATAAAATACTCTGCACAATAGTGAGATTCGCAACTATCTGTGACGTCTATTTCGACAGAAATTAGGAGTTTTTTTATTTATCACTCGCACAAATGGTCACTATAGCAAATTTCGTTCGCGCATGTTTCATTCGCCCAAATATCTTTCGTGCATGTGTTACTCGCGCAAAGATCCACTCGCGAAAATGTCTTCTCATCCGAAATATCCTTCGCGCAAGTGTCACTCGCTTGTGTCTTTCACGCAAGTTCACCAGATCCATTCGCGCGTCATATTTTCATTTCTTTTATCCACAATTCAGAGACATGCGCTATAAATAGAAGATCAAATACAAGAAACCACATGAAAAAGGGAGATCGTTCCTGACAGCTTGCAGCCATGCAGTCTCTGTGTGCGCTCACGCCTCCGCCTCTGTGCGTCTGCGGGCTATTTGTCATCGCGCAGGTTCATTTAGAGAGCGGTCATGTTGCCCGACAGATTTATTAATTCCGCGGGTTCGGTCACAAATGTGTTGATCCACAGTTCGGATTAATACGTTATTTCCTGCGTTTAAAACAAACAAGGGATGGTGCGAGAGATGAATGGTGACAATTGAAGTTCTGGGAAATATATGTAGTGAATGATTTCTGATTATAAATTTTATCTTTAATTATATGCAGTAAATTCATATGTAGTTTCCAGGAATTGTGTTAATTCAGTCCACAATACCTATCAAATCATTGGCCAATAATATGTTATTAACTAAATTCCATTTCTATCGCAATAAAACTCTTGTATTAACTTATTTGAAAACCCAAAGAATGCAGTCAAAGCTTTTCAAGTCGGATATCTTCCACAATAGCAATAAAGAAGTTCGCGGAGAGTGCTGAGAGCAGGGCTTCTTCCTGAATAAAGATAAAACAGGATTTAAATACTTTCAAAATATTATATTGTTGATGGGGTACAATCAAATGACTTCAAAATGATACGCCGTGGTTTTTAACCCCCGACGCAAAAAGAGAGGGGTGTTATAAGTTTAACGTTTCTGTCTGTGGTATTGTAGCTCCCAAACGGATGAACCAATTTTCGTTTAGTTTTTTTTTTGTCATAGATAATTTTATCCCAAGTGGTTTTAGCAATGTTTCATGAAAACCTGTAGGGGAATTTTAAAATTTTTGATTTTGTTCTTGTTGTGTATCTGCTAATATGTTGTCCTAGCTACTGGCGATGTCGTAACATTTACCGGCATGTTCACACAGCTCGCTCAGGGTTGGGTCTTCTCTCTCCTGACCACTTCATCAATATCGCTCAGTCATCTTTTTCCGCGTCGTGGTTTAAAAACTTCATAATAAATCGTTTCAACGTTGAGAGCTTAAGAATAGCATTTTACTATCGCAGAGAAACTCCGGGGATTTGGGATCAAAAGGAGGAATATAAATGGTGTGCGGACCCGGGAGGCTGCACGGATCTTATCCGATTCTGGACCAGAAGCATGCGTCACTTAGATAGGCTTTACTAGAGAGAACTGTTGTAGTTACTTGCATTTTTTAGTCTTGTAAAATAGTGAAGGTGCGTCATGCAGAAATTATTAATTGCCTTTATTGCTTTCCTTCAGCGATCTATCGAGACTTAACTATGCAAGTGCAATAAAATGAGCAATATACATATTATGTGGTGTGTACTAGGTATGCATCAATATATCGTCTCGTAAAGCCAGCGTCTAGTCAAGATTACTTATGTTTGTGTAGTACCTACTACGTACTTGGGAAAGCAAGTCTACGCTTTCTTTCTTGCAGTTTTCTTAGCTCCTCGGTTCAGTCCGTTTTAGATTTTCCATCTTCGTATGACGTTTCGTTATTTACCTCGCGTTCAGTTTGTCATTGTCAAGGCTCTCTGCCTTTTTGGTGTTTTCTCTATCAGTGGAGATGGCTCTGGAACAGTTTTGTCTACGTGGGTCGGTTTTGGTTTAGTGCGAAAAGCCTTTTTCCGTGATACATTTACACGGGATTTGCGTTGAGTTATTTGAATTGAGATGAATTTTTTTTACCAGCACATTTTTAGGAATCCGTACTTGTTACCTCAAAATTGCTTGAAGTAAGAGTTTTACGATTGGACTACCCTATTGTAAGCGTTGAATATTTCTTCGTAACATTCCGTCTATAATGAAAAGCCACTGCACGAGCCCGGTCCCGTGCCTCAACAAGAGGATCCAGCTATCTAAAAACCCGCTGGACTAATCCGCAGCAATAAATTGTAGGAAATTAATCTTGATAAGGAAGAGGGACGTCCAGCACCGCGCGCCGCCGCCGCTGTACTGTCCGCGCTCATTGAGCCGTGTAAAAAGATACAGCACCCTCGTTTCGTTTACACCACCCTGTTTATGTAGCCCTGGTGCTGCGGACTACGGACGCCTTTGTTTATTCGGTTTTGAGGGAGTTTTCCTCGACATCAAATATGTGCTTATTGAATTTCGTAACAAATTGTGAAAATAATTTCTTAATCTTGGAGCTTCATGCAGAAAAAATATCGGACTAAGTTCAAGCAAAAAGTTCCAGTAGGTGCTTTAAATTTTTTCATCAATATTACTTTATCTTTTCTAGTCGGTTGTATCGCATTGGCAGCCATTGAGCCGTGTTAAAAGATAGAAAACCCCTTCATTTATGTTATCCTGGTAGTAAGGTGTGCGCTTTCAGTTTATGGGTCCCTGGTTCCTTTTTTATTTGGTTTAGTTGAAACGTTTCTTTTGATCCTGTGAGGTTCAGAGTACTACGATCAACAAGTAGACATTTACAGAGAAACTAAACTTGTTCCTGTGTGGGTGACGTTGTGAAATCCGATTCATCAGTTGAAACGATCATTCTGTCAAATAATGCTGTAGAACACGATTCTTGCTATCGAGAACATAAATAAGGTACAAATGTTCGGACGGACACAAACAAGATCTTGACTCGTAAACAATAATAATCTGAACAGTGACTACAAGTTGCAGTTCGGCGCGGGGCGCGGCGCGGTGCGGGGCGGGGCGCGGTAGGTGCGCGGTTCATTACAATGGTCTGTCGTCTAGACGCATACATTACGTCTGCCTACATTGTCCTTGGACTCCGTAAAAGTCCCGCTGCCCCTTTCGGAAGCATTGTGCCTGAAATTTATTGTTATTAAAGTACACGAAGTTATCTATCATCTAAACGAGGAGAAAGATACCGCCCGCGGCCCGCGCCCCGCGCCCCGCGCCTCCGCCGGCTGCGCGTCGTAAGTTCCAGATGCAAATTAGATCAGCTGCAAATAATATTACAGATATAATCTGCTCTGGCTTTTGTTTGTTTTGTTTCTGTTTTGTGCAAAATTAGAGGTTGCCTGGTTAATGGTAACCTTCGCTAAGTATTCGAAACGACTCTAGATCAAGTCGGTTTTCTTTCTAAAAACTGATTATTGAATCGTTGTAAAGATTTTCAGACGGAGGCAAAAAAGCTTTCATAACAAATTGTAACGCAAAGATTGTTACACGGTAACAACTGGCTCGAACAAATTACAAATAGTTGAGATATAAATCTGGCCGTATCTACTGTTTGCAATCGGTGGCTGCGCGTGAGCAGGAATTGTTCATTCTGAAATATTGTTTCCCGCTCTTACTGATAGGATTAATAGAACTGTAAAGCACTATGTATTATTTCACTTTATATGTTCGAATTACATTCGCTTCAATTTAATAACAGTCAATCTCAAGATTACAAAACAAATGAAGCTATTGTTGGGGACATACCACGAAACAGTGAATTTACGGTAAATTGTCTCCGCCGTAAGGAATATCAAGCAATTAGGGATCGAGAATGTAACGCACAGAATTAGGGCAGGACCCTTCGCCCGAAGTTGCTTTAAACTGTTCGTATAATTATCACGAAAGACAACAACAAGTGCCCGAAACTAACTCCGACCCAAATGTCGCACGCAAGTGTTGACACGACCACTCGCGATGGATCCCTGCGCTCGTCCCGACCTCGCACAAACCTGCCACTTCTAATGAATAACCACAGCTCTAGGTTGGTTTGCCGGTTGGTTTTCTTAACCGGCTGTTGTCGTGCTCCTAAACACACCAAGGTTAGATAATTTGTCTAAAGTTTTGACCCAAGTTTCCGCTACCGTAGTTTCTTTATCAGTTGACAACTTCACAGCTTTGTTGTTTGCTTTAGGATTTATAGAGCTATTTTTATCTTAATCTGTTTGAGAATAAACAAATATTTATTTAATATTTACTCTTTTATTTAGAACTCTACATTTTAAAGACGCAAACAAATGCGCTTAAAAAAATCTTACGCAACGCAACCTCTTACATCCTCTAACTATTTTAAGACAAAAATTGTGGGTTCTGTGAGATCTGACAGCCCTACAAAGCACATTGCCCAACTCTCCATCTAGGGAGTATTAGAATGAAGCGAGGCTGCAGAAGCGAGTTATTGTCGCTCTCACAATAAACCAGAGATGTGGCGGTCGGCTATAAATCTCCACAATTCTCGAGAAAACAGTAAGTTTGGATATACTACCTATTTATAACAAAGAGGAATTTTCAAATATGGAGATTAGATCTCCATAATATTCGTTATTCGGTTGGTCTTGCATAAAAATAAACAAAAAGTTAAAGAGCACATTATTAAGGATTGATTTGAAAACATTAAATCAAATTAAGAATTTTTAAGTAATAGTAAATTCTGAATAAGAAAGATTTAGTGATAGTTTCAAAATAGAGCTACAAATGGCTCTTTGTCAGCTATAATAGCATATATATCAGCTATAATCTACAGGATAACATAACTTCCAGAAGTTATTGGATAGTCTGGATGGATCCGTAGGTGGTCTGGTGCAAACGGTGGTCTGGTGCAAACGGCGCGAGGCGCTCCAGAGTGTCATCTCAGACTTAGTACAAATATTAGCAGCTCTGCAAATATTTGTGTCGCCGCGATTCAGACATCGGCTCCGTTCGCAGAATTTGGACAACCGTCTGAGTTTCTAATTCAATTTGAAAGCAACTCGATTTCGAAATTTATATCTTTAGAAATAGACACTCAATTTCAGTTTGTTGTCTTCATTATTTTAACATCTCAAAGAACATGAATGATCGCAGGTCGAATAGATTTATCGCAAACAATGCAAGGAATCAAAAGAAGGAAGTGATAAAAGCGATGGTTCCCCCATCTGATGTAAACATCTAAGCCGGAGCACCTGCCCTTGCGTTATACGGACGTCCATAAACGCCAGGCAGGAGTCGATTGCACCAATAAACAAATAAACACACAATAAACCGCTTCACAGTTACAATCCGGGGATTGCACCACTTCCACCATCCCGGATTAAGCGCATGTGTGGCCGCTTTATTGCTGTTTGCTGGCATCTCAGAATAGAGCCTAGGACACGAGTTTCTAGACTCAGAATTGCTTATGAGTCACCAGAATAAAATAATACCTGCCCTGAGAGATGTTAACAGCTCTAAATGAACTGACTTGAATACGAGTATGGTTTTGGATGTGGTAATACTGGTGGTGTCTTTATGTCATTGTAACATCACACTCAAAATGACTTCAAATAAATCAGTTTCTTTGTACTTCGCTCCAGAAGCATCCTCTACCGACAGTCCTCCACTCTCGTCCACAATTTACGAGAGCTCGTATCTTTACAGCTCTAATCTAAGCCATTGTTTTCGTAAACTCAAGCGGTTCATTATGGTTTTAATGTCCCGCGGTTATGGCACAGCCTGCTCCGCAGTTAGTGGGCAACCCTCGGATAGGATTGTACTAGTCGGGCTTTATGAGTCGGATATCGGTGAGATAAGTTTAATTACCGCTTTGGATGCTGAGGCCGCTAATGGCTATAAAATGATCATTTCGGATCCAGAAACAAGATTTGGCTTCTGATAAAACACATATCATCACGAATTAACGTTTTAAAATTTAGTTAGGTATCTTAATTAATTCGTAGGCGTTTTTATGCCATTCAACTTTTTGTTTAGGAGAGAACAAAGAATACAGAGCTCAGATTATCCATAGACTAAACACAATGCTCTAAAGTCATTTATAACGGAATATTTACAGAGATTTGAGTTTTGAGCTTTCTCAAAACTTGAGTTTTGAGCTCTCTCGAAACTCAAATCATGGTAAATATCCCGTTATAAATGACTTTAGTGTTAATAACAATGATGGATTTAAAAGTTTTAAACACAATGCTATCACGATACATATACTCATAACATAAGCTTTCTACATAGGTAGTAGATACTGATACTCAATACAGTGATAATAAATCCGAAATCATTATTTATTCATCATTTTTTAAAAGAATACAGAACGCTTTTTTTAGATGTTGATGAGAAGCAAAAACATGCTATCAAGTGACTTTTAAAGGCTTCGACTATCGTCTTGCTTCTTTATAAGTAATGCAAGTTGTCACGCCCGCCGCGATAGGAACCGCAATCATCATTCCAATCAAACGCGAGCTCTCCACTCACGTGGTCCCTCGATCAGTATGCGAAGAGGCAAACCGAAAGCAATTAGACATCGGGACCCGATCCGAATCCAAATGACGCGGACAAATAGTCGCCGTGACGTGTGGAGGTGTCGCCGAGATCCCGCCGGATCAAACTATTCCAATAATTAGTGCGGTCGATGCAGACGAAAGGTCCACATTCTGTTGTCTACAGGGAAACCACACATGTACTTGTGGTGGTTCAGCCCTGATTTTAGTTTGGTATTTTGTTTCACAGATAGTTTTATCTATGTTTGGTATTTATCGAATAGCTATTGCTAAGATCAATTATGATTACTTAAGTGGTTCATAAGCAATCAACAAAATGCTGTATAAGATTTGCCATTGCCACCCAGCAAGAACAAACCCAATAAAGCGATAGCAGTAAACAACGGTGCCGATTTAAAACGATCAGCAAGTTGCAAGTTACGAGCGAGCACTTGAGAAACCAATATTGGTCGCCCACAGAATTCACAGCAGCTTCTACAGAACTGTAGATTAAGAACGAGTTGCTAAGGACCAGTATCAGGTTTCAGAACAATCGGTTAAGTTAATCACAGTTAGGTGGTAATTAGTAAGTGACGCTGCCGGTGAGGTAATCCATAAAACAGAGTCAATTTACACCCGCGAGTTGAAGCCAAAGTTTTGAAATCTAAAGCTTATTAGAGAGTAGCTCGTTCAGTCCAGTAGGAGTTTACGTATGTTGTCATCATTATAATGAGCATTTTTCTGGTTGATTCTTAATTGCTTTTTCATTATGTAAGGGACTCAGTCGTTGTCATCGGGATACATCATTGAAATCATTATGTACTTACCTACGTCTCTAAATTCAAAGCTTCTAAATTTTTTATTTTGCTTCTTCATGGTCAACTTAATAACATTGTCGTCGTACTCATAAAATGTTCGAATTGCACCAGCTGGTCGACAGTTCAAAGTTGAAGAACCTTTAGGGCGCGAAGTGTAAACACCGTAATGCCTCGATGGCGTGGCTGCCCCGGATCCGCGACTCCGGCGCCTGCGCCATGCCGCTCGCCGTCGCCATCGCCGTCGCCGCGTTTAGGGCTATATTCAGGATTGGGCACATTTAATAAGGGTGACGCGATTGATTCCACAAAATTGGGTCTTTGGAAAAGAAAATTGGAATTTGAGGGACGTTTTAAAAATTGATTGAGTAATGTTATATTTGACAGAGGAAACGGCCTTTTTTCATCATCATCATCATCATCATCAACCTAAATTAGTCCACTGCTGGACATAGGCCTCCCCTAATGAGCGCCATAGCGCCCTGTCTTCAGCTTGCCGCATCCAGCATCTGCCTGCAGTCTTTCGCAGATCGTCATCCCACCTGGCCGGAGGGCGCCCTACACTACGTTTGCCGAGTCGTGGTCTCCACTCAAGAACACGCCTGCCCCAGCGGTTGTCGGTTCTTCGCGAGATATGGCCGGCCCACTGCCACTTCAACTTGCTAATTCTTTGAGCTATGTCGATAACTTTGGTTCTCTGTCGGATGTATTCGTTACGAATTCTGTCCTTCAGAGAGACTCCGAGCATAGCTCTTTCCATAGCTCGCTGAGCGACTTTGAACTGGTGGACCAGCCCTACCGTGAGTGTCCACGTCTCAGCTCCGTAGGTCATGACGGGTAGGACGCACTGATTGAAAACTTTAGTTTTCAAGCATTGCGGTATGGATGACGAGAAGACTCGACGTAGTTTCCCAAACGCTGCCCAGCCTAGCTGGATCCTCCTCTTGGCCTCCTTCTCAAAATTATTTTTACCCAACTGCAGAATTTGCCCAAGGTAAGTATACTCGGAAACAATTTCGAGAAGGTGGCCATGTACGACGACCGGTCCCGGATCAATGAGGCCATTGATCATGACTTTGGTTTTATCCAAATTCATGCCAAGACCGATGCGTCGCGAGGCTGAGGCTAGGCCGTCCAGCATCTGGTTCAGCTCCTCTAGCGACTCCGCCATTAAGACTATGTCATCAGCGAATCGCAGGTGTGAGATGTGGTCGCCGTTTATGTTGATGCCCTTACCTTTCCAGTCCAGCGTCTTAAACATATCTTCCAACGCGCTCGTGAACAGTTTCGGGGATATAACATCCCCCTGTCTCACTCCTCTGCGCAGTTGGATGGGTTTAGACTGCTGGCCCTGTACTTGGACACTCATGGTGGCGGCCTCGTAGAGACATCTCAGCACCTCGATATAACGATAGTCTACTTGGCATCGCTGTAAGGATTCCAGAACAGCCCAGGTTTCGACAGAGTCAAAGGCTTTTTCATAGTCCACAAAGGCCAGACACAGAGGCTGATTATACTCTTCGGACTTCTGTATAATCTGCCTCACCGTGTGAATGTGGTCTATGGTGCCAAATCCTCCGCGGAACCCGGCCTGTTCCGGTGGCTGGAACTCGTCGAGTCTCCTGGCGAGACGATTCGTGACCACTCGTGAGAACAGCTTATAGACGTGGCTCAGGAGCGTGATGGGTCTGTAGTTTTTAAGGAGGGTTTTATCTCCCTTCTTAAAAAAGAGCACCACCAAACTCCCGCTCCACGCCTTTGGAGTTCTCCCACTGTGAAGGACGACGTTGAAGAGGTTCTGTAGCTCCTGTACAACAGGGGCACCTCCGGCTTTCAAAAGCTCTGAAGTTATTCCGTCCTCACCGGGGGCTTTTCCATTTTTAAGCTGCCTCAGAGCTAACACGATCTCGTCTTGACTGATGTCTGGCAGTTCGTCGGTATAGTGGCGTGTCAGGGTGGCTCTAGAATCATGGTCGTCTCGCCGGGAATGGGGGGCATGTGCAGCATATAAACGGCCATAGAAATCCTCTACCTCGGCGGAGATATCCGGTTTCGACAATACGGTCCTCCCGTCGTGCGTTTTAAGCTTCGTCAGGTGGCTCCTGCCAAGCTGCTGAGTGAATACTTTGGACCCTCGGTTTCGCTCTATCGCCTCTTCGATGAGGCGTGTGTTGGAGCTCCGAAGGTCGCGCCGTACCATCTTCGCAATTCGCTTGTTCAGGTCTGACCTCTCTAACGAAGACGCTTGAGTGGTTTCCCGTCTTTTTGTCATCAGACCGAGAGTCTCATCCGAGAGTTTGGATTTCTTGCCAGTGCGCTGCTTTTTGCAAAACTTGATGCCCTCATCCCTCAGCGTTTCGACCAAATTGTGTAGGGTCTCGTCAGCGTCATCAGTGGGATCCAAGGCAACAAATCTATTCCCGAGAAGCTGCTGGAACTTCTCGGTGCCCGCCATGATTTGGATTGGGTTAGGTCGGAGCGTGGACTTCATCAGACGGTTTCTTTCAAGCTTCAAGTTGATATTCAGAGAGCCTCGGAGCAGTCGGTGATCAGATCCGGTATTGAACCTGTTGATCACTGAGACATCTCTGAATATGTGCTTGCTATCCGTCATGATGAAGTCGATCTCATTTTTAGTCACAGTGTCGGGGCTTTGCCATGTCCACTTCCTTTGAGGCTGTTTCTTAAAGAAGGAGTTCATTAAGAACAGCCCCTCTTTCTCAAGGAAGTTGACAAGCATTTGCCCCCTGTGATTCCTAACTCCATAACCATGCGGGCCTATTCGGGATTCGTTGCCAGTCTGGGTTCCCACCTTGCCGTTAAAGTCCCCCATAACAACGTTGAAGTGGGCCTTAGTGGTGTTGTGTAAGGCTTTGGATATGTCTTCATACATATCCTCCACTTCATCATCCGAGTGTGTCGAGGTCGGTGCGTAGACCTGAATTACCTTCATGCTATACCGCTTGGATAGCCGAAGGATCAGGTACGCTACCCTGTTCGACACACTGGGGATTTCTTGAACGTTGCTAGCGAGAGCCTTATTTACGAGGAACCCTACGCCACCCTGGGATGTTTTATCACCCTCGCGAAAGTAGAGAAGATGGCCTGAGTCTAGAGTTACGGTGTCCTCCCCCTCTCTACGGACTTCACATAACCCCAGAACATGCCATTTAATATTCTCTAACTCCACTTCCAACTGCGCTAGATGATGGTTCAGCCTCAGAGTTCGTCCGTTAAACGTCGCCAGGGTCAGTTTTTTGAGCAATGAATGGTAGCCTAATGTAGCCCGGGGATTCCTAGCACCCCCTGCCCCGCCGTTACCGTGGCCGCTACCATGGCCAGGAATAGCGAGGCGGCCGGGAACTGGGGGCCATTTTTTGGCTTTTTTCATCATTGGGGGGGTAATGCCCATAATCCCCACGCTGGGCATTGCGGGTTGGGGATCGCAGTTTGGTACAGTTGCTCTGCAGGGGGCGCTGCTGCCCGCCCCCCGGTGTGTGTTTCCCTTAGTCGCCTCTTACGACACCCACGGGAAGAGTTGGGGTGGTGCAATTCTATGCCGCCGGCACCACACGGCCTTTTTTACTTAGGATCAATTAAAGTCAAGGCTCGCTTTTTATAAACGAGAACAGAAGTTACATAACATAAAAATTTAAATTAAAAGATTTGATCAAAGAATTCAACGTAATTTTACCATCCTACTCTAGCAAGATTGTTATTCTATTTTTATTAAAGCCCGTTTTTATACAAGTAAATATTTCCCATTAAGTTTTTTTGTTTTAGCTCGGAGCTCATGTAAAATTTACCAGTTCAGAAGTTCTGATGATGGACGGAGCGAGGGCAAGTCTCCGCTGAATTGCCGGCGGGGGGCAGCCTCGCTGCTCGTTCTCTTGTAATCTCTGGAGCTTACCGGAGCTTTTCGAAAAGGTTTGATTCGAGGGCCATTTTGAGCGTTTTGATAAGATTTATGGCAATTGGAGTATTGGAGTTGTTTCGATTAAATTTATTTTTTATAAAAAATTGTAGCTGTTTTTAGTACGCAGGTTAATCGTTGTAGAGCGAATATTAAAAAATGATCTATTACTACTTACTTCATGTTGCGTCCAATAAAAACCATGGAGTCCGAAAGTTGGAATGACACAAGTACCTACACTAACTAAATAAAAATCTGACTAATCTATCAAGAGAGGTTTCTTAATCCAACAGTTTGACGGAGAGAGAAAGTTTTAATTAAGTTAAGGGAAGACGGATCTGTTGCACGTCTGCAGCTTCTTGATTACTCGCTTATTGCATTTTAAATGTCTCTGTTAGCTTCTACTAAGCAAGAGGAATTTAATAGCTTGATATACTAACGAATAGAGTCGTTATTGTTTTAGTAATGGAGCAATTAGTACAAAATGATGTACCCTTTTAAGTAGAAACTTTTAAAAGTTCAGATCCAATTAAGGCATTCTAATATTAAAGTAAGCCATAATGTGTAACATAAATAACAATAATAAAGTTTTAAGCGACCATTCAGATGTGTCGGGCTTGATAACGACGCGAGTGGCTTATTAGATGGTGCTATCATTTAATTTGTGTATGAGAGCTTCGATATCTACGGTTTATTGTAATGCTCCGACCGGGGGGTTTATTCCGGCGCTAACCACTCGCCTTTAATGACTCTATTAAAGAGATTGATAGTGTCTATCGTTTAAAAAACACATTCCCTTTTTTCATTCCTTACAAATTTAATTAATGTCGATACGCATCGGAGCGGGCGGCGCTGTTTCAACCTCCATTATAATCTTATCCTTTTTGTGGTCGGGATAATTTAATATTGTAATTTTATTGAACTACCATACCACATCTTCATGTCCATCTTCATCGTAAGCGACAGCGAAACTCGTATAAATATCAGGTTCATATAAAGTCACGTTACATCTAAATGTCTAAACGATTCGTTTATAAACATTAAAAGCGTATTTACAAACAATCTCATCTCAATAAATTTAGAGCCTATAGAATTTATTTACATATCGTTAAGTTTGAATCACGCAACTAGGTGGCTGAAGACCCTTTTGCTGTAATCGAAAGTTTAGCGATGACTCTAAATTGAATTATGTGTTCATCTCACTCGGCCGGCGGGGGCCGCGGGGGCCGCGGGGGCTGACGAGGCGGCATGCTCGTGCTTACAACTAACCGATGCTGAAATTCCAGGGCTTGCAGGGGGGCAGCTAACTGGATTGCGAGGGTAGTGATGTGACATCCACTCGGCTTCTCCTAAAGGAGCTACTATTAGTCCAGCGTAGAAGGCCAACGATGGGAATAAAGAGCTCCATGCTGTGTAAAACCAAACGTTGTACTCGTATAAAATTTTTTAGAATTTCATGAGCAACGATAACTCCAGCCTTCCCAAAATTCGCAGTCAGTAGCAATGCTGCTCTACATAATTATGGCCAGAAATTCCGACTTTTTCAGTAGCTTTACCCTCTGTTTTGAAGTGCAGAAATACATTTAGGTGTAGCTTGTTACAGAAATATTTACCACATTTAAATTCGTAAACCAAATAAGTGAATGTGTGGTAAAAACAGGCATTGCTAAAGGGGACATCACTACCCTGCTCCTCGCGAGTTGCCCAATTTGGCGCTCGCTCCGACCAGCACGTTTTTGCACGCATCCCCTTACTAAACCTTCTTACGACCACTCATTATCTATTCCCGACCCTGCATCGTCTCCCCAAGGAACATTTTCGAGTGCAATCTGAAAGTTTATACACTTTTCCACGCGCTTTAACCGGCGGTGTTCTTTAATCGTGCATTTCAAAGTGAACCATGAGCTTTTGAGATAAGAATACGTTTAGAGTGGAGGCTGAGGGATCTTCTTAAAGACTAAACGGGGTAAGGTGATGGAGAAAAACTCATCGGCAATAAAGAGTGCCGTGTGTTGCGGTCCGTCGCGTCGCGGAACCGGGATGAGGTTATTGATCGCTAATTTATCATCAATTAGGTGCTGATATTGCTCGATCAATTACGCGTTCTTTTCGTGTAGGGTCTGGCTTGTACTTTTTGTATTTAACGGGGACTTCAAAATAAGTACCTACCACTTGCAGTAATACAAATTAGGTTCATTCGTATTTAACCCGCTTATGTTCGTAATGAATTCGTCAAAAGTACAAAAGTTTTATAGTAAAATAATAGTACTAATTTGTAAAGCCAACTAAAATTTCGATCACAACTCAAACCGTTGCATATACCGTTGCATATATTATGGTCTATGAATTTAATTTTCTCTAAAAACTGCGCTTGAATTTTCTTCGGGACTGAAAATAAGCTCGTCAACAAAAAAGTAAATAAATCATCACACATCACATCACACACGTAGCTACAGCTACGAAGGTATTCCTGAAGGCAGCCTCCTCTCAAACAGAAGGAGGACGCGTGTTCGAGTGAGGTCGCGCACGCCTCGCTGTCTCCGCGCTCTCGGCACCGGCAGGCAGAGTCAGTCAGAGTCGGCACTCGGCAGTGTCGCGCCGCCCGCCGAGTCGAGAGCACGCCGCACGACCGACTGACACACGAAACGCGATCGCATCGAACTCAAACACGATACTGTTCTTCTGAACAATTAAAGTTTTCGCAAATTTTCTTTTTGTGTTCCGTTGTTGAAAGCTCTTGATTCGTTAGATAGGTAGGTTTTTTGTTTGTCTGTTTCTGTGTTTAGTTCAGTTTTTTCAATTTATTTAAACCAAAAAATGATTTTTTCGTAAATGACATAGTTTTAGTCGTTAACAATGGTGAAGGGTCTGGACAGATGATAGCAGTAGCACCGCCGATCAATGCGACTGAAAAGAGCAAAATGATTCTGAAGATAGGGGGGAAGGTAGCCCCGGTGAAGCCTCAGGAGAAGGAGGCGAAGGAAGTGAAGAATGAACAGCAGAAGAAGAAGAAATGGGAGCGGTGTGAGGAGAAGTGCGAGGTAGACCCGTGGGCCTACTGCGCGGTGCTGTGGTGCGCGTGTGTCATGAGCCTGGTGTCGGGAGGGTACAGTCTGTACCGGCAGCAGGGGCTGGCGGACCGGCTGTCCCTACTGGAGGAGCAGCACCTGGCGCTGAGGAGCGCGGTGCTGGAGCCGCAGCAGCCACTGGTGGAGAGGCTCAGGAGAGAGGTGATGTCGAGGCCGTCGGTCTACTGGAGGCAGCGGCGGAGCATCAGAGACTACGGAGACTGCATGTGTCCACCAGGTCAGTAACTATTTTATGAAAAAACACTCTGCTTACAATATCACTTAAATTTGGATCAGCGTTCCAGAATGACATTACATTTTTAATTGAGGAAGTTTTCGTAAGAAAGCTTATAATTTTCTCACGTTATATAAAATAGAGCGCAAGCAAAATCTAATTTTCCCTGTATTTTCCTTCGGTTGATCGGTTAGTTCCATTAGCTGCGTTTGTATTAAAACATTTATAACCGCTCGCCAGACAAGCTTTCGTTAAACATGATAACACAGATAATTCATGTAACGAAACATTTATCTTGCATTCACATACAATCAAATTAAATTGTAAACCGATCATCAACATTCATTCATAAATCATGTTTTGTATTTTGTTCATTATCATCAATATCTGTGTTCAGTTCGTTGAATGTTTTATCAACCGATGACATTTTGTATTCATCGTCTATACGAGTGGCTTTCCGATAATTAATGATTGTATGAAATCGCTACGGGTCATTCACAAACAAAATTACACGGCCATAATTCATGGTATACAGTCGGATAGAGGCGGGTACAGTCAGCCATTGTGAATTCAAAGACTTAATCATAGATCCTTCAATAATTATAGACGATCGACGATGTGCTGCGTCCGCAATTACGGACGGGGTGTTCGCCGCGACCTTTCCAAACAAACTTTACTCGTACCTTTGTCGTACAATATTTATCTGAAAATCGCTCCTAATAATAATATATTTTACAGTTCAGTTAATAAAACAAATTGGAAGATAGCTTTAAAAATGCAATTACAAGTCCATCACTAACAGCTGTAAGCTCAAATCCGACCACTTCAAAGGGTACAAATGCCAATCTCCCGAAGCTATTGAATTTTTTCTCCGCACCAAGTTAATCCCCAGAAAGTTATCACCCCTCTCATGCACCAACTGCTTGCTATTCCAGCAAAAAGCTGTCGGCAATACTAACAGCTATGTAATCTACGGCCGACACCCGCCAAGCGAGAGTAAAGTAATCTAAGTCCTATCTTCCGATCGAAAAAAATTATAAACGCGCGAGGCAAGGGGAGAGTCGGGTGAGAGGGTCCCGAGGACCTTTTGTTAGTTGAGGTTCCGGCTTTTTGTGTGTGACCAGTTTATTTGTGATTAAATATAGTAAGTAGCTTATACGATGGTTATTTTTTTGAAAAGGATTATAAAATGATTTATTCAAACTCTAAAATGAAGGAAGTCATATCGCGAATATTAACAAAAGGACGACCACATTCAACAACATACACCGACTTAAACAGAAACTCCAAATCGAGAATTTTTGCTGGCCCAAGAAATCCTTATTACAAAGGAAAGTTGCGACGGCTATAATTTACGAGCGACTAAAACACTAAACACTCCATTGACCGTTTATGAGTACAGCCGAAGTACATAATAAATAACTCAAACTGTCAAAACTATCGGACACTGTCACACCCACTAGTTCTTGATTTGGGTCCCAAATACAGTTGTCTTGGCCGAGTGCAATGGAATCAATTTGACAACTGTAATGTTATATTGTTCATAATCATGAATGGCTGAGAGCTTTGTCATCTAAATTCTGCTACAATGATTTCAACTAAAAATTAATAAAACTTCGTCCGTATTAAAACGATTTGTGAGACTAAATTTAAGACAGCAAACACTGATAAAGCAGCAACACAATATAAATAAAAGAAAATAGCTAGGAGGAAGTAATACGCCAATCAATAAGGACATAAGATAGGGGAGTGCGATCGACACGTGCGGCCGACACCGGCCGCACTCCTGCGATACAGGACCTACAACTGTTGTTGCGGACGGGCGCAGGCACCGGAGGTAGCCACACACCGTTCTTATTATAATGGTATCCAATATAATATACAAGAACAGACAATACTAATAATACTGTTCACATAAGGCATTCGTAAGTACATAAATAACAAAGAAATACCACGACCGAAAAGCATTGCGAATAGCCTGGAGCTGAAATACTTAATTTACGGTAGAATATATACGAAATTAACTTAAATTAGTCGTGTAAAAGACTACTGAATAAAATCGCGAAATAGAAAAGTAATTTCAAAAAAAATTATTTATTATTTAACAAACAAAGTGGACATTTAGTATAGCGAACACGGTTGGTTGACCACCCATACAACCATACAACGTTTAGCAGGCCGATGGAGTTTTTCAATAGATCGCCTCATTAGAGTGGGCGTGGACCAATGATGGAGAATTGAATACACGCGCAATGGGGATCGCGATCATTCACTTGTAAATTACGATATTACCTGTTTTGAATCGATCTAATTGGCTGCTTGTGGAAGTGACCGGTCGATTATGATTTACGAATTGCGCCCACGTTATTTCAATAATTTGTAATCGTATAATAATCCATGAGTTTTAGATACAGGGTGAAGTTTTTGAACGGGGCGGTAAGAGGAGGTACCCGGTGTAGCTAACGAAAAATGGTCATAACAGACTATCTATGTCATTTTGAGGAATTTTCGATAATTTCTAAAAATTATGATAAAATAGTTACAGGAAAATGGTACTAGGAGACTCTTATACCATTTTCCTGTAACTACACCGGTAGCTCTCCTTAATTCCCGGTCCTTAATTCGATCCTGTATATCCAAATACACGCGATCCAACGTATTTTCAAGTGATATCGTGATAAAATGTGCTGAACCTATCAGTAAGTCAAACAAGGCTCAACAACTCTAAAGCGCTATACAAATAAGATTTATTTGAATGTAAGCAAATCATAATAAGATCGTTATTCGTT
This sequence comes from Eupithecia subumbrata, assembly GCA_949316285.1. Lineage (NCBI taxonomy): Eukaryota > Metazoa > Arthropoda > Insecta > Lepidoptera > Geometridae > Eupithecia > Eupithecia subumbrata. The sequence continues at coordinate 304,235 of OX438628.1, read as the reverse complement.
GACTGAAAGGCTTAGCCTGAATGCTGAGCCGAACTTTCTAATGAAAGGGCCTGCGATTCGCTGAACTTGTTGAGACCTATATTTTGTTTCAAAGGAACGTTCTCCTTTAACGTGGAACTCTTACATCGACTTGTTTTAGGGAAATAAGCTTCAATTCTGAGCTTTGGGTAAGAGTTCTGAATATTTTATTAATTCCGTGATCTGCATAAATCTTCTCGGAATGTAAATTACTTAATACAACTATATAGGCGTCCGCTCTATTGTCTAAACTTTCGCCTTCCACTTTAAGTTGTGCTCCCTCCCTCAATCGAGGGTCCTTCCGATCAAATGAACATGTCATCTCACCCGGCTCTGCTCATCCGGACCGGGCAACTAATCCATTCAACCCATTGTCAGTCTCGTAGCGGTAATTAGGACCGGCCGAGGACGTCTCTACTTACAATGTTATATTTAATAGTTTAGCTCAGGGTCTTAGGGGCCCTGTTGGTGTAGGATGACAGCAACGTGATGGGTTTTGAATTACATTTGTTTGTGTTTTTGTTGTCTAGCTAGTTTCACATGGATAACAACATGAAGAACCGCTAGATCATCAAACTGAATGATTACAATTCTCTCCATAGAAATATAGTAGCTCGGTCAGGTATCTCTACCGCTTACCGCATATACTTACCGAGCGTGCTGATGTCGTGCCTAAACGTTACCGAGTAATCAGGAAAGGCACTAAAAGGCAATTTTCTTACTCCCGTACATCAAGGGTAAAGTTTGTTCTATCAATTTCATTGAATCAATGAACTGTATAAACATCAAAACTGTCTGAAATTATGTTTCCTTCAGGAGTTGTGCGGGTTCCTCGCATCATCGGCTCACTTGCGTTGCGATTACTCACTCAGTTTGCGTGAGTTCTGAACAATCTTGTTGAGCAAATACGTACTCAGGTAGACCGAGGGATGATACTGATCAGCAAACTCATAATCAAGTTTGTTTACGTCGGAAGTTGGGAAGTAAGCAAATAACTGTAACAGTGAATGTCAAGATTGGATTAACCTGATGAGATAATTAATTTTAATTTGTAAGCCTTACAGTTTCCGGAAACTATAGGCGACGTAAATCTAGCTCGCTAGTACCAAACCCTGCTAATGGACTGAACTAGGCTCACTGACATAGTTATTGAACAAGACATAGTTATTGAAGTTAACTCGCCCTTTGCCAAAGCAAAGTACTTAATTGAGTTGTTAGTGTTATTACCCAAGTTAGTGTTAATAACTGGGTACCCAAACAAATTATGGACACGAGCAACAAATAAACACCGGCAGTGCATGTTCGTTCGTATCGAACATTTTCCCTCATTAGCACCTCCTCGGCGCCGATCGCGTCGCTCCCGTTTAGCGTGTTTGCCCACCTAGCCCACCGGGCACCGGGCCACGGCACACGGGCCACCGAGCCTCGCACCTAATTGATTGTTTGCCTCAAGGCCTATCGTTTACATACCACCCTGCACACGACTCTGAGCTCTACCATCAAAAGCTAACAATCAAATTGGAATGACGAATCTTTTTCCTTTGCTCGTTTGAGTTTTTCACGACGGAAATGAGACTTTGATTTTGAAATTTATTGCGAAATTGTTTGAGATCGTCGATCTGTTCGAAGGTTGATTTGAGGTCATTTTTCGGGGAATTATAAAAAGAATTACTTGTTCCTTGTAAACTTTTCTAGGGCGACCTTTTACTTGACCTTTTCTTTGTCTTCTTTTCTGCTTAGCCAACACGTGCTTAGTAACTTTACGAGAAGTTCCTTACGTTCGTGCATTATCTTTTAATTTATTTATTTTCTTAGAAGACCGCATAAAGTTTATCCTTAAATTGAATTCCTTAAATTTTTCCGAGAAGCGATAAGCAAGTGAAGTAGATAATTAATTAGGATTCCCACACGCACACGCACACGCACCCGCACACGCACACGCACACGCACACGCACCGCCTGTCTGGAGATTGGATCTCGGCTCAGCCATGCATTGTACCTTCACCTCAGGGACAGCTGCTACAGTGTATACGAGTATAATATTATTTATTTATTTTCTATTTAGAAGGCTATTTTCATGCCTAAAAGTCAATGCCTAAAAACTCGAGATGAAGATACCTTTAAAAAAAAATAACCAAGATCAAAATCGGTTTATCCGTTTGAAAGCTTCATTGCAAAAACACGTGACACGTCAAAACATAATAATTATGTATAACACAACATTCTTCTTTTCTGTCGCAGATTAATTTACAAAGTATTTTTTGAACATTAACTAGATACTTACAATATGTATGTCAACTAGTTTTAAGAAAATCTGACATGTAAATTGATTTAACAAAAAAAATTAATTTCCGTATTTATTTCTGTATAATTTAAATTTGAATACTCTCGGCCACAATAAGCTTAAAAAGAAAATGATTGACCTTTTACCTAAAGTGAGTAGTAATGTGTAAGTATCCCGTACGGGCCCGTGATGGCGCTGGCGGCGGCGGCGGCGCATGGCGCTGGCGGCGGCGGCGGCGCATGGCGCTGGCGGCGGCGGCGGCGCGCCGTACTAATTGATCGAGATTGTAGCAACCGCCTTCAATTCATTCTTTGCAGAAGTAGGTACGACAAAATTAGGTATATCGCCGGGCCGACCTGTGCTCCGGCCTGTTGATAATTCAATGTACTTGAGTCCCGTCGAACCGCGCGAAGTATACCTAACTATACGCAACTTAAAAAGTAAATACAGCTACGGTATTGACGAAATACCACCCATTCTAATAAAAAATTGTGCAACCGAGCTCACCCTTCCATATTTCCTCCTAATTAATCAATCCTTCCAGGAAGGAATATTCCCCGACCTACTCAAAGAATCGCTAATAAAACCGATACACAAAAAGGCGTCTAGAAGTGACCCAAATAATTACAGGCCGATAGCGCTCCTACCTACTGCATCAAAAATCTTTGAACAAATAATGCAACGCAAACTAAATTCCTTTTGTGAAAAATATGACATATACGACGATGCACAAAATGGATTTAGGAAAAACCGTTCCACCACACTCGCTGTTTATAAATTTACGGAAGAGATATTAAAAACTATTAATGATAAAAAGTACGCTATCGGTTTACTACTCGACATGACGAAAGCATATGACAAAGTCCAATTTAATATATTACTCGACAAATTAAATGGAATAGGTATACGAGGAATAGCGCACGACTGGTTTAAGTCGTACCTAACCAATCGCATCCAGTATGTCGAACTAGAGCATTTTGACAATAAAACCGGCATCGTAAGCAAAATAAAATCAGCTCCCATAAAAATAAAAGCTTCAATTCCTCAAGGAAGCGTATTAGGATGTATACTTTTTCTCTTATACATCAATGACCTTCCTAAAATAATTAATGAACCTTCAATTCTATTCGCTGACGATATTTCAATTTTGACATCAACTAATAATAATGACATAAATTTCAATTTAAAATTAACTGACATACTTACCTCTGTAGAACAATGGATGAATGATCACAACCTTGACATTAATTATACTAAGACAAAAATAATGCAATTTCGACCGTTTCAAAAAACCCCCCTTGACATAAACTTCTTATACCACGACATCAAATTAGAATGTGTAAATTCGTTTTCACTATTAGGAATAACTATTGACACACACGTTAATTGGAAAGATCATATTAAAAAAATTAAGACAAAGCTCTCTAGTTTCACATACGCTCTAAGAGAACTCAGAAAAGCAACTGACCTGAAAACTGCCGTTTCGGCGTACTATGCTTACGCTTTTGCCTGGCTCTCATACGGAATCCTACTTTGGGGAAATAGTACTGACGTCCTAGATCTTTTTGTTCTTCAAAAATCGTGTATCCGAATATTAGTTAATATAAAGAGCCCTGAGAGCTGCAAAGACCACTTTCGTCAGCTTAAAATACTAACACTGACATGTATTTATATATTTGAATGTTGTAAATTTATCCGAAAATATCCCCACAATTTCCCAAAAACAGCTGATCAACCGCGACGCTATCCGACTAGGTTTAAGCATAAAATTACACTACCCGACTCAAAACTAAAAATGCAAAGTTCCGGGCCAAAAGCAATGGCATCTAAAATCTATAACAAAAACCGGATATACTAAAAGACGAGGAAAAAGACCATATATTTGGAAAAAAATTAAAACAATACCTTTTACATAAATGCTATTATAATTTAAGTGACTTCTTCAACGATAAATTAAAATAAAAACTAAAACTAACGACTTTTTATGCATTATGAATATATACATTACTACCTATACAATAATATATAAAATGTAACTACAAAAGTTATTGAACTATACTTTTCCGCTAAAACCTAAAACATAACTAGAGATTCTTATAGAAACCCGGTCCACCTCCACTCTCAGTAGAGAGTGGAGGTGGACCGGGTTTCTATAAGTATATATATAAATTAAAACAATACCTTTTACATAAATGCTATTATAATTTAAGTGACTTCTTCAACGATAAATTAAAATAAAAACTAAAACTAACGACTTTTTATGCATTATGAATATATACATTACTACCTATACAATAATATATAAAATGTAACTACAAAAGTTATTGAACTATACTTTTCCGCTAAAACCTAAAACATAACTAGAGATTCTTATAGAAACCCGGTCCACCTCCACTCTCTACTGAGAGTGGAGGTGGACCGGGTTTCTATAAGAATTGCCTATTGCCACGCCCTGCTAGGGTACCATTGTGCCTCATAAACATTACTTTTAAACTAAGACCTAAAAATGTACACAATGATTGCAATAAATATATATGAATATGAATATGAATATGATTCCTCCGGTAATGGGCACACACTCTCACCTCCGCTCGGGCTTGTAAATAACTTGCAATACATCCGAGCACTGTTCTCGTTAATAAAAACAAACAACCTAGACAGTGTTTATTTAAAGCAGTTTTATAGCTATTTACAAAGAAAAGTCATGTAAAAGTCGATAAGCAAATACATTATTGGATAAGATAAACGTAACAATATTGATAATAGGTATCTCTAACAAGATGACTGCGATGAACAAAAAAGCGTCCGCTCCGCCCACCCGCTCTAAACTGTTAACAATTGCCTTCAACAAAGAACCTGACGCCTCGCTCGCATTGCCTCGTCTTGTGTCGACTTGAGACATGCCATTATCAAACCAATTTATTCAATCTGATTGACACCTATGGGCTTAACATGGTCTATGAAGCTGCATGATAATTGAAATAATAAAAAATGTAATGCCTTAAAATGCCTCAAGCCAAGAGAGAAGTTTGTTGAAATGACGTCTGATAGAAGTGTAGGTATGGAAGAAGATACACAATGTTAGTTTTTATTATTTATTTATTATTAAACATTTTCAAGCTGTCAGTACTTTCCCTGCATAAGTGGGAACAGGGCATTAAAATGATGATGATGATGATGCATCTAGCAGCCTCAAAGATATTCCTAGGTGGTGAACCAATTGAATTCCCCATCAAGATAATATCTGTTCTCTAATTAGTTCTAAGTCGATACTCGAGTCGAGGCGGAGTTTAAAACAAACACCGACGTGGCCCGCGAGCGGGCACTCGGCCGCCGGCGCCGCGCCGCGGCACGTAGCGGCACGTAGCGGCACGTAGCGGCACGTAACGTGCATCTCCTTCGGGTTCCACGCTCTTTACTTCTTTGATAGCCCTATTAGGACCCAAGTGTTTTAACTTTTCTGCGACTTTGACTTCAATTGCTGCATTCAGGATTCTAGATTCTAATCAGGCATGGTAATTGTTATGGCGAAAGCTATGACCGAGTTGCCGATATCAAGCTTTAGACGCCCGATAGCGCGCTGGGCTGACGACATAAAGTCACAAACTACATTTGGATGGCGCCAAGCACAGGACAGAAGAGGCTGAATAGGATCGAAAGAGGCTATATCCAGTAGTGGGTGACTTGAAAGCTGCGATGATGATGATGATCCTCTGATTGTCATACATTCTGTTTTATTGACATTTAGTTCGTATATCGGTCTTTACTCGGTTTCTTCCTGGTATAAATTTCCCTTCTGTGAAATGAGTGGCTTTTGGTTTCCGGTTCGATGTTTACTTTCGAGTGAGTTGTAACGACATGCCTCATGTGGTCCGTAATTATGAGCTCATTCAACATGGCCGTGTATTAATTAATATTCCACGGTAATTGACTTGTAATTTGTTGTGTGGGCGATATTTTATTTGGATCCCGTTCAGTGAGAAGAATGTGCGTAGGTATGATAAAGTTAGGAATGTTTTGGTGGAATTGTGTTACTTTACTTAGTTTAAAGCTACTTGTAGAAAGGTGTTAGATAAATAGACAATACACAACACACAAGCTCTGCTTAGCTCGGGGCTAGATGATGCTGTGTAGATTGTTCACCATATTTTATTTTTATTTATATTTTTAACTGTAATGTTTTAAAATGTCTAGGAAAGGTTTCCTGGCACCCGTTATGTTTGTAACCGTAAAGGCACGCTCGATAGAGTCATTACGTCATTAGCCATAATCTATGTTGATATTGTCACTTAGCGGCCAAATGTATGTTTTAACTAGAAAGCTGTCCGTGCAGCTCGTTATCGACCCATGAGACAGATCGACGCGACGCGGCGGACCAGCTCCGAGACAGCGCTATGTACAGCTAAGCCGTGCGTGCTCGCACATTGTAAATAAATAAATAATGCTGGACTATTCACACAGCATTATCTAGCCCCAAGCTAAGCAGAGCTTGTGTTATGGGTACTAGATAACTGATAATTATACCTACTTAATACAATACACTACATAGATAGTATTTTTTTTTATTATATATACAAAACATCCAGAACACTCTGAACAAATATCTGCAAATTGTACAAACATTTGTCCCGAGGCGGGAATCGAACCCGCAACCTCCTGCGTCGCAGGCGGACCTTCGCCCGCTGCGCCACTGAGGTCGTCAATTATGTTTTTGATATTATCCTAATAATATTATAAATGCGAAAGTTTGTGTGAATGTTTGTTACCACGTATCTCCGTAACTACCTACTTAACCGATTTAGATTAAATTGGTATGTAGAAAGTTCAAGTTCTGGAATTATACATAGGCTAATCTAATTTTCAAAAGTTAACCTCTGAAGAGGTTAAACGGGGTCGAAAAGTTTCAGTGGATAATTATTATTCCTTGTATGCACTCAAAACTGGGTATAAATAAACTATAAAGTAAATAATGAATAACATATTTTTAATTTTTACAAAAATACCCTTAGGATGTGTGAAATAAGTTTCTAAAATTTGTATGACTTCCACACGGTCGGAGCCGCGGCGTGCAGCTAGTAGTGTCACAGTTGTTGATCCCAGCCTATGGCGAAACTACCTCTTAAATAAATAATTCTCATAAATTTCTTAAATAAATAAGTTCGACTTTTCAAGCGTCTGAATAAAAGTTAGCTTATGTTTTCCTCACACGGGATAAAATGTAAGTACTTTCAATTGCAACATTTCTTTATGATCTGATCAGCCGTTTAATCGTGATAACATTCCAGACAGACAGAATTACTTTCGCATTGAATAATATTCGTAGCTGAGTGCAGATGTAAAACGAAAATCCATTAACAACAAGCGCCTCTTAAAAGTAGATGCTGAAATTTTTCCTTCTGAAGGCAGAGATCATAATTACACATTACATTTCCTTTTGAATGATCTCCGCTCAGAAGTTTTAAGCAATGACATTAATGAGGAAGACTGCTCGGTCGCGATCCTGATAAATCAGATTAGAGGCCTCCTCCTCTTCCAGGACGTAAGCCGAACTTAATTGGGAAACGAACTTTCAGGTCTCCATTAAAGCTGAAACATTCGCAAAACGTACGAGCTGGAATCAAAATGTGGATTCAAAGAATCAAATAAAATGTTGTCGCACGAATCAAAAATACTGTGGACGAAAACCTTCACAGTTAGCAATCAAACGGTGCACCGAATAAACAATCGTGTTGTGACGGATTCATTGAACGATAGAGAATAGAGTTAAAAGGAGACCCAGCATAGAATACGCTAACAGATTTTGTTTTGTGATTTCAACATAAGTCTTTCAATATTAATAATTAAAGTAAAAATCATCCGACGACCTTTGTGGCGCGGCGGGTGAAGGTCGGCCTGCGACGCAGGAGGTTGCGCGTTCGATTCCCGCTTCAAGACATATGTTTGTACGATCTGCAGATATTTTGTTTAGGGTGTTCTGGATGTTTTCTATGTATAGTAAAAAAACTATTTATGTTGTGTATGTGTATGATGGGTACTAGATAACTGATAATCGCCCAAGGATCTGCCTTTTCAGTTTGAAACTATATTGCCTTGCGTTTTTTTAGGTTACAGGTCACGCCTTCTTTTCTTTGTTGTCTAGTTTGACCAATACAGAGTCCGGACAGTCAATATCTGCTCAACATAATTTTGGAAGGTTGTATTTGCCATAAAAAGAGTAAAAGTGAGTTGTGAAGCAAATTTATATTGAAATAAAGCACAGAAAAATACTATCAAATCATTATTATCTGTTGAACATTAAAAAAAGAAATCGAACAAGCCGGGGGTGGCAATCGGTCACTTCACAGAAAAATCATCCTAGTGGTGTAACGGCAGATCCCGAGGCGATCGTACATAATACATTATGTATATCAGTTATCCAGTACCCATAACACAAGCTCTGCTTAGTTATTACTTATTTTTTATTTATTTATCATAATCATCAACAGTTGAGCGTACCATTTACGGGGAAGCGTTTGTTACAAAATTAGTTTGCACACATTGACAAACTTTATTAAATTTAGTTAGAATAATGTTTAATTCACAGAGCTCTATTTTCATTATAGGTTGGAAAACTGTTGGGCCGCGTAATTGGGTAATGAAATGAAAAGTTTGTGGCTGTTTTGTTCTTCCCATGGCCGCTGTTGGTCTGTAATCCAATTGGGCCGCGGTCCGACCGATCCTGCGTGGGTCCACGGTCCACGCAGCGCGCGGGGGGACGCCTGCAATAACAAGTAACCGAGCCTTTGTTACGATAATCGTCATTTGCTTTAATTTGAACGTAAGCTGTGTTAGGCTCGTGATGTGACTTTTAATTTTCTCGTTATAAAATTAAGGGACTTCCTAGAAATTTTATTTTTATTTAAAACATTCTCTTAAATCAAAAAAAATATCAGCGAGATAAACTGTAGCAGACAACGGAGCCATTTAATAAATTTAATCATTGTAAAGTGACACAAAGCAAGAGGGTTGCAAACGTAATCAATAGAGCATAACAAACCAACAAACTCTTTCTCACATAAATCATCGATTCGCAATGATGATGGTAGCACTACAGTCCGCGTGCGCGACAGTCCGTCCGTCCGTCCGTCCGTCCGTCATGAACTGCAGCAACGGGCTGCGTCCCCCACGAGACATCGACCCCGCATCACGCCCTACTGGCTCTTCCAACCCTTTATGTGTATAGGATGTTTGGATTTGATTACGAATTTGTGTCAGTGCTGTTTTTTGAATATCTTTATTTGTATTTTACTGCTTTGATGTTGTCGTATTTTTTTGTCATAATACGTTTTGTTGGGACTGAAAATGCTTTAAAAGTAGAGCATGATAATGTTATTTCGAGTCTTGTTTGAATTTCTTTTAATGTGTATAATTTGTATTTTGCTTGAACATGTTTATTGGGTATCTGGTAAGTTCCTATAACCTTGCGATGTTTACTTCGGGGCTATATCATGCATGCCGTGTGAAAATGTCTAGCATTTTCTAAATAAATGTTGCTTGATCTGCCTAGTTAGAGAGACCCTCGATTGTTCTGTTACCAATATGAATAATGACTATTATTTATTACATTGTGAGCTTTCTATTGTATTTGAATATCAGTTTGTCTGTGTGTCTGTTCGGCGCAAGGTGTCCAGTTCTGGTCGATCGCTTGTTTTGATTGTGCAGCTGTTACAATTGTAAAACGTTTCATTTGCATCATAAAGAACTCGTTATTTGTGGTCAACAGCCGTAAACAGAGCTTTTTAACTGTGTTCGTCCAAAAAACTGGTTTCGGCTGCAAATAAGCGTGTGCTTTATGATAAAGTTAAAATATTACTTTCAGGTTTAAATTTTTTTTGACCTGTTATAGTTAGTTTTTCACAAATCAATAAATAATAAATTTGATTAAGCCATAGGAATTCTATAATTTTTCATACAAATCCCATTTAAATGTAAAAGCAAATAGCAGAGCAAATAATTCAGCATTAGCATCGTTTTATCACAATAACTGTCATATTCACCGCTGGAATCAGAAGACATAATCTCTTATTGAATTATTCACACAGAATGTGGGCGAGGCCTCGGCCGCGACTTTTGCTCTCCGCTAATCTTGCTCATTTCTACCTCTTTTTTGCGTGAGGTCTTCTGTTATAAATCTATCGTCTTCCATCGAAAATGTGAAGACTTATTCTGATTATTTGCTCTATCTGAAATTGTGGTTTTAAGTTTGTAAATACTAGTCGCTTACGACAGTATAAATTTAATCAATTTATCTGGTATCTTTACTTCGTCGTCGGAACCGAGATTGTATTCTCAGCTGTGTACTGTACTGGTTACAATTGAATAAATGTATTTCAGTTTACGTCACGAGTTAGCTTTTGAAAGTGCTTGTTCATTTACATATCTATTAGTCGTTCACTAATGGTGTTCGTAGATTAATGTTTGGTTTAATCTCACAGTCAGTCGCACGGTTTGAATGACTGTGTCAGTTGTGTACGGAACTCTAATGGTGGTATTGTCTGCTGTTTCCAATGTAAATGCTGAACGATTATCATTCTTGTACTTAACGTTTTCAAATCTTGGTGTTTAATCTGTCTCTATACCAACAATCTCTATACCAAGAAACGTCGTACTGATTATGTCTCTTACAAATACATTTTACTGTGAGAGATTAATAAAGTTCTGATATCTTATGGCTTACCAATTTCTAATTCAGGCTTAGAATCTCCTATAGAGCTATTCTCAGATTCTCCTTGCAAATATCGGGGTTCAAATTGATTGCTTTCAATGATTCATTAAATTACGTAGGTAGGTAAGGTTACCGCCGATGTGTTTTGCTCGGTAAAATTAGGGAGTTATTTTTTAATTCCCCGGTGGCTTGTGGGTTGATTCGTGCGGCGTGACGTCACGCCGTGGTGGAGGACATTAGTTCCGCGAATGTGTTCAATGAGGCGGCGCGGCGGCGGCTGTCACACCTGTTACAGTAGGTAATGCTGCTTTATGCTCTCATTTACGTGTGTTGCGGCATTAACATGTTCCGGCACATTTTCGTATTACTTCGCTTTTTCAAACATTTGGTTGTTTTTATTGTGTTTTCTGGTTCATCTGCTATCATTCTCTAATCTTAACTATGCTACATGAGCAGGTTTGATTCACTTGTTTGCGATGGAACTTGTAGGATGAGTGTTTTATTGATTTTGTCCTCCTTTCTGAAGATCTATTTCGAACCTATGTGTAAAGTTGAGATTTTCTATGTATTTACATATTTATTATTCAGAAACTCGAAGTCCATTCAGTGGAAGTGTATTGATGCGATGCAAGTAGCAGTGGTGAGGCAACGCACGCAGTGGACTTAGTTAACAAAGCAGGCGTCGAATGGGCGCGCTTATTGTGCTCCCTCGGAGCGGGCACAATGCTCGCCGCCGGACCCATCTCGCCTCTGTTTCAGCTGGCTTATGTACCCACTATTACCTCTGTTCCAGCTCATACAGCCACTATATCCCCCGCCCCGCCCCTGTTTAAATTTAAACTAATACTGCCTCTATACTTCTGTACTCCTGAACAGACCTAACTGCGTGGAGCGTTCCCAGTCTATTGTGCTGGTTCTTAATTATTGCCATAATGCTCTAACTCAGGGATACATTTTGATAAATTACTTTAAACTGTGTTGTTTACGTCCGGAGTAGGAGAATGCAAAGGCTTAATCGCTAGTGATGTTACATTCTATTAGGCGTTGTTTAAATATTTTTTTCTATGCCATGCGAACTGATTCATAGGATAAAAAGTAGGTAGCATATGTTGTATTGTACACCTACATCTATGCAGTTAATTTCAGCTCGATCTGTTCAGTAGCTATTGCGGAAAGAAGTATCCATCCATCCATCCAAACTTTCGCTTTAATATATCACTTTATCTTATATTTTTTTCATTTATAATATTATTATGACGTTTGACCTGATTAAAAGTAGGTAGGTACGTTTTAAAATATTAAGAAAGGTATTGTTACCTTCATCTATGATGTTAACGATTACGGCTCAATTCTAAGATGTCACGTCGTTTAAATCTGATACGTTTTCTGAATAACTTTATTTTGTTTTGTTATATTTTCGCTCACATCTCCATTAACAGCTTTCCCCAGTTCGCCGAGGAAGGCCCCGCCCGGCCCGCCCAGCGATGTGTTAGGAGCTCATTGTCAGTTGCACAATAGCGTGGTTTTTGCAGTCGGCTTAGCGTCTTGCTAATGTCGCCTGGCGCGGGCGTATATCACGCTTTTTGCGTCGTCGGCGTCGGGCCACTCGCTTGTTGGGGACGCTGGAGGCTGGCTCGCTGATCTAGGACGATGGACCGGACGTGGACAACATCGTTTATCATTTTGGGGAGGGTGAATGAAGTACTCAAACCTTATTTTTATTTTATTATATTTAGAAAAAATATTCAAAGAAAACCTTAGAACTTAAAGATGAGATTTTAGTGAAAGTAATTAATACCAACATTATAAAAATACTGAGACAAGAAACAAAGATACATTTCAAGAAGTTCTTATTTGGATTGAATTGAAAATTGTAGTATATTGAAACTTAAAAAAACTACAATTTTTCAATTCAAACCAAATAAGCAAAGGCACGTCAAGCACACACGCTAGTTAATAGTTCTGAATTAACCATCTCTTTCCAAGTTATTAATGAATGTCAAACAGCGATCCTCTGAGTTGAGTTGAGGGGAACTTTTTGCGTTACTCTTACTCAAACATTAAAACGTAATCGACTATCGGAATCAAATGCTCTCCTCATTTTTGAACCCCATTTAGAAGCTTAACCTCGTTACGAAGGGGATGGAGCTGATGTCAGATGAAATAATAGTCCAATCTACTTGCTGATGTGCCAGACGGTATATTTTTAAAAATTATAAATTTCGCTTAAATTATAAAAACATGGAATATTGAAAACTAATTTTCGTGGACACACGGACTTGTGCTTTCGAATGAAGTGTTGTAGCAATGGATTTCGAAAATTGATTAGTTTTGATGGAGATTGATTGTGTTTATATGCATGTTCTTTGGATGTTTTAATTTATGTATTTTTATTTCTTTTATACAAGTTACAGCATAAAGTATGTAGGTAGGCTGACTTCCAATAACGTCTGGTGCTAAGCCACGTGTCACCAGCGCAGCGTGTACAATATAACATGTAATTCTCGTTGTCCGAGTCCGCGGCGACAGATGTTTGTTTCAATACTCCCTTATTGCAGTAACGCCTGTTTGTTTGTCATTTCTTCCAACACGTACTTTATTGTTCTTCGAAGGACCCGAAGGGTACGTGTGGGACTGATCATATCTGTACATATAGTTCTCAATACATTCCTTACATTATTATCGGGTCCCTCTCCGAATATTACTTTGTCTGTTTTATCGTTGGTAATATAACGTACAAGATTTCTTTATATTTTATCGTCGTATCGTTTTGTCAGGAGATTATTGAATTATCTATCACTCGTACCCATTTTGTGTAGACTATTTTGATGCGATACGTTGTTTGCAAGGGTTGCGTTAATTGTGAATCACATAAGTTACATGGCAATGTTTCGGGTGTGTAATTCCGCCCTCCCTCCGCCCGCGCCGCGCCGCCGCGCCGCGCCGCCGCCGCGCCGGCTGCAATCAGCCGAGAGTGGCGAACGCACCCGAGGGACCGCTCTAGCTCAGGCTCTTGATTAAACACTGATTATCTCGACTCATGTTATGAGGATACCTACGAGAGAAAGCAAAAGTTTCCTCGCAATAAACATCAGAATCTCCTCTCATTTCATGCTAGCTGCCTACGGAAGTTTACTGTGTCGAACTTTGGAAATAAAACGAACGCAATGAAAGAAATAAACTAACCCTTCCACAATTTGTCCTCCTATTTCAGTCCCGCGTGTTTTCGTTATGAATTACTTACCATTTGTCTCTAAATAGATACAAAGGTAATTAAAATGCCCTTGTGAAGCTGTTGTCCCCCGTGCAGACCTGGCGCTGATACAAAAATAGCATTTGAAACGGCGACGCGCTCGTAAACTTTCAATATCCGTCGGCGCGCCTTTATCTCGGCTTGTGTCGATCCCCCGAGCCGGAAGCCGAGGCCGAGCCGGGGCTCCGGGCTGCCGAGGCCGAGCCGGGGCTCCGGGCTGCCGTGCCGAGGTGAGCTAAAGCCGAGGCATTACTTCCACCTTTAGAGGATGAACTGATCTTTGAACTAGCTTTCGTAAGTGCTCCTTTAGTGCCTTAGCTCTGTTGTCATTGGCTGCTACCAGTTGCACGCTAGATCCGAAAGTGGCTTCTGTTGAATTGGAAGATTATATTATATTGAGATTATATTATATTGAGAGTACATTATATTGCTAATCTTGCGATTAAATTATTGTACTGAAGTAAAAGCTCTTGTTTTTGAAATGATGTTTGTGTTAACACTGTTTTAAATTATCGAAAAATCAAATTCCACATCGTCCGAATCTCATATTGTAAATTAATTTCCCGATCCCCTTGTATTTGTCCCCTAAGTACCTGTCGATGGCCGGAGCTAAAAGCACTCCATTATCAAGTGCAAAATCAGCCGTCAAACTAATTCCAGCTGCAATGGCCCTCCATTTCCTATGGAAGTGGTTAATTTAGGGCCAGATAGGGCAGATAGGGCAGATAGGGCCTCGTTAATTTCCGCAGCGAGCCACTTGTCATACACCCTGAGGGGTATCATAACTCATTTCCTGTTCCGAAATACTCAAAATAGGGTTTTTATTTCAATTGGTTTTTTTACATTCGGGCATTAACAATCAATTATATTAAGCCTAAGAAAGGTTAGGAAAGCCCTTCAATATGTATTCCCTGCGCCCTCTGCGTGCCCCAGAACCCGCACACAGAAAAATAAACTGAAGCCCTGTTCTAACAAACACAAGAATAGAGACGAAAACAGACTTAGATAGATAGATAGATAGAAAATTCTTTATTGCACACTTATCGATAGAAACATAATAACAAAACAGCTTAAAATCTAAGTGACAAGTGGCGGTCTTATCGCTCAAGAGCGATCTCTACCAGACAACCGTGGATGGATAGGATCATTGGATAGTACTAGGGGATCTGTGTGCTCATGAAAGTTATATAAATAAATACTTTCAATATATATTTCGCATAAAATATACTACATACATAACTTTATATATATATCTACATATATGTACATAAACTACTTATATACATAGGGACTCAGGTATGCGTTCAGTGACAACAGGACAAATAGTGCTCCTTTACCATGGTTTTGAAGATTGGTAGCGACTTTGCTCGCCTCACGGAGACTGGCAATGCATTCCATAGTTGTACAGCCCTGGCAGTAAAGGAATGGGCGAAGAAGGAAGTAGAATGGACAGGTACTTGAAGCATGAGAGTTTCAGAAGAGCGCAGAGAAAGAGCGTGAGAATGGTGGAGAAAGGTAAAAAGTTCTTTGAGATAAGGGGGTGCAGAGACGTGAAATAAGATATTATAGAGAAGATGTAGAATATGAGAATTTCGGCGAAGCCGTATAGGCAACCACTTGAGCTTCCTGCGAAATTCCGAACTTATATAGCTTTTGAAGAAAAGCTGGGTTGTTCAATTAAACTGAAATTACTTTATACAGAATTCATAAAAGGTCAAAGGTCACTTGCCTACATGTAATGTAAACATAGGTTAAGTACTCTGTGAGGATGTATATATTTTCTCCAGCTTTGGCTTGTGTTCCCGCACGTTCTCGCGGTATGTTTGCCGTAATATGGAAATGAACGGAACAACAGCGCCCATACTTAACGCCCACCATCTGAAGGTACAGTCCACGGCACAAGCCTCGCCAACGGCACAAAAGCTCACCCAAAATGAAACGTGTATTTCCTATAAAATAGACGGTTTTTGCGTGACCGAAGCTCGCAGCTGGCGCGAGGTGGACCAACTGTACACAGGGTTCGCAGATACACAGAGGCAGTGGGTTGAATTGCGAATTGATGGAATAAATCAAAACCTCTATTATTTGGCTTGACATTTTGTAATTTGGAAGGCTATCAGCGCGGCGGAGGCCTCATTTAATTAAGCATTGAATCCAAGTTGGTTTGATAAAGCTGTAAAGCCTTCCCAAGGCTTCTTACCGAGTTTATTCAACAATACCTACCTACCTACCTTACTGCCGCACTGACAACCATTTTCCGCTCCGTTTACTCGGCGTTTTCTTTATGAAGCTCTTGAAAAACTCATTCTAAAAAGTACAGACATCATTTTGTGGTTTATAAAGTAACCCCTAAAGACTTACTGAGTTTTACCACGGGAAATATGCCTGAAGCTAATAACTTTTGAAGAATTTTTACGACAGCCGCGCGAATGGGAGATATATTCGCGGCGATCATGATTTATCTGCCGATTCCGCCGCGTCCCTGTGCTTCAAGCAACCTCGGGTTTATCGCTCACACTTTTATACATCTCCTTTAAAATTCTGATTTATAGTAAACACATGTCAGGGCGAGAGGTAATAAATGGTAATATTTAATGCAACCCGACAAGTAACTACAATAAAATATGAAAGCACCAATAAAGTAAAGTAGATGTTTATTTGTCGTATGAAACGGGCTTTTTAAACGCGCTTAATAAATCTCATTTTTATTGCGCGAGGGATGACGATGACTGAGCGCACTCGTGTGAAATCATATTAGACGTTTGCAGAGCAGGAGGAGGGGGAGGGGGGGACAGCATTGATGGATGTACGATCTCTACGTTTCAGCATGAATAATATCCACGATGCATCAAAAGCATCTTGGAATGCTCAGTCGCAAAATAATGTTGCAAGAATAATATCATCTGTTTCAGTGAAAATGGTTTAGGATACTCGCGAACACAACATTCTACACAGTCTGGAGTTGACAATGAATGTTCATACACCCCTAGCCGGTAGATCACGTGATCAAGGCACGGTTTTACAAGAGCATACTTGTATTGCCAACTCTTTATCGCCTGCTATTTCCCTAATGTGTCTCCGATAATGCGCTCCGTCATTTTCCGGAAGTCCTCGATGGATTGTGTTGTCGGGCAGCTGGCAGCGCGCCAGCGCTCCGCCAGCAGGACGCCGCGCCGCCTTCGCACGCAGATTCACACTATTATCGCACCTTGTTGCGCCGAGGGTCAAGACCTGTTTACTTCATACTTTACCGATCTTATTTCTAAAGTTCTTCATAATGTGCAGTTTTCAGATCTCATTTAGTAAGGAAATAGCCCCGTTAGACTGAGATCGGGATAACACGCTGACATGGAATTGTTTCAATATAACACTTGAGTTTAGTCGTAATGAGGCACTCTCCCCGATGCTCAGATAAATCTCCCGAGTAAGCACGGCTACACAATAGCCGCTCCAACCGAACGAGGCACAGGTTCCATTGAAATTTGAATGAGGTATAATACCCGGAAAGCCGTAAATATCGCATCTATCATGGGCGGGTTAGTTTACTCCGGCGTTCTCTGAAATCACAATGGATAGTGTGGAATAATGAACGCTGGCATCTAGCTGTACATGCACTTCGATTACGCTTTATTAACGCTATGAAATATTGCAATGTCTACAACTAAGAGGATTTCAAGTTCACGTGCAACGCAAAAATGTTCATAGATCTCGTGAATGTTTATATATTATGTTTATACTTCCATAACTTTCAAGAAAGGATGCCACAACTTTAAGTTGCTCGTTATCGACCTTGACCGCATTTCTTTGTGTAAACTCCTTAAGAACTAATATTCAAGTTCAGTGAATAACTCCAACCTGGGCCATAATTCTATTGAGTCGTGTAATTAATGGCGAAAGTGGCACAATAGCTCCGATACCGCAATTAAAATGTTAATGCCCTGCGGAAGACGCCATGAATATTCAGCATCGAGTGGAGCTTTAGTTTCATTGAAATTTTACATGCAGCCGGCGAGGTGTGTGCAGTTATGGAATCTGAACGAACCCTGCGTTGCGTGGCAGATGTAGATGTAGAATTTGAACAAAGGAAAATTACCTTGTTTATAATTCATAAGTATTCAGTTTGACAAGAATTTAACTACTACCATGCGACATGGTAGAAAAGACATTCATATTTTACAGGGGTTTTTAGGAGACCCAATGCGTTAGTGGTGGGTGATAATAAAGTTCATTAAAGACATCTAACCGATCATTTCCTTCCACAGTAGGATTTCATTTAGTTAGTATTAGTTTTAGTAAAAGAGCCAGGAACGATCCATGGCTGCCTCCTCGCAGAAAGCCAATCTCCCGGAGTCTTGCTTTATCTCGCGACGGTGGACCAATTACCGCGCTCCAGCTCACTTGTAATTACTTCGGTTATCTGCTGATATACCGCTCAATTGATACCGCCCGATGCTGCGCCACTACAAATCTTTACATAGATAAGCTCTATGGGCTTGTTCTGGGTTTCTTTAGGATTTACTTTCGCGCTATATTCGCTACCACCATGTTGAGGGTATTTTTCTGTTTCGGCTTTATTAGAAATATCTTCAGATCGGCTGCCGTTAATTGAAGCTTTGCTTTTTCCTAGCCATAAAGTAGCTCAGGTGTTCGCACGGGATCCACCTCCTTGCCAAATTTCACTTAGACCTCTAGGTCTACCGCGGGTCTACCCTATAAGATGTAAAGAGTAACCAGTTCGATGGAAGACGGACAGAGTTACTTTCGCATTTTATATTAGTGTGGATTTATCATCTGTGTTGCTGTTCCTGAAAATATCTGTGCTTAAGCCTTTCTCATGCCTAATTTGGAGCTGAAGTCTTACAGGTGAGATAGTTAATGTTAGCACTGCTATGTAACAGTAGCTGTAACTGTCTGTATCGGTGGTAGATACAGCTCGTTGGTTGTACACCTCTAGGCTTCGCCGATAATTTCATTAGCATTTATTGAACATGTCAGAGCAAAGATAGTGACTGTTGAAATGGGTTAGGCTCGGTTGACTTGTTTTGGGTTGTAATTATTGGGATATTGAAGTTTATTCATTTCATCGAATTTTAGTTACCTACTTTAAACTTAATTAATTACTCGGTCTAACAAATGTTAGATTACCTAAACGTTTTTGTTGTTTGAATCAAGTTTTAATCAAACAGGATGCAACTTTAGGAAATTATCATAAAAATACAAGTCCTGAGCAAGCGGCCCCGGGTCAAACTGTGGACTTAGAGCCGCCGATCATTTCCAATTTCTAAACAACTTTGAACTTTTCAACTTTGAGTTAAATAATTAGGAAAAGTTGGTAAATGTTTGCCTGTGGCGGTTCCTAGTGGCTTATTTATGTTTCCTGTTTTTATTAGGAAAACTAAACGAAAGATGAACGCTTTCCGAAGTTCCAAGTAAACCCACAACAAAACAGATTTTTTACAGTCCGATTAAATAACACTAAAATAAAACAACTTCAGAAAAGATAAAAACTCGAGCAATAAATCGAAGCCATTAAGCAATAATCAATTCACCTGCGAAATATCCCTCTCGATAGACTTTCCCACGAAACAAACTAGACCGCGTCCAGCCGCAGACCACACGCAGTCTACACCCCACCGAACTCACAAACTGTACCCTACTCCCTCACAACAAAGTTTAATTCACAACGATTAAACTAGTGCCTGCCTAGTGCCACGAGCACCTGCTTCAGAGAACTTTATAACGAAATGTTAAGGTTCATTTCCGAAGAGACAGAATGTGGTCAGCTACAGCGTGGAGTTTTCAGATTCCGCGATTAAGTTGAATTTGTACAAAACTGTTGTCGCACCGCACTATGCACGTAACGTATAGCTATTCTGTCACGTCGCGAACAAATAATGAGTCAGCGGAGTGAAGAGATGAACTTTGGCTAGCGAATTATCTAGGATGGACACAACTCTGGATGGTCTAATGTGACATGTTAGCAAAACGTTGGAAACACTGGGATTACTAGCAATAAAATTAAATTTTAAGACTGTTTTTTCGAGATGTTGCATTTACGTTAGATCTAATGCTAAATCACCCTGTAGGTGCCTTGAGGCACTGATTGCATACGCTATCTATCCCTTGCGTGAAGCGAGCGCAGGGCCGGCCGAGGCAGTATCAGGCAGTATTAGCTAATTGCTAGATCTCGCGATAAGAGTTATTAATCTTTATTAGTCCCGAACAGTCAGCCACTTCGTTTGAAATATTGACGAACTTTCAGGTAATTCCGTGCTGAAGGTCCGAGTTCAGGACGAAAATGTAAAAGGAAAGTTCAAGTGTAATTACGTTGAGAGGATAAAGTCATAAAGAGAGGTAATTTGAAATTTGGGGAAGAAGGAAGTCATTTATAATGTTGATGCAAAACAGTTACCTGAATACGATTTGGTTTTCAGAATAAAGATGTTTGAAGCAAATGTAGAGTCGAAATAAACAAAGGACCCAACAAATTAACCGTAGAGAGACAAGGATCGCTAACAAAAAACAAATTATTCCCACAACATTGTTTTCATCTCAATCTATCCAAACAAACAAAAGATGTTTCCTAAAACAATAAATATGGTTGAAAAACAGCCGGTGTTGTAGGGTTGTGGACAAAAACGGAGGTCTTCATCGAAGCTACAAATCACTTTTGTTTTTGTCCCGGGCGAGCGCCCACGTGGCCCGTCCCGGGATGTACCGGGATATTCTTTTGCTCAATTTTATCCACCTTCTAAGGTTCCTTCCAGCTTTTGTATTGATAATTTTTATTTATTCTCGACAATCACGTTGGACTCTGCATATTTCCGTAACCTTATCATTCACATCCCGTTTTGATTCTACAACTATTTGAAATATCTTGAAAACCAACAAAAAATATTTCTCAATACACAATGCCTGTTTTTGCTGCACCCTTGTCATAATAATGTCACAGCTAATAAAAACACCATTGACTCCCGGAACTTTGTCACAAAAAACATTATAAATCACCGCACTATAACTTTGAAAGGGAAATAAAGTACTTTGAGATTTTGGGGTTCGTACATCATTACATTAAGCTTTTGAATAGCAATATATCCTTTAAGTTTAGAACTGCACTACACAGCATTAAATTTTATTGGCTTTGTCGACTACTGCTCGTAAATATACGCACTAACTAGGTACTGAATATGAAGAATTTTGTAAAAAATACTGTTGCATGCAGTCGGTTATTGCAGTGACTAGTGACAGCGCATTGTTTCTAATAATTTGATCTCGCTTAGCTCCTAATATTTAAAAATCTTTTGAACCGACTGAAAGTAGTCTGAGTAGGTGTTGTCAGCGTAAACCGAACTTTGCACCGAGTGTGCTCGCCGCAGGCTTCATAACTTGGTCCAGCCCACGTGCGCCCGCAGAGTAACACCCTGCATGTGAGCACAGCCAGTGGGGCACACAGTTGAGCTGAGAGTTAGTCGCATAACCCTGTGCAGTCGTCCGGACGGGGCCCTGCAGGGATTGAGCAATCAGGGAGATGCTGTCGGGAGATATTTGAAGATGCGGGCTTTGATCTGAGGAGATATAACTTATTCGATAGCTAAGCAATCGTGTTATTAGCCAATATAAAGGGCCTTGAATAATAACGCAGCTTTTGGACACTTTAAACAGTTTTAATAAACACATATGATTTACACAGTAGCGAGTGCGACGACATCTTGACAAAGGATATATATCAGTTACTATTTTAGACGCGCCGCCCGATAGACTAGGCTCACGTTTCGTTACCTAACACAATATTTTTGAGGTTCTTATAATTTCCTCGCCATTTGTTATTTCTTTTTTTGTATTTTAAATTTTCTTAAAACTAAATTGTAATCTTACTTAAATGTAGTTAAATTAATAGCTTAATTTTTTGTTATTTTTTTGGAACTCTATCCACATTCATTTCGGAGGAGGGCGTTGTCATCTGCGACACAGTTTTTTAAACTTCTGCAGATGACATCGTTTTTCATTAACATGTAACCATTGTTTTTGTTCCATAATAAACGATTTATTTATTTATTTATTATTTATTTATTGTTATTAAAGCTATTTAAAGTTCTATTATGGGTAGGTAAGTCTGTAAAAGCTCCTAGTTCTCGTCTACGACTAGACTGCGCCATGCCTAGACTGCACCATGCCTAGACTGCGCCATGCCTAGACTGCACCATGCCTAGACTGCGCCATGCCTAGACTGCGCCACGCATAGACTACGCCATGCATTAGACCGACTGCACGTCTTAGAATCCCCGTGATTCATGCTCCGATATATTTTCAATTTCTTCCTGATCAAGTACAAATAGATTCGTTCCCGCGATTAGCTCCACGTGGGGCACATTCATTGAATGAATGAGCCAATCACGAATTATTACCTTTCAGGTTCAATGTTATTTTTATCGTCATTACGGTATGTGTATAGGATTCATACATCATAAGTCCCGAGGAGCATGTATCGTCGCAGCGGGCCTCGATGTCGGTGGTCCGGGGCCGCGCGGCGGGGCGCCGCTACACTTGCTTCGTGCTGCGGCTTCGCTCGCATGCTGGCGAAAACTATTTCAAACAAAGAAACCAACCCGTAGTTTCCCGGGAAGCGGCGTCACGCTGAGCGCGCTAAAGTAACTCGCACAGTCGTTAGAGCGTGAGCGAAGTATCATTGCAGGAACCTACAGCTACTGATTTAACAGCTCGCAATAAAATAATTGTAACAGTAATGGCTGTGTTAAGTTTTCAATTACAGCTAGTTGAAATCTTGAATCTTTTAAAGTGGGTTAAGCATCCCATAAAATATTAATTTCTAATTGCGTATCGTTGTGCTTGTGTTACTACCGTACAAAAAGCTTGTTATTAAGCTGTTATTATATCGCTCACGCGGATGGCACAAAGAGCTTCAATGGACGATGAATGGAGTGATACGGATCACGTGGGCGAGCAATAATTAAATAATGAAATGCTGGTTTCTAATTAGCGACGCGACGGAACAAATAATAGACAGCGACGCGAGGACCAATGGATTCAATCAACAATTCCGCTAATTGCATTAAACAGAGCTCTCGTTAATTTGCCGCACTAATGAGACATTCCGGCCATTTGCTCTATGATCCGGCCGTCAGTGTCGCTTGTTCTACAATGTACCTACCTCTGGCACAGAGCACAGAGCTCCGTGACCGTGACTCAACTCCTCCTGATCACGTTTCTGACATTCCATATGCAGATAGCCATGTAGAACGTAACTAAGATAAGCTGATATGGAACTTCATAAATGTTTCTGACTATTTAGTATCTTCTATAAAAATGATCCTGTGCTTTTGATGATGACTTTTAGAATAGTATGTACACGAGGGGTCATCGACGTAGTCCCGCCAAACTACGTACATAAGTAATTTTTCGTGGATTTAGAGGTCAATGATGAAAATGATGATGATGAGGATACTGTGCCTTACTTGTACTTCCCGCCGGTCGAGCTGTACCTATATAGTGCTGAAGTTAATGAAGTGAAAGTCACCAAGTGCCATGTTCCATCAGACAGCGTGGCAGCGCGGCCAACGAACAATGTCTCACTCGATTACCGAATCCACAATGTAAATCATTATTGTCAACATAAATCAAGCACCGACCGACAAGGAGTATTGTCGACGAGTGGTGTCAACTACCGGCCACCGGCCACCGGCCACCGGCCACCGGCCACCGGCCACCGGCCACCGGCCACCGGCCACCGACCACTGGCGATGGCTGTCCACAATTACCTCTGATGGGCGTGAGGTTATCAACTTGTCAAGTGCAATTAGAGCGCTGTGAACTGAAATAGACACAATTAGTAAATTGGGAATGGTGCGCACTTTTTCGTAAATTGTTTTATTTGGATCCGGATCAAAACGTTCACTTTAATAGTTATATTTGGTAATGCGGGTGCCCAATTAATTGTAGATACATCCATGCAATGAATAACATTGTCTAAGGCTTGAAATTGGAATGAGTAATTTATTCTAGTCAAGTCTTTTTATTTGTATGTGGTTATCATCGATCAAGGTTTTCACCGACCCCGGAATACCTGACCGAAGGTGACTATACACAGTACCTTTGCTTTGTTATCATATTTATGTCAAGCAGTGAAATTAAAATAAAGTTAAACGTGAGCTTGGGTAACCAACGGTCCGTCCGACCTCCGTCAAAGTCAGCGATACTACTTTGATAAAATAATAAGGCACTGCCTAGTGCCTAATGATAACGGAGCTTATAAACAACCTACTTCATCAATTTTCGATCATTTCTGTTTTCAACGAAGATTTTATTGAAAGATAACGAGATATTTTATTAATTTGCCAAGAGAACAATCCCTATTGAAAATATTAGAATGAAAATAATATTTTAGGAGAAGAAAATCTTTTGACGAGAGACAAAATAAACTAAAACCCTTAACAAACCAGTGCTGAAAATAGTTTATACCAAACCCAACGGGCTATAGATTTGAATAGCTGAGCTCTCTGTACAACTGGATTAACTCAGATAGAAGGAAACGAACACCGAACAATACAAGGCGTCTGTAATTCCATATTTGTTCCGTAACCGAGCCCGCACGGAGCGGGACATTCGGAGTAGGGCACGGAGCGGAGGTGTTCGTTGTGAAGGATCCTGACTGACACGGTTCCGAAGTCCCACGCCTGGGGATAGCTTTTGACAGGCGTTGTCTGTACATGGACAGCACATGCCCAATTGCCCATGAATGGTGCTTTACTGCAGTGATTTTTTGGTAATAAGATTGATATCGCGCCTAGTCAAATTTCTCCAGTATTGATGCTAGTAGGTAGTTTACAAAATCGAGTAGGTCCGTCAACTGGCGTCAGATGTTTGAATATCGCCTTCTTCAATCGTAGAATATCATAAATAAAGCGATTGTAATTCCCTCTGTTGTCCTATCAACAGATATTATTGTATTTGATATCTCTGTAGCTAGTATTAATCCAACGTCCTCCAAACATGACTAGATGTACCCGAGCAAAGCATCACCAACAGCAAGCATTGTACCACCTCGGGAGAGCATCCGTGTAGCCTCGGCTCCACATCGGGCCTCGTGAATTATTCACGGAGCGGTTTGTCGCGGCTCGAGGCCGAGGGCTGCTGTGCACACTTGTCGTGAGGAGCGCCATCCGGTGTTATCTCTGGCAATACTGACGCAATGTTCTTCTTATTTAGGCACACGAGCAGCTTCAGTGCATTCATACTTGTAGTATTTTTGGCACTTACAAGTTCTAGAGTGCCTCGACGAACCGTTTTGCAACCAGCTACGTAGAGTAGGAAGTTTTTTTTTGTAACCGACTTACAAATATTTTTAATAAGCATTTCGTACTTTAAAATTATAGTGACTGTTTATACAATTCTTGTATCTGCCCGCGGCTTTGAACGCTTTGTTTCTATGGAAAAATAACAAATCTATTTCTATCCCATGGGAACTGATTTATGGGATAAAACATAGGCGTAATTTATAAAAGCAGTAATGTTTTTTCCAGGTCTAGAACTATGTACGTGCAAAATTTCAAACTGATCCTTGCAATAGGTTTTTTGTGAAGAGGCAACAAACATCCATCCAAACTTTCGCATGTTTAATATAATTGTGATGAATCGATCCTAGCTCGATTTAATGTGAATATAACATGTTGTTGTATAGTTTAGTGGAACATATCTCTGGATAATGAAGCGCGCGGAGGCTGCTGGGTGAAAGTGACAAATCCAGCCTGTGATTGATTCTGGAGTTATCGTCGGTAATGGATCCGATCCGGCTTCGAATTTACAAATTAATGATCGTTTTTAGCACTTTAACGGAATCTATTTGTTGTTCCATCTCTTCCCGGGATCGAACCAATTCATATTATATGTTAGGTACTGAGGATTCCATGAGAATTTTAATCACAATAAACCCTTTTTATCCTCCCATATCGGATTTAATCGAGTGTAGTGAAACCTTTCTTAAATGTGCTCTCAAAACATCTCAAATATACATATTTCATACAATTTACGTGTTTATTTCTTCAAACATCTTACTCCTTTGCATATTCAACGCTCCTCATCTCAAATAACATTTGAAATTCGGAGCATGATAAGTAATGAAAGTCCGTCTCCACACTCGTCACTCGGGAGGCTAATCTCAGGAAAGCTTTTCGAAAAGCCTCTGACGTGCGACGGATGGTGCATGGCGCCGCGCGAAGGAATTATTCATGTGGCGACATCTATCCGATCCGTCGCGCGGCGGCGGCCGATCTCCTATTTGCAGGTGTTACACAAAACGGTGTCAATATTTTATCGCTCACTTCAACGCTGCAATGTTTCTTATTGCGGTAAAAGGCACACATATTTAGTCTGTTACGAACTTTACGTTTACTTTATTCACTCAGGTTCTCTAGGCAAGATATAGGTACACAGAATAATTTTCATGCACTGTTTCTCTCATTTGCTCTGTATACTGATTTATCGTGAGAAAATAAACACGTGTACCACTCTGATGTTCTCTTCTTTTATTGCAGGTAAATTTGAAACAACTCCCATTTCCGGCGCGTTTGACGTCTTAACCGAGGTAAGTCCTCAGATCCAACAATAAACTTATCTCGAAAACTTTTAACATGAAAACAACTCGGTGTTTCTTACAAAACATGACAACTGGCTTCATATCATCCAGTTCTCACAATTTGTTTACGAGTTTCCTTTCCTGTATTTTAGACCTTATGAGAGGGCGTTAAGGGTTATGATTGGAAAATAATTGGGAACACATTTCAGAGGTGTTAGTAATGGTGTTACACCAGAATAAGAACATGTTTTGTTCGTGTCTTTGTCGTTGATTGCTATTATGTCGAACAAAAAGACAATCGCAGCGCGCTTGTTGGCGCGAGAGACATTCGGAACGTGTTTATCAGAACCGACTCCGGCGCTAACAACCGTAACGGCTTCATCTAGTTATTTATTGGCATCATCAGCTTTATTGCAGGGAAAGTTCCGTTGAAAGAGTTTGATTGTGAATCGTATAAAGGGTATAAAAAGCGGACCGAAAACATCGCCCAAGGGAAAGCCGAAAATGCTCGCGCGGTCAAATTCCTGTTGTGTTGTTTCTCTCCTTGTTTCTATTTATTGCTTTTACAATAAAGCCTAGCTCGGTGAATAAGACCCGTTCGCCGTTTTTGGAATGGAACTGCCAACTTGTTATGAAACTTTATTTGATTTGTATCAGATACAAACTGAATTAGTTTATGTTTACTTTCATATTTCCCGGTTTTATAGCAGAACCAGAAATAATCCACCTACATTCATTAATTAATAAGAGGTCGGCTGATTCTAGAGCATTGGAGGGTCATCGTTCTATCCATAGGTACCTCCCTACCGAACAAACGTTAGCATTGGCTCGCACAAACATTGTTCCGACTTCAGCAAAAATATGACGCGCTGCGGGAAATTCAGAGAACGAAAACACTTTGGAACTGTAAAGTTCTCGCCACAATTGGGTTGCGTTTGCACTTCCGAATGAGCTCAAGTTTGAACTTAATATTATGTACTTACTGGCAACACCTGCCTTACTGCTGATATTCAACATTTTGTAGGAAATGATAACGTTCGTTGTGTCTCACAAATGATGCGCTGACGTCGGAGGTAAGCTCGCGTCTAATTATGCAAACGTTTCAGCTTTATAAGCGGGGCTAGTTATTACATCTTGTTTATTCCCAGAGAGTTTATCTTCCTTCGCCTTTTTAAACTCATTGTTGATGGGATCAGTCGCGGCCGCGGTGCTACACGAATTATATTTCTAGTTTTTGGGTACCTGAATAATGTATCTCTTAAAGACGTTGGTTGCAAAATGCTGTACAAAATGTATGATGTCGTAAGTAACATTATCATGACTCTATCTCTTATTTCAGACTCAGTGTTCATTAACTCCACGCAAATAGTCAACATTATAAAACCTAATCTAACTTTTAATCCTGTTCCTAAGTGGGTAATTCAGTAAGTTGGCTCAAGTCTCTGATGGGAGCTAAAACCTTATTCAAAGACGGGGAGAGTAGTTGGATGTCAGAAAACAAAGAGTGTTGTGGCGCGTTACGGTTTCCAGATCATAAAGCTTTGCGACGGAATGTGCTGGGTCGTTCTGACCCGGAGCGCTGGGCACGCAGTACACTCGGCCACGAATAGCCGAAGATAGTATTTCTACCGCCTTCATTCTATGCGTGTATACACTCACGTAAATGGAGGTGAAAGAAGTTTTGCTAAGCGAACATTATTTTGGCATCATCATCATCATCAGCCTATATTAGTCCACTGCTGGACATAGGCCTACCCTAATGAGCGCCATAGCGCCCTGTTTGAGCTTTTATTTTGGCATATTTAGGAAGAATTCTGTTTTAGCCCGTGGCAGCAGTTTTTTGTTTGCTTGAATTGAGGACATTGGCTTTTTTGCTGCTTTTATCCGGGCAGGATAGAATAGAGTCGGCAATATTTCCAAAACTAAACTGAATACATTTGTAAATCTAGACTTATCTAGATTTACAAATGTATTCAGTTTAGTTACTTAGGTATGTAGATGTACCGGAGGTGATTGCCCGCGGGCTGCGACCTTGCTGAAGGTTCAGCGTGGGCGAGGTTTTTATTAGACCTACGCCGTCTTTCCGATCTTTTTGATAACTTTAATGAAGATTGATTGCTTACTGATAGAAAACTCAAAGCTATCAGCGCCAGTTAAAAACTTTGCCTCAGGATTTGATAACCATATACATAAAATTGATTAAATTAGAGACTACGTATATGGTAGACACCGAAAACCCCTCGCACACTCGTCGATTTTTGAAATTGCTCCTGATGTATACTTCTGAGCCGAGTAAAATAAACTCCATTTTCTACCGAAACATCTGAAGCTTGATAAAGTAGATTTATGTTTCCAGTCAGTCTCGAATAAAATTGAAATTTCGAACCCCACAGCAATGATTGGACCGTGGAAGTGGAGCTGGTTTACGAGCGCATCAACTCCTGGCTCCGTCGGTCTGACTGCCCTCTGTGCTGCCTCTGTGCTGAACTGATACTCAGTTAGATCTAGTCACCATGTGCAGCTTTTTTTATTTAGCAGTGCTTAAAGCGCCAGTTATTTTTAACCAAATTCAAAAAAATAATGAGGTTCTACTTTAGGCTTATTTTACGGATATACATATATAAATATGTCCGTCGTTTTTTCCGTAAGTTTTGGACCTATTTGGATTATTCTTTTCCATAAAATTTGAATTAATATTTACCCGAAAAAGTTAAAAAACAGTTGTAGTAGTAAAAGTAAGGGATTTAAAGTCGGTTTTTAGTTTTTACAAAGCAATCAAATTAGTATAAAACGTTTAACCCTTATACATACAAGTATCGCAACTTGACTATGACTGTGTTTTTTCTCTTTTAGAGTTAAACGTTCTTCTGTTGTAACGTTGGTATGTCTTTGTTTGCTATTATGCATTGCTTATAGTTTAGAGAGGTTTATAAGCAAGAGAATTTATCATATTGCCGTGACAGAATCATACATAAGTTACTTACAAAAGTACGGACGGGTGGCTTCTCAAGGAACCTGGAACCCTGGTACTCTTGAAAGTGGTTTTAAAATTGTACTGAAGATTGCGTTGCGTGCAAGGTGGCGTCAACCCGTATTGATGAATTCAGTTTTAGTTGACGTGGTGGCTTACGACCGCAAAGACTGCATCAAGGCTGTTAAACTTTATATCTGAGACGTGGCTGACCACCAAATTAGTTGTCGCCAGTTTCAATCTTGCGGCTGCGGTCATAAAGTTCACTTTTATTTCAGTCTCTTTATGTTCGACAATGTTTGGACACATTGCGCCGGGTCTCGTTAAACACCTCATTGATTTGATTAGTTTGAGGTTGTTTGGGTTGTCCTATAAACTGTGCGAGTAATAACTATTTCGTTTTTGAGACTTGATAGGTAATTGACCACTTTTATAGTTTCCGTAGTGTAAAACACATTCAAAGGTCTTTGTCCTTTTAAACAATTGACATGAAGGCAAAAGCAGTTGTTGTCTCCAAAGAGAAGGTAATGTTCGCGTGAAGTCGGTGACGTCACGACAGACACGACCCGCCCGAGCCGCCACGGGAGCGCAAACACAGAGTTATTTATACTTACAGTATTTATATCAAATCTGATTTGGTATGGGTTATTCGATGTTAAATTTATTCAACAGAAAAGTTTGAATAATTCATAAAATTTCATAAAATCACAGAAAATAGTTAAAAATTCTGTGCGGTATAAAAAGAAAGCATTTTTTCGCTCGAAGTTCTGATATAAGTAACAACTTTTAAAATGATTAAAATGATCTGAGACATCCTGTAGGGTTGTTCATCCAGAAGGGTCAGTAAATAGAAGTGTGTTTGTTTGTTGCTCTGCACCGCGTCGCGCGTCGCGTGTCGCGTGCTCAGCTCGAGCGTTGGGGAGCTAAGTTGTTTGTAACTGCTGGTGGAGGGCCCTCGGGTCGCGACTTCCGATGGATCGCTCGACGCTTGCCTACCACACGTGTTCTCAGGGTAATCTTATGTATATTGTCCGGCTGCAATTTCAATTTTCATTTATAAAAATTGTTTCGTAGGAAAAGCAAAAGTATCCACAAAATAGAAGTAGGTAAATATTAATAATCATAATCTTCTTTTTATTCACAATTATAAAATCGTATTGAAATTTCTTATAATTAATTACATTAACCTTAGTAGAAACACATGTCATACGTGATAGATTTCAAAACGCACACAATAAAAAAAGTATAGTTCAAATAGAAAAACAAAATTCACTTACGAAATTAGGTTGGATTATTTTAATATGAATCAGGTTAGTTCAGGGTTACTGGTAATTACCAGTAACCCAGTCTGCAAGTCACGCAGTCTCACTCAGTGAATTCACTGAGACTGCGTGAATTGCAGATCCTGTCCATGATCACGGACAAGTTCGTGAAGACGCCAGGTCTTCATTCTTAAACTTGGTATTGCTTGTACGCGACGCGGTATGTCCCGAATTCAATATTCGTTCTTTATAGAGGCTTCATTTGAAACTAAACTTAAAACGGCTCTGAAAAATATCAGACGAAGTATAAAATACAGTAAGTTTTCGACAGACTTTTAAAAGGGAAATATAAAACTGAACTGTAGAGCTGTAGCCAATGCTGATAGGTAACTCACAAGCGTTCACTGCCTAAGCAAGAGTAAATTCACTTAATTACACGGCAGACAGCGCTGGGCGGCGGCTGCCCACACCCACGGCCACGCGTGGGTGCACGTAATTGACTATTACTATTTTCGCTTCACACATTGTTCGCCCGAAGAGCTCGTGATAAATTGTTCCGGTCGGAAATTAAAACAAAAAGTTGAGGCTATGATGAAAGACCTTGTCCGAATTTTTAGCTTATAATTTTCAATTTCATTCCCACGGTAAAAGTTTGCCCTCAAAATAACAAAAATGTATGAGTGATGTACAATTATAAGTTTCTATAAAAGTTTAACTAGAACAAAAACATGAATAATATCCGATTTTTAACCTAATTCAAACGTACAATTTTGATTAACAATTACTACAAACTCCCTGTTAATTATTAGTAATCTATGGCACAGGTACTCGTTATAAAGTGATAATGAGCTTTAGTCGAGAGCGGCAGCAGCGGTAACTGAGAGCCAAGATGTGGTCTCGGCGGAGGCGAGCGCCGAGCACGCGGTGAGACGTGCAGAGCGCCGCCCGCGCCGCGCCGCCCCGCCCCGCAGCGACTATTGACTACTGGAATTGAAACTAATTCATTCATCCTCGATGTTATTAAATGGTGATGAAAGTCGGGTTTCCTTACAATAAGTACAGGCTGTATACGATTAAGCTTCAGGTCTTTGCGATCTATGCAACAAGACCTCTTAAGCCCATTTGCAGTTGACAATGCAACTGTAGCAAAAACCAACCGCGGCTGTTGTTAAAAATTGTATGTTCATATAAATTTTATTGGTGAGTAATTGACTTGTACCATTATGTACAAATTTAATGAAGATAACCCGAATAAATAAAATGAATTTTTTCCATCTTCATTTATCGTAACTGGGTTACAAAAGCAGAAGGGTTGATTCAGTTTAATTTGACTAATCGTCTCAAACTTGAAATAAAATGATCTCATAATTTTGTTAGTCCTCTGAAAAGCAACTTGAAGTTTTTCCCCAACACTTCGGTTATGTAGGTAAAGTTGTACCCCTGTTTCCAACTTCGTATAACTATCACGTTCAAAACTTGTTCCATCGTTTCCTTTTCCTTCAAAACATCTTCAACCCCTGAAACAAAGCTGAGGACTGTTCACTTATTCATGCGCAGGAATCATCGATACAAACTGTTCCTTGCTGTATTATTCCTCGACTGTTCACGGGAATCTAGACCATATTTCACTAGTTTTACTTGTATATTTGCTTGAGGATGATGTGAAGAAATCTGCACCTGTGACCTCGTACATCAGTAGAATAGGAAGGCTTAAAAAAGGTACCTAATACGTGATAGAGGGGAGCGAAGCCACTTGCGACGAGAGACGAGAGACTTGTGGATAGTTGAGGAGAGGATAGGAGGCCTTTAATAACGTTGATGTGGCTCAAAAGGGATTATTATAATACGTTTGGAGATGAATGAAGCGGCGCGCGGCGGGAACAAAGCGAGACCGCGGAGATCCAGCTCAGGTGAGATACCTACCTAACAAATTCGACCAAGTCAAATATTTGTTCTTTGCGTATAGTATTTCGATCTGGGGTTTCGTGTACTTTCGATATACCGTTCTCCGGTATTTCGACTGCCGGTATTCCATAGTACAGTCTAAGAATAGGTACTGATCATTTGAGGTTAAAAATAAAAATATCACTCGCAAAACTAATCAAAGTTCCTCTTGTTTTGTTTGCCGAGTGTGGAGTGTGGAGTGTGGAGTGTGGAGTGTGGAGTGGTGGAGGATGGAGTGGAGTGGATGACAGTATGAGCACAGCGGTGCGACGTGTGCCGAGTGAGCCGGGGAGGGGAGGGACGGGACAATATTTGAGAGTTTGTCTGTTGGTCCCGAGCTTCTGTCAACATGCTGAGTTCCGATTCAACGGGTCTGACTGTGTCAATATTTATATTTTGCGTTAGAAGTCATTGCGGAACAGATGAAGTTTTTCCTCATTCTGGTTTGTTTTGTAACGGAACTCTTCACCAAAAAGTTTCAGTCACGCATCATTTATACCTAGTTATGAACTTATGAGTTATGCAGTAAATAAGGAGATGTGTTTTTAGTCTCAAACACACATCGCGCGTTGTGCGTTCCGGCGCGTCCACGCCGCGCCACCGCCGCGCCGGTGGCGACCCCTCGCGTCCGAACTTCGTCCATAAACGCCGTTTTTTCTCCTCGCAAACTTTATTAAACTTTCACGCGATACTTGCCTTTTCATTACGTATTAAAATCTCCGTTGCATAAATAATGGCTCATTATTTTCTTGTAAAGTCTTTTGTTTTCTTTTGAATAGAAAATGCTATCAAAAAGTTTCATGTTTGTGGAACCCGGCGGGGTATATTTGAGTCGCCGGAGGAATGCTTGAATTATTGTGTTTTGACATGAGACAGGAAACACCGCGATATTTTCATTGAAACGATATCCTATATTTACACTTTATTTGAGGGTGACAGAGCAATAGGCGGGTGTTTAAATAATATTGACGGCCTATTTACTACGACCAAGGCTCTCCGGTCTAATTTGTTCATTGCACAAGTTCTTTACCAAAACAGTAGGTATAAATTTAATATTAAAATATTAAACTGAAGATCAAATGGAAGGTTAAAAATACAATAAAAAGTATAAATAAGACCCTGACGTCTATATCGGAGTAGATACGCGAGTCTCTCCACTCTCCACCACCGAGCACGCTGCCGATGCCGCTTTACAACAACAGCTTTATTAACATCTCTCGGTTGATTCCCACTTGGAATATTAAAGTGTTAAATGTCACGCCGCCGCGGGAATAATGATCGGATCGAATTTTAATTGAACCAGATTAACACGGAAATGTGACCACTTTATCATAACTTTATTAAAAATATCGCTTGTTAACCCGCAATTTTGTGAATAAGCTCACGTGGGGAAATATTTCATGATAATGCGTTTTCAGTGGTTTGTACGCTTGCTGCCGCGGCGTGCAATCGGTCGCTGCCGCGGCGTGCAATCGGTCGCGGCCTCGCGGGTCGTGCTGTTGCTATTTAGATGCAATGGTAGCTCGTTATTATTTTTAATATAATCGTTTTACAGGCCCAGCGCAGGTGTCAGTCATAATCATAGTGATAAAAATCATAAAGATATAAATATTAACAGGTTTCTATTAATTACTGGTCCTTTTCAGTTCATCAAGAATGATAATGAAGTCTTGTAGGTATATGATTTATGATGCAAAGGTTACAAATACGTAATTTTATAATCAAGATTTGCATTACTTCATTAACTTATAACTTTCTTTTGATGTCCGCACTTCACGACTCGGAACACCATTGACATACCTATGTAGATCAGTCCCATTAGATTCACTTATCAACCTGTGTTACAGAATACTTACCTACTTCGACTCTGGTACCCGCAGGCACTCTTGTCTACTTTACGACAGCTTCAGGCCACACTAACTAGGCTGCGACACTCGTAAGTATAAATCGGCATACATTGCAAAAGGCATTAATTCTATATTTGCCAGAAATGCAAATTGCAGCCAGAGTTTGTGGCGAGAGGAGTCGACTTTGATCAAATATTGATTAAGCTTGAACGGTTTTCATAAAATTAACATATCTGCGGATGCAAGTCTTAGCATAACTTATATTCGAGGAGCCGGGTTTATCTGAAATAACTAGGAAATGAGATAGAGCAAGAGCTTGCTCTTTCAAATAGCCCACATGGCTTTCCCATTTCCATAAACACGGAGTTGATTCACTATTATTTGAATAAACAGAATGAATACATTTTGAATTTAATAATAACAACGTAATTTATTCGATAAGTGAGCCGATAATAATTCAGTGAGTTGAAACGTGGTCGGTAATCCAAAGGGTGCGCGGACCCCTCGGTGGACGGTCCCTCCGCGGTGTCTCCAGGGCGCGGTGTATCTTGACTCGTCTGTTACAATACTCCAGTTAGACGTGATTCCAATAAACCACATCGCAAAAGCATTGTTGGAAATATAGATAGAGCATTATGAGTGGTATTTTCCGAAAAAGTCTAGAATCAACAAAGTTACGTAAAATCATGTTTATTGATGCCAAGTGGAGCAATACATACATATTATAATAAGTCGAGATAAACATTTACGAAATAGATTTACAAATTCTTTAGAAGTAGCGTGTATCTAACCCATCTCGGTAACTCATATCTTGCGTAGGTAATTCAATATTATCTTCCATCAATGAAATTAATGTAACTTCTAATGTTTCCATAACTCGTAACCTCGACTCGAGTCCTCCTGACGTGAACATTCATCGTGTTCTCAGAACGCTCGCCCGGTCACTGCGGCTGCGTCCAAACTTGGCCTATCACCATTTATCAAGACAATCTTAATGAACTGCACTTTGCTTTTACGGTATCTATTAAATAGGGATATCATTTCGTTAGCCTTAATTCACTTCGGAGATTGTTATGTGATTAATTTCTGTGTGCTCGGTAGTCAGGTAATAGTTCCCAGGTTTCAATTATCTTATCGTTTGCCAGTTCTGGTAACGAAGTTCTGTTCCGTTCGTTTCGTGGAAGTGAGGGATATTCCGTTGAAACACAGGAACGTATCAATTTGGGCAAACCAATTAATAGAGCGACCCCATAGAACAACATTCGGTAAATGAGAATGTGTCCCCGTCAGCCACGCACGGGCTCGGCTCGGGCTCGGCTCGGGCTCGGCTCGGGCTCGGCTCGGGCTCGGCTCGGGGTCGGTGATTAGCACTGCTTTGCTGAAACGGAAATCGTTAAAATATCCGCCCATTAGGCGATGATTCGAGGGTCGAGGGTACATTACGTACTGTGAGAAAACTTACTGCGCTCGAAAATATTATAGAGAAAATAGTAGTCAATTTATCATCGGTCTCGGTACCTTATATCCGGTTGCGGTAAACTAGAGTTTCATATTTACTAGCACTTTGACCCGAGCTCTAGAAGCTCTACAATTTCGTTATATTTTATGACCATCTCATGAAATAATAAAGTAGAATCCAGATGAGTCCAGATCGGGCGAGGTGTCCGACCCTGGCCCGCGCTAGGAATAGACGGTGGAGACTTATCTATAGGAACAAATAAAGCTGCGATATGTGCGCGTAAAGCTGTAATGTTCACGTCACGAGGCGGCGGCGCGGCGGCGGCGCGGCGGCGGCGCGGCGGCGGCGCGGCGGCGGTTCGATCGACGTAAATCGCACTCGCGAGGTGATGGAGGACTCGGTGTGAATGTCGCCGTAAGTTTGGTTACGAGCAGCGCTGTAACTGTTACACGAATCACGGCTCCAACAGGTAATTTGCTTTTCGTTATTATATGTTTTAGTGGCGATTTCTACGTAATAAAGCTGCGATTTCCTCATTCGGATTATAGAAATAGCATGATTAACATTATTAACAGATTTAATGGAAATACTTGTCCGCTTCGAATTTAGCTCCAAGGGATGTAGTAGGTATTGACGCCGTATATTTGCTAGAGTTGGGAATATACAGCAGATTCACAAAAACTGATAAACAAACAGAAGCATAATAAAAGGAGAAGTGGCGCCGCTCGTAGATCCGCGTTAGAACAACACTGCGAGTTATATGGAGAGCAAAATAAACCAGCAGGCAGTCGGTGGCGATGCCGCGGGGTTGGACGCTTCCTATGACGGGGACTTACAATGTTAATACTTATTACACATTTTGAATGTTACTACAGATCTGAACTGCATCGGAGAGTAAATACGTAGTGACGGACTTGAAGTCCACATCGCAGAGTTCGTGAGTGGGGCTCAATGTCAGTCCGTCGCAGTCTGAGATAGCGATGCAGCCGTCCGTCCGTCCGTTCGTCCGTCCGTCCGTCCGTCCATCCGACGACAGTTAGCGCTAGTTCTCGCGACGCCTTCTGGGAACACTGCACTTATTAGTCGGCATTTTATGACGTCTTTACAATATCACTCTGCATGGTTTGGTGCGAAGCTTTTAACGCATTCACTGCCCAGTCTCTTCGGTGCGAGGTGAAGGGGTGGGTCGCAGGTAGCTAATTGAAGACTTGCGTCATAGGCAATGAAAGTGTTAAGGGCTGGTTGCTCGGCTTAAACATGCTTAGTTATAAAATGTAACCATCCTAAATGCAGTCTTTGAGTCCGTAACTTATTTTGGTTATAATGATTCAAACCAGTCACTATTATGCCATAGGATAAGTACTTATTTTCAAGTATACACTAGAAGCTTTATTTCCTCTCTATACATATAAAGTTATACAATCTTGCAAATAACCGGTAATGCGTTTAACGGTACATCATAATAATAAACTGAGATTTACAATTTCTAGAAGTCTCGTTTGAGCAAACTGAGGTTAGTGTCTGAATGGGGTGACGCAAACCTTGTGCGGTTCAACGCATCCAAAACGCAGGCGTGTGTGTTCTCGGCAAAAAAAACACAATTTAATCCTGTGCCCACTTTTTGTGATGCTGCGCTTCAGATCACTGACAGTCTGAACCTACTGGGCGTAGAGCTTAGCTCGAATTTAAATTTTGGCTCCCATATCGAGTCGAAGGCCAAATTTGCTGCTATGAAGCTAAGCATCCTGGCTAAGATTCGGCGGTACTTCACACCGGGACAGCTTCTCAATCTATATAAAGCACAGGTCCGAACTTGCATGGAGTACTGCTGCCACCTTTGGGATGGCTCGGCTAAATACCAGCTTGGGGCCCTCGACTCGATTGAAAGACGCGCTGTTAGACTTATCGGCGACGATTCTCTTGCAGAGGCCAATCTTCAAAGCCTCGATCACAGACGGCGCATCGCCAGACTGTCGGTGTTCTACAAGTACCACTTTGGTGATTGTGCGCAGGCATTGCACGACCTTATCCCATCTTCTCCCTTCTACCATAGGACCAGCAGACGCACAGAAAAATACCACCCGTACCTGGTCGACATACCACAGTGTCGAACCAAAAAATTCTCCTCTACTTTTTTAATATGCACCGCCAAAGAGTGGAATGAGCTTCCTGCGTCTGTTTTCCCGTTAGAGTATAATCTTGGAGTCTTCAAGTCTAGGGTGAATAAGTTCCTTCTGGGAAAGCGTGCTCCATCTTAGGCCACATCTTCACTTACTTTAAGTGAGTTGGTGGCCAAACGCTTGACCATTTTCAATAAAAAAAAAAAAAAAAAAAAAAAAAAAAACGCTACTCATAATTATATTGTGTAATGGCGCCGTTTACTGGCAGGACAGACAGACAGACGGTAATGCCGGCCGTCATATAACATTCATAACTACCGCCGGAACCACTCCCAAATGAAAAGGAAATAAGCAGTTTCAGAGAGTTTTATGACTACTTTTGAAATTTTCAAGAACTGAAGTAATTTATGGAGAGATGACATCGCTACTGGCACACGTAGGAGTGAAAGATTCATGTTAGTTTAAAAGAGCGGAATTTAACGTTCGGGATCGAACGTCAGGGAATCGTCAGGGAGTCGTCAGGGAGTCGTCAGGCACAAGTAGAGTAAATCTCAGTTCTCGTTCTCCAAACAACAAAGAGCTTAATGTTCCCCTCAATCTGTTGCGTTATGAACGAGTCCTCCGACAAGCGTGCGTCGGAATGGGCCCTCGGGCATGTGTTATTGTCCATTACATATAAAATACTATTGGAAAACGATTTGGCGTCCAGACGGAATCCCAACAAAAGGCTTCGAGAGGCGCGGCCGAGAGAATAAAACAAAGAAAAAGTTTTTATAACGCTCCCAATAGCCGTTATCCGAGCGTACACTCCGAGAGTTAAGTCTTTTGGGATATTATTTTGCAAACTATCCAGTTTAGGTTCGCTGTTCAACTCGAAACTGCTGTTCATCGTTCACTTTCGTATCTGCGCTGTTCCGACGTTCGCGTTTCTCTGACAATTATGTTAACGATTTTCTTTTATGTTCCAGGTAATGCTAAGTTCTGCTAAATCCGTCACCGCACTCAGTAAGTAAAACATCACTAGTAATACCTATCTATGTTGGAATGAAATTCAAGAAACCGAGAATAATAAAAGAAATAAGCAAGAAGCTCTCTCAGTGACAATAGTAAATACTATAACAACAGAAAAGCTGCATCGAGGCAAAACTGTACGTAAAGAGATCAAAGTCTCCAAACGGTTTGACTTGTGCGATCGGTTATCCCGGGGCGGGGGTGAAAAGAGCGCGCTAAAATTTTGGTCACGCGCGCGCGGTCCTCCGGGACTGCAGCCGACGTGATTGGCGTTGATTTGACTCGTGCTTATCCCATCTACATACGACACTGTCGACCCAAGAATGCCAGAAACATTCCGGCTTTATTTTGTTTCCATTTTACTGCGAAGGGTTCTTTTCGTTGACAAGCTGAACTGTTTGATTTTATGAGAATGCAAAGAAGGGAAATCTTCTTTTATTGGTTTCAATGTTTCCTTTTATAATAATAATAAGCTTGTGTTACATTATGAATAGAACAGACATTTAGCTTATCTGTTTTGAAATGCAAAAGAGATAAGTATTCTTTTGATGTAGCAAGGTCACCGGTGGCCAGTGGCGGCGGCGCTGCTCTATCTCCACAATTAGACGCATTGCTCTCGTGCACCGGTTGGTGGTTGCTCTGGCACAGTTGCTTCGCGACTCTTTCTTTTTGCATTCTTCGTCCATTGTGCGTTGCTATCTGGACTGGAGTGTCGACGCGCTAAACTAGTTCGATAATCGTCAGTTTAATTACCGCCAGGAATAGGAACAGGCGGCGCTGTGCGGTGACTAACCTGGGCGGCCGACTGGGTGACATGCTATGAAAAAAACACCTTCAATGCTGACACATCTTTCGTAGATATAATTCATACTTCTAAGAGGATTTTTGAACTTGCAAAGAACACTCAGCTGAGTCCAATCTCGTTAGCATTATTAGTGTAACATCTGACAGATGAGAAGAACGCCTCGTCAGTTGGAGCAATCTTGGTCCACGTGATTATTATGCGCATGAAACATTCAACAGTGACGCCCGAGTTGTTTAAAAAACGACCGGTAAAAGTAAGCCCTTGGCTCAACGAAGCTTGTAATTTTATGAGGGCGATACCTCAGAAGCAAGAACTAATGAATTTTACATTAGTCTCGCCTCATTCGAGTCGAAATGTCTTTCATAACCGAATCAAGTTGCCGGCGAGTTCAACTCAACCCGACTCGTTGCTCCGAGATGTTGCTTTTAAAGCCACCGTAGTCGACAAGATTCTCATCCCATTTACCTTTACAGCTTAAAGATTGCACTCTTATATTATTCCTCGTTACTCCATCTCATAGTCACCGTCTGTGGATGACAGTTCTTGTTTTGCAACAAAAAGAACTGCCAATAAAGCCAGCGCAAAAAGTGCAGCCGTGAATCTTGATATCTTGTTTAAATAAAGTAGTATTATTTGCCAGGATTACGATGTTGCGCGCGCGACACGATCAGCGTCGGCTCAGCCAGCCAGGGCTGCCGACGGTCTCCAGTGAAACAATACTGCTGTCGTCGTCTTTTAGAAAGTTTTAGAATATTGTGATGTTTTTATGAACTCAGGGAAATTGGTTATTGTAATTTTAAAATTTTAGCTCAACTTCATCATTCAACTTAGTATGTCTGAACAAATTTCGGAGTTCGCTCAACTTTTCCAGGTTTTGAAACAGGATTTGAGTGTAATTCACAATTTTGAAAGTCTCCGATGGTTTCCAACTGAAAAAATCAACAATAATTTATTTAAATGCTAGAATAGTCGGTAACCCTAGTCTTGCTTCTTACGTACAATCACGACGGAGAGACGTTTACATCTTGTCTAACACATTATTGCGTCCATCGACGTGCGTTTTTATTAGCGGTCCGCTTGCGGCGCCCGCGCTGCCAAACGCACGAGTACCATCTCTAGTAAATTGTAAACGTAATGTACTGGTAGGTGCTGGGTGCACTTTCTTCTCTTTATTATTTTCAATAAAGAAGTTCATTACGTATCTGATGCTGCCTCTAGCAGATTTGTTTCCATTAAAGCTAGTAGTGATAGGTTTATTGGCATGCGAGGCACACAGCGATGGACGTGTTGTGTCTCACCGTGCGGTGTCAATGTCTACGTAATCACATTTACATGGATATTGCGGGGCTCCGGCTCCCTGCCATCGAACTAGTTGACAAAGCGTCGTTTGTATGGAAAGCAGCAGGCACATTAGTTCACATTCACACCGTCCCCATTCCTCAGCGCGCTTTATTATCAGCGGTGGGACGTTTATTACGAGTAGCATCGACACACAGGGAGCTCGTATAAGGCTACTTTCTAATAAACATTTATCAATTTCATGTTTAAATTTCACATCGGTCAATCAGCCCACGTAAGGTGAACGAAACGACTGCGATGTCCGTTTTAGTAGACAATAAAACCAATGAATAATACAGAACCTTGAATATTAATTCGTAAAAGGTGATATTAAAAGTTAAAATATAAACGAATAAAAGTGGCCAGAAGCCGCCCACAAAGAGTAATATGGTGAAACATCTAGGAGCAGCGTATAAAACGCCCGTCGAATGCGTCGTCGTCGTCTCTCGGCGCGACATCGTAACGTAACTAATACAATCAAATAGAGAACGCCTTTACCGATTAGCATCAAAAAGGTTATGTTAGTTTTCTGTTACTTTATTTTTATGGCGCTGTTACATTTTATTTTTGGCAAAACAATAGCAATAACGGCAATGTATTGAAATTCGGGACCGTAAAAGTCACATCGAGTATAAAAGCTATGCGGTCGTGAAAGGTTGGTTGTTCTGCCGCGGCCGCCCGAATGCACATCGTGGCATCATGCGGTACATTACCGTGTTCTATGAATCTGCGTGGTTTTGCGAAACGAGTGTTGTGCGTTGAACTTTAGCGGGTATTAGCGGCTTGTTAATAGCATCCTGTCATGTGTGAAACACCTCAACACCAAAGATTACGCCACGCTAATAAAATTGCCAATAATTTGCTTTCCAGAGTATCTCCATTTGACTTTATTTATGTTCCCGCTTAAATAATGCCATCGTCGATTTTATTCATAAATTCCGTTTATTTTTTGTTTTCATTACTATTTTCAACATGAGCGTCCATCCGCTCAACAATGTTGTTTTGGAACTCCGTTTATCGCATTATTGCCTCCTCCCTCTAGTATTAGGAGCGGCGATAACATCTCCCCTGCCTGCGCTCCGCTCTTTATGCAGCAACCGTCGCGCGCCGTCGGTGTCTGAATGCCTCCCTACACTTGCTTTTTGTAAAGATTCTGAAATTACATACGTCAACACATTCAATGGGGCGTTTAAAAGCATTCCCAACTCCACCGAGGCGAGCTGGCTATTTCTGAGACTGGTCTTGAACACCAGCTCGTAAGCCTCCACTCGACACTCGACCTTCGACGCTTCCGTTAGAGCTCGAACTCCCTCGCCATCCCCTATGTTATTAAATAACTGCACACCTGGCTGGGGCTCTAAGTGCAAAGATTTAGAAGCAAAAAATAAAAGCTTGCACCTCTAATCTGTTGAGTGCTACAAAAGTTTACATAACCTGCAGCACGCCACATGCGAAGATCGCGCGAGATAATGAGCGAGATACAATCCAGCTTGGTGGTCTTTAGTACCTACCTACCTACTTTAACTTTAATAACTTTTACTTGATATACGTTATTTTTACGATGGTGTCGGAAAGGTCACTTGCGCACATCTTGCAACGATAAAAATCTTTCTTCTGAGCAAAATGGAACGTGATTAAACTCTATAGTATAACTTTAACAGATAGTTATTCTGTAAATTATTTTTCATAAGTCGTTATTCTCAAGTTTATGTGCTTTGGAATAGCCTCCGCCATAACCACGATCCATCGACATTGAACTCGCTCCGTCAGAAATAACGTTAGTCGTCGAGTGACGGGCGGTGTCGCGGTGTCGCGGTGTCGCGGTGTCGCGGTGTCGCGGGTCGCCGTGTCGCGCGTCGATCTGTAGCGTGATTTACAAGTTGTCGGGTTCGGCGCGATCCACTTTTGGAATTTGGACGTATTGTTTGTTGCGTTGTCTTGGACGCGAGTTTACTCAGCCTTGTTTTTTGTCAGTCTTATATTCGTTATTTTTCATGGAATGGTATCTGATGAAGCTTAAATTTATTTTTGTAACCAAATGCGGTGAGGTGTTTTTTGTTACCTTTATAATTTTTATCGAAATTGTATTTTGGTAATTCCCTGACTTCAATAGATTCGTGAAGTCAGCTGGAAGAGGCTTGTAGAAGCTCCCTGTTGGTCGGACCGGCTGCGTTTCGAGCTCCTGGGAACTAGCACCTGTCGTGTCCCCCTCCAATGGAACGGGATTTCCTATGCTTTCCGTGCTTAAAAATTCATTTTGAAATAATGTGAGACCAAGGATTTGTAAGGGACAGCACTAAACTAAAAATATTTTTTCCTT
Organism: Eupithecia subumbrata; assembly: GCA_949316285.1. Lineage (NCBI taxonomy): Eukaryota > Metazoa > Arthropoda > Insecta > Lepidoptera > Geometridae > Eupithecia > Eupithecia subumbrata. Next base: position 260,310 of record OX438628.1, on the reverse strand, counting down.
TTGTTTAATCGAATATGGTATTTAAAAAATTTCGTCACGTCGTGGTTGTCGATTAGCTTGAACAAGCTGGTACTTTGATGAACGTGGCAAATATGGGATATGATTGCTCAACTGATAGAACAGCCTGCCTAAATACAGGATTGACTTCAGTGTATCGTTTGAAGGACACTTTCAGTCCACGTGCTAGTTCCGAGTACTGCCGAGTACGCAAATACAGTGTCCTGCAGTTTACGAGCTCTGAGTCCCGCGACTCATAAACCCATAAACAATGCCTCCGACACCCTCCATGGGCGCGCGACGGTGCGAAGTGTCGTTTTTGCTGAGTCGCCAATATTTTGCTTGCTTTCATATATTTTAGGTCGTAAAATCGTACGGTGACTCGAGAGAGCTGTAGGGAAGAGACACACAAGGTGGTTTTGTTCTATTGAGTGTGGTTTTATCGAATGAATGTTAATTTTTTATGTTAGAAGGTTGGTGTGAGCCATAAGCGACCATCAAATTTCAATAAATAAATGCCTAATGGTCTAATGTTAGAGATTAAATAAAAAATTGATGAATAAGTACTAGATTTTCTTTTACCATTGGGTTTTATTTATTTATTTCCCTTCAAAAACGTAGCTTCAACCAACTATTTAAAAGCGTTGATAACATCCAAAACTTTAAACGTCTCCGAATCATATCCCAAGTTTACGAGCATTAAAAATAACTGAGTAATCAAATCAATAACCGCATGTGCCCTCGTCCTTAGAGGCGAAGTCGCAAGTATGTAATAACTCTGTGTGAATTAGCCCTAAAATGTTTACGGCCTCTTCTTGACTGTGAAAGCCTCGGGAGTCGGGACGTCCTCTGGCTGCGACGACGACGCCGGTTTATTGATACGATGCGGATTGCCGGTTTATAGCCACGAAGTTCAGGCACCGAGTACCAGGATAGCAGGAACTAAGTAAAAGTAATGGAAATATCTGAGAATTAGCACGACTATAGGTATGTAGGTTCAAACTCGTGGCCGACGGGGCAGTAAAACGTGTTAGTGCTGGGTGCAGCAGATAATGTCTTATTCGCTCGTACTCGTTGGCAACACTAGCAAGCTGATATTTTAGACCACCATCGGTTCAGTGTTTGAATGAACCGACGATGTTCTCCGCACGTAATGCGAAGTCGGCAACGTACAAAACTAAAGGCAAATCAATCAATTTGTCAAGATCACTGACGCAAACTCCCGGTGGAACACTAAGGCCTCGTGTTTATTTTAACCGTTGTGTTGCGCGTTGTCAATCGACGTGCAGCTGGCGAGGGATTTGTGGCGACAACGGGATGAGGATGTAGTGTGAAGTGTGAAGTGTGAAGTGTGGAGTGTGAAGTGTGAGGTGCAGTGAGGTGCGGGGTGCGGAGAGGAAGGTATCTCGCACTCTCTTGTAAGTGCAGGAGGCTTGGGGTATATTTCAGTGGAGTAGTTTTGTAGGCAGCTCGATTTTGTTATTGCAACTTGAGTGGTTTTTCAAACCAGTCAAGATACTTTTCAATAAACAAGTTGCAAAATCGATCTTAATATTTTTCTAACCTGAGTTTGACTAAGCTAATATTGATCTTATTCTTATTTGTACACAATTTATTTTAGTGGTTTGTTTCTATAAGTTGAACTTACAAAAATGCTCCAGCTATAAATAGCCAAACCAGATATACTAACTTAGCTATACTGAGCTTTTCTTTAGATTAAAAACCAAACCAATTCCTACAAATATCACCCACCTAAAATTGAAATGAAATTAAATAAAATAGTTTATTTGACACGACACTTTACAAAAACTAAACATTTGTGGAAGGATAGGTGAAGTGTAAAACGGTTAGCTGCTTAAGGCGCTACCCCGACCCAAATGAGCGCCCCCACCTATTTTAACATATTATTCGGTTCAACGAAGAAATTTTCAAAAATCGATTGGCCGGTTTGTGGTACCTCTCCTAAACTTATTTTTAATGTCTCTTTAAGAGTCTTTTGTATTTGTGTTTATTCAAAACATTACATCTATCATTACAGGTTAACCCTAGTACAATAGAGTAGTCATTACAAATACAATACAATACAAATACAAATCGTTTATTGGATACCATATACATATTTACATTGCATCACAAATAATTATACTAGTAAAACGATAGAAATACAGATGTCATAGAGCAAAAAATTAAATAATTGATAAGTCTAATAAGCAAATTATTTACATACAAATATCAACGATAAAAACCCATAAAATAATAACAAATAATTGCATTCAAAGCTTCCGAATGTCATACATAATCTTAAATCAGTTACCAATAAATAATAATTACTATAGCACAGATTATACAATAAAGCTCTTTCGATCTCACTCTTTGGACAGTGGTGCATGTGGACGGTTCGGTTACCGCTACCAGATGCAGCGCTCGCATGGTCCTCGTCAGCGGCGCCTTGCCGAGCAGCTTGCTCCTGCCATGAGGCACTGCCAGCAGAGGAGGCCGCTTGCGACGCCCAACATACTCCTCCAGTGAGCAAAGTCTCATCATTTCCAGGATGGTCGGATTGGATATCATCCCCCGGAACACCTGAATCACATACATATCCCTCCTTATTTCCAGCTGGTTGTATCCAACCAACCACACACAAAACGAATAAGGTTCAACATCAAGGGAAAGAAAGGATAGACGCCGTATGTCTTCCAGTATAAATATGGCGTAAACTTGTTTTAGTTTGTATAGAGTAGGCAGAGATGCGAAGTTGCTCTTTTTTGTCACCATGGTGGCCAAAAAGAGCAACTTCGTATCTCTGCTTAAGGTAAACAAAATAAAACTTTTACAGAGGCATTAAAAATAGGCTTATGATATATATCAAAAACTGGTCAATCGCTTTTTGAAAATTCCTTTGTTGAACAGAATAATATGATAAAATAGGTGGGGGCGCTGAGTTGGGTCGGGGTAGCGCCCTTGAAACCTTAAAATTAAAATACCTTGGCAAAGCACCGAGTATCGAGACAAAAAGGTATCAACTTAGTATGTTGCTGAATAGATAAGTCAAAATGATCTACTCAGCGCTGGTGTTGTGTTGACCCTTGTGTTGTGTTGTGAGGGAAGTTACTTCCTACTTATCTTAGTGATAAGTATATACGCGTGCAAAGATCGGCGTGTGACGAAGTAACAGTCAATAAACAGAGAGTGCAGCCGGGCGCGGCCGCGAGTCGATGTGCTGACGGATTTATTATGTGAGGTGACGACGCACGGGCGGGAGCGGGGGCGGGGGCGGGGGCGGGGGCGGGGGCGGGGGCGGGGGCGGGGGCGCCGCCCGCCCAGCTGTGGAGGTGGCTATACGATCAGTGATAAGTATATACGCGTGCAAAGATCGGCGTGTGACGAAGTAACAGTCAATAAACAGAGAGTGCAGCCGGGCGCGGCCGCGAGTCGATGTGCTGACGGATTTATTATGTGAGGTGACGACGCACGGGCGGGAGCGGGGGCGGGGGCGGGGGCGGGGGCGGGGGCGCCGCCCGCCCAGCTGTGGAGGTGGCTATACGATCAAATCAACACATTTGTGTTATCTCGACTAACTTTTATCTCGAGCTTTATCTTTTGAAAGAGACTACTTACAGACAAACAAGTAAACAAGACTTATTTGAATAAATCCTGATTGAATATCAACACAAATGTATTCGCCCCACAACCTCTCATTTGTCAAACACCTGAAAAAATAAATCACCAAAAACAAACAAACTTCGCAAATCCTAAACTCAAACACAATTACTAAACTAAAATCTCAAAATTAGTTTAGAACTTTCCTAAATTCCAATCACAACTTCGAAACCCAAAAACGTGTTGCAAATAAGTTTAGTTTCGCTTTACTAAGCTGCGGGTGCACAGTGCGAGTGGCCGCGCGGGGCGCTCCGGGCAGGTTGGGCGCTACATGGCTCTCTTGTAAGTGCACTCATTCAGCGGGGATTGTATCGGTGTAGTAGAGACAGTGCTGTAAAGTGGTAGACCCCCGCAGTCGCAGCGCGGGGCGGCGCGGCGGCGGCGCGGCGGCGGCGCGACCGCGACCGACACTCGTTTCAGCGTCGTTAAGTTTTATCTCGCCTGTCCGCACATTGCTTCGTCTGCAGCGCGACTATTTGTCGCCGCCTCGTGTCGCGCCGCCCCCGCTCGTGCTCACCCCACCTACGTGCTTTGTTTTAAATATATTTGCTTTTCGTCTAGCGGTGATTAAGGGTTATTAGCATTTGAATAAAAGCTTTTTTTGGTGGAAATACTATATATCATTACCATATATCATTCACTTTTAAAGCTGCTGAGCAAACATTCAAATCCTCTGAAAGCAAATATTTATTCAAAGCCACACATCTCATACCATGCCTCTCATAGAACTATACAATACAAATATCTACCAGTAGGTAGGTATGTAGGTAGGAGCACACGAACACACAGACAATATAAATTCCTCGATGAGCACACACACACACACACACACTCCGGCACTCTTGATGCACAAACATTTATCTTACAAACAGTCCTATTGCGTATGATAAGTACTATGATACTACATCGAATCATTATGGTGTCATAAATAGATAATAAATTTAAATTAAAAGACACGAATAAAAAACGTCTACGTGTAGTGGATGTATGAAATCATGGACAGAGGATGTGTACCAACCGTAAATAAGTCTCCTAACAAAACTGTGGAATGAAGTCGGCAGCTCATGCTTCTTAAATGGAGGATCTCTGTCGCTGCTCAATTTACAAGTTCTGTAGAAACTCAATTCACTGAGTTTCACATCTCTGGATATTTCCCCCTCTCAGCGGCGCTCCAACGGTAGGTAAGCGAACACTTGTGGGTATTATTTCAAAGTTCGATCAACGTATTCCTATCTACTCAAGTGTGTGTTCGCAATGTTCCGATCGACTTGATGAATGTCAAGTGAAGGGATTCTGATAGAATCTAGCCAGAGGCACGCGAGGCAAATCTGTGACTTGGTCATTTAAAATGTTATGGTTACAGATTTGACCAAGTTTTCCATGAATCAGCCAACATAATCTACACCAAAATTATTATAGTTCAGGTATGCTCCAATATTCCATCTCCTGTTTAGTTCATTCTGCAAACACAAAACTTCCTGCGGAGAAAAAAGTTTTCAAAAATGTCAACAGCTCTAGGCTCTCTAAGGTCATCTTGGTATTCAGTTCTAAAGTTTCACACTTCTAAAGCTCCCCTAGGAAAGCAAGTTTTTAACATAATATAGGAAGTTCATCTTTCGGTGCGAAGCGTCCACGACCAGCGGAGATAATGTCACTCGTCGAATACAAGTTCCGGTGAGAAAACTCTGTGGGGAGGAGTCGGAAACGCAGGTATGAAAGAATTTTAGATTTCAAGACATTTTCTTTCTATAGAAAAGTTTGTCTGACGCATTTCAATCTATACCCAGGCTCTTTTATCGATTGTCTAAACATACCTATAAGGTAAGTACCTAATTTTTTATTATTCTCAACTTCTCAAACACCTAGCAGATCAAAGATTAATGTCAGAGAATCCCCAGCAATGAAACAAGAATAGAACACAATGTCCACCTGTCCGTTCTAATCCCTTACTTGTCTTGTTACATCGAGACGGTCGCGAGAGTCTTCCTTGTTACCGTCCTCATATAATGTCCACCTGTCAGCGCGCGTCGAGCCGTGTTCGTACCTTGTCCATTCCGTCCCGTTGAAGCATCTCGGCTGCTGGCTTCAGCTTCCATTTTAAATTCTCTATGATTCGGTAGAAAGTATGAAGCGGAATAAAATGGAGCGCAGAGCGCATTCGGCTGTGAAATTGGTATAAATGCTGATCCAAAGATGTAATTCAGCGTTCTCCGATTCTGTAATTGGGTTATGAGATGCTGACCCGGCGCTCCGCCCCTGGCTGCCTTTCAGATTTTCCGATAACTTTTCTATACTTATCTGTTTTTTGTTCGTGTGAGGACAGTAGTGTTGCACGCAGGTTCGTTCGGAAACGTTGCCTGCACGTTGAACGACTGCGAATATTACGGCACTTATGAACAGCTAGGATCTAAATCACTGCGTATATTAAGCTTCTCAAAAGGGAAGCTAAGTTTGTGATTTATTCACTCAAGACTTAATTACACTTAACCCTCATAACCCGGCTCTTAAATGCACTTTGATCGAGTGTGCCCCCCGCGCCCCGCCCCCCGTACCCTGCGCCTGCTGTTTAACTCTGACGTATTAATCCTTGTTAAGTCTGATAAATTATTCAGCTTACTTCTCAACTCGGCCCAAGTACTGTTAAATACAGCAGAACAACTTCTGTTTCTTAGTTATGATCCTGTTGAGACGTCTTTACGTGCGGCTTACGAGCGCTCTACTCAGAAACTCGTAAACTGAACAACTTGGATTTGATGTTTACAATTTTAATTCATTTAGTAATCTGGTATGAGCGAGAGTTGAGGCAGAAATGTATTGTTGAAGCACTGGTTCCATCCACACTGTGCTCAGCGAAGCTTTTAAAGGTTACGGCGTCTTCAGGGAATTCTGAACGAGGCAACTTTTAGGTTTCAGCATTTCATACCGTTTAATTGTGAGGCTTACGCAGATTTGCATTATTTGTAGCGGACAGGCTCCGCGGGGCGATCGAGCGAATGGCTTCTCTTGTCTTCTTCATTTTAGTGGAGAAAGTTTTAATTGAAGTTTTAAATCGGTTCGATGGCACATTCAGAGAGCTTTCATAAGCTTCGAAGTTTTATATTCCTATTTTAGAAGTAATGTCGGTTGTAGGTTTGATATTTTTTTATGACTACCTAAGTATAGGAAGTTTCTTTGTTTGGATCATGATTTTCGTTTTTCTTATCAGTTACTAGCCCTCACTCAGGTGCGGCTACTAGCTACCGACATGAGGACCCCAATCACTCTACCCACATAGTCGTCCCTTGGACTTCTGTCCTGGCTCACGTTACATCCACTCAATAATTCCACTGTGGTCCCACTATCCCACAGCGCACACGGAGAGCTGCATCACTCCGCTCAATGCAAATGCCTGATGCTGATGGTCATATATTATAATTCAAGGTCGATACAATATGTGGCTAAACTCAGTTAGCATTATAAAACTTTTAAAACCAACATGGTTATTAACACTAAAGACTGCCTGTTGTGAGAATGTGCAAAAACTGAAGAAGTGAGGTACCAACCAGGCAGCGTTCTGATACCGTCAGTGTTGTGTGTCGTGATCGAGTTGCGTTCCATAATGAAGCGGGTGGTAGTAGTAACGTTCGTAGCAAGAGACAAATTTGAGGGTAGATTGGTATGTCTGCCAAGAAAACTAACTGTCAGTGACTTCAGTTATTCCGCAATCATGGCGCATGAATCTGTACCGAAATATTGAAAAGCTCAAAACTCGAACCATCGTAAATGTCCCGTTGTAAATGACTTCAGTTGTAAATGATTTCAGTTCATTAAGAAGGACATGGGTAAGTCATTTCTGATTTTTTTTTATTTCAAAACATGTGGCCGGACTCTATGTCTATTAATATTATAAACATTATTTGTACCAGCTGTTTGTGTGGTGATGGGCATGGGTCCACTCCATTAACATGATTATCACTGGACGTGGGCAGCTCGTCCGCCGTAGCCATACAATGGACACGGATTCAATTCAACAATGAGTTAAGTTACACACTCTTATCCTTGTACTGTTTATTAATAATGTTCCTATAAATGTCAAAAGCACATACCTTGCAAAGCGGAGCTAAGAGCTTCAGAGGTCAGCTTTTTAACGACACTCGTTCACCGCCATCTCGCCATCTCGCCACACACGACTCAGCTTTCCTGTAAAACTTAACATTGAATGGTTCTCATGCTTCTAGAAATTTTACGATCATGATGTGTTAAGAGTCTAAAACTGTTTGCAACTTTGAAAGCTTTTATGTGGTTTAGAATTCACCACGCAACTATAAAGTTAGTCTTTGTTTCTTTAGTCCACGTTTTGCGGGCTCTTTAGTCGACTGGCCCCGCTCGAACTGAACCCTCGGGTCCAGTTGACCTAATGCATGTTTTGAATTGGTCGACTGGCCCCGCTTACGAAATTTGTTATTATGTTATTACTGTTATTAGTATAGACAAGAAGAAAAATGTTTCAACTTTTGTCGACGATGGATTTTGAAGTTCCAGCAATGCTAGCCCTGCGGAGCGTCTTCACAAACGTAAAAATAACAGGTTGTTATTTTCATTTCTCTCGAAGCCTCTGGAGTAAAGCTAAAGAGCTGGGCGTTTCCAAAACACAATCAGGCAAAGAGCATGTGAGACTTTGCGCGGCCCTTTCCCATCTTCCATTGCAGCTTATCGATGATGGTTGGCTCTATGTGATGGAAGAAGCGGCCTTTTGCGACAGTATCACAAAATTCAATGATTACTTTGTTAGAAGTTGGTTAGAGGTGAGTTCTCCACTTGCAAACTTTTGGTGCACATATCAAGAATTCCATAAAACCAACAATGTCGTAGAAACATGGAATGGACATATAAAAAAATATGTAAAAATAAACCCAACATAGCTCAACTTTTAGAAGAAGTATGGCTAACTTCTCGACTGCGTTGAAAAACCCTACAGATCTCAAAATTTCAAAGAGGTTGCCTGAAGTTTTTGTTTTTATAGTGCGTAAGCCTCACACTCTGGCAAATTTCTAAGAAATTAAATAACATCGCAAAAAGGACGGAAGGATGCGGGTTCGAGTCCCGCCGAAGTCGTAAATTTTTGCGATGTTATTTAATTTCTTAGAAGGTTGCCTGAAACCAAACAGAGAAAAAAAAATATTGACTATGCAATAAACGAATTACTTAGCGGCAAAATTACTGTAGGCCATTGTTTAGAGAAATTAAAGTTTTAATTTTTTTTCATATGTTTTTAAGACTGATTCTAAGGTAATTTTTTTGTATATTAGTTAAGGACATTCAATCAAAGAGCAAGTTTTATTTATTTATTTATGTTATTTGTTTACGTTAGCATGTGATCATTAATGAAACGACTGTGATTTTTAAGTAGCTATTTCAATTTCATTGATGTATATTGTTGATTTTTAAATAGTTTTAAGTACCTAAGCATCAAGAATTAATCAAACAACTGTGATTTTTAAGTATCTATTTTAATTTAGTATTAGTGTATAATGTTGATTTTGGATATTTCTAAGTAAGCATTATTCAAAAGACTCGTTTACCAATATTTTTTAAATTTTACTTTATTATGTATTGTTGATTTTGAATAGTTCTCAGTAAGCAAGCATATAATCAAAAGGCTGATTTTTAAATATTTTAATTTACGTTGTTGATTAGAATAGCTACTTCTGTCAAAGCATTAATCAAACGACTGTGACTTTTAAGAACTTTAATTTTACATTGTTGTATATTGTTGATTTTGACTAGATACCGGATACAAATGACTCTGAGGTACAAATGGCTCTGAGGTATGACAGGTTGCTCAGTCATACATTTATGCTTGAGTGACGTTTACTACAAAAGCGTTACTCAAGCTTGAGCAAGCAAACATAATACGGGCATAAAAGTAGTAGGTCTAATTTGTCAATGTGGAAGTTAGTCCGATAAAGGTTAGCCAAACGAGCGCGACGTATTGCATCCAAAGTTGTCTGCATTGTTCTTGTTTGCAAGTTTGAGTTAGCGCAAGTACCGCTCCGTCCGGCAGTAATACGGCTAATGGGCAAAGCGCCTTGTCCTGTAACCGGATTAGAGCCGCTGATGAATATCTTAGAATACTGCAGGAGCTGCAGCTGATAATGCAGTCAGGGGTTCTCCTCCGCGATCCGATCCGTGCAGCTCTGACACGCTCGGTGGACCGCTCTAGCAGGCGCGGCGCGGTGGCGGGCGGCCGCTCCGAGACCTCGTGCCTGCAACTTGGGAATTATTCAGTTGATGTTCAAATTAAACTTATAAGACTTTATTGGACTCAATTCTGAATAAGCTAATGAACATGCAGTATCATTTTATTCCATATTACCAATGTATTCGTTTTAAATAACTGATACCTAAAAGAAAACGCAGATTCGCAGATTGCTATATCGATTCCTAGATCGTAGAGAATCGCAGCTTAATGTCTGAAACGAAAAAAAAAAGAATCAATCATTAGGCTCAAATAGATCCAAAAAATATATAATAATTTTCTTTGTGTATTTATATTAATCAAACATTTTTCCGCAACAAAAATTATCGCTATTGGAAATTCAAAGGAACGAAACCCACAAAACTCGCTTTGTAGTTGACTGAAGTCGAACTGAACGGCCTCCACTCTCGCGTCGTGTCGGTCGCAGCCCCGGGTCTGCGCCACAATGTTTGCCTGAGCCTCTGCGCCATCTCAGCCCCAAACTCATTAATTCAGCCTAAACTTATTGACTCAGATGGAATTCTGATAATCTCCACATAACCCAGCCTAAATACTAAACACCTTAAACTAACCCATTATAAATTCAATTACGGGCTTAAGATGTAGACAATTTGCGGATGTGGACCCCTCTCCCGACCTCCTACCGCGGAGTGGGGGGTAAGTAAACATATTGCGGGCACTCGGCTGCCTCGGCTTAGCGGTAATCCGGCTGCTCCTTTATCGCGAAGACACAATGACGCGCCGCGCGCCGACGGGGACGGGGCGGCTCAGCCAACCGACATCAACTTTAATGCACGAACTGTATATTGTATCAATCCTTACGTAAACTCGCAGGATTTGCGGAGAGAGACTAAAATTACTTGCGTATAGCTTGTTCGTACTGACGCCGGAATACTGTCTACTCCAGAAACTTAACACAACACAATGTGGCATAAGAACTTACCGAACAAAGTAAAGGAGCAGTTATAATTATAATCCACGGAGGATTCTAACAGAATAGGAGCATCTTAGTGTCTGTGTGACGTATTCCGCGAGGCGCGAGGCGCGAGGCGCGCCGCGTGAGCGGTCACATGATCCGGAGACGGCTTACGGCGGCCACTTGATAAAAGGATACCTTCTAATGAGATCGGAGGACCTTCCGCGGGGAGTGCGGGGGTGGACTGAGGTCTCCGGAGGGTACACGTGTCTTGCGGGGAACTGAGAGGAACACTCGTAGGAGCAGCTGGGGTACGACAACTGGGATGGTTCAGGAAGGTAATACAGTGGTAGTATGAATTAAATTACAATATATGGATTCTGAATTATGATGATGATTAGAATGACATGAGAGGAGTGAGTGCTGATATGACGGAAAGAAGCGAATGGAAGGAGAAAGCCTGCTGTGCTGACCCCACCGAAGTGGGAAAAGTGCAAGAGAATGATAGTTTGGATTCTGAATTAACTTATGTTGTTTAGACTCAATTTCGTCCGATAGATCAATAATAATCCAATTGACAAACGTACCTTTGGTCGAATTTGCATGACTAACTTCGTAAAACATCGGGTAAGTGTACTAAAAATATCCAAGAAAGAATTTTTACTTATTTCTTGCAACCGAATGTTATTCAGCTTACTGTTCAACTTTCAAGAAGCAACTTACCAAGCGGTCGTTGTACGTCGCTGTGCTCGATAATATCGAGGATGTCCTTTATTAGACTTGTATTTTGATACCAGGGCAGCTGTAGCAGTCAGTTGGTATCGGGAGGGCCCGTCCGTCGTCGTCGGCCCTCTCGATCTCGACGCGACGCCGACGTGTACTCGACCCTGTATTGTATATAGTTGGCCTCACTTTGTTACCACTGACGTATCTAATTTCGGCTCGTATTGAGTTTCAAAACACTATTGCTATAATTATATCAGGTAAACATACATTTGTGTTTTCATAGTTTTTCAGTGTTTCAGGTTGCAAATTTTATATTTCTAAACGTTTTTAGAGGATATGTTTTTCAACAGCCTGTATTGGTCTACTACTGGACGCAGGCCTCCCCCTGATAAGCCTTATTGGCTTTTATCACATGGGGGTAATGCCCATAATCCCCACGCTGGGCATGCGCGTTGGGGAACGCAGTTCAGTGGTAGAATTGTTCTGCAGGGGGCGCTGCTGCCCGCCCCGGTGGATATCCCTTAGTTGCCTCTTACGACATCCGCGTTTGAGCTAGGTTAACCTTTATTAAGACAACAATAGTAGATAATATACGAAACATAAAACTTACTAGGTGTGTCAAGAAAGCGTACAACTACGAGAACCAGATGAGCAGTGGTTGCTAGTAGCACACAGATCGCGACCGCGTCTGTTCAGCGAACAGACGCAGACGCGGGGCTCACACCCTGTTCCCTGTGTTCATCTCGCGGTCTACATCCAGCTGAGTGAGAAACTGACAACACAATTTTGAGTCTTCTTTAGTAATTTAACCTTGCTGTGACTGCTTGGAATTTAGAGCTTCCAGTGTCGGAGTTATTTTACGAGTTCATTCGCTCGAAGCGAAGAAGATCCCACCTAGTGGCAGCTTCATCATCATCATCATCATCATCAGCCTAAATTAGTCCACTGCTGGGCATAGGCCTCCCCTAATGAGCGCCATAGCGCCTGTCTTCAGTGGCAGCTTATTGCTGGGTTAAAAAGCTTAGGACTTGTAAACGATCAATTGATATTGTTTTTGGCATATAATATTTAGGCCTGAGTTTGCCTTTTGGAATGATATCAATTATACGCAGAATTAACTAGACGTCTTGTTAGTTATGCGTGGATTGCCAAGCGATATTTTTTATAACATCAGTCCCAAGAGGTCTTGCTCTGTCTTTCTTGAAGTGCAAGTAATTCGTAAGTGTGGCACTCCTCCCTCGGAACAAGGCAGCAGTAGGTGCGAGTCCCAGGGTCGACGGCTGCGGAGAGAGGCACTGGCTCCGCCGGCTCCGGAGACTCCGCCGGGAGTGATCTGCGTGAAATTGATAAACTGAGCCGACTCGATACATTCACACGAAAACCTGGTTCAAGAACTGTACTGAATTGTAGTTATTACTCTTGTTTCCGTTGATTTTTTTTATCATGTTATAAGGACATAGTCTGCCATTAATCTCCTTAACTGCTTTCCTTGAATGATCATTCTTTGGTCATGTTAGGCACAACATTACAATCCAAATACTCTCTGAGGTCTTTGTGAGAGACTACATAGCTGTTCAATTTGATATCATCAGCTATTAGCCACAATTCCATCTAGCTCGTGTGATTCAGGATCACTAGTCAGTTCTTTGTTCTTCAGAACAGGGAAGGACTCCAGCCAGGTCCCGGTGTGAGTGCGTCTGCGCAGCTGTAATTGCAGGCTCGTGAGATGGATGGCGCACATTTTAATTCAGTGTGTCAAGTCTCGGCGGTCGAAGTATATTTACTGCTAATAGTCGCTGTTCCGGCTCCGGCCATATTTATGGCACTCACTTACGGAAACACGACCTCATTTTGTGAGATTTTCTAATCGAGACGTTATTTTACAATAGCGGATCAGACAATAAAATGCTATAATAATATAAAACCATCTACAGAGTTGTTTACTGTTCTAATTAAAAACATTTATCAAGTCGACTCAGCGTGATAAAGTTCCTCATAAAAACAGTATGTCGGTGCAATTTGGTCCACAGTAGTAGTTAGTTGGGTCGAGTCACAGTAAGTGGTAGTTTTTATTAATTGTCGGCGTCCGTCTGTCTCTGTCGGGAGTCGGGAGGACGAACGAGCTCGTTATGGAGACATCCTCGGGACTCGCCCCGGACCTGATGATACATGGCTCTCTTAGGCCTGTGCTTAGTCAGGACCACGGCGCGGGCGTAACACACTCTAGAGCAGTCATCTATTTGATAGATAAATAGATAGATAGATAGATATATAGTTTATTTGGCTTACAAATGGACAGCACAAAATACAAGCAAACTGACAAGTAGGTAGGTATAAAAAAACAAATTTAAAATTAATACTTAAAACTTAAAGGTATAAAACAATTGCTTATAATTATAAAAGTGATTATGTACAATATTCACACTAACCTAGCCTACTCTACTAACAAATACCTAGGTGTGCCAGTGCTGCCGAGGTGAGCCAAAACGGATCAGACTCAGCTATTTGAGTAGGAGTTTAGAAAAAAGTACAAGTAGACATGTAAAAATCACTGAACGCTGTGTACTTTCCATCAGATATCCCATAGACCGTACTTAGCACCCATTTATCAAGCCGTTTAATGACTTGATTGTGAAGGGAAATCATAAACATGCACATTACACGCTCCGGCGCTTAAGAAAAACATTAAAATTAATTAAAACCTACGCTACCGTAATAATCAGCGAAAGCTTAACGTGGACGGACGTGCCAGAACCGTTCAACTATCACGCACTTAGCGGACTACAAAATGAAAAGTTAATTTTAATTTTATTAGCATGGAAATGTTGTTACGGTAATATCCCCTTTCGGGCAGGGTTTTGTAAACAGATAGCAATTATAATCGCCTGTCGAGCGCGCGCGGGCGATGCGCGCCGTAACCCGATACCGTGCAATCGCGGTGGATCGGACACACCCCTGTTAAAACGCTGTCAAATAAATCATTGTTCTTGAAGCCAGGGCTGCCTCGTGGTCGTGACCGACTGTCGGCATTCATCCGCGCGGGCTGTCAGCCTCGGGCTACCGATCCACATTATTCTGCAGTCCTGTGCTTAAGCTCTAAGTTATTATTCAATTTACTCCAACCCTGATAGATTATCATTTAAACAGCCTACTATCTCAACCATCTTGGGTGGAGTTATTTGCATTTGTTGCGAGTTATTTATGATGAAAGTGGTTTTCCGAGTAAACTGTAGATGTAAGTCGGTTCCCGGTGTGGTTCGTTCCCGCGCGTCGTGACCGCAAGCAGCAGGTGGCAGCCCTGGCCGCAATAAAACTTAATTGAGACGTTGTCGCCGGGACCCTCGTAATTACACGCACTGCGGAGCCCTAAAACAACAGGCAGCAGTGAGCAGACTCTCATCCTCCGCGTCTCGGCGAGAGAGCGCCATTTCTCAAACGCGTCAGAGAGGTAACGCGGAAAATCAATTGGTTGGACGCGTGAAGTGTGGAGTCGAGTTACACCGCACTGCATAGTATAAAACAAAATCGCTTCCTGTCTGTCTGTCTGTCCCTATGTATGCTTAGATCTTTAAAACCACGCAAGGGATTTGATGTGGTTTTTAGGGTTACGTACCTCAAAAGGTAAAAAGGAACCCTTATAGGTTCACTTTGTTGTCCGTCTGTCTGTCTGTCTGTCTGTCCGTCTGTCAGCCCTCTTTTCTCAGAAACGCGTGGACGTATCGAGTTGAAATTAACGTCGAATACTCTAGTAACCTCTTGGAGCCGCGATATAAATAAAACTTCTAACTCAACGCACTCAAAAGTTACAGCCGTTTATGGCCGAATATTTTGAAATTTCCAAGGGAATCACATGCACACTAAACCTATAGGATACTTCTCGAAGACTTAGAATCATGAATTTGGTGAACAGCAAGGTCTTATAGCACAAGTATATAGGGAAAAATCCGAAAACCGTAAATTTGTAGTTTAGTAACAAAAAAAATATAATTTTTGAATCCCTCCTTCGACCAAAATATACAAGGTACCTACTTCATGTTGACCTAGAATCATAATATTTGGCAAGGAACAAGGTCTTACAATTAAACGGAACCCTTAGTGCGCGAGTCCGACTCGCATTTGACGTTTTATTTTTATTAAATAGAATGATTCAAGAGGAAGGTTTATATGTATAATACAAGTACATGCATAATATAGTAGAAAAACACTGTTAATTTTAGAGGTAGGTATCTAATGTTTAACCCACAATAACCATTTTTTATCCTTTACTTTTTACGAGAAATAATGGCTTATTTACGAAGCAATTTTAAGCAATCAAATCAAATCAAATCAAAAACTCTTTATTTCCATAAATACAATAAATGTACACTTAGAAAAGGTCAAATCATAAAACTAAACACTGACACGGAAATAAAGTGATATTTTTGATTTCTGTCGCTTCGGTATGTAGACTAAAGTAAAGAAGCGACGAAGAAACCTTTAGCCTGTTAGTTGTTATTTTTCGGGCTGGAGCAAAACTCGTCCCAAGCTTTTTTATCCTCTAGATAATCTGATATTTTGTAGTAAGCCTTTTTACAAAGGATAAGTTTGACTATTTGTTTGAATTTATTTATTGATAATTTTTGCAACTCACTTGGAGTTTTGTTTTAGAAGCGTATACATTGCCATTGAATACAACATTAATCTTTATCCAATACCTTAAATACATTGTGAATTTGAAATAGATCAACAAATAAATTACAGATTTAAAATGCAGGGACATACCGGTTGCGCGCGCGGAGGTACCGGTCGTGGGGCCGATTCTGTAGTATATCAGCATTGCACCCTTGCGAAGCCGGGGCGGGTTGCTAGTAGGCTATAAAACTAGAATAGTCTGAGGTAAAGAGTAGGATGATGTTGTGTAAAAATTACCAGCAATATTTATTTTATTTTATTAGTTGTAAGATAAGTAAATTGACACGATTTTCAAGAAAAAGAAATGACTTTTTGAAGTCCTTAAAATAGCGGGAAAATCAATGGGTTAGCGTACAAAATAAAATTGTAAAAGGGTGTACCAAGTGTTGCTATAATAGTATGCTATGATTGTTTTCCCGCATCCCGCTAGGCCTGGCTGCAGCTAGTGGCGCTAGTGGCGCTAGTGGCGCTAGTGGCGCTAGCTGCCGGCCACGGACGGGCGCATGGCGCACAAATTGCCATAATTAGTTAATAACACGGCCGCGGCCGCAGGCGACGACGCAGTGGCTGCAGGATTACGATCGCAATGGACCCAGAGATGACTACACAGTAGTGGTATTGGAACGAGTGTTTTGCCGGACGGAATAGAAGGTATTTAATAGTGTATTTTACACCAAGGCGAGAAAGTGATCAATTCCTACCGAGTGTGTTGTTTTGGGCCCGAGACGCAGCCGAGGGCCTTAAAACACACGAGGTAGGAATCGCACTTTCTGCCGAGTGATAAAGAGTGATTTTACTACACCTTCGAGGAAAATTAAAAGCAGAATTAATTATAATTGAAATTTTGAAGAACTTACCGCGCCCAATGATGTTGGTAAAACCTCATTGACCGCGCCAGCCTTTGGGTTCTTTTTCAAAATATTGTTCGGAAATCGGAGGAAGTCTAATGGACTTGGAGTAAAAACTTTTTGTCGTTGGACCGAACGAAAATAACCATAGCTACCGGCGGATCTTTTAGGAAATTAAAAAAAATAAAACGTTAGAAATGGATTTCCATACACTTTTTCCTCCCGCTAAAACACGTGAGAAATGAAATTCCATAGAGTTTTTCCTCCCGGTTTCCTATAGGCCTGCAAAGACATACTTTCTATTCTATAAATGGAAAAGGAATAGGCAACTTTCCGAGCAAATGTAGTATAAAAGAAATTACAGTAAAATAGGTTAAAAACCAATTCAACAAATCAAAAAAAAACACGGATCGAACGTCCCTTTTAATTGTTATAAAAGCTCGCGAAAATTGCGTTCTAGGAAATGTTTATTTCATTATCTCATACTTATCGGTACAGATAATCGATGAAGATGAGATGAGACTTAAACGTAATCCCAGAGACAGCACTAGGTAGGATACTTGAAACGTAATCCCAGAGACAGCACTAGGTAGGATACTTGAAACGTGCGCACGAAGCCGCGGGCAGTAACTAGTCAGATTATTTTCATTTATGTCCGTTCGGCTGTTTCGACGGGTTATTCCAGTTTTCCCCCTTGATAAATCCCCCTTAAGGGGTAAAACTGGAACATAAAAAAAATTATTCCATTTTCCCCCTACGTCAAAAGGTAACACACATAACAAACAAATTATGGATCATTGTTATCTGAAATAAATGAACTTGAATTTGAATAATTAAATAAAATTAACTTTTGCTTTTTTTATCATTTGTACCAATTATGTAAGTAGTAGCAACATTTTAAAATAGTATAATGTAGGATAAGGCACACCTTGGCGGTACACCTCACAGAGCCGCTGCAGTGTCGCAACCGCAACCGCCCGGCGCCCGCGAGCTGCGCGCGAGTGGATGCAACAACGCCACTTTATTTATCTCACGGATACTCCTCTTTGCAGTTAATTTAATTACCAACGTAAATCGACCCTTGAAGTGTTTACTCGCTAATTTCAACTTAATATAAAGCTGATGGCAAAACTTGTACATGACATACATAAAGTATTTAAATTACTACAGGATGTTTAAATTACGTGTAAATCTGAGAAACCTTCTGGCGTTAAATAACGTTGGTGTAGCTTAGCTTGTTGGATAGAGGTCCGTCCGTCCAGTCCACACTGAGCGTTCACTACGATAATTACACAGTTGTGCATCTGTATCAGACATGTAACACATTATTGTGACGATATGTGTATGTAAGAAGATGGTTCTATACAAGATTATGTTGACGTCTTCGAAAATCGTGGAAATGAAACGCCGCCACAAAAGTTGTAAAAGCTCTCTTTCAATCCATTAGTATTGTCATTGTCCTGCAGGAGCGAGCGTAGACCCAATATCAGTCGGCACCGAGGAGCCTGTACTGTAGTGTCGGTGCGTCCGTCAGCCCCGTGACGTGATACACCGAGGAGCCTGTACTGTAGTGTCGGTGCGTCCGTCAGCCCCGTGACGTGATACACCGAGGAGCCTGTACTGTAGTGTCGGTGCGTCCGTCAGCCCCGTGACGTGATACACCGAGGAGCCTGTACTGTAGTGTCGGTGCGTCCGTCAGCCCCGTGACGTGATACACCGAGGAGCCTGTACTGTAGTGTCGGTGCGTCCGTCAGCCCCGTGACGTGATACACCGAGGAGCCTGTACTGTAGTGTCGGTGCGTCCGTCAGCCCCGTGACGTGATACACCGAGGAGCCTGTACTGTAGTGTCGGTGCGTCCGTCAGCCCCGTGACGTGATACACCGAGGAGCCTGTACTGTAGTGTCGGGGCGTCCGTCAGCTCCGTGACGTGATACACCGAGGAGCCTGTACTGTAGTTTCGGTGCGTCCGTCAGCCCCGTGACGTGATACACCGAGGAGCCTGTACTGTAGTGTCGGTGCGTCCGTCAGCCCCGTGACGTGATACACCGAGGAGCCTGTACTGTAGTGTCGGTGCGTCCGTCAGCCCCGTGACGTGATACACCGAGGAGCCTGTACTGTAGTGTCGGTGCGTCCGTCAGCCCCGTGACGTGATACACCGAGGAGCCTGTACTGTAGTGTCGGTGCGTCCGTCAGCCCCGTGACGTGATACACCGAGGAGCCTGTACTGTAGTGTCGGAGCGTCCGTCAGCCCCGTGACGTGATACACCGAGGAGCCTGTACTGTAGTGTCGGTGCGTCCGTCAGCCCCGTGACGTGATACACCGAGGAGCCTGTACTGTAGTGTCGGTGCGTCCGTCAGCCCCGTGACGTGTATCCAAGTCTGTTTGCGCGCGCTGGGGGCCGGGGGCCGGGGGCCGGGGGCCGCCACTCCGCGGGTTTGTCAACTGTCAAAGTTCCAAGGTGTGTCCGCACGCGCGCCACCACGCGGCAGCCCACCGTGTGTGCGCAGACAGTCGACCAAACAATCCGGCAAGTGGCCGCCGCTTCCTACATTATGTATTATGTACACGGGTAATTGAATTGTCTGCCAAATATTGAACCTGCGACCTGCCCGCGCCCGCGCCCCTGCCTTACGTGCAGGGAATAAGCACCATTATGCAACGACAGCGCATAAATATGTAGATTGGCAAAGAAACCTTTCAACTTTGCTCGTCTGTTTCCTTCTGTTTGTAATGTAAACATTACTCTGGAATTGGTGCGCGTTACAATTCATTCATTAAATTATTGTAAGAGTATAACATTTACTTAGATAGGTACCTACCAACAAAGCAAAGCCAAACAAAGCAATTGCTATTAATGTTGTTTATGGTTGCCCCGTTGATTATTAAGAACCTGCTTATGCAATCAGATAGAAGATATAATTTAAGTTGACTTCATCATCATCAAAAGGTCGGACTGGCGTCAACTTCTGCTCGGCCTATGCCCAGAAAAATTCTACCCAAACTGCAATTCCCAATGCATGCCCAGCGTTTGGATTATGGGTTTCATATGATAAAATCCAATAAGGCACTAATCAGTGGGAGGCCTGGAGTAGCCTGGAGTGCCTGGAGTGGACAGTGGCGAAAGGAGGCCTACGCCTCCTTTCGCTGCTGCCGGCCTCCTTTGTCCCGTGCTTCTAGCTCCAAGTACGTCATACCACTTTAACGATAATGCATCGAGTTTGAATACTAGTATTAATAAATAGTATTCTAACTCGATGCGATAATGTCAACCGGTCTTGGAACCTTATCACTTATCATTCATCTCAACATCATCATACAGCCTATACTGGTCCACTGCTGGACGTGGGCCTCCCCCAGATAAGCGCTTTATTGGATTTTATCATAAGAGGGTAATGCCCATAATCCCATCAATCCGCTGGGTTCGCGGGTTGGGTATTGCAGTTTGCTGGTAGAATTGTTCAGCAGGCGGCGCTTCTGCCCGCCGCCCGCCGCACGCCCGCCGCACGCCCGCCGCACGCCCGCCGCACGCCCGCCGCACGCCCGCCGCACGCCCGCCCCACGCCCGCCCCACGCTCCACGCACGGTGGATACCACTATTTATTTGAAACTAATATACAGCCAGCACCTGTGTCTGTAACCAGCAGCGCGTCTGCTCGCGCGGTACAGTCGGCGCAGCAGTGCTCAGCTCAGGCGCGGTACAGTCGGCGCAGCAGTGCTCAGCTCAGGCGCGGTACAGTCGGCGCAGCAGTGCTCAGCTCAGGCGCGGTACAGTCGGCGCAGCAGTGCTCAGCTCAGGCGCGGTACAGTCGGCGCAGCAGTGCTCAGCTCAGGCGATATTAATAACGAGGCGCGCCTACTAATTCATGCGCACCCATTACCTATCCCGGGTCGCGCGAACGTGGTAGTATAACACTAAATTAAAACGGAAGTCTGCTTACCTAAGACAAAAATCTATATTCATTTCTTAAGTTTCTTTGAAATTAGTATCGTAATTCTAAGATTAACCTAAATAGACCTATAATTTTTGAAAAGTTATAAACTTGAAACAGCAATAAATCTGTTATTCAGTCATATAAATTAGTCCAATTGGTGCTGGGAGATGATAAGTCGATAACGTCTGGAAATCGGTAGATTAGCCAACATCGCACGATCTGCTACATAAATACCCCGTGTCACAGATATAATATACTAATACTATACTAGCCCGTGTCTAACGGAACGGTGACGTCGCAGGGACGGCTCCTGCCGCCGTACATACGACAGGGACCAGTCCCACAGATCTAGACAACTTCATTTAGGTTTAGGAATAGCCCGGTTTTCGGAACTCCCCTCGAGTCCCTCTACGAGTAAAGCAGGGATAGTGAGATATATAACCACAGTTTTCTGGTTAAAATTTTATGTAAGCAATCAATATTTGATTGCTAATTTAATATTACCCTTCGATTGATTCCTATATTAATGTAACCCAACAATATTTCATTGCTATTTTCAGGTGTTAGTTTTTTGCACAATAGGCTCGTACTCCGTCTGCGACAACTGTCCCTTCTTTACCCTCTATTACAATCATGAATCAGCTTCCACCACTACCTGACTTGTAAGGTGAAACAAAATATGATCCCATAGTGTAGAGTCGCACGATGCGACTCAGTTTCATAATGAATGCATATTATCTGCCGCACCAGGATCTCGGTCGCAGCTTAGTTGATTAGTTACCCGACTTAGTTGATTAGTTTCCCGACACCGCATCACTAATTATACGAGATTAAATAATGCTAACTTTTAATTTTCTGAGGTGACTGTACCTTATTCTAACGGAGACATGATTTTAGTTATTATTATTATTACGGAAAAGTTGGAAGGAAGGTTTTGATTAAATTATAATGTGAGCTAAGTGCATTCTACAATTACATAATCGTTTAAATTTCTAGTAACCTAGAGTTCGTTATTGAACCGTCTCTGGGGCTAGATAATGCTGTGTGAATTGTCCAGCATTATTATGATTATTAGTAAAAGAAATGCTAGTCACGAGTTATGATTCGTTTGGCATGTGTTGCGCGGAGATGGGAGGTGCGAGCAGCGAGCAGGATGATGCGCAGGTCGGGACTGCGTTTGCGACTGGCTGGCTCCAGTGCAGATTCAGACGACGCTGGCTCCAGTGCAGTTTCAGACGACGCTGGCTCCAGTGCAGTTTCAGACGACGCTGGCTCCAGTGCAGTTTCAGACGACGCTGGCTCCAGTGCAGTTTCAGACGACGCTGGCTCCAGTGCAGTTTCAGAAGACGCTGGCTCCAGTGCAGTTTCAGGCGACGCTGGCTCCAGTGCAGTTTACTCGCGGCGTATATCACCGGTGCAGTGCTCTCGACGGCTGCTCTGAGCTCACGACACAATAAGTGCGAACTATATTTTTGGTTAGTTTTTTGGCTGGAATTAAACTAATAAATAATGCTAGATAATTCACACAACAATTCTTTTATTATTTGACATTGGTTGATTTTTCAGTCGTCTTCTCTATTTTTCTACCTTACTTCAAAGTTTCAGCTTTGTCAAGATACCAGCTAATCGATCCAAGGGGCTTTCCAACTTAAATTAACTTTCCCAAAATTTCCAAATATTCCGGGAAAACAAGCAATCACCGTAAACCAGGCGTTATCGCGAATTCAAATTCAAAACAGGCAAAAATTATGGCGTCGTATTTACCCTTCCAATTCATAAAGTGCGGTTATCAGCGATCTCCCCCAACCCCCGCCACGCCGCCGCAGCTATCTCCGCGGATCTAATCACACGCGGCGCGGAGCGGCGCGGAGCGGCGCGGAGCCGGGGATGCGTTGGTGTTGTGACAGCTTCCTACCAGGAACGCGCTTCCGGACTAAAAATCTCAAACCTTTAATTATTATCGCACAATAGGAGATGGTTTAACTTATTATCAAATCTCCCTTTTAAGTAAATCCCTGTACCTACTTAGTATATTTGTCAAAATTTGCCAATTTAGAAGAATAATCGAAAATAGAAAATTACATTCAAATAATAGAAATAAATTAGATCTAGTATTTACTTTTATATTACGATTGATATTACGAGTACGATTGAGCTAACTGCAGACCGTTGCAAACAATCTACAGGTAGCTCAAATGATCCATATCAATACCAGTCGTCGCGTCCCCGCTACGCTGGCTGCATTGCTCCGCTGTATGGCAATGCTGATGCGCTGCGTCAGATACTCATCAGCTCTCGGGTCACGCGTCGCTTCGACCAGACGCTCGGAAAGTTTTTCAAACACCCGAAGAGCCTTGGTACCCCATGAACCCAGGGTCTCGACTTCAAGGGGAGCAAATGCAAATCCCGAAAATATAAACATGGAATACGTTCATCACAATAATACCAAATTGAACGCGTCTTAAACAGGCGACATAAATCTGAAATCGGGCGTCGTTTCCCCCGGTGTGTCCCCGCCTCGCCTCGCCTCGCCTCGCCTCGCCTCGCCGTGGCCTCGGCGTCCACTACAAATGAATATAATTTAACTGCCTCGTAAAATGTTTATTGGCGTTAAATCTTGATTCGGCGCGCGACACTGCATTTGCATCCAGATACCAGCACCGCCATACATACATACATACATACACTTTGTAGTACACATTGTACGTACATATGGAGCACACACCGCGCTGTATGTCGATGTGTTGTGATGACGCGTGTGATGCGGCCTTGTTCACAATAATCATTAACGAACACATGACACTTTATCATGATATCAGGTTTATGCGCACTCATGCGCACACTATCACTTTATTGCTGTTAAGATGGAATTTACATTCAAACAAAAGGTTAAGTAGTGCGTATTTAGTTACGATAAAAAGGAGTTTTAGAAACGGTTAATAATGTCAATGGGGAGGATCCCATTGACATTATTTAACTCGTCAAGTGAGAGTTCATTAAGTATGATATACAGAACAAAATTTTGTACTTCCAATAATATGTAATTATTTATGATTCTTTAATTATCATTATTTTTCGTTAGGCCGTTGGTCTTGCGCTTGACCTATCCCCGGGGTGTGTCGGTCTGCCGTCCCACTGGATTATGAGAGTGAGGGAATAGAGAGTACACCTGTGTTTGCGCGCACACTCGTGCACTATAATATATGTCCTCCGCATCTGGCTGGTCTCCGATGAGACTGGCCACCGTGGTTGAATTTCGGCTAGGAGGACATCAATCAATGATAATTATTGTTTACTTTCCCATTAAATGATCTGTTTAAATCTCATCATTAATTATTTCAAATAATATTTTAATATAGATGCAAGTTCCGGTGATTCAATTAAAATAAAATTTATTGAAATGAGATGAAGCTGGCGGTGCAGTATGGAATATTTAGGTCAGTTTCGGATCAAAAATCTATAACTTCATGAATTTTAATCATATCGTGATTAAATTTGGTACAGATATACAGTAATGTAAAGAGATTCAAATGGTATATAAGTATATGTGATTTCTCATATATGTATATATGTATACTTACAGCATACAAAGAAAAAACGGAAAAGCACGAAACAAATAAGTAAAAAATTTCTTTAGTTTATTTATTTAATTATTTTTATTTTATTTTTATATTTTAGGAAAACTAACAGCTTATTAAACCTTAATATGTTAAACTTATTGAGTAACTTAAGCCTACAGTTTCCACTTATGAGTACATGGTTATGTGTCTATTTACATACACAACTCAATTTAACCATGTGATTTCCCTATATTTCCTCTTTTATTTTTTTCGGTACCAACAGTGCAAATTCTTTGCATCAATTATCGTCTCCGATCACGAATTTTTTGAGCCAATGTTTTTCCTTATGACCCAATATGGATGAAGTTATAAATATTGCTGATGACATCGAAGGTATTTCTCTCTGCGACTCTTACATCTGTTCACCTGAAAGCTGCTATCAATATATAAAATCTCAGAGTTCACTCAAAATGTTACACGTAAATATAAGAAGCATAAATTGCAATTTTGATTCCCTGCTAGTTTTGATGCACAGAGTTAAGCTTCAGCTTGACATTATCGTCCTTTCTGAGTGCTGGCTCAGCAAGTGCTCAACGTTACCCACAATTGCTGGCTTCAACGCCTTTGCATCTAACCATACTTCTCAAAATGATGGTGTGGTGACTTTCGTACGTAATTCACTTTCTTGCAAAGTTTTATACCCAGAAATATTAGACTGTAACTCTATTCTATTAGAATTTGACAAAATAAGTACAGCAGTCCTAGCCATCTATCGCTCTCCATCTACTAACAACGTTGATCGTTTTCTTAATAGTATTGATGCTACTCTATCGCAACTAAATAAATTTTCGTCTGTTGTCTTGACTGGCGACATCAATATTAACATCGTCCCTAATTCTACTGATTCCAATAGTGATGATTACCTTAATCTGATTTCTTCCCATGGAATGCTTCCTGCTTATGTATTACCCACACGTGGTCAGAATTGCCTTGACCACGTCATGATTAAGTCTTCTCACACAGCGGTAGCATTGGTCCTTGATTCATATCTTACGGATCACGCTCCTACACTATTTTGTTTGAAAATGAGATCTCAATGTAAAACCTTACAGAACCTAATCAATAAACCAGATTTTGCAGCTATAATCAACGAAATTGAGAAAACTGACTTTAACACAATAATGACTACTGATGATCCTAACACAGCTGCTCAGGAATTTGTTACTATTATCTCATCAGCAGTCCGTCAACATACTAAAGTCATAAAAATCCCAAGCAGGAATCGTATTCTAAAGCCGTGGATTACACCTGGCCTCCTCAGGTGCATCCGTCACCGTGATCGACTCAACAAAAGGTTGAATAAAAACCCTTGCAACCTAGCTCTTAAACTCATATTTACACGTTACCGCAACTTCTGCAACAATCTTCTAAAAAAAGTTAAGAAGGACTATGAGCGTATTGAACTTGAGAGAGCCGGGAGTGATCCAAAGGCCACATGGAAAGTGGTCAAAGATATTGCGAATCTTAAACGCAAAACTTCATCTGCAGAAGAGCTGCTTGCCATATCTTCTAGCCCTGTAGATTCAGTTAACCTTGTAAATAGCTTCTTTGCTGGCGTTGGACAGGATCTTGCGTCAAAAATTAACCCCCCTCCTAACCCCTCTCCCCTCGTTCCTAATAACAACCCATCTGCTTCAATGGCCCTCTTCCCGACTGACAACGTTGAGCTTGCAAACATCATCGGTAACCTCAAAGATAAATGTGCCGTTGGCTGGGATGGCATACCTACCCTAGTTATTAAAAACTCTAGGCACATACTAATCCCTCCACTTGCTTACATTATAAACCTTTCCATGTCATCTGGCACTTTTCCTGATGTATTCAAAAAGGCTCTTGTTCATCCTATTTATAAAGCAGGTGACAAGATGTCCATTAACAATTATCGACCTATCTCTGTCTTAACGGTCTTATCGAAGGTATTTGAGAAAGTAATTAATAAAAGACTTGTACACTTTCTGAGCGCAAATGATGTTCTAGCTAAACAACAATACGGTTTCAGACGAGGCAGATCGACAGAGGAATCTGTTATTGATCTTACGACTACGATTGCTCAAAATTTTGATACAAATTTGAAAACCGTGGGAATCTTTCTTGACCTGTCAAAGGCTTTTGACACCGTTTCCATTCCAATACTTCTAAACAAACTCTCAGCCATTGGGGTCAGGGGCGGTGTCAATGACCTCTTCAAGAGCTATCTCACAAATCGTCGCCAAATAGTAACCATAAACAATGTATACAGCGAGGAAAAGGAGATTCATTTTGGCGTACCCCAGGGAAGTGTGCTCGGCCCGACTCTTTTCCTCGTCTATATAAACGACTTAGTTAATCTGCCTGTGCCATTTTGCAGTATTTTCACATATGCGGATGACACAGCCCTTCTTGTTAGAGGACGAGACTGGCCAGAAGCTCAATCTGCAGCTAATACAGCTCTAAGACTAGTGATAACCTGGCTCTCCCAAAATCTCTTGACCCTTAACTCCTCTAAAACTAAATATATCACCTTCTCTCCAGCTTCCAGATCCCAGCCTTCCCCCTCGTTTTCCCTAAGTGCGCACACTTGTGATTCCTCAGGTTCCTGCCAATGTCCCAAGCTAGAACGAGCTCCGTGTATAAAATATCTAGGGGTCTGGTTGGACAACACCATGTCGTGGAAACCTCATATTGAAAGCACTGTCTCAAGAGTGAGAAAATTAATGTACATTTTTAAAAACTTAAGAGGTAGTGCTGACTTTCCTTGCATGAAAATGGTCTACTTTGCCCTGGCTCAAGCGGTTCTTTCCTATTGCATCTCTGCATGGGGCGGATCCATCAAGACCCTCATGCTCAGAGTTGAGAGAGCACAAAGAGCGGTTCTTAAAGTCATGACCTCGAAGCCAAGAGACTTTTCAACCTCAAGTCTTTATTTAATCTGCAAAGTCCTCTCCGTTCGAAAACTATTTATACTTTCTACTATCTTGCGCAAGCACTCACAAACCATATTTGACCCCAACCTGGTAACAGTAAAACGACGGTCTGACATTGTCTGCAAAACTGTGTCACACAAAACTGCAGTGGCAGGTCGTCATTATCACTACATTAGTAGTCGTATATACAATAAAATAAACAAAATGATTAACATTTACTCACTCACAATTTTTAAATGTAAATGTATATGTACTGATTGGCTTTTATCAATCTCTTACGAGGATACTGAGGAAATTTTACAACATCAAAAATGAATTATGAAATCCTACACACACACACGTACAGTGGTAACTCCTGTTGCCCGGACTCTCATGAGACCGGTGTCCTCAGGAGCAGCACACTCTCACATACCTACACACTACTTGCACACATTCACACACACGTACAGCGGTAACTCCTGTTGCCCGGACTCTCATGAGACCGGTGTCCTCAGGAGCACCACACTCTCACATACCTACACACTACTTGCACACATTCACACACACGTACAGCGGTAACTCCTGTTGCCCGGACTCTTATGAGACCGGTGTCCTCAGGAGCACCACGCTACCACATACCTCCACACTCCATACACACCACACACACACACACACACACACACACACACACACACACACACACACACACACACACACACATACACCACATACACCACACACACCACACACACACATACACACACACAGGTAACCTTGTTATGTACTATTTTACTGGATCAGTTATTTTTATATTTCTTAAGATGGAACACAATTATTTTGTTAACGGAGGAGGGCGCTGACTCTGCTACACAGTTTTTAACTTTTGCGGTAGTCAGCCCACAATTGTACTCTATACTATTTTTTTCTGTTCCTAATAAAGATTTTTGTATTGTATTTTTGTATTTGAAGTAACAACTAACGGAAATTTTTGGAGTAATAGTGTAAGGCGTTGCGCCTAATCTTATGAGTGCTACAATATCGATGCCTAACCATTTGGAGCCTACTAAAACAATAGACTAAATAAAACAACATAAGTTACCTTACATAAATAAAATTTTAAGTAACAAACCAACAACACTAAAACAAAAGACAAACCAACAGCATTTAAAAAATTTGTAGATTTAATCTGTAAAAAATGGTTTTCAAGGTTTTCAAGGATGTCAAAAAAAATTAAACTAAGGTACAATAATACATGGCAAAAAAATAAATTTTTTTCTTAATGTAAATATTACTAGTATCTATCTATCTAGGTACCTTACCTTATATTTTCTGCCTACTGTAAGTGAAAAGTAATGATTAAATTTAAGAGTGGATACATTGGAAAAGAAATCACCATCTACTTAGGCTCTACTACACATATTTCAGGGTCAGTTGCAAGAGGTGCCACTTTTAGAAGACTTGCCTCTTCTTCAAGATC
Organism: Eupithecia subumbrata; assembly: GCA_949316285.1. Lineage (NCBI taxonomy): Eukaryota > Metazoa > Arthropoda > Insecta > Lepidoptera > Geometridae > Eupithecia > Eupithecia subumbrata. The sequence continues at coordinate 231,341 of OX438628.1, read as the reverse complement.
TTTCTCATTTTTACGTATGGTTTTGTTATATACGGATCTGAAGTGTACAATTTAGTTTTAAAGATATCTTCATTTGTAGCTGTTCGAGAACATTTTCTGGCATGATGTAGTGAGGCATGTTTCTGTAGTCTTTGTTGCGCGACTCTTGTGCATCTTTCGATAGCTTTCCAATAGGAACAACTGCGAAATATATGATAATATTTTCTAACTGTGTGAACCTGGCAACCGACTTTGAGATATCTATCTTTTTATGGTCCTATTTGATTGTACCGGGTTTGTAGGTACCCGATTCTACCGACAAAATTTTCGTTTGTACCCTAAGGGGGTGAAAGTTATGGGGAGGGGGAGGTTTTTCAATAGTCGATTTTGACTTTAGTGGGTACTTATTTTATCTCGGTATTTAATATTTCGTAGTATTAAGGCACAACTATAGTCAAACCTTGAAACTGGCAACATAATAAACGTGTAGTCACAGGTTTTCAGGAGGAAACAAACGAAACACATGGATATAAACCTGAAAATGTGTTCAAAAATAGACATGTTTTGTAAATTGACAAAGTTTTTTCAGAATATCTTAAAAACAGGGCTTAAAACTAACATATTAAGATAAATTTAGAATTATTCAAATGGTTTTCAGGCAAATCTGAAAGTAACAGATGGGTACAAACGAAACACTAAGACTTGATATTTCAAAATTGTTCACAAGTTGATGTTGGTTTCTTCAGAAAATTTCAGCTGAGGTTCTAGAAAGGCACCAACAATGATAGGTTTTGAACCAGCCAACGTGCTTTCAGCCAAATCTGGAAGGTACAAACGGGTACGAATGAAACACATTCATATTAAACATCGAAATTGTTCAAAACTTGTCGATTTTGGATAATTGAGAAAGTTTCTTCAGAAAATCACAGGTCTGGATAGGCACCAAAAATAATAGGTCTTGAACCAACTAACGTTATTTCGGCCGAATCTGGAATATTGACTTGAATCTTCGAAATTGATCAAAAGTTGACGATTCTCGGAAACTGACAAGTTTTTTTCAGAAAATTTATTTATTTATTTATTTAATGTAAAAAATTAATGCAGTGATTCTAGAAACGTAACAATAATGTATCATTTAACACAATTTTAAATAAATATGGAAGGTACAAACGGGTGCAAACAAAAAAAAATTACTTGAATCTCCGAAATTCTTCAAAAGATCCCGTTTTTGGATAATTGAGAAAGTTTCTTCAGAAAATCATAGGTGAGGTCCTGAAAAGGCAAAAATGATGATAGATTTTGAACCAACTAATGTGATTTCAGCCAAATTTTGAAGGTACAAACGGGTACAAACAGTAAGAACAGATATTATAATACTATACTAGGTACAGCTGAATGAAGATATTTTAGAACTTCAATCAATTACTTACAGGCGGAGATGAGTTTTACTTCACTTGAAGTACCTCACTAATGTGAATGGCTGGAATAATTTTTACCTCTCTTTATATACTACTTTACAAAATGATTGAACGATAAAAAATACAGATTAAATTACCATACTGTTCATGCGAACAGTTTCTCTAACCACGAATTTTGATTTTTTCTCTTATCTTGTAAAACCGCAAATACCGCAGCTGATTATTTTTGCATTATGTGTACGAATAGTTAGATTATTAATTAATACAAAAAGTAGCGTGAGCGTAGACGTGAGTGACAGTGAAAATGTTCAATGAAAAAAAAATTGGTGAAAAATAAGGTTTGTGACGTTTTTAGTAATTACTCAAAAATATTAAAATAATATGAAAATTAAATAGACTGTTTCGTAAAAAACATGAAACAACCTTTTCAATAATTCAATATACTACATATCTCTGCTGAATATTTATTTCACAATATTGCATTGAAACATGTTCTTGCAAAGGCTTGAGTTTGGCTTCAACGTACTTCTGACTATGAAAAATAATATTATTTTATGTATTAAGCAACAAAATCCTATTGTTTAACATAATTTGAGTATTCGAGTATCTAATAAAATCTAAATATTAGATAAATTATGATATTTGTAAAACCATTTTTAATATGGTCTTGTTCTACGATATTCCATAGTGCGGTGGAGTGGTTGTGTCGGCGCGCGCCGTGCGGCGTGATCCCGAAATAATGGCGGCCCGCATTAATCCGTCAACTTTTCATTTATTAGCTCGAGAATTATCATATCGCCAATTTATAAAAGAGAATTATCATTTCACTCATTAATCAGTAAGAATTATCATTTCGCCCATTTATCAGTGAGGATGTCGGTGAGTCACGGGATAAGAGCCCCCGGTACTATTGCTAACAGAAATGTCCGACTGAAAACAATTATTCGTCGAAGCAAGGCACGTTAAGCCTTAAAAAAAAACTCAACACTTGTCTTGCTGTAACGCCCTCTTATCTAATTTCCCAATGCGAGTGTATCAGCGATCGCCCCCGGGAGGGGGGGGTCACGTCTCTCGATTGATGACCCTCCTTGGACTCTGCCCCCCTCGTCTCTCTGTGCACCCTCCCCCGCGACCCTCCGCTAATTCAACACAACAATTTAGTTTTGACCTATTAACGTCTCCTCTTCGAATTAAACGAGTTTCAGCTACATTTTAGAGACCAAAATGAAAAATATTTATAAAATAATGAAATTTTTAGCGTAATTTTTATGTTGTTAAGGTTTATCACAGCACTTGTTTATTTTTAATTACGTTAAATATTTAGGAACCAGAAAAATATTTTGCTATATTAAATATTTCGTTGCTGTTATTAATTGTACAAGGTTTTCGTTATTTCATTGTTCTAGGCAACTATATATATTTCATTGTGCTAGGCTAGAGGAACGCTTTTTTTTCTACAAGGACAAGGATATAACTGAATTAAAATCCTCTTTATATTGCTGAAAAATTTCACTCCAATAACGCAATGTTTTCTCCTCGGACGGGTCACAGGTCATCGATGCCAGCTGACCGTGTTTGTCTAGACCAGGGCGGGCCAGCCCACCGCCGCCGGCCCACCACCGCCGGCCCACCGCCCGAGTCCACCCCACTTTAACACTCGACATCCTGGTGGGACCATCCATCTCAAACGATTCTACTTTCTCCCACATCACATTTTTTACCACATTATCCATAATTTACGTCTAAAAGCATCTATTGAAATGGTAAAATTCCATTTTAAAAGTTCGTCTGGAGGTGAATGGGGATTAAATATAAATGGGTGCTATTGAAGGTGCGCTGCAAATGTGTGCGCGGACCTTTATACCGATCGGATTAGCGAGGTGCTGACTTGACATCCTCGCGCAATCCGAACTCGATCTTAAGCAGATGTCGTAGAGATGTAAATGCTTTGTAAGAGTGCTGTGAGATAGCCGATAGATAGAACATTGCAAAGGTGTCGTATTCTCAGCGCTGCGTTCAAAATGTACAAATACTACAATTTTACTTGTGCTGTTCGATAATCTTGCGCCGCAATAGAAGCCCTTCACTTATATGTTATCTACATTTTTTGTCCGCAAATTTATGGACGCAACTCTTCGGAGCTTCAGTATTTCGACTGGAATATTCTTTCTACGAAATAGGAGGGTGTGACTGATTGAAATTAAATCCCTCGTAAAATTGCTAACATCGAAACACCTAAATGAAATGACATTTCATTGGAGCTCGTCGATTACTACCGCGAGACATCGCGCTCCGAATATTGAAATCGATGACGTCGGGTCCGCGGCCTCGGCTGCGTTATTCAATCACAAATAAAATACAAACCGCGGAGATACGGAAATGGGTGACAGGAAAATATTCAAATGTTCGCTGACGACTGACAAATAGCCGCAGATAACGCGCAGCCGCTGGCATGGCAGGCGCTGTTCCACCGGGCGCGCGATTACTCGCTCCTTCATCGATTACCTGTCCACTTTTTAGATTTACAAGTTGTAATTTAGTAGGTCAATTTGATCGTTTAGTCTTTTTTAGGGTTCCATACATCAAAAGGAAAAAAGGAACCCTTATAGGATCACTTTGTTGTCCGTCTGTTCGTCTGTCTGTCTGTCTGTCCGTCTGTCCGTCTGTCAAACGCCTTTTACCAGGAACTCGTAGACGTATCGAGTTGAAATTAACGTCAAATACTCAAGTCCGTAACCTCTTGGAGCCGCGATATAAATAAAACTTCTAAGTCAACTCACTCAAAAGTTACAGCCGTTTATGTCCGAATATTTTGAAATTTCCAAGGGAATCACATGCACACTAAACCTATAGGGTACTTCCCGTTAACCTAGAGGATGAAATTTGGTGAGCAGCAAGGTAGCACAAGTAAAGGAAAAAATCCTTAAACCGTAAATATGTAGTTTATTCACCTAAAAAATACTATTGATTCTTACTATAGACCAAAACCTATAGCGTACTTCCCGTTGACTTTTTTTTAGAATTATAAAATTTGGTTAGAAGCAAGGTCTAATAGCACAAATAAATGTAAAAATCCAGAAAACGTATATTCGTAGTTTATTCACTAAAAAAACTTTTGTTTCTCATTACGAACCAAAACTTACAGGGTACCTATTTCCCGTTGACATAGAATCATGATAATTTGAAGACACAAGATCATATAGACCGCCAATCTGGCTCGCACTTGACGTTTTATTATTTATTTAATTAATTCGGCTTGCCATTAGCTTAACTAATTACCTACAATAGAATTTTTATCACAACAGAATTAAATTACATTTACCTCCTTGCATAATTAACGCTGTCAGTGGTTTTGATGTGAAATTTATAAGTAGGGCTCAATGATGTAGGTAGAGCTTAAATAGTTATTTGTAAATGGGACTCGTACAATAATACAAATCCATGCTCTTCTCTTGTTGGCGTGTCTCAGTCTCAGATCAAACCCGACCTCATATGAATGTTAATCTACTTACGTGATAGGAAAACGTTAACGATCTCCGTGTACGGCGACCTTACGGCGACCTTACGGCGACGGACGACGGATGCATAATGTAGCGGCGCGCGGCGGAGGCGCATACATTGTATATCTGTGAAGCGACAAGACGCAAGAAATGTTTCATTCATGCGACAATCCGAAGCGCTATATTTAATGCTGAAGCAATAAAAATAAATTCGAATATCTGATGAACATTACCATATTTATATAGGTTTTTACGACTTCTGACTCTACAATTATGACGAGATCTTACAAAGATGTCCTCCTTCCAAGATCTGATATATTTTTTCATGGACGATTATTCATGAGATAGCTGGCTCAGCATGTTAGCTCCAGTTGAAATATTTCATTAGTATGTATCGAGAGGGTTGCTCCCCACTCCCCGCTCCCCGCTCCCCGCGCCGTATGAATCACACGTTCGATTTGCGACGAGTCCTCGACGTCTAAAGGAGGCAGCGAATCCAATTGTTTCGAGGACACAAATCAGCTGGATCGGTCGACGCAATCTTTAGTAGCAACCACCGACACCCTTAATGCACACCCTTAATGCACAATCTCTTTGCGGAGTGATCTAGCTGTCTTCAGTTGCACTGTCATAGCCAAGGGGACGTCGTTCACTATAGATTTTAAATCTTCCGACAGCTTTTTATTTATGTCGACATTCTTGAAACGCGAATTGGTTTTCGCTTGAGCTGAGGGGCCCTTCCTGCGGCTGCAAGCATGCGTGCTATTTCCTTAGCTTTGAACTCAAGCCGAAGGCATCTTATGTAGCATTCAAGCGAAGGAATTTATAAAATTGGTTTAAATCACGTTTAAATATTCAAGTTTTTAAATTATCAGAACATGTAAATTACAGAAAATGGCCCTTTCCTTCCAAAACATTAAGCTACATTGTCTTAACTTCCGACGCGCGACGTCCTACGTCGTAAAAGCTCCGACTCAACGTCGCATCTTTTCTCGCATCGCGCGTCATTTCACGTCACAGCTTTTTTATCTCAATCACAAAATAATGCCTTTAAAATCTGCTGTCGTCAAGAATATTTCATATATATTTGATATGAATCTTTTGGAAAAGAGCAGAAATTTGTGTGTAAGTTTAGTTAGTGTTTGGAAAATAATGAAGTACCTGATGAAATCATCCGGAGGAGACGAGTCTCGGAGCAATACAGTACATACAATAGACAAGTTTGAGTGCGGCAGCTTGCGAGCAGGAGCCGCCGCGACGACGCGACGCGACGCGACTCGACGCGACGCGGGCTCACTCAATGCGAGTGTAGAATTACTTTATTTACATTTTCTGTGATATTGCCGGGACGCAGGCAGGTCTGGGTGCTCATTCATTAACTTATTCCGAAAATGACGCAGAACTTTGCTGACTAAAGACGAAATAAACTGAGATACTTGCTGTATCTATGTGAATCATGTTGCATTGCACGTGCTTTGCTGAACTTCACGAGACTCAACTTCACTAAACTTTCCTTTAAGAACTAAACTTCATCTCGGCAGACTTTACACCTGATTACGGCTGTTATGCAGTCAAAGGTGTATTTACGACGTGTTAAGAACTACCAGCGCTTAGAACGTCAGTAGGACTATAACAGTAAATTCCATCTAACCCCCTGTCCGGGGCACGGCCAATAAACGTGGACCTGTCTCGGGAATATTCATTAACGTAGGACGTCGCGCCGCAGCGGCCGGCGATGCGGTGCGGCTAATCCCCTAATGTAGCTCCGGCTTTATGTCGTGGGCAAAACAGGTTGCTGATTGAAATTTTGAGACAGAAAAATAACAATGAGAATTAATAAGGAATCAAAATTATGAAATGTTGTTTTTACAGCTTGTGCGGAAAACAGACACTCCCAGCGTCCCCCGCCCGGCGCGCGGCGCGCGGCGCCCCACGCTCCACGTTTGTTGGCCTGCGCGTGTTACTACAGTTATTAGAGGACGAGGACGGGGCTCACCCGAGGACCCTCGTAATTAAGTTTATTATTTGCAAGATAACGAGCCCTTCCTAATCCCGTTTTAAATATCCGTGCGAGGGACGCGAGGCGCCGCCGCGCGCCGCCGCCGCGCCGCCGCCGCGCCGCCGCGCCGGCCCTCGCAAACAAAGCCAGGGATCACAACTATCTATGCTAAAATTTATAGACTCAAAAGTAATATCATAAGTTAATGCAAGTAAACGTTTAAATTGTTAACTTTAATCGTAAAAAAACACATTATTATATTATGTGTTTTTTTACGATAACTTTGATTGAACTAAATCTTATCGAAAATCGGGACATCTGTGAAATGTATTTTCGTAAAATAAAGATGGAAAGCTGTTTTACAATGAATAAGAACCTTTAGCTTACATAAAAACACGGCTCTGCATCAGAAAATAAACTGATAAAATGTAAAACTGAATGCCACTAGCGCAGCCCTGATGGCGCGATGGCGACCGGCCTCAACTCATCACGTCTCAGGAACACGCATCCTCAACTCTTTCTTAATTACTCCGCACATTGTAGTGTCTCCAGCAACACTCGCTCCACACACGCCGCAGCAGTGCAGCGTCACAGACGAGGCGGTGGTCAGCGCGGTGGTCAGCGCGGTGCGACACTCGGTGTCATATTTTTATTACGTCAAATTAACGTAACTGCGGCGCGGCCGGCGGGGCGGCGGGGCGGCGGCGTTATTTAGCCGGGATTTACGGCTTACGCGTGTGTGCTCTCGAATGGTTTAATGTGTTTTGACAGACACGACTTTTTGCCGTGCTTTTTAGGGTTTTGAAGATCGAAGATCGGTTTCAAAACCCTTATGGTCTCGCTTTGTCTGTCCTTTTTTCCCTCCTTAATAACTCAAAAACTACTGCAGCTATCAACTTGAAATTTAAAATAATAATACATTACGTGCGCCTGTACAGATTTTAAGAAAAATAATTGAAAATAAATGAAAAATGAAAATGAATATTTTCCATACAAATTGTGATGCCAAAATTTTAAAAGCTACCTACAGAGTCATATGGGGTATCAAATGAAAGGTATCATTTTGTACATTTCAAAATATTTTTTGAAATTTTTGTAGGTTTCATACTTTTTAAAATATTTCGAAAAAAGTCGAAAAAATACCCATTCCCCCCCCCTATCTTCGAAGATTGCAGAGCGATCGATGTAAAATGTATGGAGCGTTTATAGACATGAATCTATATTTTACAGGAAAAATATAGAGAAGTTTGAAAAAAGAACACTTTTTGAAACATGGTCAAAAAGGGGGGGAATAATTTTCAAAAGGGGGGGGCTACCTCACCGAATGGGGTATCAAATGAAAGGTATCGGTTTGTACGTTCCAAAACAGTTTTTCAAATTTCTGTAGGTTTCATACTTTTTGAAATATTTTGAAAAAAGTCGAAAAAATACCCATTCCCCCCCCTATCTCCGAAGTTTGCAGAGCGATCCGTTTAAAATGTATGAAGCGTTTGTAGATATGGATCTATATTTTACAGGAAAAATATAGAGAAGTCTGTAAAATGAATACTTTTTGAAAAATGGTCAAAAAGGAATAATTTTCAAAAGGGGGGCTACCCCACCGAGTGGGATATTAAATGAAAGGTATCGGTTTGGACATTTCAAACCAGTTTTTCAAATTTCTGTAGCTTTCATACTTTTTGAAATATTTCGAAAAAAGTCGATAAATTTACCATTACCCACCTTAACCGAACCACCCATTTAACCGAAGCATCCATCTGAATTGCAGGTTGGTACCTAATATTCTTCATCATCATCATCATCATCATCAGCCCATATTAGTCCACTGTTGGACATAGGCCTCCCCTAATGAGCGCCATAGCCATAATATTCTTAGGTATTCGTTAAATTGCGATGTCTCTAACCGGTACTTTTGTTGACAAACGTTCAAAACCCTCGGCGCGCGAGTTCCACTCGCACTTGACGGATCTTGTTTATTTACTTACCACGATTTCTAGAGTTAATTGAAGTAAGTATTACTCTAAAATAAAGGAAACGATACATAGCTAGGTTTTTCGGTAGGTCTTCAATTATCAACACTCCTAATTTATATCAGAAAAGTAAGACAGATATGTACCTACTTTTGGTCGCTCCTGAGAGTGAAGCTCGTGTGGTGCCGGCTGCGGCTTCAGTCCAGTTGTGGCGCTTTAAGGATCCTGTTTACGTTGAGTTATAATATTGTGTCGCTTAATTAGGATTTATAGATATTTATGAGGTGTGTACCGCGCGTGGGCGGGCGGCAAGATTTGTAAGGCATTTTAAGTACGGACTAAATTGTTGATTTATGAACCGTTGCTTACAGTAGAACGGTTTATTTTTATAGATTGTATTCTGTCGCAAATCTCGTCGGGAAAGTTAACAAAGTTGCAGAACTTAGCAATCAAACTGTCAAATGTCAGGATAATAAAATAGTGGTGTGCGCAATAAAGCGATCTATGTCCCCCGCCCCGCGCCGCGCACCCCCGGCGGCCCTCGCCGCCGTTAACTTTACCGACTTTTGGACCGTAAACCCATGATACTTTGCATTCTGCTCTTGGGTCATTAAATAAATTATACAGCATTTTGTTACAAATAATAATGGTGCAATTGCATTAATAATTTTAATATCCATACAATGAAATCTACTGCGTTTTATTCCCATAAGTTCCTAGAAAAACGAACGGAATATGACCGCTGCGTTTAATTGCTCCTCGTGCTTAGTGCATTAAGAGCCGTCGAGTTTCAATCCAAAGAAAAGCAGCTTTATGTCAAGCGATCAAGGTTGAAAGTACGTTGAATGTTTTTTCTGGAAAATGCACATTTTAATCTAGACTTTGGCGGTACTTTTTGCCGCGCAATTAGGACTCCGCGACAAAGCGGCGAAAGAGATGCCCGGGATTAAATGTTTCCATTACACGGGACTTTTATCCGACGCAAAATATTACTACGAGAATGAAGGAAAATTTAGTAGAAATACTTTCTCTCGGTTAGTTATGTTATTATAGAAGTTATGGAAGTCGGAGTCGTGTTGGGCGGGATTCGTTCCGGGCGGGCGGCGCCGCGGTTGTGTCAACTTGGCCGTGAATTACAGAAGGAAAGTATTTCACGAACCAAATGCAAAAGTGTGCCAAAGCGGTGGCTCAGTCAATGAAACAAAAGTTAGGTTTCTGACAGAAATAGTTTGAATGATTATATATATATAGTATATATGTATATGCTTTATATGCTTTCGCTAAGCGTTTCCGCAGCTTTGCTTTCCCATTTATCTATCGGCGTGCGATTAAACATTGCAACTTGTCCTGTGCTCTATATGGTGTTAAGGAAAAGATCAGAAGGTGGCTTCTCACACTTGATTACGACGCTACTGAAGGTCTCTTATCTATTTTAGGCTGATTATGATTTACACTCGCCCTCCCCCCCCCCCCTTTCCCCTTCCCAATATTTTATGTGACATGTTTCCATCTATGTAAAATGTAACGTATAAACCTGTTTTTATTTAGGTAATTTTACTATTTCTTCTACTTATTTTAATATCGATGTAATAGGTTACTATAATAATAATAATTATTATTATTATTATTATCAGCCAAGTTCATCCCACTATAATTATTATTTTAACTAATTTAAATCACTGTTTCTTAGTTTGCCCTGGCTCTGTACACTTACTTATTCTATGAACGGTAAACATATTTAGTAAACAGGCCTCCCGCGACACAGGCTTGCCTCGTGCGGGGACCACCAGCAACTGTATGGTCGAAATAAGTTTTCTGGCAAATAAATTATTTTACTTTTACTTTTTTACTTTACTATATGTATGATATGCAGATATGACGCCGCGGCCGCGCGGCTGTGAACGTTCGAGTATCTACTTGCTGGTGTCTGAAACAGATGATGAGCAGAAATGTGGCTTCATATCAGGAACGTGCGCGCGTTCCGTTTGGAATGTTATGATGTTGTACGAGTGTCCTGTGAGCTTGTGGCGAGGTGGGGGAGGGGGAGGGGGGGGGCATGTAGCGAGGCGACTGCACTTGTTGCGGCCCCCACTCCCCTCACCCCTGGCTCCTGTCAAATGTCAGTCATTTAGCTTATTAGCCGACACAGCCGACAGGGGCTCGCCACGGTCGCCACGGCGGAGCTGGCGGGACTCCAGGAATAACCTCCTTCGGGACTCCGCTATCTGTAGCACACAAGTAATTGTTTCAAAATAAACAGTCGCTTCGGTCCCCCGATACGGTACCCTCCTCCTGGGACTTTAATTAACGGATTCTTTTTGTTTCAGGTACGTTCCCGTCCGTCCCGGCGCGGGCGGCCGAGTCTACTGCGTGTGTCTGTATGTATGTCCGTGTTTAAGATTGCACATGTGTCGGGCGCGGGGCAGGCGGGGGGCAGGGGGGGGGGGCGCAGAAGACAAACGACGTCCTCCTGAGAGGCGCGAGACTATTATTGATGGCGCCACCTGGACGCGGAACAACAATTATTCATTACCATTACAAAAACTCATTATTTTAGGGACCTGCTATACGCATTAGGTTTTTTCCACGAGATAAGTTTTAAACTTTAGGGAAACCTTAGTAAAAAAAAACAGTTTTCATAGTCGTTACATAGTTTCAGTACCAATGTTCGTTTCATTACATAAGAAATTATTGAAATTCGTATTTGTAAGGGGTAATAGAGTATTTTTGATAAAGCTACCAGAGCGGCCCCCTGCCTCCCTCGATGCTCGCCGATGCGATCCATCACGCAGCAAGTCGCCTTCTGATGGTGTAGGTATATTAGTACCTCTGTGTGTGCACGCACATCTACATAAACTATTCATTGAATGGTACTAAAACAACTCTGGTCAAACGATAAATATTATCAGGAACAAATAAAAAGATAATATGATTTCCGTCATGTCGCAGTAATTCGAGCTATCAATAGGCCCCCGTCCCGCGGGGCCCGTCCCGGGGCCACGTGAGGGGCCTCTGATTCGTAATTTGGGACTGCACTCGATAAACCACATTCTTACACACTCGATAACGCACCTTAGAACAGAACACTCAGAGTCCAAGTCGCCTGCAGTGAGCTTGGTTGGTGAGGACGGTCGAGGGAAAGTGCCTCCGTAATTACCTTCCTTGTGAGATGCAGCTTAATTTTGTCCGCCATTTTGTGGGGAAATTGAATGGCGATTTACTTGTTCTTTTATCGAGATTAACTAACATGGCGAGGCGAGGGCGAGGAGGACCGGGCGGTGCAAGCTTAAATAGAGATTTTGTACTTATTTATGTTTATTGTCCATTTATTATGAGTAAGTGACAGTCGGTAAGGACGGTATTCACGACCTGCACAATCGGAGCCGGGGCAGGAGCTAGTGAAGCGTAATGTCTCAATTCCAAGAAACATTGATAACGACCCGGCCCTGTCCATTTATCACACAATTCTATTTAGCATGCAAAGTAAGAATATTACCTCTAGCTAGCTAGTAACTGGCTAGTAACTAGCTAGTGCGAACCGTGTAATAAATAACATAATTACAGCTCTCGCGCTGATTTACAGCGGAATTATTAGATCACGGCGGCCAGAGTTACCAGACACGTAGATACTGAAGTGAACTGGTACAAGTACCTACTGGTATATGATATGAGTTACAGGCGCGTTACGACGCGTCTCGGAGCAGCAGCTACATCGACACGACACGATATACTGAATGTATCGCGTTTCTGGTAAATTATTTGCCGACATTAATAATTGTGATTTTCCCTCGGGCTGGGTATTGTGGGCCTGCTGTAATGTTGCCGACGTGAATACATTATATTAACTTCTGATACATGAGGCTGGGATTTATTAAATGTCTTGTAACTCTATTGTGCTAATCGTATTTCAGGATCGTTACTTACCCTTACGTCGCCTGTATTTGAATGTGGACGAATTTTTTGATTTGTATAGAGAATGAACAGATTGAACCTTTTCTTTGTTTTAATCGCTTAGAATAAAATGTTTATTTTTCATTTAGTTTTTACTAGCTGACCCGGCGCGATTTTATTTGCGTGGAGTTTAGTAATACTAATTACCACAAATAATGCTGGTTTCCAATAAACTATCAACGCCAACGTTTTACAAACAATCCTTTACAATTTTAAAGACATTGAGAGAAAACCTATAAATCCCATTTCATCCTTACTAAGAATGCTTGTTTAAAATTACTTATTTGATTACGACCTCATTTTAACTACCTTAGAATAAGAATTTCTAATAATCCGTTCTTAGCAAGTGTCTACTTTCTAAAAGTAATTATACAAATGACTTTTGACCCCCTTAAAATACGAATTTCCAAAAATCCGTTTTTAACGAGTACCTTCGACTGTCCTACGGAATACCGGAAGTCAAAATACCGCATAACGGTGTATCGAAAGTACACGAAACCGTAGATCGAAATATCGAATGCACATTAGGCCGCATCACGGAATACCTAAAGCACGCAATACCGAAAAACTGTAGACCGGACGAACACAATCTCGAATGCACGCTATACCGAAAGATCGCGAAAGCGAAAGTACGCAATCTCGAAATTTTCTTCAGGGTTGTACGTAAGTTTTGTCATACCAATTAAAATATTTTCAAAACTGTTCAGTGTAAGCAGTACGTTCATAACGTTACTGCTTTGTCTAACATAATACAATTTTAGAATGTTTTAATAAATAGAAGAAAATAACTTTTATTATAGATTTAGAGTCAATAGAAATATGATATAAGGTGAATAAAAGTATATTATTTTATAATAAAAAAACAAAATTAACACTCAGTAATGCCAGCTTTAAATTTTTCTTCAACTGACATTATCATAAGTACCTACCTATTACTAATAAATGTACTCCCTTGAGAAGTAGGTACCTACGCATCATTTTCTTATTATAATTTAAGTGCATGAGAGATACGTAATTAGTAGGTACCTGGTTGTATGCAACAAATCGAGCCGTATCCTGAGCCGAAAGAACCGATTAGAAAGATTTATTTTGTATTAAAAATGTTTAAATTCATGGTCTTCCTTTTATTTCTGACAGTATGTTATTTAGCAAAAATAATCCTTATGATGAAGCCTTTCGATCGGTATGATAAAGGTACAGGGATGATTGTTTTTCAACAAAATAAGTTAAAAAACCGTTTTCTTAAATGGTCTGAATTGCATTTTTGTCCTCATTTCGGAGGGATCTAATACATTTTGTTAATGTTAACACAATAGTCCCTACTCCCTAGTTCCAACAACCCGCGTCGTGCAAGGCGCGGCGCTGCGTGCAATAAACAAACAGGAACAGCTCCTGCGAATATCATTTCCTTTATCCGGGCGTCTTCTTCGAGACGTTGGCGTTGTGAGCGGGTCGCAGGTTAGGAAGCCTTGCTACTTTCCACTAACTTTAGGCGACGTGTTCCCGGCGCGGCGGTGGCGCGGCGGCGCGGCGGGGCGGCGGCGCGGCGGGGCGGCGGCGCGGCGGGGCGGGCGCGCGGCGGGAGACTCTGCTGAAGCTTAATGCTTATATTTAGACAAATAAACCACTATACCGTAAACATCGGTTCACATATTATAAGTACCTTTTTATGCATCTGTGTAGACAGTGCATAAGACAAAGTTGGAGAGACACGGTGCGGTACGATGCGATGCGATGCGATACGTTGCTAAATAATATTCTGCGGCGCGGTCGCTCCACTCTCCGGCGCCTAATGAAGTGATCGCCATCAGCGGCTGCCTCGCGACACTGGACAACAACCGATTACACAATTAAAGCTGCTGTTATCTTAGGAATATTGTTAGAACACTGAATTAAATTATCACAATGCGCAACAATAAATATGTCGATATCGATACGACAACATTGTTTAAGTTTTGAATTGTTTTGCGCTATGAAAGTTTGGAAAATAAATTCAGTAATTTCTGAGTCGTTTATAAGCCATCACGTACTTCTACTGACATTTTCATAGGAATGTTTCGTACTCACAATGCTCACGCAAGAGGTGGTCGCCGCACGCCGCCGCGTCTGTCGCCGCACGCCGCCGCTTCTGTCGCCGCACGCCGCCGCGTCTGTCGCCGCACGCCGCCGCGTCTGTCGCCGCACGCCGCCGCGTCTGTCGCCGCTCTCCGCCGCGTCTGTCGCCGCTCTCCGCCGCGGCGGCCGCTTATCGCGAAAGAATAAATTAATCATTAGAATTGAACTGTCTCAGCCGCGATTAAGTCGTAAATAAGCGAGACGTTATCAGCCCAGCAATGTCCGCTGCATTAGTCCACTCGCCCGGACTTAAACATTACTCGTACTGGGCATTACTGGGTGCTTAGAACATTCATTTTTACGAAATGGTAGGTACGTACCTACACTACCTACCTACCTACAATGATATTATATATAAGTAAAATCTCATTGCCTACCTACCATTATTATAACACTGAAACACTACCTTCCTACCTACTTTTAAACAAAATTACAGCTAATTTAAAATGAAAATGTTAAAGATGTTATATATCTATCTACCTACAAGGTTCTTGACAAGTGTAAAACCCCGAGTACACGCACAGATCCTCAAGCACATTCGCGACATGTTTAAAGGCAGCTCCACACGCGGCATTAAAACGCGTGCGGTTGATTTACGACGTGATTACGCGACGTCACACGTCACGCTGCGCGGGGTGACGCGGGCGCGGGGGGTGCATGTAAGTAGGCTGGGGGTTTTCGCCGAGAATATGTTCTTCCGGAGCTTAACTTATGGTAAAATGTTAATGCAGCTACCGTATTTTTGTTACGACGTATTTAAAATATCAATCGAAACGAGACTGTACGGTGAAACCGCACCAATCTCTCGCGTCACCATTCTTAATTTTTTGTAGCAATATACCTATACCTACATGTGAGCCTCTCATACCGGGCGCGTGTCTCATATCAATATACCTATACCTACATGTGAGCCTCTCATACCGGGCGCGTGTCTCATATCAATATACCTATACCTACATGTGAGCCTCTCATACCGGGCGCGTGTCTCATATCAATATACCTATACCTACCTACATGTGAGCCTCTCATACCGGGCGCGTGTCTCATATCAATATACCTATACCTACATGTGAGCCTCTCATACCGGGCGCGTGTCTCATATCAATATACCTATACCTACATGTGAGCCTCTCATACCGGGCGCGGGCGCGTGTCTCATATCAATATACCTATACCTACATGTGAGCCTCTCATACCGGGCGCGTGTCTCATATCAATATACCTATACCTACATGTGAGCCTCTCATACCGGGCGCGGGCGCGTGTCTCATATCAATATACCTATACCTACATGTGAGCCTCTCATACCGGGCGCGTGTCTCATATCAATATACCTATACCTACATGTGAGCCTCTCATACCGGGCGCGTGTCTCATATCAATATACCTATACCTACATGTGAGCCTCTCATACCGGGCGCGTGTCTCATATCAATATACCTATACCTACATGTGAGCCTCTCATACCGGGCGCGTGTCTCATATCAATATACCTATACCTACATGTGAGCCTCTCATACCGGGCGCGGGCGCGTGTCTCATATCAATATACCTATACCTACATGTGAGCCTCTCATACCGGGCGCGTGTCTCATATCAATATACCTATACCTACATGTGAGCCTCTCATACCGGGCGCGTGTCTCATATCAATATACCTATACCTACATGTGAGCCTCTCATACCGGGCGCGGGCGCGTGTCTCATATCAATATACCTATACCTACATGTGAGCCTCTCATACCGGGCGCGTGTCTCATATCAATATACCTATACCTACATGTGAGCCTCTCATACCGGGCGCGTGTCTCATATCAATATACCTATACCTACATGTGAGCCTCTCATACCGGGCGCGTGTCTCATATCAATATACCTATACCTACATGTGAGCCTCTCATACCGGGCGCGTGTCTCATATCAATATACCTATACCTACATGTGAGCCTCTCATACCGGGCGCGGGCGCGTGTCTCATATCAATATACCTATACCTACATGTGAGCCTCTCATACCGGGCGCGTGTCTCATATCAATATACCTATACCTACATGTGAGCCTCTCATACCGGGCGCGTGTCTCATATCAATATACCTGTTATATCTTTAGGAAAACACTGTAATTAATTAAATACTGTTTATTTCCGTAAGAGACACAACTTACATTATGAGGTGTTGTGGGAAAGAGAGCGAGCTTCACGAGTGACCGAGCAAGCTGCTCCAGTCTGGAGCGTTCAGTACGGATATCGGATACCACACTCTTCCCCCCATCGACTAAGTTTAACAGAGACTTATTTCTTAACGTTAGCTTAGCATATGATTTTAGAGTTTACACTTCTTACATTATTAACTTATTATTCTAAACCTTGTGAACAAGGTAACATTTGGTTTATGTGGCGTTTCCACCTTAAGCCTTCTACATCTATAATATAACTAACACCAGCAACACTCTCCCCTATGATTAAACCTTGAACCCATGGCTTGGCTCCCTTTCTATAATCTTTTACCATTACTTTTTGTCCAGCCTCAAACCCTGTTTCTCTGTTTCGTTGATGCCATGTTTCTGATTTCTCCAGTACAGTCTCTGCTACAGGAGGTGGGCGCAATAAACTAAATCTGTTCCTAATTTCCCTCCCCAACATTAACCTAGCTGGTGAGACTCCAGTGGTACGTTGAGGTGTACTTCTATAATCAAACAAAAACAAATTAATAGCTGAAACCAAACTATGCCCACTTTCTTTTATTTTAGTTACTGCAGACTTAAATGTTTCAACAAATCTTTCTGCCGCACCATTTGTTGCAGGATGATATGGTGGTGTGAATGTATGTTTTATCTGGTTTAATTTACAAAAATCTGAAAATTCTTGGCTAGTAAATGTGGGGCCATTGTCAGTAACTAGGTGTACTGGGTATCCAAAAGTAGAAAATATTTTTTTAAAAACATCTAATGTTCGGCCACTGGTTATGTTTGACATTTCAAATGCTTCTGGCCATTTAGAGAAGCTGTCTACGATCACTAGGTACATTTTATTATAAAAGGGACCTAAAAAATCTGCATGTATCCTGTACCAAGTTGAGGGTGGTACTGGCCATGGTTTCATTGTTTGTGTGGGTGTTTTCCTGTTTTGTAAACATATAACACATTGTTTGGGTATATTTTCTATTTCTGAATCTAGATTGGGCCACCAGAAATATGATCGAGCTATTTCTTTCATTCTAACGATCCCAAAATGGCTTTTATGTAGTTCACTCAAAACAGCTTCTCTCATTGCATAAGGCACTATTATACGATATCCCCAAAATAAGCAACCCATATCTAAAGTTAATTCGTTTTTTCGGTTATACATTGGTAATATTTCTTTATCTAACAATTTCTTATCAGGCCACCCCTCAATTAAGTGCCTAATTGTTTTTGCTAATGTTGAATCTATTTTTGTTTCCTTTTGAATTTTTTTCCAGTTTATTAAGTTGTATTCAGAATCATTTGTGTAACAAGTCATACTGAAGTTTTGATTACAAAGTGAATGTACATTAATTTCTTTGTCATCATTTGTTACTGTTCTGGACAAGAAATCTGCAGGATTTTCTGATGACTTAATATGTCTAACCTTATAGTTAAAAGCAGAGAGAAATATGGCATAGTGTTGCAACCTTTTAGCAGCCATTTTTGGAATACTTTTTGTGGGGCCAAATATTCTAACCAAGGCAGCATTATCTGTCTCTAATTCAAAGGGACGGCCATACACGTAGTTATAAAATTTAGTTATACCAAATATGACTGCCAATGCTTCTTTATCTATAGTGGTATATCTTTGTTCCACATCACTTAATTTTTTACTGGCATAAGCAATTGGTTTCACTATGCCATTTTTGTCTCTGTTGGACAATACTGCGGCTAATCCGGTTTCCGAAGCATCACAAGTCAGGATTAGTGGTAATTCAGGATCATAATGCTTTAAATTGCTAACATTCGCTAATTTATGTTTTATTAATTTAAAAGCTTCGTCACACTTAACTGACCATTCAAATTTATTTTTCTTTGTGCACTCATATAAAGGTGTTAACACAGTAGCCATGTTTTCCAAAAAACGAGCATAGTAATTTACTTTTCCCAAAAATGATTTAAGCAGTGTCATGTTTGTAGGCGGGCTGGCCATTAAAATCGGTTCAATATTACTCTTTATTACACTTATACCATTTTTGTTCACAGAGAATCCAAAAACATCTAAGCTGGTTGTAAAAAATTTACATTTTTCTTGTTTTAGTTTAAATTCACAATCTTGCAACCTTTGTAAAACCTGACATAAGGTTTCAAATATATCCTGCAAACTTTTTCCTTTTATGTATATGTTATCTATAAAAACAATTGTGTTAGGAATTCCCATTAGTTTCTTCATCATTAACCTCTGGAAAGACCCCGGTCCTGAGCTAACTCCATAAGGCAGATATTGGTACATGTATGTTCCTGATTCCGTGACTATGGTAGTACAACTTTGACTATCTATACTAAGTGGTGCTTGTAGATAGGCTTCTTTTAGATCCAGTTCGCAGTAGTATTCCCCGTTTTTCAGGGTATTCAAAATATCATCTACATGTGGTAATGGAAAATGATCAATCTCTAAGCACTGGTTCACTGTTAATTTGTAGTCACCGCATAACCTTACAGAACCATCTGCCTTTAGTACAGGAACAACCGGAGTTCCCCATTGGTTATGTTGTACAGGTATGATTCTACCATTTGCTAATAATCTATTAATTTCATTTTTTACCTTTTCTCGCAGTGCAAATGGTACTCGCCTTACTGGAAGACATTTGGGTTTTGATTCTGGCTTTAATTTTAATGATATTTCATCTCCCTTGAAGTTTCCCCATCCCGGGCTGAATACTGCTGCGAACCGTTCTTTTATTAGTTGTTTAGGATCTGAAATTTTTTTAAATACATTATTACCAATGTTAAACTCTGCATTAATTTTTGGAGGCCACAGTTGTAATTGGTTCAACCAATCACGACCCATTACTCTGGGTGCATTGTTATTTACAACAAATATACTTAATCTTTTTCTCATGTCTTTGTATTGCACAGGTATATCGGTAATTATACCTAAAGGCCTGGTCACTGTTTGATCAAAATTTTTAAATGACACATTACATTTCTGAACTTCAAATGAGCTAAAGTACTTATTTTTGTCTTCTATTGACATCACCGTCACATCTGAACCCGTGTCCAGCTCAAAGTTTAGTGCTGAACCATTAACTTTTACTTGAATGTAGTGGGGAGGTACCCTACTTACACTGACGCTGTAGGTATTGCAGTCTTCACTGTATAATTTTTGTACATCGTTTTCTGCCTGACTAGCTTCCCCCTTTTTGCACTTTGATATTTCCTCTTCAGCTTCTAGGATCTTAATATTTTGTTTCTGTGTGCACATTCTGAAGATATGGCCTTGTTTTCCACACTCGCTGCAATACTTTTTTGCCAAGGTGCAATCTTTTTTTAGGTGATTGTTTTTTCCGCAACAGAAACATTTAGCAGTTTGCTGGTTTGGTTTTGATGAGGTTTTTCTTTTTTGGTAGTAGACATTTTCAACTTTGGCATTAGATTGCCATGACTGCTTCTCTGTAAGTGACATGGCCGCTTCCACTGTTCTTCCAATTTCAATACATTTTTCTAAGGTTGTATCCGCTTCTGCCTTCAAGAGTTCAAATTTAATTAAATTTGAACTTACACCATCTATTAGTTTTTCCTTTATTTGGTCGTCTAAGTCTTTGAATTTACATCTAGATGCTAGTTTTCTCAGTTCAAGAATGTAGTCCTGGATAGTTTCATTTGGTTTTTGGTTCCTCCTCCTAAATTCCACTCGTTCCAGAGTGATGGAAAGTGGCTTGTCATATTTCTCAGCCAACTTAGCACATAAAGTCTTGAATGGCAGGTCCAGTGGTTTATTTGGTTGGCATAAAGATGTTAAACCTTCAAAAACCTGTGGCGATAATTTGGTGATCAATAATGGTGTTTGTTTATCTTCTGGAATGTCGTTTAGTAAGATGAAGCATTCTAGTTGCTGTAAGAAAACTTGCCACAGGGCTCCATCGAATGGTTTTATGTCTCCGCAGATGGACATTTTGCTTTTTGGTACCACGGCTGCTGATAATTTAGTCTTGTTTTTGTAAAAATCACTCAATAATTTACGCAAAGCGTCTATGCTGGCATTTTGAGAATAATGAACCTTTTCGTCTTCCAATATTTGTATCAACTGTGGCTTAGAGCATTTGTAGATGAAGGATCTCTGGCCTGTTTTTACCAATGTTATATAATCGCTATCTTCCGCAGATTTATCAGATTCTGCCGCCGACATGAATTTTAATGAAAACTTCCTTGTAGAAAACGATTTTGTTCAATTTGCTGAAACGACAAAAACAAAACAAGCGGTGTGGCGTGGCTTGATGCTTGACTTGACGCTTGAGATGATTTTTCTTGATTACTTGAGTTTGAGTTTTGATTTGAGACTATGATTGATCTATGTTTGATAGCTTGATTGACGGATTGCAAATTCCCACGTTCCTCGTGATTAATTTTATTGAATTGTTGTTAATTTTCCAACTAATTATGTACGATTTATTATGTATTTTGCACTAGGTTCTTTACTATTATCGTCGCCAATGTTATATCTTTAGGAAAACACTGTAATTAATTAAATACTGTTTATTTCCGTAAGAGACACAACTTACATTATGAGGTGTTGTGGGAAAGAGAGCGAGCTTCCAGAGTGACCGAGCAAGCTGCTCCAGTCTGGAGCGTTCAGTACGGATATCGGATACCACAATACCTATACCTACATGTGAGCCTCTCATACCGGGCGCGTGTCTCATATCAATATACCTATACCTACCTACATGTGAGCCTCTCATACCGGGCGCGTGTCTCATATCAATATACCTATACCTACATGTGAGCCTCTCATACCGGGCGCGTGTCTCATATCAATATACCTATACCTACATGTGAGCCTCTCATACCGGGCGCGTGTCTCATATCAATATACCTATACCTACATGTGAGCCTCTCATACCGGGCGCGTGTCTCATATCAATATACCTATACCTACATGTGAGCCTCTCATACCGGGCGCGTGTCTCATATCAATATACCTATACCTACATGTGAGCCTCTCATACCGGGCGCGTGTCTCATATCAATATACCTATACCTACATGTGAGCCTCTCATACCGGGCGCG
Organism: Eupithecia subumbrata; assembly: GCA_949316285.1. Lineage (NCBI taxonomy): Eukaryota > Metazoa > Arthropoda > Insecta > Lepidoptera > Geometridae > Eupithecia > Eupithecia subumbrata. Next base: position 209,176 of record OX438628.1, on the reverse strand, counting down.
TGTCTCATATCAATATACCTATACCTACATGTGAGCCTCTCATACCGGGCGCGTGTCTCATATCAATATACCTATACCTACCTACATGTGAGCCTCTCATACCGGGCGCGTGTCTCATATCAATATACCTATACCTACATGTGAGCCTCTCATACCGGGCGCGTGTCTCATATCAATATACCTATACCTACATGTGAGCCTCTCATACCGGGCGCGTGTCTCATATCAATATACCTATACCTACATGTGAGCCTCTCATACCGGGCGCGTGTCTCATATCAATATACCTATACCTACCTACATGTGAGCCTCTCATACCGGGCGCGTGTCTCATATCAATATACCTATACCTACATGTGAGCCTCTCATACCGGGCGCGTGTCTCATATCAATATACCTATACCTACATGTGAGCCTCTCATACCGGGCGCGTGTCTCATATCAATATACCTATACCTACATGTGAGCCTCTCATACCGGGCGCGTGTCTCATATCAATATACCTATACCTACATGTGAGCCTCTCATACCGGGCGCGTGTCTCATATCAATATACCTATACCTACATGTGAGCCTCTCATACCGGGCGCGGGCGCGTGTCTCATATCAATATACCTATACCTACATGTGAGCCTCTCATACCGGGCGCGTGTCTCATATCAATATACCTATACCTACATGTGAGCCTCTCATACCGGGCGCGGGCGCGTGTCTCATATCAATATACCTATACCTACATGTGAGCCTCTCATACCGGGCGCGGGCGCGTGTCTCATATCAATATACCTATACCTACATGTGAGCCTCTCATACCGGGCGCGTGTCTCATATCAATATACCTATACCTACATGTGAGCCTCTCATACCGGGCGCGGGCGCGTGTCTCATATCAATATACCTATACCTACATGTGAGCCTCTCATACCGGGCGCGTGTCTCATATCAATATACCTATACCTACATGTGAGCCTCTCATACCGGGCGCGTGTCTCATATCAATATACCTATACCTACATGTGAGCCTCTCATACCGGGCGCGTGTCTCATATCAATATACCTATACCTACATGTGAGCCTCTCATACCGGGCGCGTGTCTCATATCAATATACCTATACCTACATGTGAGCCTCTCATACCGGGCGCGTGTCTCATATCAATATACCTATACCTACATGTGAGCCTCTCATACCGGGCGCGTGTCTCATATCAATATACCTATACCTACATGTGAGCCTCTCATACCGGGCGCGTGTCTCATATCAATATACCTATACCTACATGTGAGCCTCTCATACCGGGCGCGTGTCTCATATCAATATACCTATACCTACATGTGAGCCTCTCATACCGGGCGCGGGCGCGTGTCTCATATCAATATACCTATACCTACATGTGAGCCTCTCATACCGGGCGCGGGCGCGTGTCTCATATCAATATACCTATACCTACATGTGAGCCTCTCATACCGGGCGCGTGTCTCATATCAATATACCTATACCTACATGTGAGCCTCTCATACCGGGCGCGGGCGCGTGTCTCATATCAATATACCTATACCTACATGTGAGCCTCTCATACCGGGCGCGTGTCTCATATCAATATACCTATACCTACATGTGAGCCTCTCATACCGGGCGCGTGTCTCATATCAATATACCTATACCTACATGTGAGCCTCTCATACCGGGCGCGTGTCTCATATCAATATACCTATACCTACATGTGAGCCTCTCATACCGGGCGCGTGTCTCATATCAATATACCTATACCTACATGTGAGCCTCTCATACCGGGCGCGTGTCTCATATCAATATACCTATACCTACATGTGAGCCTCTCATACCGGGCGCGTGTCTCATATCAATATACCTATACCTACATGTGAGCCTCTCATACCGGGCGCGGGCGCGTGTCTCATATCAATATACCTATACCTACATGTGAGCCTCTCATACCGGGCGCGTGTCTCATATCAATATACCTATACCTACATGTGAGCCTCTCATACCGGGCGCGTGTCTCATATCAATATACCTATACCTACATGTGAGCCTCTCATACCGGGCGCGTGTCTCATATCAATATACCTATACCTACATGTGAGCCTCTCATACCGGGCGCGTGTCTCATATCAATATACCTATACCTACATGTGAGCCTCTCATACCGGGCGCGTGTCTCATATCAATATACCTATACCTACATGTGAGCCTCTCATACCGGGCGCGTGTCTCATATCAATATACCTATACCTACATGTGAGCCTCTCATACCGGGCGCGTGTCTCATATCAATATACCTATACCTACATGTGAGCCTCTCATACCGGGCGCGTGTCTCATATCAATATACCTATACCTACATGTGAGCCTCTCATACCGGGCGCGGGCGCGTGTCTCATATCAATATACCTATACCTACATGTGAGCCTCTCATACCGGGCGCGTGTCTCATATCAATATACCTATACCTACATGTGAGCCTCTCATACCGGGCGCGTGTCTCATATCAATATACCTATACCTACATGTGAGCCTCTCATACCGGGCGCGGGCGCGTGTCTCATATCAATATACCTATACCTACATGTGAGCCTCTCATACCGGGCGCGTGTCTCATATCAATATACCTATACCTACATGTGAGCCTCTCATACCGGGCGCGTGTCTCATATCAATATACCTATACCTACATGTGAGCCTCTCATACCGGGCGCGTGTCTCATATCAATATACCTATACCTACATGTGAGCCTCTCATACCGGGCGCGGGCGCGTGTCTCATATCAATATACCTATACCTACATGTGAGCCTCTCATACCGGGCGCGGGCGCGTGTCTCATATCAATATACCTATACCTACATGTGAGCCTCTCATACCGGGCGCGTGTCTCATATCAATATACCTATACCTACATGTGAGCCTCTCATACCGGGCGCGTGTCTCATATCAATATACCTATACCTACATGTGAGCCTCTCATACCGGGCGCGGGCGCGTGTCTCATATCAATATACCTATACCTACATGTGAGCCTCTCATACCGGGCGCGTGTCTCATATCAATATACCTATACCTACATGTGAGCCTCTCATACCGGGCGCGGGCGCGTGTCTCATATCAATATACCTATACCTACATGTGAGCCTCTCATACCGGGCGCGTGTCTCATATCAATATACCTATACCTACATGTGAGCCTCTCATACCGGGCGCGTGTCTCATATCAATATACCTATACCTACATGTGAGCCTCTCATACCGGGCGCGGGCGCGTGTCTCATATCAATATACCTATACCTACATGTGAGCCTCTCATACCGGGCGCGTGTCTCATATCAATATACCTATACCTACATGTGAGCCTCTCATACCGGGCGCGTGTCTCATATCAATATACCTATACCTACATGTGAGCCTCTCATACCGGGCGCGTGTCTCATATCAATATACCTATACCTACATGTGAGCCTCTCATACCGGGCGCGTGTCTCATATCAATATACCTATACCTACATGTGAGCCTCTCATACCGGGCGCGTGTCTCATATCAATATACCTATACCTACATGTGAGCCTCTCATACCGGGCGCGTGTCTCATATCAATATACCTATACCTACATGTGAGCCTCTCATACCGGGCGCGTGTCTCATATCAATATACCTATACCTACATGTGAGCCTCTCATACCGGGCGCGGGCGCGTGTCTCATATCAATATACCTATACCTACATGTGAGCCTCTCATACCGGGCGCGTGTCTCATACAATATACCTATACCTACATGTGAGCCTCTCATACCGGGCGCGGGCGCGTGTCTCATATCAATATACCTATACCTACATGTGAGCCTCTCATACCGGGCGCGTGTCTCATATCAATATACCTATACCTACATGTGAGCCTCTCATACCGGGCGCGGGCGCGTGTCTCATATCAATATTATTATCATCATTAGCTCGTAGTGTTTACAAATTAAATCCATTTATCAACTATCAACAACATCTTATCAATTTAAAGGTGTAAGACCTTACAAAGACCAACCTAACCTAATGTTAATGTTTGACTGCCCATTATATAAAAAAGGGTGACAAATGTGTAGATGAAAAATGTAATTTGCCCTGCGATGTCATAAGTGCGCACATTCCGGCTAATGCGCGGCAGCGGGTGCACGCGCGGTGCGGCGCGGCGGCGACGTGGCGGCGGCGTGGCGGCGGCGCGGCGTGTGAATGCCCTTAATTTACGCTTGATGACGCGCAATTACCACGCGCATCACTATTATTTGAGACAGCGATCATCAGCTCAGGCTATTTGTCACTGGAGTTGATGATTTTAAAATGACTCTAGCAAGTGCACTCAAGTTATTTCAAGATAATCACGAGTCTACTAGTCCGGCGACGACGCGTTAATTCAACATCTTATTATTATTATTATTATTAAGAAGCACGCTTTATCATAAGCAACAACTCCTTCCGCTTATATTTTGCGCCACTGATTCCTCATCCCATTTTACAGGTTTGTTTTAAAAGCCTGCATATTACGCTTAACAAGGTCCTCGAAGCGTAGTCCTGGCCTACCGACAATTCTGTCGGCGTCGGCTACTATCTTAGAGAGGGCGGCATGTGATGCGCGTTACCGGCACTGCAGCACTGCTTTAACAGGCCGGTAATGCTGCAGGTCACAACCAAGATGACCGGTTACCAAACATGCAAAATGCAGGTTTGGTCCATTCTCTTATTCACAAGGCTGAGACGACAACAAACAGGAAACTCTATAACTTTCACATGCGTTGCCTTCGGAACATCCTGCAGCTCACGCGGAAGCACAAGATCACAAACGAGAAGGTGCTGTAAACTGCAATCAAAACTAGAACTAGCAATATTCAATCAAAAGATAAACCTACTCAGACACCTGGGTATAGGTACTTAGAGTGAAGGCATGCATAGATTCAGTGTCAGTTTGCGGTGGCGCGGCGGAGGCGCGGCGGCGCGGCGGCGGCGCGGCGGCGCGGCGTCGCACTCAATTACACAATACCGTGTGGTTGATGGTGGACGCAGGCGGAGGGGGCAGAGGGTGCTAGGTGGGGGGGCTCGACGAGATCACACGTTGAGGCGGATCCGCGGGACAATACACGGCGCTAACTGCTGGCTAGCACCTATGTTGTTGGGCGCCATTGACGCGAGTTAGATCACTACTAGGTGGTGAGCGAGCACTGAGGTCTAGACTAGACTCGCTCGCTGACGAGCAGGGAAGGGTCACATTGCAATGAAAGTTAAGAATTGGAACTTTGACCAGTGCTGCAGTGCTCTCAAACTGCACTTTTATTTTTCTAGGAAATAATCTCCTGATTCGTGTCACGGTATACAACCGAACTGATCTGAACTGGTCCGAGAACGGATGATCAAATTCGATGTTGATTTCATCCTTTAAAAAGAAGTTGTGTAAAAGCATTCCGTATTAGTGACTACAGTCAGAATACTAAGAGTTAGGTACCTGCTCAAACGGTGCAAACACTGCCAGACGTGAAATCACATAAAAAGCAACACCGGATCAGGAGATGTCCATCAGGCGTCACTGAAAGAAACAAACTCGATTAGTTTCATCGCAAGTGGCGGGCGGACGACGCGACACGACGCGGCGCGACGTGACGTGACGCGACGCGACGCGACGCGGTGCGACGTTTGGGATCTGTCGGGGGTAACCTGGTTACGGTTACGGGTGACGGTCGACTTAGGTAGATTCCTTAACGGCAGGATTCCGACTTGCACGAAGATTTTCCGACTATCACTCAAACGTCTTACATTAAATAATAAAACATTGCTTTGGGACAGTGTGTAAATTAAGACGTTATTACGTGCACTTTTTACCCAGTTCTCAAGTCAACGAACAATTTAACGGCAACCGTACCTACTTTACAGTTATGATGGAAATAACTTGGTAAATTAGGTAAGAAATAAGCGCTTACATAATCATAAACCTTTTAACTTTACTATAAATACAAAACGTTAAGTACATTACTGTACTTTACGTTTTGTATAATATGTATGTATCTATCTATCAAGTTGGCTTCACACATTAAAAAAAATGTTGTAAAAGAACTACATTACGTCACCTTAATAGGTTTTCATCTCATGTTAAATATTCCCTTGCACCCCGTCGCACCCGGCCCTGCCCGCTGGAGCCCCCCCCCCCTAGGCAGGTCACGGCTGGTAATTGCGTTACCGGAGCCTGTCTCACCTGCGGCGGCGCGGCGGCGGCGCGGCGGCGGCGCGGCGGCGGCGCGGCGGCGGCGCGGTGCAGGCAGAGCCCCCGAGAGACGCACTGCAGTGCTAAGTGCCATCGACACCTCCTCTGCCATTCCGCAGTCACTGTCGCCGGGACGTGGCGTCTCCCTGCGCTCCTATGTCCTACCTATAGTCCAACTGATCTACCACACTATCTAGGAGACTATCCGCATTGAAAAGCTCTTTGTACAACTTTGATATTATACACAGTGATGTACTTGAGTAAATTCGATAAACTACAGTTAGCGAGTAGAGGAATCTCCTTCGGCAGGCAATAATCTATTGCTATTATAAAAAGAAACCACTTAATGATGTCAAAACCTGACGACGATGCCGGTCGCTGTGCTCATCTTTAGTGTCTCATGCAGTCGCACTCATTCCTTTAGTCCTATGGTTCTGTCCAACTGCCCGCAATACCATGTACAAAACATTTATTTAGATTTACATTTAATTACAAAGCAACTACTACGGCTCTCTAATTATGCTGTCGAAAGATAAGAATTAGTTAGGCTAGCTGATCGGTTCCCCGATCTACTATTGATAATAACGGAGTAGGGTAAACGAGCGTGCCGGTCCAGGGACAGGACACTCCGACACTGGTAGTTAGTGCGTCACACACCCCGTCCTGTCCGCCCACGCGCCGCGCGCCGCGGGACCGCGCCTGCACTCGACACAGTACGCAGTATGCAGGCGCACAGTACACCAACTTATCATTCTAAAATAATTTCTACTTCAATGAAAACGTAGCTACTATTTTTAAACAATTTTCTGTTTTCATTTATCAAAGTTCCATTAGAAAATTATTGTTTGCTTAATTTGCAATCTGGCAAAATCCAGATTGCTAGGAAAGTGGCTGTAAAATTTCTTATATCATTTCCTACTGTCGATAGAGGGAACGTAGGCTTCTACGATCTTTGCAATACAGTTTTAATTACTGTCGTTTTTATTTTAAAATAAATGCGACCGAAATGCAGCGCACTGCGTTACGGGTTACAATAAAAACGACTGTAAATAAAACTCTATTGCAAGGATCGTAGAAGCCTACGTTCTCTTCCCTCTACTGACAGTGACATTAGAAGTGATAAAGTGTCGCTTCTAAGTAGTAAGCAGTTGCAATACTAAATCCGCACTTGTACATACCTAGTGTCTCATCGGCTCGTTCGTCCTAACCTAACGTGCAATGACCGACCGCGCGATTCCGGTACCCGGCCTCTACCCGGGTACCGACAGTACCGATACCCCGGTCACGTCGCGCACTAATGTCCCATTCATTCTAACGCACCCCGCCGCCAAGATATTACTCATCTTTAAACTTATTCAAAGCACTCTTTAAACATTTTATTGCAGGTTTTCTGAGCTTTGCGAGAGCTTTACGGAACTTACCATTTTTAAAATACAAAGGTGTGTGTTGTGTGTGTATTGTACACTAGTACACAGGTGTGTGTTGTGTGTGTATTGTACACTAGTACACAGGTGTGTGTTGTGTGTTGTTGTACACTAGTACACAGGTGTGTGTTGTGTGTGTATTGTACACTAGTACACAGGTGTGTGTTGTGTGTGTATTGTACACTAGTACACAGGTGTGTGTTGTGTGTTGTTGTACACTAGTACACAGGTGTGTGTTGTGTGTGTATTGTACACTAGTTAGTACACAGGTGTACAAGTCTAGGCTTTGTGTTCGCTAAATACCTTTGGATTTTAGCTGGCATTTTATATTTTAAATGCCTATATTTTGTCGGAGTTTTGTCGTGTTTTCCATAAAAGTTAATTTCAGGCTCGCCCTCTCCTGATCCTGCGTCCGATATGAACTGCAGCCTGGCGGCGCGGCGGCGGCGCGGCGGCGGCGCGACGGCGGCGCACATGGCGGGCTCAGCGGCAGCCATGTAACACATATGACTGTAATTTATTCACGAATTACAATTGAATTCAAATCAATAATTTATGTACCAAAGTTTCATAAGGTCCTGATGGCTTTAAACCATTCGATTAAAATTCCTCGACTGCTAGTAATAACGAATGAGTCTCGCCGTAAAATACGTCGCGCCACATTACGAGGACAATAAAATTTAATTTGAATGTGATTGCTCATAACCCGCGCCTTGCACTGTACTGTGCGAGCAGCCCAATTCGAACTGCAATAAATATCAGCATTCAAGCAATATCGTTCAAACAGCTCATCGACTCAACCCGTCGGAGTTGCTGACTCGACTCTCGCGGCGAGGTCGCGGCGAGGTCGCGGCGAGGTCGCGGCGAGGTGGCGCAACACACGGAAATGAATCTGAAGATACTTGTTACAACTTCTGTACGTGACTTAGAAAATGAACTGCAGTTTGTTTCGCGATCACCTACCTACCTACCTACTGTTGTATTATTGCTTGTTTTCCTCTCACAAGTTTCAGATGGAACATTCGACCAGTGTGTTTATGAAACAGGTAAGTATTCGATTTGATATCATGGTTACTGTCGTTTCCCCATTTCCTCGGGTCTCCGCAGCCGGTCGCGCGCCTCGGCTCCGGTACGCCGGGCACGCGCCACCCGGTCCCGGCTCCGGTTCGCCGGGCACGCGCCACCCGGTCCCGGCTCCACAAACGAACGTCTGTTTAAAATTCAAGGATCAGACGCAATCCCGAGGAACGTTTCTTTTATGGGGTCACTCGGGTAAATAACGCGTCTTCATCGTCCCCACAGCCGCAGTGTACGTGCGTGAACCGGTAGCACTGCTTCCAATCTGCGAACATTTTATTTAAATGTTTGAATATTATTAAATCTTTGAGCTGGAAAACATTGTGTGCTAGTCAACGCAAGTTTATCACAAAACGAAAGACAAGGTCTGGCTTTAAACCCGGGGGTCATAAGCTACTAAACGCGTAAAGCTCGTTTAGAGACTACATTCGATGGAACTTTTGAATGATATGTGTAAAGCAATAACATCAACGGTTTCTTTTTCTGAGCTGCAACAAACGTGCGTTCGCAACGAATGTTAGTGCACGCTCTTCTTATATCTTAGAAAATAGTTGTGAAAATGTTTCGTAGAACAAATAGGGCAGTAGGTAGGTACTGTGTGTGGTTGGTCCGTGCGACTGTGCGGGGTGTTAGCAGCCCGAGCACGTCGCCGAGCAGCCGGAGCGGCTCCGGAGCGGGCTCGGCGCGGAGCCGGAAGGCCGGGCCGGCTGGTCGCGGGGTGCGGACCGTGTCCGTGTGGACATGTGAGCGGGTGTTCTGATTTGAATGCCGCACTGAGGTTGACTTGGGTTCGATATGTGTTGTGGTTGCTGATAGAAAGGAACGGAGTTAAATCGTGACCGCAGAATATAGTGTTCGTGAGTGTAAATATTATTTTTGTTTGGTAAAATTATATTAAATTGCTGCCTATTCCTTAAGGGATTTTGTAAGGTTTAAAATCTCATTTATCAATTCGCTTAACACTATGTAGCGCCGAAGCATGGCGGTAAAAGCATTAAGCCCAAAAAACTAATGATAATTACGTTGTAATTATTCATAGGCAGCAGGTAATAGGTATACCTGGTTAACCACGTCCGTGTCCAGTGAGATTGATCCCTCAAACGACACGTGCTGGCTTCAGCGGCGGCGCGGCGGCGCGGCGGCGACGCGGCGGCGACGCAGCGCGGGCGGTGACGAAAAATACGGTGATTTATGGATGTTTGGTTTCGGGATCAGCCGGAATACGATTATACCGCGAATGGATGCGCCGCTGGGAAATGTAGCTTACTTTTATAAAAGAGGTCAAATCGTTTAAATGCTCTTGCTGCTTTTTAGTAAATAGGTAATATACCTTGTGCGGTTTTACAATTACAATGGATTTATACTGCAGTCGAGCGCTTTACTAATGATTTAAAGCTCGAATAGAATATTTTCGTTATTCGTCACACGTACATTAAATGCCCAGCCCACGTGATATCGTGATCTGTGAACTCAGGCCAGTCCCTCCGCACTCGATGTTTGCTGCGACTAATTGCTGCGGGTCCCGTCCCTCGGGCGGCGCGGCGCGGGGCGGGGCGGGGCGCGGCGCGGGGCGGGGCGGGGCGGGGCGCGGGGCGCGGAGAGCCACTGTCCGCTGCTTCAGTCATTGTGAGAGCGCGTCTCAAATGAGCGATGTTCGCGCTCGACGACTCGCCGACACCCGAGGGCTTCCTTTGTCTCATCCTCGATGACGACCTCTGTGGCGCAGCAGGCGAAGGTCCGTCTGCGACGCAGGAGGTTGCGGGTTCGATTCCCGCCTCGGGACAAATTTGTGTACGATGATCTGCAGAAATTTGTTCCGTTGGTCTGGATGTTTTCTATGTATAATAAAAAATATCTATCTGTGTAGTGTATTGTATTGTATTAAGTATATCAGTTATCTAGTAGGTATAGGTACCCATAACACAAGCTCTGCTTGCTTAGCTTGGGGCTAGATAATGCTGTGTGAATTGTCCAGCATTATTCATTTATTTATTTATTTCGATTAAATTAACCTTTTAATTAGTACCAATTTTCGTAGTTTTTGTTGTAATGTTAACATTTCGATATGTTCTACTTATAAGGTTAGGTTACTTAGTTGTTTGCATTTGATTATTTCAAGAACGAAAAACTACTTACGGTGTAAATAAGTGGATCAAGGGATTTCTGGAACTCTTGTCCAAAAATCCCCTGTGAGTCTTGTCTTTGAACCGGCAGGGGATTTTTGGACAAAAAGTCCAGAAATCCCCTTCGCAGGGGATTATGGCAGGGGATTATTGGAATAAGCCAGTTGTTTTGTTACGTGTAACGTTCGCTCCCGCCGCGCCGCAGCGCTGTCCCGCAATCATGCTCTAAATAAAATCCGAGTCGCTCACTTTTTATGCAAAATCGCGAAAATAAAGAAAACACTGAATATCGTGCCATCCATTCCGCAGGACACATTTCAGCAGAATCTTCGGTGTCGAAACTGTAAATAACAGCCGCTAGCCCACACTCCCACCACGCCGCGCGCCGGTTTCAGCAGCTGTTCCAGAAAGCTGCGCCCGTTTTATTATGAAGCCCGTATTTTTTCACGGAACCTTGCAGTTTCTATATCAAGGAAATGAGTAGGTACAGGAACATTTCTGCGCTGCCAGATAAAGAATATCAGGGCCGCCATATGATGTCACCGCAATCTCAGAGACAGGAGGCGAAAGCGATTCCCAACATCCCATGCGGCGCCGCGCCGTTGTACAATAAATAGCGCAGCGGGGGTGTCGGCCATTACTGAGTGCATTACAGATTCATGCAGTCGAGCGGAACGGAGGAAGTGTGCAATCCCGGTATTGCACGCTTCCAACGGCGCTGGGCCGAGTCACTGGCTAGCTACTGGCCGAGTCACTGGCTGGGTACTGGCCCGACGGCATGGCTAGCGCGGCCGGTGGTGGTTGTAGGTTTTTCAGTATTTTTTCTGGGTACCTTACCTACTTATCCAAAAGGCCTCGTTTGCCGTGATCCAATCCCAACATTCCCAACATTCCCAACACCAGCGAGAGCGCGTAGGAAAGCGCGCCCTCGAACAGTTTGACCGTTCGTCAGTCCGTCGCTCTCCTCTCGCAAATCCTGGGAACTTGTTTCGGATTTATTTTTGCATGAAATTCATTTGCATTTTTACGCCTGTCTGGTTTAATTTCAAATCATAAGTAAGTAGGTACTTAAGAGCCCTGTCACATATCGGAGAAATGCAAGTTTAGGTATTTTACGCACCGAGTGGGCGGCGACCTGCACAAGCGTGCTTTCTTTTGCGACTAAATGATCTTGATCCACCGTAATACAAGTTTTCTTAGGATGGAGTTCGATGGATTGTTTTTTTATGTGAAGTATTAATTGTTCGGGTAAACCGACCACGCAGCAGATATGCATTTAGCTGCGCTTGCAGTTGAATGCGTATTTTGCTCGCGTTTACCTAAATAGTTCAGTTCGCGCCGGAGCATACCACCGATAACGCGGATTCATACCAATACCATTCTAACCATAAATTTACCATATAAACCAATACCCAAAGGGTTTCGGGGCTATACCAACAACAAGACGGAACCCTTTTCATGGTCCATAGGTCGCTGGTTCAGATCCGGCTCGAAGGACCATGAAAAGGGTTCGGTCTTGTTGTTGGTATAGCCCCGAAACCCTTTGGGTATTGGTTTATGTGGTATTTATGGTTTGTGGTAGTTTTGTAGGAAAAGTCACTAGTTTTTGGTATGTAAATATAATCACTGGTAAACTATGAATAATATAAACTTAAACTAATTGACTTTATGGTATTTAAATGGTAAATTTATGGTTAGAATGGTATTGGTATGAATCCGCGTTATCGGTGGTATGTGGTCCTTCGAGCCGGATCTGAACCAGCGACCTATGGACCATGAAAAGGGTTCCGTCTTGTTGTTGGTATAGCCCCGAAACCCTTTGGGTATTGGTTTATATGGTAAATTTATGGTTAGAATGGTATTGGTATGAATCCGCGTTATCGGTGGTATGCTCCGGCGCGAACTGAACTATTTAGGTAAACGCGAGCAAAATACGCATTCAACTGCAAGCGCAGCTAAATGCATATCTGCTGCGTGGTCGGTTTACCCGAACATTAATTTTGTTCATAATAGAGCTACCTAATTTGTTTTGATATATTTTTCATTATTTTACGCAGTAATCGATTGCTTACCGACATCCGCAGCATATATAAACAGGGTGGAATTTTGAGACGGTTCAGTAAGGGCAGGTACCTTAACCGTTGAAGCTACATGAAAATGGTCTGAGGAAACTAAACATCCTTTTTAGAAAAAAATATCTTCCCCTTTCATAGATTTTCAAAAAAGTTACTTTGAGATTTTTTGAACTTTTTTGATGCCAATCAATCCAATTATCATACTTAACATAATTGTTTTTTAACTTGAATAAATAGGACTCAGCTTATTCCCCCGCCCAATAAACATAATAATACATAAAATGGTACATATTAGTCTCTCACCATGTCCATTGTTTCGACGAGGTTGCTGTTGTAACAACAATATTCTCCGAATTATCTTGTTTTTTCATTCTAAAATAACAACAAATCACGAATATCTATTTAAATACTAGTTTTTTATACGTCACACAGCAAGGCTCGCTTCACTCACCGCAACCCGATACACACCCGCCGTCATAAAATTCGTAATCCTCACCCCCATATTAGTCAAAAACGATACCCATGTCAGATTTTTGATGGGTGAGGGGGTTCAGGGGGCCTGGGGCGTGAGGGAATTTTTTTTTTCTTCTAGATTCGTTCGTTTGGGAGATCTCAAAAGCGGGGGGGCTGAAAAGGGGGCGAGAGGAGGGGTGAATTTATTTGTTTTCAATTACAAAAGTACCTTCTATACGATTCCGCAATTAGAACCCCTCTTTCACGACGACATCTTATAGCAATCTCAAAAGGTCCTGGGGGCAAAGGGGGATGAATTTAAATTTTGACAGCTGTCATCCGAAATGTACATCTCGACGAGTATTACAATTTCACTTTAGAAACTGGTGCTCTGAGATGGTCAGTTCCCGAGATATCGTGATTTGAAGTTTGACAGCTGTCATCAAAAAAGTAGATCTCGACGAGTACTACAATTTCACTTTAGGAACTGGTGCTCTGAGATGGTCAGTTCCCGAGATATCGTGATTTGAAGTTTGACAACTGTCATCAAAAAAGTAGATCTCGACGAGTACTACAATTTCACTTTAGGAACTGGTGCTCTGGGATGGTCAGTTCCTGAGATATCGTGATTTGAGGATAGCTGTCATCCTAAATGTAGATCTTGACAAGTACTATAATTTACCATTAGAAATCTGGCAGCATTTGTGCTGGATGTATTTCGATTCAGAAACCTTGAAAAGTAACGAAGAGATTCGGACGAGATGTCCCTTTCACTTTTGATTGAGGGTACAACTGATCCGAATCTAAAATCAAGAGAATTTAGATTCGGACCAGATGTACCCCAACACAAAATTGAAGTGGACATCTCGTCCGCGGATCAGTTTGAGATTCGGACCAGATGTACTCTAACCCCTTATTGTGTTGGGATAACTATAATGAGATATCTATCTGGTATTATAATAATGTACAAACTAAATAGTAATTGAAAATACTGTACGAATGTAAATACTTACAACGATCAAAAACTTTGGTCGTAGTTTACGATGTTCTAGCACGCACACTCTGACGCAGTGTAACACTCCAAACCATCGTAACATACCCTACCTGTTCAATATTGATTATTATAGTTAGATTTGAATATTTTACCGTAACTTTTGTAATAAAATTATGATTTAAAGTGGCCAATGATCGTCTAGCTAGCGGAAGGACGCGTACGTTGTGTAGTAGTAACTCAGATTCTTTTAGGAGCTTTAGACAAACGAACTAACTCTTCAACTTACTTGAAAACATCGATTCTTCAATTCTGGTGTAGCATAACCAGCCTTTTTCACGGTCGGTTAAACCTAACTTTCGCTCTCTCTGAAACAGCTTAGATTACGTAGTAAAATTAGAATTCAATCCCGGGCATTCAATGTAAAGATAATTAGGTGAAGAAGTAGATTTAAGTATAGATTATGATAATAAAAGGATCATTTTATGATTTCGGTTACAATGCCTCCACTGTGCGGTTACCAGAGAACTTTGCTTTGGCCTGTGCAGGTCCAGACCAAAGCTTCCTGTTATTAAGGGCTCCCATTCAGAATCACATTCAGCGCCTCGGGGACAGTCGAAAGTAGAAGACTATCGCCTGGCCCGTACTCAGTGTAACCAGACATTTAAGTGCAAAGCGATTGAAAGACGCTAACTCAGTAGAGTTTTACGGGGAATGGTCTAAAGCGACCCAAATACACCTACCTACCTCTCCTACACCTATCCTACCTCAACCTATACCTATACCTACCTACCTAGAAGCTGCTGCTTCTGTAAACGGGGTGGAACCACACTCCAGGCTAACCGTAGATCTAATCAATAGACATAATAAACCCTCAGTTCTTCCACAATCGGGATGACGCTTGCAAAGAACCGTTTAGCAGGAAGACAATTCCACAGACTTGGAACGTAAATGGTCTCCCAAGTCTGCTTGCTAAATTTAATACACATCCAGGGTCTACTGGATGTGCTTGATAAACATAATAAGAATTTAGATTAGCCAGCTCTGGGATGTAACACCATCCGTCTACAACGTAGAGAAACGATAGAATTAAGTAATGTGTTTACGTAACCTGAATCCTCACTCTCCGGAACGATAGAATGCTCTCTCCGAAATCCTCGCTGGTCCGAAGGATCTCAACGCTAAAATCCGATCCATTCTGAAGCCGTTCATCATATGTACTAGGTCGACCCAGCATTCTCTCAATCAGGCACACCATTTCTCACAATTTCTGGAAAAACCTAGCAAAAACCCCAAATCCCACCGACTCCTTTTTCTACCTAGACCCGACTGTCACCTCTCCAAAAAACGCCTTTTGTTTTCCTAGAGTAATCAAATTCAAATATTGTATTTGGTGAACAAGATTTAAGAAGGTTTTATTCCTCGGTGTTACAAGTTATATCAGAAAGTGTTAAATGTTTCTATATTTGCAAATTGAATGAGCCAGCATAATCTGGACCGTTACATCGACCCCAAATCCTTAAGCATTTCCAAAGAAGTAAGGATTTCCTAATATTTCTAATAATTTGCAAATTTATTTAGATTTACTATGATTTTATTTTACCAATCCAGACTATAATCATTTTTCAATTTAATTTTATTAAATATTGCAATTATTAATCTCTTAATTTATTGAAACTTATAATCACATACATTTTAATGTTTTGTGTATTTAAACCAGGTTTAAAACAAACAATTATGGTCCAGCGCCACATTCATAATCTAATTGTCAAGTTAACTCTTATTGCATTATCAACGCTTCACAGAATAAAAACAATTGCTCCTGGAACATGGTCGTGAATCATGTCATCTCTAGTAGAACAACAGTAAACTTATGATAGGATTCCAGACCTCACACATAACTCAACTGAAGCCAGATCAATTAGCCGTTAACTGTATAATAAACCGACCGATAATGCAATTTTAATTTACCCCAGAACCCCAGACAAAGGCTTTACTCCCATTCTAAACCTGGAGTTTGTCAAGTGTGCTCAGATCTGGCCTATTGGGTTGAGTTTGAGGTTCTATAAAGTCAGTCCAAGCTGTAATTCAGATCTCAGATTCTTCAATGTAAATCTGATATGATCTTAGTATCCTAACTCCAGAATTATTCCTTTATAGAACCTACTTGTGATGCGCATGTGATTTAAGCCTCAATGAACCGTCCCAGATTTAGAACTGAGGTAACTTACATGGGCAACTGCACTCCGATTTTAAAGATACTACTAATCTTCATACAAACTTCGTACTTCTCTCGTACTAAACTATGTTCAACAGTCCCTCTATCTTCTTACAAACCCCCTCAGACACATCAGTCACACTTGCCCCGTAGTTATCCCGCACTTGAATCTGTGACACAGAGTCCAATAATACAATTCGGATAATTAATTTGTGAGCTAATTTGCGATTTCATATTTTTAGAACATCCAGTTTCTATCTCAATTTTCCCGGTGGTAAACCATTTTCATGGATTGTCAAAGATTGACAGATAAGTTAAGTTATGTTCAAACCAATTTTGAGCGGAAGAAAACAGACCAACTTGTTGGTCGGTAAGAATTAAAGACCTAATACCTCAAGTCTATGAATACGTAGTAAGGTAGACCTTGGACGAGCGAAATTAGGCCAGACTTGTTGGTTGATAAGAATGTAGACGAACCCTGAGTCTATGAACCTATGGGTCTAATAAACCCTAAAAAACGTAATCTATATATTTCAAAGTCCTACTGTCACTGATCCTTCAAAAATTCACCCGCGTTTACGTAAAAATTCTGAAGGCAGAGTTATGTCAAACCATGATGCAAAGCTAAAAATAAACAAGGAAGAAAATCCTAAACAAAATAAGGCCCCGTCCTGACACTGGCCCGTCAATTTACACCGATATTTTTCCCGCGCGTTACTTCAGTTAATTATCATTATTATTAAGGTTTTAAACAAACTGTTTTAATTTTTAACCGATTAACGCTATGCTTTATTTTAAGTTTTAAATTCACTTTATTTTTTTAACCGTTGTATTTATTTTATTTGATAACGATTGTTTAATTTTTACCTTGTTCACGAACAACACTAGGTATGCTTTAATTTTTATTATTAATTTAGTTTATTTTAAACGATTTTTATTTGCAAACGTCCAATGCTATGCTTGAATTTTAGTTTTAAATTTAGTTTATTTAAAAGTTTTAATATTTTAACGACCCCGAGCGTCAAAACGCGTCCGTTACTCTGCCTCGTGTAAACCACCCTTAAAATATTCTACCATGTAACTTTACGCGACTGGCCGAGTCGTAGCCAAAAGCAAGCAAGGCAATTATAAAAGAAGTTGAAGTGATTTGACGTTGGCGCCTTGACAAGACAGACTTTTTGAATGTAAACAAACAAATGTTTTTCAAGAAAATACAAGAATTTTTCCATTTCGACAAGTTATTTAGGTTCATCAGACCAGTTACTAGTGGTTGTTTACAATCCTCGTGATAAATACACCAATTCCATGCGGGATGCCTGTGTTTGAAAGTATTTCGATTTTCATCCTCGTGCAAGAAGTCGTTGCTGTACCTACCTATACCGGCAAGTAGTTGCTGTACCGGCAAAACGAATGGACAATTAGATAACCTTATTTTAATCGTGAGTATATACACCATTTTCTATCAAATCTACACAAGTTTCCAATGTTTATAATATCAAACCATAGCCGATCCGTTAGCAGAGTAAAACTTATTGGTAACCTCTGACATTTCAGTGTAGACTAACCAAATCCCTGTCTGGTCCTTTTGATTAGCATAAATGACAGGAAATGACAAGAAGTGCCAAACTCGTATGATTGTTTACACATTTTTCTTATTATTTATTTCAGAAATAATACTTACGACCCCTACGCAATCTTACGCTTTCATAATCCAAGACACACGGCGTCCAACTGCAACGCTTCGTCCAGCTACGCGCTTCTGTTGGATCCCTTCGTCGAAACTGGCAGTGAATAAGTCAAACACCTATATAGACGCTCAATACAGTATCCCTTTTCTCCATTATCTCATCCAATAACACGAAGCTGGTAGTGAATGTGCCAATCGCTTAACTAGCCGCTTGATACAGTATCCCGTTACTCCAAGGAAGAACCAAGTAAGTACATTTAATTAGGTTCAAGTCTTAAAATATTTCTAATCAGCTATCCAAAGACATAATGTCCTCGAATCCCACGTCTGGTTCAGACAACTGCCCTGCATTCAGTCCTGATTCTCTTTAATCATCAATACTGCACCTCTGATGCCTCCATCATTAACCAGCTGAAATCACTTACCTGAGATCCCAGATATGAATAAAGAAAAGCTTTCCCTCTGTGTAGTCGCTGATCCTGCATCTTCCCACGTACAATGCACACTGACAATTCCTCCTTTTCAGATTATCCTGCTGAAATTGGAATGCAGATACATCAGTCCGTCCACCTTCTAAACCTGTGACCTATATGAATATGGATATATAATGTTCTACCAACTCCTCCTGTCCATGTAAATGGAGACCCTGTTATACAGGCTATTTGAAAACCCCTACTAAGGAAGCAAGGTATATACTTCCAACTAAATTAAAAAAAAACATTAATTTCTTCCAATGGTCGGCCTTATCACTTCGAAGCGATTTCTTCCAGGCAACTATTATTACTTCTTTATATAAGATGAATACAATGACAGCTTATCTGTGTGGTGTTGGCTTAGAATTTGCACCACCCCAACTCCTCCCGCGGATGACGTAAGAGGCGACTAAGGGATATCCACTGAGACGAGCAGTAGCGCCCCCTGTAGATCAATTCCATCACCGAACCGCAATCCCCATCCTGCATGCCCAGCGTGGGGATTATGGACATTACCCCCATAAGATAAAAACCAACAAGGTGCTTATCAGAGGGAAGCCCGCGTCCAGCAGTGGACCAATACAGACTGTTGAGATTGAGGAGGTTGAAGAATTGCAGCCTATCACTGCAAAGCGAGCTCTTCCAGACTCGTAGCGGATAAAATAACCTTATTTCTTATTTATTTCAGATGCTGTTTGGAAAACGTTGTTCACTGCTCTGCCTGCTTCATCATCATCAACACCACCTATACGACACGAGTGTTAGACATTAATTTAAATTAAGTTAATTGAAGAATAATGAGATTAAATATATTTTAGACGACCCCTCAACTTGTCGATTCTTACCTATCCTTCTACTACTACTGGATAAGCCTTAGATCACTATGTATTTTATTGCTTCGTTTGTCTTGAGCTCCTTTCCATTTCACATGCAGCAAATTGTGCGAGAATCGAACCCGCACCTCGTATCTTTCCATGTACTAAATTGTGCGAGAGTCGAAGCCGCACCACGTATCTTCACATGTAGCAATTTGTGTAGAGTCGAACCCACACTTCGTATTTTATGTAGCAATTTGTGCGAGAGTCGAACCCACACTTCGTATCTTCTTAATTAGCAATTTGTGCAAGAATCGAACTCGCACTTCGTATCTTCTTAATTAGCAATTTGTGCAAGAATCGAACTCACACTTCATATCTTCTTAAGTAGCAGCTTGTGCAACTTTACAACTAAATCTACCTTAACCTACCTAAACAGAATAATTTTATTAGATCATTTTATACAATACTCTGCCAGCCATTAGGTATGATATTTAATTTTTATTAATTTTTTCATTGTTATTTTTAGACTATTTTATCATCCTGGTCACGGCACCAAATTGTAACACTCCAAACCATCGTAACATACCCTACCTGTTCAATATTGATTATTATAGTTAGATTTGAATATTTTACCGTAACTTTTGTAATAAAATTATGATTTAAAGTGGCCAATGATCGTCTAGCTAGCGGAAGGACGCGTACGTTGTGTAGTAGTAACTCAGATTCTTTTAGGAGCTTTAGACAAACGAACTAACTCTTCAACTTACTTGAAAACATCGATTCTTCAATTCTGGTGTAGCATAACCAGCCTTTTTCACGGTCGGTTAAACCTAACTTTCGCTCTCTCTGAAACAGCTTAGATTACGTAGTAAAATTAGAATTCAATCCCGGGCATTCAATGTAAAGATAATTAGGTGAAGAAGTAGATTTAAGTATAGATTATGATAATAAAAGGATCATTTTATGATTTCGGTTACAATGCCTCCACTGTGCGGTTACCAGAGAACTTTGCTTTGGCCTGTGCAGGTCCAGACCAAAGCTTCCTGTTATTAAGGGCTCCCATTCAGAATCACATTCAGCGCCTCGGGGACAGTCGAAAGTAGAAGACTATCGCCTGGCCCGTACTCAGTGTAACCAGACATTTAAGTGCAAAGCGATTGAAAGACGCTAACTCAGTAGAGTTTTACGGGGAATGGTCTAAAGCGACCCAAATACACCTACCTACCTCTCCTACACCTATCCTACCTCAACCTATACCTATACCTACCTACCTAGAAGCTGCTGCTTCTGTAAACGGGGTGGAACCACACTCCAGGCTAACTGTAGATCTAATCAATAGACATAATAAACCCTCAGTTCTTCCACAATCGGGATGACGCTTGCAAAGAACCGTTTAGCAGGAAGACAATTCCACAGACTTGGAACGTAAATGGTCTCCCAAGTCTGCTTGCTAAATTTAATACACATCCAGGGTCTACTGGATGTGCTTGATAAACATAATAAGAATTTAGATTAGCCAGCTCTGGGATGTAACACCATCCGTCTACAACGTAGAGAAACGATAGAATTAAGTAATGTGTTTACGTAACCTGAATCCTCACTCTCCGGAACGATAGAATGCTCTCTCCGAAATCCTCGCTGGTCCGAAGGATCTCAACGCTAAAATCCGATCCATTCTGAAGCCGTTCATCATATGTACTAGGTCGACCCAGCATTCTCTCAATCAGGCACACCATTTCTCACAATTTCTGGAAAAACCTAGCAAAAACCCCAAATCCCACCGACTCCTTTTTCTACCTAGACCCGACTGTCACCTCTCCAAAAAACGCCTTTTGTTTTCCTAGAGTAATCAAATTCAAATATTGTATTTGGTGAACAAGATTTAAGAAGGTTTTATTCCTCGGTGTTACAAGTTATATCAGAAAGTGTTAAATGTTTCTATATTTGCAAATTGAATGAGCCAGCATAATCTGGACCGTTACAGCAGTGCGTGAAAAAAACTGACATAGGTCCGACCTCGACAAGCGCTCGCGCGGTACTGAGGGCAGATCGCCGGCGCAATGAAATATATAGCACTTTTAATAAATTCATAAAAAAATAATGGTAGTGATTTAATAAATAAAATTAATATTGTAGTTTAAGCAAATGTTGAGGATTATTTAGGTATAAAAATTATGTCAAAATGACGTAGAACTTCGGAGATATTGGGGTTTGTTTTGAAGCCTTTTCGGTCGATAATTGAATTCGGTTCAGGTTTTTTTTTGTTTACATAGAGGCCTATAACAAAAATGTATTCTATTATTATTGAAGAATAGGATATTTGCAATCTAAAAAAATATATTTTATTTATCTATATTCAATAGAATCTACAAATTAGATCAAATTAGATAGGTCTCGCGAGAGTTTTTGCGTAAACATGCATCGGTAGAATGATTATTATAAAATAAATAAATAAGTTTTCTAAAATTTGTTCTATTATTATTGAAGAAGAGAAAACGAACTATTATTAACAAGTAATTGTTATTTCAATCAACGAACGAAAACCATAGAATTTGGACGAAATAAGCGTGGAATTTCTGGTTTATTTGTGAATTCCCTCTTAAGTATTTCTTTTGTCACGAGGATCTTCACCCTTGTCCGCCAGCTCGAGGCAATACAACAAATTGTCTTTCTTTTCCTTTGCATTACAAGATTCCAAGGCACTTTTCGTCGAAACCAAAGTACCTACTTACATCGTGAGTATTAAATTTACAACCGCTCCAAATAAGCGTGTCTCATTTACGGCCGCGGTGAGTCATCGCCGAGTGTCGGCGAGTAGCGGCGAGCTTAGCGACGCACTAACTCACGTCGACAAATACATTCTGACGCGAGTAATCGCGTATAGATTTGCTATTGGGATTAAACAAGACGGTACTAGTCGCAGTAATGTATCTACGGCGGGACTCACAATGCGCCGCGTCGTGCGTCGCGTCGCGCACACGGTGAATAAATAACAACCAAATATGACACTTACGGCGACGTGATTGAGGTGCTTATCCCGGGTCCCTGGAAGCACAGAGCAGTATCAGGCGATAGGACAGTGTCGTGTTGTTTGTATCAGCTGACTGGAGGCTGGCGGCGCGCGACCTTGCTCCTGCGGGAACTGGGTCAAGGCGCTCCGGGGCGGCGCGGGGCGCGGGGCGC
The DNA here is from genome assembly GCA_949316285.1 of Eupithecia subumbrata. Lineage (NCBI taxonomy): Eukaryota > Metazoa > Arthropoda > Insecta > Lepidoptera > Geometridae > Eupithecia > Eupithecia subumbrata. Next base: position 186,404 of record OX438628.1, on the reverse strand, counting down.
GCGGCGCGCGGCGCGCGGGGGAGGGTCGCGGCCGCTGCAGCCCGACCGCGCTGCACCGGGATCACTCGCTCATCCATTTCCTTCGCCGTCACATTAACACGTCCAGTGCCACTGACTCGCTCTCCGTGTTCACGTAATTTTTATTCCAGTGCCGGTGACGCACCTGACGCGTCAACCGTGAAATGTACGCGGCATCCGGCAAGACATAATGATCGTGGTGGCATTGAAGGTGGTAATATTTAGGGGTTATTCCAGTTTTCCCCCCTGAAATCCCCCCTAAGGGGGGAAACTGGACTCCAAAAAAATGAATTCCAGTTTTCCCCCTTGAAGATTAACCTTAAGGGGGAAAACTGGACTCCAAAAAAATGAATACGAGTTTTCCCCCTTACGATTCAATTTCAATTTCAATTTCAAGGGGGAAAACTGGAATAACCCATATTTATGTAGATTTCTGCATCTATTTTATTGGGTTAGTAGCCATTTTATTGTACAATATTTGTTTCGGTAATTATGGTCTTCAAATGAGCCCTCTCACAGTCACAAATAAAGCTCTATAAAATAAAATAACAAATTGAAAGACCTTTAAATATTTACAACAGCGTTTTCAAAGTTGTGAAGCGATAAAGTGGTTGTTATTTTGTTTTATTTTCGTGATCCCGCCTGCTCCGCTTTCTGCAGTATCATTTATAATGAACCTAACTTACTGTTAATCTAATAAAATCTTGACGAACACAAATCTCGGAGACGACTGCTCATTTTCTGTCGGCGTCGGCGTCGGCGTCGGCGTCGTTCCGTTGGTCGTGATAAATCAGCATCAGCAGCTGTAGGTCGCAGTCGACAATAAGTCGCATGCGACAACTTTGGAGTCGCGCCAGAACAGAATACCCTCTCGCCAGATCCGGTTCACTGGGTGAATCACTCACACGCGTCGATATCGAAGGCGCTAGTACGATGCGTACACCTGGTACACCTGGTACACCTGGTACACCTGGCCACATAATCATAATGATTGTATAAGTCAAAAATAACATACCCAACAAAAGTAACAAACATAGTAAACATACCCAAGCAGGAATAATGCTTTCTGTGGAATAGTCCACCGTAACGATAACATTTCAAGGAATGACGTAAATAAATAAATAAATAATGGTGGACAATTCACACAACATTATCTAGCCCCAAGCTAAGCAGAGCTTGTGTTATGGGTACCTACTAGATAACTGATATAAGTACATAATACAATACACTACATAGATAGATATTTTTTAGTATACATAGAAAACACCCAGACAAACGGAACAAATTTCTGCATATCGTACACAAATTTATTCCGAGGCGGGAATCGAACCCGCAACCTCCTGCGTCGCAAGCGGACCTTCACCCGCTGCGCCACGGAAGTCGTCAAATACAAAGATAATAATGAAATGAAACCAACCATTAACAGGGTCGTGCGGTCTAACTAAAGAAAACATTTCTGAGCATTTGTATCCGCACTAGCTGCTGTGCCCCGCTTCGCATACGCTTGTCCGGGATCAGAAGTATGTAAGTATGTATGTTAATACAGATCAGCATTCTAATTTAATGATAGAAAGACATAATTCGTTCGTCTCTCATAATCTTTCAATTTTATAATTTATTCATGTTGTTGTAGTTTTCTTGGTGAATTGTGACAAAAATAAAGACAAATACAAGTTATAGACTGTTCTTGGTAAGGAAGGTTCGTAGTACATTGTACCAACCAACCGTGCCGTGGAGCGACGACTCGGAGAGGGCCGCTGGCTGAGCTGAGGCGACGGAGAGGAAGAGAGCGCCCCGCGCCCCGCGCCCCGCCGCGCGGTCGCGTCTGTCTGTTCTGTATCACCTCTACTAATCAGCTAATCACATAACGTGTCACAATAATAATAGGTAACATTTTTATTATTAGAAACATGTGACAATAATTATGTGGAAATCTACTGTAATGTAAATGACGCTTACTCTAAGCGTCATTTACATTACATTACTAGGATCCGCTTCGTGGTCTCATCGTAAAAGCCAATGATATTATATATTGGTAAAATCTCATTGGTAAAAGCACTATTTTCTGCTTCGATCGTTCGATATTGTACCTATTTATGATGAACACGTTTCTACAAACTTGTAACATCAAGTTCCGTTAAAATGACTGCAGTTTATGTAGTTTCGGATCACAAACTGAAGCCCCACTGACTGGTTCGGATGTGTTTCAAGTGGTTCAGTGCCAAAGGAAAAATTTCATTCATGAGAAGGAAACTAAGTATATCTTGCATTCAGTTAGTAGTCGTAGAGATGAGTTCGAACAAGTTCACAAGCAGCTGGATACAGCGTGGTCGTGGTCACTCCCAGTGCGGCGTGCAGACGAGGCGGCTGCAGGCGCGGCGCCGGCGGCGGCGGCGGCGCGGCGGCGCCGGCGGCGCACTGCGACACTGCAATGCGTGCGCCACCACGTGCGAGCGCAGGGCGCAGGGCGCAGGGCGCAGCTCGGAACATTGCACTTCATCTAGCGTCCCTCCGCTTATTCTGTACCTACTGCTAACACCAATCATCAAAAATAAATCCTTTGTTTCGTGAATCACACTTTTATGCAACTTTAATTCGAAAAAAATACATAAAATAAATAAGAAGGCTATGTTACTATGTTTCTAGCCGACCTATAGCATCGCTCCATTATCGTATCGCGTCATTTTGTTAGCTATGAAAATTATGCGATAATGGAGCGATGCTATTGGCTGGCTGGAAACATAGCAACGTAGCTCATCCCTAATGGCAAGGCAGCCTTATACACGCAACTGCCGCATATGCCTGCAAGTGCGCTCCGAGCACACGCGCGTGCTCCCCGAGCCCGAGCGCACTGCTCCCGTCGCGAGCTGCGCCGCGGCCGGTAACTCAAGGTAACTTCACCGTCCGCAGTCCGCACATTCGCAGCTCCACGGCCGCACGTGCATTCTTCTGCGGCTTAATGCGGGGATTCTACTTTTTATAGTAATTGCGAGCATGCAGCCGCATTCATAGCGGGGGCGGGCGGGGGCGGGCGGGGGCGCGGGGGGGCCGAAAACAACCGCCTTTAGCAGTCGAGATGCGTCCCAATTACTTATTCATGTCACTGCGGACAAAGAAACAAAGCCGAGCCAATTTATGCAGGTGAATGCGAGTTCCACATCGACTGTGCAAGATAAGTGCAATAAGATAATTTAGTAGAATGTGGATAAGCGCTCACTGAGCACTAACGAGAGGTGACGAGGCGCGGCGCCCCGCGCGGCGGCGGCGGCGCGGCGGCGGCGCGGCGCGGCGCGGCGGCGGCGCGGCGGCGGCGCGGCGCGGTGCGCAGCCTAGCGCTGAGCTGCTCCACCAATAACTAGACACTAGCCAGCGCTGCATGGTACGCACTCTGTCAGACTTAGCCGCGCCTGCACAGCGTCGCGGCCGGCGGAGCCCGGGCGCTGCGCCCCCTCGCGGGTCACCCGCAAGCCTCACCTCACTTAATTCAAGGATTACGAGGTGTCGTAGTTGAACTTTTGTAATTTTCTTGTCAGAATGCAAGGGAATTTGTAATCAGATAGAGGCTGATTGAGAGTCTTCATCAATTCGTACTGTGGAAAACAAAGTTTATTGTACCTACCTACTGTGGACTTAGATAAGTGAGGATAAACTGATCAGTGCTGGGCACCTTCCCCGCGCCCCCCGCGCCTCTCATTCCATCTCTCGACTGATTCTTGTGTTGCTGAGGGCCTTCCCCTTGTATACACAACATTGAAACAGCATTATAAATTCGAATGATTCAGTCTTTAGAGCAATTTGCGGAGATGACAAACTAAAGATTACTTAGCAACTGTCGTGTGCAAGAGCAGGGGGAGCCGGGGGCGCGCGCTAGCCGGCCGGCGCGTTGTGCGCCCGCGGAACAGCGCCCGTCACCTAGTCACAGATCAGGCTTTACAACTTTCTATAATATTTGAGTGTAATGCCTTGAAGATCCTCCAGTACTCCGACATACGGACATACTGCTCCCGATGCTACATAATATGTACTTCGATCCTGATCTTGAATCTAGTTTACAAAAATTCAGAGTGTTGTCACATCGTCGGGGACACTCGGGGGACACTCGGGGGACACTCGGGGGACACTCGGGGGACACCAAACTAGAATGTTATGTAGATAACAGGAAATGCATCGTCCTCACGATTGTACATTGCATCAAAAGCTCACTCAGTTCAGCAGGACTCCCGCCGCTGTGAGGCTCCGTTAATTAGATTTTATTGCGTGTGTTCTGTCGAAATATTTTTCAGCTTACATTTTGTGCGGCGCGCCACGCCCGGTGCGGCGCGCCACGCCCGGTGCGGCGCGCCACGCCCGGTGCGGCGCGCCACGCCTGGTGCGGCGCGCCACGCCCGGTGCGGCGCGCCACGCCCGGTGCGGCGCGGCGGCGCGGGCGCTCGCCGACTCCGCCTCGCACCCGACCATTGTTGAGACTCAGTCCCTCGGGAACACAGATGCTGTGCTCGGGAACATCGCCGTACCTTCAGGCGGAATCAAAGAGCTGGTCCACTCGCCCACGTGGCAGACCTTTTATTTGCTAAGGTTTTTTTTTGAAAAACCTTAGCAAATAAACGGGGTGTAACGCGCTAATCATGGTACAAGCTTCGGAAATTGTTTTTTTTTTAAATAGCGTATTATGTACATAGTTTCAGTTATTTTCTTCTGAGTTTCTTGTCTGGAAGAATGTCCCAGCTGTCCGTAGCCGCTAGTCCGCGCAGTCGGGTCCCTCCCGCGGGTACCCACGTTCTATTTGCATACATTTATATATGATCCGCGTTGTTCGTCGACTTCAGAGCTTGCCCGCGACTCGGGGCTCCAAGCTCCAAGCTCCCCGCCCAGCGCAGCGCAGCCGTTACAAACATGCTGGATGGCTGTCATTGAATATATTATTTAACTGAGAAACGAAGTGTCAAAAAAAATTAAAGTTGGCCAAAAAATATGTCGGTCTGGGTAGTTAGGAGTTTTCCGGTTTATTGAATCTGTGGCTAGGAGTGTGTCGCGTCGCGTCGCCTCCTCCATCGGCAACTAGTGCCGCAGCCGAGGGCATAGTTAGTAGGTAGCAGTAGTTGTTGGTAAACAGTGAATGGCAGTGGAACTCCGGGACTCGATGATGGTCACCGAGCTCGGCCCCGCCGCGCCGGTGCGGTGACGACTCGGTTATTCTGTTCTCTCAGCAACGCAACGCAACGCAACGCAACGCAACGCAACGCAACGCAATATTAACTCGAACGATATCCGCCTTCCAAAACTACCTTCTAATAACGATAATTATTCGACAATTTCTTTATTATTCGTAGAGAGTGTTTCCTTTAATAGAGCAATCCACTCTAATGACTATCGAAAACCCCTCATCATTGAAATAGAGCACCTTTCATTATAATTATGTATGTTTTATTTTAACAAAAATAAGGAAACAATTTAGTGAAGTTCCCACTCCTTTATTAAACTTCTTTTGTAATGGGATCAAACGCGTATTAAAGCGTCCGCGGGGCGGCGGGGGCGGCGCGGGGCGGCGCGGGGCGGCGCGGGGCGGCGCGGGGCGGGCGGAGGACGCACGATATTTCTTCGCGGACTAATTACCCTTCATTATGTTTACAATGCATCATCATCCACCGGCCGACGCGACGGTGCGGTGCGGTGCGGTGCGGTGCGGTGCGGTGCGGGGCGGCGGGAAATTATAGGTTGTTTCACTAAAGCAGTGATGCTTGCAGAATACTATAATTTCTATCAAACATACAAATCAGGCTCACATGTTCTCAGCATTTCTAGTCTGGCCAATTATGTACATTTAACATGTGGGTGGATGCGCCTTCGATAGACGTCGCCGCCGCGCCATCCGGCGGGGCGCCGGCGGGGCGCCGGCGCGGCTCTGGCGCGGCTCTGGCGGGGTTAGGGCGCCGCTGCACCGCGCGGCGGACGTGAGGGATGCTCAATTTGTCGCCATTAGGCACGGACTGTCCGATACCTGACCGGCTACCGTGTGTGGGGCCACGCCTCCTACGTCACTTCTAATAGTGTTTCAAATATAAATAACACTTTAGAGGAGATCCCCGGGATGCCGGCAGCGGCACAGCGGCACAGCGGCACAGCGGCACAGCGGCACAGCGGCACAGCGGCACAGCGGCGCGGGGATGGCCGCATCTGCTGGTGGCTACACTTTGACCTTCGCAGTTGAAGAGAGGCTTGATTATTTTAATGTTTAGTTCTGTGTCATAATGATTATTTTAATTAAATACATACAGCATTCTGCAGTTATGGTTATTTTTCTTTGAAAATGATTGACTCTCGCAATTTAGTCATTTGACTCGCTGAGTGTGATGGTTCTGTTCGTCGGCGCGGCGCGCTGGCTCGCGTGCGAAGCGCGACACGCGCCTCATCAGCCGCGGTCACACCTCCCCGCGTCCCGCACCCGCCTGTACCCGCCCGCACCCGCCTGTACCCGCCCGCACCCGCCTGTACCACAGCCCGAGTACAGAAGCGCCCAATCTATCAGTGTCTAATGAGTCGGTACATAATGCATGGATAGGTCGCGCAGGCGGTAGGTAGGTATGTCTCTAGGTACGTACATACATACCTATGTGCGTCGCTGGACGCGGATGCGAGGTGACACCTCTAGTTGGAGAGAGTGGTGTACCTGAGCCAATCAAGTATTTAGTTAGATTGATTGGGCGCGGTGCGGCGCGGTGCGGCGCGGTGCGGCGCGGTGCGGCGCGGTGCGGTGCGGCGCGGTGCGGTGCGGCGCGGTGCGGCGCGGTGCGGCGCGGTGCGGCGCGGTGCGGCGCGGTGCGGTGCGGTGCGGTGCGGCGCGGTGCGGTGCGGCGCGGTGCGGCGCGGTGCGGCGTGCGCGTGCACCAGCATCACATCTATGAGCAGTGTGCGGAATGTATTACTACTCGTCAGCGTACAGTACAGCGGCACGCGCGCCGCGCCGTTACTTATACTATCTCCTATTTTGGTTGATTTCGCATAATTATCAAAATAAATAATAAATAGATAAATAAATAATGCTGGACAATTCACACAGCATTATCTAGCCCCAAGCTAAGCAGAGCTTGTGTTATGGGTAGGTACTAGATAACTGATATATTTAATACAATACATTACATAGATATATATTTTTTATTATACATGGAAAGCACCCAGACCAACGGAATAAATTTCTGCAGATCGTACACAAATTTGTTCCGAGGCGGTAATCGAACCCGCAACCTCCTGAGTCGCAAGCGGACCTTCACCCGCTGCGCCACGGAGGTCGTCAAAAAGTGGCAAAGCCGTGAGCAAACCTAAGTAGAGAGAGTGCGGTGCATTCAAAAACCATCGCTTACTCCTGCTTTTATTTGATTGTATCAAAGTTAAGTTACAACGACGTGCCTGAGTGTCTGAGTGCCTGAGTGAAGGCGTGAACTTTTTCTGATCAACTGGAAGCAAATTAGCATAGAAGAGAGTTGATTCCAATTTACTAGCGCTGCACTTCCGTGCTGTCTTCTCTTCTGAGGAGTGCAGCTGTGATGGAGTAGAGCCGACGCCTGCGGAGTGCGGGGCGCAAGGGAGCGCGGGAGGCGGGGGCGGCGGGGGCGGCGGGGGCGGCGGGGGTGACTGAGGAGCTTAGGAACTGATGTGCAATGGTATCAGGAAACTTGCACAAAAGACACTTTCGCGAAGGCCATTTGCGCGAATGGACACTTGCGTGAAAAAATTACAGAAACTCCTAATATCTCTTGAAATAGACGTCGCAGAGAGTTGCAGATTTCACCACTGTGTTTAAAATTTTTCTTTCTTTCTAGTGATATATCTCACTTTTCCCTGATTCTCCGACTTCCTTCCGTGACTCCAGTGCAGTCACGAGATATATACTTTAACGTAGACCTTCGTAGCACGTGCTACGATGCTACGAGGGAAAATCATAAAACTCATATTATCTCTCGAAATAGAAATCGCAGAGATTTTCTGATTTCACCACTGTGTAGAAGATTTTGCTGTCTTTTTTGTGATACATCTACCTTTCTCCTACCTCTCCCACTTTCTTCCCCATAACGAGAAACATACTTTAACGTAGACCTTCGTAGCATGCTACGAGGGATCGGCGTAGCATACAAAAGAGATCATCGTGCACGCACCTCCTTACTACACAAAAATGTTATTTCTTAGAGCATCGTAGCATCATGGCTACGGGTAGCTACGGGTCAATTAGCGGTATAGAGCTGACTAACTAGGCTTCATGTAATTCATGTCTGTGTAGAACTGTAGTAGAGCTGTCAGTAGTATACGGTGAAGAGGTGACACGGTCTTCTTGTTCACACCCGAGCTTTGAAATTTCACGTGATTTATTTGCACATATATTTATCACAATCTTTTTGGACTCCGTCGAAAACTGGATATTTTTACTGTACTTACCTAGTCGTTTTCAACTAGTTGTTGGGTGTAGATTACCAATTCGCTTATTCTTCAAAACTAGACTAGAAAGAACTACTGGGACAACTTTTGTCCCAGGAGTTTTTGTAGCTAGTTTTGTGCACAGAAAAGAACATGCTCTGCTAACTTTGCGAGGCAGAGTATTTTTTAACGAACTGAAGAAAATTAGTGTATCTATAAATATTGCCTTTGCATGATTTAGATACCTCAATGTTGTTTTCAAAAATGGTTCCGGTATTTCTGTTCAGTCTATTTAAACCACTGTTTAAATAAACAGCATCGACTGAACGACGAAAAAAGATCTGCTCAAAAGGGTTTGATACGTTTTAACAACTGAAGTCCTCAAAATTTCAATCAAAACTGCCTTGGAAAAATTAAAAAATCTGAGTGATTTTTCGTTTGAAATCACCATAAGAGCAAGTTTTATCAGAGCTCTAATAGCATGCATCAAGTTTCAAACGAACAGAGGAACAGAGGCCCGTTCTTATGATTTTGTTACCCATCAGAAACAGAAACGATGGTACCAGGTGTTTCGAGTAGCTTATATTATTTACTTTAAATACCAGAAGCGATAAAAGTATCTATTTTCATTTAGGAATCAATTTATTACTACCAAATGTGCATTTGAAATAAATTATAAATTTTTATGCTAGTTATGGTTCACTATTTTTGTTATAATGGCTTGTTTAGTTGTATAATTTGACCTTTTCTAAGTGTAAATTTATTGTATTTATGGAAATAAAGAGTTTTTGATTGACACAATTTGGCTGTAATGTCTTACACATAAGATATAGATATATACTGTGGTGGGCTTTTTTATTGGACTATTTAAGATAAATATTTCCATCATACATTACATATGTGTAACTCTAGCGGTTTTGGCAGCGCACGTCAGAATAGCTTGCAGCTTGTAGATTTTTTCTACTTACTTGACACTTATCATCATGTTTTGAACAATTCACACAATATCTTTATAAATTGTAACTTATGTGTTATTCTGATGTATTAGCTATATTACTATCAAGTTTCATTAAAATTCATTCAGTAGTTTTTACGTGAAAGAGTTACAAACATCCATCCATCCATCCATCCATCCCTACAAACGTTCGCGTTTATAATATTAGAAGGATATTCGTATTCTAGGCGTATTACATACACATACAAAATAATGTCCGAAACCTAATTAATTACTAGATACCGATTTCCCACTCCTATTTAAATTCACATCATCATCATTGGCTTATTTTACATCCACGCAAAATGATTTAAGTAGCATTAGCCTGGCTGGGAGACAGCCGAACACACACACACTCACTGATCATTTAGGGCAGAGCCGTTTTTAGATTTAGTTTCAAAGAAAACCCCTCTAATGAACGATTTTTAAATGGAGGGGGTACATACTAATATCATTTCCTTTCCACCAATTTTAAGAATTGGGACCTGGCGTCTTCCCGGACGTGTTCATGATGGTGGGCAGAACCTGCAGTTAACATAGTATCAGTGAAGTACCAATAACCCTGTATATATCACAAGAAAAGAAAGCAAAATTACTATTTTCATATTCATTCATATACATACATACATATGCATATTTATTGCAATCATTGTGTACATTTTTAGGTCTTAGTATTTAAGTAATGTATAAGAGGCACAATGGTACCCTAGCAGGGCGTGGCAATAGGTACTGAGAGTGGAGGTGGACCGGGTTTCTATAACAATCTCTAGTTATGTTTTAGGTTTTAGCGGAAAAATATAATTCAATAACTTTTGTAGTTATTTTTTTATATATTATTTTATAGGTAACAATGTATGTATTCATAATGCATATAAATTCGTAAGTTTTGTTTTTATTTTTATTTGTCGTTGAAGAAGTCACTTAAATCATAATAGCATTTATGTAAAAGGTATTGTTTTATTTTATTTTTCAAATATATGGTCTTTTTCCTCGTCTTTTAGTTAGGGTTAGGTTATATATTATTCAGCTAGGTTAGGCTACATCTCGTGCTAATCTAAAGTCTTTTGGTTTTAAATGATGTACCTCTACTCAAAAGAGAAGGGGACAACTCGTCCGAGGACGAGTTTTACATTCGGACGTGATGTACTCTAACCCTGGTCTGGTAATATAGCTTCTCAATGTGGTAATATGTATGGTTGGTGGGGAAATTTTTTTCATACAGAACCAGAACTGAAATTAACCATTGAACGATACGTTGTTGGTGTTCTCACTCATTTATGAAATATTTCGATGGGTCTCAAGCAGAACTAAATAATACAATAGATAAATGTAAACGTATTTAAATGAACTTACTGGGGATAGTAATGTCAGCCTCCTAGAGGAGGAACCGGATCGATGACAGCAGCCGTCAGCCGTCGGCCGTCAGCCGTCGGCCGGGGGAGAGGCACGCGTAATCGACGTGATCGATCGCAATAAATTACCCAAAGCTAGCCATTACGGAGATAAGGCTAACGTATCGGCTCGTGCGTCAGAGCACGGCGGCGGCTCCGCTCCCGCTCCGCTCCCGCTCCGCTCCCGCCGGCCTCCTCCGCGGCCCGGGTACCACTCACACATTACAATCAGATATTCAACATACGAGCTGTATTCTGGACGCGGATAGTAGAGGTACCGGTACCGGCCATGTGGGTGAGGATATGTAATGTGCATTGACACGGTGGCTCTTCAGAGAAATACTCTGAGATTATATAGATATTGTGAAGTCATGAACATGCCTGTATGAATCCTACTTCCTAAGTTAAGTAAGAATGTTTGTTAGCACGTCTCTCCGTAACTACTTAACCGATTTAGATGAAATTTGGTGTGTAGAGAGTTTAAGTTTTAAAATAATACGTAAATAAATCAAATTTTCAAAAATTAAAAAGGGGTGGTAAAATTTCTATGGAATTATGATTCCTTGTTTCGATTCACTCAAAACCCGGTATCAATAAACTGTAAAGTAAATAAAAATAACATATTTTTTTACAAAACTACACCTAGGACGTTTGCAATGAATTTCTGAAATTTCCACGCGAGTGAAGCCGTGGGGCGAAGCTATTATAAGTTAGTTCTAACAGTCTCACCTAAATGAACCGAGTGCTAGCTAAATGATGCCTACGAGATCTGGTAATTAATCCATGTTGTGACTTTCAACAAGGAAGGGCGTTGGGACACGCTTTCAACAAACACCAAACTTTTACCATTTATTATTGAAAGTTTACTCGATGAAGCGGAGTTCGTGGCTGTGGCTCGTGTGGAGGCGGCTTTGTGAGGGCGGCGCGGCGGCACACGCGCGTACTAACGACGCACTAGGCGCGGCACACGCGCGTACTAACGACGCACTAGGCGCTGCACACACGAGCGATCGACAGATGAAGCTGTGTTCAAAGTTATCTGAGATCAGGCGGCGTTCGCTGCCCGGAACCATCCCAGTCATACGTACACTCACATTAAATGCGTCAGTGGGAGACATTAACCAACTTCAGTTAGATGCTGATATTGTTGTTGTTAGTGTAAATAATAGTGAAGCATCCGTTTGAGCGGTGCTCGTCTGCGAGCGCGCAGCGCGGGACTCTCTCTGTGCTTCCCTGACCACACCTTTTTGTTAATAGCCTCTGTCAACTAGCAGTACTTATCTTCTTGCAGACAAAACTCTTCTTCGTATTCAACATGTTCACCCCCACCCTCAGGTTCGATCTCCCAGTGGTACTGAACAGTATAGTCTGGTTGATGAGCTGTCCCTTCGTTGTTGGATGTCTTGGTGAGATGGCATACCTGTTCTTGCAGTCAGCTGCGCCGTCTCCGCATTTGGTTGACGTTGACAATGTTCTGCCTCTATTGTTATATTGGTATTTTATCTACACTAATGTTATAACATTCTACTTATGATTCCAATACTTGACTTATAATTACTACTGTTATAGCGCAGATAACAAAACACTCAATTTAAGCAATTTCACATGATGGTATAATATCCACATCGATATCGTAAAATCTCATTATAACATCAATAAAACGCGACCAATTAACAAGGCGAGCCTTATGTCAAAATCCTCATACAAGTTGTATAAAATTTTGATATTAGGCTGGCTTTTGAAAACAGTTGGGTTATACGTGAAAACTTCGTCGAAACTACTTTTGAATCTGCCTAACCCAGCGTTGTACACGGGGCATTGCTTCCGGCGCACCTCGGCGACCCTTCTCATAGATAGCGGTGGTGATTTGACCGCACTGAAACGACACGGGGGGTGGAAGTCTTCTACTGTGGCTGAAAGCTACATTGATGAGTCTTTAATGAATAAAATTCAAGTCTCCGTCTACGTGCTCTACTGCTTGCCCCGCGGCCGCTACAGCTGCTGGATCAATAATTAACATTAACTTTCAAAATTGTACCATCCAAAATTTGAACAATTATTATAAATAAACTATTGTCAGCTTTTACTCTTGTTGTTTGATTAATTGCATTAGTGAAGATAAAGTAGTGTATGCAACTGCATATAACACGGGTATTAAAACACTCGTTACTATTATGAAACTCGCTGCGCTCGTTTCATAAACTCACACTCGTGTTTTAATACCCTTCATTATATGACAGTTGCATAAACTACTATTGGTAGGTCAGATACACAAAGGTAATAAATGGTTGACTCTGACCTTGATTGCTGCTAACCTTCTTCAATCCTTAGTCACTGCAATCCTTACTTTTGGCACTGTTTCACTTGGTTTTAGGCACTGGTTTTAGTTTTAGTTCTCAAAGGACCATGTAAAGAGTTCGGTCTTGGTGTTGGTATAGTCCCGAAACCCTTTGCGTATTGGTTTATGTGGTATTTATGGTTTGTGGTAGTTTTCTAGGAAAAGTCACTAGTTTTTGGTATATAAATATAATCACAGGTAAACTATGAATAATTAAACTATAGTAATAACTTAAACTGATTGACTTATGGTATTTAACTGGTAAATATATGGTTAGAATGGTATTTGTATGAATCCGCGTTCTCGGTGGTATGCTCCTAGTTCATAGTTCATAGCAGCTAAGCCATATAACCCGAACAGCCCGACTGGCACTGGTCCGACTGTCCGCTCTCACGTGGAACATGTCCGAACAGCCCGACTGGCACTGGTCCGACTGTCCGCTCTCACGTGGAACATGTCCGAACAGCCCGACTGGCACTGGTCCGACTGTCCGCTCTCACGTGGAACATGTCCGAACAGCCCGACTGGCACTGGTCCGACTGTCCGCTCTCACGTGGAACATGTCCGAACAGCCCGACTGGCACTGGTCCGACTGTCCGCTCTCACGTGGAACATGTCCGAACAGCCCGACTGGCACTGGTCCGACTGTCCGCTCTCACGTGGAACATGTCCGAACAGCCCGACTGGCACTGGTCCGACTGTCCGCTCTCACGTGGAACATGTCCGAACAGCCCGACTGGCACTGGTCCGACTGTCCGCTCTCACGTGGAACATGTCCGAATTCGCGGAGGAACTTTAAAATGTTTTTAGTAGATCAAACAGCCTCCGCCCGCCCCGCGCCGCCGCCCGCCCCGCGCGCCGCCGCCCGTTTATGTTTTGAGTAGAGCCGTTTTAACCGACAGATTAAAATTAAAACTGAACATATGATGTCACCAAAATTATATATATTACATTAATACATCTGTAGTGATGGCAGACGTAGATAATGTGAGATCGCGAGTGCGGCGCGTTTCGGTGCGGTGCGGTGCGGTGCGGTGCGACTCGGTGCGGCGGTTGTCGGTCAACTAGCTAATTGAAAAACTTTTGTCGCGATGTCGGGATGAGGGTCGGTCCGCGTTTATTGAACGCTGTGGGCGCCGAGCGACCGAGCGCCGAGCGACCACAGGACAAGGCACAGGGCTCGTTTCATTAACAAGAGAACCAATACAAGTTATTGTTAATGTGGTAATGTGGGTTCACAACTTTGCTCGTACAGATTAAGATACTCCAAATAAATCTACCTAAATTCACACAAAATAATTTGGCGTGTTATAAAAAACTATAATACGACTTCAAATTCTTCTAGAGGCGACATCTAGTTTAAATTCGAGTCTAATTTAGTTTCAAAACACATGGATGAAACGACGAATGAAAGAAGGCCTACTTTGAAACACGAAATACGAAGTTTCGGTAGGCTGATCGCACGAAACGAACAACCTTACTGCTGAATGTCACGTCCGAAGCAACGCACGTTGCTAGCCTACGTTACTTCGGACGTGCCACTGAATGAGACCAGACCAGGCCTTTTGAAATAAAAAACGAACGGATCGGTCATCCTTCGTTTTATGCGATCCGCCGACTGCCATCCGTCAACTTTGGAATTTGTTTTTGTAGGTAGACATCTTGTCTACGCCCGTTGCCATGGAAACCGTTAGTTTCCAGTGATTGGAAAATTTTCATGGTGGTGATGATTTTATGGCGCTCATCACATCATCAATTCCTCGAAAGACAAACTTTTATAGGACTACTTAAAATCAACTTTTATACAACAACGAAAGAATCATCAAAATCTGGTATGAATGGGCGACGATATCCCCAAAATTGTTGTAGCTAGTCGTGATTTTTCAAAAGTATGATCAGAGTACGTGTTGTTTTTTAAGCTTTACAGGATAAATACCAATCCCTTGGGAATAACATTTTTATGGAGCCAATTCGGGATCATTCTCTATACATTAGTGAAAGTATCAGTAAAATCAGTCATCGGTTAAACACAGGTGGAGTTATCAAGTAACGTACATACATATATACATAAAAAAACATACAGACGATTTGAGTACCTCCTTCTTTTTGAAGTCTTTTAAATATTCGTCTAAATTTCATCTCAAATAATCTCGACTCACAACTTAACTAGGTATCTAAAGTTGAGAAAAATAAACAAAAATATGAAAATAAAACATTATACGGACTCCGCTTATTAACGGCGTACAATGTACATAGGCGAAGAGGAAAGTTACCCACACTCATTTGAGAAGGATCCAAGGATGCATTCAAACTTTCCCGTAATCTGCTGTACCAGTTGTCCAACAGCATTGTTTACAAATATGTATTGCGTAGTTCGCTAGAGCACAGCCTCCTCCGGGGCGCGGGGCGCGGGGCGCGGTGCGCGGGGCGGGGGGCGCTAACAAAGCGTCTTAAGAATGATTCCTCCGCCCCGCGCTAGTCGGCTACTTTATTAAATTCCTCGCGGACAACAATTTACTCATTAGGGGCGCGCGGCCGCCGCCCCCGCCCCCGCCCCGCCCGCCCGGCCGGACGCGCACCGGAGCCGCCCGCAGTGAATCAGCCGCGCGCTCGTCGCGGATCTTTTATATTTCATTATGGAAAGAGCTGTCTGCGAACTTATTCTCGGAGCTCACTTTGTGTATTGAATGCGAGGACGAGGACAGACCGACGGAATTGTTTTCATAAACTTCACGTTTATTTGTAGATGAACCGTCTCTGTTAATGTTGTTTGTTTCCTTTCATACAACTCGATCAAGCTTTGTCACTTAAGTTTTCTTGTTAGTTAAATTAATAGACAACAGACAGTCCTCTGACAGTTGCGAATGAAGTTATTTATATAAATTTATTTTTGTTACAGGTAAGCAATATAATTTGACATGTCGGAGGCACAGCGGAAGCACACACCGCGGTCGCTGAGCCATGCGACTCAATTACGAAGCAATATTATTGCAGGTAAGTAAATAAAATGTTAACATGTCGGCATTAAGCCCACCCTTTGTACATCAGTGCAATAAAGGTTTAAAATAAAATAAATAAATAAATAAACATTCATCAATCTGCAAATACTAAAGTCATTTTATAACGGGATATTTACCATGACTCTCTTTTATAAAATCACACTCTTCACATACATATCTCAGCACATGAATATTATAAATGCTATAGTTTGTATGGGTGGGTGAATGTCAGTTTGCTTTTGTTTGTACCAGCAAGATGGCGAACAGGCGTGCGGCCCGCCTAATGGCCTGATGGCCTGATGGGCTGATGGTAAGCGGTTACCGCAGTCTAAGGACGCCGCAACATCGGAGGCATTACACGCGGGTGCCCATTACATGTCTTAGAACCTTTTTGAAGAACGCTATGATGCAGTCCCGGTGGACAACCTCGGCAGGGAGATCATTCCTGAGTGTTCGCGAAATTCCTCATGAAGTTTACCACGAGCTGAACGGCTACTGTGGGTGGATGAATGTCTGCTTGTTACTTCTTCACGACAAAACTTCTGAACGAATCGGGCTAAAACCTGTACCCTTAGTCGAGTCAATACAAAAAACATTCGGTAAAAGAACCATCGAAGTCTCACACAAATGGCTTACAAAGGTGTAGACACAAACGAGGAGAAGCCAGAAAAATGCGACAAATACGTCTCATTTTATGCGTAGGTATTCGTGCGCTCGTATGCGTGAGAGCACACTCACACATGGATTCATTTTTGCCTTCGAAATGAAGAGAATTGTTGAGTGCGCGTGTTTTACCTCTATGATTGATGTGTTTGGTTTAGACTCGGTACGCTCATAAATCGTAAGGGAAAACTTAGATTCGGTGCAAGTACCGAGTGAAATGTTTTCCCGTATATTCTTATTTTTTTTAAAGGTATTTGTATGACCAAGCTAAGTTGGTAGTGGTCTATCTACTTACTTGTATAACATCAATGGCGCAAACTTGACTGCCGCTGTCATGTCAAAGTGCGACAAATCACTCAAAATTATTCGAAAGCTATAATCGAGTTGGTAAGAAATGATTGGATCGTTGTCGTACTACGAAAAGTACTTCTTCTCGATCCGGTAGGGGGGCAAGGCGTTAAATGTATAGGAAAGACTCAAAAACGACGGAAGTATTCGTAAAATAATGCCTACAACCCGTACTAAACACTCTGGAAACAAGCACAAAGGCTGAAACCTAAGCCATAATAATGCCAAAATGCCATGTAGATTAAAAACAGGCTAATTAATGAGTGCAATAAGAAGCAATCGAATTGATATCTGGATCGCTTGCAGCCATCTCGGTGCCAGCAGCTTCTCTATGTCTCTATGTCAATGACCCAGGTCAAAGTGTTGGCTATCTTCCATTTTGTCTTGTTCCGGATCCGGCACAAAGCTAGCGGCTGTGGAGGTGAGGAGGCGGCCGCGGAGCCGGTACAACATCTCGCGTTTAATATTGTACCGCCGGGATTATTGGTCCATAGCTCAGCTTTATTGCGGTCGAAGACGCGCACAAACATACATCTGCCAGTATGAATTGTCGCGGCGATCCAATGTTTCTTTAACGCTCGAGCTCGAAAATTGTTCGATTTTCCGAGAATGAGGAAGATATTACAAAAAGTTGGAGCTGGAAGCCGCCCTTTGATTCAATCATGAGTTATTCCGGTATCAGTAGCGTCGTGTGGTAGCGGAGCGAGCCAGCGAGCGAGCCGCCGGGCGCGGAGCGAGACGCCGGGCGCGGAGCGAGCCGCCGGGCGCGGAGCGAGACGCCGGGCGCGGAGCGAGCCGCCGGGCGCGGAGCGAGCCGCCGGGCGCGGAGCGAGCCGCCGGGCGCGGAGCGAGCCGCCGGGCGCGGAGCGAGCCGCCGGGCGCGGAGCGAGCCGCCGGGCGCGGAGCGAGCCGCCGGGCGCGGAGCGAGCCGCCGGGCGCGGAGCGAGCCGCCGGGCGCGGAGCGAGCCGCCGGGCGCGGAGCGAGCCGCCGGGCGCGGAGCGAGCCGCCGGGCGCGGAGCGAGCCGCCGGGCGCGGAGCGAGCCGCCGGGCGCGGAGCGAGCCGCCGGGCGCGGAGCGAGCCGCCGGGCGCGGAGCGAGCCGCCGGGCGCGGAGCGAGCCGCCGGGCGCGGAGCGAGCCGCCGGGCGCGGAGCGAGCCGCCGGGCGCGGAGCGAGCCGCCGGGCGCGGAGCGAGCCGCCGGGCGCGGAGCGAGCCGCCGGGCGCGGAGCGAGCCGCCGGGCGCGGAGCGAGCCGACGAGTGCGGGGAGAGACAACATCTCATCAATATTTTTAAGTCATTCTTATGAAAATAATGTCCCTCTAGTTTATGAACTCATAATATTTGAAATGGTTGGGTTTGCCATAAAAATCCTCGAACCTCCAACAGCAGCAGTTAAACCGTTCTATATTAAGGAGTATGCTTACTTTCTACGTGCACACATGCATTAATAAAACTTTTACGAGTTGTGTGCTCCGTACTCTACTACTGTATTCTAATTCAAAGTCATAAACGTAAACCACTGCACTTGTGATTATTCCTACCAATTGTCATAATTGTGATTCGTTATTGCGGAGAGCGGCAGCGCCGCGTCGCCGGCGCGACCGGGGCGCGACCGGGGCGCGACCGGGGCGCGGCCGGGGCGAGGGGAGACCCGCACGACTCGATGGTCCTCGTCTCAAACGCAGCACTCGTGTTATATTCCGTGTTGTTGCGCGTCTCCACTTCATCGCCGCTGTTTCGAAAAGTTTCTTGTGAGGAGTGAGTTTATAAGTTGTTGTGTTTCTCCGCTCGAGGGTGCTTGTCCGCTCGAGGCGCGCGCCGAGGGCCGGCGCCGCCGCCGCCGCCGCCGCCGCCGCCGCCGCCGCCGCACTTCACGCGGACACCTCTGCCCGCGCCGCCCCGTCGCGGCACAGATCAAAACATTAAAAGTTCACACAGGGAAAGTATGTTTTTGTTAATATAGTGCGTAACCCCTCACACTTATTTAACTTCTTAGGCAAAATGGGTCGATGCACGTTTATGTCAGTTGCATCAAAATTCACGGACGGATTACTACTTGCTGGGGGTTCAAATGAAGAAAACGCTAATAAGTAGTAGATAGCGACGTGCGTCCGCAGCGGAGAGCGACGAGCGCACTGACACCCATTCATTAGTCGACTCGCCGCGGCTCTGGCCTGCACTAAAATGGCTGCAATTAGAAACGTTCCAGCGCGATAAATAAGCGCTTTCTCCGCGTGTTCCTAAACAGTGCGGAACACGCGCCGCCATCTGTCCGCGTGTTCCTAAACACTGGGGAACACGCGCCGCCATCTGTCCCCGTGATCATTCCAACGAATGACAAGTCGCATACGAGATTGCAAAACAACCTGGCGATAAATTACACCAGTCACATACGATTCAAGCCTTGATGTTGTTCTTGTCAATTTTTATGCTTGAACCGAACACAGTCGAAGGAAATGATTGTTATTCCTATTAAAGTTAACAGAGATTATGTAGAGCGTAAGGTGAGAGTTCCCCTGTGCGCGTCGCGCGCGGAACAACTTGCTCGTTACTGATCCTGATGCTGATTTACATACATTTACATTTTCTTATACTGTCGACATCCTCCCCTCACGAGCCGCGACACTCGACTGCGGGATAATGTCGCGGCGGCGGCGTCAGCGGCGGCGGCGGGCGGCGGGCGGCGGCGGCGGCGGCGGCGGCGGCGGCGGCGGCGGGCGGCGGGCGGCGGGCGGCGCGGCGCTGCTCCCGGTCGCAGTAGAGGACTCACTCCGCTCGCCATCGCGCCATCAACTAACAGACTATCTTATTATTGAACGAGCCTTCACTTGAACTCGGTAAGCAACGGAATATTGTGAACATTAGTCGCGAAAGTGACATTTATATACGAGTGGTTAGTTATTGTACCTGTTGATGTCGCGTCGGCCACGGCAGAGTTCTCCGGAACCGGATGAACTGCCTATTTCAGACATTATAACAAATATAGATCATATTTAAGTTATTCTTCGGTCCATAGTAGGTAAGTATATCTCACACCTAACATACATCCACACTAATATTATAAAACCGAAAGTAGCTCTGTCTGACGAAGTCAACAACATCTCGGAGACGGACTATGCTACTTGAGAAACGCGTGCGAAGCCGCGGGCGGAAGCCAGAATGGGCCGGCTACCGAGGCGCGACGCGGCGGCGCGGCGCTGGCTACGCGTCGCGTGGCACATTCATGACAAATGTCACGTCGCCACATTCTAAACCCGTTTACACGAAATTGCACATAATCGTTCGCTCCGAGCGTTCGCGATACAGCCCCGCGGGGGGGGGGGGGGGAGGGGGGGGGCACATTAAGATTCCTCTCCCGCCGCGACGCGGGGGGGGGGGATCAATTTTTGCGAATACTTTATGGTAATGTTTACCGATAATACTTTATGGTAATGTTTACCGATACCGTATTAAGCCCCTTTCATTACGCGAGACGCGAGCGATAAATTCCAATTGAATTTTGCCGAAAACAATCTGTTTGCACAAATTTGGAAGTTTGAGGGTACTCGCATTTGCATAAAATAATACGCGCGGCCATGCGTGCGGCGCGACCGCCCCGCCCCGCCCCGCGCCGCGCCGCGCCGCGCCGGCCCGGGCGGGGGCGGGCGCGGTCTACTGCGGTCTACTGTAGTCTACTGTACGGTGTACCTCTCACTCACGATCCAGAACTAATGAATCAGCTGATCGTGTGTCTAGTTGCGATCTCCCGGCGCGCGGCGGGGCTCGTTCTCGCAGATGTACATACTCGGTACAGTAGAACGTAGCGGTGCAGGTGGAAAAGACCGATCAGTTTCTTAAGTAGGTATCCATATCGTAACTGAGGCTCTTAATAAAATAGCGAGTACATGAGATTATCTCGAATAACAACGAATTATTCACTTACCATCCAGATTAAAACTGTATAAAAACATGTCTCGTCCTAAATTATTACTGAAAGTAGTCAACAACATTATACAGTAGGTATTATTTACTATCACTTTATCGCACCACCTCTGTTTTGATCGCTTCTCTGTAAACCTGTGCGTCGGGGCGCGACACGAGAACTCTATCAGCTAATGAAAAAACCGCACGAGATTTATGAAGCAAGGGGAAACTTGGACCAACTCCCGCACGGGGAAGACGAGGCTACTCCGCACAACAATCTTTCTTTGGGCTTCTCGTAAACTAAAACTTTGCTTTTCTTTCTAAAGTATTTTCAAAGTTTCATTTGAGTACCACGTATTTGAAATTGAGTTCTGGCAATGATAGCTTTGCATTACTTTGATTATGTGTACTCGGGTTATCGAATGAAACCTAAACTAAGGTAAATTGTGAAGTCGGTCAAGCAAGAGCCCGTGCAACGCATGATTAAAGTAAAGAGCTCCGCCTTTGACGTGAGCCGCGCCGCGTCGAACCGCCGCCGCCACGCCGCCGCCGCCGGGCCGCCGCCGCGCCGCCGCCGCCGCGTCGCTGGACGCGCATCGAGGCGCGCTTCAAATCATCTCCAAGTGTCTAAATTCACCCTCTCCAATTGTAAAGTTGAAGCAATTTGAACTTTCCTGCCTTGAGTTAGGGATCGTGCGATGAGGCTGGTGCTAATAGACAACGCGCTGGTTATTTGCAAAGTTTCAAGAAGGGTGGCTAGTGCGAGAGCCGTCCTTTACCTTTTTACTGCACTCTTTTTGCATTCAAATCATCTACATCTGTACGAGACCGCTACGCTACATTACCTAACAGCCATTGATAGCTAACATCGCAACGCCTGCAAGTTCAGAATACAACTTGTCTTGCTGTAGGCGGGTGTCGGCGGGTATCGGCGGGGGCGGCGGCGGGCGGCGGGGGCGGGCGGCGGTAGGTCAACAGTTTAGTGAATCCACTAAGTGAACTGTTCGAAGGTTGAGAACTCAGCCTTTGAACTTTTCACTGAAATTAGCTTCTTGAACTTTCACTTTAATTTGTAGCTTTACGTAACTTTGGCCCATCGGAACTTTGTTGGTTAACACCCTTTCGCGAATTTACCTTTTCTTATTAGATTCGTTCAATTCATTCAACTTTGGTGTAACTGTTAAGGTTTAAAAATTATATAAAATCTTTTAAGTTGGATATTGAATGGAAGGCGCGTGTGATCGCACCACTTTACTTAGACAAAATAGTTGAACGTTTTGCTTGTAACATAAGTAGACGTTTTGCTAAGCTTAAACATAAGAGATGTTTGTATTCGAGCTGCGATGTTATTGTGATGTATCCTGAGGGTGGAGAATATCTTCAGCGCGATTAAGACGTCTTCTCTACATTGTGTATTTATGCAAACGAGCCGCTGTTTCGAACAACTTTAACAAAGTTTAAAGTATTTTCAGATGTTTGTCTGAAACAAGGTTTGTTGTTGAATTGACGTGAACAACGGATACCTTTCAACTCTCGTCTCGACTCGTTCACTTCTACCTCGGAGATACTTGCACGGCCCGCACGGCCCGCACGGCCCGCACGCACCGCTGCCGCTGCAGGTGTGGGCTCCCGGCACAGCAGGCTGGGCTGGCTCTGCTGACTGTATCTGCTGACTGTATCTGCTGACTGTATCTGCCGACCCGTGAACTGAACCGAAGTGGTGCGTCGTCGCTCTGAATATCAATGATCGGATCTTTCATTTCTTTAAAGCCAACGTGACTTAAAAACAAAGCCCAAATTAATTTATTCATAGCGACATTACATCTCCATTTATTGCCCGCGCCCCAGGAACAATTTTTGGGGTCATTTTGTTAAATTTGGTCACGTCGTTCTTTATTAGAGGACAAACAAACGAGCCCTTTATAAGCAATAACTAATTTTATTTACCAAAAATGCAGAATGCTGACTCGTAAACTGCCATGGGTGGTACCGGGGGCTAACTACATCACGTGTGACTCTCCCCTCGTGCGCTGGCTGTGAATAAATGCAGTTCCTGCGGGAGATGGTTCCACCGCCAGCGCCGCGGCGACTCGCGCAGTGGACTCGCGAGGAGGGTTGTAAGTTGTGAGTGTACAGATGACAGAGCGTCGCTTAAGGCCCTAATTTCACAAGTTATTGCATAAAGGGCCGCCGCCTGCGGAATACTAAACGCACCGCAAGCTCGCATCTCCCTAATTGTTCTTCATCTTTTGTAGACTATCTCGGCTATCCCGTTCTAAGCATTAAAGTCGAAGCCCCCAGACAGTATCAATCTAACGCGTTTACATGATCCCAAACCAAAACTGAACTAAAACATGATGATTAAGTGGTTTGTTTTATTGCGAAGAGAACGTGTGAACATGTGACCGGCTTGAAGCGCCCTCGAGTCAGCTCGAGCCAGGCCCGCGGCGCTGAGTGCAGCGGCCGCCGCTCGCGTGCAGCGCTGCAGCGGCTAATTGAACCCAACCGCTTGTTTCTAAGATACTATGATACTTCTAGTTATGCTGAAAAGACGACATAGTCCTTTTCTCTTCTTCAGTGGTAGAGTTTTTCGGAGTGATGCTCCAACAACTGAGCAGGGCAAGTTTCGAAGTTGGACTGAAAATGAATACCTATGGCGAAAACCAAAGTAACGACCGATAGCACGGAGAGGAAAAATTAAGTTTATGGTGTGGCGGTTGAACATGTTCCTGAGAATCTGTATCTGGGGCCGTCTCCTTCCAGGTGAGACGACATGAAGAGACGAGTGGCACGACGCACGGAGAACGCATGCAAGAGATACTGGTCCATGAAACATCATTAGAAAGGAAATCTACCGCTCTCCTTGAAACGTGAACTGATGGACATGTGCATCCTCCCCATCCTCGCATACGGTGCACTGACTTGGTCATTTACTGAGAGACAAGAGTTCGCCGGTTAGAAGATCGCCACCGACTGGGTCCGTGACGGGCGGCTACGGCGGAGGCGGCGGGATGCGCGGGGCGCCTGAGACAACACGTGGGCCCTTCTCGCAGGAGAGCTTCGTGAGGAGTGGACGAGAGGCGAAGGCCCCGCGCCTGTGCGCTGCATTGGGACACATCAGGCTGATAAATAATAATAACAAATTGGGAAGTGCGAACAGTTCCACTTGGCTCGTGTTTTGTAATCTCTCGAGGAGCGGTGCTGCAACATTCTCTCGAGGAGCGGTGCTGCAACATTCTCTCGAGGAGCGGTGCTGCAACATTCTCTCGAGGAGCGGTGCTGCAACATTCTCTCGAGGAGCGGTGCTGCAACATTCTCTCGTCGGTCGACACGCGCACAAATTGACGTATTTTCTAACGAACCAGACACCTGTTGATGGCTTAATTGTTGACTATTTACTTCCTTTGAGTTACAACACGTTTTAACTTTGTTACAATATCACGCAATGTGCCATTGAGTTGGACGTATGAATTACGATCATGATTTTCTGGGTTACGCCAACCATATCTGAATCCGTTTATGAAAAGCAAAAAATAAGCAACACAAGAAAAGCTCTTGCAATTCAAGTGCGTGTTTGTATTAGTAGTGAAAGGGGCGCCGCCCGCCCGCGCCCCGCGCCCCGCGCCCCGCGCCCCGCGCCCCGCGCCCCGCGCCCTCGCCAGGCTCACTCGATTACTGGGCATTTGCATCTGCACGCCCGCGCCGAGAGGAGCGCGACCAGGCGGAATTCTCCGAACGTACCGACCAACTTCACTGACGCTTAAAAGCGTTTATCGGAGCTTATCGGAAACCAAACAAAACGAGAATATGAACAGCAAACGATTTGGTCGATTGCCAAATGTGATCCCTCTCGATCCTCACGTTCTATTTTAGAATCGGACGATGGTCTCCGCAACAACCGCCGCCGCCCGCCGACCCCCGCCGACCCCCGCCGACCCCGGCCGACCCCGGCCGAGCCTCGCCGAGCTCTTGATACTGCAGACAACATCAGCTCATCTTCAACAAGTAAACACTTAGGTACCGCTTAAAAGCTTGAAGCTTTTTTAAAGAACATTTTCGTTCTTTAAACTGGTAGTTGTAAAGCTTGTTTGAGAGTTGTGCGCAATGACGTACGCACGGATCACAGGAAGTGGGAATGACTTCCGTGAGGGAGTGTTCCCCTGGCTCCGTGAGGGAGTGTTCCCCTGGCTCCGTGGACCGCGGCCAGCACTGGCGACAGCCTAGGAGGCTCGCTGAGCGCCGCACGTCTCGTTCAGACTCGCTGCTGAATCATTAATAACTGCGGGTTTTTATTTAATAAATAGTATTCCGACGTCACATGTTGGTGACTCCCACCGTCCTCAAGAACGCCACATAAATCTCGCGGGATTCACGAGAGGCGACCCAGACTTTAATAACGGATATTCCACGCAAGCCCCACGAAAAATATTATGAAAATACGATAAAACCTCGGCAACATTGAGGCTCATTTACATAACAGTAGACGGGATTCCATACATTAAATGAAAATAAGCTGTTTTGTATTGGCTTGTGAATCTAGACGAACGGACGGACGACGGCGGCGAGGCGGCGCGGCGGCCGATCCGCCGCCGATCCGCCGCCGATCCGCCGCGTCTGCACGTGTGCGCGCGCACAGAACCCGGACACGGAGATGTAACGTCGGTATTTACTAATTCATTTTTTATTTTCCGTTTATTAAGGCACAAACAGTATACAATTTTCTTAAAGTTAATAGTATATATTCGTTATGAATGTAAGCGGGTTAACTACGAACCTAGTTTGTGTTGGAAGAACACCAACGTTTTATCCCTTAACGAGGGACTTCATCAGGGTGAGTGCGGTTCGCGTCGCGCCCGCATGTACCGCGTCCCTGCGCGCACTGACCCGCTTACATTCATAATGAATTCGTCAAACCACGAACGTTTTATAGTAAAAAGTATATTATATTCGTTTAGCTATGTACGTATAAACCAATCAAGATGCCACTAATAGAAACAATATTTACAATAGAACACAACAACGTTACAGACGCTACAACGTTGGAGAATAAACAAACAGAGAAAAAACACAAAATTAACCTAAGAGAGACACTTGTTTCTTAAAGTTATTCTTAGAGAGCGAAAATATGTCACTTTTAGAAAAAATTTCAATGTGCAACCTACTTACTCTAGGAATAAAAGAATTGCTTGCATAATTAGTTATATGATTGTTTAACGTTAAACAGTCATTGGTTTTCATTCATACGTGGACATTTTAAACCAAACTGATTTATCAAATGCGGTGAGTGAACCAAGTTCCTTATGATTTAAACAACAACATTTGATCTCTGATCGTGCGTCGGCTTCGAACTGAATCCATGTTAACTATTACAGATTGATTTGAGTTATTGATTTAAATTTAAGATATTTAATGAACTTCGACTTCGACTGAATTTGCTCAAGACATTTATCATAAACTTGATAACGAGGATTCCAGACACTAGAACCATATTCTAATATGGGTATGTTATGAGCAGAACTAACATGAGCATAACTGTCATGAGCAGAACTAACATGAGCATAACTGTCATAACTGTCATGAGCAGAACTTGATCAACCCCGACTGTGGCTCGGGTGCTCGAAGCAAACAGTATCGCTTTCATTCCTGTCTAATAATAATAAAATAACCGTACCCGTCAACTTGGTACAAGCGAATATTTACGCATATAATGTAGGTACCTATGTGTATAAGAGCACATACACTTCCACTCAACTAGTCCGGAGTAGCTCTCTCCTACTCCGCGGAGCAAGCTCTCTCCTACTCCGCGGAGCAAGCTCTCTCCTACTCCGCGGAGCAAGCTCTCTCCTACTCCGCGGAGCAAGCTCTCTCCTACTCCGCGGAGCAAGCTCTCTCCTACTCCGCGGAGCAAGCTCTCTCTCCTACTCCGCGGAGCAAGCTCTCTCCTACTCCGCGGAGCAAGCTCTCTCCTACTCCGCGGAGCAAGCTCTCTCCTACTCCGCGGAGCAAGCTCTCTCCTACTCCGCGGAGCAAGCTCTCTCCTACTCCGCGGAGCAAGCTCTCTCCTACTCCGCGGAGCAAGCTTAGCGGACACTCGACTCTGCCGATACCTACTTATAGTTATAGGTACTCATACTCATGCCAGTTTGATAACTTCACATAATTATGAGACATGTATGTATGTATGTATGTGTATGTGTATACATCGTAATTACCCGCTGGGAGGCAGGTACTTAATATTAGTGAAGTAGAAGGGGTTGTTGGGTGTCAGAATCAAACCACACGTCGTTTTTAGGTTTCTGCGATCCTGACCTTGAACAGTATATACAAGGTGTTGGGCACAACAACGCTTGTTGTAACAAGCGTTGTTGTGCCCAACACTCTGTATGGAAACTGCTTTTGAGTGTTAAAAAGGCGGCCAAGCTATTGCACTTGGTTCCTACTCCCAGTTTACAACTATGACAACCGCACACTGTACAATAATAGTAACGTACCGTAGCGCACGCAGGTGGCGCACGCAGGTGGCGCACGCAGGGGCGCATGGCGTGCCCGCGCACACTACGTCACGCGGCCGGCTTCACCCGAACATCGCTGCCACTGATAACGACTAATGTTTCCGGAAGATATCAATTACACTGTTATTTATTGTGTTTTGATTCATCGACTGGTCCCGCGTCCCGCGTCCCGCGGCGCGCGGCGCGGGACGCGGGCCGCGGGACGCGGGACGTCGCTCAATGGCGGCAGACTCCCGCAAAACGACATTTACGTATTAAAGCTATTCACAAACTTGATTCGTATATTATTTCACTATAGACTTACCAGCATGTGATTGTCAGAAACATCATCCCTTTGCATGATTTTTGCCTGAAATATGGCCGCAGAACCATGCACCGGGGAGTGTTTCGCCGAGTCCTAGCAAAGATGAGGCATTGTACTTTCCACCTCTAGGTTAGATTCAAATTCGGTTTACATAATACTCAAAAATAATAAACAAGTTCTTTTTGAGTGTTATATTGAATATGATTCAGTAAAAATAAGTTTTAAATTAGCTATGTAAAGTTACGGTACCTAGATCTTTAGCGTTTAACAATCTGTTGAGAAGATCACAATCATGTGGGTATCCAGTACCTAACAGTGACCCAACAAAATGAGCTCGTTGTTATGGATCAGTGCGAGTGGCTCCTGCGGGAGGCACGGAGACGCAGCTTCCTCGCGCCTCGCGCCTCGCGCCTCGCGCCTCGCGCCTCGCGCCTCGCGCACGCCGTGTCATGTGTTAGTCGGATCGACATAGCAGCTCGCGTTCATTGGCATTCATTCAGATTTTTTAATTCGGTACCGTTACAACAGGCCTGTAATAACAGCTGGTATTTACTTTACATTAGCATTCTCAGCGCGGGAGCAAACGTGGAGCAGAGGCGCACCCCACGACCGGACCGCCCCGCGACCGACCCTGGTAACTGGTCATCAACCAGTGATAGGAACAGGTAGTGCAATTTAACGGGACTTTATGAGTATATCATAATGTGGACATGCCTTACAAGTCAATCCATACAAGTCAAAGCAATAAATATAATGACAGTACCATGTCAATATATTTATGAAAACTTGTTGTACACTCATAGAAATAAAAATCTGTTCCCTAAAAATTGTGATAAACATAACTTTAATACCAGAAATAAACATAAACTCGCTGTGCCCACAACTAGGCTACACAAAATTAATGTATCTTTTAAAGGGCAATGTATACGCTTCTACAACAAAACTCCTAGTGAGTTGCAAAAATTATCAGTAAATAAATTCAAACAAATTGTCAAAACCTTGCTGTGCAAAAAGGTTTACTATAAAATATCAGATTATCTAGAAGATAAAAAAGCTTGGAACGGGTTTTGCTCCAACTCGAAAAATAACAACTAACAGGCTAAAGGTTTCTTCGTCGCTTCTTTACTTTGGTCTACATACCGAAGCGACAGAAATCAAAAATATCACTTTATTTCCGTGTCAGTGTATAGTTTTATAATTTGACCTTTTCTAAGTGTACATTTATTGTATTTATGGAAATAAAGAGTTTTTGATTTTGATTTTAATTTTGAGTCCCGGGATATTGATGAAAAATGGACACGCCATACAAGTCTCGGGAATCGAATGAAAAAGTATTATTTAATACTATGTAAAATATTTTTTTTAAATATAAAGATATTCTTACGATATCATCATTTCAACATATTATTATTATGAATGAAGCTTAACTTGCCATATTGGTATTTACTTCAAGTTAGACCAAAAATATTATACAGTAGAACTCCAATTATCCGAATTAATGGGGACCGGGACCCATTCGGATAATCAAATATTCGGATAATCGGATTTTTTTTTTTTTTTTTTTTTTTTTAAATTGCCATTGGAGAGAATAAAAGCTACGTTTTGATATTGCACTATTTTTTTTTTATTGAATTAAATGAAAGAAACATGAAATTTTCACATGTTTTAAATATAAATAAAATGTACTTATGTACAAGTTTAGAAATAAAAATCATTGTTTTTTAAACATTTCCGTCAATGTAAACTGTTTTGCGGTCTTCAACCGTTTTCGGGCAGCCAGGTCACGCATTCGCTTGACGGTGAGCAGTTGCAAGTGGTCACACTCGGGCTGACGCTCCATCCACTTCAAAGCAGTCTCGAGGCCGGCAAATGCTTCACTAGCTGATGGTCCAGCGTCTACTTCAACATCAGCAGAAAGTTCTTCTTCCACTTCCACTTCAACATCTTCTCTCACACTTACAACAATTTCATCGTCATTGAGAATTTGAAAACCAGGGTCAGACGTGTCACAAGCCATCCACTCTCCTACATCTTCAGCACTTACTACAATTTTTTGTGATTCGGATAATCGGCGATTCGGATAGTCGGAGTTCGGATAATTGGAGTTCTACTGTACGTCGTTCGGCAGTCAATACCGCGAATGTGACATTTTTGACGAAAACCTTATTTTTTGTTTATTTGATTCTACGCGTTCAAATACGCAATCCTACATTCAAATTATAGCCTAAAGTGGCACCGATCCTTATGTTTTCGAGTCATGCCAAAACCGCGAACGTGATTTAGCGCCAAAAAATTCGCGAACGTGACAGTTCCTTAGTGCCGCCGTTCCGCCCGCAAGTGCAACACGTGACGCTGTGATTTCTGGGTAAGTTTTTTGTTTTGACTAATGTTAATCCCATTTTTTCTTTGCAAAATATGTTGTTAAATGTGTATTAAGTTAAATTAACGTTATATGTTAGCATATTTCTGAATACACTATGAAATAAAACTATTCCAATGATAAGTTTTCGTATTCGCGGATTTGACTGACCAAGTTTTCCGCGTTGTTTGCAGGTTCGCAGTAATACCTAACTATGACGCTTGTATCGGGGTTTTAGTAAACTTAAAGCTTTATTTAGATGATATAATTAATAATGATTATTTTTTACAGCGCGATGGAAGACTTATCAGAAGATGAAAATATTCTAAAGGATATGGGGTTTAAAGTAACACAATATTAGGACAAATCGCGTTTAAAGAACATTTTCTCTTCGCTACCGTCATGCACATCAAAAAGGCTCAAATTATAAATAAATAAATAAATAAATAATGCTGGACAATTCACACAGCATTATCTAGCCCCAAGCTAAGCAGAGCTTGTGTTATGGGTACTAGATAACTGATATACTTAATACAATACACTACATAGATAGATATTTTTTTATGATACATAGAAAACACCGAGACCAACGGAACAAATTTCTGCAGGTTTAATTAGATGCTCAGTCACAGCCTACAAGCCTGGAATTTTCGGATTAGCTTTCCTGTACGGATTTAAGTCTTCAGCCTCAGTTGAATTGTGCTGTCATTCAAGTCGAACAGCAGTCTGTGATTTCTCCACCTTCAGACAAACTTCTACATACCACTTCAGATGGCCCTGAAATAAATTCTCGCCGCTGGATTTTCGCCGCACTCCTCCACATGTCAACAGCCTCAGATGAATTTTGGTGACACTTTAACAGAACTGCAGTCTCAGAGCACTCCGCTGTTAGTCTAACCTCTAACTTTTACTCAGGATCACCCTGAAATAGAGCCTCCGTCAGAGCCTGCATACCTGGATATCTCGCCTCATCCTTCCACATGTCATCAGCCTCAGCCGATTTTTGGTGACACTCTAACAGAACTGCTGTCTCAGATCATTCTACTGTCAGTCCAATCTTTACTCATCACTCCAAATTGCCCAGAAATAGAGTGTCCGCCTCTTCAAGATGTAGCAAGAGTAAATAATGTACAAACTAATAATCCATCTCAGCCGGTAGTTTCTTCTTCTGCTTTCGATTTAACGGAAATATTAGAAACATGTTTATCTGAACCTCGTCGCAGTCGAAAAAGAGACATTGAGAAAGTAAAAAGAATGGACGGCGAATCCTTTTTAGGATTTTGGAAAGAGGAAGATAAGTGGATACAGGATAGGTATTGAAAGAAGTAAAAGAGAGATGGGACCACGGTGAACATCAGATACATGCTTAAAAGGAGGACTTAACTGCCGGGATATTACAGAAGAAGATAGGAAGCAAAACTTTGAAAGTTTTTGGACTGAAATGGATTGGATTCCTTTTTGTTACCAACATTTCACATAGTGATATTAATTGAACTTTAACCTGATATTAGATATTAATTGAACTTTAACCTTTTTTAGAAAACTACCTTCTATTATCATTATAATACTTACTCATAATTACATTACATTATTAGTTAAGTATAATAAAAAATAGTCATGAGAAAAGATTGGTTTTAATTCTAGATCTAGAACATAACCGCAAATATGATACGATTTTACCAAAAATAGTGGGTAAAAACCGCGAACGTGATTTTTCTTGCGAATACTTCCATAATACTTAGAAAAACATGTATTTGTACAATCAAAACACATTATTTTAGTTAAAAGTAACTATTTTAAAAGAATTGTAAGTTCACAGAATCATTAACACGTTTTTTTCGTCTCCTGTAAATTTTGTTGAATGTCTCATTCGCGGTATTGACTGCCGAACGACATGTAGAATGCATTATTTCGGGATCATACAGGCAGTGATAAGATAAGAAGAGATCATAAATGCAATTAATTTTATTATTAAGTAAAAATTCAAGTCGTCGTCAGGTCACCTTCTCGAAATTGTCCGAGTATACTTATAATACCTTGGGCTAAGTTTATATAATTTTGAGAAGGAGGTCAAGAGGCGGATCCAGCTAGGCTGGGCAGCGTTTGGGACTACGTCGAGTCTTGTCGTCATCTATACCGCAAGGCTTGAAAACTAAAGTTTTCAATCAGTGCGTCCTACCCGTCGGAGCACGGAGCTGAGACGTGGACACTCACGGTAGGGCTGGTCCACCAGTTCAAAGTCGCTCAGCGAGCTATGGAAAGAGCTATACTCGGAGTCTCTCTGAAGGATAGGATTCGTAACGAATACCGACAGAGAACCAAAGTTATCGACATAGCTCAAAGAATTAGCAAGCTGAAGTGGCAGTGGGCCGGCCATATCTCGCGAAGAACCGACTATCAGTGGGGTAAACGTGTTCTTTAGTCGAGACCGCGACTCAGCAAACGTAGAGTAGGACGCCCTCCGGCCAGGTGGGATGACGATCTGCGAAAGACTGCAGGCAGATGCTGGATGCGGCAAGCTGAAGACAGGGCGCTATGTCGCCCATTTGGGTGGCCTATGTCCAATCAAATTACCCTTAGTGTGGGGTTACGCACTATAATAACAAAAAAGGCCTAAGATTAATACAAATAGGCTGATGATGATGATGATGATGACGATGAAAAGTCAAGTAAAGCTTGTAAAATGCAGTCATTGCATCATCATCAATTAAGATCAAGGTCGGATCTCAATAAAATAAATAAATAAATATAGCTGGACAATCTAAACAGCATCATCTAGCCCCAAACTAAGTAGAGCTTGTGTTTTAAGTTTCGACGATATGATTATTGTGTATCTACCAATTTTATGTAATCTATGGGCCTATGTGTGACGTCTGAAATAAGATTTTTTTTATTTATTTATATATTATAATTAGGTACTAAGTACTCATGTAATACATTACATACATTGATATTTTGATTATACATATAAAAGAACCAGAACTCCCGAAACAAACATATCTGCAGATCGTACAAACATTCGGGACGAGTAATTAATAATTGTTGTCACTTGTTGCAGGTACGTAGAAGTGATGAGGAGCGCGCA
Source organism: Eupithecia subumbrata (assembly GCA_949316285.1). Classification (NCBI taxonomy): domain Eukaryota; kingdom Metazoa; phylum Arthropoda; class Insecta; order Lepidoptera; family Geometridae; genus Eupithecia; species Eupithecia subumbrata. The sequence continues at coordinate 153,083 of OX438628.1, read as the reverse complement.
CTTCCAGCCAGGTCGGCACCGGTACCGGTAATGTTAGGTGACGTGCAGCACCAGGACCGGACCCAGGCAGAGCCAGCCAGAGCCAGCCAGAGCCGAGACAGGCACGGGCACTCGCAGGTCCCGCGCTTGCGGCCTCGATCCTGTTGTTGAGGGAATCCATCGGAGGAGGTCGCGGTGGAAGCAGGCGGCACGTGCCCGGCGCCGATCTATCGGAGGAGGTCGCGGTGGAAGCAGGCGGCACGCGCCGGCGGGCTTGCAGCGCTGGGAGCGGACTTCTTTTATTTATGGAACTAAGTTATTTGGACAAAATAATCCTTATGATTGAACCTTTTGATTGGTATCGTAAAATTACGGATGTTTTTTTTTTACAATTGGACGGGTTCGATTCTCGGTTCAGACAGGTGACTCTCGAAAAATCTTTGAATGCAGTTTAAATTCTTTTTAATCAAAATGAAGTGTTCTTTCAGAAAAAAAATCTATCTACAACATTTAAGATACTTTCCCTCCATGTGGCTTGGCCGTGGGACGCCCTGTAGTGTAGGTATACCTATTTTGAATTTTTCCCGACGTTTCAGCGGTTTACAGGCTGCCGCGGTCTTGGAGAAAACTTGTCTGTATTTTGTTTGTAGCTTCGGCTCCGCAGACGGTAATCCTGAAGTTGTTCGCTAAGCGGCGCGGGCGCGGGGCGGCGGGGCGGCGCGGAGGCACGGAGCGCTCGTGGTCACGCGGCTTTCAATAACACAATCGCTGTAAGCGTTTTTTAGCAAAGTCAAGTAAAAATAAAGTAATTTTTTAATTAGACGCGGCAGATACACCCCCTCGCCCTCCCTCCCTCCGGCCACACTCGGGTGGCATTAAATGAACGTTAATCGCTAAGTTATAGCCGGAAGCGAGTGATATATCGTCGTTACCGGCGCCGGCGTTACCGACGCGCACCTGTCTGTCATCTGCGGCGCAGCGGCGCAGCGGCGCAGAGGTGGCGACGCGATGGAACCCCCTCACTCAAGTACCATTTTGACGACCTCAGTGGTGCAGCGGGCGAGAGTCCGCCTGCGACGCAAGAGGTTGCGGGTTCGGTTCCCGTCTCGAAATTTGTGTACGATCTGCAGAAATTTGTTCCGTTGGTCTGGGTGTTTTCTATGTATCATAAAAAAAAATATCTATGTATGTATATAATGTATTAAAAATATCAGTTATCTATTACCCATAACACAAGCTTTGAGTAGCTTACTTTGGGGCTAGATGGTGCTGTGTGGATTGTCCAGCATTCTTTATTTATTTAATATTTGGCGCGGCGCGGCGCGGCTGCGGTGACACACGTGTGATACCGGAGCGCCGAGAGATCAGCTGATCAGCTCCCGTAGGGGAGGGGTTCAAGCAAACACAAAGTAGGTACCTGTACCTACCTAGCTATGGAAGAGGGAAAAGAGCAAGCTTCCTGTTCCGTCCGTCCGGAGAGCACTCGTCCATCGACACCTCAAAATCAAAATATCTTTATACTACACCTGCTCGGAAAGTTGCCTATTCCTTTTCCATTTATAGAATAGAAAGTATGTCTTTGCAGGCCTATAGGAAACCGGGAGGAAAAACTCTATGGAATTTCATTTCTCACGTGTTTTAGCGGGAGGAAAAAGTGTATGGAAATCCATTTATAACGTGTTATTTTTTTTTAATTTCCTAAAAGATCGGCCGGTAGCTATGGTTATTTTCGTTCGGTCAAACGAAAAAAAGTTTTTACTCCAATTCCATTAGGCCTCCTCCGATTTCCGAACAATATTTTGAAAAAAGAACCCAAAGGCTGACGCGGTCAGTGAGGTTTTACCAACATCATTGGGCGCGGTAAGTTCTTCTAAATTTCAATTAGGTAATAATTAATTCAGCTTTTTATTTTCCTCGAAGGTGTAGTATAAAGCACAATCTATCACTCGGCAGAAAGTACGATTCCTACCTCGTGCGCATCGCGCATGCATCACACTATTCTATTCTATTATACAATTATAGATAATTTAAATAACAAACAATCAGTCTGATGCCGTCCCCGCTGCTCGACCATTCAAAGATGATATGACACGCGTCCCAATAAAGGTTAACATTAAACGTGCCATAAATCAGTTCAATCATTCAGTATTCATATGCAATAAATCCAATCTATTACTGCTGAGAAATCAATTGAATGTCAATCAAGTCAGTCAAGTCAAACTCACCGACACCATTGACCACACACTCGTCCCATTCAGATACTATACTCGTAGAATAAAAGATGTAGGTACGTTTGCGTGTAGCTCTGGCGTATGTTTGATTAGATGGCGGAGACGGAGACTGTGAGGCCCCACGCGCCGGGCCTCGCCGCGGGGGACGCCGGGCCTCGCTGCAGGGGGACGTTGAGCTTCATAGCGGGGGGACCGAGGTTCTCTGTCTCTCCACACAACAAATAAATATGATACTCAGCTCGTTTTCATTACCATCGAAATGGGACACTAATGAAAACGCTGACTGCCTGTCATTATTTTTATCTTAATTTTGTAACTAATTGTCTCCGTGGGCGGTTATCACCAAAATTAGAAGCCGCGTTATGGAAATAGACCCATTTTTAATTATTTGTAGCTACTTACGAGTAATAATGGTTTCTAATGAACGTTTTAATTGGATCACTGACTGTACAGTTTAAGGGAGACTTGCCGTACTGCAGGAGTTGGATGTCAGGACAGTAACATATTGTCACCGCGAGTACAAACCATCGATGTCTCTCAATCCCACAACTCCCTGCATTAGCATCACGATGGCCGCCGCGCTCTCACGCACGCCGACGGCTGCCTGAGTGCGCGCTGTCTCGCCGCCGCGCCCTCACGCACGCCGACGGCTGCCTGAGTGCGCGCTGTCTCGCCGCCGCGCCCTCACGCACGCCGACGGCTGCCTGAGTGCGCGCTGTCTCGCCGCCGCGCCCTCACGCACGCCGACGGCTGCCTGAGTGCGCGCTGTCTCGCCGCCGCGCCCTCACGCACGCCGACGGCTGCCTGAGTACGCGCTGTCTCGCCGCGCCGCCGCGCCGGTACTGAGATCGAACATCGCGCTACACTACGTAGACAATCTTGTAGGGACTGCGCTTCGAACGCTCAACTATCTCGCGCTCGAGGGTATCTACTATCCGCTGCCTACTTTGTGCTTCATTGTGAAGGGTGCCTCTTAACAGGGTGGAGTGGAGTGGTTCCTTAAAAAGACGTGCCGTCACGCGTCACGCTATGTCACGCTGCGTCACGCTGCGTCACGCTGCGTCACGGCGTCATCCGTCTCGGGCCTGGCTCACCAGCGACACACCTGTCCTGTCCCTGGCCGTCCCTCCGAACCGACATCACATTAGACACTCATCACACCCTTCCCCTTTGCACTCTACATCAGGTGACAAAATATAAATGTCATGACATTTAACGTTTCGCTGGTGACGTACGAGTTGTGATGCAGAGCCTCCCGCGCCCCCCGCGCCCCCCTCGCTCGGCCGTACTTCCACACATGTGTGTATAGTCTCGACCAGTCGAGCTGGTGTCCAGGCGCAGACATTGTACCTATCTCACAATGCAATGCATAAATAACAAATCAACAAGGATTGTGCGGAGTAACTAGCAAGTAAAGAACTTATCGCGCTGAGCGAGCGATGCCACGAATGCTCGAATGCTAACCTTGTCTTGTGGAATGAGGCGGTCCCGGTGACGTCGGCATGCGGGCCATCACGGAGCGGCCCGCGCCCCGCACCCCGCGGCCCGCACCCCGCGCCCCGTGCAAACAGCTCGCATTGCCGACTTCTGAACTGGGTTAGTGTCACTAACGAGGTACACAGACGCAACTTACAGAGTTTATTGCTTGTTGTCGAGCGCGCGGGCCGCAGGTACAGCAGGCGGTACACGGTCGCGCGCGGGGCTCCAACGACGGCCGCGGGGCGCGGGGCGGCGCGGCGGTGGAGCTTCGTGGACGAGTCTATCTCGTAGCTTGCAAACGAGGTGTATCGATGGCTCTACGCCGTAGCTCAGCAGCAAGCGCTGCTATACGATAGTATCAGGACACTTGCGCGGAAGACAGGTAAGAAAATTTCACCACTGTGTAGGTAATTTTGCTCCCATTCTTCACTTTTCCCTAACTCTCCCACTACCTTCCCAATAACGAGAAACCTACTTTAACGTAGACCTTCGTAGCACGTGCTACGATGCTACGAGGGATCGGCGTAGCATACAAAAGAGATCAACGCGCACGCACCTCCTTACTACACAAAACTGTTAGTTCGTAGACCATCGTAGCACCGTAGGCGTAGTAGCTACGAGTTCACGTATTCATATCCTCTATGTCTACAGAGTCTGTGAGACATTCAGAGCTGTCAGTTGTGCACAGTAAAGAGGTGACACGGTCTTCTTCTTTACTCCCAATCTTTGAAATTTTAGGTGATTTCTTTGTTATCACAATCGTTTTCAACTCAATTATAAACTGGATTTATGTACTGTACTTAGTCTTAGTAGCTTTCGACTAGCTCTAGGGTGTAGATTACGAAGTGGCTTCTTCTTCAAAGCTACTGAAATACTGGGACCACTTTTGCCCTAGAAATTTTTAATTCTTGTAGCTAATGAATGAATGAATAGATGAACACTTATGTATGATACAAAGTTTATAAAATAATTTATATCTATATAAAATAAAAACGTTCAATAGGCGGCCTTATTGCTTAAAGCCATTTCTTCCAGGCTACCTTGCTATGTGACGTGTGTGTATTGCAGTTCACTTCGCTCTCTGCAATCCGACTCACGCCAACAGAATGCGGTTACGAAGCGCGGCTCGCTTCGCTCACGTTGCTAAGAAATGGAACCCCAAAGTCTACCCCAACGTCATGAAATTCAAAATCCTCACCCCTATATTAGTCGAAAACGATACCCATATCAAATTCTTGGATGAGGGAGGGGGTTCAGCATGATTCTCTTCGGTCGCAGTGCTGTTCCCCGCAGTAGCACAACTCCATCCGAAAAAAAAAGTTAAAAAAATTAGCAATATTCGGATTTTTAATAAAAAGGGGGGTTAAAAGAGGCGAGGGATCAATTTTTATTGCATTCAAAAGTGTTTGATATGCTCCAAACTTTACTTCGTTTGAGAGATCTCAAAAAGGGGGGTAAAAAAAAGGCGAGAGGGGGGGGTGATTTTTTATTTCAGTTCAAAAAAGAACTTTCTATGCGATCCCGCAATCAAAACTCCTTTATCGTGACGGCATTTGCGTTTCTGAAAATAATGGTGTATTTTCAGAAACGCGAATGGACATTGCCAGCTAAACCATTACTACAACCATTACCTATTATCTATAACTTACCTACCTCTAAACTACGATAATATTAACCTATGTACCTACCTAACCGATATACCTATACCTATAAAAGTTATTATAATCTACTATAAATATCATATTATCATGCCTAACCTACGCATAAAGATAAGTTTTCTAGATAGGTCTACCTACTTATCTGTCCTACTCATTAGAATACATAAAATCTATTTTTTGTCAGAACCTTGGTACCTACGAGCAGTAACTATATTGAACTGTGTTGTTTATACGTATGGACTTGCCACATACATCATAAGAACTAAGGTCTCAAACAAAACCCATTACCTGCTTTATTTTGTTCATGCACTTGCGCTAAGAATAAATCTTAGTGTTAGTGTATGTGTTGCACTAGACCCGGGTGGGCATGCACGGCTTACCGTAGGTTGCCTGGGTCCACCCAGGCAACCTACGGTAAGTTATGTAAGCAATCGTACCCACTCGAGTGCATTCTTAACTCCAACTTACCGTCTCATATCCGTGTCATTCACCTTCGATTATAAACAAATCGAGTCATTATTATTATACACTATGCTCGCCTATTACTGCCAACGGTGGCGTCATATGCACAAGCTGAAGCCTTATCTGAACTTTTCGCAAACCTCTAACATTAATTCATTGAATTTGTCTTGTTTTGATACACACACTGCACACTCCAGCCAAATAAGTTTTGGCTGGTTTGTGTTTTATGGGTCTTAACATTTATTACCAAAATGTTAGGGGCTTGCGAACAAAAACAGTTCAGTTAAAAAGAAATATACAGCGATGCAACTATGACGTAATAATTTTAACGGAAACTTGGCTTATCGACGGTATTAGGAATGAAGAATTATTCAGTGATATGTACACGGTATGGCGACGCGACCGTGACTATTCCCGCACTAAGCAGGTAAGGGGCGGTGGTGTTCTTATCGCTACTCGGCGTGACGTCACGGCGCTCGGCCGGCCGGAGTGGCATTCTTCAGCGGAAGACATATGGGTGTCTATTAACCTAACTCGTAGTAATAATAATCTGTTATCTCTGCATATCTGTTGTCTATATTTATGTGACGAGAACCTAGGTCTCTCTTTTTCAGCACAACTTGCAAATTATACAGAAAATGTTTTACGCATATCATCTGAACATCCTAACGATAAATTATTATTAGCGGGTGATTTCAATTTAAGCGGTGTGGAATGGACATCATCTACTGAACATCTTTTTAAAACACCTACGCTCTCCTTCACTGTAGCCAATCAAGCGGAACTATCAGATTTAATGAACCTTTGTAATTTAAACCAGTATAACGATATCTTAAATAAACTTAATAGAATTCTCGACCTTATATTATGTTCAGATGACATCCTGGTGTCTAAATGCTCTGACCCACTTCTAGAAGAAGATGACCATCACCCTGCACTTATCTGCCAGACTAAATTTGTCAACTTGCGCTCACTAAAGCCAATTTCAAGGCCCAAGCATCTCTACTCCAAAGGAGATTACGACGCTATTTGTAAAAACCTTGATGACCAAGATTGGTATAGTGTCTTGATGTGTGGTTCCGTTGACGAGGCTGTGGATAGCTTTAACAAGTTATTGATTGACCTGAGAGATAAATTCATACCCTCTAAGATTATTCGACCCAATCGTTATCCCATTTGGTACTCCCGGGCACTCATCAAAATACTTAAGGAGAAAAACAAACTTCATTATAAGTTTAAGCTCTACAACAATATAGCTGACAATAACTCCTTTAAAATTCTACGAGACCGCGCCAAACGTGTGGAGCGCGATTGTTACAACAAGTACATACATTCGGTCGAGGACAGCATCCGCAACAACCCCAGAGCATTTTGGTCGTACGTTCAGGCCAACAAACAAAATAACTCTTATCCTTCATCTATGTTGTTTGAAGGCAAAAACATAACCTCTGGAGTTGACATTTGTGACGCATTTTCAGATTTTTTCCATTCTACTTTCTTGCAAACGTCGCCTGTGGATTTTGTTGCCTCTAGTACTGAAAGCAGTGATCCCATCTCTGATATCAGCAAAGTTGAAATCGTAGAGTCAAAAGTCCAAAAGCTACTAAGAACCATTGACTGTAACAAGTCTGCTGGGCCTGACGGATTGCACCCTAGTCTTATCTCGCGTTGCTCAGGTAGTCTAGCGCTTCCAGTGTCATTGCTATTTAGGCGCTCTCTGAACGAAGCAATAGTACCTAGAATATGGAAATCTGCAACCATCACACCTATTCACAAGAAGGGTCCTAAAAGAGAAGTTACAAATTACAGGCCGATATCGAAGCTGTGCGTTCTAGCAAAAATCTTGGAAAAAATAGTAAGCGAACAAATCCACCACTCCCTAAAACAAACCTTTTTGGAACAGCAGCATGGCTTCCTGAGAGGCAGGTCTACGGTCAGTAATTTAGTTACTTTTACCGATGCGCTATCACTTGGCATAGAATCAGGTGGTCAAGTTGACGCCATCTATACTGACTATAGTAAGGCTTTCGACAGAATAGACCACATCATACTTCTCAGAAAGTTACTGGCAGCAGGTATACGGGGAGATCTTCATAGGTGGTTCGCCTCATATGTTAGGGATAGGTGCCAGACTGTTGTACTGAACGGATTTGCGTCATCGCCGACCTTGATCACGTCAGGAGTGCCACAAGGCTCGATCTTGGGTCCACTCCTATTTGTCTTATTTATAAACGACATCGATAAATGCTTTGCTAACTCCAACTTTTTACTTTTCGCCGATGACATGAAAATCTATAAAAAGATCAAGTCAGCCGATGACGCAATTCTCCTTCAGCATGACCTGGATAACCTACATAGCTATTGCCTATCTAATAAACTAGAACTGAACATTACTAAGTGTCACAGTGTCTCGTTCACTAGATCCGAACACCCATTAACATACGATTATAGAATCAACCATCAATCACTTATTAGAACGAACCAAGTGGTCGACCTAGGCGTTATACTGGACTCTAAGCTTTTGTTCAATAAGCATATTGAAAACATAATCAAGAACAGCATGAAGACGCTTGGTTTTATACTGCGGATCACCAATGACTTTAAGACTACAAAATCCCTCAAAATTCTCTACTGCTCGTTAGTGAGGAGTAAACTTGATTATGCTTCACAAGTATGGAATCCGCGGTATAACAAATACATTGACTCTTTAGATAAGGTACAAAAGAAATTTCTAAGACACCTTAATTTTAAACATAAAATATATATTCCTGATAACGACTATACTGAAAGCTGCAAGCGCCACCATCTGCTAACGTTGAAACTTCGCAGAGATGCCGCTGACCTCACATTCCTCCATAATATCATTTCTAATAGGCTTGACAGTTCGCATCTTCTCTCTAAGATCAAGATCATTGTCCCGACCCGTACTTCCACGAGACGCAACTACCTAAAGCTGCATGTTCCTACCTGTGCGACAAATTATCGCAAGAACTCCTACATTTCTCGAACTGCGGCCCTCTTTAATAGCACTTACAGCACGGCTGACTTCGATCTCTTTACATCTAGACCTAACGCATTTAAAAAAATAATTAACACTAATTTCTTTGGCACAACACGACCACCTACCTAATGGTAAATATGGCAACCTATCTACTGGTAGGCACTGCTATATTCTTTTTTAATTAATTAATTTATCATATTTATTTTTATACCTAACACGTTATAATTGTATTTATGAAACTTATTATTTTTACTAATACTAACTACAGGTATCTAGTAGGTACATTACTATTAGGTACTATTCCCTTTTGAACGGTTGATATGGCTCTTTAATCATTAATCTTTAATTTGTAGAATCTTGATTTTTTGATTTTTTTGTAACTTGTGTTTTTGTATGATATTTTTGGATAATTTATTCTCATTCTATATGTGGAAGCTGCTTAGCTTAATTCTTCTATTGTCTTGTATTTAATTTTTTAGATCTAAAGCTTTTTGTTTCCCAAACATAAATAAATAAATAAAAATAAATAAATAAATAAATAAATAAATAAATAAACGGTGACACGTTGACGAAGTTCAGAAACTAGATGTCGCTACTTAAAGTGGACAAACTCTAGATCGTGCTGACGCGCCGCCGCGAAACCTACTAGACAGATAGATACAAGTATTTGGTACTACAGACACGCTTACAATTTACATGGATATACAATTTTAAACATTAGTACAAAAGGTTTAAATAACCAAACGAGCACTTTCAAAAAGTAAGTACATAAATAAGTTAGTGTAGGTAAGTTTGTGTGTGCAGCACGACGAATAGGCCACGGGTCGGGGAAATGTTTTGGCTTAAAAGCAAAAACACTGGCTCATACTAATTTCAACCATCATCGCAGATCCTTTGGACCAAATAATATTTCAAATATTGTATTTGTTGCCAACGTCAGCTCATTAAATCTCTAAATGTGACTGAGCCTTTATTTTATTTTCGTAATAACAAGCTGATCCTACCGAAGCAGGGAATGCACCGGGACGACCAGGACCCCATCTCTTCCCGCGGGTGTCTAGAGAGAGAGGGGCGACTCAGGGATATCCACCGGGAGGGCAACCATCGGCAGCAGCGCCCCCTGCGGAACACTTGTATACACTTGTACCACCGAACTGCGATCAGTGTAATGCCCATAATCACCAGCGTGGGGATATAGGCATTACCCCCGTGAGATAAAAGCCAATGAGGCGCTTATCAGGGGGCGGGGAGGCCTGCCCGGATGTGGACCAAGACAGGCTGTTGAGGTCGAGGTTGAGGACCTGGAACCGGCCACTAAACATGACCTTCACACATAACTTTGCAAACAAAATAGTAGAAAGTTGAGATAATTATTGTAAGTTTGTGGCCTCGCTCCTAGCCGGCGCGGATAGCAACGCGGAATGCGTCGCCTTGTCCCTCGCAGGCGCAGGCGCAGGCGCTGCGGATACTATCATGTCTCATTGTATACTGCTGTGATGCTGTGATGGGGGAACGCTGCAAATATAATATTAACACCACAGAAGAAGACTGTTCGTTCAATCTATAATATGGGTCCCAGAAAATCCGGAAAGTGATAAATTCAAAGAAATAAACAAAATGACAGTACCATGTCAATATATTTATAAAAACTTGTTATACACACATAGAAACATAAATCGGTTCCCTAAAAATAGTGATAAGCATACTAATGTTAGTACCAGAAATAAACATAAACTCGCTGTGCCCACAACTAGGTAGGCTACACAAATTAATATAATCTTTTAAATGGCAATGTATACGCTTCTACAACAAAACTCCTAGTGAGTTGCAAAAATTATCAGTAAATAAATTCAAACAAATTGTAAAAACCTTGGTGTGCAAAAAGGCTTACTATAAAATATCAGATTATCTAGTAGATAAAAAAGCTTGGGACGGGTTTTGCTCCAACTCGAAAAGTAACAACTAACAGAGAAAGTTTTCTTCGTCGCTTCTTTACTTTAGTCTATCTACATACATACCGAAGCGACAGAAATCAAAAATACCTATCACTTTATTTCCGTGTCAGTGTTTAGTTTTACAATTTGACCTTTTCTAAGTGTACATTTATTGTATTTATGGAAATAAAGAGTCTTTGATTCGATATGATTTGATAAGTCTCACAATAAAACCTTACATATTCTATCATGTTTGTTTGTAAAGGTTATGTTTATAATATTCTTTGGTTTAGTTGTTCAATAAAACGCTTAGCGTCACCCGAGCGCGGAGCACGGAGCGCACCGCGAGCGCTGTGCGAGCGCTGTGCGGTCGAGGTCATGCATATCTCTGGGAAGTCCACACTTGTCCGCATAAACTAAACTTACCAATTTCGAACATGAAGCATTCATTAGTTTTGGTACCGTTATGTCGGTGGACCGAGATGTGACCGTGAGAACTGGTTTCTCCGCCTCACCGGGCCGGCCGGCCGGGGTTTCCTATCACGTCGACGAGAATGACACTAACGGGTTATTGGTAGGTACTTTACAAATTAAAAATATTCACGTAGCGGCGCGGCGGGGTAGGGGGGGGGTCGTCTCTGTTTTACTTAGGTATATTATCGTCAAATATCGCTTACCAAGAGGTTCCTCTTACAAATTAAGTTTGTTTTTTTATTTATTTTATTTATTTGGGAAAATACAGTTCATTAACACTTGTTACGCAAGGCTGATCTATGGAAAGTGCTGCGCTTGCACCGACCTTAATACTGCACGTACTTCGAGTGTTATGCTTTGTCGACGGCTCGTGTTAGTGACGTCAATCGCGATGTCTTCATTTACCTAGATTATAAGGAATTACCCATTCTCGATTCACACTTCGAACGAGTCTCAACTCTGTAATTTTAACTAATAAATTAGGGTTAAATATTAAAGTCTTTTTTTTTAAAAGCCACCCCGGAGCGTGACCTACATAATTGGCGCAGTCTCCCGGATACTTACTTCTAGAAGATATCTAGAACGAACCTATTAGTGTTGCGCTTCGGTTGAATCCGAACTTAGATTCAGTGCAGTGGTACCAGAAATCAAATGCGGTAAGTTGAATCTTTCATCCTTACATGCTCCCTTATTTCTAATCCTATCCTTATTATATGTATTTCGTGTGTGTTAGATTTAATTAATTTTTCAAAATTTTTCATCCTAAAAATTTTAAGCCTAGGTTAGGTAAAGTTAGTAGTAATAGTAGGCTTAGAGTAGTAGACGAAAATAGACAATTAGATTTTGAGGACACGATGTCTGAGGATAACGCCGCCGCGCGGATCATTGTCACTAAGATGGACATGATCTACAAGTCCTTAAGACTTGTGCCAGATTTTGACGGCAACCCCCATATTTTAACCAGATTTATAAATTTGTGTGACCAGCTCGTGCTAACCTATTTTAGTACGGAACCAGGTAGTGAGCTTCCAAATCAAGCTCTCCTAAATGGTATTCTAAATAAAGTATCGGGGTCCGCGGCTAGATTGATTAATTCGAACGGAATTCCAGATAACTGGCAAGGCATAAGAAGCGCGCTAGTTAATAATTTCGCTGACCATCGCGATGAGACCGCTTTGTATAGTGATTTATCCTTAGAGACGCAAGGATCTAGTACACCGCAGGAGTTTTATGAAAGGTGCCAAAATTTATTTAGCACCATAATGACTTATGTCTCGCTTCACGAGAGAATTGGCACGACAATTGAGGCAAAAAGGTCGTTGTACAGTAAGCTGACCTTACAGGCATATTTACGAGGACTCAAGGATCCTCTAGGCTCTAGGATTCGTTGTATGCGTCCCGAGTCTATGGAGAGGGCCCTGGAATTTGTCCAGGAAGAACTAAACACCCTGTACATGCAGGAGCGTAGTGGTGGCACACCAAGTAAAAAGGAATGGCAACAGCCCGTCCTTAAGACGCCCCAATTTAACTTGCCCCTAAATAACTTTGCCCCACGTCCTTCTGACGGCCCTGGAGCAGGACAAGTGCGATCAAATTTTAATATGCCTAGTTCATCAAGGCCAGCTCTGCCTCCTCAAGGCTGGAGACCTAATCCGATGCACCAATTTAGACCACCACAGGGTCCTTCACGCACCCTTCAGATGTTCCGCGCCCCGCCGCAGAACTACAACCCTCAGCATAATGCATTCAGGATGCCTCAGCCTCAGCCACAACAGTCATTTAAATTTGGTAACCCCCAGCGTCCGACTCCCATGAGTGGTGTTAGCCACTATGTAGAAAAGCGACTACCCCTGACAGGACATGACTGGCGTAAGCACGGGAATCCACCCCCTACCAACTATTTTAAAACGCGTGAATTAAATTTTAATGAATTCGACGAATCTGGCTACGATAATAGTTACTATTGGGACTATAACATGTGCTCCGACTTTTCGGGTCCGATTTACCACGAGGATTATTATTATCCGTGCGAACCCGAATACTACCCCGGGCAGTATTCTTATCCCGAGTCGCCCGTTGTTGAGGAAGTTAAGGAGGAAAAAGATGAAAATTTTCAGAAGGAGTCCAGTTCCGAAAAGCCAAAATAGAGGTCAACTTGCATATTCAAAGGCAGTTAGGGTACATTCAGATCGCTAATCCACCTTTAAAATTTTTAATTGATACAGGAGCGAACCAATCGTTTATCAGCCCTGACGCGGTAACGCGATACTTTAGCCACATTCCTTTGAATTATGATCCTTTTGAAGTGACGAATGTACATGCGACGAGTAAAAATAACTACTCTATCACGCTGCCCTGTTTCGAGGAATTTAATGACCTTCATGATGTGACTTTATATATATATAAATTTCACAACTACTTTGACGGACTTATAGGATTTGACTTATTGGATTCATGGGATTCTAACATTGATTTTAAAAATAGATTACTAATAACCCGTAACACGCAGATCCCTATTCAGATGTACGATTCTAGGAACGTCAATTTATACGAGGAGATTATTCCAGCGAAATCTTCGAAGCTAGTCAGATTGCCGGTTAACTCGCAGGATGGCGAAGTTTTGGTGGAAAACCAGGCGATTTGCAATTGTTTTATTTCAGATTGTGTGACGACGGTCCAGAATAACCGAGCGTGGGTGGAAATTACTAACCCCTCTACTAACGATGTTATTTTTTCTATGGATCGTCCTGTTGAAGCTGAAATATTTAATTATGAATGTGACAGTACTGAAATTTTATCAGACCGCGCGAAGGATGTTTTATCTCGCCTTCGAACTGACCATCTTAATCCCGAAGAACTCGCTAATTTACGGCGTTTGTGTGCTAATTACGCGGATGTGTTTTATCTGGAGGGTGAACCCCTTACATTCACCAATCAGATCAAACATAAGATTAGGACAACTGATGAAATTCCAGTACATACGAAAAGCTACAGGTACCCTTACGTTCATCGACAGGAGGTCAGAGACCAAATTAATAAAATGCTTGACCAGAACATCATAAGACCTTCAGAGTCAGCTTGGAGCTCTCCGATTTGGATTGTACCTAAAAAGGCAGATGCTTCCGGTAAAGTTAAATGGCGTCTTGTCGTGGACTTTAGGAAAGTTAACGAGAAAACGATTGACGATAAATATCCTATTCCTAATATAACGGACGTCTTAGATAAATTGGGTAAATGCCAATATTTTACGACCTTAGATTTGGCGAGTGGTTTTTACCAAGTAGAGATGGATCCTTCAGATGTTCATAAAACAGGATTTAACGTTGAAAATGGCCATTATGAATTTTTAAGGATGCCCATGGGACTTAAAAATTCCCCCTCCACATTCCAAAGAGTCATGGACAATGTCCTTAGGGGTCTTCAAAACGAAATTTGCTTAGTTTACCTGGATGACATCATTGTCTTCAGTACATCCCTTCAGGAACACATTATTAATCTAGAAAAAGTATTCAAAAGGTTGAGAGAATCTAATTTCAAGATTCAGATGGATAAATCTGAATTTTTGAAGCTGGAAACCGAATTTTTGGGCCATGTCATTTGCAAGGATGGTGTAAAACCAAACCCTAATAAAATTAAAGCTATACAAGATTACCCACTTCCTAAGACGACCACGGAAATCAAACGTTTTCTCGGACTTTTGGGCTATTACAGGAAATTTATTCCAGATTTTGCACGCATCACGAAACCTCTAACTCAATGCTTGAAAAAGGGTTCTAAAATTAAATTAGATCAAAAATACATAAACTGTTTCGAACACTGTAAGACTCTGTTAACGAACGACCCAATCCTACAGTACCCTGATTTTAATCGCGAGTTTATTCTAACAACCGATGCCTCAAATGTAGCTATAGGCGCAGTTTTATCACAGGGTACTAAAAGCTCAAATAAACCTATCGCATACGCGTCGCGAACTCTTAACTCTAGCGAACTAAATTACAGCACTATCGAAAAGGAGCTTTTGGCGATTGTCTGGGCAACCAAGTACTTTCGACCGTACATCTATGGTAGGAAATTTCTAATCCTGACAGATCATAGGCCCTTGCAATGGCTAGTTAATCTCAAGGACCCTAGTTCACGTCTCACTAGGTGGCGCCTAAAGCTCAGCGAGTATGATTATAGAGTCGAATATATTCAAGGCAAAATCAACTCTAATGCCGACGCGCTATCGCGTATCGAGGTCAATAATGAAGAGCTTATGTCGATTGTAGTAAACCCGTCCGAAACGAATCCCGCGTTAGACGAATCTAGGACCATAACAGCTACGGAACCCGGTGATAATTCTAGAACCGCTACCGTTCATACGAACAACGAAAACCCCATCTTAGAGGTCCCTATTTCGGATGATCCCTTGAATAGGTTTACTAAACAGTTAATTTTAAATGTCGTCGGTGACATTAAAGGAAAGCCTCAAGTCACCAAGCCCTTTGACACGCACACCCGAATATCTGTGCAAATATCCGAGTCGAACCTTGAGGAAGACGTAATAAACGCGATTAAGGAATATGTCCACCCTAAGATCAAAACGGGACTATTCATTAATCCTTACTTGGCTATGTATACTATTATACCTATTATACAAAAAACCTTTAAAAATTCGGCTATGAATCTTACACTAACAAAAACGGAAATAGAGAACGTTAGGGAATATTTAAGGCAACAGGAAATCATCAATAAATATCACGATGGTAAAACCAATCATCGCGGTATCAATGAATGTTACCTAGCGTTATCTCATAGATATTACTGGCCAAAGATGAGAGAACAAATCGCTAAGTTTATTAATGAATGCACTATCTGTGGCCAAGCGAAATATGACCGGTCACCGATTAAGCAACAGTTCCAAGTAGTACCGCCCGCTAGTAAGCCGTTCGAGCTAATTCACTTAGATTTATTAACCATTCAAAGTGAAAAGTTTTTGACTATCGTCGATTCATTTTCGAAATACGCACAGGCTTACTATCTACGAGACGGCACTGCCGTAAGTGTAGTGCAGGCCTTATTGAACTTTTGTACTCATCATGGGATTCCGATCACTATGGTTACAGATAACGGTACCGAATTCACAAATCAACTCGTTGCCGAATTCGTTAAGATGCATAAAATCCAGCATCACAGAGTAGCTCCCCACACGCCTAACGAAAATGGGATTGTTGAAAGATTTCACTCTACGATATTAGAACATCTTCGTATCTTGAAATTGGGACAAAAATCCGAATCTGTAATTAATTTAATGCCCTACGCCCTTTTGGCTTATAATAGTAGTATTCATAGTTTTACTAAGTGCAAACCGATAGAAGTAGTTACAGGACATTACGACCCTCGAGACCCTTTCGATGTAGACCTTTCGGCGCATTTATTACAACAGTACATGACTAGCCACAAGGACAAGATGACTAAAGCCTATAACGCGATTCATGACATGTGTACGACGACACGTAAAGATCTTACTGACCAACGAAATAAGGAACGGGAACCAGAGGCTGAATACTCTCCCGAACAACAGATTTTCGTGAAAAATCCGTTCGCTTCCCGACAGAAATTAGCTCCCCGTTTTACTCATGATGTCGTAATGGCAGACCTCCCTATTCATATTTATACTAAGAAAAAGCGAGGTCCCATTGCCAAGTCTAGGCTAAAGCGTCTCCCTAAAAGCGCTCGCTTGTTACAGGACTCTCCTAGTATTCCTCCTGCTGCTGGCCCCAGCTCAAATGCAGGAGATAAAACTTGAAAGCCTCGATGATGGACCTGGTATTTTACCCTTTAAACTTGGCCCCGCTAAAATTATTACTCATTACCATTCCTTTCTACAATACGTGGACCTTATTGAATTGCGAAATAAGATTATTTCAGTCGAAAATCAAATTGATAATTTCAGCCCTCAGCTGCATAATAAAACTAACTTTTTATTCGAGCCTCATTTAATCTATTTGAAAAGCAAATTAACGAATGTGCTAGATCAGTTGCAGACCTTCGAGATAAATCGTGTTAAGCGAGGACTCGTAGATGGTCTCGGATCCTTAGTAAAAAGTATCACAGGCAACCTTGATTATACAGATGCGTTGCACTATAATCAGGCTATAGCCCGTTTGGAAAATAATGAAAATAAATTAGCAATTGAATTAAATAATCACGTTAGCTTATCTAAAAATTGGACCTCTCAGTATTCTAAAATTTTGGACAGTATTGTAGATAACCAAAATAAGATCCGTATCTTAATGAGTAAAATAGAGCAAGCCGAGGCTTCCCAGGACTATGATTTAGTGAAATATGCACATTTCGCTCAAGTACTTATGGTACTCACAGATAACGTAGATGCGATTTCCTTAGAATTAGTTAATCTTCAGAATGTCCTAGCCTTTATTAGAGCTTCTACTACGCATCATTCGGTCCTTAATTTGTATGCAATTCGCGAAATTATTCGTAAATTGAATATACTATATAGCAGTACGCAGGTGTTAGATTTAGATTTTAGGGAATACTTCGATATAATTAGGTTAGGTTCTTACTATGTAGGTAATCAGATAGTTATAGTATATAAATTCCCCGTCGTGCTCCCATCCACTTACGACATGTATAAGCTATCCATTGTTCCCAATAAAAATCATGAAATCCTTACTCCTCCTTTCCCGTACCTAGCCATCCATGAGAAAGATTTCAACTACATAGAGGCAGAATGCCCGAAGACAAGTAAATGGTACCTCTGCGAGGAGAAAAGGAATCTACAGAGCCGATCTTCAGATGACTGCATCCAGCATCTCATCTCTACACAGCAGCGAAGCCGAAACTGCACACTCACTACCATCACCTTAGAAAAACCAGCATACGAAGAACTCGACGAGAAACATTACAGCATCAGCTTCCCGGTTTCTACAAAAGTACATCTCTCCTGTGGACAGGACCTCTACAAGACACTTCAAGGAAGTTATCTCGCTGTAATACCTCAAAATTGCTTCATGAAAACCGCCGAATTTACGATCTCCAACACTAAGGATCGTTTGAAGGGACAAGCACTGAAAATCATGGACGTGCCTGCAAACTTCAACTTCAGGACATCATCTTCAGCTCCAGCATTCAAATTAAACTCGATTAATTTGAACTATCTTCACGAAACAAACCAGAAAGTTCTACACCAAATGCCATTGAATCTTGAAAAGGACACCGGACACAGTTTATATCATACTACAATACCTATGTACCTCATCACTCTATTCGGTGCATGCACACTGGCGGGCCTGCTCTACCGGCGCTACCGAGTAAAGACAGTCAACTCACATGAAGTTTCTGGAGATAGCCAAGCTGAACTACAAGGAGTCTACACCATCCCTGTTCCTGTTACCAGAAGGGTTGATTCCAGTCAACCCCCAGCTCAATTTACGACAAGCTTCAATAGTCGCTGTTCTTCGGGGGGAGGTGTTACGCAAGGCTGATCTATGGAAAGTGCTGCGCTTGCACCGACCTTAATACTGCACGTACTTCGAGTGTTATGCTTTGTCGACGGCTCGTGTTAGTGACGTCAATCGCGATGTCTTCATTTACCTAGATTATAAGGAATTACCCATTCTCGATTCACACTTCGAACGAGTCTCAACTCTGTAATTTTAACTAATAAATTAGGGTTAAATATTAAAGTCTTTTTTTTTAAAAGCCACCCCGGAGCGTGACCTACATAATTCACTTAAACCAGCAAAGTTTCGACCATTTAATGAAACAATAACAAATAAAACGTTAAGTGCGAGTCGCGCACTAAGACTTTGTTTCTTGCCAAATATCATGATTCTAGGTCAACATGAAGTAGCTACCCTATATATTTTGGTCGACGAAGAGAATCAAAAATTATATTTTTTTTGTTTTGAATCCTCAAATTTACGTTTTTCAGATGTCTCGTTACTTGTACCTTGGCCACAATTGTGTGGCGAGAGAGATGGGCCTGTAGTTTGCCATGCTCGAGACGTCACCCGTCTTATTTTTCAAAATAGGTACAACCAGAGTGGTTATCATTTCGCTTGGTAAGTACTGTAAGTAGCAGTGTCTTATACATATGTTGAAAAACCGCGCTAGAATAACGCAACTCGTGCTATAAAGACCTTGCTTCTTGCCAAATTTTATGATCCTACATCAACGGGAAGTACGGTTTTGGTCCATGGCAAGAATCAAAAGTATTTTTTTTGTGAATAAACTACAAATTTACTGTTTTCGGATTTATCCCTTTATTTGTGCTATAAGACATTGCTGTTCACCAAACATGATTCTAGGTTTACGAGAAGTACCCTATAACATAGAGCCCTATAAAATCAAAATCAAAATCAAAAACTCTTTATTTCCATAAATACAATAAATGTACACTTAGAAAAGGTCAAATTGTAATACTAAATATAGGTTATGTGTGCAATGTGCATGTGCATGTGATTTTCTTGGAAATTTCGAAATATTCGGATACAAACGGCTGTAACTTGCGAGTTCGTTGACTTACAAGTATTGTTTGTATTGCAGCTCCAAAAGGTTACGAACTTGAGTATTCGACATTGACTTCAACTCGATACGTTCACGCGTTTCTGAGAAAAGAGAGTTGACAGACGGACAGACAGACAGACAACAAAGTGATCCTTTAAGGGTTCCTTTTATCCTTTTGAGGCACCTAACCCTAAAATAAATAATAATAATAATAATAATAATATAAACAATAATAATAATAATAACAACAATAATAAAAACAGACAGTTTAGAGCTCACTAAGCAACTAAAAACAATTATCACAAATAAAGAAGAATTACAAATGCAGACTTACATTAACAGTTTTACGAAATTTAATCACTGAAGTACCTTCCTATTGAAAATATCAATGTCACAGAAGGTTTCATTGAATTATTGGCTCTTGAGAGGAACATATTTTTTTTTAGACGTGGGCATCCAAAATGTTATGTCTTTTACGAGAAGATATGCGAGGACAATGGAAAAATATATTATATTTAGGAGCAAAAAAGGGGACTTAATAATGTTGGACCAATTTTTAAATAATAAGATTTGATCTCTTACGCTACGACGCGACGGTCTTCAAGACAACACTCAAAATGCTGTCGATAGAGTAAGAAGGAAAACGATACCTACATTACATCGCTTTCAAAAAATATTTTGTATTCATTCAATGTCATGAATATGAACTTTATATTGAAGGTTCCAAACCTCAGAAAAACGATCCTATTCCAAACAGAGGATGAATATTCAACCAAAGCACGGACCTCACAAAACCGTTGTAGAACCAAGGTACTAGGTACCTACTTGGTGCTCAAACACTCTGCCAACTCCGATCGGCTCTAGAGGTACCTACCTAATATTCTCAAAGTGAACATTACAACTGACTTTCTGACTTTACTATCTAAATAAATAAACTCCTAGGTCTCTAATAACCGAAACCCTAGAAATATTATAATCATTATTATTAATTAACTTGTTTTAAATAAATAATTAACAGGATATATTCAATTCATTTATTTCCTTTATAAACAAAATACATTGTGTGTGGAAAACTTAAATCTAAAACTCCTGAGTATACAAAAAACTAATTGTACAATCAAATCAATTTTTAAAACAATTCAAATAGGAAACACAAAGTAGGTAATAGCGTAATAAAAAGCTCCTTTGAAAAAATATATGATAATCAGTGAAAACGCTGGAACAGCTGGAATAGAAAGACTATAATAAAGGGTATATTATAAAGGGTATATAAAGGGTATTTAAGGCTGGTCTATAAAGCTGGAACAGCTCCAATCCCGTAGAAAAGTTATAATTAACAAGCTAGAGGTTTATATTTAGTCTGCGACCAAACAACTAAATAATAAATTAATGAAAAGAGTAGTAATGATAGAAACCGGTCAAGTGGGAGTCGACTCACGACATACGAAGGGTTAAACAATACTTGTTCTACACTCTCAAAAGAAACATGGTAAAAAACTAAAAGCCGACATGTCGCGGACACCTCGCGTCCGGACGCTCGGACCGCATGCGCACCGAGCGCTGCTTGCCATGGGTGAGCGCTGCTTGGCATGGGTGAGCGCTGCCTGGCATGGGTGACCGCTGCCTGGCATGGGTGAGCGTTGTTTAACTTGGTATGGATGTTGGCTCCCTTTATTATTACATTTATATTACTTTTTTAAAATGGCAGAATTAATGCACCGGTAAAAATTACAAAGTCAACTTTTTACGGGTTTGACAAACGTTGAGCAAAAATAGCCAAAAATATACCTTTTTTATGGCAGCCCCCTTCAATTTTAATATTATTAAGTATTATCTATTTGTTGTTATGCAAGAGAAATACACAAAGTGTAAAACTACTAAATTTTTGTCTATCTTTCACGGTTCATGAGGTACAGCCCGCTGACAGACGGACAGACTGATAGAGATACAGCAGAGGTTTAATAACAGTGTAGTAATAATAGCCCGGATTCACCCTTTAGGTCCGGAACTCTAAAAAGACCTACAAACATGTTAATTAAGACATGAATAGCTATCGATGATAATGTTTTGGTAACAAAGTAAATTGAACCTAAACTTGAGTGCTGTGAGCATTCAAGTTCCGAGTCTCGTGCTCCGTAGACCGCCGCCGCCGCCGCCGCCGCCGCCGGCCTAGCTGACCGTCCTGCACAATACCTAGCTCCGAGTCAAATGGCCTGCATAGGTATAATGTATAAGTTACCTGTTGATATCCGGTACCAGCGCGAGCGGCGCGGCGCGGGCGCGGCGCGGGCGCGGCGCGGGCGCGGCGCGGGCGAGTGAGACGTGCACTTACTAGGTACCTGCAGCATGTAGGTAGTTGGTTCGTGGTACACATTCACGAGTGAGCACATGAGTCGGGACGGGCGCTCGGCTCCGCGCAGCGCAGTGCCCGCGTGGGTTTTCCTCGGAGTGACGTCACACGAGTAGGTACCGACGCGGCCGACTGAGATCACCACAACTAACACAACACAACTTGTTCTTTCCGATTACTGTATCGTTTTCCTCAACACTGGCATGTACCTTACCTACGTACGTGCTAATTTTGTACAAGTAACCGTTTCTGGTAAACAAACAATACCTATAGGTACCTACCCTAGGTAATTACCTACAAAAGTCAGCTTCAATTTTATAGCATTCGAAAGTTGCTGCTTATCGTAATGTAGTGAGCATTGTCTCGTTTGTCCCCCGAGGTCACGTGCCGGAGAGTGTGTGGTGTGTGCAGTGCAGTGCAGTGCAGTGCAGTGCAGTGCAGTGCAGTGCAGTGCAGTGAGCGTGTTGTTTGTTGCAGGTCCGCCGGGGCCGCCGGGGTCGCCGGGCAAGCGCGGCAAGAAGGGCAAGAAGGGAGACTCGGGCGAGCCGGGGCCCCCGGTAACTATAACCTCCGGCCATCGCGACAGATGTCACTCCGCAATACTCCGCAATACTCCGCAACACTCCGCATGCACCTCGGCTCAACAACATCTTGGCGATCACTACATGCCGCACAATCTTCCTTCAATTCATATGAAACAGTCGGGATTCTAGAGTTGACTGTGACATCTGCAGCAGTTGGTACAACTAGCGGTATTACCCGAGGGCTGCCGCTGCAACACCGCCGCCGCAACACCCGCAACAACCCAGCAAGCTATCAGAGCTCCATCCGAGTGTTCCGCAACTTGCGCTAATGGCTGGTCGGCCTCCCTTCCCACAGCCCAGCTGTTCTCTAAGTGCGGAGCGGGAGCCCCCGGAGAGGCCCCGGCGGCGCGGCGGCGGCGGCGGCGGCCCCGAGCGCTTGTCTAACGGCTAAATGTGCCTTTTGTTGCAGGGGCTGACGGGCGCCGCGGGCAAGAATGGATTCCCGGTACTTACACTCATTTATCGTAACACTTAAATTCTCTATTCCATTTCAATATTATGTCTTCTTCGAAAGCTATCTCCAAGCGGTTTTCTCATCAATCTTTTTACCTACTTCTTTCTTTCTGGACTCTCGGGGTTTCAAATACCATTGGTCCAGAAGCAGCTCCAGGAGAGTTCCGTCTGAAGTATCGATAGTGTAAGACGGTGAGCGGTGTTCCGAACGAAGGTCCGAGCGTCGGCGTCGCGCGCCGGCCGCGGCGCGGGCGCGCGGGCGCCGCTCACCCGTTAACCCGTGCCTGTTCGTTTCAGGGCGCACGAGGCCCGCGCGGAGAGCGCGGCTTCATGGTGAGACAGTAGATCCCCCTACCCCGCTCCCATTGCCCCCTACCTATCCTGCTGTCTGCTCACCTGGTTGTAGTGGTGTGTGTGCCTTGTTGACATCCTTCCCTGTACAAACTATGTTGTGGGTTGTGGTAGCTGTAGTGTACCTATGTAGCAAGCGATTCATATGCATTAGAACAACGGAGCGAGGCGCGGGTCGGCCGTGCTGCGCCGGCTCTAGAGTCGCCTGCACCGCATTAGATGTACTTACAATACACTGCAATGATGTACATACATACTTAGTTAGTGTAAGTAGGTAGCTATTTAGAATCATCGCCTCCCGGCTCGCTCTGGCCCGGTGACGGCGGCGCGCGGGGCGCGGGGCGCGGGGCGCGGGCGGTCACTCGCGATAACTAACTGAGTGACCTCAACACGCACACAGATAAGTCCGTTCTCGAAACACGTTTTCGATAATCCCAGTTAGAGTTCATCTTACTTTTTGTTATCTATCAAATACTTATTTGGTTCTTTTCTTGGAAATTACCTTCCTACATACTATTTGCATGCTTTAGTAACCTGTACATCCTGCTTACTTACTTACCTATGCTCGTTGTGTTCGTGGTGTGCGATGCGCGTGCGCACCCGCCCGACTCTCACTGACCTGTGTTTGTGTCGGCAGGGACCCATCGGCCTGGACGGACCCAAGGGAGACCCGGTGAGTGCCGCATGCCGCCTTACGATCCGATTACAGTTATTTATAATGTACACTTGTATCAATAACATTGTGTCAATAATATCCCACAAATGTACGACCTCGACGGGACTCGAATCCGCAACCTTCCGCTCAGCTCACGGGAACGCGCTGTGCGCTACGCCACGAGGTCAGATAACCGATGCCGGGTCCAAATTACAAAATTCATTACGGATGTAAGCGGGTTAACTACTAACCTTATTTGTGTTGGAAGAACACCAACGTTCGTAAGGTTCGTAGTTAACCCGCTTACATCCGTAATGAATTCGTCAAACTACGATAGTTTTTATAGCAAATTACAAAATATTTGTACCTATGTTTCTACGGACTCAAGCGAGAGCCTTCAGCGTAATGTAGGTACAGTTGATGTCGAGTGTCCACATCTCGCTAAGAACCAACAACCGACTAACGTAGTGTAGGACGCCCTCCGGCCGGGTGGGGTGACGACTTGACGAGCTGCGCTAAAGACTGCAGCTGAGTATGGGAGTGCCAATCAGGACAGGCCCATGTCCAGCTGTGGACTAGTGTAGACTGGTGTGTGTGTGAGTGAGTGTGTGTGCACGTGTTGCAGGGCCGGCCCGGGGACAAGGGCCAGAAGGGCGACCACGGCAGCCCCGGCTTCGATGTCTTCTCTGCGGTCAAGGTAGCTTTCATCAATTACTATCTATAGCATAACCTAACCTAACCGAACCATTAATTGGTTTTTTTTTTAATTTTTAAAGAAATAAAAATAGTAGACATTACATTACCACTATGAGTTAAATACCAAGAAACAAAACATTATAAAAACATTTACAACGTTTTATAATAGGCTTCTTAAATCTTTGGAACAATTAAATAGGTAAGTATTGTGTTCCGTCCTCAAGTGGTAGCTAGCTAGGTAGGTAGGTAGGTAGGTAGGTAGGTAGGTAGGTAGGTAGGTAGGTAGGTAGGTAGGTAGGTACAACCACCACTCTGCGGTCACTCGTAGTACGGATGGACCCACACATCGGTCTGCCTGCTTACTCCTATCGAGTCAGCTACAATATACCTAGTTGAGTACCTAATAGTCCTAATCAACTTAAAATATGTAATTTGGTGGGTAAAAAGGAAAATTTGAACAAATTTTGTTGAAAATAACTTTATTAAGGTTGTTCGAAATGTAAAACACTTACATAGGACATGAACCGTGCAATTACTTACACTGCACGTGGTCGAACACGCAATTGACCGTCTATTTAAATTATTGTTCCGAACACTGTTCCGAACACGATCGGAGCCCATCTTATTTTGCGGACTTGGAGTGAAACCTTTTTGTCGTTAGACCTAGGAAGAATGATAGTAACCAAAGCTACCAGCTGATATTTCGTAAAATTAAAAAAAGAAATAAGATAATATAAAAAATAAAATGTAAGGTGATAAAAAAACATTGGCTTATTTTTAATTGGAACTTTGCTTCAGTTACCCAATTTTTTAGGGAAAATGCCATACACTTGCAACATTCAATCATACGAATGTGTGAGTGAAAGCACTGTATTTACGTGCTGTCAAAACACACATAGATCGGTTTTTGGTTACACAAATTGTCAAATTGTAGAATAACACTATCCCTCTGCTGAGACAGCAGCGAGTTTTTAATCTATGATTCTTTAGTTTTTAGGGTTCCGTACCTCAAAATGGAAAAAGGAACCCTTATGTATAGGATAACCGTCTGTCTGTCTGTTGTGGCGTTTTCGTTTTTGGTGGTAATTAAATTAAACAAAAACGTCAGCAACAAATAAAATATATTGAAATAAAGAAGGGTCGTGGGAATTTATGCCTGTCTGATTTCACTTCGTGGTCCGGTACTATCCTGGCTATCCTGGAGGCTGCTCAGGTGGGTGGACACCGACGGTAGAAAGCTGAAGAGGCCCGTGACGTCAGCCGTCGAAGATGGTGGGTCTTAGCCGTGTTAGGCATACGGAAATAAATGTTCCTTAGGGATTAAACCCTAGTGTTGGACCCTGTGAATAAATGTTCACAGTAAACATTTTGTTCTGATCGCTTTCCGTTGATAGTGAACACCCTGTATTGACGTGCCTATGAGGAGAAGCCGAGAAAGTAGGTAGTTGGTGCAGAGGTGGTTCACTATCAGAACGGAGTTACAAGCAGAGTGAAAAGAACTAAACAAAATGTAAGATCGGCAAAATGAAATGCATTAAGCTGACAATTATAATTTAAACGGGTCGATCATAAAGTGATAGAAAGATAGACAGATTACTAAATGCAAAGGATCCTCACAGAAAGCAGGATGTTTACAATTAATGTTTGCAGTTTAATGTGGCAAGATGATAATATTTACAATAATAAAACACATGATATGATTAAGCGTAATAAACACATAGGTACGTTTTTATCCAATTTAAAAGCTAACGATTGCCTACCTACACAAAGCATAAAACAATGTTCAACACTTACCCTATCGGGGTGTAGATCAACACTTACATTATTTTGATAGAAACTTCCAAATACGTCGGAAGAGGTGACAAACTCTAGGTATGTATCACGGAAAATTTATAGGTACGAATGATTTGAACCAGCGCGTAAGAAGACACTAAGCGTACGTAGGTAGCTAGTGAACGCACTGTACACACGTCCGTCGCGGACAAAGTGAATTCGGGGCCTGCCCGCGGTCAGCGACCGCACGCGCTGCTCGAATGTTCTTCCCCGAACAAAAGAATGGCCAACGGCCAATCAGCGCGGCGATCGTGTATCGCGTCATGCGAACCGGTACAGTTGTAGTTAGAATTCGTAACGCTTTACTGTTGCTATGAAGCTAACATTGTAAAAGTAAGTTAGGTAGCTATTCAGGTAGGTAGGTATTATCGTAGGTATAATTGTAAATTGTATATTTGTTTCATTGTATATTTATTTAATTATATATTTGACCTAATATTAAATTGACACTTTTTGTATATAATTAAGGTAATGTATTTGATATTGTTAAAATTTAATAGAACGATTATAACAGTGACAGAAAATAAATAAACATGTACGTGCAACGTTACATTACCCCCCGCGTCACAAAAGGATTTTATGTAAGTTTTTAAAGATAAAATCCGCACAAAAAGTTTCATATATCATATTAATCCTTTCAAAATTCAATCTTTCATACTTCACGCATTCAAACAAGCAAAAGTGGCCATTTCAAAGGCTACTAACGCGACCTATCAGTTATTAAGGTAACCGTTTTAACTTAAGTGGAGACCCATATGAATATTTTAAGTACAATGTTGGAAAAAAAATGTGACGATTCGGTAGGCTTAAACTGTACATGCAATTTTATGAACCTAATATCTATTTATTTAAACCTATCAATTTTAAATCTTTAATATGCCATGTACCCAGGTTTTTACCTGACATATCTTCTAAAATGTAGACTAAAGGAGACTTTTTTTGTATGACGCGGCATTTGATAAATTTAGGTGCCAGCTTTTTACTGAAGTACTTGTCTTTGTCACTCAGAACATACGCACGCTTCATCACTATATCGCCGACTTTGAATTCTGTCGGTTTCCGACGCAGGTTATAATGAGACGTGTTTTTGGCATGTGCAAGCCAAAGTTTTGCTTGAACTTTATCAAAAATCTCTGAAAGACAACCTAAATTTTCGGCATAACAATCGCGAGGGAGAAACAGAAATTCATCACCTAGATCATTATCGACATAGTGAGTACCACAAACGACTAATTCTCTGCCAAATACCAAAAATGAAGGAGTGAAGCCTGTTACCTCATTCACCGAATTGTTGATGGCAAACTGCACTTTGGGAATAAAAACATCCCACGTCCGATGGTCATCCTCCACAAATGTTGATAGGCAAGTTATAATCGTACGGTTATAACGCTCGACAGTGTTGACCTGAGGGGTGTATTTTGGCGTATAAAATACGTTAGGGACGCTATACTTTTTAAAGAGAGACTGTGTGACAGCACTGATAAACTGACTACCATTGTCCATAAAAATAGTTTGAGGCGTTCCATGTATGAGGAAGACTGAATCTTCCAGAAACTTACAAACAGCTGTAGAGGTAGCAGATCGCAAGGGACAAATAAGACAAAACTTGGTAAAGCAGCAGGTCACCACTAAAATGTAGCTGTTCTGTTTTCTAGTGACGGGCAGGGGGCCCATAAGGTCAACAGAAATAGCTTGGAAGGGGCGACAGCATTGCTTCGGACGACCCATTTCTCCCAAAATTTGGTGATTCTGAGCTTTGTAAGTGAGGCATTTGGTACACGAACCAACAAACTTCACGACGTCCTGGTGCATACCTGGCCAAAAATAGCGTAACGTGAGACGACGATACGTTTTAAACACGCCAAGATGTCCAGCCGTAGGCTCCGCGTGGTTTTCGAGTATAACCTGCTCACGTAGCTCCTTCGGTACTACCTCTTTCCATGCAAATTCTGAAGTTAAGTCAGTCACGTTATGTTTGTTCTTCGTCAATCTAAAAAGGGAATTGTTTTTAATGAGAAAGTTAGGGAAATTTTGTGGTTTTGTAAGACACGAATTATAGATGTTTTTGTACCACGAATCAGTAGTAGTTGAGTAAAGACCTGAAGTACTGATCGCATTAACGGGAACTGCTCTACTTAGGGCATCTGGTATTACATTATCAACGCCGCGTCGATGTTTCAGCTCAAAGTGAAAAGCGGACAATCTGACACCCCAGCGAGCTAACCGACCGGTTGGGTTATTCAGGGACAAGAACCACTTTAAAGCACTGTGGTCTGTATAGACCGTGAAAGGCTTCCCATTCTCTAAATAACACCTCCAGTGCTCCAAAGCTATGACCACAGCAAGTGTTTCACGCTCTGTGATGCTATAGTTCTTTTCTGCCGCTGACAACGACTTGCTCATATAAGCAATTGGGTGCTCCTTGCCGTCTATGGTTTGGGTTAGCATAGCGCCCACACCGTAGTTGCTGGCATCGGTATGCACATCGAATGGCTTCTCGTAGTCAGGACAGGAAAGAACTGGAGCGGAAACTAAGCATTCCTTGAGCTTCTGAAATGCTAAATCTGCTTCCGGAGACCAGACGAACGGAGGTCCACCCTTCTTGCACGACGTCAACTTATTGAGAGGAGCTGCTATGGTGCTAAAATTAGGGACGAAACGACGATACCATGTAGCTGTCCCGAGAAAGCGCTTAATATCCTTTCGACAAGAAGGTGTAGGGTAATTGAGGATAGCTTGAACTTTCTCAGGATCGGTACGTAGTCCACCACTATCGACGACATAGCCCAGATACTTGAGCGAACTCCGGAAAAACTTACACTTTTCCAGGTTGACGGTGAGGTTGGCCTGCTTTAATTTCTCTAGAACGCGCAGTAAAATGGAGACATGGGAATTGAAGTCATTCGAAACGATGATGATGTCATCGAGATATGCGAATACTTTAAGGTCAAATTCACTGAAAAGCATGTCAACCAGCCTCTGCTGAGTTGCAGGTGCGTTGGTCAAGCCGAATGCGGTACGCTTAAAGCGGAATGTACCACGATTTGGCACGTAAAAGGCAGTTTTATCTCTGTCTTCAGGAGCTATTGGGATTTGCCAAAACGCTTTGGACAAATCTAAGCTAGACAAGTAACGAGCGTCACGAAGGTTGTCCAAAATCTCAGACACGTAAGGCAAGTTGTACGCATCGCGTTTTGTGACCGAGTTCAACTTACGACTGTCGAGACAAAAACGTGGCTGGCCATTCTTTTTGTTGACTATGAGGACAGGGGACGACCAAGCGCTCTCACATGGTTCGATTACGTCGAGACCAAGCATCTCGTCCACCTGTTCAACAAGAATACGCTGCTTTTCCGGCGACATCCGGTAGTAGCGTTGTCGAATGGGCTGTGCGTCGCCAGTATCAATTCGGTGAGTGATAACTTTGGTCTCACCTAAACCTTTGCATTCGGCAGAGATAGCCTTAAATTGTGCAATGATGTTGTCGCCTACTAATTTTTCTGAATTAGATAAGTGATCGTATGCCTGAATAAATGAGGAACAATCGGTGTGAAGGCTAGCAGCAGAAATGTCTGAATTAAAAAACACAATATTTGAAAGACGATTTGGAAAAATATCAAATTTTTTCCAAAAATCAATGCCTAGAACGAAGTCAATATTAACATTTGGCACAACATAAGCTTTCATAACATGAAGCATATTTTCAAAAGTGATAGGTAAGTTCAAATAGCCTATACTTGACATAGTTTGACCACATGCTGCTGAAACAGTGATGCTATGGTCCTTCTGAACTTCAAAACCCTGCTGTTCAAAGACACGATGAAAATTGTTACCGACAATTGTTACGGCTGCACCAGAATCCATCAAAGCGTGTAATTTTAAATTATTTATGTGTACGACAGCATAAGGCCTAGGATCATTAATTGGTTTACTCTGCAGAATTGTGTTTATCTTATATGTGCTAAAATATAAATTTATAGTTTGTAGCCATTTGGCCCAATCTTCACTATCGAAATTCTTAGCTCTTTCGCTAGTGTCACAATTCTGCAGGGCTACTGGTTTTTTGATGGCTCAGCCTTATTTTTCTTGCATGTCGGGCATTGCGGAGTTTTAACACCCTCATGACCACAGACGAAGCAAAGAATTTTATCTTTATTGGCCTTACATTGCCTCAGGTTATGGGTGTTGTTACGACACCGTGGGCAATACGGTGTTTTGGGGGTAGAAGACATTGCATGTACATTCTTGTTACTGTTAGAATTACCTTTAGAATTATTATTACTATCAGAATTCGTGTTATTGCTAGATGACCTCTGCGATGAATGACCGTTATATGCAAACTCAGGTGCCATGGTTTCAGATGTGACCTTGGGAGGTTCACGAAAACCAGCAAGACGTGCCTGGATGTTTTCGTAATTACGACATGACGATCTCAACGTCTCAATACTATCAATATTAGCAGCAGAAGCTAAAGTGCTCGCGTAGCATGGCCTAATATTATGCAGGAGAATCTCTAATTTATCCTCATTAGAAAGCGATTTCGACAGACGAGAGAAAAGACCGGACATTATTGACAGATAAATGGTGATATTCTCTGTTTCACCTTGAGTCCTAGCACGTATCTCCGAGAGTAATCTGTAGTCGTAATCCGCTTGATCAAAATCATTTTTGAGTAATGAAACAAGTTCATCCCAATCTGACACTTGGTCCTGAAGTTCACGGTACCAATGTAAAGCGTCACCTGTAAATATCTCTGTAGCGTACGACAATAACTTTGAAGAGGAAATATTCCTAGCATTGCTAAATTCTGAGATGCGCTGTATGAAGGATCGAACACACGATTTCCCGTCAAATTTAATCCGAGTAAGTTCACCAGCTACACCACGTTCGCAAGACACGTTAATATTTAAAGGAGTGCTAGCTTGTTGATTTGAAGGGCTAGTAGAAGATGAAGCCAATAGAGAATCAACAGCAGTGTCATTAAGCAATTTGTTGCGTTTATATAGCTCCCGAAATTCGGCTGCAACGACATTATAAGCGTCCTTGTGCTGCTCACCAAAATCTAGCCGATTAAGTCGGTGGTAAAGGTGATGAAGGTAGTTTTGAGCCCGAAGCACAGCATTCTTGTCTGGCTTGGAATCAAGAAGTTGTTTAACTTTAGTGAGAACGTCACTAATACCTTTCAAATCCTGATTAATTTGCAACGGACTATCAAGAATGTCTTCGGAAGGAAAAAGAGATCCTAATTTTGTAATTTGCTTCCTTAAATCCTCAACTGTATTGCCGGGAGTTTCGCCCCTAATTGTCACCTCATATTCCAACTCAGATTTTTGCAACGATAAAAATTTTATAGGGTATTCCATTTTGTTCAATCGAAAGCAACTAAGAGTTTATAAGTTTAAAAAAAAATGGAGGCACCGCAATAAAGAAAGTGTTGAACAAGGTTTGAATAATCTACTCCGTTCTGTTACAAAGCCAGCTAAGTAACGTTATGGTTGGCAAAAATTATAAATCAATAGCAAAACTACGATAACTAAAAAGAAATAAACAGCAACAAAAATAAAAGAAATCAAAAAAAGCGTTAATGCAACTAATGTGTACAACCAAGAAAAATAAAAGTTGAGAATAAATCACTTACAAAAAAGTTAACACTTTTGTCCTCGACTGTACTACACTAACGAACAAAGACTGCAATTGGCGTAGTTTTGCAAACAGGATGTGTAAAAATTACAAAAACTACAGAACAAAATCACAGACAAAATTATTAGGATAAGGACAATCTATTTGTAAACATACAGGATGTACACTTTAGTTACGAGCAACCAAAAACAAAAAAATATAACGTTTTACAAAAATAAAAATAAACACATAACACACAACTACTACGAAGCAAAACCAGACATTTTATTTAATTAACCACGTTTAAGGGCGCCAGTGTGGCGTTTTCGTTTTTGGTGGTAATTAAATTAAACAAAAACGTCAGCAACAAATAAAATATATATTTTATTTGTTGCTGACGTTTTTGTTTAATTTTTCGTTTTTCGTGAAACACTTGCTGTGGTCATAGCTTTGGAGCACTGGAGGTGTTATTTAGAGAATGGGAAGCCTTTCACGGTCTATACAGACCACAGTGCTTTAAAGTGGTTCTTGTCCCTGAATAACCCAACCGGTCGGTTAGCTCGCTGGGGTGTTAGATTGTCCGCTTTTCACTTTGAGCTGAAACATCGACGCGGCGTTGATAATGTAATACCAGATGCCCTAAGTAGAGCAGTTCCCGTTAATGCGATCAGTACTTCAGGTCTTTACTCAACTACTACTGATTCGTGGTACAAAAACATCTATAATTCGTGTCTTACAAAACCACAAAATTTCCCTAACTTTCTCATTAAAAACAATTCCCTTTTTAGATTGACAAAGAACAAACATAACGTGACTGACTTAACTTCAGAATTTGCATGGAAAGAGGTAGTACCGAAGGAGCTACGTGAGCAGGTTATACTCGAAAACCACGCGGAGCCTACGGCTGGACATCTTGGCGTGTTTAAAACGTATCGTCGTCTCACGTTACGCTATTTTTGGCCAGGTATGCACCAGGACGTCGTGAAGTTTGTTGGTTCGTGTACCAAATGCCTCACTTACAAAGCTCAGAATCATCAAATTTTGGGAGAAATGGGTCGTCCGAAGCAATGCTGTCGCCCCTTCCAAGCTATTTCTGTTGACCTTATGGGCCCCCTGCCCGTCACTAGAAAACAGAACAGCTACATTTTAGTGGTGACCTGCTGCTTTACCAAGTTTTGTCTTATTTGTCCCTTGCGATCTGCTACCTCTACAGCTGTTTGTAAGTTTCTGGAAGATTCAGTCTTCCTCATACATGGAACGCCTCAAACTATTTTTATGGACAATGGTAGTCAGTTTATCAGTGCTGTCACACAGTCTCTCTTTAAAAAGTATAGCGTCCCTAACGTATTTTATACGCCAAAATACACCCCTCAGGTCAACACTGTCGAGCGTTATAACCGTACGATTATAACTTGCCTATCAACATTTGTGGAGGATGACCATCGGACGTGGGATGTTTTTATTCCCAAAGTGCAGTTTGCCATCAACAATTCGGTGAATGAGGCAACAGGCTTCACTCCTTCATTTTTGGTATTTGGCAGAGAATTAGTCGTTTGTGGTACTCACTATGTCGATAATGATCTAGGTGATGAATTTCTGTTTCTTCCGCGGGATTGTTATGCCGAAAATTTAGGTTGTCTTTCAGAGATTTTTGATAAAGTTCAAGCAAAACTTTGGCTTGCACATGCCAAAAACACGTCTCATTATAACCTGCGTCGGAAACCGACAGAATTCAAAGTCGGCGATATAGTGATGAAGCGTGCGTATGTTCTGAGTGACAAAGACAAGTACTTCAGTAAAAAGCTGGCACCTAAATTTATCAAATGCCGCGTCATACAAAAAAAGTCTCCTTTAGTCTACATTTTAGAAGACATGTCAGGTAAAAACCTGGGTACATGGCATGTTAAAGATTTAAAATTGATAGGTTTAAATAAATAGATATTAAGTTCATAAAATTGCATGTACAGTTTAAGCCTACCGAATCGTCACATTTTTTTTCCAACATTGTACTTAAAATATTCATATGGGTCTCCACTTAAGTTAAAACGGTTACCTTAAAAACTGATAGGTCGCGTTAGTAGCCTTTGAAATGGCCACTTTTGCTTGTTTGAATGCGTGAAGTATGAAAGATTGAATTTTGAAAGGATTAATATGATATATGAAACTTTTTGTGCGGATTTTATCTTTAAAAACTTACATAAAATCCTTTTGTGACGCGGGGGGTAATGTAACGTTGCACGTACATGTTTATTTATTTTCTGTCACTGTTATAATCGTTCTATTAAATTTTAACAATATCAAATACATTACCTTAATTATATACAAAAAGTGTCAATTTAATATTAGGTCAAATATATAAATAAATAAATATACAATGAAACAAATATACAATTTACAATTATACCTACGATAATACCTACCTACCTGAATAGCTACCTAACTTACTTTTACAATGTTAGCTTCATAGCAACAGTAAAGCGTTACGAATTTTAACTACAACTGTACCGGTTTGCATGACGCGATACACGATCACCGCGCTGATTGGCCGTTGGCCATTCTTTTGTTCGGGAAGAACATTCGAGCAGCGCGTGCGGTCGCTGACCGCGGGCAGGCACCGAATTCACTTTGTCCGCGACGGACGTGTGTACAGTGCGTTCACTAGCTACCTACGTACGCTTAGTGTCTTCTTACGCGCTGGTTCAAATCATTCGTACCTATACATTTTCCGTGATACATACCTAGAGTTTGTCACCTCTTCCGACGTATTTGGAAGTTTCAAATAAATAATATAAGTGTTGATCTGCACCCCGATAGGGTAAGTGTTGAACATTGTTTTATGCTTTGTGTAGGTAGGCAATCGTTAGCTTTTAAATTGGATAAAAACGTACCTATGTGTTTATTTACGCTTAATAATATCAAGTGTTTTATTATTTTAAATATTATCATCTTGCCTCATTAAACTGCAAACATTAATTGTAAACATCCTGCTTTCTGAGAGGATTCTTTGCACCTTGTAATCTATCTATCTTTCTATCACTTCATGATCGACCCGCTTAAATAATAATTGTCAGCGTAATGCATTTCATTTTGCCGATCTTACATTTTGTTTAGTTCTTTCCATAATGCTTGTAACTCCGTTCTGATAGTGAACCACCTCTGCACCAACTACGTACCTACTTTCTCGGCTTCTCCTCATAGGCACGTCAATACAGGGTGTTCACTATCAACGGAAAGCGATAAGAACAAAATGTTTACTGTGAACATTTATTCACAGGGTCCAACACTAGGGTTTAATCCCTAAGGAACATTTATTTCCGTACGCCTAACACGGCTAAGACCCACCATCTTCGACGGCTGACGTCACGGGCCTCTTCAGCCTTCTACCGTCGGTGTCCACCCACCTGAGCAGCCTCCAGGATAGCCAGGATAGTACCGGACCACGAAGTGAAATCAGACAGGCATATAAATTCCCACGACCCTTCTTTATTTCAATATATTTTATTTGTTGCTGACGTTTTTGTTTAATTTAATTACCACCAAAAACGAAAACGCCACACTGGCGCCCAACGTGGGGCGTTTTCGTTTTTGGTGGTAATTAAATTAAACAAAAACGTCAGCAACAAATAAAATATATTGAAATAAAGAAGGGTCGTGGGAATTTATATGCCTGTCTGATTTCACTTCGTGGTCCGGTACTATCCTGGCTATCCTGGAGGCTGCTCAGGTGGGTGGACACCGACGGTAGAAAGCTGAAGAGGCCCGTGACGTCAGCCGTCGAAGATGGTGGGTCTTAGCCGTGTTAGGCGTACGGAAATAAATGTTCCTTAGGGATTAAACCCTAGTGTTGGACCCTGTGAATAAATGTTCACAGTAAACATTTTGTTCTGATCGCTTTCCGTTGATAGTGAACACCCTGTATTGACGTGCCTATGAGGAGAAGCCGAGAAAGTAGGTAGTTGGTGCAGAGGTGGTTCACTATCAGAACGGAGTTACAAGCAGAGTGAAAAGAACTAAACAAAATGTAAGATCGGCAAAATGAAATGCATTAAGCTGACAATTATAATTTAAACGGGTCGATCATAAAGTGATAGAAAGATAGACAGATTACTAAATGCAAAGGATCCTCACAGAAAGCAGGATGTTTACAATTAATGTTTGCAGTTTAATGTGGCAAGATGATAATATTTACAATAATAAAACACATGATATGATTAAGCGTAATAAACACATAGGTACGTTTTTATCCAATTTAAAAGCTAACGATTGCCTACCTACACAAAGCATAAAACAATGTTCAACACTTACCCTATCGGGGTGCAGATCAACACTTACATTATTTTGATAGAAACTTCCAAATACGTCGGAAGAGGTGACAAACTCTAGGTATGTATCACGGAAAATTTATAGGTACGAATGATTTGAACCAGCGCGTAAGAAGACACTAAGCGTACGTAGGTAGCTAGTGAACGCACTGTACACACGTCCGTCGCGGACAAAGTGAATTCGGGGCCTGCCCGCGGTCAGCGACCGCACGCGCTGCTCGAATGTTCTTCCCCGAACAAAAGAATGGCCAACGGCCAATCAGCGCGGCGATCGTGTATCGCGTCATGCGAACCGGTACAGTTGTAGTTAGAATTCGTAACGCTTTACTGTTGCTATGAAGCTAACATTGTAAAAGTAAGTTAGGTAGCTATTCAGGTAGGTAGGTATTATCGTAGGTATAATTGTAAATTGTATATTTGTTTCATTGTATATTTATTTAATTATATATTTGACCTAATATTAAATTGACACTTTTTGTATATAATTAAGGTAATGTATTTGATATTGTTAAAATTTAATAGAACGATTATAACAGTGACAGAAAATAAATAAACATGTACGTGCAACGTTACACTGTCTGTCTGTCTGTCAACCCCCTTTTCTCAGGAGCGCGTGGCGGTATTGAGATTAAATTATTATCAATTAGGTACTCAATTCCGTAACCTCTTGGAGCCGTAACATAAATAAAACTTCTAACTCAACACGCAATCAAAATTTACAACCGTTTACCTATGTCTAAATATTTTGATGCACACAAAACTTATATTGTACTTCCCGTTGACCTAGAATCCTGATATTTGGCAAGAAACAAGGTGTTACGATTATACGGAACCCTTGGTGTGCGTGTCTGACTAGCACTTGACGTTTTATTGTGTTTTGTGTCGGTCCCTGCCCATGGTCCACCTACATGCAGCATGAGCCCCCGGACTCCGGAGGTCCCACACTATTGTAACTCTTCTTCTGAGCCATGGCTCTGCAAAACTTAAAACATTGCTCTCCAATCAGTATGAATCCCTAGTAGTAGGTAGGTACCTACAGTACCTACCTACATGTATGTAAATACGTACCGAGTAGTTATTTCTGATATCGACGGCTCAGTAGGTAAGTAGGTAAATATAATTAAATAAAGCTGGATCATTTCAATAATTTTCCTGTTCATTGTTATTATTGAAAACAATAACATGATTAGAAGCAAAATTATTCATTTGTATTTGTAGGTATCGAGTACCCAGTGTACCCACTCCATGTGCCGAAGGTAGACATGAAGCACTTACTAGAGTGCCCATCCATCCAGACTGTGCGTGCATTGCATACCTACCTAGCTAG
Source organism: Eupithecia subumbrata (assembly GCA_949316285.1). Lineage (NCBI taxonomy): Eukaryota > Metazoa > Arthropoda > Insecta > Lepidoptera > Geometridae > Eupithecia > Eupithecia subumbrata. The sequence continues at coordinate 115,164 of OX438628.1, read as the reverse complement.
CTATGTGATGTGATAGGTATCTGGTTGCTCTTTTAACTACTTACCAACTGAACGCCGTTGTGATAGGTACCTATATCCAAATGATGTTAATGTTATATGAATAGACTTGCTTATCATATCACTGACATAACTATCAGTGATACGCACAGGTCAGTCATGTATGTACCTAGGTACCTACTAGACGTACTAGACATGTAGTAGACCTGACAGACAGATAGCGAGGGATGCTAAAGGGTGGTTGCGTTGCAGGGCGTGAAGCGTTCCGTGGACAACTTCAAAATAAGTCCGTACACGAGCGCCGAGATCATAGCCGTCAAGGTACCGCTCTGCGCGCCGCGCGGCCACGCCGACCGCTCCGCCGACCGCTCCGCCGACCGCTCCGCCGACCGCGCCGGGCGTGGCCGCGCGGCGCCGCTCGCCCGCTGACGTCGCGCAGTGCTGGGCTGTGGTTTTGCTTCTAGATTTATTTGCGCTTTCTCTAGACGTGGCGTCGTTCGTAGTTGTCGTGGTTGTTGTCCTTCTGTGATGAAATCATTTAATTTTTTGTTATGTAGGTATTTTTCTTATAATTATGTAATGTAATATCCTAAATGAAAGAGTACCTATCGTGGATGCCGTAACCTGCGGTCTCTGGTTATGAACAACTACATGCGCAGAGACCGCGGGGCGCAGGCTCCCGCACGCACGCATGCATACTGCATAGTGTGCGTGTGCGCATGTGTGTGTACCTACTGACGCGCGTGTGTGTAGGGTCTGCAGGCGGCGGGCCACAACATCTCCGCGCAGACCGTCATCCAGCTCAAGGTGAGGCCACGAACTGCTGCTCTAGCCTGCGATGCTCTCTCTCACAGTCTGACCTACCTATTCCTACTCTAACTACATAAATAACTAACATGCTGCCTCCGCTCCGCCATGTTCTAACTCGGCGCACATAGGGGAGATCCACGCATGGTCACAAGTACGTACCTTCTTCCTTCCTACTGAACCCGTCTTGTTTCTAGTTAGCTTTTTTAGGCTTTTGCAGTGTTTTTCCATGTTTCACTTGTTGTACATAGCATGTTCTTATGATTAAGGGCTTTTAGCGCAATCAATGAAAAAACTCTTTGGAGCTAATTGTGCTAATGTAGGTACCGCTCACTTACATAAAATAACATCTCTGGCAAAGGCGATAATGGCTTTTGTGTGTGCACAGGGAGAGCCTGGCGAGCCTGGTCCCCCGGGCGGGGCAGGGCCGGCCGGCGCGGAGGGGCTGCCGGGCCGCGACGGCCGCGTCGGGCCGCCGGGGCCCGCGGGCGCGCCCGGCCCGCCCGGCCCGCCCGGCCCGCTCGGTCCCATAGGCCCACCGGGGCCCCTCGGACCTGGAGGACATAGAGTAAGTGTCATTCGTCACACAGTACGTCTACAAAACTAGGAATAGCAGTAGACATCGTCAGTATAGTTATGATTATCATGGTACAATCGCTTCAGGGAGACAAAGGCGACAAAGGAGAGCGAGGATACACGACGACACTGAAGGGCGACCAATTCCCGACCGGCATCATCGAGGGACCCCCCGGACCGCCTGGCCCCCCCGGTAATGATTTCCTCACTGCCATCTTTAACAACTAGAGCACATTTTGAAGTTTCTTTAACAATGGCTAACATATTATTGTTATTAGTTTAATGCACAGATAATCTAGTTTAAACAATTACTGACATATTTTTGAAACTTTCCAGTTGGTGCCTTATGTAGTTTACCAATCGCTTATATTCAGCGCACTGTAATTTAACCATCCACTATTAGAAATAGTGTTGCAATTAAAGTTAACAAGTTGATGGATCACACCTTGAAGCTTATAGACAAGAGTGCTGTCACATCCATCCGACACTTAGCAATATACTCGTAATATGGTGGAGTGATGATGAGTAGCGATCGAGCGAGGGTGCTGTGGTGGAGGCCAGAAGGTGAGCGTGCGTCTGTTGAAGGTCCGAGCGGCACCCGCGGCGAGCGTGGCGAGAGCGGCGCGGGCGGGCCCCCCGGCGCGGTGGGCGAGCGTGGGCCCCGCGGCAAGCGCGGCAAGCGGGTACACGCACGGCACGACCGCACTTCTCTCCGCACTTGAGATCCCGACCTTTTCGTTATCCCTCTCGTTCTGTCACTCGTCTACCTCCTTCGTTCTCTCTCCAGTTCTGTCGCTCGTTGCATGCATCGCACGGGAATTGTTTCGCTGCATGAAAATCGCCTCCTCATAGTGTTTATCGCGCGTAGATATGGATTCCGTGGTACAAATGACGACAGGTGTAGGTGCCCGAGGCAAGACGTTGCGTGACGCGGCGACGCGGCTTCGAACGCTCACCGGAGGATACGGCAGGTAACTCTTCCGTAACTTCTTAAACGTTTCCTCTTCAATTTTTGAAGCAGGTCCTGTGCGCTGGTAATGCATGGTGGCGGGAGCTCTGTACCGATCTCACTGTGCAGACATCTCATACCTTCCACTGTTTCTGAGACATGTCATGTTGGGGCAGAGTTATGCAGGACTGATGGTGTGTTGCAGGCAAGCCGGGTGCCGTGGGCGCAATGGGGCCAGCAGGCACGGATGGCATGCCGGGGGCCCCGGGCGTGCACGGGCCCCCGGGTAAGACGGGCGAGATGGGCCTGAAGGGTGCCAAGGGCGACTACGGTGACATAGGCTCGCCTGGCATGCTGGGTGCGCCTGGCATGCCCGGCCCGCCCGGGTATCCCGGAATCAAGGGCGACAAGGGAGACAAAGGAGACTCGGTGAGTGATACCTACGTTATTCTATCTACTTGTTTTTTTTTTCATATATTGTTAATCATTTTAACAACATTAACTGAAGCAATATTCAACTTGTTAATAAATTTGTTCTGGATGGCGGCGGCGGCTCCTCGACACTCTGCAGAAGTACAGGAAGCTGAGGAGAAGACAGGTATCTATCGACTCCTTTCTACCACTACGTAGATATTTAGTATCCACTTCATCCCCATCCGTTACCTAGGTACTACTCAACCGGCTATTTCTTGGCTCGGTATAGCCCGGCAATCTCTCGCGCTCAACTAGACAAAGGTCAATAGGAGCAAAACCCACTGAAAAAGTGCAATGTCTGTCTGAACTGGTAATCTTTATGCCCACTGTTGAATTTGCAGGGAGACGCCACGGGCTACGAGCTCTACGGACATGAGATGGTAAGTGTACTTCTTTCAAAATAATATAGATAACTTATTTCGTTTTTTTTTATATATTTTAAGTTGTTCATGAGTTCAAGCGGAAAAGGTAAGTTTATTTCATAATATAAATACTAATCGTGCATGTGTTTTTGACAGATGTTGGGGCCTCCCGGAGCTCCGGGCCCCATGGGCCTGCCGGGAGTGGCAGGCCCTCCGGGTATCAAGGGCGACAAGGGCGAGCCGGGCATGCGGGGGAAAGCGGTAAGTCACTACTGTCCTGAGATAGGCACTCGGCTCTGCTTTCTATGAATTATGTATTTCAATTGTTGGTTCCAGGGAGACCGAGGCGATAATGTATTTCAATTATTGGTTCCAGGGAGACCGAGGCGATAAGGGAGAAGCTGGCCCGATGGGACTGCCGGTGAGTATCTCCGCTAAGCACTATGGAGGTGGGGCACGCGTCTGTAGTTAGTGTCGTGACATCGTGTCGTATGTGTTGCAGGGTGCGGTGGGGCTGCCGGGCGAGCCGGGCCGCAATGGCGGCCAGGGGCCCAGGGTGAGTACCACGCCTTTCCCACACACACATGCAGATTATTTATTTATTTATATATATTTATGTTTATATTTAATAAATAAATACAATAAGTAACAGCACGATCCAACACTTTGCTACGACTAATTAGATGCATGCGCTTCCTACTGTAACTCGGAGCTAACACGAGAGAAAACGACTTGCGCGATAACCAGCATGCGAAAGTGGAGTTGTGGTACTAATCCTGCGGTGGGTGTGGTGTGGGCAGGAGAACCGCTGGCCGCCGGACTTCGCGTTCACGTAGTGAGCGGGGCGCGCCGCGAGCCGCCGCCGCACCGCCGCCGAGCCGCCGCCGCGCCGCCACCGCCGTATCTGCATCACTCACCGACTACTGTAAATTGTTATATTTGTATGTACTTACCCATTACATTAAGTGACCACGTTACCGCATTTAGCCGTAAGTGTTATCGATTGTCAAACAAAAAATGAACTTTGTTGTTACCGATAGAGTAAGGACATACGCGCTCGTCAAAGTTGAATGAGTCTATGCGATTCCAGTTCTTAATTTAATATTTTACAATACTGTACTTTTTTGAAATCCTGCGTTCATAAACCTCTTATCCTTGGAAACGAAATAACTTTCATGCGATTATTTAACTGTAGATAAGTACCTTACTACCAGCACAGGCCAGGTAGGTACACAATTCATTCATGATTCAACTATGAACAGACATCAGCAAACCGCTAATTTGTACAAATAAAAATATCATAATTATAATAAAAGCATTGTATAATGTATTAAAGTACCTATTGCTAGCAATGAGATTGAATATTTTTTACGAAGATGTTTGTAAATTTTTCAATATTAACACAATAGTATAATCCGGGTGCCAAGTAGTAGGTAGGTATTTATAGTGTATAATAATTCATAATAAGTACTTATTAAAGGGCACTCTGAACTGAAAGCCTGTCATAGATATTTGAATAACTTGTTACGACCACTAAAGCCGAACAATGCGAAAGCGCGTGTGTGTGTCGTGCGGCAGACGCGCGGCGGCCGGGCGGCCCCCGCCGCCGCTGCTGCCATGACTGCATGACTGCACTCATGGCAGCAGCGGCCTTCTCTCCGACGAACGGCACACCTTTTAAACAGAAGTACTTACTGGTGTCTTCAGTGGGCACATCATCCACCACTTGTGATATAAATCTGGTGTTGTGTACCTTTGTGTAATTTAATAAGCATTCATTGTAAATACCTTTACAGTTTTTCTCTTTCCATGATTTCATTACGTTTATCTTGGTGTATTAATGTCTAATCTAAATGTCACTAGTTCGTAACCTAGGATAGGCCTATTATCGATGTGGACCGTCGCCGCTGTGAAGCGGATCCCGCACGGGCTCGACAGCACTGACTGTATTATACTTTACTTCTATCTCCTCGTACTTACCTTCTATCATTTTAAGCTATATTTATGTTTGGTCCTTGTTATTAGAATTAAAGTAAAGATAATGTTTAGGTATAGAGTGCCAAGCACGCGTAGACGCAGTCGACGTGACATGACTCATGAACATATTGTTTTATCTCTGCCCACCATTACCTAATTAATGTTTTGTGTGAAAGCGTTGCGTCACGTCGTCCTAGTCACCCGCTGTGCGTCGCAGGGCCGCGGGGCCCACGCGCTTGCTACGGTGCCGCGGGGCCGCGCGGCCCCCAGCGGCGGACGCGTGCGGCGCGCACCCGAGTGCTGCCGTCCGAGGGGCCCACTCCTCACCCTACTCATAATGTACGTACCTACACATGTATGTAGGTGCCTCTCTACTCTACTTTCTAATTCTTATTCTCCAATCTAATCTAGTTAGTCTCGTTCGTTGCACGAAACTTCATCGTATATGATAATAAATCGAAACGATTTCTCATTTCGGCACAAGCATTCGCTTCGTTGAAGCCGGGTCACTGGCCCCCCATGGCCCCCATGCAGTGTTTAACTGTATCTGACGCTGGCCGCCTCACGTCGCGGCACATTATCTATTCGCCGCGAAGCAAGGTGCGATGGCAAGCTCATGCCCTTCATCATTTTTCGTTTCTATTTACTTTCACAGACTTACCGACGTGTATCACAGCTTTATTTTTAGTGATTTTGAGATTTTTAGAAGCGTTTCCTTTTACTAGCCTTACACACAAAAACTCGTAATAAAACGTATAAGGCTAGGACTAGGAAACCCTACTACAATAAGTAAAATCTAAAAATCGCATCGAATGCAGCTTTCCATATAATTATGATCGAACTTCACGTAAGGGTAAGTTCGTTTGATCTTTAATTATAAGATAATAACAAAAGGTAAGTGATAAATAAAATACCCGATTAAATCATTAACTATGTTAACAAATCGCGAAAGTTTAAAAAGTTTTAATTATAAGATTTTTTTAATGTAGTTAGTCCTTATATTTTTCATCATCTGCTTATCCTTTATTTTGTGTCTGACGCAGCGACGATTTCCGATGTATTTTCGTGCAACGAGCCAATACACGAATGTACAAAATAATAATTATAATATTCTTAAGTAGTTAGGTACTTAATTAGAAAGCAATTCCCTCTTTCTATGTTAATTAATGTATAAAAGTGAAAGTCTTGATTCAACTAACCGATCGAATCGCGAGCGCATTTGCGGAGAAAAGCTATTTTGAATAGTTTAAGCCCCCGTTTATTAGTACTTAAATTTGTTACATTGATTGATCTGTAATGAGGATTACAGTTGTAAATAACGCACGGTACATGGAGCGCAGTCGCGGCGGCGGAGCGGCGGAGTGGCGGTTCCGTCGCGGATCTGGCGCGGGAATACACTCTGACCCGTCGTCAGCGACGACCGCGCTCCATCCTGTTACCTTATTGCTAATCTTTAAGGTTTAGTTTTTATATGAATGTCAGTCGTCATTTGTACCATAACAGTCACTACTAATTATATCATGAAAATTGTTGTTTTACAAATTACCTATTTTGATTAAAATAAATATTTGCATGCCGTGCACTTCAGTATTTTTCTTGATGCCTACTGTCGCTTAGCTCCTCTGCGGATGCCTTCTTTTAGTAAACTGTCACTATAATAATCGCCGACTCGGCCGGGTATTGTAGGTTGTGCTGAAGCAGTATTACCTACTCACCAGACATAATTTTAACTTAAAAGTGAAAATACTATGTCTGTTTAAGTAATTCAGGCCCTTTTCCCCACTGGCCACACTTTCCCGGGGCCCGCTTTCCAGGGGGCCCCTAGTTCCCATCAGATTCAACAACGTTAATCTGTTCTTGTTATCTCCTGATGATTATACTACTTTTAAAAATATTTTTGAAAATCTAGTACATATAATTTATTCTTAATAATTTAATATCTGTAATTGAACGTTGTTAAGTAATTATTAATTAAGTACCGTGTAAGTAAGTATTAATAAGGTATACCTCTGTGACTAGGTATAATACCTCATTGAGTACCTGTCCCTAAGATGGACCACTTATTTTGCAAATCACAATTATCTTGTTAAAATACATTATACACATAAACAATCAGAAGTAGGACATTATGTAGGTACCTACTTAATTATTAAATATTTTAAATGAATATTTACGAAATTTTCTTCACTTTCGTAGGTACCTAACCGAAAGGTGATTTTACAAAACATTGTTTTGGGCCATCTTAGGAAGAGTCCTTTTATATGTACCTAGGTATTATGAGTATAATTAAGTCCAAAATATAATACATAATGTTAGGTCTAGGTACCCATTGTACCTAGTGTATCTACTTGTGTTATTCATCAAACAGCCACTTTGTCCAGCGATGTATTTGAAGTTTACGCATTGTGTTTACTTTAAAAAAAGTCAAATAAGAAAAATACTCAAACAAAAAGATTTTGAGAAAAGTCTGTTAAGAATGTCTGATCCGCGGCCCTGGGCCTCACCTGCAGAGGCTGCAGAACGTGGGCTCGACTCGGCGTGGCTCATTGTGGATATTATTTAGAAAATGAGCGTTTCCTTATTCTGCATTGCATCAGATAGACACACACGTGACTTTATTAGTTGCGGATGCTTGCACTCGATACACCTAGCAGTGGGAGGCATGACTGTCGGCACGGCACGAGGTATGGCGCGGGCATGGCGCGGGCATGGCGCGGGCATGGCGCGGGCATGGCGCATGTGTCGGCATGCGGGCGACGTCGCAGCTGCGGTACATACTGACGCGCTTCTCGTTCCGCAGGGCCCGCCCGGACTCGACGGCATGAAGGTGAGAACCGCACTGTTCATACATTATACTGTACCCACCTAGTGACGTCACGTTAACGCATTGTGTGTGCACAGGGCGCGCAGGGCGAGCCGGGCTCCAAGGGCGAGCGCGGGGACCCCGGCCTGCCGGTACGTACCGCCGGCTCGGCGACCACTGCCCTAACATCGTACCTACCTAGGATGTTCACTTAATAAGTTCGCTTCGCTTCCAGGGAACGGACGGCATCCCCGGACAGGAGGTCAGTACCAGTGTTCCACTTCCTCCGTCCGCTAGCAGGTACCTTGTATAGAGTGTAGTGCGGTGTTAACGCGCGTCTCGTTCGCAGGGGCCGAAGGGCGACAAGGGATACAAGGGCGAGCCCGTGAGTGAGCACGTGCATGCCGTGTCTGCGCGCGCACTGAACTGACCACTAACCGCCTCATCTAACTCATCGCGCCCGCTGGGGGCCCCGCGCCCGCTGGGGGCCCGCGCCTGCGACTAACAGCACTGCCCTGTAGCTGCAGGTACCCACCGCTGCGATTGTGACGGGCCGTTGTCGGTGTTGCAGGGCGGCGCCGGCAAGCGGGGGCGCAAGGGCGACCGCGGGGAGAAGGGCGAGCAGGGCGTGCCCGGGCTGGACGCGCCCTGCCCGCTCGGGCCCGACGGCCTGCCGCTGCCCGGCTGCGGCTGGAGACCCAACAAGGTACCGCCTGCGCCTGCGCCTGCGTCTCACTCACTAACTACTTACCTTTGTAGGTTCAGATTTGAATAATCCCTTAGGTACCTATCTAACCCAGTAACTGTAGTGAGAGTCGCTTTGTAGAATTGTAGAAGTAACACGTGTCGCGCGACCGACGACGACGCGCGACGGAGCCTCCCTGAGGGCGCGCGTCGCGGTCGGTCCGTGCGCCGGTGACGGTGTGCATGTGTGTGTGTGTGCGTCAGGAAGCGACGCGGGCGGCGGGCGGCGGCGGCGGCGCAGAGGCGGGGGGCGGTGGCGGAGGGGCGGGGGGCGGCGGCGGTGCGGGGGGACAGGACAGCGAGGAGGAGGGCGACGAGGGGGAGGAGTACGAGACGGGGCGCGAGGACGAGCTAGACGCGCCGCGCGACTACGACGACTACGCCGACAACGCTCACCCCGACCGCCACCATGACTGACCGCGCTCCACTCTCTCTCTCTCTCTCTCTCCCTCTCTCTCCATCTCTCTCTGCCGGCTTCAGGCACTCAGCTGTCCGCAGCTCTAGTTCGTTGCCTGTATCCTCTGTGGACGCGGACGCTCGTCCCTCTTCCGAGGCGGAACGCGCTGGCCGATGCCTCTAGGTACTTACAATCATAAAAAATACGTTATATTAGATAAAAAATGAATAAGTAGACTATATTATTGCGTTAGTTAGATAATATTATTTCCATAAGTTCCTCTACCTACCTGTTTGCGGTTGAGGAACCCTAATGAAGCCCCTTGCAGTAACGACGCACTGCACGCACAGGTAACGCACAGGTAACGCACAGGTAACGCACAGGTAACGCACAGGTACAATACGTGGCAGCTGCACCTGTCTACGTTGACGCATACACAACACATTTAGATTTCTTAATATTTAGAATGTTTCCGTAAAGTTGTTCTTCCTGTGCTCTCCCTGCTCTAAACTGTACCTACTGTGGCGCGCGGCGCGGGGGGCGGCGGGGGGCAGGGGGCGCGCGGCGCGGGCGGCGCTGCGCGGGGGGCGGGGGCGGGCTCACGCTCACTAACACGCTCGTAAGTAGCTTTCAAACCAAATAAAAATAACTACATTAACCGTCCACTCCCTTAACCTACTGCATTCATTGTTATTATTTTGTTAAATTTTATTATGTTGAAAAACTAAAAACCGACTTGGGATCCCTTCGTTTAAAACTGTTCTTTAGATTAGCTGATACTGATCTCTCGCGCTCGGTTTCATCCTATATGATTATTTATCAGTTGTGTTGTGTACATGTGTGTTGTGTACATGTGTGTTGTGTTGTATACAACTGCTAAAGAATCATCGGAATCGGTCCACAAATGACGCACAAATCGACGGGCATACATAAAAAACATTCATACAGCCGTACATAGAACCTCCCCTTTTTTTCAAAGTCGGTAAAAAATATATGTACATAATTTGCTTTAGCCGTCGTCGTTACCTCCACAGGAGGCGATGATGCAGTGGGTGCGCCGGAAACTCGACGTCGACAACGACTTGCCGCCGCTCTGACGCCCGCATCACATCGCATCGCATCACCACGCATCACATCGCATCACATCACATCACATCACATCACGTCACATCACGTCGCCACATTGATAACGTTCTGCCTCTGATATCGAGCCACTGCCTGGCGGCAACGATCCAACAATACAACGAGCGAACATTCTCCTCTTGCGTACTTGACTCTACTGACGAATTAAAATCATTATTTTTCCTAAACTTAATATAATTTGTAGTCTTACAAATTTTTTATGATATGAAATTTATGACTTTATAATACATCTGAAAGGGACTCAAACCATAGCTTTTTACTGTTAATTTTGTCAAACAGTTAGGCAGTTTACAATGTTTTTTTTTTATTTATATATAATTATAATGTAGAGTAAAAAGCAAATAGGGACTTAGTTATAATGTTTCTAAATGAGTGTTTGGATGTAGATATAAATGAAAACTGTAAAGTAGGTAAGTAGTTACTGGTTGTCTGTTAGCATCGAGTGCGCGCGGCGCGGCGAGTGTGTGTGTGTGTGGCTGCGGTGAATGCATGTGTCCTCAAGTGCGCGCGGCGCGGCGAGTGTGTGTGGCTGCGGTGAATGCATGTGTCCTCGAGTGCACACGGCGCGGCGAGTGTGTGTGGCTGCGGTGAATGCATGTGTCCTCGAGTGCACACGGCGCGGCGAGTGTGTGTGGCTGCGGTGAATGCATGTGTCCTCGAGTGCACACGGCGCGGCGAGTGTGTGTGGCTGCGGTGAATGCATGTGTCCTCGAGTGCACACGGCGCGGCGAGTGTGTGTGGCTGCGGTGAATGCATGTGTCCTCGAGTGCACACGGCGCGGCGAGTGTGTGTGGCTGCGGTGAATGCATGTGTCCTCGAGTGCACACGGCGCGGCGAGTGTGTGTGGCTGCGGTGAATGCATGTGTCCTCGAGTGCACACGGCGCGGCGAGTGTGTGTGGCTGCGGTGAATGCATGTGTCCTCGAGTGCACACGGCGCGGCGAGTGTGTGTGGCTGCGGTGAATGCATGTGTCCTCGAGTGCACACGGCGCGGCGAGTGTGTGTGGCTGCGGTGAATGCATGTGTCCTCGAGTGCACACGGCGCGGCGAGTGTGTGTGGCTGCGGTGAATGCATGTGTCCTCGAGTGCACACGGCGCGGCGAGTGTGTGTGGCTGCGGTGAATGCATGTGTCCTCGAGTGCACACGGCGCGGCGAGTGTGTGTGGCTGCGGTGAATGCATGTGTCCTCGAGTGCACACGGCGCGGCGAGTGTGTGTGCACACGGCGCGGCGAGTGTGTGTGCCTGCGGTGAATGCATGTGTCCTCGAGTGCACACGGCGCGGCGAGTGTGTGTGCCTGCGGTGAATGCATGTGTCCGGAGAATTTATATCATGTAGGTAGAGTCTTGTAATTTATTATTAATTGAGACAGAGTATTTTTATATTTTGTACAGATTTATTAGTATTGTATAGGTAGGGTACCTGCCGCGACATGGCGGCAGTAGGTTTAGGCGCTAGGTGTGTCCGTAGATACAAGTAGCTGTCTGCTCTACTCTCACACCGGTAGTCGTAGAGCGCATGCGCAGTGCGGCTGCGCGCAGCACCCCGCTCGTTCTGCCTCTCGCGGTGGTGGGCACGGAGCAACAGTCTCCGTTCTCCACTCCACTCCGCTCGGAGAGGAGGGTTGGCTCTCTATCAATTATGTTTATTTATTTTAATCAAAACCTGTAAAACACTTTACTTAGAAGACTACTTGGTTGATAATGGTTTTGAATTGGTTGTCATGGCAACACAAGCTTATACTTCGTCAGCAGCTGTGCCACTGCTCTACCTGTTTCACTAGGTACCTACTATAAGTACCTACCCATTCAAAAACTGTATTATATCTAACATTTCTTAGTAAAACCATTTATTATTAGTAAATTAGAATAAAACAATTACAAGTAGTATTTCCACTTAAGCCGTCACCAGAAGGCAGAGTGCACAGAATGCTGGCAGCATTGCCACCTTGAATGGCAATGCTAATTCTTTGACTGAAATAGAGGCCAGCATTCCGATCACCTGTGGACTCGATGAGCAGTCAAACTGGGAAAGCGTGTATTATAATGAAGACGAGGTAGCTGTAGGTGAGGTATGTGAGTGTCCGAGCTCCGCCGGCCGACGCCGACGCCGACGCCGACGCCGACGTCATCGCGTCACTCGCGCGCGACTAGTTAATGTACAGAGCTAGATTAAGAGCGCTCACGGATCCTCTAGACTAGAGTCTAGGTACCTACCTATAGTATACAGGGCGTGCCACGGCCGTGCCGCATGGACGGAAAGTATCTTAAATATTGTAGTAGATAGAATATTTAAGATACTTTCCGATTCCCGGATTGAGACAGGAGATTATTCAAAAATCTTTTAAGTCATCTTTCAGTAAAATTCTCTATCTACAATATTTAAGATACTATACCTCCATGTGGCATGGCCGTGGGACGCCCTGTACCTCTATATACCTCTACAGTAAGTAAACACTTGCCCATTAGATGATAAGCTATGTACGTTGTAAATGACCGCTCACATTGTTGTAAATATTTTTATGCATAACAAATTATTGTTAAATTAATGTTGATGAGGAAAAAAATTAAACTCTTGAATTTGTTGATTCATGCTTCGTTTGATTGAATTGCAAGCCTATTTCCTATTAATGTAAGTACAAGCCGGCACCGGCACCGGCACCGGCACCGGCACCGGCTTGTCCCGGGGTCGCCGGGGTCGCCGGGGCCGGGACCCGGTGATCTCTCTCTACAGAGTACAGTCAGACCGAGTACAGAGCTGTCAACCTGTCGTGCAAGAAACTGAAACAAGCCATTCGAACTATATAATCTAAAATAATATTTAATACAACATAGATGTACCTATATGTTAAAGAACTTCAAACACGTAAACTAAATGCTGACGTAAATTTAAAAGATGTATAGGTTTTTTTTTAATAATAGTTCAGTCATTTAGTTCGAAAATACGAGGTTACCTGGAGTTTTAAAAATGGGTAATTTTATAGAGTTTGATGTGCTCTTTCTGAATTTCAACTTTACCAAGTACGATACGAACCTTGGCCACTCGTGCCGGAGCTAAGGGGTCGGGAGACGGTCATTTTTTCGACCTCTTTCTAAACTTAGACACAGACAGGCTTAAAACAGCGATTAACACGAAGTCAGACTTCTAACTGCAAACCAAAAGTATGCATGCTGAGTAACAATAAACAAAACAACGTGCTAACAATAGCACAAGACGTTCTATACAATGGCTCTACGATCTGCCATTACCTTAGCCCTAAAGCAGGCATTCCGCAGTTACTACAAGGTCTACAATCAAAGCTAAAAAACTTCACAAAGGAGGACTATTGTATTATTCTACTAGGTGACGAAGACTTTACAGAAGGACAGAACATACACAAAATCTTAGAATGCATCAAAAGATCTCTACAAGAAATCACACATACGAATGTGATAATATGTGCGCCAACTTATCATTACGGCTTTGGAAAAGACCAAATAAACCGAAGAATTAAAAGTTTCAACGACCGGCTATTTGAAGATGTTCAGACATATAAATATGCCTACTTAGTCGACTCGAACAGGCATCTAACATACAACTATTTTATGTTTCATAAACCTTCAGGAAAAATCAGCAACTCTGGTCTTCGGACAATTTTCCAAGTCTTGGTCAAGATCATAGAAAAAATTGAAAGTTGTAGAAATTATTCCAAAAAAACCACTATACATAAAGATGATGAAATTGGAATACAAAACCAGTTTTTTCTTGAATGAAAACCTTTTTGTTCTTCATCAAAATATTTCAGGTCTTCTAGGCAAATCGGACTTACTCACTATATGCCTAGAAGAACTACAAGAGCGTAAAAATAAAATAGATATTTTATGTATTACTGAACATTTTATGATGGACGGACAAGAACAGTTTCTTACTATACCGAATTACACCCTGGCAGCGTGCTTTAGTCGCAAGGAGAGCAAGAGAGGCGGCGCCTGCATCTTACTGCATAATGAACTCAATAGGTGGACAGAATTGAAGAAGATGTCAGACATTTCCATAACCGGTCTATTTGAATGTTGTGCTGTAGAATTAATTGATTATAACATTGTTATTATATGCATTTATAGAGTACCAAAACCAAGTAATCTTGACATTTTTATGAACTGTTTGCAAAAAGTTTTAAATGAAATAACAAAAAAGCGTTATGAAAACATACTTATAGCTGGAGATTTTAATATTGACATCTTAAAGAAAAACAATAGTACTCTTGACTTCGAATGTTTATTACTAAATTTTAATCTTAAGCTTGCTCTGAGGCAGCCAACTAGGCTTAGCAGTAAAACTTGTATCGATAATTTTGCACACAACTTTAAAAAGCGATGTGATACCGAGGTAATTGAACTCGCTCTATCAGACCACACTTCTCAGCTTATTATATGTCCAGTTAGAAGTCTAGCTTTAATAAAATATTGGCGTATTAAGAGGAGAGATTACTCGACTGAAAATATAGAGAAGTTCATTATGACCTTAGAAAACCTATCTTTTTCCGAAATATATAGCGAATTGGATCCCAATGTTGCCTACAATCAATTTCTTGAAATATTCAAATTATTTTATGATCTCTGTTTTCCTTACAAAATAATAACTGTAAAAAATACAAAACCCGCACATTGGATATCACGAGGTATTAAAATTTGCAGTAAAAAGAAAAGGAAACTACTCTGGGAACATAGGAAAACACCCTCAGACATAAACATAAACAAATACAAAAAATATTCAAAAACACTCAAAAGAATTATAAAACTTACGCAAAAAGCTCAAAATAATTACAAAATTAAGATGTCGAAAAATAAAAGTAAAACGTCTTGGGGTATAATTAATAACACAAAAAGAAGCCTACCAAAGGACTCTATCGATGAAATTACTGTAGCCAATAAAACATTAACAGACCCTTATGACATTTCAAATTCATTTAATAATTTTTTTATTGATAAGATAATACCTAATTACAATGCAGGATATAATGTCACCAAATCTATTGACAACCAAAAAAACTCTATATTCCTTCAACCGTGTATACCAACCGATATCCTTAAAATAATATACTCTCTGAATAATACAAGCAGTGTTGGATACGATGAAATCTCAACCAAAATATTAAAAGTCGTAGCCCACTGTGTAAGCGCCCCTATCAGCCATATTGTTAACTTAAGTCTCAGCACAGGTATTTTTCCAGAGGCCTTAAAAGTCTCAATAATCAAACCGTTGCATAAGAAAGAGAGTAAAAAGAAAATGGAAAACTACAGACCGATATCGCTTATACCTGTAATATCTAAAATATTTGAAAAATACATTTATAAATTAATTAACAGTTATTTTGAATCGAATAAAGTATTTTGTAACGAACAAAAGGGTTTTAGGGAAAACAAAACCATAAATATGGCTCTCTATGATTTCCTCCTTCGTGTTACAAGTAGTGTAGACAAAAATACTCCAGTTTGCTCTATCTTCTGCGATATGACGCAAGCATTTGATTATGTCCAGCACAGCATCTTAATTAAAAAACTTGAAACCTATGGAATAAGAGGTAACGCTCTACGATTGATAAAATCCTACTTAGAAAACCGAAAACAGATAACCCATATTACAAAAATTAATTATATAACTAAAAGAGAAGAAGTCTTTGCATCTAAGGAACGCATCATGAATTATGGTGTTCCTCAAGGGAGTGTACTGGGACCATTACTCTTTCTGATTTACATTAACGATCTACCAAAATCAACTAAACAACCCATGTCGCTCTTTGCTGACGATAGTACTGTAACTATTAAATGTAATAATATCAACACTTATAAAACTGACATTAATCTAGCTCTGACATCGATAATAGAATGGTTGAATAATAACAATTTAAAAATTAACATGAATAAAACTAAAATTATTAATTTTAGACAACGCGATAATGCAGCATTTACAAACCTTGACATCCAATACAATAATTACTTAATTGAAGAAGTTATGACAACAAAGTTCTTAGGAATCCACATAGATGGAAAATTAAATTGGAAGCCTCAAGTGGAAAACGTTTGTAAAAAAATAAATAGCCTTGTTTACGTTTTACATAAACTATCCCCAATAGTGAACGAAGAAACCCTCCTTACTGCTTATCACGGCCTGATTGCCTCGAACATCAGGTACGGTTTATTATTTTGGGGGAACTCTACCGACGTCGATAAAGTATTCAAGTTCCAAAAAAGGTGCATCAGAGCTATGTTCCGTATTAAAGTAACAGATTCATGTAAACCCTTTTTTAAACAATACAACATACTCACTCTCCCTTCGCTATATATTCTGGAAACGGCTATGTTTGTCAGACACAATCCGCACCTATTTTGTCGGCAATCTGACGCCGTGCAACGCAATAGGCGAGATCAGTTTAAAATTTGTACTCTTAACTGTAAAAAAGAGGTTTTGCGCAAAAGTTTTTTTGCTATGGCACCATCGGTCTACAATAAAATTCCGCTTCTAATAAGAGAACTGCCTACCACACTGTTTCAGAGAAAGCTTAAAACCTTACTATATGATAAATGTTATTACACAATAAAAGATTTTATTAATGACAAGAATATTGACAAATAACCAAATTAATTCGTGTATTCTGTTGACTAGCCTATTTTATTTCTTAAATTTGACTTTATGTAAGTACCTTATTCATTTCTCAATCTGTTATTTTAAAGTTTTTATTTTTAGTTGTCTGATGCATGTAATAGACAAATAGTTGCACGCCCATAAAGGGCAAATTACATTGATACACTATTATTTAACTGTACCATCCATTTAACATGTAATTATGCAATAAATATACTTTTACTTTTACTTTACTTTTACACATTTACAAACTGTTTTGAAATGTTTATATCAATAACTTCCATTTGATAAACCAGTTGACCTTGTAGGTCTCTTAAAATTTCGACATCACCAATAGGGTAGCGCGAGCGGCAAAGATACGAGATGGCAAAGTTGAAATTCGGAAAGAGCACAACGAGATCTATACCTGATGAAATGAAATGAAATGAAATGAAATCCTGGTAACAGTTAACTACGAGTACCAAGCCATGATCGCATCTGTATAGATATAGTAGGTAAGTACGTACCTATAGGTAGGTACTGTAATCAATTGAGAACAGGAAAGAGTTGCGGGCGTGCGGGCGCGCACTGCACGTCGCACGCGGGGGAGCGGGGCGGGGCGGGGCGCGGCGGCGGCAGTCGCCCGAGCGCTGCCTGCCTCGGCGCCCGCGTCCGCGTGATCGAGTACGAGCCATGAGCTCGGTGCATCGAGAGTGAAGTGAAACTATGAGTTTGTCCGCATTCCTGCGAGCTCGCCGGCGCGGCGGCGCGGCGGCGCTGTGCGTGCTGTGCGCGCTGGCGGCGGTGTCGGCGAGCGCGCTGTCGGCGGCCGAGGACCCGCCGCCGACCGACGCCGAGCCCTCCTCGTTGCTGGAACTGAACCAGACTGATCGGGACCTATCGTTTCCTTTGGAAGGTAAAGATGGAATTATAATTACCTTGGTTTTTAAAGGATCTTAATAATAAAATACTAACTTGACAATTTAAAGAGAGATGACCGGAAGTAATTTATTCAGTTACGTATATACAGGGTGAGGCGTAAAGAACTGTCAAGCCTTACCTACGAGTAGGGACTAGGGAGGGGGCATCAAATCTGTTCAGAAAATTAAAAAAATTGTACGTACCCCATAAAAGTCTCACGGTTTTCGAGTTATTGGACATTTTCGGAATTTTTAACTTTTTTTACCGATTTTTAACTTTTTTTTTGCTAATTTTTTTCCAAAAGTTTGACCTCCTGTGGGGAAAAAAAATGTGTGGCCACCTGAGTGACCGACTGATAAAAAACTTGCATATTTCAATGAGATTCCGAAATGATATAACACTTGGTATTTCCAACTTTCCATGCAAAGAATATTCCTAAGTTAAGATGGGTGAGGGTCATTTTATAAAATTACATGAAAGGTTATAACTCGCTCACTGCATTGGAATTTCTTATACCAAGTGCTCAAAATGGCTACCACTTGCTCTTGTGCACGCCCTGCGTCTGCTGCATCTTCTAGTAAAAGAGCGCTTCATTTAGCGCGCATGCCTGCATTCGGTATTGGTTTGGGCCGCCCGGCGCCCTTTGTGTTTGCGCACGCGCATACGCAGCTGCTCAACTGTGGTGATGGCTCCTTGTTAACCATCTCCTTGAGGCATCCCAACACTACCTTTTCTGTTAGATTCGATTACTTCTGTAAGTATTTAATTTTTTTTTAACTAACCTCATAAAAAGAACAGTGTCTGTTTATGCTGCCGTCTGATAACGAAAAGCTTAAACCGTTGAGTCCGAAAAGGTATTTTCGAGAAATCGACCAAAAAACTTTGGAAACGTCGCCGTTTCTAAACACTATGACACCTAACACAACATAATGGAAGGATGCGCTGATGGTTTGCCACATCTATTACGATTTATTTATGTGAATCATTTTATGTCTTACCTTGTCGTAAATTAAAATTCTTTTTATGTATTTTTAAAATAATTTTTCCTAAAGCATGCCTAGTTTTTATCTAAAAATACTGCTTTAAAACTCCTTTCCTTAGCGGCTTTTTAGTTAGGGAATTTATATAATAAGTGTAGGTATGATACATATAAATGACAATTATAATATTGTATTAACAAATGCCAACTGCTTTATCGAGTCAGCTCAGACACGGCTCGGCTGCCTCTGCAAGTCGATCAAACAGACACGGCTCGGCTGCCTCTGCAAGTCGATCAAACAGACACGGCTCGGCTGCCTCTGCAAGTCGATCAAACAGACACGGCTCGGCTGCCTCTGCAAGTCGATCAAACAGACACGGCTCGGCTGCCTCTGCAAGTCGATCAAACAGACACGGCTCGGCTGCCTCTGCAAGTCGATCAAAACAATGCTTTACTGAAACGACGTTCAAGGTTTTTTGCGTCTCTACAGGCAAGGGCCGCGGAAATGGGGGGAGGGGTATGGGGTCAAATATTCTGTACAACTTTGTTTCTATAAACTTTTGGCCTATTCCCAGTCGTTCTCTATATAATTATGGCACAGATTATGGGTTCCGAAAAACAGTCGATTTATAAAAAAATATTAATAAATATCGCAACCAGCGTTTCCACCAACTGAGCGAGCAGCGATGGACCACTGTTTGCGTACTTACCACCCAGTACAGGCTTTTTTAAAATTGATAGTTTCACTGAGCTGGTTGTTACACAGAACAAAGACGAGGTTTATGGTAATGAGTTGTATCAATAATTATTAATGAAAAAAAAAGAGTAGATACAGATAAAAGGTTAACAGAACAAAAATATGTTGAAAGAGGGACTTACATTCAGGCTAGGTGCTCTCTTAAGAATGAAGGCTTGACTTGGGCATGATCTCTCTCTCTCTCTCTCTCTCTCTCTCTGCACTATCGGGACACGCTGGACACGGAATGACAGAAATTTGGTTCCCACCCAAACCAAAGATCCAGCTGTAGCGGGAGAAATATTGAGGATAAATAATTTAGTCGTTGCACAGGCAGTGGACATCGGTGCAGCGATTTTAACATCAAAAATAAGTGATTCAAACGAAAATTTTAGTTTTAGTTTGTAGACTGACAAATTTAATGTCATTTTCGTTAGAAATCACTTATTTTTGATGTTCAAGAGAACTGCCGCGATTCCTAACATCAGTACCTACGCCCGTCTTCCGAAGAAAAGTCAAATAAATATAACAACCTACTATATAACAATATACTATAGTAGGTAGGTGGCCCTTTCACAATCTCGTTGCGCTGTGCGCGCTACAGCTTCGAATGTAGAGAGTAGTGTACACTGTACAGTACCGCGGGTACACTGTACAGTACCGCGGGTACACTGTACAGTACCGCGGGTACACTGTACAGTACCGCGGGTACACTGTACAGTACCGCGGGTACACTGTACAGTACCGCGGGTACACTGTACAGTACCGCGGGTACACTGCGCCAGACGGAGCAGGCGACTCCACTTCGCGGTGAAACCGGACCAATGAGGACTTACTGAGCCACCGAAGGGATTGCAATCCGAAAACCGGATCCGCAACCTTATTGTCCAACTTGAAACCGATTACCAGTGAACATCAAGTCGATTACAAGTTGTAAATACAACAAAATTACTAAAGGCACCTTTGTGGCCAAACTCACAAAATAAACCAGTAATCATACAATACAATGCATTACAAAGATGCAATTCGTTTGATTGGGTTTAGTCGGATCTGGTACACTTGCGCGAATGGACATTTTCGCGAATGGACACTTGCGCGAATGAACACTTGCGCGAAGGACATTCGCGCGAGTGAACACTTGCGCGAAAAAATCACAAAACTCCTACTATCCCTCTAAATAGACGTTATAGAGAGTTGGGGATTTCACCACTGTGTAGGTAATTTTGCTCCCATTCTTGTGATATATTTCACTTTTCCCTAACTCTCTCACTTCCTTCCCCATAACGAGAAACATACTTTAACGAAGACCTTCGTAGCACGTGCTACGATGCTACGAGGGATCGGCGTAGCATACAAGAGAGATCAACGCGCACGCACCTCCTTACTACACAAAACTGTTAGTTCGTAGACCATCGTAGCACCGTAGCTACGAGTTCACGTATTCATATCCTCTATGTCTATAGAGTCTGTGAGACATTCAGAGACACGGTCTTCTTGTTTACTGAAAACTGGATTTATGTACTGTATTTAGTCTTAGTCGCTTTCGACTAGCTCTAGGGTGTAGATTACGAAGTGACTTCTTCTTCAAAACCACTGGGACCACTTTTATTTTATTTTATTTTATTTATTTATTTGGGAAACAAAAAGCTTATGTACAGGTAACAATAAATTCTTAAACTAGAACAAATGAAGCTAAAGACAGTTTTCACTCATAGTCTGTAAAATTGCCTGAACTAGTTTAAAATATACAACAGTTAAAAAAAATGAAAAATACTACAATACTAAATGAAATTATATGAACTGTGTGCCGATGCAGAAGTAGTAGGTGCCTATTTATAAAAAAACTAATCTAGATCACAATGAAATTTTAAAAATAGCAGTTTTAAAGCAGTTTATAATTACCTACCTGGTGTCAGTACCACATCAAGCGGATTGGCAACTACAGGGTAGTTGTCTAGGATGGATATATAAATACTGATCATACACAATGTCGGTGTGTAAGAATTTATTTCTGATCGAAGAAGTTAATATTAATTAACTTCTTGAAAGCATTGCGCCTCGTGTTGAAGAGATCTACAGTTTTCGAATATTTAGTATTAAATGTTTGCATGGTCCGCAGTAGATATGTGTTTTTCCGGTAGTTTGTTGCGCAGTTCGGTATATATAATTTAAGGTGATTTCTTCGCGAAGCTCGGCGGGACGGAACTGTTAGTCCTATTCCGGATAAGAGCGTGGGTGAATCAACCAGATTCAAGACAATATTGAGCAACAGTGACAGGTCAGCTGCTTCTCTACTCAACTCAAGCGGTAGCAAATGATGGTGTTTGCAGCTATCTATGTAGTCGGGGTTGATGACCTTATGCTTGTAGTTATAGTTAATGAATTTAAGAAATTTCCGCTGAGGTTATTCAAGCAGAGAAACATATTTAATATTATAATGGGGATTCCATACCTGCGAGGCATATTCGAGGTGACTTCGGACCAGTATGCAGTTAAGAATTTTTAGAGTTTTAAGTGAACTGAAATCCTTTGTCACCCGAAATAGAAAGCCGAGCATCTCCAGTGCCCTAGAGGTGATTTTGTCCCAGTAATTATTTTAGCTAATGAATGAATAAATGAATGAACACTTTATTATACCAAATGTATAAAATAATATATATTTTATTGAAATAAACGAACAGACGAAAGTAGTACAAGCTTTTGGTTTCCCAAACACATAAAATTTTTAATTTTAATTTAAAAAATTATACGATACGATGAATAAATTTCAATATATAACAAAGTTTTGTAAAGGAAATTAGGCCTTATCTAAATCATTATCTTTGCGACATACCTACTTATCTCCAAGTTCTCATTCAAATAAAAAAATGTACATTACATGACGGAAAATGTACATTACATGACGGAAAATGTACATTACATGACGGAAAATGACGGTCCACAGGGGGAAAGCTGCATCTGAACTTTAAGCCCGGAGGTTACATGACCGTGGTGTGCAGCGGCGGGGCTCACCTCGCGGCCGGCGCCCCGCTGCCGCGCCTCAGGACCCCCACGCGCGTCGGGCGCGTGCACGTGGGCTGCGCCCCGCCGCGCGCCGGCTACCGCGCGCTGCTCGCGCGCCTCGGCGTGCAGCTCGTGCCGCGCGGGAACCTCACCCTCGCGCTGCCTCCCGCCGCGTCCCGCGCCGCGCGCCTCTCCGCCGCGCACCTCGCCGGCCTGCGCCTCGACCGGCTCACGCTGAGCGCCGGCTCGCCCTCCGCGCCGCCCGCCGCGCCCCGCGCCGACCTGCTGCGCGGCGCGCCCGACCTGCGCGCGCTCGAGGTCCGCGGCGTGCCCCTGCCGCGCGACGCGCTCGACGCCGCGCCCGCCTCGCTCGCCGTGCTCGTGGGGCTCGTGGCGGCGCGCGTGCCCGCTGCGGTGCTGCAGCGCCTCACCATGCTGGAGGCGAGCCACACCGAGCTGCAGACCGACGCGCCCCTCCTGCACACGCTGTCCCTGACGCTGCGCGGCGCTCCACCGAGCTGGGCGCGCTTCCCGGCGCTGCGCACGCTCTCGCTGACGCACTGGGCGGCGGGGCAGCCCGCGCCCTGGGAGGACTGCGCCGCGCTCCGCACGCTGAGGCTGACGAGCGCGCGCGCGGAGGCGCTGCCGGCGGGCTGGCTGGCGGCGTGCGGCGCGCTGCGCGTGCTCGAGATGCAGAGCTGCCGCGTGGGCGAGCTGCCCGCCGCGCTGCTCGAGGGGGCGGGGCGCGGGGCGCTGGAGTGGCTCTCGCTGCGCTACTGCAATTTGAACGTACTGCCGCAGGGTCTTCTGGACGCGGCGCCGAACCTGCTGCACCTCGACCTCACCGGCAACAAGCTGCACGAGCTGCCCAGGTGAGGAGCTGCGGGGCAGGACGCGAGACTCGCGCGTGTCGATAGTCCCGCGTGCTGACGTGCGCTCGTCTGTTCCAGCGGGCTGTTCGCGCGGTCGGCGCGGCTGCAGAGGCTGGTGCTGGCGCGGAACATGTTCGAGGACGCCTCGGTGTTCGCGGAGGTGGGCGCGCTGCGCGGGCTGGCGATGCTGGACCTAGCGCTCAACCCGCGCCTGCGCGACGCCTGCCCCGGGGACGCGCGCGGCAGCGTGGACAGCGGTAGGTTCCTGCCCGTGCCTCCCCCGCGCCCCGCGCTCCGCCCCACACGCCGCTCTGACGGAGCCCGCTCTGTTGCAGGCGAGTCCCCGCTGCGACTGATGCGCGAGCTGGTCGCGCTGAACCTCAGCTCGACGGGCGTGTCGCGCGTGTGCCGCGACTGGCGCGAGGCCATGCCGCGCCTGCACGAGCTCAAGCTCAGCAACACCAACATCACGCACCTCTCGGTCAGTACAGTACAGTACACATCACATCACATACATAACACTTGAATTTTGATTTCTTAACTTCTTTATTTAACATAAAAGTTTAACCGTTTTATCAGTCGCCGTACCGCTATGAAACTCTATGTCGCCCCCTGCGCCTGCGCCTGCACCGCGCACTATCGTAGGAACTCTTACTTTGCACGCACCTGTAATCTTTTCAATAACGATTATTTTAATTTTAATTTTAATTTATTATGCCAAAAATGTTGATTTATTTTCTCTGAAAAAAAAATGGCTTTAAAACTGATATAAGTAATTCCTTTTTAACACATTAAATTTACAAAATTTTAAAATGCTGTTGGTTTGTTTTTTGTTTTAGTGTTGTTGGTTTGTTTGGCTCAAAATGTTATTTATGTAAAGTAACTTAAGTTTTTTTTTATGTATTGTTTTAGTAGGCTCCAAATGGTTCGGCATCGATATTGTAGCACTCATCAGATTAGGCGCAACGCCTTACACTATTACTGCAAATTTTTCCGTTAGTTGTTACTTCCAATGGAGATAATATAACCATGTACTCTCTTAAGTGGAAACTGTAGGCTTGTTACTCAATAAGTTTAACATATTAAGATTTAATAAGCTGTTAGTTTTCTTAATATATAAAAAAAAAAATATTAACTATTGGTATGGACTATATTCACGAGACACACAGTTAAATAAAGATATTTAAACTACTGCCGCCAACTTATGGATTAAATTGATTTGAACCCGCGACGATGACGGTCGATCGCGAACTGAGTTGATTTAGGTAAATGCGAGCAAAATACGCAATCAACTGCAATCGCAGCTAAATGCATATCTGCTGCGTGGTCGGTTTATTTATTTATTTTATTTATTTTATATTCGATGGAAAACAAACAGCTTGTAAAACTTAAATGAGTAGACATTGGTGGTATAAATAAAGCTTAACAGTTTTCACTTATAAAACGTAAATATGTTTAAACAAAAATTTTACCAACTTAATAAGGTTGGTACAAGAAATTAATTAAAAGAGCACACTAAGTTTAAAGTGGTTTGCCTGCTCGTTAACAAAACTTGTTAAAGGCACTTTGTGAGTGTCACATAAATCTAGAATAACATTAATATTATAAATATTATAATACGTAAGATATAAATAGTGTAGTTAAAATTAGAATACATATTGTGTACATACTGACAACAAATAAAAATATTACCTACTGCTTAAGAATGAAGAAATTTGTGTTAATAAGATGTTTAAAAATGTTTTGTTTACTATGGTATAGGTCAACATGTGAATAATTATTATTAAAAGAGTTTATAGTGCGGGGCAGATAAGAGTATTTACGATAGTTAGTAGAGCAAGGGGGTGAGTACAGTTTAAGGTGGTTTCTGCGAGTTTACCCGAACTAAAATTATTTTATTTTATTTTCGATGGAAAACAAACAGCTTGTATAACTTAAATGAGTAGACATTGGTGGTATAAATAAAGCTTAACAGTTTTCACTTATAAAACGTAAATATGTTTAAACAAAAATTTAACCAACTTAATAAGGTTGGTACAATAAATTAATCAAATGAGCACACTTAGTTTAAAGTGGTTTGCCTGCTCATTAACAAAACTTGTTAAAGGCACTTTGTGAGAGTCACATAAATCTAGAATAACATTAATATTATAATACATAAGATATAAATTAAAATTAAATTAAAATAAATAGTGTAGTTAAAATTAGAATACGTATTGTGTACATACTGACAACAAATAAAAATATTACCTACTGCTTAAGATTGAAGAAATTTGTGTTAACAAGATGTTTAAAAATTATACAAAATTTTTAGCCGTAGATACTTAGATACATAAAAATTTATATATTTTTTTTATTATTTGTTCGTCGAACAGGCAACCCACTTCATACTAGGTTTACTCACTCATTTAATTATATACTTGTTTTAACTTTTTATGATTATTTAAATTTAGTTTAAGCATATTTTTCGTTCTATATGTGAAAACTCTTAAGCTTAAATTGTACCACTGTTTCTACTCATTTAAGTTTAAAAGCTGTTTGTTTTCCACATAAATAAATAAATAAATAAAAATAACGTAACGTAGTAAAGTAAAGTAAGTAAGTAACGTCATATGAGCTCTGAGCTTGCATAGCGCGCATTTTTAAATATGTGGCGAGTAAACCACCGCTTGTTTCAAACAACTCGTTATGAACGAATTCCACCGAGACCTTCTCCTTTTTCACGGAAACAACGTTCTTTGCTCTGCATGAGCAAAGAACAAACTATCTGCAGCCTGGCTCAGGGAAGTACTTAAGTAAAGTGAGTCCCCATTTGGTACTCATTACAAAATAACAGATTCGGTTTCAAAAACTGACTTCACTTCTCTGAATGAGGACTCGGTGACGTCGCATGCATTACATTAGTGACACCCAGTGAGTGGTCAGCTGAGGACTCGGTGACGTCGCATGCATTAGTGACACCCAGTGAGTGGTCAGCTGAGGACTCGGTGACGTCGCATGCATTAGTGACACCCAGTGAGTGGTCAGCTGAGGACTCGGTGACGTCGCATGCATTACATTAGTGACACCCAGTGAGTGGTCAGCTGAGGACTCGGTGACGTCGCATGCATTACATTAGTGACACCCAGTGAGTGGTCAGCTGAGGACTCGGTGACGTCGCATGCATTACATTAGTGACACCCAGTGAGTGGTCAGCTGAGGACTCGGTGACGTCGCATGCATTACATTAGTGACACCCAGTGAGTGGTCAGCTGAGGACTCGGTGACGTCGCATGCATTAGTGACACCCAGTGAGTGGTCAGCTGAGGACTCGGTGACGTCGCATGCATTAGTGACACCCAGTGAGTGGTCAGCTGAGGACTCGGTGACGTCGCATGCATTACATTAGTGACACCCAGTGAGTGGTCAGCTGAGGACTCGGTGACGTCGCATGCATTAGTGACACCCAGTGAGTGGTCAGCTGAGGACTCGGTGACGTCGCATGCATTAGTGACACCCAGTGAGTGGTCAGCTGAGGACTCGGTGACGTCGCATGCATTAGTGACACCCAGTGAGTGGTCAGCTGAGGACTCGGTGACGTCGCATGCATTACATTAGTGACACCCAGTGAGTGGTCAGCTGAGGACTCGGTGACGTCGCATGCATTACATTAGTGACACCCAGTGAGTGGTCAGCTGAGGACTCGGTGACGTCGCATGCATTACATTAGTGACACCCAGTGAGTGGTCAGCTGAGGACTCGGTGACGTCGCATGCATTACATTAGTGACACCCAGTGAGTGGTCAGCTGAGGACTCGGTGACGTCGCATGCATTAGTGACACCCAGTGAGTGGTCAGCTGAGGACTCGGTGACGTCGCATGCATTAGTGACACCCAGTGAGTGGTCAGCTGAGGACTCGGTGACGTCGCATGCATTACATTAGTGACACCCAGTGAGTGGTCAGCTGAGGACTCGGTGACGTCGCATGCATTAGTGACACCCAGTGAGTGGTCAGCTGAGGACTCGGTGACGTCGCATGCATTAGTGACACCAGTGAGTGGTCAGCTGAGGACTCGGTGACGTCGCATGCATTAGTGACACCCAGTGAGTGGTCAGCTGAGGACTCGGTGACGTCGCATGCATTACATTAGTGACACCCAGTGAGTGGTCAGCTGAGGACTCGGTGACGTCGCATGCATTAGTGACACCCAGTGAGTGGTCAGCTGAGGACTCGGTGACGTCGCATGCATTAGTGACACCCAGTGAGTGGTCAGCTGAGGACTCGGTGACGTCGCATGCATTAGTGACACCCAGTGAGTGGTCAGCTGAGGACTCGGTGACGTCGCATGCATTAGTGACACCCAGTGAGTGGTCAGCTGAGGACTCGGTGACGTCGCATGCATTAGTGACACCCAGTGAGTGGTCAGCTGAGGACTCGGTGACGTCGCATGCATTAGTGACACCAGTGAGTGGTCAGCTGGTCAGACCATCTCACTTTCACAAACGGTTAAGGGTTTCTCCTCAAACCGGATTATGGACGTCGACGCACAGTCCGGCGGCGAATCTCTTCATTCATTTAGCTATAATTCAGCTTCCGGCGTGAACTGCCAACAGCTCTCAACTAATTCCAATCGAACCACTTCAGTCGTCAGTCCATCGGAGTCCAAGTATCTGAACAGGACTTTTCATAACCGGGAACAGTTCATTTAATTATAATCCGCCCACACAATGATAAATTACTACTTGAATATACTCTTATATAAATTTCCTAAAAATCAAAGCGGTCACTAGAAGGCAAAGTGCCCAGAGAGTGCTGGCAGCGTGGCCGCGTGATCAGTGATCACTGACCCGTCGGTGTATTGATCACTAACCACGTGCTATGTGTGGTCGGATTGTAAGAGTCTGATCAGAGCCGAGCACGTGCAGCGCCGCATCCCGCCGTGACTTCTTCCAGTTTAGAGATAGGTACATAAATGTAGTGACTAGTGTAACTAGTGAGCTATGATTCACCCACGCCCACGTTTACGCCATCGCTTATTGTTACCTAACCATAAGCTTTTTGTTTCCCAAATAAATAAAATAAAATAATCGAAACAATCGGTCCACAGTTCAACGACCTGCAGCACAAGCGCGACTCGGCGACGTCCCAGCGAGAGCCGCCGCCCAGCATGGAGCTGTACAGCACGCCCCTCGCCGCCATCGAGTACTCCGCCGAGGACGAGCTGCGCGCCGCCAGCCTGCCGCCGTCGCGCTTCGTCGTGCATCTGTCCAAGCCTCTGCGCTGCGACTGTCGCATGTTCCGCTGCGCGCGCGCCTTGCGCGAGCACCCGCGGCACCTCGACCTGCGCGGCGCGCTCCTCTGCGCCGGCGCCGGCCCCGGCGAGGGGGCGCGGCCGCTGTCGGCGGTGCGGCTGGACGACATGCTGTGCGCCTCCACCGTCCGGCAGTGCCCCGAGCGCTGCGCCTGTGCCCAGCAAGAGCGCGGCAAGCTCCCTGATGTGCAAGTGTGGCGCGTGCGCGTCGCGTGCGAGCGCGCCGGCCTGCGCGCGCTGCCGCCGCTGCCCGCCATGCCCAGCGTCGAGTGGGACCTGCGCCTCGCCGAGAACCGGATCCAGGATCTCGACCGCCTGCCCGGGAACCTCACCGTGAGTGTTTCCTTCGCTCCCGCCCGACTGCGGACGGGCCGTTCGCCTTCATCGATTTTTCTCTCCTCGTTCGATTTCAAAAGCATCGCTTATCTCCCGACAGATACTGGATCTGCGGAACAACTCCGTTCGTGAAGTGTCTCCTCGCGCGGCGGTCGCGTTGCACGGCGCGGAGCGCGTGTGGCTCGCTGGTAACCCTCTGCGGTGCAGCTGCGCGCTGCTCGGCGCGGCGGGCGCGCTGCGCGCCCGCACTGCGCTGGTCGGGGGCGCGACGTGCGAGGGGCGCGAGCTCGTCGCGGCCGTGGAGGAGGAGCGCGCGCGCTGCGCCGCCGAGGAGGAGGGCTCGGACGGCGGCGCGCTGCTCGGCGGTGGCGTGGCGTCGCTCAGCGCGGTGCTGCTGGCGGCGCTGGCGGCAGGTGCGGCGCTGGCGAGCCCGGCGCGCCGCGCGCGCGTCAAGGCGACGCTGGTCTCGTGGGGCTGGCTGCCGCGCGCCGCGGAGCCGGACGACGGGCGGCCGTACGACGCGTTCGTCTCGTTCTCCGCGAAGGACGAGGCGGCCGCGCGCCGCATCGTGGCGGAGCTGGAGGCGGGCCCGCGGCCGCTGCGGCTGTGCCTGCACTCGCGCGACTGGACGCCCGGCGAGTACATCGGCGCGCAGATCGCCGCCTCGGTGCGCAACGCGCGGCGCACGCTGGTGCTGGTGTCGCGGCACTTCCTCGCCTCGGGCTGGGCGCGCGCCGAGTTCCGCGAGGCGGCGGCGGCGAGCGCTCGCGCCGCCGCGCCTCACCTCGTGCTCGTGTTCCTGGAGCCGCCGGCTGCGCTTCCGCTGGATCGCGAGCTGCGCCGGTTCCTCGAGACCAACACCTACATCGAGGCCTCCAACCCGAACTTCTGGAAACTCCTCCGCCGCGCGATGCCGCCACCGAGAGACCCTGCGATTTCCGCGAAAGCGCGTCCGACGACCCTTGAGCCGCTGCCGGCGGGCGCGGAACCGGTGTCGGCCCCCGCAGAAGCCCAGTCGGCCTCGTCTCCTGCCCCCACATGTGCCCAGTCGCCCGCGCCGTCTCCTGCCCCCGCAGGTGTCCGCTTTCCCCTGCCGTCCCCTGGCCCCGCAGGTGCCCAGTCACGCCCGCCGTCCCCTGCCTCCACAGATGCCCAGTCACGCCCGCCGTCCCCTGCCTCCACAGATGCCCAGTCACGCCCGCCATCCCCTGCCTTCACAGATGCCCAGTCACGCCCGCCGTCCCCTGCCCCCACAGGCGCACAGTTTCCCCCGCCGTCTCCTGCCCCCACAGGCGCACAGTTTCCCCCACCGTCCCCTGGCCCCGCAGGCGCCCGGTCGCCCCGGCCGTCTCCTACCCCAGAAGAAGCCCCGAAGTCCGAGTCGTCGAGCGACGTGTCGGAGAGCTCGTCGTGCTCGTCGGGCGCGTCGTGGGAGAGCCTGCCCCGCGCGCCCGCCCCCTGGGTCGCACTGGCGACGCCGACGCCGACGCCGACGCCGGCCTGAGTTCGGCCCGAGGTCTCTTCCATCGGAATAAGCTAGAGTGCGTTCTTCAGAACGCCATGCTCGCCGCCCGAAGACTTCGATGACCGAAGCCTTCTTTGTGGGCAGATGGTATCCAAGGCGGATCGGTTGATCAAGTGAACGGATAAATGGGTACCCACACGAAGACTGACTTGGGAAAGCGAATGATAAATAATAGTTGTAAGTCTTTGATATGTTTTAACGAACCTACGATTATATTTTGCACTTGATTTGTGAATAGGTAATGTAACTTTGTCAACTTCATACCATAACAATGCAGGCGAATTGAGTAAGGGCCTGTCCATGTTGCAAGAACACCACCGTGTCATCCATTAGAGAACGAGTAGTTCAGATGAGGGCCACTGCCGAGCCGGGCGTCTCCGCGGTCTCCGCGGTCACGGCTCTGGAGATCTCAACTAGAATAGCTCTAGTGATTATCTGCATTCAATCTTTTGAATTAGAAATGAGACGCAACAGTACAAATGAGACGCAACAGTACAAACATGAAGTTGAGCAGCATTTTTTATTTGTCACACACAATTTAAAAAATAGTGGTGCTTTTACGT
Source organism: Eupithecia subumbrata (assembly GCA_949316285.1). Lineage (NCBI taxonomy): Eukaryota > Metazoa > Arthropoda > Insecta > Lepidoptera > Geometridae > Eupithecia > Eupithecia subumbrata. Next base: position 84,107 of record OX438628.1, on the reverse strand, counting down.
CAAATATATCACATGGCTCTAGAAAGCAAAATAAAATAATGCAAATACATACATAATGACTTTTATTACTCTTTTAATAGAAATTCTACCCTAAAAATCTCTTTAATATTATAAATGCGAAAGTTTGGATGGACGTATTGATAGGGCTGCTATCAATAACCTAAGCTGGGGTAAAACGCTAAGGGATGCTAGCTAGCTGAGGGTGGTAAAAACTCCGAAGAGATTAAAATAACCGAACCCGTTGAGTGATGATTGAACACTGCTTTATTGTTTCCACATTAGTTGATAATCGAGGTCAATGCAAGCTAAGCTATACATGAAATGTTCAGGTTAACATATACCTACTGCATGTACTTATGCGATAGCTTGTACATGTATAGATGATGGATGTTTGTTACCTCTTCACGCCAAAACCACTGAGCGGATCGGGCTGAAATTTTGCATACAGGTAATTCTAATCCTAGAATCAGACATAAGCTGCTTTTTATCCCATAAATCAGTTGCCATGGGATAGAAATCACCTTTAACCGTTTATAGAAACAACGCGTGCGAAGCCGCATTAACTAGTTAGGGAATAATGCCCATTATTTGGAAAACTGCTATCATTACGCCAGTTCATAAAAAGGTCCAAAACAAGTTATTTCTAATAAGAGACCTATCTGTGTTTTAGCGAAAATATTTGAAAAGGTGATTCACGACCAACTTTATGCTGCACTGAAACACACGTTTCTACGACAGCAAAGCAACACGGCTTTTTAAAGTGGAGATCTACTGCTAGTAATCTTGTTACTTTTACTGACGCGGGTTACCGCGCGGTAACCAGCTGTTGTTACCTGGTATGGACACTTGTAGATAGGACGCGATATACACCGACTGCAGCAAGGCATTTGACCGAATAGACCACGAACCGAATAGATCTGCTTCTTGACAAACTTGTAGCTGCTGGGATCGGGGTCACTTACATAGGTGGTTTGTCTCGTATGTCAGGGACAGATGCTAAGCTGTACTCCTCGATGGCTTCCCGTCAAACTCGTATCCTATTCCCTGTGGATTACCCAGGCACCAGGGGTCTATTATAGGCCCACTGTTATTCGTTTTACTTAAGTGATTTTCCTGAATGTTTTAACTTCTTGTTATTTGCTGATGACATGAAAACGTTTATAAGACCATCAAACGACATGATGTTAGAGGCGTGTTGATGAATTTATCTAGAGGTATGGGCCGTCTATCTAGACTTATACTATTAGTCGATTAGAATCGTAATACATTTTAAATTATTAATAAATACGGACGCATGTAACGATTTACGTTGCAATAATGCACACTCAAACAACCACCACACACACCCATTCATTTACACACTCGTACACACACAAACAAAATGACAAGAAAAAACCGAATGTAACAAACGATTCACAAGAAATAATGACAGGAATTGGACAACGGAACACATTGAAAACAAATAAATTATAAACCATTGGGACAAACATGGCACACATGATTTTGATAAAATTTCATAAAATCTTTGAAGTAACCTTATTTAATACTAGCTGTACCCGCGACTTCGTTCGCGATTGCCTTACCTGCCGACTAATTAAGTTCACATTTAACCATAGTCACTCATATTATGGAACGCCGCCGTGCAAAAAATCGTGTAGTGTCTACGGGGGATAGCATGTTGTCATCTTCAATCCCACTCTTTATAAACACGACTTTTAGCTACGACTCGGCCAGCGTCAGTGTTAAGAAGTGTCATACTCGTTTCACTTCTTACTCATGGTTCCGTTCAGCTGGGGCCCTATTCTGCTATACTAATCGCTTCACTATGACAGGGGTATCGACACAGAATGACACGTTTTGGTATCCCACCTCAGATGAAAAAAATTAAGATGAATGCAGATGGAGCGACGCGCGTCAAGTTTGAAACTATTAATTTATCTCGCACGCACTATCTGGAGTTTTAATATTCTAAGGATTCTACGTGATGATTCTGCGACGATTCCATTGTCATACTGAAGCAATTGTATTGCAGAATTGGGCTCCTGATCCATTTGACTGGACCACCGTAATTTTTTTCGTTAGTAGGTAGGTACAGTTGGCTGTGTACCACAGTAAAAAATATTTTTCTGTGGTCCAGTTACTTTAATTGGACCACTAACTGCAACCAAACTTCGGTAGTACAGTTAACTGGACCAGCTAAACCACCATATATCATGTAAGGTAGGAACCTAACTTATTCTTCCAAGACGCACCACCTTAGTAGGTAGGAACCTAACTAATGGGTGCGTCTTAGAAAAATAAATAGATAGGAACCTACCTACCCTTTATCTACAATTTTTTTTCTTCAATCTACAGATTATTTCATCAATCTACTGATTTTCTACTCGACTTTCTACTGATTTAGTCAAATTCGATCTTGCAACACTGTTTCTAACAAAAAGAATGCATGTTATCGGACGACGCGTAGACCCGTCGTGATGCGCGGTTTAAGTATTCTACTTTTTTCTCTCTCCCAGGGGAACCTTACTGAATTCCAGGATAAAATGTATTCCATGTCCTTCCTTGTAGTATGAACTCAAAACGTGCCATTCCAACTCATTACCTATGTAGTTTCGGCGTGATGCGTGGTGAAGGAATTTGACTTTCATCCCCTCTGCCAGGGGAACCTGACGGAATTCCGGGATAAAAAGTATCCTATGTCCTTCCTCATAATATGACCTAAAATCGTGCCGAGTTTCATTTCAATACCTTCTGCAGTTTCGACGTGATGCGCGTTTAACAAACAGACAGACAGACAGACATGAATGAAAAAAATACAGTTTTGGCTTCAATATCGATAATAGAGTGCCCTCCAAAAGAAATATCTTCTATGTACAGAATTGGACCTGTTACAGTTTTATTTTATGTATAGATATAGATATAGATAGATAACATTATGCTCGATGAAAAAAGAGCGCGGTAGGCGGACTCGACGTCCGAAGGGCGTGACATCTCGTGTGTCGCGTCGTAACGGATATCGTGTCTGCCTCCCCTTTTTATACGTTGGCCTCAGATCAGGGAGGATTACCCGCCGAATTTAAGCATATTAGTAAGCGGAGGAAAAGAAACTAACGAGGATTTCCTTAGTAGCGGCGAGCGAACAGGAATAAGCCCAGCACTGAATCCCGACGTTGTAACGGCGTCGGGAGATGTGGTGTTCGGGAGGTTCCGCTTTCTCGTCGTCGTCCACTCCTGTCCAAGTTCGTCTTGAACGGGGCCCATTTCCCATAGAGGGTGCCAGGCCCGTAGCGACGGAGGATGGCGGCGAGAGGGACACTCCTCAGAGTCGGGTTGCTTGAGAGTGCAGCCCTAAGTGGGTGGTAAACTCCATCTAAGGCTAAATATTACCGCGAGACCGATAGCGAACAAGTACCGTGAGGGAAAGTTGAAAAGAACTTTGAAGAGAGAGTTCAACAGTACGTGAAACCGTTCAGGGGTAAACCTGCGAAACTCGAATGAACGAACGGGGAGATTCATCGTTATTCCGCGGCGTGGCTGCGAGCGCTCGATGTCGTCGGCTTCGGCCGTTCGGCACGGTGCTGGTGGTTACTACGGTCGTGGACGGCGTGCACTTCTCCCTTAGTAATACATCGCGACCCGTTCGATGTCGGTCTAAGCGCCGTTCGGGAGTCTAGACTGACCCCTCGCGGGGTTCAGTTTAGACCGTGACGGTTGCCGACCGGCTGTCGGACGGTATTTTTAACGGATCGCGTACGCGTTTATGCGCGTCCGGCCCGACGCAAGGCTACGTCGTCATCACCGTCCTGCCCAAGTGCGAGCGGAGATGCGGCGCGCCTGTTGTCGCAGCCGTGCTGTCTCGGACTGTGCGCGTACCGTGTCTGCGATGATTCAGTTTCGGGCACTCGCAGGACCCGTCTTGAAACACGGACCAAGGAGTCTAGCATGTGTGCGAGTCATTGAGTAAAATGTCTAAACTGAAAGGCGCAACGAAAGTGAAGGTGGACGCTTGCCGTCCGCTCAGGGAGGATGGTGCGTCGATCTCGGTCGACCTCTCGCACTCCCGAGGCGTCTCGTTTCCAATCTGAGATTGCAGGCGCGCTCTGAGCACAGATGCTGGGACCCGAAAGATGGTGAACTATGCCTGGTCAGGTCGAAGTCAGGGGAAACCCTGATGGAGGACCGTAGCGATTCTGACGTGCAAATCGATCGTCGGAACTGGGTATAGGGGCGAAAGACTAATCGAACCATCTAGTAGCTGGTTCCGTCCGAAGTTTCCCTCAGGATAGCTGGCGTCTGGGTTCAAATTTTTTTAATTTCTTATTTTTTTATTAATTAACTATAGTATTTTTTTCTTTTTAAATTACGTCTCCATTACAAGTACTTACAATTGCTTATTATGGGAGGCCTATGTCCAGCAGTGGACTAAGACAGACTGATGATGATGATGATTTACAATTGAACTGTTTGTTCCAAACAACTTACCTTATCGTATTTTCATGATTTGATTTTTTTCATGATAAATAAATAATAAATAAATAATGCTGGACAATCCACACAGCACCATCTAGCCCCAAAGTAAGCTACTCAAAGCATGTGTTATGGGTACTAGATATTATCTTTATTAACAATTTTTTTTTAATTAAAACATTACTCACGCATAAAGAAAATTACAAGCAAATAATAGAAATAAATTACAACTAGTATTAACAATTAAAAAAATTGAGCCAACTGCATACTGTTGCAAACAATCTACAGGCAGCTCAACTGATCCATACCAAAGATAATTACAATCAACTAATATACTACCTGTACATAGTTATATGCAACTGGTCACTTGAGCTGCTTGTAGAATGTTTTCATTTGCATTATTAGATTGTAATTTTTCTTTATCAACTAATAAGTGAAATAATTGAGCTAACTGCTGTTATCTACAGTTACGAATTTATCAATTATAATATTGATAAATTAAGCTACCTGTACATTTTTTGAACAGTCTGCAGTTAGCTCGATTGTTTCAGTAATTTTAAATACTAGTTGTATTATTATTTGATTGTAATTCTATTTATCAACTAATAAGTGAAACAATTGAGCTAACTTCTGACTGTCGCAAACAATCTATAGGTAGCTCAACTGATCCATATTAATAAAATCGATGGTGACGCCATCTATCCAATCCTAGTCTAATTCCCCTTATCCCAAATTGTGCGCACATAGAAACGTCACTGTCAAGACTGCTGCTGTCAAATGTCAAGCGACAGTAGTGGACATCTGTCAAGAAAAGAAGAAAAAACACTTCCCGCCGAGTCCGCCGCCACTGCAACAACACCGCTATCGATCCGCTATCGATCACCGCAATTTTACAGATAAATCTCTTATAGCTAAACGAATTTATCTTAGCTCGCTGTGAAAACCGCTCTGAAACCATTCGCGTATACCGCGCGCGTAAATTACTCGATTTATGGTGACTTGCCGGCACGTGTATCGTGGGAGATCATTGAGGAGCATATACGGGGACGCCCAGCTGCTGGACATCCTGAGACAGCCGAACAGGAGACCAGGTCAGTGCGCACAATCACTCCCCAATCCATTTTTTCCTTCAAGGGTCGACCAGGCGACACCAATCGAACTGGTATTGATATGGATCACTTGAGCTGCCTGTAGATTGTTAGCAGTAGTCTGCAGTTAGCTCGATTGTTTTAATTGTAAACACTAGTTGTAATTTATTTCTATCATTCGATTTTCATTGCCTTTATCAACTAATTAAGTGAAATAATTAAGCTAACTGCAGACTGTTTGTCTGTTTGTTCCAATTCAATCTTCCTATGAATTTGACAATTTATATAAATAAAAAGGTTGGTTAGGTTAGGTTAGGTTAGGTTTTTTTTTTTTTTTTTTATTGCCACTATTTATTTTGTGGCGATTTAATCTTTTTTTATTAATTGCTTATTAATTACGCTAGGTAGTCTACTCCCTGTGCAATTTCGACTACTGCACTATAAATTACATATTTCATTTGGAAATTTTTCTATGTTATGCAGGCCATGGTCTCCTTCTGCGAAGAGGTTATGTCGCAGAAGGAGGCCGCTGAGCGGGTCAGGGAGGATGACGCCCAATCTGACCCGCTCCGGCGCAGACGTCCAGGGAGACGAAGGGGGCGGTTCGCCCGCCTCCTTCGTCCCCCGTAGTGGGGCTACTGGTGGAGAGTCGGGGGACTCTCTGCCGGCTAGCACGGCTCCACGCGTCTGAGGGGTGACCCGTGTGAAAGGGTTGCTCCTCCTTGAGGCCGAGGCCCGGACCGGTTCCCGGGCCACCCGCCGGAGCGAGATGGTGAATGCCAACGCGACCCCATCTCGCCCCATGACGGCGGTGGACGTTTCACGGGGGGGTTTTTGTGGGTTCGAGTCCCACATACCCCCTTCCGTCACCCCCATGGCGGAAGGGAAGTGCGAGGGCATTTCCCCCCTCCAAAAAAAAAAAAAAAAAAAAAGGTTAGGTTAGGTTGGGTTAGGTTAGGTTTTTTTTTTTTTTTTTTTTTGTTCACCACAGACTTTTGTCCGTGCTCTTTTTTGATCTTTTTTCTTTTTTATTGAGCTTAATTTATTTACATTTTTAGTTTCTAGTTACTCAGGGGAAACATTGATAAATTTACTTAATATCTATGAGTTTACAATTTGTTACATTATTTATACTATTTTACAATTGTAGTTAAGACTAACATGTTTTACACATTTTCACATAACACATAAGGAAAATTTTGATTGATTTTACAACATGGAGCAAATTACATCTTTAGGATTTAACTTTGATACATGGTAGAAACTGAAGCTGCCCCCTGATCTGACCAGTTAGCCAGTTTTTCAACGACAGCTGCGTTTCTGTTGCGTATGGCCATTTTGAGATTGTAGTTTATGATGGTTTTTGCTGGTACCGCCATAGCTCTTTTGATGAAGTGACCGATCGCATCGTTGGTGTCATCAGCGTAGTAGGTGCAGCTGAGAGTGTGCCGTGATATTGCTACCACTGCGTGAGCGACACTTTCGTGCAGTTTCATCCCACTTTTTGTTTTTAATATTGCCACTTTTTCGAAGGTCAGCCCCTGGGCCTCATGAATGGTTAGTATGCGAGACCCATCCCCATCACCATATCCTTGGTTTTTAAGGGTTTCTTTCTCATCCTGAGTGTGGACTAGGAAGAGAGTATTGGTGAGGGAGCTGGGTATATTCGCTCCTGTGTACATCTGAAGCGACAGGGAGTGAACCTTGAGTTTGGAGGAGTGTATACCGGAGTATATCTCTCCTAGGGCATATGCAACATCTAATGGGTTCCTGTGCGTGCACAGTAGCTCCTGGCTGATGTTTGTTACCAGATTGGGCCTGTTGTACCTTATCTCGAAGAGGTTTTCTCTATCGATGTAAGGCAACTGGTTAACATCTCCGATGAGAACAATTTCACCAGCACCAGACAAGCGCGAGGCCATGATGATAGCTCCGAAGTGGTTCATGAGAGCTTCGTCAATCGTGAGCCGACTGCATCTGTCTTGCTCTCTGAAGCCATTTACTAAGACCGAGGCCATTGTTCGCACCTTGGTTTTCACCAGATTTCCTACGCGGTGCGATAGCTTTTCCCTCAGGTCATTTGCTGCCTCAGTTGTTGCTGTGATGATGGCGTCCTTATCCGCATCGAAGTGTTTAACAACCCAAGTTGTTTTCCCGCATCCTGGAACTCCATTGATCCATGTTATTTTTGGTACCGACCAGTTGATCCAGCCCGCTTCGATTTCCTGGTTCCCTGATATGGACTGGGCCATTTCAAGGATTTTTTCATCGAGCATGATTTTGGTGCAACGGGCCGTGACAACCACTGGATCACCCTCTGGGGTAAGAAACTTTGGTGGTCCTTTCAGCCCCATCTCATCTTCTTTCAGCGACACGAAACCACTTGTTGCACTGAAGGCTGCCATATAGCTTCCTGACATTGTGCCCATGATAACTTGGGATTTGTCATTGTCGTATATAGCAGCTTCTGCCTCCTCGAGTTTCACCTTTAGTAGGTTAGTGTTTCCTTGCTCGTAGGTCTGCAGGATAGATTTGCAGGTGAGCGAATTAACGTCTATCGTCGCTTTTGTGAGAGCAAGGAACTCAAGGAATGCGTTTATCGTGTGGTCCAGTGGGCCTGTGACCGGTCTGAGATGTGGCCGATTTACCTGACCCAATTCCGCTCTTGTTAGGGGTTTTGCCATGGGTGCTTTTGGAGAGGGGTGAATTTTTGCCTCCATTGTGAAACCCTCAGATGTTTTCGAGGGCTTTCCAAGCAGAGTTTTAGTTGCCGCGCCGAACGCTTCCACTAACGCTTTGATTTGGCCTCTCTTTGTGGCTATATCCTCGTGTTGTTTTTTGGATTGCTTAACAGCCTCTTTTTCCGCAGATCTTTTCTCTTGAAGGCGTTCAGATCCACTGATTGCTACTGATACAGGGTGTCCCCAGCAGTCGGTTGCAGAGCTTGAATTGTGTGCTCTTAAGAAGTTGAGGTTTTCACCTCTGTCTTCATACACAATCACCTCATGTTGTTCAGAGATTTTTATGCAACCTAGCCGGTCTGCGACTTCTCCCTTCTCATGTTCAACAACCAGTGCATCTACGCTTATTACGCGGGAGATGGGATCCGCATCTTCAGCTTTTTCTCCAAGCATGGTAAGCAACGATCTCGCTCGCGCGAAGGGTGTCAAACCAAACTCAAGCTCGAGAAGTGCGATCGTTTTGTTTTTGGATCGGACTAGTCGGATGCATTGGTCTGCCACCTCTATCACGGGTAGTGCACTGTAGATCTTGTAGCGCATTGTTGTTTTGGATGTGCTTCCATTCAGGAGTGATGCAAGCCCTGGAGATATAGCCACTCGGAACCTCTTGCCTGGTCGACAGAAGCAGAAGCTTATGCCGAATCGCTCGTTGGTTCCATCCATGAAAAGAGCTACGCCTCGAGTTCGGATGCCTGCCATTCCTTTTTCTCCATGTGCGAGTAGTTTTGTAAGCGTTAAGCGATTGGCTGGCGTTGGTAGGTGGTCTTCCTGTGGAGTTGCTGCCACATGAGGCTTTGTTGCTTGTTGGGATTGGGAGGGTGCAGTAGGAGGGAGGGTGGAGTTTCTCTTTGCTGCAACTTGGAAGATTTTATCCACGAAAGATAGGAAATGGGGCCTAGATTTTGAATCCTCGAGAATTTCGCTCAGCTCAGACTCCACCAGATTTCGATCTATGAGGTGTTCAAGATCGTGCCTTTCTTCTAGGAAGCGAGGACAGCTCAGAATTAAGTGCCAGACGGATTCGATGACGTCTGGGTCGCACTCGCATCCTGGACTGACCCTGAGCTTAAATCGGTGGAGATATTCTGCGATTCCTCCGTGGCCTGTTAGGGCCTGCACTTGGGTGAATGTAAGTTTCATAGATCTTATGAGTCCATATGCTTTATCGACATCTGGTAGAAACTTTTTTGTGATTGCACCTGTGCTGGAGGTCTTATAGCGATCCTGCCATCTTTTGATCGATTCTTCCCGGATTTTCTTCCTAGCGTAGGACAGAGGGATCTTAGCGTAGTCCTGTGCGGCATCATTGAGTGCTGCAGTTTTGGCGAGTTCATCCGCTCTTTCGTTTCCCGCGGTTCCCACGTGAGCTCTCAGCCAGAACATACGAACCTCTCTTCCCTCGTTCACTATCTTACCAATGCTTTCTCTAACTGTGCGTACCAGTGGATGACTCAGTTTAGGATTGCGAAGCAAATCGAGCGAAGACCGCGAGTCGCTAAGAATGCTGACTACAGGCTCCGTGCTTTCACTCGCCATTTGAGTCGCTCTGGATAGTGCGTAGAGTTCTGATTGAAAGACAGTGCAAGAGGGGTGAAGTTTGAACGTTTCGAACCTTAGCTCTCTACCATCATCCCACCACGTAAGAGCAGCTCCCACTTTATCTTCGATCTTGCTCCCATCGGTGTAGATTTGTGGCCCGGTGATATGGGCAGTACTTTCTAAGAGCTCGTACTCAATATGTGTTAATGTAGAGGGATGTGGTTGGTCCAGGTACCCTATCTTGAGTTCGAGTTCTTTTCCGTGAGGGAGGTAATCCAGGGAGATACTCTTTTTTGTTTTGTAGAGATTTGCTGTCTCTTGGATCCGAAGGTTAGGTTAGGTTAGGTTAGGTTAGGTTAGGTTAGGTTGTTAGGGACGGTTTCACGGAGGAGAGTAGATAGCCTTGTGCTACGCCATATTTTGGATTTTCTATACATATATTGAGTTTTGGGTTGGTGTTTTGAGTCGCGAAAGGCCAAGGCATGCCGAGGCCTTCGCGCGACGGGGCGGGGAGGTTTTCAAAAGGCCCTTCTCAGGGCCCCTCCCCGCGAGAGTCGGACGAGGGAGGTGATAAGGAGGTGTGCGTCGGTTCTCCGCCCAAACAAGGCCCTTCTCAGGGCCCCTCTTCGGAGGTAAGGGCGGAGTCCGACACGGCGGCGGAGGGAGTGCTGGAGGACGTGGTGGCCCGGAAGCGGCCGTCTTCCTCGTTCTTCGTGCCCGGGTATTTAGACTCGGACACGGAGACCGAGGGGACAGTGGCCGCTAAGGTCAACACGGCCTCTAGAGGGAGGAAGAAGTCGGGGAAGGCTTCGTCGGCCAGGGGGGCCTTTTTGAGGCCTCTCCCGGTCGACGAGGCCTTGACGGAGGTCCTGCTCAGCAGGAAGTATGGGAAGGAGCGCGCCGCTGCTGTCCCCGATCTCACGACGACCGGTAGCGATACCGATGCCGCCGTGCGGGTCGGGGACATCAGCGCGCTGAGCGCTCAAGAGTTGAGGGCCCACGCTGGCGAGAAACTCGCCTGTATACTGGAGGTTGCCAGGAAGTCCGGCAACCTCAAGGGCGAGTTTGTCGGTCGCCTGAAGGGGTCGGCGTCCAGTCTGCGGGAGGTAGTCGATGCCCTCGCGGACCGGAGTGAAGCGGAGGAGACGCGGCGCCTGAGGGCAATGAACGGCCGTCTACGGCTGGAGACGGAGGCCCTGAAGGCCGAGGTGAAGTCGCTTCGTCGCGCCTTCACCGAGGCGAAGACGGAGGCCGCCGCCGCCTCTACTGCCGCTGCTGCATCCGCCGCTGCAGGAACCCAGGGGGCCCCCGCCATGTTGCAGGTGGGGGCGGAATTCATAGAGGAGCTGAAGCGCTCCTTGATCTCAACGTTCGGGACGATGCTAAACGCCCGAATCGCGGGGATTGAGGAGCGCCTCCTGCCGGCTCCGGTCGTTCGTCCGCCACTGAGGGCGGACACGAAACAGGTGGCTGCGCCGCTGAGGCCAGCGCCACCTCAGCGGGCTCGTGGCCCGGCTTCCGAGGCGGGCGAGAGGGCGGCACCCGCCGTGGCACCTGTGCCAGTCGCGGGTCCCTCGAGGGAGGCTGCCCCGGTCGCTGTCGCCGCTCCCCCGTCTGGGGAGACCTGGGCGACGGTGACGAAGAAGGGAAAGGGGAAGGGGAAGAGTTCTTCTCCCCCCTCTGCACCTGCGCCTGCTCCAGCGGCTCGTCCGGCTGCTTCGGCCCCAAAGCCCAGAGCGGCGCTGAGGTCCCCGAAGTCCGCGGCTGTCGTGCTGTCGTTACAGCCCGGGGCTGCGGAAAAAGGGGTGACCTACTCCTCCGTTCTCCAGTTGGCGCAGGAGAAGGTGAGCCTCGAGGACATGGAGATAGGGCGGGTCGGGTTCCGGCGGACTGCCACGGGAGCCAGGATGCTGGAGATCACTGGCTCCCAAAACGGACAAAAGGCCGACAGGCTCGCGGAGAAGCTCCGCGAAGTCCTGTCGGAAGTGGCTAACGTCACCAGGCCCGTGAAGTCCACGGATATCCGTGTCACGGGCCTGGACGACACGGCCACCAAGGAGAAGGTGGCCGCAGCGGTCGCCAATGCGGGCCGCTGTGATGTGCGGCTCGTCAAGGCCGGGGAGATCCGCTCCGGCTTTGGTGGCACCGGGTCCACCCTAGTTTCCTGCCCGATCCCGGCAGCCAAAGTGCTGCTGGAAAAGGGCAGACTGCTGGTGGGGTGGAGCTCGGCACGAGTGGTGGGGCTGGGGGAGCGTCCCATGCGCTGCTACCGGTGCATGGGGCTAGGGCACACGCGCCCCCAGTGCCCCGCGGCGGCTGACAGAGGTGACCTGTGCTTCCGGTGTGGAGGCGAAGGTCACAAGGCAGCCACCTGCGGGAGGGCCGAGCCACACTGCGCTATATGCGCAGAGTCTGGCAGGCCCTCCGGACATGTAATGGGGGGACGCAGCTGCGTTCCCCCAAAGACGAAAGGGAAAACCGCCGGGGCCCGGACCGCCCCCGCCCCCTCAGCCGGAGCGCACGCGGCGTTGAGCGAAGAGGTTGAGATGGCTGACTGATGGATCAGGTCGGCCATCTCAACTTCCTCCAGACGAACCTCAACCACTGCGCCAGGGCTCAGGATCTGCTCATGCAGTCTCTGGCGCAGTGGGAAATTGATTTGTCGGTTGCCGCGGAGCCGTACTACGTCCCCCCCGAAAACCATTGTTGGGCTGGGGACCTGGACGGCTCCGTGGTCATTATAGGGAAGGGAAGTGGCGTCCCCCCCCTCTCAGTAGAGGAGAGGGGTTCGGGGTACGTGGTGGCCAAGTGGGGGGTGTATGCGATAGTCGGCGCATACTTCTCCCCCAATAGAACCGCTGCAGAGCTGGAGGTCTTTATGGACCTCCTAGCCGCGGCGGTGCGTAGGCAGGCGCCACGTCAGGTCCTCATCATGGGGGACCTGAACGCCAAGGCCCGGGACTGGGGCAGCCCCACTACTGACGCTCGAGGGGAGATCGTCAGGGAGTGGGCGCTTGCCACCGGGCTGACCCTTCTTAATAGAGGGTCGGCCCACACGTGCGTGCGACAGCGAGGGGGGTCCGTGGTGGACATAACGTTCGCCACCCCCGCTGTTGCGGCACATGCCCGGGCCTGGAGGGTGATGTCAGAAGTGGAGACTCTCTCGGACCACAAATATATAAGGTTCGAGATATCCACTTCCGACGTCCAAGGGGGGGGCCGTCGTGGGACGCGGGCGGACTTTCCGCGCTGGACGGTCAGTCGCCTCGACCGCGATCTTGCGGTTGAAGCGGCGATCGTCCAGTCGTGGTTTGCCGCGCCCACGCACCCGGAGGTGGACGTAGAGGCGAGCCACTTCCGGGATGCGGTGACGGCGGTGTGCGACGCCGCCATGCCCAGGGCCCGGCGCCTCCCCGGTCGCCGAGAGGTGTACTGGTGGAGCTCGGAGATCGGGGATCTCCGAGACGCCTGCTCGGCGGCGCGGCGGCCCTACGCCCGCTGCCGGAGGCGGCGTCACGGCCGCACCGACGGGGCGCTGTCAGCGGAGGAGCTGGCAGCCGAGAACCAGCTGTACAACTCCTACCGCGAAGCGAAAAAGGAGCTTCAGCTGGCCGTCGGTCGGGCCAAGACGCGGGCCTGGGAGGAGGCTCTGGAGGGCCTCGATAGGGACCCGTGGGGACGTCCGTATAGGGCTGCCCGGAAAAAGTTCCGGGGCCAGACGTCCCCGATTGCGGAGTCCCTAGAGCCGGAGCTTCTGGGCAGGGTGATGGAGGGGCTCTTCCCCGACATCGACCCCCTCCACACCCCGCCCTCGATGGCGGCGCCGCCTCTCCTCCCCGAGGAGATTGACCCGGCCTCCATCCCACCTGTGTCAGAGGTGGAGATGGAGGTGGCCGTCGGACGCCTGCGTGGCAAAAGGACGGCCCCGGGTCCGGACGGGATCCCAAAGCGGGTCCTGCGGATCGCCTTGGGGGAGATGAGCGAGCGGCTTCGGGAACTTTTCGACGCTTGTCTCACGTCTGGACGGTTCCCGAAGCTTTGGAAGGACGGGCGGTTGTGCCTGTTGCGGAAAGAAGGTCGAGACGCAGACTCGCCTTCCGCATACAGGCCAATAGTGCTGCTAGATGACACGGGGAAGCTGCTGGAGAGAGTATTGGCTTCCCGTGTCATCCGGCACCTGGCGGGGACTGGGCCTGACCTGTCCCAGGCCCAGTATGGGTTCAGAGCGGGGCGTTCGACGATAGACGCCCTACTCTGGCTCAAGGGCTGGACCCAAGATGTTGTCAGCCAGGGGGAAAAGGCGTTGGCTGTTTCGCTCGACATTGCCAACGCCTTCAACAGCCTGCCGCACGGAACCATACGGGAGGCGCTCCGTTATCACGGAGTGCCCCTGTACCTGCGGAGGCTGTTGGCGGACTACCTCCAGGACAGGGAGGTCCTGGTTGAGGGACGCGACGGCTTGAGACACCGTCGCGTCGTCCGCGGGGTTCCACAGGGGTCGGTGCTGGGACCGCTCCTGTGGAACATTGGCTACGACTGGGTGCTCCGGGGCACGTTCCCCGCAAGTATGCGAGTGGCGTGCTACGCGGACGATACCCTGGTCGTGGTCAAGGGGAGGGACCTCGGAGAGGCGATGCGGTTGGCCACGATGGCCACTACCCTAGTGGTCGACCGCATTCGCTCCCTGGGATTGGAGGTGGCCCTCTCCAAGACCGAGGCCCTGTTGTTCCACGGGCCTCGGGGAGGGCCTCGTCCAGGAACCAGGGTGGTTCTGGACGGGGTTCAGGTCCGGGTTGGGACCCAGATGAAATATTTGGGTCTCATCCTGGATGGGAGGTGGACTTTTGGGGCCCATTTCGCCCAACTGGCCCCAAGAGTCCTGGGAGCCGCGGCCGCTTTAGGGAGGCTGCTGCCCAACGTGGGCGGCCCGAGCGCCACATGTCGCCGGCTGTACTCCGGGGTCATCCGGAGTATGGCCCTGTACGGGGCACCGGTCTGGGTGGACGCCCTCAGTCGCGCGAACCTGACCCTGCTGCGACGTCCGCAGCGGGTCATCGCGACGAGGGCGATACGCGGTTACCGGACGGTGTCCTGGACAGCAGCATGCGTGCTGGCCGGTGATCCCCCCTGGGCTCTTCAGGCGGAGATCCTCGCCGAAGTGTATCACTTCGTGGCGGCGAGGAGATCTGCCGGGGAGCGCCCAGTGTGGGAGGAGGTCACGCGCATGCGGCGGCTGGCGCGGGATGCCTTGTTGCGGCGGTGGGCGGAGGACCTGGCACCACCGGTCCCTGGTCAGTGGACGGTGGACGCCATCAGGCCGGTCCTCCGAAGGTGGGTGCGGCGGCGGTTCGGGTCGCTGACCTTCCGATTGGTGCAGGTACTTTCCGGGCATGGATGCTTTGGAAAGTATCTGCACCAGATCGCGAGACGGGAGGCGACCCCGGTCTGCCACGAATGTGGGGCGCCGGAGGATACGGCGCTCCACACGCTGGAGGCGTGTGCTGCGTGGGGTCCCATGCGGCACACGCTTTCAGCGTTCCTGGGCCGGGACCTTTCGCTGCCGAGCGTGGTGAGCGCCATGCTCGACGGCGAAAGGGAGTGGCAGGCCATGGTCTCCTTCTGCGAAGAGGTTATGTCGCAGAAGGAGGCCGCTGAGCGGGTCAGGGAGGATGACGCCCAATCTGACCCGCTCCGGCGCAGACGTCCAGGGAGAGGAAGGGGGCGGTTCGCCCGCCTCCTTCGTCCCCCGTAGTGGGGCCACTGGTGGAGAGTCGGGGGACTCTCTGCCGGCTAGCACGGCTCCACGCGTCTGAGGGGTGACCTGTGTGAAAGGGTTGCTCCTCCTTGAGGCCGAGGCCCGGACCGGTTCCCGGGCCACCCGCCGGAGCGAGATGGTGAATGCCAACGCGACCCCATCTCGCCCCATGACGGCGGTGGACGTTTCACGGGGGGGTTTTAGTGGGTTCGAGTCCCACATACCCCCTTCCGTCACCCCCATGGCGGAAGGGAAGTGCGAGGGCATTTCCTCCCTCCAAAAAAAAAAAAAAAAAAAAAAAAAAAAAAAAAAAAAAAAAAAAAAGGTTGGACGGTTTCACGGAGGAGAGTAGATAGCCTTGTGCTACGCCATATTTTGGATTTTCTATATATTGAGTTTTGGGTTGGTGTTTTGAGTCGCGAAAGGCCAAGGCATGCCGAGGCCTTCGCGCGACGGGGCGGGGAGGTTTTCAAAAGGCCCTTCTCAGGGCCCCTCCCCGCGGGAGTCGGACGAGGGACATGTGGCGGTTGTTGGAGAGGTGTGCGTCGGTTCTCCGCCCAAACAAGGCCCTTCTCAGGGCCCCTCTTCGGAGGTAAGGGCGGAGTCCGACACGGCGGAGGGAGTACTGGAGAACGTGGTGGCCCGGAAGCGGCCGTCTTCCTCGTTCTTCGTGCCCGGGTATTTAGACTCGGACACGGAGACCGAGGGGACAGTGGCCGCTAAGGTCAACACGTCCTGTAGAGGGAGGAAGAAGTCAGGGAAGGCTTCGTTGGCCAGGGGGGGCTTTTTGAAGCCTCTCCCGGTCGACGAGGCCTTGACGGAGGTCCTGCTCAGCAGGAAGTATGGGAAGGAGCGCGCCGCTGCTGTCCCCGATCTCACGACGACCGGTAGCGATACCGATACCGCCGTGCGGGTCGGGGACATCAGCGCGCTGAGCGCTCAAGAGTTGAGGGCCCACGCTGGCGAGAAACTCGCCTGTATCCTGGAGGTTGCCAGGAAGTCCGGCAACCTCAAGGGCGAGTTTGTCGGCCGCCTGAAGGGGTCGGCGTCCAGTCTGCGGGAGGTGGTCGATGCCCTCGCAGACCGGAGTGAAGCGGAGGAGACGCGGCGCCTGAGGGCAATCAACGGCCGTCTACGGCTGGAGACGGAGGCCCTGAAGGCCGAGGTGAAAACACTTCGTCGCGCCTTCACCGAGGCGAAGACGGAGGCCGCCGCCGCCTGTAATGCCGCTGCTGCATCTGCCGCTGCAGGGACTCAGGGGGCCCCCGCCATGTTGCAGGTGGGGGCAGAATTGATAGAGGACCTGAAGCGCTCCTTGACCTCAACGTTCGGGTCAATGTTGAACGCCAGAATCGCGGGGATTGAGGAGCGCCTCCTGCCGGCTCCGGTCATTCGTCCGCCACTGAGGGCGGACACAAAAAAGGTTGCAGAGGTGGCCGCGCCGCTGAGGCCAACGCCACCTCAGCAGGCTCGTGGCCCAGCTTCTGAAGCGGGGAAGAGGGCGGCACCCGCCGTGGCACCTGTGCCAGTCGCGGGTCCCTCGAGGGAGGCTGCCCCTGTCGCTGTCGCCGTTTCCCGTTCTGCTGAGACCTGGGCGACGGTGACGAAGAAGGGAAAGGGGAAGAAGAAGAGTTCTTCTCCCCCCTCTGCACCTGCGCCTGCTCCAGCGGCTCGTCCCGCCGCTTCGGCCCCAAAGCCCAGGCCGGCGCTGAGGTCCCCGAAGTCCGCGGCTGTCGTGCTTTCGCTACAGCCCGGGGCTGCGGAAAAAGGGGTGACCTACTCCTCCGTTCTCCAGTTGGCGCAGGAGAAAGTGAGCCTCCAGGAGATGGAGATAGGACGGGTTGGGTTCCGGCAGACTGCCACGGGAGCCAGGATGCTGGAGATCACTGGCTCCCAAAACGGACAAAAGGCCGACAGGCTCGCGGAGAAGCTCCGCGAGGTCCTGTCGGAAGTGGCTAACGTCACCAGGCCCGTGAAGTCCACGGATATCCGTGTCACGGGCCTGGACGACACGGCCACCAAGGAGAAGGTGGCCGCAGCGGTCGCCGAGGCGGGCCGCTGTGATGTGCGGCTCGTCAAGGCCGGGGAGATCCGCTCCGGCTTTGGTGGCACCGGGTCCACCCTAGTTTCCTGCCCGATCCCGGCAGCCAAAGTGCTGCTGGAAAAGGGCAGACTGCTGGTGGGGTGGAGCTCGGCACGAGTGGTGGGGCTGGGGGAGCGTCCCATGCGCTGCTACC
The DNA here is from genome assembly GCA_949316285.1 of Eupithecia subumbrata. NCBI lineage: Eukaryota > Metazoa > Arthropoda > Insecta > Lepidoptera > Geometridae > Eupithecia > Eupithecia subumbrata. The sequence continues at coordinate 66,280 of OX438628.1, read as the reverse complement.
GGTGCATGGGGCTAGGGCACACGCGCCCCCAGTGCCCCGCGGCGGCGGACAGAGGTGACCTGTGCTTCCGGTGTGGAGGCGAAGGTCACAAGGCGGCCACCTGCGGGAGGGCCCAGCCACACTGCGCTATATGCGCAGAGTCTGGCAGGCCCTCTGGGCATGTAATGGGGGGACGCAGCTGCGTTCCCCCGAAGACGAAAGGGAAAACCGCCGGGACCCGGACCGCCCCCGCCCCCTCTGCCGGAGCTCACGCGGCGTTGAGCGAGGAGGTTGAGATGGCTGACTGATGGATCAGGTCGGCCATCTCAACTTCCTCCAGACGAACCTCAACCACTGCGCCAGGGCTCAGGATCTGCTCATGCAGTCCCTGGTGCAGTGGGAAATTGATTTGTCGGTCGCCGCGGAGCCGTACTACGTCCCACCCGAAAACCATTGTTGGGCTGGGGACCTGGACGGCTCCGTGGTCATTATAGGGAAGGGAAGTGGCGTCCCCCCCCTCTCAGTCGAGGAGAGGGGTTCGGGGTACGTGGTGGCCAAGTGGGGGGTGTATGCGATAGTCGGCGCATACTTCTCCCCCAATAGAACCGCTGCAGAGCTGGAGATCTTTATGGACCTCCTAGCCGCGGCGGTGCGTAGGCAGGCGCCACGTCAGGTCCTCATCATGGGGGACCTGAACGCCAAGGCCCGGGACTGGGGCAGCCCCACTACTGACGCTCGAGGGGAGATCGTCAGGGAGTGGGCGCTTGCCACCGGGCTGACCCTTCTTAATAGAGGGTCGGCCCACACGTGCGTGCGACAGCGAGGGGGGTCCGTGGTGGACATAACGTTCGCCACCCCCGCTGTTGCGGCACATGCCCGGGCCTGGAGGGTGATGTCGGAAGTGGAGACTCTCTCGGACCACAAATATATAAGGTTCGAGATATCCACTTCCGACGTCCAAGGGGGGGGCCGTCGTGGGGCGCGGGCGGACTTTCCGCGCTGGACGGTCAGTCGCCTCGACCGCGATCTTGCGGTTGAGGCGGCGATCGTCCAGTCGTGGTTTGCCGCGCCCACGCACCCGGAGGTGGACGTAGAGGCGAGCCACTTCCGGGATGCGGTGACGGCGGTGTGCGACGCCGCCATGCCCAGGGCCCGGCGCCTCCCCGGTCGCCGAGAGGTGTACTGGTGGAGCTCGGAGATCGGGGATCTCCGAGACGCCTGCTCGGCGGCGCGGCGGCCCTACGCCCGCTGCCGGAGGCGGCGTCACGGCCGCACCGACGGGGCGCTGTCAGCGGAGGAGCTGGCAGCCGAGAACCAGCTGTACAACTCCTACCGCGAAGCGAAAAAGGAGCTGCAGCTGGCCGTCGGTCGGGCCAAGACGCGGGCCTGGGAGGAGGCTCTGGAGGGCCTCGATAGGGACCCGTGGGGACGTCCGTATAGGGCTGCCCGGAAAAAGTTCCGGGGCCAGACGTCCCCGATTGCGGAGTCCCTAGAGCCGGAGCTTCTGGGCAGGGTGATGGAAGGGCTCTTCCCCGACATCGACCCCCTCCACACCCCGCCCGCGATGGCGGCGCCGCCCCTCCTCCCCGAGGAGATTGACCCGGCCTCCATCCCACCTGTGTCAGAGGTGGAGATGAAGGTGGCCGTTGGACGCCTGCGTGGCAAAAGGACGGCCCCGGGTCCGGACGGGATCCCAAAGCGGGTCCTGCGGATCGCCTTGGGGGAGATGAGCGAGCGGCTTCGGGAACTGTTCGACGCTTGTCTCACGTCTGGACGGTTCCCGAAGCTTTGGAAGGACGGGCGGTTGTGCCTGTTGCGGAAGGAAGGTCGAGCCGCAGACTCGCCTTCCGCATACAGGCCAATCGTGCTGCTGGATGACACGGGGAAGCTGCTGGAGAGGGTAGTGGCTTCCCGTGTCATCCGGCACCTGGCGGGGACTGGGCCTGACCTGTCCCAGGCCCAGTATGGGTTCAGAGCGGGGCGTTCGACGATAGACGCCCTACTCTGGCTCAAGGGCTGGACCCAAGATGTTGTAAGCCAGGGGGAGAAGGCGTTGGCTGTTTCGCTCGACATTGCCAACGCCTTCAACAGCCTGCCGCACGGAACCATACGGGAGGCGCTCCGTTATCACGGAGTGCCCCTGTACCTGCAGAGGCTGTTGGCGGACTACCTCCAGGACAGGGAGGTCCTGGTCGAGGGACGCGACGGCTTGAGACACCGTCGCGTCGTCCGCGGGGTTCCACAGGGGTCGGTGCTGGGACCGCTCCTGTGGAACATTGGCTACGACTGGGTGCTCCGGGGCACGTTCCCCGCAAGTATGCGAGTGGCGTGCTACGCGGACGATACCCTGGTCGTGGTCAAGGGGAGGGACCTCGGGGAGGCGATGCGGTTGGCCACGATGGCCACTACCCTAGTGGTCGATCGCATCCGCTCCCTGGGATTGGAGGTGGCCCTCTCCAAGACCGAGGCCCTGTTGTTCCACGGGCCTCGGGGAGGGCCTCGTCCAGGAACCAGGGTGGTTCTGGACGGGGTTCAGGTCCGGGTTGGGACCCAGATGAAATATTTGGGTCTCATCCTGGATGGGAGGTGGACTTTTGGGGCCCATTTCGCCCAACTGGCCCCAAGAGTCCTGGGAGCCGCGGCCGCTTTAGGGAGGCTGCTGCCCAACGTGGGCGGCCCGGGCGCCACATGTCGCCGGCTGTACTCCGGGGTCATCCGGAGTATGGCCCTGTACGGGGCACCGGTCTGGGTGGACGCCCTCAGTCGCGCGAACCTGACCCTGCTGCGACGTCCGCAGCGGGTCATCGCGACGAGGGCGATACGTGGTTACCGGACGGTGTCCTGGACAGCAGCATGTGTGCTGGCCGGCGATCCCCCCTGGGCTCTTCAGGCGGAGATCCTCGCCGAAGTGTATCACTTCGTGGCGGCGAGGAGATCTGCCGGGGAGCGCCCAGTGTGGGAGGAGGTCACGCGCATGCGGCGGCTGGCGCGGGACGCCTTGTTGCGGCGGTGGGCGGAGGACCTGGCACCACCGGTCCCTGGTCAGTGGACGGTGGACGCCATCAGGCCGGTCCTCCGAAGGTGGGTGCGGCGGCGGTTCGGGTCGCTGACCTTCCGATTGGTGCAGGTACTTTCCGGGCATGGATGCTTTGGAAAGTATCTGCACCAGATCGCGAGACGGGAGGCGACCCCGGTCTGCCACGAATGTGGGGCGCCGGAGGATACGGCGCTCCACACGCTGGAGGCGTGTGCTGCGTGGGGTCCCATGCGGCACACGCTTTCAGCGTTCCTGGGCCAGGACCTTTCGCTGCCGAGCGTGGTGAGCGCCATGCTCGACGGCGAAAGGGAGTGGCAGGCCATGGTCTCCTTCTGCGAAGAGGTTATGTCGCAGAAGGAGGCCGCTGAGCGGGTCAGGGAGGATGACGCCCAATCTGACCCGCTTCGGCGCAGACGTCCAGGGAGACGAAGGGGGCGGTTCGCCCGCCTCCTTCGTCCCCCGTAGTGGGGCCACTGGTGGAGAGTCGGGGGACTCTCTGCCGGCTAGCACGGCTCCACGCGTCTGAGGGGTGACCTGTGTGAAAGGGTTGCTCCTCCTTGAGGCCGAGGCCCGGACCGGTTCCCGGGCCACCCGCCGGAGCGAGATGGTGAATGCCAACGCGACCCCATCTCGCCCCATGACGGCGGTGGACGTTTCACGGGGGGGTTTTAGTGGGTTCGAGTCCCACATACCCCCTTCCGTCACCCCCATGGCGGAAGGGAAGTGCGAGGGCATTTCCCCCCTCCAAAAAAAAAAAAAAAAAAAAAAAAAAAAAAAAAAAAAAAAAAAAGGTTAGGTTAGGTTAGGTTAGCCAATACTTGGACGGTTTCACGGAGGAGAGTAGATAGCCTTGTGCTACGCCATATTTTGGATTTTCTATATATTGAGTTTTGGGTTGGTGTTTTGAGTCGCGAAAGGCCAAGGCATGCCGAGGCCTTCGCGCGACGGGGCGGGGAGGTTCTCAAAAGGCCCTTCTCAGGGCCCCTCCCCGCGGGAGTCGGACGAGGGAGGTGTGGATGAGGTGTGCGTCGGTTCTCCGCCCAAACAAGGCCCTTCTCAGGGCCCCTCTTCGGAGGTAAGGGCGGAGTCCGACACGACGGCGGAGGGAGTGCTGGAGGACGTGGTGGCCCGGAAGCGGCCGTCTTCCTCGTTCTTCGTGCCCGGGTATTTAGACTCGGACACGGAGACCGAGGGGACAGTGGCCGCTAAGGTCAACACGGCCTCTAGAGGGAGGAAGAAGTCGGGGAAGGCTTCGTCGGCCAGGGGGGCCTTTTTGAGGCCTCTCCCGGTCGACGAGGCTTTGACGGAGGTCCTGCTCAGCAGGAAGTATGGGAAGGAGCGCGCCGCTGCTGTCCCCGATCTCACGACGACCGGTAGCGATACCGATGCCGCCGTGCGGGTCGGGGACATCAGCGCGCTGAGCGCTCAAGAGTTGAGGGCCCACGCTGGCGAGAAACTCGCCTGTATACTGGAGGTTGCCAGGAAGTCCGGCAACCTCAAGGGCGAGTTTGTCGGTCGCCTGAAGGGGTCGGCGTCCAGTCTGCGGGAGGTAGTCGATGCCCTCGCGGACCGGAGTGAAGCGGAGGAGACGCGGCGCCTGAGGGCAATGAACGGCCGTCTACGGCTGGAGACGGAGGCCCTGAAGGCCGAGGTGAAGTCGCTTCGTCGCGCCTTCACCGAGGCGAAGACGGAGGCCGCCGCCGCCTCTACTGCCGCTGCTGCATCCGCCGCTGCAGGAACCCAGGGGGCCCCCGCCATGTTGCAGGTGGGGGCGGAATTCATAGAGGAGCTGAAGCGCTCCTTGATCTCAACGTTCGGGACGATGCTAAACGCCCGAATCGCGGGGATTGAGGAGCGCCTCCTGCCGGCTCCGGTCGTTCGTCCGCCACTGAGGGCGGACACGAAACAGGTGGCCGCGCCGCTGAGGCCAGCGCCACCTCAGCGGACTCGTGGCCCGGCTTCCGAGGCGGGCGAGAGGGCGGCACCCGCCGTGGCACCTGTGCCAGTCGCGGGTCCCTCGAGGGAGGCTGCCCCGGTCGCTGTCGCCACTCCCCCGTCTGGGGAGACCTGGGCGACGGTGACGAAGAAGGGAAAGGGGAAGGGGAAGAGTTCTTCTCCCCCCTCTGCACCTGCGCCTGCTCCAGCGGCTCGTCCCGCCGCTTCGGCCCCAAAGCCCAAGCCGGCGCTGAGGTCCCCGAAGTCCGCGGCTGTCGTGCTGTCGCTACAGCCCGGGGCTGCGGAAAAGGGGGTGACCTACTCCTCCGTTCTCCAGTTGGCGCAGGAAAAAGTGAGCCTCCAGGAGATGGAGATAGGACGGGTCGGGTTCCGGCAGACTGCCACGGGAGCCAGGATGCTGGAGATCACTGGCTCCCAAAACGGACAAAAGGCCGACAGGCTAGCGGAGAAGCTCCGCGAGGTCCTGTCGGAAGTGGCTAACGTCACCAGGCCCGTGAAGTCCACGGATATCCGTGTCACGGGCCTGGACGACACGGCCACCAAGGAGAAGGTGGCCGCAGCGGTCGCCGAGGCGGGCCGCTGTGATGTGCGGCTCGTCAAGGCCGGGGAGATCCGCTCCGGCTTTGGTGGCACCGGGTCCACCCTAGTTTCCTGCCCGATCCCGGCAGCCAAAGTGCTGCTGGAAAAGGGCAGACTGCTGGTGGGGTGGAGCTCGGCACGAGTGGTGGGGCTGGGGGAGCGTCCCATGCGCTGCTACCGGTGCATGGGGCTAGGGCACACGCGCCCCCAGTGCCCCGCGGCGGCGGACAGAGGTGACCTGTGCTTCCGGTGTGGAGGCGAAGGTCACAAGGCGGCCACCTGCGGGAGGGCCCAGCCACACTGCGCTATATGCGCAGAGTCTGGCAGGGCCTCTGGGCATGTAATGGGGGGACGCAGCTGCGTTCCCCCGAAGACGAAAGGGAAAACCGCCGGGACCCGGACCGCCCCCGCCCCCTCTGCCGGAGCTCACGCGGCGTTGAGCGAGGAGGTTGAGATGGCTGACTGATGGATCAGGTCGGCCATCTCAACTTCCTCCAGACGAACCTCAACCACTGCGCCAGGGCTCAGGATCTGCTCATGCAGTCCCTGGCGCAGTGGGAAATTGATTTGTCGGTTGCCGCGGAGCCGTACTACGTCCCTCCCCAAAACCAATGTTGGGCTGGTGACCTGGACGGCTCCGTGGTCATTATTGGGAAGGGAAGTGGCATCCCTCCCCTCTCAGTTGAGGAGAGGGGTTCGGGGTACGTGGTGGCCAAGTGGGGGGAGTATGCAGTAGTCGGCGCATACTTCTCCCCCAATAGAACCGCTGCAGAGCTGGAGGTCTTTATGGACCTCCTGGCCGCGGCGGTGCGTAGGCAGGCGCCACGTCAGGTCCTCATCATGGGGGACCTGAACGCCAAGGCCCGGGACTGGGGCAGCCCCACTACTGACGCTCGAGGGGAGATCGTCAGGGAGTGGGCGCTTGCCACCGGGCTGACCCTTCTTAATAGAGGGTCGGCCCACACGTGCGTGCGACAGCGAGGGGGGTCCGTGGTGGACATAACGTTCGCCACCCCCGCTGTTGCGGCACGTGCCCGGGCCTGGAGGGTGATGTCGGAAGTGGAGACTCTCTCGGACCACAAATATATAAGGTTCGAGATATCCACTTCCGACGTCCAAAGGGGGGGCCGTCATGGGGCGCGGGCGGACTTTCCGCGCTGGACGGTCAGTCGACTCGACCGCGATCTGGCGGTTGAGGCGGCGATCGTCCAGTCGTGGTTTGCCGCGCCCACGCACCCGGAGGTGGACGTAGAGGCGAGCCACTTCCGGGATGCGGTGACGGCGGTGTGTGACGCCGCCATGCCCAGGGCCCGGCGCCTCCCCGGTCGCCGAGAGGTGTACTGGTGGAGCTCGGAGATCGGGGATCTCCGAGACGCCTGCTCGGCGGCGCGGCGGTCCTACGCCCGCTGCCGGAGGCGGCGTCACGGCCGCACCGACGGGGAGCTGTCAGCGGAGGAGCTGGCAGCCGAGAACCAGCTGTACAGCTCCTACCGCGAAGCAAAAAGGGAGCTGCAGCTGGCCGTCGGTCGGGCCAAGACGCGGGCCTGGGAAGAGGCTCTAGAGGGCCTCGACAGGGACCCGTGGGGACGTCCGTATAGGGCTGCCCGGAAAAAGTTCCGGGGCCAGACGTCCCCGATTGCGGAGTCTCTAGAGCCGGAGCTTCTGGGCAGGGTGATGGAGGGGCTCTTCCCCGACATCGACCCCCTCCACACCCCGCCCGTGATGGCGGCGCCGCCTGTCCTCCCCGAGGAGATTGACCCGGCCTCCATCCCACCTGTGTCAGAGGTGGAGATGGAGGTGGCCGTTGGACGCCTGCGTGGCAAAAGGACGGCCCCGGGTCCGGATGGGATCCCAAAGCGGGTCCTGCGGATCGCCTTGGGGGAGATGGGCGAGCGGCTTCGGGAACTGTTCGACGCGTGTCTCACGTCTGGACGGTTCCCGAAGCTTTGGAAGGACGGGCGGTTGTGCCTGTTGCGGAAGGAAGGTCGAGACGCAGACTCGCCTTCCGCATACAGGCCAATAGTGCTGCTAGATGACACGGGGAAGCTGCTGGAGAGAGTATTGGCTTCCCGTGTCATCCGGCACCTGGCGGGGACTGGGCCTGACCTGTCCCAGGCCCAGTATGGGTTCAGAGCGGGGCGTTCGACGATAGACGCCCTACTCTGGCTCAAGGGCTGGACCCAAGATGTTGTCAGCCAGGGGGAAAAGGCGTTGGCTGTTTCGCTCGACATTGCCAACGCCTTCAACAGCCTGCCGCACGGAACCATACGGGAAGCGCTCCGTTATCACGGAGTGCCCCTGTACCTGCGGAGGCTGTTGGCGGACTACCTCCAGGACAGGGAGGTCCTGGTTGAGGGACGCGACGGCTTGAGACACCGTCGCGTCGTCCGCGGGGTTCCACAGGGGTCGGTGCTGGGACCGCTCCTGTGGAACATTGGCTACGACTGGGTGCTCCGGGGCACGTTCCCCGCAAGTATGCGAGTGGCGTGCTACGCGGACGATACCCTGGTCGTGGTCAAGGGGAGGGACCTCGGAGAGGCGATGCGGTTGGCCACGATGGCCACTACCCTAGTGGTCGACCGCATTCGCTCCCTGGGATTGGAGGTGGCCCTCTCCAAGACCGAGGCCCTGTTGTTCCACGGGCCTCGGGGAGGGCCTCGTCCAGGAACCAGGGTGGTTCTGGACGGGGTTCAGGTCCGGGTTGGGACCCAGATGAAATATTTGGGTCTCATCCTGGATGGGAGGTGGACTTTTGGGGCCCATTTCGCCCAACTGGCCCCAAGAGTCCTGGGAGCCGCGGCCGCTTTAGGGAGGCTGCTGCCCAACGTGGGCGGCCCGAGCACCACATGTCGCCGGCTGTACTCCGGGGTCATCCGGAGTATGGCCCTGTACGGGGCACCGGTCTGGGTGGACGCCCTCAGTCGCGCGAACCTGACCCTGCTGCGACGTCCGCAGCGGGTCATCGCGACGAGGGCGATACGCGGTTACCGGACGGTGTCCTGGACAGCAGCATGCGTGCTGGCCGGTGATCCCCCCTGGGCTCTTCAGGCGGAGATCCTCGCCGAAGTGTATCACTTCGTGGCGGCGAGGAGATCTGCCGGGGAGCGCCCAGTGTGGGAGGAGGTCACGCGCATGCGGCGGCTGGCGCGGGACGCCTTGTTGCGGCGGTGGGCGGAGGACCTGGCACCACCGGTCCCTGGTCAGTGGACGGTGGACGCCATCAGGCCGGTCCTCCGAAGGTGGGTGCGGCGGCGGTTCGGGTCGCTGACCTTCCGATTGGTGCAGGTACTTTCCGGGCATGGATGCTTTGGAAAGTATCTGCACCAGATCGCGAGACGGGAGGCGACCCCGGTCTGCCACGAATGTGGGGCGCAGGAAGATACGGCGCTCCACACGCTGGAGGCGTGTGCTGCGTGGGGTCCCATGCGGCACACGCTTTCAGCGTTCCTGGGCCGGGACCTTTCGCTGCCGAGCGTGGTGAGCGCCATGCTCGACGGCGAAAGGGAGTGGCAGGCCATGGTCTCCTTCTGCGAAGAGGTTATGTCGCAGAAGGAGGCCGCTGAGCGGGTCAGGGAGGATGACGCCCAATCTGACCCGCTCCGGCGCAGACGTCCAGGGAGACGAAGGGGGCGGTTCGCCCGCCTCCTTCGTCCCCCGTAGTGGGGCCACTGGTGGAGAGTCGGGGGACTCTCTGCCGGCTAACACGGCTCCACGCGTCTGAGGGGTGACCTGAGTGAAAGGGTTGCTCCTCCTTGAGGCCGAGGCCCGGATCGGTTCCCGGGCCACCCGCCGGAGCGAGATGGTGAATGTTAACGCGACCCCATCTCGCCCCATGATGGCGGTGGACGTTTCACGGGGGGGTTTTAGTGGGTTCGAGTCCCACATACCCCCTTCCGTCACCCCCATGGCGGAAGGGAAGTGCGAGGGCATTTCCCCCCTCCAAAAAAAAAAAAAAAAAAAAGGTTAGGTTTTTTTTTTTTTTTTTTTTTTAATCTAGTTCCTCCAACTTTATCGGAGCCTGTTTCTATCTTGAGCCTGATTCATACTAGTTCTCACATTTATTCTTCTCGCACTTCCATATGCATACCTTTCATTCGTCATCTGTTTTACTATTTGCGGATGGGATTGCCGCCTATGATTGTCTAGTTTCTGCAGGAGGGTAAGGGGTATTAACGAATTTTTTATTTTGAGTCTATACAAGTTTCGTTCATAGTCTACACAATTTTTGTTTCTTATTACTATTTTACAGCGTTCTTATTTAAATGCTTGTCTAATATATATCTATTTATATATTAATAACATTACTTATCTATCCTTATTTATTTCTTAATATTACCTTATTTGCTATGTTTGTGCAGTACGATAGAAAGCTCGCCCGCTTTGTTTTATCGATCAGCAGCTCATTTATAATTTCTGGGTTTAATGTTATATCTAAAACATGTTCTAGGTTGTATCTCTCTTTGCCGTAAACGGGGCATTCAAATAAAATGTGTGGGACAGTTTCCTTTTTACCGGTTTCGCAGATGCACGATGGGTCTGACTTACACTTGAAGCGGCTTAAGTATTCTGAAAACCCCCCGTGCCCCGTCATAACCTGTGTCAGTACTCCAGCAGGTTCTATCTGTCTGATGGTTTTAAAAGCTTGCACCGCGTCAGGGAGAAACATCTTAGTGACCGATGCCGTCTCGCCTGTTTTGTATCTCCAATTCCATTCGTCGAGCGTCCCCCCGCGGATTTGACGCTTGACGAATGAAATAGGACATTGGTTGTATTCAGGCTTGGTTTTAGTTTTTAGAGCAGCTTCTTTGGCTAGTTCATCTGCTCTCTCGTTTCCCTCCAACCCCGCATGCGCTTTAATCCAATAGAGTACAACGGTTTTGTTTTGATGCTTGGTCATTCTGAGATTGTTACGGATTTCCATAGCCAGAGGGTGGACGGTACTGTTGTTGGTAATCGTTTCTAGCGAGGACCTTGAGTCGCTGTATATTCCGAAACTTATTTCTGGGCTCTTCAGGATTTCCCTCGTGGCCTTGCATATGGCCAATAATTCAGCTTGGTATACCGTGCAGTAGGACGACAGTTTCAATTTGTGGGCTTTTGTTTCGGCTTCATTGTTCCAAAGGGACAATGCTGCTCCAACTTTGCCCTCAAGTTTGCTGCCGTCCGTGAATATTCTGACTGCGTGGTTACTATGGTTATCCACTTGTTCTTGGTCAGCCAATGATATGAATTCTAGGTCCATATGCTTAGCCGGGTGAGGCGTATCAGCAAACGCGATCATTTGCTCCACCTCCCTGTCTCCAGGTATCAGCTGGGACACCCGCTTCTTGGCCTCATACAGGGCGGCTGCCTCTTGTATTCTTAGGTCAAGGGGGAGTATCCCAGCCAGCACCAGTGCCGAATGTAGTGAGACAGTGCGATAAGCTCTGCATATCTTCTGGGCGAAACTTCGTTGGACCACGTTCAGCTGCTTTTGAATGCCTAGTTTCTGAGTTGCTGGCGCCCAGACGCTCGCCGCGTACATAACGACTGGTTCGACTACAGCTGTGTAAATGGTGCGGATGACCTCAGGGTGGAGGCCCCAGCTGATCTTGGCGGCTTTTGACAGCTGCTTGTAAAGGTTCAGGGCTTTCTTACACACGCTAGCTGCATGACTGTTGAACGTCAACTTGTTGTCAATTGTTAGCCCCAAGATTTTAAACTCTTTCGACATGCTTATGCCGATCCCACCCATGCTCAGGAGTGGGGAGTCGTACTTAAGTTTTCGCGTGAGTGTCATTGCGTTGGTTTTGTGCGGTGCAAACTTTAGTTTATTTCTGACTCCCCACTCCTGTACATACGCAAGAGCAGCATTCGCACATCGTTGCACCTCCATCCCTGTGTCTCCGTAAAACACTAAGACTACGTCATCCGCAAATGCCTGACAGTAGTCCCCTCTCCGTTCTAAACCCTTGAGCAATGAGTCAATAAGCAGATTCCAAAGGATAGGGCCGCCGATTGATCCCTGCACACACCCTTTGGTTGCTGTCCTTTCGATCTCCTCACCTGCATACCGAACTTTAACCTTTCGGTCTTCCAGGTAGCTATCTATGATCCTCCTGATGTTCGATGGGCATTTTTCTTCAGCCAATCGGATTCTTATGGCCGGCCACCATGCACTGTCAAAGGCTCCCTCTATGTCCAATGATATCATGGTGATTAGTTTCTTTTGATTCAGCTTTCCGCGTATGTATTTTAACAGGGCATAGAGGGAGTCTTCTGTGCTCTTTTGGGGCATGAATCCGTATTGGCGTTTGCTCAACCTTGGAATAAGGTGCCATTTGATACGGCCTACTACCATTTTTTCCAGGATTTTACCCATCACTGGCAGCAGTCCTATTGGCCTATAGGATTTGGGATTCGTGTAATTTTCCTTTCCTGGTTTCCTAAGGACCACTACTGTTGCCTTTTTCCAGATCTTTGGAAAATGGCCTAGTTCTAGGCATTTGTTTGCCAGTGATAGGTAAAGTCCTGGGTCTTGCATAATTCCATGTTTGCAGATATCAGCTGTTAAGCCATCTGATCCCGGGGCCTTTTTAGGGTTGAAGCTGTTCACCGCGGCTTTAACCTCTTCAGAGGTAAACGGTGGGTCATGATCTTCATCATGCCCCGTCCCGTTTACTTGTTCAGCCATGTCTCTTGCTCGCCGGTGATCTGCATTATCGTCCTCTATTTTGTCCTCCGGGTAGAAGGTCTCTGCAAGCAATCTGGCAGATTCCTTCGGATCCAGCACCTTTCCATCCTTGACTATGGGCAGATCTTCTTGCCTTTTAGTCGTCCTACCTATGATCCGATATATTCCTTCCCACATTCCTTCCCTATCTTGCTTTCCACAGAATTCCTTCCAGCTTCCTATCTGGGCTGTTTTTGCCTTCTGTTCATACTTTTTTCTTTTGCTTGCAGGTACTCATCGACAACCTTCTGTCTCCTGACTGGTGCTGCACATCGGATTCTCCGCTTCCTGGTGACGACCTCCCTCTTCAGCTTGGCAAGTTCTTCAGACCACCATGGCAGAGTAAGTTTACAATTCATTTTCTTTTTAGGAATACTACTATTGCTTGCTTGTGTTATAATATGTATGTATAGTTCTATTTTTTGCTCTAATTCTGTTTTGTCTCTAATTTTCCCAATTTCCTCCTCGTTTAAAGTTCCTTCTTCCAGCAATTGGGCCATTTTCTCATGAAAATGGTTCCAATTCGCTTTCTTACTATTGTAAATTCTTGTAGTTCTACTTATGTCCATTCCTTTTGCTTTCGTTAATCTAAGTCTAAATGTTATCGAATTGTGGTCTGAACTTGTCATGCTTTCGTCTACCCTCCAGTCTTCTACCAGATACAGCATCTCCTCTGTGCAGGCCGTGACATCTATAAAGCTGGTGTATGCTTTATTCCCTCGTATCGTGTCAAACGTCGGGATGTCTCCGAAATTGAGTACCTGCATGCACATGTCTTCTAAGGCTCCAGCTGTTTCCTCTCCTCTGTGGTCCACTATTTCACTGCCCCACCAGGAACTCTTTGCGTTTGCGTCTCCACCCATTATGATCTTTCTCGATCCGACTTTCTGTTCTATCCTCCTCAACTGCTCCAGGTATGGCTGTATGTCATGTGGATCAGGCTCGAGGTAGAATGAGACCACCACGATCTCCCAGGCACTGGTTCTTATTTTTACCACTACGATGTTGTTAGTGGTGAAATCTGGGCATTGGATGACGTCCATTTCATTGTCAAATACAGCTATTGCTGCTTTGATGGTTCCGTCTCCTTGGTTCGTGCACTGAAAGATTCGCACCCCCGTATAGTCCTTCATTCTACCTATTCTCCCCACATACGGTTCCTGGAGAAGTGCAAAGGCCATCTTCTTTTCGTTTGCCGCAAGCATTAGCTCATTTGTTGCCAGCTCCTTTCTTTGCAAGTTTGCTTGGGCTACAAAGTATGGTCTTGCACTTGTTGAGGTTGATTTTACTCCCGGGGTCACTTTAGCAATACGCTATGGTGGCTCTAGCCAGAGCCTCCCACTTTCTTCTGATCGTGCATTCCTGGCTGAAAGCATTGTGGTCGGTTTTGTCCATTTTCGCATGCATGCAGTTGCAGCATGATGGGGCCGTCCCAGCAAGCCAATCAGCACACTCCGTCTTCATGTGGGGTCCCCCGCAATGGCTGCATTTTTCGAGGGTCTCTTTACAGAAGCGTCTACCGTGTCCGTACCCCAGACAGAGAGAGCATTGAACTAAGGGCGACTGATCAGCCGCCCTAACTCGCTGGAGGTCAATCAGTACGGATCCCGCTTCTGTGATTCGCTGCCATATTCTAGGGGACACCCTCAATACGATGTGGTGTGTGTGGGGGTTTCGAGCGCGTTTCTTATATACTATTTCCATTTTGTAGTCTCTTTCCTTCCGTATGTTTTCATTTTGATTTCTCAGGGCGTTTAGGACGTCTTCGTCGCTATTGCATTTAAGCACGTCCCTGAGAATCACGAGCGGATCTTTGTTCCTCATTTCCTCTACATTCAGGTGTTCTTCTGCCGTCTTGAGCCTTTGTTTTACCTTTTCCCTTTCAAGTTCTGATTTGCATCCCACTATAACCTTCCTGTCTTTTGCTTTTCTGATCTTCTCTATTTCTATTCCTCCTTCTTTAGCGTTTACCACTTTCCGGATTCTATTAAGGATTTCTTCCCCAGTTTCTGTTTCATCCTTTGCAGTGACGACTACCGAATGAAGCGCGGTCTGCTGTGGGGGCTGCCTCCTAACAGACTCTGCTGCCACATTTGCGTAAGTTCTTTCTTGGATTTCTTCTTGTCTCTCTAGAGTTTGTCTTAGTTTTTCCATTTTATCGTTATTTTCTTGTATCAGTTTGCCATATTCTTCCATTTTTAGTATGAGTTCATTGTCCTCCTTTATCTTTTCTTTTTCTGGTTGTCGTTCTTTCTTTTGCTCTTGATATTGCTTCTTACCCTCTCCTTTTATACTTTCTACCTCTTTTACCAACTGGTACAGCCTTTCTACTGCATTTATGACTTCTGCTTTGATTTCTGTCTTAATATTTCTAGAGTTTCCAAGGTTAAGCTTTGCCTTCGTGAGGCAAGCTTTTGCTTCCGCTAGTCTATCCTTGTATTTTATCCTTTCCCGATTTAGTGGGCTCCCTGTTGCCTCTACGGAGACTCTTCGGTCTCCAACTCTACCTTCTTTTGGTAGAGTCATCTTTGGTTTTGGCTTTTGGGCTTCCACTACCGTCGCCTTTATTGGAGATGTTGAGTTCTTCTGGCTTGTGTCGGGTTTTCCAGCCTCCCACTCGCCTATACTTCTCCTCACTCTTGAATTCTGGCTTGTCTCGCCTTCGTTCTGTGTCAATCCTACTTCAGGTGAGGTCATCTTTTGCGGTTCTTCAGCTGATTTTTGCATCGTTTTCATGGGTGTTCGAAATCCGAACATAGTATTTTCAGCGTTGTTAGAGGGACACGTCAGTTATAAAAATTAAAATGTAAATTTGTATAAGTTGTAAATAGTTGTATAAGTTTAGTCTTAATTTAAGCTGTAAAAATATTTTAAAATCAAATATGGCTTGACTCTAGGTTGAGTCACGTTTAGATTAAAAATTTTAATTATATTCTACGTTATGCAGATTTTGTGTAATTGTAGAGCCAGATAGCCCTGCCAGAGCACTGACGCACACAAAAAGAAGACAGTGATTAATCAGAGCTATGGCAAGAGAGATACAGTCCTTTTAGTTTTCTGAGATGGTCAAACTAGCGGGCAAATTTTTAGATCGAAGCCGCTTACGTAGTATATGCCTAAATTAATAAGAAAATTTTACTAAATTAGTCTTAATCTAATTCTTAATAAATAAATTTTAGCCACTAGATAATATAATGATTTACAAATAAAATAATTTTTGACTCTACAATAGAGTCTACTCTATGTAGAGTCTGTTTTTGGTCAATAAACCTTAATACTAATTTTCTTATTACCAACACATAAATCCGCGTCCAATTTGGAGCTTCTGTTTAAAAGTTACAGGACATCAATTTTTTTATATAAAACCTAAAGAAAAAAGTAAAGTGTGGGTCAACATAGATTATTAAATTTATGGGTGGCCAACATATATTATATATATAATATATGAGGTCTGGCCTTAAAATTTTGATATCTCTCACCGTTTCCGAGAAACCAGCGTTTGAGTCTTTTTGCGGTTGGTAATTTTACTCTAAAAATTCGCGCTCGGAGACCGCTTGTCCTAAAAATCTAAATTTTTCACAAAAATGTTTGACAACATAGGGGCCACAAATACACAAAAAATAAACCTATGTTGTCACTGCAGAAATAAAATTAAAACACTTACAATGAAAAACTGAACAGCACAAAAACTTTCGAGTCTCTATCTCCGTCAAAAAAGGTCCAAATTCTGATTTGAAGGTGCCTCCCGGCTGCTCTCCACGGCGTCCTTGGGATCTCGTCCTTGAAAATTGCGTAGCGGCACGGGGTCACTGACCACGCCGCCACGTGGTTTTTATTTTTCTGGCGATTACTCCGTCGTCCTGCACAGGAAAAATCTGCAAGTCGGCAGGGATGTGGAGCACCAGGATGCCCTTCGTTCCACAATTGAAAAAATGTAGGTCGTCACTGAAATTCGCGAGACGTTTCACTTTTAAGTTTTAAATTTTTCCGAAAAACCACTTTTTCGCCAATAACTTTTTGGCCACAACACTTAGAACTGCGCGATTTTCACTGGCGTGTGCGCCGTCACTTTCCGCGTCTTTTGATGTGTAGCACGTTAGTAAAACAGCAAATTTGCTATTTTTAGCGATTTTTCGAGCGTGGACTGGCCTTTTTTCGTGGCGCTCTCGACCGCGGTTCGAGCGCGAATCTAAACCGCTGGTCTAAGTCGTATATGACCACGACATGGATGTCATACAGTGCCTAACTAATAACAGTAATAACATCGCGGTGGTAAAAATACAGACTAGTGCTTGGTCAATCACAGTAGTATCCTTCTACTTCGAGCCAGACCAACCCATACAGCCATACCTGGAGCAGCTCAAGAAAATAGAAGACAAATTTGGACCTAGGAAAATCATCATGGGGGGAGACTCAAACGCCAAGAGTATTTGGTGGGGCAGCCATAAGGTAGACCATAGGGGCGAAGATATGTCAGGAACAATCGAGGACATGAGCTTGCAGGTACTTAACAACGGAAATACCCCAACATTCGACACCATCAGAGGAGGAAAAGCGTACAGTAGCTATGTTGACATAACAATCTGCTCAACAGACATGCTGGAACTGGTGGAGGACTGGAAGGTCAGAGATGATATGATAAGTTCGGACCACAACGCCATCACATTCAGGTTAAGGCTTCAAAAAGCAATAGGACTTAGTGTAAGTAGAACAACTAGGATCTACAACACAAAAAAAGCTAATTGGAGCCAGTTTCATGAGAAACTAGCCCAATTAAACATAGAAAACAACAACAACACAACAGAAGTAGAAAAAATACAAAACAAAGCAGAATTAGAACATGCAATAGAAAAATACATTGGCACAATAACACAGACATGCACAAACACAATACCGAAAAAGAAAACACATGAAGTACTTACCTTACCGTGGTGGTCCGAAGAACTTGTCAGGCTGAAGAAACTAGCTACCACTATGAAGCGTAGAATTCGATGCGCAGCTCCAGTCCGAAGGGATAGAGTCGTCGATGAGTACCTGCAGGCAAAAGAGACATATGAGAGTGAAGTCAAGAAAGCGAAGACAGAAAGTTGGAAGGGGTTCTGTGAAAAACAGGACAGAGAGGGAATGTGGGAGGGGATCTATCGGGTGATTGGAAGGACGACCAAGAGACAGGAGGACCTGCCCTTGATCAAGGAGGGAAAGGTTTTAACTCCAGGGGAATCAGCAGAAATGCTTGCAGCTACTTTTTACCCAGAGGACAATGAGGAGCACGATACTGGGGAACACCGGAGAATCCGAGTACAGGCCGACCAAGTAAATGGTTCGAGGCATGATGAAGCTCATGACCCACCATTTACCCATGAAGAGCTGGTAATAGCGCTTAACCACTTCAATCCTAAAAAAGCTCCAGGTCCCGACGGCCTGACAGCAGATATCTGTAAGCACGTGATCACCCAGGACCCAGAACTTTACCTATCACTGGCTAACAAATGCCTAGAGAAAGGACACTTCCCTATTGTCTGGAAGGAGGCAACAGTTGTGGTTCTCCGAAAACCAGGCAAAGAGTGCTACACGGAAGCGAAATCGTATAGGCCGATAGGGTTGTTGCCAGTGATGGGAAAATTTTTGGAAAAAATGATGGTAGACCGAATAAAATGGCACGTCCTTCCAAAATTGAGCGCCCGTCAATACGGATTCATGCCACAAAAAAGCACCGAAGACTCCCTCTATGTCCTTATGCATCATATACGCAATCAGCTGAAACAGAAAAAACTCATAACATTAGTATCACTGGACATAGAGGGCGCCTTTGACAGTGCATGGTGGCCGGTCATCAGAATTCGTTTGGCAGAAGAGAACTGCCCCCTGAACATAAGAAGGCTCATGGATAGTTATCTAAGCAACAGAAAAGTGAAGGTCAGATACGCGGGACAGGAGGTCAGTAGGCTCACAAATAAGGGCTGCGTCCAAGGGTCAATTGGAGGACCTATTCTCTGGAACCTTATCCTCGACCCATTGCTTAAGGAACTGACGAATCGAGGAAATTACTGTCAGGCCTTCGCCGACGACGTCGTCCTCGTCTTTGTAGGAGAAACGGCGTTAGAAATTGAAAGACAGGCGAATGCCACTCTCGCACATGTTCAGGAGTGGGGTGTCATGAACAAGTTAAAATTTGCGCCACACAAAACTAAAGCGATGGTTATCACCAAAAAACTGAAATATGACACACCACGTCTGAGCATGGGCGGGATTGATATTGAGATTTCCGACGACCTTAAGATCTTGGGGCTCACAATAGACCATAAGCTGACGTTCAATAAGCACGCGGCAAACGTCTGCACGAAAGCATTGAACGTTTATAAACAGTTGTCAAGAGCCGCCAGGGTCAGCTGGGGTCTCAATCCGGAGGTTATACGCAGTATATATAATGCCGCAGTGGAACCCATTATTATGTATGCGGCCAGTGTCTGGGCACCTGCGACACAAAAACTGGGCATGCAAAAACACCTGAATGCTGTCCAACGAGGTTTCGCCCAGAAACTATGCAAAGCCTACCGGACTGTGTCCCTAAACTCGGCTCTAGTGCTGGCTGGCATTCTGCCACTTGACCTAAGAATACAGGAGGCAGCCGCCCTGTATGAGGCAAAGAGAGGAGTCCCCCAGCCAGCGCTAGGAGATACGGAAGTCGAGAAGATGACGGGTTTCGATGAATCTCCCCACCCGGCCGAACATATGCGCCTGGAATTTGTATGTCTGGAAGACCAAGAGCAGGTGGACATTCACAGCGGTCACGCAGTCCGAATGTTCACGGACGGCAGCAAGATCGAGGGCAAGGTCGGTGCGGCATTATCCGTATGGAATATGTCAACCGAGACCAAAGCTCATAAGTTGAAGCTGTCGTCCTACTGCACCGTCTACCAAGCTGAATTACTGGCCATATGCAAGGCCACGAGGGAGATTTTAAAGAGCACTGAATCTAGCTTCGCAATATACAGTGACTCGAGGTCGTCACTCGAAAGCGTAATTAATCACGGTTCCGTTCACCCACTCGCCGTTGAAATACGAGGCAACCTGCAAAAAGCCAGTAAACAAAATAAAACTGTTGCTTTATACTGGATTAAGGCTCATGCAGGATTAGCTGGAAACGAGCGAGCGGATGAACTCGCAAAGGACGCAGCGCTTAAATTAAAAACAAAAGCTGAGTACGAGTTATGCCCAGTCTCACACATAAGGAAGCAAATCCGGCAAAACACCCTAAGCGACTGGAACAAAAGATATAAAACTGGAATAACAGCAGCCACCACTAGAATGTTCCTTCCCGATGCTATAGAGGCATTTAAAGTGATCAGAAAGGTTAAACCAACGGGCGTATTAACACAAATACTTACAGGGCACGGTGGGTTTTCAGAGTACTTGGCTCGGTTTAAATGTAAAGAAGACTCATCGTGCATATGTGAGCCGGGCAAACAAGAAACGGTTGAGCATGTTTTGGTTGAATGCCCAGTCTTTGCGATAGAGAGATACAATGTCGAGCAAGAATTGAGCACAATCATAAATGCTGAAAACTTAAATAAACTCATAAGTAATAAAACAAGTAGGGAAAAATTTATAACGTATTGTGTAAAAGTAGCAAATAAGGTTATAGATAGAAATAAGTAAGATAGATAAATATGTTGTATATATATATTGTTAAATATACATAAAAACAGCATAGAAAATAAGTAAATAAAATATGTATAACATTAAATTGAATAGCTATAAGATAAAGATGAATTAGATGTAAAACAAGTTTGTCAAAACTGTAAGAAGCTTTTGGAAATGAATAAAATTGAAAGATCCATACCCCGAATCCAACCAAATTAGGAACCGATGAATGAAAGAGGCATAAAGAGTGAAAGAAGAGGGAAAAAAGACTCTGACACTAACTTGTCAGAGGAAAGGAGAAAAAAAATAAATAAAAAAAAATAAAAAAAAATAAAATAAAAAAAAAACCTAACCTAACCTAACCTAACCTAACCTAACCTAACCTAACCTAACCTAACCTAACCTAACCTAACCTAACCTAACCTAACCTAACCTAACCTAACCTAACCTAACCTAACCTAACCTAACCTAACCTAACCTAACCTAACCTAACCTAACCTAACCTAACCTAACCTAACCTAACCTAACCTAACCTAACCTAACCTAACCTAACCTAACCTAACCTAACCTAACCTAACCTAACCTAACCTAACCTAACCTAACCTAACCTAACCTAACCTAACCTAACCTAACCTAACCTAACCTAACCTAACCTAACCTAACCTAACCTAACCTAACCTAACCTAACCTAACCTAACCTAACCTAACCTAACCTAACCTAACCTAACCATTCGCGCTCGAACCGCACTCGAGAGCGCCACGAAAAAAGGCCCCTCCGCGCTTAAAAAATCGCAAAAATACCTAAAAGTGCTCTGATATTCACGTGTGACACACCAAAAGAAGCGGAAAGTGAAGGCGCACATGCCAGTGAAAACCGCGTTGCTTCAAGTGTTGTGGCCACAAAGAAATCGGCAAAAAAGTGGTTTTTTGTGAAATTTCAAAAATTAAAAGTGAATTATCTCGCGATCTACAGTTGCGACCCACACTTTTTCAACTGTGGAACGGAGGGCATCCTGGTGATCTACAATCCTGCCAACTTGCAGATTTTTCTCGTGCAGGAGCACAGAGATACACGCAAAAAAACAAAAACCACGTGGCGGCGTGGTCCTTGATCCCGTGCCGCTAGACCATCTTTTGGAACGAGGCTAGGAAGACACCGTGGAGAGCAGTCGGGAGGCACCTTCAGATCTAAATTTGGACAATTATTGACGGAGATAGAGACTCGAAAAGTTTAGTGCAGTTCTGTATTTCATTGTAAGTGTTTTTATTTTAATTCTGCAGCGACAACATAGGTTGATTTTTTGTATATTTGATGTCCCTATGTTGTCAAACATTTCCGTTGAAAAATTAGATTTTTAGAACGAGCGGTGTCCGAGCGCGATAATTTTGAATCAAATTACCAACCGCAAATAGACAAAAACGCTTGTTTCTCGGAAACGGCTGGAGTTAGGAACTTTTTATGACCAGTTTACATATATTATATATATAATATATGTAACCTACCCCTAAATTTAATCCCCTGTGTGAACCCCCCCCCCAACTTTTTTTCCCCCCCCTTAATTAAAAATTCTAAATTCTAATTTGTTCAACTAAATTTGGAAAATTGTAGCGGACATTGCTGTTTTTGTTTATTGCGTAATTCCCCCCATAAATACACTCACCCCCCCCCCTAAAAATTGATGTCCTTTAACTTCTAAACGGAAGCTCCAAATCGGACGCGGATTTGCGTGTTGGTAATTAGAAAATTAGTTTTAAGGTTTATTGACCAAAAAAAAAAGCAGCTTCCATTGGCAGCTGGCACTTTTGCCAATACCCTGAGACGGACTCTAGGTAGAGTCTTTATTGCTATAATTTTATTAATATATTTATAACGTTAGCTCCAAATTGGACGCAGATTTTTGTGTTAGTAATAAGAACTTAGTATTACGGTTTATTGACCAAGATTGACTACATAGAGTAAAACAATTTTTGTTGTGTATATTTTAAAATCATATTATTTCATTATTTTATACGCCTTTTGACCGTTTCTTGCTTACGACTTGCATCTTCACCCGTATTTGTTTGACTATCAACCCAGAGCAAGGGAAAAGGACATGATTTGGTGGTTTCTAGCTTAAACCTACATAAAGCGCTTAAAACTAATAAACAACAAATAACAACACTTACCCATACGAGCCAATCGTTGTTACACGCAACTGACTGCAAGCCGGACCTGAAACAAACAAATACACATTAGAAATACACATTAGAAAAAACACACATCAAATAGTCGACTTATAAATACTTATACAAATTTACAAAATATACAACTTTTACAAACCTTTATTTAATTTTTACTTAGGATTTTACTGATTATTGACGCGCCCTCTGACGTGGCCAACAAAATGTTGGGAATACGTACACCCGCGAAAACGAATAAGGTCAGAGATCTAGAAGCCGACCCTCTTTACCCCCAAGATCAAGTGGAGCAGGCGGGACCTTCCCAGAGAGCAACAGAGATGACACAGAATTCGAGTGTGAGGCGCAGTATAGGAGAGTGGGAAGCAGGAAAGTCGGAGTCACAACCACCTAAGACTCCACCAAAAACGAAGTCATCGCCGACTGCTCCTGCTGCTCTTAAACCAAAGCCGAACCCTAAAACGATTCACTCACCTAAAGGGAAAATGACTAGCCGCAGACTTTCAACAGAAATAACGGGTAGCCCTCCAATTCCTGAGAAGCGGATTTATGCCACCAAGACGGCGGAAGCAAAAGCCTGCGTCGTAAAGGCAAAGCAGCACGTAAGCGACTCCAGAAACCTCCGCAGTGACATAAAGACTGGAGTCCTCCAAGCCATTGATCGGCTATACATGTTGGTGAAGGAGGCTGAAGCAGAAAAAGCCGGGGGGAAACCGCCAAACAAGGAGCAAGAGAAGAAGGGGGAACCTCTTTCCCAAACCTTTCTGATCGAAAGAAGTCAGGAAGATGACCTTAGAAAGAGGATCGAAGAAAACAACAAACTGCTTAGAGAGAACAACGAAAAGATGGATACACTGAAAGAGGTCATGGATAAGCAGAAAGAGATCCTGGAGAAAGCCACGTACGCGGGTGTAGCTGCGGCTCAGCCCAGAAGGATGCCTTCCGAGCAGGCCGCGCTGCACTCCGTGGTGGTGACCTCTAAGGACGTGAATGAAACAGGTGACCAAATCCTCAATAGAATAAGAGACGCAGTGAACGCCAAGGAGGGGTGGGTAACAGTGGACAGAGTAAGAAAAGCGAAGGACAGGAAGGTCATAGTGGGTTGTAAAACCCAGGAAGAGAGACGGAAAATCAAAGAAAGGCTTGAAACAGCGGAAACTCACCTCAATGTTGAAGAGATCAAGAACAAGGACCCTCTTCTGATCCTCAAAGACGTCCTTCAATTCAACAGTGACGAAGACGTCCTGCGAGCTTTGAGGAATCAGAATGGAAGTATATTCCAAGAACTCAGCAAAGAGGATGATAGAGTAGAGATCCGATACAGGAGGAGGACTAGAAACCAGCAAACGTGCCACATAGTACTGAGAGTGTCCCCCAAGGTATGGAACCGCATGATGGATGCAGAGAATGTTCGCATTGACCTGCAAAGAATCAGGGTAGCGGACCAGACACCGTTAGTGCAGTGCTCGCTCTGCCTGGGCTATGGGCACGGCAGAAGATTCTGCAAGGAAACGGTGGAAAAGTGTAGCCACTGCGGGGGACCTCATATGAAGTCTGAATGCACGGATTGGATGGCTGGTGCAGTGCCTTCCTGCTGTAACTGTAGACACGCCAAAATGGATATGGTCGAGCATAACGCCTTCTCTCAGGAATGCCCAGTGAGAAAGAAGTGGGACGCGCTAGCACGGGCCACAATAGCCTACTGCTAAGGGCACCCCCAGTGACAACGTGGCAACCAAAAGAGGCACCCCAACCAATGAAAAACAGTACCTTGTAGTTCAAGCCAACCTCCAGAGGAAAGACCTAGCAACAAATGAACTCATGATAGAAGCTAACAAAAGCAAAGTTGCCTTCGCGCTGCTACAGGAGCCGTATGTGGGTGGAGCCCAGAGGATGAAGGACTACAGTGGATCGAGGATCTACCAGAACACTAGTCAAGGAGAAGGGACTGTCAAGGCAGCGATAGTCGTATATGACCACGACATGGATGTCATACAGTGCCCAGAATTTACTACGAATAACATCGCGGTGGTAAAAATTCGGACTAGTGCTTGGTCAATCACGGTAGTATCCTTCTACTTCGAGCCAGACCAACCCATACAGCCATACCTGGAGCAGCTCAAGAAAATAGAAGACAAATTTGGACCTAGGAAAATCATCATGGGGGGAGACTCAAACGCCAAGAGTATTTGGTGGGGCAGCCATAAGGTAGACCATAGGGGCGAAGATATGTCAGGAACAATCGAGGACATGAGCTTGCAGGTACTTAACAACGGAAATACCCCAACTTTCGACACCATCAGAGGAGGAAAAGCGTACAGTAGCTATGTTGACATAACAATCTGCTCAACAGACATGCTGGAACTGGTGGAGGACTGGAAGGTCAGAGATGATATGATAAGTTCGGACCACAACGCCATCACATTCAGGTTAAGGCTTCAAAAAGCAATAGGACTTAGTGTAAGTAGAACAACTAGAATCTACAACACAAAAAAAGCTAATTGGAGCCAGTTTCATGAGAAACTAGCCCAATTAAACATAGAAAACAACAACAACACAACAGAAGTAGAAAAAATACAAAACAAAGCAGAATTAGAACATGCAATAGAAAAATACATTGGCACAATAACACAGACATGCACAAACACAATACCGAAAAAGAAAACACATGAAGTACTTACCTTACCGTGGTGGTCCGAAGAACTTGTCAGGCTGAAGAAACTTGCTACCACTATGAAGCGTAGAATCCGATGCGCAGCTCCAGTCCGAAGGGATAGAGTCGTCGATGAGTACCTGCAGGCAAAAGAGACATATGAGAGTGAAGTCAAGAAAGCGAAGACAGAAAGTTGGAAGGGGTTCTGTGAAAAACAGGACAGAGAGGGAATGTGGGAGGGGATCTATCGGGTGATTGGAAGGACGACCAAGAGACAGGAGGACCTGCCCTTGATCAAGGAGGGAAAGGTTTTAACTCCAGGGGAATCAGCAGAAATGCTTGCAGCTACTTTTTACCCAGAGGACAATGAGGAGCACGATACTGGGGAACACCGGAGAATCCGAGTACAGGCCGACCAAGTAAATGGTTCGAGGCATGATGAAGCTCATGACCCACCATTTACCCATGAAGAGCTGGTAATAGCGCTTAACCACTTCAACCCTAAAAAAGCTCCAGGTCCCGACGGCCTGACAGCAGATATCTGTAAGCACGTGATCACCCAGGACCCAAAACTTTACCTATCACTGGCTAACAAATGCCTAGAGAAAGGACACTTCCCTATTGTCTGGAAGGAGGCAACAGTTGTGGTTCTCCGAAAACCAGGCAAAGAGTGCTACACGGAAGCGAAATCGTATAGGCCGATAGGGTTGTTGCCAGTGATGGGAAAAATTTTGGAAAAAATGATGGTAGACCGAATAAAATGGCACGTCCTTCCAAAATTGAGCGCCCGTCAATACGGATTCATGCCACAAAAAAGCACCGAAGACTCCCTCTATGTCCTTATGCATCATATACGCAATCAGCTGAAACAGAAAAAACTCATAACATTAGTATCACTGGACATAGAGGGCGCCTTTGACAGTGCATGGTGGCCGGTCATCAGAATTCGTTTGGCAGAAGAGAACTGCCCCCTGAACATAAGAAGGCTCATGGATAGTTATCTAAGCAACAGAAAAGTGAAGGTCAGATACGCGGGACAGGAGGTCAGTAGGCTCACAAATAAGGGCTGCGTCCAGGGGTCAATTGGAGGACCTATTCTCTGGAACCTTATCCTCGACCCATTGCTTAAGGAACTGACGAATCGAGGAAATTACTGTCAGGCCTTCGCCGACGACGTCGTCCTCGTCTTTGTAGGAGAAACGGCGTTAGAAATTGAAAGACAGGCAAATGCCACTCTCGCACATGTTCAGGAGTGGGGTGTCATGAACAAGTTAAAATTTGCACCACACAAAACTAAAGCGATGGTTATCACCAAAAAACTGAAATATGACACACCACGTCTGAGCATGGGCGGGATTGATATTGAGATTTCCGACGACCTTAAGATCTTGGGGCTCACAATAGACCATAAGCTGACGTTCAATAAGCACGCGGCAAACGTCTGCACGAAAGCATTGAACGTTTATAAACAGCTGTCAAGAGCCGCCAGGGTCAGCTGGGGTCTCAATCCGGAGGTTATACGCAGTATATATAATGCCGCAGTGGAACCCATTATTATGTATGCGGCCAGTGTCTGGGCACCTGCGACACAAAAACTGGGCATGCAAAAACACCTGAATGCTGTCCAACGAGGTTTCGCCCAGAAACTATGCAAAGCTTACCGGACTGTGTCCCTAAACTCGGCTCTAGTGCTGGCTGGCATTCTGCCACTTGACCTAAGAATACAGGAGGCAGCCGCCCTGTATGAGGCAAAGAGAGGAGTCCCCCAGCCAGCGCTAGGAGATACGGAAGTCGAGAAGATGACGGGTTTTGATGAATCTCCCCACCCGGCCGAACATATGCGCCTGGAATTTGTATGTCTGGAAGACCAAGAGCAGGTGGACATTCACAGCGGTCACGCAGTCCGAATGTTCACGGACGGCAGCAAGATCGAGGGCAAGGTCGGTGCGGCATTATCCGTATGGAATATGTCAACCGAGACCAAAGCTCATAAGTTGAAGCTGTCGTCCTACTGCACCGTCTACCAAGCTGAATTACTGGCCATATGCAAGGCCACGAGGGAGATTTTAAAGAGCACTGAATCTAGCTTCGCAATATACAGTGACTCGAGGTCGTCACTCGAAAGCGTAATTAATCACGGTTCCGTTCACCCACTCGCCGTTGAAATACGAGGCAACCTGCAAAAAGCCAGTAAACAAAATAAAACTGTTGCTTTATACTGGATTAAGGCTCATGCAGGATTAGCTGGAAACGAGCGAGCGGATGAACTCGCAAAGGACGCAGCGCTTAAATTAAAAACAAAAGCTGAGTACGAGTTATGCCCAGTCTCACACATAAGGAAGCAAATCCGGCACAACACCCTAAACGACTGGAACAAAAGATATAAAACCGGAATAACAGCAGCCACCACTAGAATGTTCCTTCCCGATGCTATAGAGGCATTTAAAGTGATCAGAAAGGTAAAACCAACGGGCGTATTAACACAAATACTTACAGGGCACGGTGGGTTTTCAGAATACTTGGCTCGGTTTAAATGTAAAGAAGACTCATCGTGCATATGTGAGCCGGGCAAACAAGAAACGGTTGAGCATGTTTTGGTTGAATGCCCAGTCTTTGCGATAGAGAGATACAATGTCGAGCAAGAATTGAGCACAATCATAAATGCTGAAAACTTAAATAAACTCATAAGTAATAAAACAAGTGGGGAAAAATTTATAACGTATTGTGTAAAAGTAGCAAATAAGGTTATAGATAGAAATAAGTAAGATAGATAAATATGTTGTATATATATATTGTTAAATATACATAAAAACAGCATAGAAAATAAGTAAATAAAATATGTATAACATTAAATTGAATAGCTATAAGATAAAGATATATTAGATGTAAAACAAGTTTGTCAAAACTGTAAGAAGCTTTTGGAAATGAATAAAATTGAAAGATCCATACCCCGAATCCAACCAAATTAGGTACCGATGAATGAAAGAGGCATAAAGAGTGAAAGAAGAGGGAAAAAAGACTCTGACACTAACTTGTCAGAGGAAAGGAGAAAAAAAAAAAAAAAAAAAAAAAAAAAACCTAACCTAACCTAACCTAACCTAACCTAACCTAACCTAACCTAACCTTACCTAACCTAACCTAACCTAACCTAACCTAACCTAACCTAACCTAACCTAACCTAACCTAACCTAACCTAACCTAACCTAACCTAACCTAACCTAACCTCATCCGTGTGGTGTTGTAGGACTCCGTAGAGGATAACAAGCGGGTCTTTGTTCTTAATATCCTCCACGTTAAGCTGCTCTTCCCTTTCCGCCAGCTTTTTCTTGACCTTTTTCAGTTCTTCCTCGTCCTGGCATCCCACAATTATCTTCCTGTCCTTTGCTTTCCTGATTTTGTCAATCTTCGTGCCCTCTTCCGCTGCGTTCACTACCTTTCTGATCTTTTCGAATACCTGGTCCCCTGTATCCTGGTCATTTTTCGAGGATATTATGATAGAGTGCATGGCCGTGCTTTCTAGAGGCTGTTTCAGGAAGCTCGCGGTTACACTCGCGTAGGAGCCTCTGTTCGTGAAGGTCTCCTGCTGGATCTTGATGGTTTCTGCCAGCTTCTCCATTTCCTTCTTGTGGTCCTCAAGTAACCTTCCATGCTCTACTATCTTTCTGATTAATTCGTCCTCTTTCTCCTTCCTCCTTTCCTCTCCTTCCCTGTCCTTTTCATTCGTTCTTTCTTCTGCCTTCGGTGGCTCGTTCTCTTGTTGTGGTGGTTTTCCAAGGTCGCTTGCTTTCTGTCCTTTCCCTTTGACATTTTCCGATTCTTTCACCAGCTGGTAGAGTCTGTCTATTGCCTGCGTTACCTCGGTTTTTATCTCAGTTTTTATGTTCCTCGAGTTGCCTAGGTGTAGTTTGGCCTTTGTAACGCAGGCTCTTGCTTCCGACAGCCGGTCTTGTTGTTTAACTCCCTGTCGGGGTGAGCAGCCCGCGGTCTCCGTCGATGGTTTTTTGGTCGATGTCGTCGATGTCGACGTCGACGGTTTGCTCTCTTGCGAGAGTGTCCCTTTCGGTTTAGGTTTCTGGGGTTCCGCGGGTTTTGCTTTCTTCGGGGAGACTTGGGTTTTTGGGGTTGTCTCAGACTTCCCTGATTCCCATTCTCCTATGCTTCTCCTGACACTCGGAGCTCTAGGCTCTGAGTCTTTGGGTAGGACCTGCGTCGTTTTAGGGTTAGGGGAGGCGGGGGACACCTCGTCTACTTTCTTGGTTCCTTTTGCGGGGGTGCGGAAGCCAAACATCTTATGGCTTGTCAGGGGAACGCGTCAATAAAAATAAAGTAAAATAAGGTTTGTAAAAGTTGTATAAAATAAATGTGTATATGTGAGTTCATCAAAGCCATCCGCACCCAGAACGGACACCTGCTGAGGGAAGTGAGCGGCGAGGACGACCGCATGGAGATACGCTTCCGCCGCAAAGCGAGGAACCCACTCACCTCCCACATCGTCATCAAGGTGTCGCCCCGACTGTGGCAGTGCCTCACAAGCGCGGGTACTGTATACATCGATATGCAGAGGATCAGAGTCGCGGACCAGTCCCCCCTAGTACAATGCTCGCGCTGCCTAGGGTACGGACATGGGCGGCGGTTCTGCACCGAAGCAGTCGATGTGTGCAGTCACTGCGGTGGTGCACACCTCAAGTCGGAGTGCCCGGACTGGATGAGCGACGTCACTCCCTGCTGTGTAAACTGCATCAAGACCAAGGCTACGAGGACAGACCATGGCGCGTTCAGCAATGAGTGTCCGGTGAGGCGCAAGTGGGAGGCACTTGCGAGATCCACCGTGGCGTATTGCTGAGGGCGTCCTATATAAGATCATACAGGCAAACCTTAGGAAGCAGCAGTTAGCGACAGACGAAGTCTTCATCGAAGCCGCGAAGTCTGGGGCAGCAGTCCTCCTCCTACAAGAACCGTACGTGGGGTCACAACAGCGATTGAAAGGATACTCTGGCGCCAGGATCTACCAGAACCCAGAACAGGGCGAAATAGTGAAGGCGGCGATAGCTGTTCTAGACTCTACCCTAGACGTAGTTCAATACCCGCAGCTCACCACCAAAAATATCGCCGTGCTGGGGATCAAAACAACCGCCTGGAAAATTAACCTGGTCTCCATATACCTGGAAGGTGACCGGCCATTGGAACCGTATCTCGACCACCTGACCAAGATCATCAACGAGCTTGGATCAATTAGGCTGATCATAGGAGGAGACGCCAACTCCTGGAACATCTGGTGGGGAAGCGCCAGGACAAACTCCAGAGGGGAAGACCTCATGAGCTTCATCGACGAACATGGGCTGCAGGTACTCAACGACGGCTCAACGCCAACTTTCGACACGGTGAGAGGTGACCGCAGATACACCAGCCACGTAGACATCACGGTCTGTTCGGAAGACATGCTCACCCTGGTGGAGGGATGGACCGTTGTGGAAGGCATGACGAGCTCGGACCATAACGGCATCATACTCAACATACAGTTACACAAAGCACACGGAACACAGATCACACGTACAACCAGACTCTACAATACAAAGAAAGCGAATTGGGCCCAATTTCGTGAGAAATTGGACCAATTTAAAGCAGACCACCACCTCACACTCACAGAAGTAGAGCACATACACAACACGCAACAGATAGAAGCAGTCATACACACATACACACAAGCAATCACACACGCATGCACACAAACCATACCAGCTAAAAAACACACACAAACACTTACCATCCCGTGGTGGACCGAAGAGCTCGCACAGCTGAAGAGGGAAGTCGCCACCAGGAAGCGAAGGATCAAGGGCACCGCACCAGTCCGGAGGGCGAGAGTCGTCGAAGAGTACCTGAAAAAGAAAGAAGAATATGAGATGGAGGCGGAGAAGGCAAGAGTGCAGAGTTGGAGGGACTTTTGTAGCAAGCAGGACAGGGAGGGAGTCTGGGAAGGAGTATATAGGGTAATAGGTAGGACCAGGAAAAGGGTAGAAGACGAGCCACTCCAGATTGAAGGCAAAGTGTTGGACGCCAAAGGATCTGCGAAAGAACTAGCGGAAACATTTTATCCGGAGGACCGCGCAGAAAGCGACAACACCGATCATCGCAGAATAAGGGCAGAAGCGGAGATGGTGAACGGAAGACAACAAGCTGAGACTTGCGATCCACCGTTCACCGAGACCGAACTCAAAGCTGCAGTACTAGCCTTCAACCCAAAGAAAGCCCCCGGAGCCGATGGCTTCACGGTCGATATATGCGCGGAAGCGATAGGCAGTGACCCAAAATTGTTCTTGGCAATCGTCAACAAATGCCTAGAATACGCGCATTTCCCGGATCCCTGGAAGGAGGCCACCGTGATCATACTAAGGAAGCCCGGAAAGGACACATACACCACCCCAAAGTCGTATAGGCCTATCGGGCTCCTCCCAGTGCTGGGAAAGATCTACGAGAAGCTGCTGGTCAACCGCATCAAGTTCCATCTAGTGCCGAGGCTTAGCCTTCGCCAGTACGGATTCATGCCCCAAAGAAGCACCGAAGACGCCCTCTATAACCTAATGCAACACATAGACGCTAAGTTGGAACAAAAGCGGATGTTGACACTAGTGTCGCTGGATATAGAGGGCGCCTTCGATAGCGCATGGTGGCCGGCCATTAGAGTCCGACTGGCGGAGGAGAAGTGTCCGGTGAATTTGAGGCGAGTGATCGACAGCTACCTCCACAACAGAAGAGTCAAGGTCCGTTACGCTGGAGAGGAACACGCGAGGCACGCGGAAAAAGGGTGTGTGCAGGGGTCAATCGGTGGCCCCATCCTATGGAATTTGCTTCTGGACCCTCTTCTACAGGACCTAGAGCATAAGGGAGACTACGTGCAGGCGTTCGCGGACGATGTGGTGCTTGTCTTCGATGGTCAGACGGCGTTGGAGATCGAGAGACGGGCCAATGCCGCACTCGAACATGTTCGGGCGTGGGGAGTCCGTAACAAACTGAAGTTTGCGCCTCACAAGACCATGGCAATGGTGATCACGCGCAAACTAAAGTATGACTCCCCGCGCCTTAGCATGGGCGGGATCGACATTGGTCTGTCAAAAGAGATCAAACTGCTCGGTCTCACCATCGACGACAAGCTCACCTTTAACTCGCACGCCGCGAACGTCTGCCGTAAGGCACTCAGGTTTTACAACCAACTGTCCCGAACGGCCAAAGTGAGCTGGGGCCTGCAGCCGGAAATAATAAAAACAATTTACACAGCAGTGGTAGAGCCCACGATTATGTACGCGGCCAGCGCATGGGCTCCTGCCACTGCTAAGCTGAACATCCGCAGAGAGCTCGACACAGTACAGCGTGGCTTCGCGCAAAAAATAATAAAAGCGTACAAAACGGTCTCACTCAACTCGGCGCTACTACTCGCTGGGTTGCTTCCACTGGACATTAGAGTCAGGGAAGCAGCCTTGCTTTATAGAGTAAGGAAAGGTCACACCCAGCGAGTAATAGGAGATCGAGAGATTGAGACGCCAGTCCCATACACAGCCACGCCACACCCGGTATTGCGGACGGAGCTCAAATTCACCTGCTTGGAGGACGGAGCAGCACTTAACCAGAACCTCGACACCCACCTAAACATCTTTACGGACGGGAGCAAAATCCAAGGGAAGGTGGGCGCCGCACTTTCCATCAGAATCGGCGACACAGAAATTTGCACCCGTAAACTGAGGCTGGATAAATGCTGCACCGTCTACCAGGCAGAACTGCTCGCTCTGGCGGCGGCGACGGGCGAGGCGCTGGAGAGGCTGCAACCCAGTTGCAGCATTTTCAGCGACTCGCGCGCTGCCCTTGAAACTGTTACTAATCTCACTTCCCCCCATCCCCTCGCAGCCCAGATTAGAGACGACATAGCCCGTCTCTTAAATCTGGAAAAAATAGTAAAGTTATTTTGGATCAAAGCTCACGCGGGGATGGAGGGAAATGAGAGAGCCGACGAATTGGCAAAGAGTGCAGCGCTGCACCTTAAGGTGAAGCCAAAATACGACAGCTACCCTGTCTCATTTGCGAAGCGAGAAATCAGAAGAGACTCGCTTTGCGAATGGAACAGCCGCTACGTGGAGGCCTCACAAGGCGCAATAACAAAAACCTTTTTTCCAAATGCGATAAATGCCTACAGAATAATTACAAAAATAGACCTTTGCCCCACCACAGTCCAAATATTCACGGGACACGGCGGGTTCTCCTCATACTTGCATCGTTTCAAGTGTAAGGAGAGTCCGTCGTGCCCTTGCGACCCCGAGGTAGAAGAGACCCTGCTACATATAATCACCTGCTGCCCCAGATTCGGAATGGAACGTCACAATTTTGTAAATTTAACGGGAGAAAGTTTAAATGTAAATAATCTAGCAAATATAATAGCAGACAAGAATTTAAGATATAAGTTTTTAGAATATAGCATAAAAATTGTAAAAAAGGTAATTAAAATAAATAAGTAGAAATAAGGTTACACAATAATATAATTTTAATTATATTATATAATTGTGTCCAATGGAAATAAGAAGATATATAATGTAAAATTGTATTGTTAAGAAATAAAATACCCTGTTTTTAAATCCCGCAAGAAAATAAGATAAATAAAACTGTAGAGTAAATGTAAAATAAGTAAGAAAGAGATGTATGAAAGAAAGATATAGTATGAAGAATGGAAGTACGAGAAGCATAATAGCGAGAACTAGTATGGAAGAGTTGCTTTGCAAAAAATGTGCCTGGTTATGCCAGGGGTTTAGAGTAAAAAAAAAAAAAAAAAAAAAAAAAAAAAAAAAAAAAAAACCTAACCTAACCTAACCTAACCTAACCTAACCTAACCTAACCTAACCTAACCTAACCTAACCTAACCTAACCAATCCGAAAAAAGCTCCGGGATCGGATGGTCTGACCGCCGATATTTGCGAACACGCAATTAACCAAGACCACGAAATTTTCCTGTCACTGGCCAACAAATGTTTAGAGTTGGGCCACTTCCCGAAGATCTGGAAGGAGGCGACAGTGGTGGTGCTGAGAAAACCAGGAAAGGAGATCTACTCAGACCCCAAATCCTACAGACCGATAGGGTTATTACCAGTGATGGGAAAAATTCTGGAGAAGATGTTAGTAAGCCGAATCAAGTGGCACATACTCCCGAAAATGAGCACCCGCCAATATGGCTTCATGCCCCAAAGAAGCACTGAAGACTCCCTCTATGTCTTAATCGAGCACATACGCGAAAAGCTGAGACAACGAAAACTGATTACAATGATCTCCCTAGACATAGAGGGAGCCTTTGATAGCGCATGGTGGCCCGCAATTAGAGTCAGACTAGCGGAAGAGAAATGCCCGGTAAACATCAGACGAGTCATGGACAGTTACTTGCGAGACAGAGTGGTAAACGTACGATATGCGGGCGAACAAGTAACCAAAACAACATCCAAAGGTTGTGTCCAAGGTTCGATAGGAGGACCAATCCTGTGGAACCTCCTCCTCGATCCACTGCTTCAGGGCTTAGAGCAGCGCGGTGATTACTGCCAAGCATTCGCCGACGACGTGGTGTTAGTGTTTGACGCGGACACTGCAATAGAGGTACAGCGACGTGCGAATGCCGCTCTAGCCTATGTGCGGGAGTGGGGAGTCAGAAACAAGTTGAAATTCGCACCGCACAAAACTAACGCAATGGTAATAACGCGGAAACTCAAGTATGACACTCCACTCCTGAGCATGGGCGGGACCGACATTGGCATGTCGCAAGAGTTTAAAATCTTGGGGCTCACCATAGACAATAAGTTGAACTTCAACAGCCACGTGGCACACACGTGCAAAAAGGCACTTAATCTATACAAACAGCTGTCTAGAGCCGCCAAGATAAGCTGGGGCCTCCATCCAGACGTCATACGCACCATTTACACGGCAGTGGTCGAGCCCGTGATTATGTATGCGGCCAGCGCATGGGCACCTGCGACCGAAAAACTGGGCATACAGAAACATCTCAACGCAGTCCAAAGAGGCTTTGCGCAGAAATTGTGCAAGGCCTATCGTACCACCTCTCTGAACTCGGCACTGGTGCTGGCCGGAATACTCCCTCTTGACCTCAGAATACAAGAGGCAGCTGCCCTGTACGAGGTGAAGAAGGGGTTGGCCCGACCAACAACAGGAGACGGAGAGGTGGAGCGAATGACTGCGTTTGCCGACACACCCCACCCAGCTGAACAAATGGCCTTGGAATTTACATGCCTGGAAGACCAAGAGCAAGTGAACATGCACAGCCGCCAAGCGGTTCGTATATTCACAGACGGCAGCAAGATCGATGGTAAAGTTGGAGCCGCATTGTCTCTCTGGAACGAAGAGGCTGAAACTAAAAACCAGAAATTGAAGCTGCCGTCGTACTGCACGGTCTACCAAGCAGAATTGCTGGCCATTTGCAAAGCCACAAGGGAGATCCTGGCACGCCCAGAACCCAGCTTCGGGATATTTAGCGACTCGAGATCGTCTTTGGAAGCAATCACCAACAACCGCACTCTCCACCCTCTAGCAGTCGAAACCCGACTTAATCTAAAACAATGTAAACACCAGCGTAAAACTGTTTCATTGTTTTGGATAAAAGCCCACGCGGGTCTAGAGGGTAACGAGAGAGTCGACCAATTGGCGAAGGACGCAGCGCTAAAATCCAAAACCAAGCCGGCCTACGACAAATGTCCGATTTCATTTGCCAAGCGGCAAATCCGCAAGGATACGCTAGACAAATGGAATCGGAGATATATAACTGGTGAAACTGCGGCAACTACCAAGCTGTTCTTCCCTGACGCTGTGGAAGCTTTTAGGACGGTTAGGAAAATAGAGCCCAATGGAGTGACGACCCAGCTTCTGACAGGGCACGGTGGGTTTTCCTATTACTTGCATCGCTTCAAGTGCAAGGACAACCCATGGTGCATTTGCGAGCCCGACCAATGTGAAACTGTCGAACACATCCTAACCGAATGCCCAGCCTATGGTCTAGAGAGATTCGAAATAGAACAAGCCCTAGATCAAAAAATAATAATAAAAAATTTACCTAACCTGATAAGTAACAAAAATAGTAGAAATAGATTTTTAGAATACTGTATAAATATTGTCAATAGAGTAATAAATAGAAATAGATAAATAAGGTATGTTGTCATATATATAGTGTATATATATAAACAGCATAGAAATAAAATAAGAAGATAAAACAAATAAGTATATGTATAACTATAGTATGTTGTAATTCATAAGCATTAAGAAAGTAGATTAAGATATATGTAATCAGCTTAAGAAAATAAAGAAATTTGCGAACGGTCTCTTCATTCCCCTGTATTTTAAGAAAAACAATAAGTAGGATAGATAGAATAGATAAAGAACGAAAGGAGACGGATAAAAGAAAGACAAAGTATGAGGAGTGGAAGTGCGAGAAGCATAAAAGTGAGAACTTGAATGAATGGGTTGAAATAGGATAAAATTGTAAACCAGGTCCCTGGTAAAGCTAGGGGTAGTTATAAAAAAAAAAAAAAAAAAAAAAAAAAAAAAAAAAAAAAAAAAAAAACCTAACCTAACCTAACCTAACCTAACCTAACCTAACCTAACCTAACCTAACCTAACCTAACCTAACCTAACCTAACCTAACCTAACCTAACCTAACCTAACCTAACCTAACCTTTTTTTTTTTTTTTTTTTTTTTTTTGGAGGGGGGAAATGCCCTCGCACTTCCCTTCCGCCATGGGGGTGACGGAAGGGGGTATGTGGGACTCGAACCCACTAAAACCCCCCCGTGAAACGTCCACCGCCGTCATGGGGCGAGATGGGGTCGCGTTAACATTCACCATCTCGCTCCGGCGGGTGGCCCGGGAACCGGTCCGGGCCTCGGCCTCAAGGAGGAGCAACCCTTTCACTCAGGTCACCCCTCAGACGCGTGGAGCCGTGCTAGCCGGCAGAGAGTCCCCCGACTCTCCACCAGTGGCCCCACTACGGGGGACGAAGGAGGCGGGCGAACCGCCCCCTTCGTCTCCCTGGACGTCTGCGCCGGAGCGGGTCAGATTGGGCGTCATCCTCCCTGACCCGCTCAGCGGCCTCCTTCTGCGACATAACCTCTTCGCAGAAGGAGACCATGGCCTGCCACTCCCTTTCGCCGTCGAGCATGGCGCTCACCACGCTCGGCAGCGAAAGGTCCCGGCCCAGGAACGCTGAAAGCGTGTGCCGCATGGGACCCCACGCAGCACACGCCTCCAGCGTGTGGAGCGCCGTATCCTCCGGCGCCCCACATTCGTGGCAGACCGGGGGGTCGCCTCCCGTCTCGCGATCTGGTGCAGATACTTTCCAAAGCATCCATGCCCGGAAAGTACCTGCACCAATCGGAAGGTCAGCGACCCGAACCGCCGCCGCACCCACCTTCGGAGGACCGGCCTGATGGCGTCCACCGTCCACTGACCAGGGACCGGTGGTGCCAGGTCCTCCGCCCACCGCCGCAACAAGGCGTCCCGCGCCAGCCGCCGCATGCGCGTGACCTCCTCCCACACTGGGCGCTCCCCGGCAGATCTCCTCGCCGCCACGAAGTGATACACTTCGGCGAGGATCTCCGCCTGAAGAGCCCAGGGGGGATCACCGGCCAGCACGCATGCTGCTGTCCAGGACACCGTCCGGTAACCGCGTATCGCCCTCGTCGCGATGACCCGCTGCGGACGTCGCAGCAGGGTCAGGTTCGCGCGACTGAGGGCGTCCACCCAGACCGGTGCCCCGTACAGGGCCATACTCCGGATGACCCCGGAGTATAGCCGGCGACATGTGGCGCTCGGGCCGCCCACGTTGGGCAGCAGCCTCCCTAAAGCGGCCGCGGCTCCCAGGACTCTTGGGGCCAGTTGGGCGAAATGGGCCCCAAAAGTCCACCTCCCATCCAGGATGAGACCCAAATATTTCATCTGGGTCCCAACCCGGACCTGAACCCCGTCCAGAACCACCCTGGTTCCTGGACGAGGCCCTCCCCGAGGCCCGTGGAACAACAGGGCCTCGGTCTTGGAGAGGGCCACCTCCAATCCCAGGGAGCGAATGCGGTCGACCACTAGGGTAGTGGCCATCGTGGCCAACCGCATCGCCTCTCCGAGGTCCCTCCCCTTGACCACGACCAGGGTATCGTCCGCGTAGCACGCCACTCGCATACTTGCGGGGAACGTGCCCCGGAGCACCCAGTCGTAGCCAATGTTCCACAGGAGCGGTCCCAGCACCGACCCCTGTGGAACCCCGCGGACGACGCGACGGTGTCTCAAGCCGTCGCGTCCCTCAACCAGGACCTCCCTGTCCTGGAGGTAGTCCGCCAACAGCCTCCGCAGGTACAGGGGCACTCCGTGATAACGGAGCGCCTCCCGTATGGTTCCGTGCGGCAGGCTGTTGAAGGCGTTGGCAATGTCGAGCGAAACAGCCAACGCCTTTTCCCCCTGGCTGACAACATCTTGGGTCCAGCCCTTGAGCCAGAGTAGGGCGTCTATCGTCGAACGCCCCGCTCTGAACCCATACTGGGCCTGGGACAGGTCAGGCCCAGTCCCCGCCAGGTGCCGGATGACACGGGAAGCCAATACTCTCTCCAGCAGCTTCCCCGTGTCATCTAGCAGCACTATTGGCCTGTATGCGGAAGGCGAGTCTGCGTCTCGACCTTCCTTCCGCAACAGGCACAACCGCCCGTCCTTCCAAAGCTTCGGGAACCGTCCAGACGTGAGACACGCGTCGAACAGTTCCCGAAGCCGCTCGCCCATCTCCCCCAAGGCGATCCGCAGGACCCGCTTTGGGATCCCATCCGGACCCGGGGCCGTCCTTTTGCCACGCAGGCGTCCAACGGCCACCTCCATCTCCACCTCTGACACAGGTGGGATGGAGGCCGGGTCAATCTCCTCGGGGAGGACAGGCGGCGCCGCCATCACGGGCGGGGTGTGGAGGGGGTCGATGTCGGGGAAGAGCCCCTCCATCACCCTGCCCAGAAGCTCCGGCTCTAGAGACTCCGCAATCGGGGACGTCTGGCCCCGGAACTTTTTCCGGGCAGCCCTATACGGACGTCCCCACGGGTCCCTGTCGAGGCCCTCTAGAGCCTCTTCCCAGGCCCGCGTCTTGGCCCGACCGACGGCCAGCTGCAGCTCCCTTTTTGCTTCGCGGTAGGAGCTGTACAGCTGGTTCTCGGCTGCCAGCTCCTCCGCTGACAGCTCCCCGTCGGTGCGGCCGTGACGCCGCCTCCGGCAGCGGGCGTAGGACCGCCGCGCCGCCGAGCAGGCGTCTCGGAGATCCCCGATCTCCGAGCTCCACCAGTACACCTCTCGGCGACCGGGGAGGCGCCGGGCCCTGGGCATGGCGGCGTCACACACCGCCGTCACCGCATCCCGGAAGTGGCTCGCCTCTACGTCCACCTCCGGGTGCGTGGGCGCGGCAAACCACGACTGGACGATCGCCGCCTCAACCGCCAGATCGCGGTCGAGGCGACTGACCGTCCAGCGCGGAAAGTCCGCCCGCGCCCCATGACGGCCCCCCCTTTGGACGTCGGAAGTGGATATCTCGAACCTTATATATTTGTGGTCCGAGAGAGTCTCCACTTCCGACATCACCCTCCAGGCCCGGGCACGTGCCGCAACAGCGGGGGTGGCGAACGTTATGTCCACCACGGACCCCCCTCGCTGTCGCACGCACGTGTGGGCCGACCCTCTATTAAGAAGGGTCAGCCCGGTGGCAAGCGCCCACTCCCTGACGATCTCCCCTCGAGCGTCAGTAGTGGGGCTGCCCCAGTCCCGGGCCTTGGCGTTCAGGTCCCCCATGATGAGGACCTGACGTGGCGCCTGCCTACGCACCGCCGCGGCCAGGAGGTCCATAAAGACCTCCAGCTCTGCAGCGGTTCTATTGGGGGAGAAGTATGCGCCGACTACTGCATACTCCCCCCACTTGGCCACCACGTACCCCGAACCCCTCTCCTCAACTGAGAGGGGAGGGATGCCACTTCCCTTCCCAATAATGACTACGGAGCCGTCCAGGTCACCAGCCCAACATTGGTTTTGGGGAGGGACGTAGTACGGCTCCGCGGCAACCGACAAATCAATTTCCCACTGCGCCAGGGACTGCATGAGCAGATCCTGAGCCCTGGCGCAGTGGTTGAGGTTCGTCTGGAGGAAGTTGAGATGGCCGACCTGATCCATCAGTCAGCCATCTCAACCTCCTCGCTCAACGCCGCGTGAGCTCCGGCAGAGGGGGCGGGGGCGGTCCGGGTCCCGGCGGTTTTCCCTTTCGTCTTCGGGGGAACGCAGCTGCGTCCCCCCATTACATGCCCAGAGGGCCTGCCAGACTCTGCGCATATAGCGCAGTGTGGCTGGGCCCTCCCGCAGGTGGCCGCCTTGTGACCTTCGCCTCCACACCGGAAGCACAGGTCACCTCTGTCCGCCGCCGCGGGGCACTGGGGGCGCGTGTGCCCTAGCCCCATGCACCGGTAGCAGCGCATGGGACGCTCCCCCAGCCCCACCACTCGTGCCGAGCTCCACCCCACCAGCAGTCTGCCCTTTTCCAGCAGCACTTTGGCTGCCGGGATCGGGCAGGAAACTAGGGTGGACCCGGTGCCACCAAAGCCGGAGCGGATCTCCCCGGCCTTGACGAGCCGCACATCACAGCGGCCCGCCTCGGCGACCGCTGCGGCCACCTTCTCCTTGGTGGCCGTGTCGTCCAGGCCCGTGACACGGATATCCGTGGACTTCACGGGCCTGGTGACGTTAGCCACTTCCGACAGGACCTCGCGGAGCTTCTCCGCTAGCCTGTCGGCCTTTTGTCCGTTTTGGGAGCCAGTGATCTCCAGCATCCTGGCTCCCGTGGCAGTCTGCCGGAACCCGACCCGTCCTATCTCCATCTCCTGGAGGCTCACTTTTTCCTGCGCCAACTGGAGGACGGAGGAGTAGGTCACCCCTTTTTCCGCAGCCCCGGGCTGTAGCGACAGCACGACAGCCGCGGACTTCGGGGACCTCAGCGCCGGCTTGGGCTTTGGGGCCGAAGCGGCGGGACGAGCCGCTGGAGCAGGCGCAGGTGCAGAGGGGGGAGAAGAACTCTTCCCCTTCCCCTTTCCCTTCTTCGTCACCGTCGCCCAGGTCTCCCCAGACCGGGGAACGGCGACAGCGACCGGAGCAGCCTCCCTCGAGGGACCCGCGACTGGCACAGGTGCCACGGCGGGTGCCGCCCTCTTGCCCGCATCGGAAGCAGGGCCACGAGCCTGCTGAGGTGGCGTTGGCCTCAGCGGCGCGGCCACCTCTTTTGTGTTCGCCCTCAGTGGCGGACGAACGACCGGAGCCGGCAGGAGGCGCTCCTCAATCCCCGCGATTCGGGCGTTCAGCATTGTCCCGAACGTTGAGGTCAAGGAGCGCTTCAGCTCCTCTATCAATTCCGCCCCCACCTGCAACATGGTGGGGGCCCCCTGGGTCCCTGCAGCGGCGGATGCAGCAGCGGCAGTAGAGGCGGCGGCGGCCTCCGTCTTCGCCTCGGTGAAGGCGCGACGAAGTGACTTCACCTCGGCCTTCAGGGCCTCCGTCTCCAGCCGTAGACGGCCGTTCATTGCCCTCAGGCGCCGCGTCTCCTCCGCTTCACTCCGGTCTGCGAGGGCATCGACCACCTCCCGCAGACTGGACGCCGACCCCTTCAGGCGGCCGACAAACTCGCCCTTGAGGTTGCCGGACTTCCTGGCAACCTCCAGGATACAGGCGAGCTTCTCGCCAGCGTGGGCCCTCAACTCTTGAGCGCTCAGCGCGCTGATGTCCCCGACCCGCACGGCGGCATCGGTATCGCTACCGGTCGTCGTGAGATCGGGGACAGCAGCGGCGCGCTCCTTCCCATACTTCCTGCTGAGCAGGACCTCCGTCAAGGCCTCGTCGACCGGGAGAGGCCTCAAAAAGGCCCCCCTGGCCGACGAAGCCTTCCCCGACTTCTTCCTCCCTCTAGAGGCCGTGTTGACCTTAGCGGCCACTGTCCCCTCGGTCTCCGTGTCCGAGTCTAAATACCCGGGCACGAAGAACGAGGAAGACGGCCGCTTCCGGGCCACCACGTCCTCCAGCATATCCTCCGCCGTGTCGGGCTCCGCCCTTACCTCCGAAGAGGGGCCCTGAGAAGGGCCTTGTTTGGGCGGAGAACCGACGCACACCTCCTTATCACCTCCCTCGTCCGACTCCCGCGGGGAGGGGCCCTGAGAAGGGCCTTTCGAAAACCTCCCCGTCACGTCGCGCAAAGGCCTCGGCATGCCTTGGCCCTCTGCGACTCAAAACACAATCCTCACCAATCCAAAACTCAATATGTAGGCGTAGTACAAGGCTACTTATTCTCTCCCGTGAAACCAGCACCATACAGCCTAACCTAACCTAACCTAACCTAACCTAACCTAACCTAACCTAACCTAACCTAACCTAACCTAACCTAACCTTTTTTTTTTTTTTTTTTTTTGGAGGGGGGAAATGCCCTCGCACTTCCCTTCCGCCATGGGGGTGACGGAAGGGGGTATGTGGGACTCGAACCCACTAAAACCCCCCCGTGAAACGTCCACCGCCGTCATGGGGCGAGATGGGGTCGCGTTGGCATTCACCATCTCGCTCCGGCGGGTGGCCCGGGAACCGGTCCGGGCCTCGGCCTCAAGGAGGAGCAACCCTTTCACACGGGTCACCCCTCAGACGCGTGGAGCCGTGCTAGCCGGCAGAGAGTCCCCCGACTCTCCACCAGTGGCCCCACTACGGGGGACGAAGGAGGCGGGCGAACCGCCCCCTTCGTCTCCCTGGACGTCTGCGCCGGAGCGGGTCAGATTGGGCGTCATCCTCCCTGACCCGCTCAGCGGCCTCCTTCTGCGACATAACCTCTTCGCAGAAGGAGACCATGGCCTGCCACTCCCTTTCGCCGTCGAGCATGGCGCTCACCACGCTCGGCAGCGAAAGGTCCCGGCCCAGGAACGCTGAAAGCGTGTGCCGCATGGGACCCCACGCAGCACACGCCTCCAGCGTGTGGAGCGCCGTATCCTCCGGCGCCCCACATTCGTGGCAGACC
Organism: Eupithecia subumbrata; assembly: GCA_949316285.1. Taxonomy (NCBI): domain Eukaryota; kingdom Metazoa; phylum Arthropoda; class Insecta; order Lepidoptera; family Geometridae; genus Eupithecia; species Eupithecia subumbrata. The sequence continues at coordinate 23,470 of OX438628.1, read as the reverse complement.
GGGGTCGCCTCCCGTCTCGCGATCTGGTGCAGATACTTTCCAAAGCATCCATGCCCGGAAAGTACCTGCACCAATCGGAAGGTCAGCGACCCGAACCGCCGCCGCACCCACCTTCGGAGGACCGGCCTGATGGCGTCCACCGTCCACTGACCAGGGACCGGTGGTGCCAGGTCCTCCGCCCACCGCCGCAACAAGGCGTCCCGCGCCAGCCGCCGCATGCGCGTGACCTCCTCCCACACTGGGCGCTCCCCGGCAGATCTCCTCGCCGCCACGAAGTGATACACTTCGGCGAGGATCTCCGCCTGAAGAGCCCAGGGGGGATCACCGGCCAGCACGCATGCTGCTGTCCAGGACACCGTCCGGTAACCACGTATCGCCCTCGTCGCGATGACCCGCTGCGGACGTCGCAGCAGGGTCAGGTTCGCGCGACTGAGGGCGTCCACCCAGACCGGTGCCCCGTACAGGGCCATACTCCGGATGACCCCGGAGTACAGCCGGCGACATGTGGCGCTCGGGCCGCCCACGTTGGGCAGCAGCCTCCCTAAAGCGGCCGCGGCTCCCAGGACTCTTGGGGCCAGTTGGGCGAAATGGGCCCCAAAAGTCCACCTCCCATCCAGGATGAGACCCAAATATTTCATCTGGGTCCCAACCCGGACCTGAACCCCGTCCAGAACCACCCTGGTTCCTGGACGAGGCCCTCCCCGAGGCCCGTGGAACAACAGGGCCTCGGTCTTGGAGAGGGCAACCTCCAATCCCAGGGAGCGGATGCGATCGACCACTAGGGTAGTGGCCATCGTGGCCAACCGCATCGCCTCCCCGAGGTCCCTCCCCTTGACCACGACCAGGGTATCGTCCGCGTAGCACGCCACTCGCATACTTGCGGGGAACGTGCCCCGGAGCACCCAGTCGTAGCCAATGTTCCACAGGAGCGGTCCCAGCACCGACCCCTGTGGAACCCCGCGGACGACGCGACGGTGTCTCAAGCCGTCGCGTCCCTCGACCAGGACCTCCCTGTCCTGGAGGTAGTCCGCCAACAGCCTCTGCAGGTACAGGGGCACTCCGTGATAACGGAGCGCCTCCCGTATGGTTCCGTGCGGCAGGCTGTTGAAGGCGTTGGCAATGTCGAGCGAAACAGCCAACGCCTTCTCCCCCTGGCTGACAACATCTTGGGTCCAGCCCTTGAGCCAGAGTAGGGCGTCTATCGTCGAACGCCCCGCTCTGAACCCATACTGGGCCTGGGACAGGTCAGGCCCAGTCCCCGCCAGGTGCCGGATGACACGGGAAGCCACTACCCTCTCCAGCAGCTTCCCCGTGTCATCCAGCAGCACGATTAGCCTGTATGCGGAAGGCGAGTCTGCGGCTCGACCTTCCTTCCGCAACAGGCACAACCGCCCGTCCTTCCAAAGCTTCGGGAACCGTCCAGACGTGAGACAAGCGTCGAACAGTTCCCGAAGCCGCTCGCTCATCTCCCCCAAGGCGATCCGCAGGACCCGCTTTGGGATACCGTCCGGACCCGGGGCCGTCCTTTTGCCACGCAGGCGTCCGACGGCTACCTCCATCTCCACCTCTGACACAGGTGGGATGGAGGCCGGGTCAATCTCCTCGGGGAGGAGGGGCGGCGCCGCCATCGCGGGCGGGGTGTGGAGGGGGTCGATGTCGGGGAAGAGCCCCTCCATCACCCTGCCCAGAAGCTCCGGCTCTAGGGACTCCGCAATCGGGGACGTCTGGCCCCGGAACTTTTTCCGGGCAGCCCTATACGGACGTCCCCACGGGTCCCTATCGAGGCCCTCCAGAGCCTCCTCCCAGGCCCGCGTCTTGGCCCGACCGACGGCCAGCTGCAGCTCCTTTTTCGCTTCGCGGTAGGAGTTGTACAGCTGGTTCTCGGCTGCCAGCTCCTCCGCTGACAGCGCCCCGTCGGTGCGGCCGTGACGCCGCCTCCGGCAGCGAGCGTAGGGCCGCCGCGCCGCCGAGCAGGCGTCTCGGAGATCCCCGATCTCCGAGCTCCACCAGTACACCTCTCGGCGACCGGGGAGGCGCCGGGCCCTGGGCATGGCGGCATCGCACACCGCCGTCACCGCATCCCGGAAGTGGCTCGCCTCTACGTCCACCTCCGGGTGCGTGGGTGCGGCAAACCACGACTGGACGATCGCCGCCTCAACCGCAAGATCGCGGTCGAGGCGACTGACCGTCCAGCGCGGAAAGTCCGCCCGCGCCCCACGACGGCCCCCCCCTTGGACGTCGGAAGTGGATATCTCGAACCTTATATATTTGTGGTCCGAGAGAGTCTCCACTTCCGACATCACCCTCCAGGCCCGGGCATGTGCCGCAACAGCGGGGGTGGCGAACGTTATGTCCACCACGGACCCCCCTCGCTGTCGCACGCACGTGTGGGCCGACCCTCTATTAAGAAGGGTCAGCCCGGTGGCAAGCGCCCACTCCCTGACGATCTCCCCTCGAGCGTCAGTAGTGGGGCTGCCCCAGTCCCGGGCCTTGGCGTTCAGGTCCCCCATGATGAGGACCTGACGTGGCGCCTGCCTACGCACCGCCGCGGCTAGGAGGTCCATAAAGACCTCCAGCTCTGCAGCGGTTCTATTGGGGGAGAAGTATGCGCCGACTATCGCATACACCCCCCACTTGGCCACCACGTACCCCGAACCCCTCTCCTCTACTGAGAGGGGGGGGGACGCCACTTCCCTTCCCTATAATGACCACGGAGCCGTCCAGGTCCCCAGCCCAACCATGGTTTTCGGGGGGGACGTAGTACGGCTCCGCGGCGACCGACAAATCAATTTCCCACTGCGCCAGGGACTGCATGAGCAGATCCTGAGCCCTGGCGCAGTGGTTGAGGTTCGTCTGGAGGAAGTTGAGATGGCCGACCTGATCCATCAGTCAGCCATCTCAACCTTTTGGCTCAACGCCGCGTGAGCTCCGGCAGAGGGTGCGGGGGCGATCCGGGCCCCGGCGGTTTTCCCTTTCGTCTTTGGGGGAACGCAGCTGCGTCCCCCCATTACATGCCCGGAGGGCCTGCCAGACTCTGCGCATATAGCGCAGTGTGGCTGGGCCCTCCCGCAGGTGGCCGCCTTGTGACCTTCGCCTCCACACCGGAAGCACAGGTCACCTCTGTCCGCCGCCGCGGGGCACTGGGGGCGCGTGTGCCCTAGCCCCATGCACCGGTAGCAGCGCATGGGACGCTCCCCCAACCCCACCACTCGTGCCGAGCTCCACCCCACCAGCAGTCTGCCCTTTTCCAGCAGCACTTTGGCTGCCGGGATCGGGCAAGAAACTAGGGTGGACCCGGTGCCACCAAAGCCGGAGCGGATCTCCCCGGCCTTGACGAGCCGAACATCACAGCGGCCCGCATTGGCGACCGCTGCGGCCACCTTCTCCTTGGTGGCCGTGTCGTCCAGGCCCGTGACACGGATATCCGTGGACTTCACGGGCCTGGTGACGTTAGCCACCTCCGACAGGACTTCGCGGAGCTTCTCCGCGAGCCTGTCGGCCTTTTGTCCGTTTTGGGAGCCAGTGATCTCCAGCATCCTGGCTCCCGTGGCAGTCCGCCGGAACCCGACCCGTCCTATCGCCATCTCCTCGAGGCTTACTTTCTCCTGCGCCAACTGGAGGACGGAGGAGTAGGTCACCCCTTTTTCCGCAGCCCCGGGCTGTAGCGACAGCACGACAGCCGCGGATTTCGGGGACCTCAGCGCCGCCCTGGGCTTTGGGGCCGAAGCGGCGGGACGAGCCGCTGGAGCAGGCGCAGGTGCAGAGGGGGGAGAAGAACTCTTCCCCTTCCCCTTCCCCTTCTTCGTCACCGTCGCCCAGGTCTCCCCAGACCGGGGAACGGCGACAGCGACCGGAGCAGCCTCCCTCGAGGGACCCGCGACTGGCACAGGTGCCACGGCGGGTGCCGCCCTCTTGCCCGCTTCGGAAGCTGGGCCACGAGCCTGCCGAGGCGGCGCTGGCATCAGCGGCGCGGCCACCTCTTTTGTGTCCGCCCTCAGTGGCGGACGAACGACCGGAGCCGGCAGGAGGCGCTCCTCAATCCCCGCGATTCGGGCGTTCAGCATTGACCCGAACGTTGAGGTCAAGGAGCGCTTCAGCTCCTCTATCAATTCCGCCCCCACCTGCAACATGGTGGGGGCCCCCTGGGTCCCTGCAGCGGCGGATGCAGCAGCGGCAGTAGAGGCGGCGGCGGCCTCAGTCTTTGCCTCGGTGAAGGCGCGACGAAGCGACTTCACCTCGGCCTTCAGGGCCTCCGTCTCCAGCCGTAGACGGCCGTTAATTGCCCTCAGGCGCCGCGTCTCCTCCGCTTCACTCCGGTCCGCGAGGGCATCGACTACCTCCCGCAGACTGGACGCCGACCCCTTCAGGCGGCCGACAAACTCGCCCTTGAGGTTGCCGGACTTCCTGGCAACCTCCAGGATACAGGCGAGTTTCTCGCCAGCGTGGGCCCTCAACTCTTGAGCGGTCAGCGCGCTGATGTCCCCGACCCGCACGGCGGCATCGGTATCGCTACCGGTCGTCGTGAGATCGGGGACAGCAGCGGCGCGCTCCTTCCCATACTTCCTGCTGAGCAGGACCTCCGTCAAGGCCTCGTCGACCGGGAGAGGCCTCAAAAAGGCCCCCCTGGCCGACGAAGCCTTCCCCGACTTCTTCCTTCCTCTAGAGGCCGTGTTGACCTTAGCGGCCACTGTCCCCTCGGTCTCCGTGTCCGAGTCTAAATACCCGGGCACGAAGAACGAGGAAGACGGCCGCTTCCGGGCCACCACGTCCCCCAGCACTCCCTCCGCCGTGTCGGACTCCGCCCTTGCCTCCGAAGAGGGGCCCTGAGAAGGGCCTTGTTTGGGCGGAGAACCGACGCACACCTCTCCAACAACCGCCACATGTCCCTCGTCCGACTCCCGCGGGGAGGGGCCCTGAGAAGGGCCTTTTGAGAACCTCCCCGCCCCGTCGCGCGAAGGCCTTGGCATGCCTTGGCCTTTCGCGACTCAAAACACCAACCCAAAACTCAATATATGTATAGAAAATCCAAAATATGGCGTAGCACAAGGCTATCTACTCTCCTCCGTGAAACCGTCCAACCTAACCTAACCTTTTTTTTTTTTTTTTTTTTTTTTTTTTGGAGGGGGGAAATGCCCTCGCACTTCCCTTCCGCCATGGGGGTGACGGAAGGGGGTATGTGGGACTCGAACCCACTAAAACCCCCCCGTGAAACGTCCACCGCCGTCATGGGGCGAGATGGGGTCGCGTTGGCATTCACCATCTCGCTCCGGCGGGTGGCCCGGGAACCGGTCCGGGCCTCGGCCTCAAGGAGGAGCAACCCTTTCACACAGGTCACCCCTCAGACGCGTGGAGCCGTGCTAGCCGGCAGAGAGTCCCCCGACTCTCCACCAGTGGCCCCACTACGGGGGACGAAGGAGGCGGGCGAACCGCCCCCTTCGTCTCCCTGGACGTCTGCGCCGGAGCGGGTCAGATTGGGCGTCATCCTCCCTGACCCGCTCAGCGGCCTCCTTCTGCGACATAACCTCTTCGCAGAAGGAGACCATGGCCTGCCACTCCCTTTCGCCGTCAAGCATGGCGCTCACCACGCTCGGCAGCGAAAGGTCCCGGCCCAGGAACGCTGAAAGCGTGTGCCGCATGGGACCCCACGCAGCACACGCCTCCAGCGTGTGGAGCGCCGTATCCTCCGGCGCCCCACATTCGTGGCAGACCGGGGTCGCCTCCCGTCTCGCGATCTGGTGCAGATACTTCCCAAAGCATCCATGCCCGGAAAGTACCTGTACCAATCGGAAGGTCAGCGACCCGAACCGCCGCCGCACCCACCTTCGGAGGACCGGCCTGATGGCGTCCACCGTCCACTGACCAGGGACCGGTGGTGCCAGGTCCTCCGCCCACCGCCGCAACAAGGCGTCCCGCGCCAGCCGCCGCATGCGCGTGACCTCCTCCCACACTGGGCGCTCCCCGGCCGATCTCCTCGCCGCCACGAAGTGATACACTTCGGCGAGGATCTCCGCCTGAAGAGCCCAGGGGGGATCACCGGCCAGGACGCATGCTGCTGTCCAGGACACCGTCCGGTAACCACGTATCGCCCTCGTCGCGATGACCCGCTGCGGACGTCGCAGCAGGGTCAGGTTCGCGCGACTGAGGGCGTCCACCCAGACCGGTGCCCCGTACAGGGCCATACTCCGGATGACCCCGGAGTACAGCCGGCGACATGTGGCGCTCGGGCCGCCCACGTTGGGCAGCAGCCTCCCTAAAGCGGCCGCGGCTCCCAGGACTCTTGGGGCCAGTTGGGCGAAATGGGCCCCAAAAGTCCACCTCCCATCCAGGATGAGACCCAAATATTTCATCTGGGTCCCAACCCGGACCTGAACCCCGTCCAGAACCACCCTGGTTCCTGGACGAGGCCCTCCCCGAGGCCCATGGAACAACAGGGCCTCGGTCTTGGAGAGGGCCACCTCCAATCCCAGGGAGCGGATGCGGTCGACCACTAGGGTAGTGGCCATCGTGGCCAACCGCATCGCCTCCCCGAGGTCCCTCCCCTTGACCACGACCAGGGTATCGTCCGCGTAGCACGCCACCCGCATACTTGCGGGGAACGTGCCCCGGAGCACCCAGTCGTAGCCAATGTTCCACAGGAGCGGTCCCAGCACCGACCCCTGTGGAACCCCGCGGACGACGCGACGGTGTCTCAAGCCGTCGCGTCCCTCAACCAGGACCTCCCTGTCCTGGAGGTAGTCCGCCAACAGCCTCCGCAGGTACAGGGGCATTCCGTGATAACGGAGCGCCTCCCGTATGGTTCCGTGTGGCAGGCTGTTGAAGGCGTTGGCAATGTCGAGCGAAACAGCCAACGCCTTCCCTCCCCGGCTGACCACATCTTGGGTCCAGCCCTTGAGCCAGAGTAGGGCGTCTATCGTCGAACGCCCTGCTCTGAACCCATACTGGGCCTGGGACAGGTCAGGCCCAATCCCCGCCAGGTGCCGGATGACACGGGAAGCCACTACCCTCTCCAGCAGCTTCCCCGTGTCATCCAGCAGCACGATTGGCCTGTATGCGGAAGGCGAGTCTGCGGCTCGACCTTCCTTTCGCAACAGGCACAACCGCCCGTCCTTCCAAAGCTTCGGGAACCGTCCAGACGTGAGACAAGCGTCGAACAGTTCCCGAAGCCGCTCGCTCATCTCCCCAAAGGCGATCCGCAGGACCCGCTTTGGGATCCCGTCCGGACCCGGGGCCGTCCTCTTGCCACGCAGGCGTCCGACGGCCACCTCCATCTCCACCTCTGACACAGGTGGGATGGAGGCCGGGTCAATCTCCTCGGGGAGGAGGGGCGGCGCCGCCATCGAGGGCGGGGTGTGGAGGGGGTCGATGTCGGGGAAGAGCCCCTCCATCACCCTGCCCAGAAGCTCCGGCTCTAGGGACTCCGCAATCGGGGACGTCTGGCCCCGGAACTTTTTCCGGGCAGCCCTATACGGACGTCCCCACGGGTCCCTATCGAGGCCCTCCAGAGCCTCCTCCCAGGCCCGCGTCTTGGCCCGACCGACAGCCAGCTGCAGCTCCTTTTTCGCTTCGCGGTAGGAGTTGTACAGCTGGTTCTCGGCTGCCAGCTCCTCCGCTGACAGCGCCCCGTCGTTGCGGCCGTGACGCCGCCTCCGGCAGCGGGCGTAGGGCCGCCGCGCCGCCGAGCAGGCGTCTCGGAGATCCCCGATCTCCGAGCTCCACCAGTACACCTCTCGGCGACCGGGGAGGCGCCGGGCCCTGGGCATGGCGGCGTCGCACACCGCCGTCACCGCATCCCGGAAGTGGCTCGCCTCTACGTCCACCTCCGGGTGCGTGGGCGCGGCAAACCACGACTGGACGATCGCCGCCTCAACCGCAAGATCGTGGTCGAGGCGACTGACCGTCCAGCGCGGAAAGTCCGCCCGCGCCCCACGACGGCCCCCCCCCTTGGACGTCGGAAGTGGATATCTCGAACCTTATATATTTGTGGTCCGAGAGAGTCTCCACTTCCGACATCACCCTCCAGGCCCGGGCATGTGCCGCAACAGCGGGGGTGGCGAACGTTATGTCCACCACGGACCCCCCTCGCTGTCGCACGCATGTGTGGGCCGACCCTCTATTAAGAAGGGTCAGCCCGGTGGCAAGCGCCCACTCCCTGACGATCTCCCCTCGAGCGTCAGTAGTGGGGCTGCCCCAGTCCCGGGCCTTGGCGTTCAGGTCCCCCATGATGAGGACCTGACGTGGCGCCTGCCTACGCACCGCCGCGGCTAGGAGGTCCATAAAGACCTCCAGCTCTGCAGCAGTTCTATTGGGGGAGAAGTATGCGCCGACTATCGCATACACCCCCCACTTGGCCACCACGTACCCCGAACCCCTCTCCTCGACTGAGAGGGGGGGGACGCCACTTCCCTTCCCTATAATGACCACGGAGCCGTCCAGGTCCCCAGCCCAACAATGGTTTTCGGGGGGGACGTAGTACGGCTCCGCGGCGACCGACAAATCAATTTCCCACTGCGCCAGGGACTGCATGAGCAGATCCTGAGCCCTGGCGCAGTGGTTGAGGTTCGTCTGGAGGAAGTTGAGATGGCCGACCTGATCCATCAGTCAGCCATCTCAACCTCCTCGCTCAACGCCGCGTGAGCTCCGGCAGAGGGGGCGGGGGCGGTCCGGGTCCCGGCGGTGTTCCCTTTCGTCTTCGGGGGAACACAGCTGCGTCCCCCCATTACATGCCCAGAGGGCCTGCCAGACTCTGCGCATATAGCACAGTGTGGCTGGGCCCTCCCGCAGGTGGCCGCCTTGTGACCTTCGCCTCCACACCGGAAGCACAGGTCACCTCTGTCCGCCGCCGCGGGGCACTGGGGGCGCGTGTGCCCTAGCCCCATGCACCGGTAGCAGCGCATGGGACGCTCCCCCAGCCCCACCACTCGTGCCGAGCTCCACCCCACCAGCAGTCTGCCCTTTTCCAGCAGCACTTTGGCTGCCGGGATCGGGCAGGAAACTAGGGTGGACCCGGTGCCACCAAAGCCGGAGCGGATCTCCCCGGCCTTGACGAGCCGCACATCACAGCGGCCCGCATTGGCGACCGCTGCGGCCACCTTCTCCTTGGTGGCCGTGTCGTCCAGGCCCGTGACACGGATATCCGTGGACTTCACGGGCCTGGTGACGTTAGCCACTTCCGACAGGACTTCGCGGAGCTTCTCCGCGAGCCTGTCGGCCTTTTGTCCGTTTTGGGAGCCAGTGATCTCCAGCATCCTGGCTCCCGTGGCAGTCCGCCGGAACCCGACCCGCCCTATCTCCATCTCCTCGAGGCTCACCTTCTCCTGCGCCAACTGGAGAACGGAGGAGTAGGTCACCCCTTTTTCCGCAGCCCCGGGCTGTAACGACAGCACGACAGCCGCGGACTTGGGGGACCTCAGCGCCGCTCTGGGCTTTGGGGCCGAAGCAGCCGGACGAGCCGCTGGAGCAGGCGCAGGTGCAGAGGGGGGAGAAGAACTCTTCCCCTTCCCCTTTCCCTTCTTCGTCACCGTCGCCCAGGTCTCCCCAGACGGGGGAGCGGCGACAGCGACCGGGGCAGCCTCCCTCGAGGGACCTGCGACTGGCACAGGTGCCACGGCGGGTGCCGCCCTCTTGCCCGCTTCGGAAGCTGGGCCACGAGCCTGCTGAGGTGGCGTTGGCCTCAGCGGCGCAGCCACCTGTTTCGTGTCCGCCCTCAGTGGCGGACGAACGACCGGAGCCGGCAGGAGGCGCTCCTCAATCCCCGCGATTCGGGCGTTTAGCATCGTCCCGAACGTTGAGATCAAGGAGCGCTTCAGCTCCTCTATGAATTCCGCCCCCACCTGCAACATGGCGGGGGCCCCCTGGGTTCCTGCAGCGGCGGATGCAGCAGCGGCAGTAGAGGCGGCGGCGGCCTCCGTCTTCGCCTCGGTGAAGGCGCGACGAAGCGACTTCACCTCGGCCTTCAGGGCCTCCGTCTCCAGCCGTAGACGGCCGTTCATTGCCCTCAGGCGCCGCGTCTCCTCCGCTTCACTCCGGTCCGCGAGGGCATCGACTACCTCCCGCAGACTGGACGCCGACCCCTTCAGGCGACCGACAAACTCGCCCTTGAGGTTGCCGGACTTCCTGGCAACCTCCAGTATACAGGCGAGTTTCTCGCCAGCGTGGGCCCTCAACTCTTGAGCGCTCAGCGCGCTGATGTCCCCGACCCGCACGGCGGCATCGGTATCGCTACCGGTCGTCGTGAGATCGGGGACAGCAGCGGCGCGCTCCTTCCCATACTTCCTGCTGAGCAGGACCTCCGTCAAAGCCTCGTCGACCGGGAGAGGCCTCAAAAAGGCCCCCCTGGCCGACGAAGCCTTCCCCGACTTCTTCCTCCCTCTAGAGGCCGTGTTGACCTTAGCGGCCACTGTCCCCTCGGTCTCCGTGTCCGAGTCTAAATACCCGGGCACGAAGAACGAGGAAGACGGCCGCTTCCGGGCCACCACGTCCTCCAGCATTCCCTCCGCCGTGTCGGGCTCCGCCCTTACCTCCGAAGAGGGGCCCTGAGAAGGGCCTTGTTTGGGCGGAGAACCGACGCACACCTCCTTATCACCTCCCTCGTCCGACTCCCGCGGGGAGGGGCCCTGAGAAGGGCCTTTCGAAAACCTCCCCGTCACGTCGCGCAAAGGCCTCGGCATGCCTTGGCCCTCCGCGACTCAAAACCCAACCCTAACAAACAAAATCAAACGAAAATCCAATATATGGCGTAGCACAAGGCTATCTATTCTCCTCCGTGAAACCGTCCAACCTAACCTAACCTAACCTAACCTAACCTAACCTAACCTAACCTAACCTAACCTAACCTAACCTAACCTAACCTAACCTAACCTAACCTAACCTAACCGAAAGATCATGGTCAACTATGCCAGAGCAACTTACGAGAAGGAAACCACAAAAGGTTGCGTCCAAGGATCCATTGGAGGACCAACCTTTTGGAATATAATCCTAGACTCGTTGTTGCATGAACTGGAAGCCGAGGGAGTATACTGTCAAGCTTTCGCGGATGATGTTGTTCTCGCTTTTACAAACCAGTCGACAGGAGCCCTGGAGCGGCAAGTAAACACCACACTGGAACAAGTTTCGACATGGGGAATTCAAAACAAACTTAACTTTGCACCGCACAAGACCAACGCGATGCTTCTGACCAAGAAGTTAAAGTATGAAATTCCCCAACTATACATGTCGGGTACGAAACTAAACCTTGTGGATGAAATAAAGCTGCTCGGGCTTATCATCGACCGCAAACTCACTTTCAAAACACACGTATCTGCGCAATGCAAAAAAGTTGCAGATATTTATAAACAGCTTGCGTGTGCAGCGAAGGTGACATGGGGTTTGAACAGCGAGATAACAAGAACCATCTATATTGCTGTGGTGGAACCCATCATGACTTACGCCTCAAGCGCATGGTCAGAAGCTGCAGTGCTGCAGATGAACGCGAGTCAGCTCAACGCAATTCAGAGATGCGCAAAAGATCTGCAAAGCGTACCGCACAGTCTCCCTCACGTCGGCACTTGTTTTGTCGGGTTTGCTGCCTCTGGACCTTCGGATTCAAGAGACAGCAAATCTCTACAAAACAAAGAAGAGTATCTCCCTGGATTACCTCCCTCACGGAAAAGAACTCGAACTCAAGATAGGGTACCTGGATCAACCACATCCCTCTACATTAACACATATTGAGTACGAGCTCTTAGAAAGTACTGCCCATATCACCGGGCCACAAATCTACACCGATGGGAGCAAGATCGAAGATAAAGTGGGAGCTGCTCTTACGTGGTGGGATGATGGTAGAGAGCTAAGGTTCGAAACGTTCAAACTCCACCCCTCTTGCACTGTCTTTCAATCAGAACTCTACGCACTATCCAGAGCGACTCAAATGGCGAGCGAAAGCACGGAGCCTGTAGTCAGCATTCTTAGCGACTCGCGATCTTCGCTCGAGTTGCTTCGCAATCCTAAACTGAGTCATCCACTGGTACGCACAGTTAGAGAAAGCATTGGTAAGATAGTGAACGAGGGAAGAGAGGTTCGTATGTTTTGGCTGAGAGCTCACGTGGGAACCGCGGGAAACGAAAGAGCGGATGAACTCGCCAAAACTGCAGCACTCAATGATGCTGCACAGGACTACGCTGAGATCCCTCTGTCCTACGCTAGGAAGAAAATCCGGGAAGAATCGATCAAAAGATGGCAGGATCGCTATAAAACCTCCAGCACGGGTGCAATCACAAAAAAGTTTCTACCAGATGTCGATAAAGCATATCGACTCATAAGATCTTTGAAACTTACATTCACCCAAGTGCAGGCCCTAACAGGCCACGGAGGAATCGCAGAATATCTCCACCGATTCAAGCTCAGGGACAGTCCAGGATGCGAGTGCGACCCAGACGTCATCGAATCCGTCTGGCACTTAATTCTGAGCTGTCCTCGCTTCCTAGAAGAAAGGCACGATCTTGAACACCTTATAGATCGAAATCTGGTGGAGTCTGAGCTAAGCGAAATTCTCGAGGATTCAAAATCTAGGCCCCATTTCCTATCTTTCGTGGATAAAAGCTTTCAAGTTGCAGCAAAGAGAAACTCCACCCTCTCTCCTACTGCACCCCCCCAATCCCAACAAGCTACAAAGGCTCATGTGGCAGCAACTCCACAGGAAGACTACCTACCAATACCAACGCCAGCCAATCGCTCAACGCTTACAAAACTACTCGCACATGGAGAAAAAGGAATGCCAGGCATCCGAACTCGAGGCGTGGCTCTCTTCATGGATGGAACCAACGAGCGATTCGGCATAAGCTTCTGCTTCTGTCGACCAGGCAAGAGGTTCCGAGTGGCTATATCTCCAGGGCTTGCATCACTCCTGAATGGAAGCACAGCCAAAACAACAATGCGCTACAAGATCTACAGTGCACTACCCGTGATTGAGGTGGCAGACCAATGCATCCGACTAGTCCGATCCAAAAACAAAACGATCGCACTTCTCGAGCTTGAGTTTGGTTTGTCACCCTTCGCGCGAGCGAGATCGTTGCTTACCATGCTTGGAGAAAAAGCTGAAGATGCGGATCCCATCTCCCGCGTAATAAGCGTAGATGCACTGGTTGTTGAACACGAGAAGGGAGAAGTCGCAGACCGGCTAGGTTGCATAAAAATCTCTGAACAACATGAGGTGATTGTGTATGAAGACAGAGGTGAAAACCTCAACTTCTTAAGAGCACACAATTCAAGCTCTGCAACCGACTGCTGGGGACACCCTGTATCAGCAGCAATCAGTGGATCTGAACGCCTTCAAGAGAAAAGATCTGCAGAAAAAGAGGCTGTTGTGCAATACAAAAACCAACACGAAGATATAGCCACAAAGAGAGGCCAAATCAAAGCGTTAGTGGAAGCGTTCGGCGCGGTTACTAAAACTCTGCTTGGAAAGCCCTCGCAAACATCTGAGGGTTTCACAAT